>CM077876.1:48434951-49719951 GCA_039720435.1 Amazona ochrocephala | reverse complement strand
AAAATGATTTCTGTATTTATAGATCTCAAATGTTCTAACAGCACAAAATCTTGCTACAGTAGATTAAACAGAAAAATAACAGTTTATGAAATATGACCTCCAAAAAGCTAATTGCAGAAGAAATATTCATTCCCAGTCCAATAAATCCTTAATTTTAAATGTCAGCTGCAAAACATAAATCCCTTTAATAGATTTCAAACTGTGGCGACAAAGTTGTAATTGTAGAGTCCAGCCCACTCAAAATCAGTCCAATGCTTTCGCTTTGCATTAGCCAGTCTTCTGGTTATATTTTTTGTTGTATTTTAATCTCATCTCTGATCTTTTAGGAATTTTCCACTGCATTCCTGAGGCTGGTTCTGGATTACTTTTGGCTCAGATTGAACTGAATCTTGTTGCTATTCCTCAATAGATGTCTGAAGTGCAAAGTCTACTTGATCATAACTTTCTGTGTGGTTTACTACAGGGTAACATGCACCTAAAGACCCTCAAGTCATGTGAAATAGGAGCCTTGACCTCAAGGCACAATAAAATTGGTTAGTTCGGTTGTAGCTCAAAAGGTCATTTTTTTCTGGGACTGCCTCTGAGGGCCGTTTTAAACTAATTATTACCTTTGATTTTAACTTATCATTTGTTAAAAGAAGAAAGAAGGAAAGGAAAGGAAAGGAAAGGAAAGGAAAGGAAAGGAAAGGAAAGGAAAGGAAAGGAAAGGAAAGGAAAGGAAAGGAAAGGAAAGGAAAGGAAAGGAAAGGAAAGGAAAGGAAAGGAAAGGAAAGGAAAGGAAAGGAAAGGAAAGGAAAGGAAAGGAAGAGAGGGAAGAGAAGAGAAAAGAAAGGAAAAGAAAAGAAAAGAAAAGAAAAGAAAAGAAAAGAAAAGAAAAGAAAAGAAAAGAAAAGAAAAGAAAAGAAAAGAAAAGAAAAGAAAAGAAAAGAAAAGAACCCATCCATCAGTTATTATATTTTCAACAGTTTGATTGGTACATATTTAACCTTATGGACATGTGAAAAGACAAGGTCCCTACGAGAGGAGCTTACAGTGTAAATTAGAGAGCACTGTGAGTAATAAAAGCAAATGGAGGAGAGATTCATATAAGTATGTAGGGTGAGTGGGGAGGTACATAGAGAAATATGCAGCGTTGAGAAATACTCTATCACTTGACACTAATTATGATACTTTTCTTTCTTGCTCTGTTTTCATGTAAGTATGGTAATGGTTTTGTTTTTCTCTATTTGGTTGCTTGTCAGTGAGCTATTACGTTGCAGAAGCTTGCTTTCTGATTCTTTTTTCTGTTCTGGATTCTAGTACTACAAGTAATATAAGTACATCTTTATTCTTCTGCTCAGCCATAGCAAATAACAATGAAATCCCCCAAAATGTTATATATACTTCCCTTGGCAGTTTTTTCACAGCAGTATGCTGAAAAGTACGATTCACTATTAATAGAAAATATAAATGAACTTGAAATTCTGGGCTTCTGTCAGTGTCATTCCCTAACAAATCTCTGCCACATCTTTAGGGTTTATTTGGTAATAGAATGCTTATAAACGAAAAGAGTATATGCTGTCAGTTTCTTTTCCATTATGTTTAGCAGCATTAGACTATCAAAAATACAAAAAAGGAGGGGAAAAAAAGAAAAAAAAAAAGAAGAGCCAAACAGGTTCTTCCCACTGTTCTTTAACAGAGAGAACACAATACCACGCAGGCTTTATTCCTTTTAGGTGTTGAAAGAGATGCTACTAGAAATAGGAGTATCGGAAAAGGTGATGGATCAACCTGAGAAATTAAACGGCAATCACTCAGTAGGACCAGATGGTATTCATCCAAGAGCTCTGAAAGAATTGAAGACCAATGCAAGTGAGCTGCTAACAAAAATGTGTAATTTATCATTAAAAACAGCTCCGGTACCAGAGGATTGGAGAGTGGCGATGGTTGTACCCATCTCTTCAGAAAGTGCTAATGATGATCCTGGGAATTATAAATCAGTCAGTCTTTAGTGCTAGGAAACTATTTGGAAAATCAGTAAAAATAATATGCCTAGCCACACAGATAGCAAGGAAAAACTGCAATGCTTCCAACTACATTCTCTCAACCCTCCTAGAGCTACAGGAAAGAGTTAATTAACTAGTCGATAAAGTAGAACCAGAAGATACAATTTATTTAGTGTTTCCAAAGGCTTGCCATAAGGTTTCTCTCAAGAAAAACATAGCAGCTCCAGAACTGAAGTCCATCTATGGTGCAAAAACTGGATATAAGATGGAAATCAAAGCCGGAAACATCAGAAGAACTAGAATTTTGCTCCAGAAAGCATTTTATAAACACTTGCAGATTACCACAACTTCCTAATGAGCTGGTTATGTTAGAGGTGAAGTAACTTACCTACAAGTGTAAAAGCAAGCTGTGTCAGAACCATGACTTCAGTTCATGAGCACTCAGGTTCCAGAACTGCATTTAGATGACTAGACAACATCCCTTTCTCTAGGTACTTCAGAAGATCAGCGGTCAGTTGAAGCAGAGAAAGAAGTTAACTCTGAATTGCCCCTGGTATCAATAGCAGCAATAAAGATGGTTTTGTTCATCTCATTCATTAGTAATCTGGGAAAAAAAAGCTTCTGAAATGAAGCTACAAAACTACTACAAGAATCAGAGCCTGCTTTCTGGTATTTAGACCCAAAGCCCATTGCTCTACACAGGAAAATTCGTGGGAGTATCTGGTAATTTATTAAGATAGCTGAGTTTAGGCAAAACTTGAAAAAAAATTCAGATCGAGCCAGTGAACTAAGATAAAATGGTGAACATGATGGCACGTAAAATTAAACAGTCTAATGCCAAGGAGTGCATGCTGGAAAATGTTTTCAAGAACTGATGGCTATTAGTTAGCATTGGAATCTGTAGGCATTAGTCACTGAAAACGCTATCCAGCATACTGCTGGAGCTTAGAAAACAGAGAAGTAGAGAAAACACTCAGATACACCAAGAACAAAAAAGATGGTTCAACTTAAAATATTACTATACAATTTAATGTGTAAAAGCTACATTTCTGGATATTCTGTTGTATTTTAGTCTGTGGATTATAGATAGGCAGGACACAGAAAACCAAGGGAACTTATAGAGAAATGCAGTAAATGTGATTAATGAAATGGGGGACAGGACCAAGTTAGAAAGCAGACATAAAATAAGAGATCATTTAATTTAGAAACATGAAAAGGATGAGGAGTTTAGGACCCCATAAAATTTCAGGTGACACAGAAGAGCTCAGGCATTCCTGACTTTTCTCTTACATTTCACAAAAAAAAAGTGGGAAGCACGTTTGAATGAATATATGGAGATGCTTTTTTCATCAGAAAACATAGTTAAATTGTGGGAGTTGTTGCTGCTGCAAAGGACTGAGGAAAACAGCTTTGGGGCAACTGCTAAAAAAAAAAAAAAAGAAAAAAAAAGAAAGGAGGGAATAAAAGATTAGGAAACAAAAAGAAAAGCGATGAAAAGAAGAGGACAAAGTCTTTGTCATGTCCTCCAGTTCCCTGAGACTCTTCAGCTGCTTCTCCACACAAAGAGCACATGGCCACTGATATGCAGGTTTGATGAAAGGGCATCTCAGGTTGCAAAGGAAGACCTGAGAAACAGCTGTCCTGTGCACCACAGTTTTTTCTCTAAAAATATTGCTTTTTCAAACAGAAATCCAAATAGCTGCAGTGGTCTCCCTAATTCCCACTACCCAGTGTAAACAGCCCTCTCAGTCCAGGATAAGGAACAGAATGAGGGAAAAGAGCAGCCAAACTTGGAGCCCGACTCCCCTACTCCCCTACGAAGCCTAGGACTGTGCTGCTTGACATCCTTTCCAGCCCTGCCAGCCTCTCCACAAGTATGCAAACTGTACTCCCCTGAGAGGGGTGAAAGCAGTGGGAACTTGCTGTGATTCTCCTTGTGGAATTTCTCAGCACTTTTTCCTTCCTTGGGATTTTTCCCAAGAGATGAGAGTATTTAGTCCTTACTTAGCTTTATCAAAGTATTAGACATTTATTTGATTAAGTATAGCATCTGCAGCCACACCAGCTAGAATAAAAATTATGAGGGCTATCAATCCTCATACTTCAGGGCATAAGCTGATCACCAGCTGGGGTCAAAAAGAAATTTCCCTCTGTGGTAAAGTATCGCAATTAGGTGCGTTAGGGGGGGTTATGCCTTCCTTGGTAGCCTCAGGCATTGGCCAGTGTGAGAGGCAGAGAGATACCAGACTAGATGGACCACTGGTCTGCTCCAATATGGCAATTCCTTTGTTCTTAGGGCTGAATGTTTCTGCTGACAAGCCGCCCTACTTTGTCATAATGTCAAAATCCAGCTTAATTATAATTCTGAAAATGAAGGAATATTCATGAATTATTATGTTGGCAATAACCGCGTGTAATACAATAAAGACAAAACCAGTGTCTGCTGCGAAGTAAAAGGAAGTTGACAGCTTTGAGCACAGGGGAGTTTCTGTTTCCAGTTACCCTCCAGAACTCCTTGCACCCTGGAGTCAACACCTTTGAGAATAATAAAGTAATTGCAATTTTATTTTACAGGATTCTGACAACAAATTTGATTCAATACTGTCTGCACTGTTCAAAGCAAAACACTCCAACAGTTTGACTGTACAATGGTGATATTTTTTTATGAGCTCAAATTTAATCCCCCAAATGGCATGATGGGTCTTGGTGAAGGTATTTAAACTGAAATTTCCTTCTGTAGTACTCTGGTTCCATCAGCATTTTGATAGAATTAAAAAAAAAAGAAAAAAAAAAAAAAGGAAAAAAAAATTCCAATTGCTGCTTTATTCCTGTCATGTTCTTTTTCTAAAGCAAGTCTTGGAGATGATTGCGAGAGTACATTAAAGGCATGCATTTTCGAAGTTAGGCAGTTGTCAAAGTGATTCTGAGGGTTGACAATCACATTTAAGGCAAGTATAGAAATCTGAGAGAAATGCTTACAAGCAAGTCCTTATTCTGGGCAATGATTTAGTTTGGAAATGCATCCAGTTCAAGGGTTAAATGAAAGCAAAAGCAATCACTTCAACCATGTTTTTGAAGAAAATAAAACAGCTTGATGTAAGCTAAATGAAGGGGGTCTGTGACTTAAAAGGAATGGACAGATAGAGAAAAAGGTCAGAAGATTAAATTTTCCCTAAGGGAAAAGTCATTCTTTGGAATCATTAACCTCCTTCTAGGTCACTACTGAAAAAAACAGCAGGAAATCCTACTGCTCCTAGAAAGATGGGTGCATCGTATACCGCCCACTGACCTAGCAACTCTATGGCAAACATAATTGTGCTTACAAATTCTCCTCCAGGCGTGCTTGGTTTTACTATGCCCATTTTAAAGCAATATGATCTTTTAACTGAACTCTGAAGTGTATCCAGAAAGACAATATTCCAAGGGCTTGGGGTGTTAAAAAGAAGAATCACTTTACTTAACTGTCTTTTCTTTTAAAACGGAGAAATCTAGAAGCAAAGTTTGTGAATTTCAAAGTTGGTTGGTGATATGTATTATCCATTAATCATTTCTCTTTAGGACTTAAATTAGTCATCATCATCATTTCGATGCATTTTAGTGGCTTTTTGCAACCTAAACCACACTGTCAGGATGCCAGGATCAACTGTATGTTTCAAAATATCTTTTTTTTGTCTCAAATAACCTGCACCAGAGTGTGTTTTCCAGATTTCATTGTAATCTAATTCTGGTCACCCTTAGAAAAGCCAAAGAGTATAAACATCATACCAAACAGGAGGATTGGATCCTCATATAAGAAATGTAATCTTCCACAAAGCATTTGGGGGATGATTTGTTGCATTTATCAGACCATATTCAGATGGACAGTCTTACCAATATCAATGGAAACAAGTCTTTTGTCATGGTCTAGATCCAAAATAAGTGAGGGAAACTACCTCTGATCAATTTGTGTATGATACCATGCGGAAACACATCTTCATCGAAATGTGACCTCTTTTTCTTCCCCTCTTGCAACAGAAATAGAACTCTTAATCAGTGTAAATGCTAACTCATATTTACTTTCGACAGAAGCCCCAGTCCAGCAAGAGTTGTCAAGGCAGCTGGATGCCTGTAGGTCTTCAAAGCCCCCTGTCTACTTGGAGTCTGTAGGCAAAGCCTGTATCCTACTGCAGAATCAAGGACTTAATCTTAGAACTTGTATTACTTTGGAATATGGAAAAATATTCTGGCAACTATCTTCAAATCTCTAGTCTCTGGTCTGGAAAAATTTAAAATAAAATAAAAAAGAAGTATATCCAGAGGAGAATGTTAGCATGGAAATGAGACTTCGACAACTTAGGAGGATGTTACACAGTAAAAAATATGAGAATCTTGGGTCATCTATTAAGATGTCTCAAATCTCATGCCTGCTGAATGAACACTGAGCAATACATTTTCTTAATTTGATGTTGTCGCATTCCACTATTTTTACGTCGAAATTGGAAAAAGAAAAATACACAGGAATTATCACAACCCGTTTGCTGCCCTAGAAGAAGAAGGTGCCTTTATTATCATTAATTTCTGAAATTGTGCAGTTCGTAAAAAGCCACTTTTCACATGTAAGCAAAATCTTTCAAGATTTTAGAAGACAATGACATGACCCCTAGAGAATAAAGGCATTGAAAGAAGCAGCAAAGAGAAAGACAAATAAAGCACAGATTGTGGAAATTAGCACCCTTTGCAATGCCTCAGTGAGGACAGAATCACACAGTCCACATTCTTCAGAAAAATCATGATTTTTACTCATGTTTGCACAACTACTGATTATCTGGTAAGCAGGAATCTCTTCCTGAATGTCAGCGGTCCAGTTACCTAATGTGAACAGGGTACACAGGTAACAACTTCCTCATACGTGTATGGCAAGAAAGAGAATCCTATGCCTCCCTTATTTCCTAGCCAAAATGCATTTCTGAGGTAAGAACTCAAAAACACATCACAAACCTTGTGCAAGTAGGCTGCACGCATCCACCCCACTGATATTGGTAACTGTGAAGAGGCTGTCAGACTCAGGGAGTCACAGTTACCCAAAGCAGCGCTTCCCTAATACCTTGTCTCCAAAAGCATGATTTTGGATCATGTTTTGCTCGGAAATAGCAAGGAAATATTACAGTGTTGTTGCAGCTGCTTAGAGAGCTCCCCAAATTTGATGCAAACGGCACTCAGAAACAAAGCGACCAAGGAATGTTGCAGCAGAGCCCTCAGCTGAGCAGCAAGATGCAAGATTTATTATGACACAGTGCAGGGGATATCTAAAAGGAAACTCAAAGCTTTAGTGTGTCTTTTCCTCCTTTTTTTCCTCTGTCTTCTCTTTTTCTTTGTAATTAAGGTATATATGTAATTGTTTCTTTTCTCAAGTGAAACGGCATCTAAAATGATCGAAAATTTTAGGAGGTGAGGGTTTCCTAAAACCTTTTCTACTTGTTTTTCCTGTGTTCCAGTGTTCTCTACCCACAGGACTCTGAAATGCTGAAATTTCAGCAGTTTATATGTCTGCCTGCCCACCTCTTTTATTAAAGGGTTGTGTTTCTTTTCTGTCAACACCTATTCTTTAGCACACATCTCTGCTATCATTCAGGAAAATGCTGGCATAGCCTTTTTCTTTTTTTCCCCCCTTCTTTTAAATTCATTTCTATAGCTAGGTTTTTCCTTTTAAGTCCCTTTAATTTCTGTCATCGGTTTCAACCCAGAAGTTCTCACTTTTGCAAGACAATGAGCTATTTTCACACATGTAAAATGCTCGGCAAAGTGGAATCACAGATGTCACATTTACATGTTTATGTTTTCTGTTTCTTTTTTGGTTTTTCTTCAGTCTGTCGCTCAGTTCAGCTCTCCAAGTTCAAGGTATTTCAGCGGAGCTGAGAGACTCTCTCAGTACCTCTGCCCAGATCTCTAGCTTTACAAAATAAGCAGGTATCTCAAAATACGTGGCAGCTTCAGTTCCAAGGATAAAAGCAATCGCTGTTAAATCCAACAATGACCCCGTGCACAAATGCTCACAGCCTCTCACACACGTGACCTGTAAACCAGTGAAGTTAATTTTCCATACGGTCTTGTCTCTTTCTATGTGGAACAGAAAAAAGAAGAAAGGAAAAAAAAAAAAAGAGAAAGAATTAAAAAACAAACAAACAAACAAAAAAAAAAAAAGACACCAAAAAAAAAAAACAAAACACCAAAACCCAAGGCTGGGAAAGGTGAGTTTTGAGGAAGAAATCCCTCTGAGGTTCCTCTTGCCGAGATTCCCTGCCAGGATTGCAAGGGGCGAGAGAAGACTTGCTTTTGGCTCAGTGCAGTAGAGGCCGTGGGATCTGCCCCCAAATCTGGCAGCTCAGTGGGATGCCACGACCTCTCACCCTGGCTCCTAGGCAGCTCAGCCCCATTGTTCCCCGGGGCAAGCAGGCTGGTGAAGCCGGGTGGGGGGTGAGCGTTGCTGCTACTTTTGTGGCGCTGGAAAAGGAGATCATCCCTATGTGGAGATTTGGAAGATGTGAGCTGGCCCATATTTACTGATAGCATTTAAGATTCCTCGGGTGGGCAGGTAATACAAAAAAGAGCCAGGAAAGTAGAAAAATACCTGCACTGGAAGTGGCACATGGAAATTCAATTTGCCTCCTCCAAGCATTCTTGTCTGCATGTCCATGAGCTCATGGTATTCTTCCTTCAGCTTAGAGAAGCAGAGAGCTCTACCCTGAGCTCCAGTTAGTTGCCCCACACTAACCTGCATCTACCTGCTCCTCAGATTTTTCAAAGGCTTCTAATTTGGCCAGATCAGGGTCTTTTTTCACACGAACAAAAAAAAAAGTTCATTACTGTCACCAAAAGTGACACCCTCCCCCTACATCTCTTTCCCCCTCCTGCACATCCAATTACCAAGTCTCTTTTCCAAAGTACGAGATCTCTAGAGCTTCTCAATGAAGGGTTTGTAATAATTCTTTTAACATGGCAAAACACCACATTATTCCCTAAACATTAATGTTGCATGAATGTGAGACTTTTTTTCCCCATGAAATTTCCTTTTTGATTTTACAAAACAGAAAGTGCAATTTAAAACAATGCTAATGGAGTGCCTATATTCCATAATCTAAAATTATTTGCTGTGGTGTCAATAACTAGCTTGCTAAAATGCTTGTCTGAAGAACCCATCTGACCTTGAACAAGGGCACTTGAGCCCTTTCTTTCGTGACAATGTCCTTCTGAGTGCCCAGTAAAATATATCACATTGTATTTGGCCACTTGTGTACTGAAAGACCAGAGCTCCATATTTCAGACCTGTTTAACACCTTATAAAATGCCACTCAATCAGTTGGCACTAGCTGAATTCACACCTATTGAAATGATAACATCTTACCCATGATGTCTTTCAGTTGCTGTTTGGGACAGGGACACTTTTGCCCTCTGTGGTGGTTCATTCAAGCACAAACCTCTAAACTCATGAACAACATGAGATGCTAGAGCATTTGCCGGAGGAGAAGGTCCTGGAACATTCAGGAAAGCAGATATAAAAATGACAGAGGAGCTGTAGAAGGTTTCATATTTTTGCACCCTCTTGGAGATGTGAAATCAAGGAGTGGCTGCTTGAAGGCTGCGCAGCAGAACAGATAGCCAAAGCAGGATTTCATAAGGAAAAGTGACATGGATATGCACAGTCAACTGCAAGCAAGATACATCATCTGAGAAACTCTGTTTTTTTTCTTTCTTGTCAAAACCAGCATCTTACTGTATCTGTCTTTGGAGTTAATATTTAGCGACTAGAGCTGTAATACACTCCTCTTACTCTTTTCATGGGGTCACTTTGCTGTATTTTCTTGTTTACGTAAGTTGTAAATGATGTATCTGATACACCCATTTTGAAAACTGAGTTTTTAACCAGTTTCTGTCATTTTTTAGTCCTAGCACTACGTTCCACATTGACATCTCATAAAAACACCTCCATGCCCAGTTTTCTGCTTGGGTGTCATCACTCAGTGACCATGGAAGCATGAAATCAGTTACTGTTCCAGCAGGTTGGGTTAACTACTGTTTGGCTAAACAAAAATAAAATAGTTTTTCATGCTTATGGGTCTTGATTTTTTTGGCCATTTCTATGCTTCATTGACTATAAACTCGGTAAGGATGTGTTTTGTAAAAGGAACTGAAGTTTCTCTTCTCAGTGGATTAGACATTTCACATTTTAGTGACTCCCACCATTTCCATTCCCCCCTCCCAAAAGAAGCCCTTTCCAATGACTTAAAAAAAAAAAAAAAGGGTTGATCTTTAAGTAATACATATGATATTAGTTTTTCCGTTTTAAAATAATCACATTATTGCAGACATTTTAATAGCTGTAGAGGTTGCTATGTATTAACATGATTCATGGTCCTTGACAGCAGTGTCTCTGAAAATCCCACAGGAATGCAAAATACAAAACTCCACACACGTTCAAATTTTACTGCCTGCAGCTAAAAGAGGGGAAAAAACCTTAAAACTGTTGAAACCCTTCAACTTTAAAAGCATTAATAGATGGTCCCAGGGGATTAAATCTAAATCTTAATGTGTAAAAATCAAGTTAATAACCACAGAGATTAATATGGTTGCATTTGATTATTGTGATAATGCAAACAATTAGTACTGCTAAAGTGAGATATATTAGCCTCCTACTTGCCCCACACACATCTGCAAAGCATTGGAAATAAATGGAAATAAAACATTTTGCTCTGAAAGGTTTTTCTTTTTTCTTTTTGCCTTTGTCTTATTTTCTCTGTAGCTGACTCATTTTTAAATTCTAATTGTTAACATTTTATTATTAAGCCTCTCTTTTTATAAGAGTCTCATAAAATTGGTTGCCATAATCATCTATTCCATATTGTCAGCAAATTATACATTCCTTGCCAATACCAGTAAATAAATAAATCTTCTAGATAAATGGCACAGCTTTAATTTTTTTTTTCTTTCTTTTAGGGACAAAAATGCCGTACAAATGTATTAACCTGAGAAAAATAGGAACTTCTTCCTAGTCCACTGTGAGTCAGTTGGTTTAATCCAGAATGCCCTGGGAACAGAACTGGGCACCTAATCCAATCTATATTATAGGCGGAGTTGGAAGTACCACCTATACTCAATGCTTGACACTTCCCATTATAAACCCCTTTTTTCAGTTGCATATAACTGTGCCAGACTTTAAATGTTCAACTAAAATTCCCCATGCTGGATGTCTGCCTCACTTTGATTTATTTGTTGTTCTAAAATTTCAGTGAAAATAGTTCAGCAATTTCCAAGAACAAGATTATAGAAAATATATTGTCTTGCTCACATCAAAAAAGTCTTTGCAACTGTTTAATCGATTAACTCTGATATATCCATCCCTTGGAGCACGGACATTACATTTGACATAGAAAGGGACCTACCCTCAAGTCAAGAATGTGAAAACAGACTGACTTTAGCCAAATGCTTAGCATTTGCTCAAGTTCAGTAGATACTTCTCAGGAATTTAGCAGCAATGTCCTCCGAAGGCTCCACCTGTACCAAGCACATGCCACTTCTCAGGAATTTAGCAGTAATGTCCTCCAAAGGCTCCATCTGCACCACGCACGTGCCATCCCCCATGTTGCAGGCTCTGAGCAAAACTTGCCCCATTGCTGATCACAAATGCTCTGATTGCACGTGTTCAGGCATGGGATGTAAGAATGCAAGGAAGTAGAGGCAGGAACCTGAGATTAGATGTCAACAATTTGAGATTGTGAAAGAAAGACTGTCACCCTGGGTTGGTGAGAAGTACATATGTTGGACAAGGAGCATGGGAAAGAGGTCCAGTGGTGCAGCTTTGTGACTTACTGCCTCATGGGATGGGAGAAGGACTGAAGCCAGGGTGAAGAGCAAGGGGATGAGCAACTGGGACCGGAACTGAGGTGGGCAAAAAGCAGGCAAGAAACCCAGTGAGAAAAATAAGCTGATGGCATAGGGAGGGGGGATTGAGATTCCCAGTCATAGGACTGGGAAAGTCTGGGCCAAGGTTGGACGGTTGAAATGTGAGAGAAGGGGTCCCTGGCTGCTTGTCTTCAGAATCTGGGATGGACGTCAGGCATCTAAGGTCATTCTTTATCCACCCATGAAACTACCCACAAAGTAAATGTCTCATTCTCTTTAAGCTCTGGTATGCATACAGGGTAGCGCTAATCGCCTTCTCCTACCTTGGATGGCTGAGATCCCTCATCGGCAGTGCTGTGGGAACACCAAGACGAGGCTGTTCATTTATGATCACTATGTTCTGAGAGCACTTGGCTTGCCATTCAGCAGTCTTCCTTCCCAAGTGCCGCTCATGATGGCTTCTGAGCTGTGCATTGACGATACACATGGCTGTGCAATGCTGAGCACTCTGACAAACCAGGGTGAAGTGATGCAGCTCGATCATCTATAATTAGTGTAAATGCTGGCCTTAGTTAAAGTCTGGTTGCCCCAGTACCCCTTTTGAAAAATGGGAATAACACCAACCTACCTCTCACATGAGTGTTGTGAAAATGAATGAATTACTATTTATGAAGTACTGTAATGATGAGTGCCCATGAGGAACAGCCCATGAGGAAATTAATTATTCTATCTTTGGAACAGGGTTTGAATAGTGAGCAGTAAATAGGATGTAGGGCCATTACACTGAATGATGAGAACGAAGCAGATGAATAACATCCACTCTGTGCAGTGAATGAGGCAGGAGCTCGATGAAGAAAGCAGTAGGAAATCATGTGGTGAAGGACTATATCAAGGTGTATGGTAGGAGTAGGTAACTGCCGTATACCAGCCCTGGAGAGCTTGGGCCCATGACAGGAACACCGGAAACACTTCCCAGCTGTCATGATGGAGATGTGCCATACAGCCTAACCCTGTGATCCCCTGTGGTCTCTCCTTCTCTCTCTGATGGTTCCTAACCTAGTTTCTGAGCCCAGCCAGCCCCAGTCTCCTCCCATCTGACTCATAGCTCCAGTTTCCTTGCTCAGCCAGGCCCTGACTCAAAATCCCTGTTCAGCCTCCCTCCCTTCACCCACAGCCATTAACCCCAGTTCCTATAAAAACAGGAAAAAGCACATTCCTAACACTGTGACACCTTCCTCTACCAAAATCCTAGCACAGCTCAAAAGCCGAGACACAGAACAGCTTCAAAAAAAGATAAGGGTAATCGGAAAATATGCACAAATATGCAAATGCACATACATGTTCAAGCCTCATCAACAGCTATAGTTTTACAATGTAATCAGAAATTTGCCAAAATTAATTCAATATGATTTCAGCCAAGTATTTATCTTGAGTGACACAGACTGGGAAATTGCAACTGAAAATAAGATTTTCCCTTAAAATATATCAGCAACCACGATTACAGGAGCTGGCAGTCCCTATCCTTCTTGCATAATGTTGTTAATATTGAGATGTATATGAAAAAGAACACAAATGCTGGTTTCATGGGCTCTGTAAACTGGAGGACAAATATATCTATATGGTAAGCTTTTCATAAAATTACCTCAGAAGTAAGAACCAATCAAAACTAAATCCAAATGTAGCTCTTTCTAATTTCTGGTATAAAGGTTAAATTTGTCAACTCTGGAACCGACTGCAAAGGATTAGTGACTATTTTGTACTACTGACATTAATGGTGCTATTGTGCGCTGTGAGACAAAGAAACATAAAAGAAGAGGGAAACATTTAGGAAGGAATGTCTCTTCATTCTGTGCAAGCCACCTGTGAAAAAGAAGGTAAATATCCAAGCTTTAGGCTAAAGTTGGGTGGGTGGAAGAGCCACCAGACCAGTAGCTGCACTTCGCCCTGGCTGTTCAGGGGCATATGTACAGTTGATGCCACTGTGACCCTTTATGCAAGATACTTGAGGGGTAAGATATGAACAAAGGAGCAAAAAGGGGAAAGTGAAAGAGACCTGGCTTCCTCTGTCCAAATAGCTATTTCTACCTTGGCAAAGAAATAAACACAAAGAAGGAAAACAGCAAACCAAGGTGAGGCTCTTTTGTTCTTCCACCTTAACAAGGACGGAGACAAGAAGAATAAATACCAATCAGCAGTAGTGCACATAGGGCAATGGGGTAGCTGTACAGTCAGGAGCAAAGATCAGAGGCCTTTTAATATTGTGGTATTCTGCTTGTGCACTGCAAAACTGATAACATTATATGGCACACATACAGCTTCAGGTAACTAGGGGCACAGTAACAAGCAGCATTCACACCTTCAGCATGTAATCGGGGTGTTAGTATTACCAGTTGAAGTGCAAACCCATGAAACCTGGTGTCCAGTCTTCCCACAGGTAACCCAGACAGGTACCACTGTCCCACCTTTTCATGCTAGTCAATACCTACTACAAGTGAGGTGGCATGATCTGCACCAACAAGTATATTTGATCCCCTACCTTTGTGCATAAATGATGCTAACAATCTGCCAGACCCATCTTCATTTCATTCTTTAACACTGTCCTAGCTAGTCACCACATACCGTGTAGGATTTAGGCAGTATGAGCCTCATGTTCGTCTTTGAGCCCATGACACTTACTGCCCCGCTGGTCTGCGCTTCATCACTGTGATGAAGGTCCAGGCAGTCCCAAACGCAATAGGCAGAAAGCAATATACGTATCAGAAGGTTAGCTGAGTCACTGCTAGTGATGGAGTGAGTCAGTTCTAAAATCTCAACTATTCTTGCAGCATCTCTTGGACTGCTCTGCCCAGGAATCATTCTTACTTGGAGAGACTCTATACATCCAGAGTTTGTGGGTGCTTGATGACCGTTGCTGTGACATATCCAGTCACAATCCAGTCCAGAACAAAGACCACTACGTGGCAGTCATTTAACTGACTCAGCACCTGAAATGCGTGGGTAAGGGCACAAAGGAAGATAGTCCATCACCAGGAAATCCTGACAGGATGAAAACTCAGCACTCTGCATCCAGAGTGCATGACTTTGGTATCATCTAACCCAGTCAATTCACCAGTCTATCAATCTACATTTATTATTTGCTTGCTCTATTGCAGCAGTGTGTTGTTTAATGTAACTGCTGCCAGTCCCTATTTAATCCCAGCTAAACTCCCATTCTGCAGCACTGATGGCTGGGGCAGCAGATTAGGCTTCTTGGAAATTGAAACATCCTAAAACAGCCATGAAGTGTGCCCTAGCAGCTAATACAAATGGTTAGCTGTTAGGAATGGGACACAACTGTATCACTGGGTGTTGGTTTTGGTTGTGGTTTTTTTTCTTCTCTTTCCCCTTCATTGCTCAAAGATTTAAGGAGTGGGGACCATCATTCCTTTTACACTTAAGCTGCCAGATTTCTAGTGTTACTGTGGATGGTTTCCTATATCCTACAAAGGTTTGTAGAAACAAACCAAGTTTGGTGGGTGACAACAAGGGTAAGTAGGAAATAAGGCAGCTAGGTGAATGGGTGGCTGAGGCATGACCTGGAGCAGCATGTGCCATGGCTGAGCACCAGAGCAGGAGAGCTGCAGAGTCACTGGGAGCTCTTATGAGCAGGATCTTACGTCCTCAGTGGATAGGGGGAGGTGGGACAGGGTGAAGGCAGGGAGTGCAAGAGTACCCATTATGGAAATGGAGCCTGGGAGGTAGCACCAGAGGAAGAGGTAAGGGGCTGGTGAGGTGAAGTCAGCGATGGAGATGGTGAGCAGTGGTGGAGTGAATGGGCAGGGGCTGCAGAAGAGGTGCTCTCTCCTTACTGTGGCTCTGTAATGGTTGTGATGGTCACCAAAGCAGCATGGCACCTTCCCTCTGTGGAAGCAAGGTCGCCATGAGCAATCAATGCCTTATAGCCGCCTCGCTGCACCATAAGTGCCTGAGGTCCCTTTGAGCTATGGGTGGAGGCTCTACATGTGAGTACCCTGTGAGATGAGTAAGGCTTGGTAACCTGATACACCCCATTTATTGTGTCCAGAGAATCTGACACGTCTCTTTCATAAGCACATAAGAAGAGAGGTGCCTGGTTAACCTGGATTGTGCTGTCTTTGTGGCAGAGTGGGAACACTGCAAGAGGGGGCTTCCTCCCCAGCTGACAAAGAGGAGGAAAACCCGCAGCGTAAACCCAGCCGGGCTCCCAGTCAGGGATCCAGGCAGGTTTGTTGCCAGAAACCAGGCATCAGGGATTTTACACTGGGGAATTTTGTCAGTGCCTGTGTACTTAGTCAGATTTTCCTGTAATAAAGCTACATTTTAGGCACTCTGATTCTGATAACATGGGAACTGGCACGTAATTTATGTTTCCAGAGCTGTTTTTTCCTGATCCTGAAGGAGCTGCTTCCCCAATATTTTTCATGAACAAATCTTTTTGTCTTTCAACACATTTTTTTTTTTTTTTCATCATTTTTAACCACTGTTTCCAGTCCCCTTCTCCCTGGACTATGCCCAGCCACAGTGGCCTGGGTTTGTAATTATGGCAAAAAACTTGCCTCATGACTAGGCGATGACTAGAGATAATTCCCCAGAAGAAACACCTACAGATGAATGCCATTTCTGCTCTTTTCCTCTCCTTCTTTCTTGGATTTGTCAGGCTGCTGCTCATCCATTGCTTACTATTTTAACCCTTCAACTATATCTTTTCTTTTGAGAACATTCCAAATATCAGAGTGCATTTCCAACATGAAAGCATTGCCATATTTACCCCAATACTCGTTAAAGTCCTAAAACGTGGCTATAATTCAGAAATTAAAATCAGCTTAGTTGCCTGTCCTGAGTTTGCCAGTAACAGCAGTATGTAAGTCTGACTTACTCTGTATGAATATGTGAACCTTTTCCAGCAGAATGGTGGGAGGTGTTGTGACTCTTTGTGATTTTACATGTAAGTTGCACCTCCATTGGAGAGGAAATGTAAAGTCCTGCATCCAGCAGGAAAAACTGTTGGAGCTGTGCCATTTCTTTTGGGGCAGTTTGTTCCGTAGTCTAGTGTCTTGACGGCAAGTGTGGATAATGGGTTCTTTTATGGTCAATATTCAAGATCTAGGGATTTAGTCCTCAAATATTTGTGAAACAATCTCAGTAGAATTAGAATAAGACACTAACACATTTTTACAAAAAAACCCAATATATATTTTAATGCATTTCTTAGATTTTTTTAAATATATTTTTTCCCTGATATCTATGTTGGAGAAGAAAGGAACCAAATGAAAATAACTTACGTACAGTGAGAACTGGGTATGGCACTTTCTGGCATGAGTCATATTTCTCCTTAGGGTGAAAAACTTCTCACAGATGCATGTTTGTCTGTGACTTCTTTCCAGGTTAGGAACATACTTGAGTACCTCAATATGTTATAGTGCATTCAACATTGATGCTCTTGTTTTTAAGCTAACTTTCAGTGCTACTGAGTTTGATTTAGAGACTTCAGCAAAGGAGTGACATGGCTTCCTTTAGCATGGCAAACGCTGTATTTCAGTATGGTGTGCACACTGACATTCACAGTGACCTCACCCCTCAGTGTGAATGCAGAAGTTCCTACAATGTGCTAGTCTTTATGTGTGTGTGCACATGTCAGAAATCCTGGGCCAGAGTATCGTGCCTGGGTTTGTGAGCCAGTTGACGAGTGAGCTAAAGGGGAAAAAAATGCTACTGCTCCACTTAGAAAGCAGCAACCATAAGTCACCCTTAGGCATCCTCTTCTGGGGAGAAAGGAGAACGACACCATAGCTGTGGAACGACCAATTCTCCTTGAGCTGTAAGAGCAGAACTGCTAAGGTGTCCTCTGGGGAATCCTTAGCAAACTCAATGGGTACTTTCAGCTGGCTTTCATGTGACTCTGTGTAACTGCTTAGCAGTAGCTCCTCTGTGGAACTGAGAAAAACTCTGTGTATGCGTGTGTGTGTGTGTAGTTTGTATTCACAGCAAAATTAACAGTTCCGTAAGATAAACAGGGATAAGCATTTCACCTTTTTCCCTTGGGAAAAAACAGCCTGACTGGTTTTGGGGAAAAAAGAGAGAACAGAAGCAGAAGAATCCTACCTCTGACTTCTTCACCTCCACACTGGACTCACATGTGCAATCTCCAGTACAATGTAGGCATTGCTGTTATGGGTGTACCTCTAAGCAATGTAACTGGGATATTCCAAAGTATTCAGTAATGTTTTGGGCTCTGAGTCAACCTTAAAGGTCTACAGAGGAGAAATGGGAGTCCTGAATATTTTGGTCATCTCAGGGGTGTTTAATGTAATGCAATGTTTTTAATACTGGTATACATCTAAGCAGAGTCAGATATTAATTGTAGCATTGCTTCAGTGACCTTAATCCTCATAACTAACAAAAATATCTGTTTCCCCTTGGTGGTGTTGCACCCTGAATACCCAGGGGTGCTGTACCTTGCAGGGGTGCCTGGAACAGCAAAATGTTGAGCCATGAGCAAGTGAGGAAGACATCAAGGGGTTCTCCTACTAAGAGGCAGCCTATTTACGCCGTTGGGATGCGGCAAAATGGCTGGAACCTGTGGTTGTCTCCTCTCTTCCTTCAAGCCAGCTATGCTTCTTCTGCACCAGCTGCCATTCGTGGTATTAAGTGGAGCCACTAATCTCTCCAATGGTTACAATGATGCTTATTCTCAGACTGAGTCCAGGATCAGGCCAAGGCTGCTTCAGGGACCCAGGAAGCACAGCATCATTTCTGGCTCCCACACAGCCTTCACCTGCAATGCACTGAGAAGAGTCCAAAATATATTTTGCATACAAATTAATGAGATACATTTATAGCACCCCTTAGACAGCTTTGTTCTGTTAGTGCTTACCTTTATTACTGTGTAACATACTCAGCTCTCATTGTCATAAATTGTGCTCTACTTTTGAAGGGGGGAAATAATTCGATATAAAAGATAAATAAATATGAAGAGCAAAATGTTGTTAATTCCTATGTGGCTACCAAAAAAATGGCAAAGTCATCCCATACATAAGTAAAACATCAGATCCTGACACTTGGTAATTAGAATCTTTTGGCTGACTTCAACGAGCTGAAAGTCAGTACACCTGGGAACATCCTTGCTTCTGTTCCTGTCTTGCAAGCGCATGATGTAGTAGGGCAGGGCATGCACCACTGCAACTTAGGGGGTTCTGCAGGCTTCGGAACCTCTGGGGAATGTGGTGTGGTGACCTTACAATAATCCATATAAGCTAACTATAGTTTTATCTGCAGTAGTACCCAGATGATTCCACTGGTGATATTCATTTTGCTTCCAAAGATAGGTAGGAAAGCTAAAAACAAAGGGATGGAAAATAGCTTTCTGTTGCACTTGGCCAACCTAACCTGTGGGTTTCTGCCCTGTGACATGAAAGTGTCTGCTCTGTTGTCAGGATATTTGCAGTGTTTGATTATGTGCATTTTCATACGCACATATTTAATAGCCAAGGACCACTGGTTCTCGCTATGCCCAGGCCGTTTCCATGTTACTTGCCTCTCTTGACTTCAATTTGTACTGGAGCAAGTGACAGAAACAACACAGCTCTGCTGCCTAGTCAGCCCCTTACCTGTCTCCGTTAAACCACAAGTAGCATCCCAGCAGGTCAAGGTAAATTTCAGTCAACAGCAGTTTAAATGAGTAAATTGGATGATGAAGTGCAACAGCTGAGGAAGAGTGAATGCAGCTATTTCACCACCTCTGAGGTGCCCTCGAGGCAGGGAGAGAGGCAGGGGATGTGGCGGAAGCCTTCCACCTCCCTGCAATGGGATTCACCAGGGCTCATGAGTCACAGCCATTAGAAATCAGGGAAACATATGTGAAGAAGTATTATTCAATGTGAGTGAAGGCTGCAAAACTGGATTCTATTGTAGGAAGGCTTTTAAGTTATATTAACCTATTTCTGTGAATCATTTGTTAAAAATTTCACTTTGTTTGAAAAAATAAAACCTATTAGATTTAATGTTTCAAATACACAGAAAATGTTAACCACCTCACTTTATAGGACTTCTCCAAACACACCATTTTTATCCCAAGCTCTCTCGTTTCATGTGTTTCCCTGTACTTTGCAGCAATGCAAGCTGCAGTGGTAGACATGGATGCTGCAGGTGACCCACATACCATTGGGGGCACAGGCATCTTCAGGGCTATGTCACAGAGCCCTCTGCTCTCTGCAGGCAGAGTGGCTGCTGTTTGGGGGCACACAGTGGCTATTACTGAATGCTTTTAAATAGCTTTTTGAACTAAGTGTATTTATTAGACAGTTCAGTCTTTGATTGTAGTCCTGCTCTGCTCGGCAGAGGTTCTGCAATGTATTCAGACATTACACTCTCCTCGCCTGTCCTACAAATAATACACCAGGTATCATACATGATACCAAGTGCAGCAAAGGTAGACCTATATTTACAGCAAAATGGCATTCTTGGGATGCATATAGCAAAATTAAGAAAAAAAAAGATTTTTCTGTACTTCCTTACAGACCCTCTTCCGAAAGGGGTGTTATTGTCTACCATTCATAACTAACTGCATTTCTGAGTAATAGAATAATTCCTTACATCTGAGGATAAATGCACAGTATTATGGCATAATCAGCTACGATGTATTTCAGCAGAGCTTTGAGTAAGTGAAACATTGCAATTCAGAGGTTATCTTGCAGATCAAATCCCCAGTCAGAAAGCTATATTGTTGCCTTCATTTTCCTTTCTCAACCCCATGAAGACTTAATTGGCAGCTGGCTTACATTGTGATCTCCCAGCTTCTTAGAATTTTCTTTTTTCTTTCAGGATTTTATTTTTTTTTTTTAATGAGCATTTCCTCGAGGGAATTAATTATTACTTTGACTGGTATATTCATATATTTCTATCAAGAAGTTTTATAAATTACCAAACTCTTGACACAGTGTGCAACCATAAAAATCACAAAGAGTATCTGTAGCTCGTTCTAATCCCATTAAATCATTTTTTTTTCACCTGAAGCTTATTCTCCTCTTTGTTAAATGACAACATTCAGATTCAATTGCAGCTAATGTCTAATGTGCATGTGCTATGACACAGCTATGGATTCATAGAAGCTGCACCATAAGAAGAAATGCATGTCATGAAGTGAGACGAGCTTGAACGAAGAGTTTCATCACTGCGTGAGCATCATTTCTGCAGAGAGAATGCTCATTACAGACTTGACTTTTCTACCTTGTTTACACTTTATGCAGAGCTTTCAGAAACATGCTCACTGTGAGGCACTCTGTGGGAAAACATAGTTTCAGTATCAGTCACCATATTAACAAGGGGCTGTAACCTGGGGCCTCAACTCTATCTTTAGACAAGCAAACTTCAGGCAGGTTAAGGACTAAGACAAGCCCAAAGGCTTCAGCAGTGACTTAGCCACAGACTGAAAATACTGCATAGCTGTGTGCACCAGAGCCAAGACCAGAAGCTGAACACAGCAGCCGCAAGCCTGTTTATGATTCTGTCCTTGATCCACAGGTAAGATGCTTTGTGTCCTCCCAACACCTAGCAAAGCCTCTCATTTTCATCCAGGTGCACCCGTTTTCTTAGGCTCATTCCTGCCACTGGCTAAAATTTGCACCCATATATTTATTTCCTGGATGGAAGCAGCTATTGCAGAAGACTTTGGTTTTCAGGCATGTTCTTCACTATTTGGTGCCTTCCACAGATGAGGGTCTGGGACAGGAGTCTTCCAAGCCCTGTATTTGCTTTGGTTTGGCTTGCAGTAAGCTCTCCATCTACCTGGTCATCATGAGGAGGAGTGTGGGGATGTTGACAGCCTGTGGGGAAAGCAGGCTCTGCCCTTTCCCACCACTTCCTTTTACACAGGGAGGACTGGAAGCCACCCATGTGCGTGAGTAAGAAGGTACCTTGGTCCCTTCTACTTTCTCTCCTTTCTGCCTGAACTGGCTTGCCAGAGTTGAAGTTACCCTCAGTGCTCAAGTTATAACTTTGTAACAAATGAAAACAGCAATTAAGGCTGCCACTTCATTCCTAAGTCACACCATTTTGTCTAATTGCAATATATATAATACGTAAGATCATGCTGTGCTGGGGGATATATATGCAATAACTGAACACAGTGGCATGATTTAGGACAGACTGGCTTTGAATTTCTTTGTGTGAGCAGGTGGTGTTTCTACACTGCCTCAAATATATTCAACATGACACTATAAGGTCAAATTCCCCCATTCTGAGGGCCTGGCTTTATTAGTAGCCCAAATAATAAATAACAAAACACAAACTTCAGCTGAAGCTCTCTTCCTACAGTTTCCAGAAGAAATACGCTGGGTTTGCTCTCAGCTTGTCTGTCCAGCATATTTACACAGGTCTTGTGCTTTAAGGGACTTCCCAGGACTACTTTAAGAGCATTGCAGTAGGTAAACTAGTTCCTGCTAAGAAGTCATTGTCCGTCAGCTGAGAGGGGGTAGCTGTCGGTGTGCTCCTTGCCCACACCATCTGTCAAAGAACGTATTAGCTTACACCCTCATGTGCCTTATAATGAAAGAAAGGCAAATATAGTACCTGTAACACCCACTTCTATAGAGGGGAGAAAGTGCTTGAAGCAACTACATGCCCTATTTTAATATAGCCTCAACAGTGTGCAATCCTCTAGGACAAAGGCACTGAGGTAAATGAAAGATGGGACAGACTGCAATGTGCATTTGCTAAAGGCTGATTGTGGCAGAGTCACTGGATAGCTTTCTTCCCTAAGAGAACAGATTTTCTTGACTAAAGAAATGCAGTAGGTCTTATCTCTATGGACTTCTGAAAAGTAGGTAATAAGGTGCCACATGGGAAATTATTAGTTAAGCTGAATAAGATGGGAATTAGTTCAAAAAGTATAACATGGATGAGAAACTAACTAAAGGGAGATGTCAACTGCTTGTGTTCAGGAGGGAGATTCAGTCCTGGAATGAGGTTACCTGTTGCGAGGATGTGGGCTTACAAGGTTACTAGGACCTAGCCTTTATTTGTGAGCTTCATTCCGAAACTGTGGTGCAAAAAGTAGGACTGTGCTAATAAAAATAAGATTACTGGTCACAAAAATCTGGGAGATATCACAAATGCAGACGGAGCCGGAAGAACAGAACCACCCAAAGTGCAGAACTGTGTACTTGGAGGTCATTGTTACACACACTTTTGCTCTTCAG
The DNA here is from genome assembly GCA_039720435.1 of Amazona ochrocephala. NCBI lineage: Eukaryota > Metazoa > Chordata > Aves > Psittaciformes > Psittacidae > Amazona > Amazona ochrocephala. Next base: position 49,696,877 of record CM077876.1, on the reverse strand, counting down.
CTAGATATGGTCTTGGGAAGAGAGAAGACTGAGAAGTTCTTTTTGTCACTCTGGTTCTAAGATGGTGAACTGATGGAGATGGTAGCCATAATTCCCAAGTGGATGATACTTCCTGTGATGGCACAGCAGTGTCAGCAGCACTACAAGGGGCCCTCCTCTGAGTTCAGTGAGTAGCTCTGGGTCTCCCTGTGTCCAGGACCTGCCATGTGGGAGAGGGCTGTGGAAAAACTACGGGGCACAAATGAAAATGAGAGCCCATCTGATGAAGAGGCCACACAAAATCATCACCTGTGAAGTCTAGTAAAACACAGGCTGAAGGGGAAGCTAGTTGTTCCCCGTAAAAACACCAAGGGGGTAAACACCAGGCAAAAAAAACAGCTATTTCACCTAATGGATAATGTTATCACAAGTATGAATATATATAAACTGAATAAATCCAGGCTGAGTATTAGAAGCAGACTCTAACTATTAAAGACTTGAGTTTCTAAAACAGCCTTTTGCCTGAAGTTATGATTAATTATCTAATTTCTTTGAATAGGGAACCTGATCAATTTATTAAATGGGACTACAAGACAATAATTTTGTGATAGCAGAGGATAAAGCTCAGTGACCAAAGATTTCTTTTCTAGTTCTCTGCTCTTATGAACTGTTTGACTTTCCCAGGTTTAAGATCTTGTTTTTCTAGCAAAGACTGTATGACAGACTCAATCCTGAAATTCTTTTCAAAGTACTTTGCATTAGTGAAAAAAAAATATATTAAAAATGTATCCTGTTTTACCTATGTGCTTGTTTGGTGATGATTTGTTCCTTGCCATCTCTATGCAAAGTTACTTGTGTTAAGGGGATTCTTAGTCTTTTACTTCTACTTTCAATGCAGCATTAAAAACTGAGGGCCCAAGGGGAATAATGTCATTCTAGTATGAAAAATATACTAAATAAGGGTGGAAATATTCATGGAGATAACTCTCCTAAATGCAGATGCCATGGAAATATCTCCTTTTAACATTTGTGTCAAATGTTTCAAAGTTGGAGCAGTACAACTTCATGCCCATTTTTGTCATTTTGAATTATCATATTCGTTCTTTTGCTATATCTGTACTAATTTTTTCCTCCCCAGATTGTCTACCCCACTTCAGGCTGATCCAGATTCTGTCCCCACACATTGCTGAAATGAGCCAACATCAAGCCAGAACTCGCACAAGGAAACAAGGTGGGTAGAGACATGCTGAAATTTTAACCTTTCTGTGCTGATACTACCTCTAGTCAAAAATAAGTGGGGAAAAGTCTCCAAATATGTGGTTTTAGCACAGGTTGTTTGGTGGCATTTTGATTTACAAGGATGGCAAGTTGAGTCCAAAGGTTTCCACTATGTGCGCTGTCACTGCAACCGGCTTTTACACAACGGTGCGTGCTAATCAGTGATTAGGGAATAAGGCAAGCATGGCTGGTAAAAGATAACTGGAGAAAGCTCTTAAAAATTCAAGGCCCCTTCCCATATGTGATTTTTCCTAAATGACTTTGGCTTGCTCCTTCCTGAGGTGCATTATAGGGGAAGGGTTTGAAGTTCTCTGAATTTGCATGTCTTTGCTGGTCAAAGTCAGAATTCTTTGTTTCCTGTACATTATGGGAGCACCTAAAGAAGAAAAGACAGCCCTACCCACTCACACACACAGGAAGTGGGCCTAGGGCACTTAATATTTTATTCTTATGAGCAAGCTATATATAAGAAAAAAGCCATCATGTGATGTGAACCAGTCAGGTTGCCAGTTTGAGCAGAGGAGCTGGAGTGACTGAGGCAAATTGGTTTCCAGCAGCTGCGAGAGAAACCTCAGGAGATGGCTGGCTCTGCACAAGCAAGCTAAGCTGTGCTTTACAGTTGTGGCATTAAAGTCCAAACCTCACAGAAGTGAATGAGCATCTGAGGAAAGCTAATCGGAACTCTAGGTAACGGACCTTAAATCTGCACGGCACAGACTTTGACCTGGACTTTTCTCTGAAGATTTAGTAAGTCTTGAAAGCCCACAGTGTATAGCAGAGTAAAATTCATTATACGGTGGTAAAGGTAATCAGCAGAGCATCTGGTTAAATTGTTCCAGGCAGGAGAGTGAAGGTAAAATATAGAGGAGCATATTAGGGTTTTATTTCATATTGCTCTGTGTAGGCTGAACACAAACTGCTTTATCTTCTTCATGTTTTAATCTTAACTCTTTCAAACCAGTGTGCAGTGACCACAGCTCTTAGAGAATGATTCTGGGTGAAATATGAATTCATCACTAAAGAATCTCCATTAAATGAGTAAACTTACCAAATTCATAATCTATATGCATAGAAAAATCATTATTTTACCACTTAGTTTGATAGCAAACATTTATTTGAAAGAACACTGTTATTAGCAGCCTGCTTTCAATTAAGAATCTGTTCCTTTATGACTGTTTTTTGAAGACTTAACATCATGGCTGTTATATAAGTCTCATCAGTTTTTTGGCATAAGCATCCTTAGGCCAGATGCAATAAGGTTTCATTTGGGTAAATTGCGCTTTTAGTAAAAGACACAGTTAAAAAAAAATTAAACCAGGTTTGGGTTTCATCCCACATTTCTCATTTTTGCAAGTGACAGAAAAAAAATGAAAACTTAATAATGAAAAGTAATGGTGATATTTACAAAGCTAACGCTAATTTGTGCTGTGCGCTTGAGTGGTGGTGTGAGGTGAACATTTGTCTTTTATAACCGAAGCAGAACCATTAAACCTATTTCACACAGGCTGTCAGCCATCCATCCAGTGGCAATGCCTTTCAACCACAATTAAGCAGGCTACTTTAGGCTTTGTCTTTCTTTTACCTAAATTAAAAAAAAAAAAAAAAAAAAAGGAAAAAAAAAAAACAACAAAAAAACTTGTTAAAATGCATTTAAGTAGGAGAAATAGTTCAATTTTGGGGTGGATACATCAGCCTGCTACAGCTGAAGACTGAAGGAATGTGGAGGGGGAAGACCAACTCAGCTGTGGAGCAGCATGAAAATCCACGGCAGAAACACTCCCTGCCTCAGCACCACCTTCCCTCCTCCATGCCCTCCACATTCCACAGCTGCATCCTCCAAAGCATCCTCCCCATCCTCCCACCACTGCTGTGGGAGCTGCTGGGACTTCTGCCCCACACATCGGCTAAGCCCCCCCTCCCTGTTTCCATACCATCACCACGAACCCACTCAGGAGCAGGGACAATCACCAGAGAGCGTGGGTGCAAAGCCGGCAGTGCTGCTTTGTGTGCAGTTGAGTAACAGCAGAGAAATTGTTGTGTACCTATGCAAGACATCTCCCTTCTGCTCTGCTCTCCTGCATGAAACTGCTACACGGAGGGTAATGGGGGAAAGAGGAGGCAGAAGAATGTTGGGGACTCAGAGGCCCAGACTAAAGCAGGTGCTATTATTAGCATGATTTTATTGACAGTTTATCAGGTTTGGATAAAAAACTCAAAGATAATTCAAGTATCACATTAATGGGAAGTTCTGTAGTATGTATTAAAGGCATTGTAAGGCTGCCAGAGCAAATCCTGTTTTAGCGGTGAAGTGGGTAATCTGTTGCATTTTTAAAGGCCATTCGTCCTGAGAGATTATGAATTTATATTGCCTAAGGTTGTATTCCATCATTACAAAAGTGCTAGAATCCTCCTTAAGATTTGTTTTACCTGTAGCAGCACTGTGAATTTTGTCTCCTGCACTATATTCGCTAACACTGGCTCTTTGACATTTGAGAGTTATCTTTTGGTTTCACCCGCCGCAGGAAAAAATTAGAGACACAACTTCTTTTAATAATGCAACTAGTGGTCCTACTTATTCAGTAGCCTCCAGCTAATGGCACTTTTCTTTACTTTCTATACAATCATCTTCACGTACAAAGGTCTACTGTTAAATGATTAAGTCAGTGATCAGACTGTGATCTGTTTAACTTAACCCAGACTTTTCTCAACAGAAGGGATATGTCATTTTACACTTTCTGCAATAAAAATTCGTATATGCTATGTTCTGTTAGTAGAAAGGAAGGTAAAGATAAAGGGTAAATGCAATTACTGTAGAGTGCTACTGTGCAGTAGTCTACTATTTTAACCAAAAAATGCAGTGTATCCCCAATGTATCTCTTTTCCTCATAGAATGCATTTTATTTACAGTCATTCTTGAACCTGGACTTGGCAACTAACTCACTATTGTTTGTGTAAATTTGATTTTGGAAGAATTTATTTTTGGAAGAATTTAAAAGCTGATGTGACTTTGCCTGTGTGCCTGCCCAGTTTTCTGTTACATTTCCCTCTGCTATTCTGGGGAATTCTTTTGTTGCTGGGAAAGTTCATTGAAAAAAGTACCTTTTGAGCAGGTGGAAGAAAATATTGTAAGGACTGAAGCTTAAGCCCACTTCAGATTTAGCTGAGAAAGGGTAGAAAGGATATGCCCCTCGGAAGGAACTAGCCCCAGCCATGGTGACTCACCGGCAGAAATAATTTGCCAGGAGCACTGATATTCTTGCATGCTTATCAACAACCCACATTCTCTTCCTCAGCCTGGCTTCAGACAAAGGATCGTTGAACATTTTTGTATTAACTCTATACAGCCTCAGCATTTCTGGGCATGCTGGACATGCTGGGCCATCTTCTGTAGATTCTGAGGGTGCCTGTTGAAACACAGAGCGTACATAGACCTATTCAGAGACTATTCATCTAAACATAACCTTCTTAGGCACCAAGTATTTACTGAAATACTGTTTTAAGTAGCACAGTGAAGACGTTCTGTGTGTCCTTGATTCTCCCAGTCGTGCTCAGTTTTATTTTCTGTTTCTTTCCCCCTGGACTTCAGTTATTGGTTTATAGAAAATTATAGGAATCTATTTATTTTATACAAGTACCTACTATTTATGTTGATATGGAAAATAAAAATTCAGAGACATCCTAACCTATTAAAATTTTAATGAGAAAAGGGGTTTGTCTGCTGTATGTCAGCTAGAAAAATTAGGAAGGTGTTCTTACACTGTCTTTTCAGAGGTCATATAGCAGAGATTTTCTACTAAGTCCTGACAAACTGTTAAAGATGGCTTGACAAATGAAACAAACTTTTGTATGGATGGATGGGAATTACTTGCATCTGTAGGAGTCCTAGAAGACTTATACCTGAAAATTGTGGTCTTACAAAGCAGAGTTTTGAATACGCTAACCCCCAAGAGCCGTTTGTAACCCACGTCTGACCCACATGGGGGTTAAAAACTGGTGCCTTCCATGCAGCCTAGAAAAGAAAATGCTCAGTGTTACAAAAGTTATCTCCAGCAGATTTCCAGTGCATCCACCAGTCATCCATTGATAAGATGGTGTTTTACAAGCAGGGCAAGAAGGAGTTTGTGTTGGAATTAAAACAACTGGCCCACACCTCTGCAGCTGCCATCTCAGCTAGAGACTGGTAAGTATAGTCACTGAGGGATGTGTTTTCTTGGGGCTAGCACAGATGACATCTGACTGGAATCACAGGATTGAATGAAGTTTGAGTGTAATCTAAAGCTGCGGACTATGAAGGTCTTTTAGCCAACACCCAGCATTACTGAACCTGAAAACACAATGGTAGGAATACTTCAGATTATTTGGACAGAATATGAAATAGAGATTAATTGAAAGCAGGTGACAAGAAGACCATTAGATAGAAGGAAAAACAATAGCGTTCAAACAACCTAAAAGTACTGCTTATCTGTGGCTCTGTCTTACCCAGCCAATTGATAAGGTTTTGCTGAAGACTTTAACCATCTCTTAGGTTTTAGCCCAGTTTAATTTTTTCATTTATAGCATTCTTGGGTTTGCAGGACCTGGCTGTTGTGACAGTGGATGTATGTGATTTGTGATAAAAGAAGGGGCCTTCATAAAAGAAGTGATGCCTTTGCAAGAGAGTATTTACCAGGACTTGCACAGGATCTTGTAGCACTTATGCTTGATAACGCATTAGAGGTGGGGAGACACATAAAACCCCAGATCTGTGGGATGTTGTAAGTCTTTCTGACGGTCGGGAAGTGTCAGTGACATAAGCCTGTTTCTCATCCTCTTAACACCAGATGGAAATGCCAGAAATAAACAAATATTTCAGCTCTGTATAAAAGTCCTTGGGAAAGGCCAGTACAGATAAAATATTGGGGAGGGGCAAGAAGCACAATGGGGAATGAACCAAACAATAAATGCGACCATATGCACTGTGAACCACCTGACTAAACCAGATGCCTCTGGAGAGGAAATGGCAAAATACCTTCGTATCCCCTGGAGCCATCAAAGGAAGCCTGCAATGCAGGGCATCAGCGTTATCCTCTCAGCTTTAATATCTGATGTGTTTGCATCTGTGATGGGGGAGCAAGGCAGAATTCCTGTTGCAAGAATACAATAGTTACAGCTCTCCTACCGGCTAACACTGTGCAGGACAACAGTTATATTGGGGCATATGCTGGACTCAGATATCTGTGTCAGGAGAAGGCTTGGGATTTTTTTTCCCTTGGTATTGGGAAAAACAGTAAATGCAGTCAGACTAATACTCTGTATCTGGTGCACCTTGAGAGGTGAGTTTCAGCCTTGTCTGAGACACACTGCTGTTCATAAGCAATGCTGTTTGTTAGTTCAATTTCATCCTCTTTTTGGCTCATTGTTATTTTAATAACTCTTTTACTTGCAATATTATTACAAGGCAGCGAGACAGCAGGTAAATAACTTGGCTGTATTCATTTCAGCTTTCTGGATGAAGAAGGGTTCTAAAGAAATTTTCTAGTAACTCTTCCAATGGGTCAGTTCATTCCTTACTCACAGCAACTAGCAGAAAGGACAGGAAACTCCCTCGAGGAATTTTCTGCAGACAGTTCCATCAGGAAGGCATTAAGTGTATATTTATCTCTTGCCTCCCCTTGTTCCTCTTGGAACAGGCAAAGCAGTTCGGATCTGGGAACCAGGATACCTCAAGGGATCTGCCAGAGGTCAAGCATTTCTGCCTAAAACCCCAGAGCCTCTGTGCTACCCTTACTCCCTGCGGTTCTTTCTTAGTCCTGGCAGTGCAGCTCCAGAATACAGCCAAGGCATGGACAGGATTTCACACAATGTGTATTTACTTTTGGGTAGATTCTTGATTATTTCTGGATGAGAACTACAGGAGACATACCAAACCTCCTGGCCTGGATATGCAACCCACCCTTTTTCCATGAAGGGGACACCTTCAGACTTAGGACCAGGCTGGGGAGAGCAGACCCTGCAGCCTCCTGTCACAGCCTGATTCATACAGATGATCACTCGTGGGTTGTGAGGTGTACATGACCTAAACACCTTTACCAGCCCTCATCATTTTAAAGAAATTAGAAAATTACATAAATGATACTGTATTCTTCTGGTATACTTGATAGCATTGATTTGATTGGAAATTACTCATGTCATTTGTCATTGTCTCTTTGTTAACATCACTGAATACATTTGCAAGTTGTTGACCCAGTTAAACGCTGGTTTTCTTGCCTCATATCACTGGGAAGGAGTTTTTTCAAAAGAAGGAGGCTCTGGAGGTGCACAAATTGTCCACAGTGTTTTGTAAAGCCAAGGTACGTGGAGAAGGCAGCCAAAACAAAATAACACAGCAGTAAGGTAGCACAGTCACCTAATGTGCCAAGAGAAATAGAGAATGGATCACTTTCTTATCAATTGCAAGAGGTCACATGAATAAGGAGTACAGTATTTGTCCCTTGGTTACGGTAAAGCTAGAGATTCCTCAGGAACCAAAGAAATGTGGATGAAGGGTTGTATCATCAGAGGAAAAGGGATATGGAAAATGATTGGGGTATTTTCTTCCTTTCCAAAGGCAGAGTTCTGTTTTCATGAGGCCAGTCTGTGCCTCATTCAACTTTATTTTCTTTTCTCACAGTAAAAAGCTGTCACAGACAGCAGGTATCTTACCATCGCATAAAATGTAACAGAGAATAAGGAAAAAAAAGTTTTGGGATAAATAATTGATTGCTTGAGGAGATACTGACAAGGTACAAGTATTTTTTTCTCTAAATACAATATATAATAGAAGGAAGAAGGCACTGCTCTGGAAGGACAAGGACAAGAGAGAGATCCTAGCAGAAGGCAGGGGAGAGCACTTTACAGTATTTTGCCTGAGGGGCAAGAAGTTTTTCCCCACAGGTGTCCATAGGAAAAAGAGTATTTTTGTTTGCGCTGTGATCCCTGGTTATATTCTTGTCTCGCAGTTCTGGGATTGTCAGCCAGGAAATCACCATGGGGGCAGCATTCAATCATCCAGAGCAAGGAGGAGCTGGAGGAAACCCTTTCACCACCCACTCCCTCGCAGTTCAAAAGACACATGCTTCCCCCGCACCTCACTGTCTGTGGGCGGAGGGGTGGAAATTAGCAGAGGGGAGGGCAGCACCCAGGCAGCAGCACAGCCTCCTGGTGAGCAGCGCAGGGCAGACCTGGGTGCCTTGGGACATGTTAGGCCATCAGCATCCTGAAGTTCATGTTTCAAAGTGGGACCCAGGGACAGGCATTTGCTGGGTCTGGTTCAGTACTAGCAGTCAGAAATTGAACTGTTTCTTTTTGCCTTGCATCCACAGCTGAGCAGTATCTGGCAGCTGGGACAGTTTCTTAGTATTGAATTTATAGGAAGGAAAGCTTTGGGGGCAAACTTGCTTACCTATGGGGACATAGCAATCACAGGTTGCTATAGTTTCTCTCTCCTAATATAAATAATTTATCTGGAAGAAAAAATATATAAACTGCAATGCATATTATGACACAAATACTGTATTATGGAAACAGGTAGATTCACAACTCACAGTTTAGCTAGACTTTGGGTTTTTTAGGGAAAAAAATGACCAGAAACAAATTTTCTGGGCATTTTCCAGAGCAATTTAATGATCACCTCCCTACTACAGAATGAGAACATCTCATTTAGTTTCACCCACTGGATTAAGATAAACTGGAATATTGAGGTCTTTTTCTTGGAATAATTAGCCCAGTGAATTAAACTTGAAAGGGGGAGAGGACACTCTGCTGCCAGAACTAAAAATGTCTACAACAGGGAACTATTCAAGAAGAGACATTGCACTGTTGAGTATGAATTAACTTGTCCCTTGATATGAGAAAGTAAGATCCCTGGCAGGCAAGAGGAGAAGGAAAGATCAGAATCTGGCTTTTGTACCTGCGTAAACCTCCTGGGACCCTCCCTATGAGTAATGCATGTGTAGTTACAGAGCAGGGGAGGAAATGCCTCAGTTCAGGTCTGTAGGTGCTGCATGGTGGGAGGTGGGGGAGCCGTGGTATGCCTAATGGGAAGCAGTGGGGTGAGTCATTTTGCCAGTGACACCCTGGGCACTTTGTTTCTCTTTGATTTTGCGAGGTTTTATGTTTTGTTTGTTCTTTCCCGGTTATTTTCTGTAGTCTGCCGTCAGCCTGAAAACAGCTGTTTTGATCTTCTTGTTAGCTGAAAGGAGACACATTTGGGCTCTTCACATGGGTTGGGATTACTTACCTGAGCTGAAGGAAAAGCCTGACTGGCTCAGGCTTGGGTTCCCCAAGGAGAAGCTGCTTGTCAAAATTAATGACGATGATACCTTTCAAATTAAGGCGACAGTCAATGAACATCCTCTCCTGTAGTAGCTATTTGCTATGTAAGGGATTTTTCGGGCAAATGCCTTTGACTCATATCTTCTCCTCTTTAATCCTTTGGTATTGGAAATAGGAATTTAGTAGAGGGCAGAATTCCTTTTGGTTTTGCTAACCTGTGAAGAATACAAAGCCAGGACCAGGAAATCACAGTGCTGAAACAAAATATTGTATCTATCTTCTGATTTTTCCTGACCTGGCCTGCAAAATGTTTGGTGTCTTTCAATTGCATGTCTCATTTGCAGTATTTGCATTATTGGCTGTGATGGTGCTGTATCTGCTGAAAGTATTAAAAATCAATAAAGCACAGTTGACTATAAAAAAGTAGTATTGTTCTGAAGTGCAAAGATGAAAGCAGATGAAATTATTTCTTTTTTTGATAGAATAATGGCCCGAAGGTCTATTTATATTTTACATGGTTATTGGCTTTTCCATTCTTAGATTAATATTCAAAATCAATTCACGTAAGGTTGGGATGATACTGCTAGTGAATGTAGTAAAATATCTGCCACAGAAAAAATTACACCTCTTTCTTCTTTGAAAGTCATAGTTAAAGGTGCTGATAGCAAAAGGGTCTTTGGCAAAGTGGAAATCTCAGCTGCAGATGGGAGGTTTATTGCCTTCCTTTGCATTTTATAGCATATTCTGTAAGTCAGCTGGGGAAAGCAATGGACATTTGCCAGAGCAGAGCCCCATTTGTCTAATCACCAAGTATACCCACAAGCTCCGCAAGAGAATATACCCATGAAGCTCTTTACATGACTGTCTGGAGTGTAAAACAGAAGAAGTGAGGGAGCACTGGAGTTACTGTAAATGCTTGAGCATTTCTGCAAGTGTGCTTTTTCTTTTTTCCCCCAAAATGGTGCATGACACACTCTTACTGTTAAGATCTCTGCACTCACTTCATCTTTTTTTCCGCACGTACGCAATAAAGCTCAGAAGATGCTGAGCAAATGGCCAACCCCCCCCCACAAAAAAAAAAAAAAAAAACAACCCATAGAAAAGGTCTTTCTTAAGGCATCTAACAAAAAAATAAAGAGATTCACCACCACCACCACCCCCCCTTCTTTCCCTTTTTCTCCAGAAAACCTCACCGAATTTTGTGCTGGGTAAATTTACTGGATCTGGAAACAGAGCAGATTCTGCTCAGCACAACACATTCAATGGCAGAAAGGCATACTCCAAATGCCCTGGACATCCTGAGCTGAAGAGACCATCTCTAGGGGTGAAAGAGTGCTTTGGTCTCGGTGCTAATTCAGTCCTTGTCCTCTCTGCTGTGACTGCCAACAACCGTATCAATTAGTCGTACCAATTGTGATGGTGATTTCTGTGATGTGAACACCTGTCCTCTAGGAACTGGGTGAAGGCGACCAAACAGTTGTCAGATGGTAAGTGTAATGCTAATTGATCCAATCCATAGATCTGTCTCTATATAATGCTTAGTGCCAGAAAGTTACACAGCCAGACATCTGGCAACTAGATGACCGTCTAACTCTCTATCAGTTTGACTTTGGCAGGCAACAAAGTTGGTCTAGTTGTGTATGCTGTGGACAGTTTAAGAAAGTTAAAGCGCTGTTTTATGCCTGTTGAGGGCCTGTCTCTGTCTTGGTCTTTATCAAAATTATAATGATAAAGTGACCTTTGTTCAGTATCTACCTGTCTCAGATGTGAAGTGATGACCTAAGAGTGAAAAGTTCCTTTTCTAGTTAATCCAGTTGTGCTGTAGCTGCTAAAATACTGAAAAATCAATAAAGTAGTGATAAAGCATAGACTGTAAAAAGAAAAAGAGGCTGTTTCATTTTTGCTTTGAATACATTCACTACTTGTCATGATTGTAAAGCAAATGGGCCAGTGATGAAACCTTCTGATTACAAAAGAATACCGGATTAATATTCACAGGCAGCTTATAAGCAGTTGCACTCGCAGCCTAATGTTCATGAGTCCTATATTTGGGAACAGAGCATCCTTTATGTTAAATGCAGTCAGAGTAGTAGTGCTTGTCTATTGCATTCAATGCTGCACGTAGAAGTGGTGTGAGCATTGTTACTAAAATGGAAAGATAAATATGATGCTTTCTATCTATTAATTATCCTCCTAGTATAAGTGCTGTTATCCCTCTTGGAACACTAGATGGCAAAAATAAAGGTAGCTTCTATCCTGATGAAATTTGAAAGACCAGTATATGCGTTTGGAGCAGTCACAGGAAAGATTATCATAAAATTCTATTTCATTCCTTCCTTTATGATGATGACATAGGGTGTAGATTGATTTCACTGAGTTTTTGTGGGCCTTAAAAAAGAAGAACCAATACAAAGAGACAAGTTCATAGCTTGCACATGGAACATGCATCCTCTACATAGACCAGAGCATGAGAAGATGCATATGAATGCGGAAATGACATTGCAGGGTTACAAGCTATGCTGAGAGAAGCATTAAGAAAGGAAGTACATAGTGTAGTCCTGCACATAGATGTGACTGCTCATGAAGGAAGGCATGATAAACTGGAGTTTGTTGTGTTCAAAGATTCAATGGAGGAAGGCAATAGTTTAAAAGAGGGCTTAACAAGGTAATATTGGCAACTAGGTTTTGAATGGGGTGAACTTGATACAGGCTGCTGAGAGGGCAGAAAGTAAGGAGCTGCAGAGCAGGGATGTGGTTATTGATACAAGAAGAAAGTAATATGATTTCTGGGGAGAGTGTCAGAAAGTGTTTTGGGAAGCTGGAAGTCTGGGATAAATAAAAGAGAGGTTTTGGAAATCATCTTGTTGGGGCATGAGCAGTGGTAGAGGTCACCAGAAAGAGAGGAAGCCAGAGGCAGGAAGAAAATTCAGAAACGCTTTTAGCAATGTGTTTAATGACAATAATCTACCAGAAAGACATGTGCAAACACCCATGGGAAAACTGGATAAGTAAGTTTGTGAGTTGTCAACACTGAGATAAATCTTAAAGACAGGCCTGTCTGAAGTCACACAGATTGTGTATGCACATGCACAGAGTGCCTAGAGTAGGTGATGGGCCTTCCTGAGGCTTTTTCCCAAATGATCAGCCTTGCATCCCCATCCGTCCTTAGCACTGTGGTTATTCAAAGGAACTGAGCATGAGCTGGTGCTGCCCAACGAGGAAAGGCAGAGCTGACAGACTGCTCTACTCAGTGGCTGTTCTCATTTCTGCTCCGTCCTGGCAAATGCCAGTTGACTGACTGACAACAACTTGCCTCCCTGTGAGGCACTAGGTTTTGTCTCTTGAACTTGAACCAACTTGAAACTAAACCCTCAAAACTGAGCAATTAGCACAGGTAAAGATCAGAAGGAAATCAAAGAGTCATAAAGATTCATTTGAAATGGGAGAAAAGAGAAGATGGAGCAAATGTAAAGCAGTGCCTTTTCAGGCAAGGATACTGTTCACATTTCATCACTGCTTTCATGACCTTTGCCAGTGTTTTAAGGACGGAAGAATAGATTTGCTTCTTTGCCTGATTCAGAAATCTGCAAATTAGGGAGCAACTTAGTGTCTCGGGGTGTGCCAAGCTGAAAGTCCTGTCTTTAGGATAGCTGTTGGAGGTGGATGACGTTAATGAAAATTCATTTTGCTTCGGAGACTCCCTAGGAAAGTGTCAAGGCCAATGTCCTTTCCTCACCTAACCATAAATGGAGTATCAGATACCAGTGGGCTTGGTCTGCAGTAGGCACTTGGCACCAGTGGCTGGAAATCACTTTTATTAGAAAGGGGATGATCCAAACCATGCCCTTTGTACTCTCTGCAAAACAGATAATTTGAGGGGAGAAGTGAGTAATCTTTAATGTACTCATCCAAATCAAATATTTGTCTCTGTGGTTTTGGAGGCTCTCTCTCTCTTGCACCATCTGCTGAACAAGAGCTCAGCAAAGCTTGTGCCGAAGGAGATGAGTAGTCCAGGGAAGAAGACTCCCTCTGGTCTTTTTCACAAGATTTGAAGGCAAAGAGATTTTTAAAACAACATCCCACAACACTGCTCTGATGCAGGAAGTGGCAGAGATGATTACCCTGAGTTTATAGCTTTGAAGTAGTCTGACTTCCAAAAGCTCTTATGCTGTAAGGAATAGATGACACTGTAATGATTCTGCTCCACCGTTGTTAAGTCCCACATAGGCACGGTGTTATGAAAATAAGACATATTCAGACATGTTGAGGAGAAGTTCTTATATTTACCTCCACTATGTGAATAGGAAGCGAAACAATGGTGTATCTTTTGCTTACTTGAGCTTCAGGACTGACAGATGAAAATATTCTGCAATCACCTTCACTGAAACTGTTCCCTCCTTGAAGCTGTAGTGTCATCAGTTCAGTGTATAAGCAAACCAGGACTGGTTAGGGCCAGTTTTTACGGGGGAAACAGCTAAGAAAGACTAAACAGTACAAGATTCTGGAGGTAAACACTCCTCATGATGACTAGTGAACGATTCTACTAAAGAATATTTTTCTTCTGATTGCTAGAGGTGTTTGTTACAATGCTGTAGCACATTTAACAAAACAAATATGTTAATGCCAATGCCCTGACCCCATCTCCATTTTTTTCTGCTCCAATCCATCCCTCTTACAGCCTGAATTAATTTTTAATGCTTTTTTTGGGGTCCTACCCTGAGTGCAGTGTGCCTGTATACTTAAAATGGCAGCTACTGTTCTATGTCACAGACTGCAGTTGTCACAGGCCACTGAAGACCTCTCAGCTGATGATAATTTTCAGTCATTTCATTAGCCATTCAGGCTCAACTTCAGCCAATGACTTAGACGTGACCGGTTTTGTAATATCACACCAAGCTCTGGAACCATCTAGTCCCAGATATTTTGGAGGTGTCTTTTGTCAACAAAGAAATTAAAAATGTTGGACTTTTCCTCTCTCTTTGATCTCTAAGGCCCAGTTGATGCATTTTTCTTGAAATTCTAAAATTACGTTCCAACAGAATAGCGATAATGTAGGAAGTATTTGGTATCATCTGATTTACTCCGTTTTCTTTTCCACTTATAAAAGCTTCGTTGCAAAGCCTTTCTCTCTTCAGCTCGACTGAAGCTTGAACTTTGCTCAATATTTGCAAACTACATTGCTAATCTGTGCTCAGCTTAGTTTTAACAAACTTATTATGCCCTTTACCTTTCTGTCTTCACACAGGTCAAGTAGTGTAGCCTTACAAGTAGTCATATTGTAAATCATATCATTAGTGACATTAGTTAGTCTGGAATACAATGACAACTGTCACCTGCATTTTGCAGAGAGCCCTGGGAAAACCTGACTCAGACAACATGCTTCTCTGGTAAGCACTGGGGTCAGTGTCTGAAGTAGACTGACCCGTTGTATCTCAAGGATGGTGGAAGGCCATCTTGATGGTTGTGTGTTTTTTCATTGCTTCTATTCCACCACAGCAGTAACAATTCTTTTTCAGGTTTATCTGGATGGCAGAGATGAGCTCCTCATGTAAAGTCAATGCAAAAACATTTCAAGAGTAAGAGAATGGGCAACCATTTGTGGACTTCACGCTGAGCTTTCGAGGCTTCTCAGTAATGTTTAAGTACTTCACAGGAGGTCTAGGCACAACAGTCACAGAAAGTGTGCTCATCTCTTGTCTTCCAAGGACTGAGGCAGGCAGGTCCAGAGGCAGACTGTAGAAGCAAGTTGACTCACTTTGCCACAGTCCCCTGGGCGCAGGAGGAGTCCTGCTGCACGGGGGCCATGGGCAGGCAAAGGGACTTTGTCTCTGACAGCAGCTGAGCTGACTGTCTTAGCAAAGGGCATACCAACGTGACAAGTCTACACCACTGCTTACCTGCATATCCCAGAGCTGATCTCATCTCTCCTCAAAAGCTGAAGCAAACAGCTGGGTTTCCTTCCTGACTCACAGCTGTGCTTGGTGCAGGCTCTGACTCAGGGCTTCCTAGGTAGGGCTCCTTCCTATCTGCTGGGAAGATGGACAGGGCCTGTCGCCAAACACAACAGCATCCCAGACTCCAAAAGGTCTATTCGTTGCGTGACATTAAGTTTCAACAACCAAGGTCACGTCTACATAAGGGCTTAATTTTCTTTTTTTTTTTTTTTTTCCCTAATTTCCCAGTGTTCCTGATTCTGGCTTAGCTCCACCAGCACTAGCAACATGAGGATCCCGAAGGTAAACCAGTTGCCAGCACAACTAATACCACATAATTTCATCCCACTCATAGCAGTTTAATCAATATAGCATTAAAAATTCTGGCAGCAGCCAGGCTGCAGTAGGGCTCCCCATATTAGTTATATTGACAGAGATGAACTTGGGGAGAGAAGCAAATCATCAGAGGGTCCTCTGAAGACAAACAAGGCCTAAGGGACAGCACTGGCTTGGCGGAGGGAGCAAGAGCTGGTTTGTAGGGGTTTTCTCAAATCAAGCATGGCATGCATTACCTCAGCTTTGGCAGGTAGGACAGGGAGATGTCAGCCGTAACTGTGTCGCAGAGGGGACAGAGTTACTGTTGTGCTGTGTTTGTCCTTCTTTAGCATTGCCTAGAATTTTTAAGTCAGAAAAAAATGTGCTTGTCTCCAAAATGCTGAAAACTGACTGTCATAGGATCACATCTATTATGTAATGATATACTATCTGAAGTTCTATTTTACACCAAAAGGTTCTAGAAGAAAGAGAAAGAAACACCATAAAAACAAAGGGAATAATTTTGTGTGGAATAAAACCCCCAAACAAACAAATGAAGCAACTCCAGAAAAAGTCCCCATTGTTTTCTGTGTGTCTCAAACTTCACCAGCCCTCAGAGCATATGTGATGGGCAAGTGAAAGACCATCCCACAAGCCAGCTATTCGCAATGTAACTCCAACAGCAGTTTTTGTCTGAGAGCATTGATGTCCATTTTATTAGTATGAATAAAGGGAGTTCTTTCACATTTAGCTATATCCAGAAGGGCAATAGTCCATAAATCAATACATGGCATGGCTTTGCTTTTCCAGTCCATCAGTATAATTCTTTTGGCTGCCAGTGCTACTCTCAGGAGTCATCTCTTTTCCCATTTATTCAAATTATGTAGCGAGTTGGTGAATTCCAATACCAGCACTGCTGCAGCTTTGTCTAAATTGATTTCCAGGACTAACTCCATTTATCTAAGAACATCGTTCCAGAAACTGGCTGTTCTATAGACATTTCACATCTGAAATATGAGGGTACTTTTGACAGCGCTGAATCGACAACTTTGAACACATATTGAAGTCAATGAGTACGCACAGATCTTGTAAATTATTTTCCATGTTAGGCCCCATTGTTTTGGTTAACAGAGTTCTTCTGAAAGGTGGAAAACAAACCTATTCCAATCTTATGGTTTTCTCTCTGTCTTTTGGAAACTACACTTTGGCTGGGGCTTCTGATCCAGCCTTGGGGGCTGAATACTAGTAGTCAGCAGAACGAGAGCTCGCTCAGTATTCTTTACCGTAAAAGCACTGCTACACCTCTGGGCAAGTATTTATTTATGGCACATATGGTTGATCAGTTCTGGTGAGGACAATGGGTGTGCCAACAGAAGAGAGAAAATTTGTTGTAATTTGTCTAATCCACAATTAGACAAAATGGGTGCATGTTTTATTAGTATAGACATTCACAAATCTGTAAATGTGTAGAATGTACAACACAGGAATATATAACTGTACCTGTAACATATCAGAAATGTAATTTTTACGACTGTGTGAGACTACTGCAATTTTAATTATTTTCTTTCAGATTTTATTAGGACTCTAAAATACCTCCACAAGTAGCCATGTAGCGATTATTGTTCCACTGTGGTAAGACTTCAAAATCTAAATTCAGGAATAAGTATCCTGCACTCATTGTAGAATATAGTAAGTCAGGCAAATATTTCAAAGGATTATTAAAAATTAGGATCATCATCTTTAATTTAGCTTCTCTACAGCTAGAGAAACTGTGAGAGCTCCATTACATACCATATGATTCTGTGCAGGCTTATGCTTGGTTTCTCTGGCTTCTTCTACAGTAGGTGTTTGTCTAGTATTGTCATGGCAATTTTTATTGCACCGCATGATGTGTGCAGATGTGCTTCATCAGCATCCCATGAGGAAGAGATTCTGCTCAGTACCATTGCTCCCAGATGATGTCTACCTTATAGAATAACTTTCTGGGCTACCTCCTCTGGGATCAGGTAACCATTTAAATTCTCTGGATTTTGGTGTTTTAACAAGGATTTAATTACAAAGGTAAGTGTATGCACCTGCTAAGGCAGCCCTAATTATTTGATAATGGGGCAATCTTTCTCAATACAACCAGGTTTTGTGGTGGTAAGCTGCACTAATGAAGCACACTGAGAGAACAAATCCTCTCTATGTTAAAAAGCTTATTTAAATGAAAGAAACCTGTAAAGATTGAGAGGCTTTTTTTTTTTCATTGCAGATACTGACAGCTATGGAGCTAACATTCATGGAGTACCTCCATTACTACTGGAGGACACTTGGTGTTATTTTTGCCTTGTGTGACTTCATGAAGTAATATATGGCATCATCTTTTAATGAGCTTTCCTGACATTTTTACCTCATCTGTTTCTTTTGAAAGCTGGTTTATATCTAGAGCTACTCAGTTGGAACCAATCACTGACATTTCAACAGCGCTACTGTAT
The DNA here is from genome assembly GCA_039720435.1 of Amazona ochrocephala. Taxonomy (NCBI): domain Eukaryota; kingdom Metazoa; phylum Chordata; class Aves; order Psittaciformes; family Psittacidae; genus Amazona; species Amazona ochrocephala. The sequence goes on along the minus strand of CM077876.1, from coordinate 49,678,603 downwards.
TTCCTGCATGCAGTACATCTGCTGCAGGCCTGTGTGGTATACACTGGGTCAGTATCGTGTTTTAGTTTTCAGAAACTCACACCTTATATTTAGCCCTTTGCCAGTTTACAGTTGCAGAAGCCAGAAGCTAAACTACAGTGTTACAACTTTATAATCTCAGGGTAATAAAAAAAAGTGGGGGATCCATAAGCCAGATGGGTTCCAATGCCCCTGTCAGAAGCTATGTTGATCATATACCACTTGTTTTTTTGTTTCTTAATAACCAAAAACATGTTAGCATTAAAAAAGCAAATGCACTTGACAGTATCAATTCCATTATGGTTCCCAGTCATCTGCTTTATTGGGTTTGAAGGAATTTAGCCAGAGAGCTCTATTTTCACTAGAATGTCATTAAAAACTTTGCAGCTTAGGCAAATGGTAAGCGATTTTGAGGGAGAATATTATTTGACTCTCTTTGCAGAAGGGATTTCTTTCTCTTTTTCATTTCTTTGTTTCTGAAATATTTTCATCTTTTTTCTTGACTTTTTTTTACATTAAAGAAATATCACTTTTAACAACTTCAGTGCTCTTCAGCAGCGAGATGAAAAATATTGACAAATTACAGATGATGAAACATGGCCAAATTTTATTCCATTTGCTGCTGAACGATAGTTGTGCCCGTGGAATGGATGGAAACAATTTGTAGTTCTTACCCTGAGGCAGACCCCAGATTATTGGAGCCCCAGCAAAAATTTCAGCATTTGGCCCATAAATATCAGAAGCTAAAAAAAAAATAAAAAAATGAAAAAAAAGGCAATTAATGCCACTGCTTAGAAGCTGTGTACAAAATCCACAGACTAAACCTTCAATCTCTGTTCATTGGCTCTTCTTAGGAAATTCCTATACACTAAGTCCTCACTCCTTCATCTGCCCTCTTTTCGCCCCTCTTAAAAAAAGAAAGTGTTAAGACACTCCTCAAAATACACATGCAGGGAAGAAAAGGAATTTGTCTTCCTATGCAATCCAAGTAGCAAAGTGAATCTTTTCAGCCAATTCCTCAGTGTCCTAGAGATCGCTGTTATTAATGTAGCTGGGGGTGCATGGTGCTGATAATTACTGCTAGCTAGAATAATTAATAAGAATAATTGCTTGGTATGGTAAGAGAAGGGGAAGCTCTGGGAAGGGGAAGGAATAGGCTGGAAGAGTGATAGACTCCCTGAGCGCATTTTTATAGACAGGAAGTTCAGCAGAAAGCGTCCTGAGAATAGAAGAATTGTCTGAATGCCAAGGACAAAAGTTAAAACATATAAGGTTTAAGTGAAACAAGGGTAGCCTAGAATGCTACAGTAAGATCATATCATGGATATGTAGGATAAAGGAATGGCTGTACGTTTTAAAGAGGTATGGTATGTCAGGGATTGTGAGGTGATATAAAATTAGTAGTGTAGGCTTTATTTCTGGTGAAGGACCACTTGAGGCAGACAGAAGTCAGGCAGAGTAGAGAGAAGTGATGCCTATGAGAGAATTTTTCTGTAGTTTATCCCAGCCAGAGAGAGGACAAACTAGTCATTAGAAGCAAAATACAGGTGCCAGGGGTGTGGAGAATGACCACAATTTTGGTATAATAGGACACATTTCCTGCACATTTTGTACTTACGGAATGGCAGGCGCAGCTCTCACTGTTGTTAACAGGAGCAGTGCTTGCAGCAGGGCTGGATGAAGCCCCTGGGCATGGGGAGGCTGCTCAGTGATGTGGCTTTTTCCTGCCAAGCTCCTGCAGTACTGGTTGCTCCAGGAGGCATGGCTGCTGAACCACTACCTCCTCTGAGAACATACTCAAACATCTCCCCCGCAAAGAGCCACACTTATGGCAGCACTTGCTGCACCCAGCCCATCCCCAGCTGCCTGCTGACTCCTGCCCCAACCTGGCCACATGAACTCCTCATGGAACTGCTCTCGATCAGTCTTGAAGCATGTGAGCTTCAATAGCAGCTTATTACTGGTCTTGATGGCTACATGGAGATGAGCTAGGGAAGGACCATGTTGACCTGGAGGGTCTGGAGAGGAGGAGTACAGAAGCTGTCCTCAGAGGGATGGTGACAAGGTCCTGGATCATATGCTCTTTGTCCACTACAACTGAGATCAGGACAGGAGAAAGAAATTGCCGCTGAACTCTCTCCTGACACCACCAACCACAGCCCAGTGTCTTCCCCAGGCAGAGGAAGTCTCTTCATTTCCTAACCCTCAAAGGACAAACTCAGGAGCTAAAAATCCAATCCTTTTTATTTATTTTGGTTTTAATCCTTGTAGACCTTTAACAAGGATTTTCACAGCTCTGCTATGCTTTATGTGGAAATGTATTCTTTCATTAGCTTAGAAGAGCACCTGTGTTCTGCTCTATTTTGATGAGCTTGGTGCTGTCTATACACATACCCTATGCATAAATACCCTCCCTGCCTGTCGCACATTCAATAGGATATACCTGTTGAAATCAAAGCAAACGGATAGAGGAAATGCAAGCTGATACAGAACAACAGGGGCTATCTAGCAACAACAGCAGTGATAATGCCACAAAGAACAAGTGTGCTCAGAGTGACTTTTAGTTTGGTGTTAGTGATAGGGATGTTCCTGTTTGCTAGAGACGAAGTATAGCATTTTATTCTGTCACAGGAGATAAGAAAAGCTTGTACGGACATAGTGTGACTGCGTATGATTTCACCTTCCTAATACAAATCTTTTAGGGAAGAGCAACTGAAACCGAAAAAGATATAGTTAATTACTTCTGTCTGGCACAAGGTAAAATCCCATTACAAAGGCTTCAGTCTGGATCTTGTCTTCCCCCATGACGCATGCTACATAAATTAATTAGGGTCATACGACAAGAGGAGATACCAGCCTACCAATACAGAAGAGTGACACATTATTTTTCCCGAAATAATGCTGGAGTTGCTGCTGTCACCATGGGCCCCATCCTGTTCCCATTCCTGCTTTAGTGGCTTCTCAAGTCCAAGGACAGTAAAATTATTTTTAAGGGGTATTACTCAAGCCTTTCCCCATTCCTCGCAGCCATTTCTCCCTTAACTTAAAAAGACACATTTTGTGTACACATTCATGTACACTGTCTGACAAATAGGAAAGACTCTGGAGAGGTAGGAATGAGACTTATGTGAAGCAGCCTTTATGTAAAGAGCTTTTGAGCGGTGTCTGTGAGGAACACCAAAATGGCTTGCCTAGGGGAACATCTGATAGTTTATTTCAGGCCTATTCCATTTATTTATTGATGAAGGTTTCTTCATTTGGCTAGGCTTCAGATTAACTATGGGTTAACGGGCTTGACAGAGCACGCAGAACCACCAGCCAGCTTGTTCGCAACCTCCAAGCCAGCACAACAAGACCCAGGTATTTTAGCTGATAGAGGACTTTATCAGGCACAGTTTAACAAAGCATCATTTCAAGAGGTTCATATCTATCCAGAGAAGCCATTACAAGGCACTTGAATGCAGTCCCTTGTTCAGGTTAACTTCTGAGCACCCAAACTGCTACTGACAACCTAACATCCCTGGGAAGCGCATGTCCTTTGGTGCCACAAAGCAGCTGCAGTAACAGCTTTGTTCTCAGGCAGGTGGAAGCAGCCAGGAGAAAGCTATGATGGGGTACTGTTGACATACCAGTGTCTCCCCTCTAACTTGAGGCAAAGAGGACATGGCTCCTGTTTTGTCCCTTTGGTTTGAAGCACTTGGGAGAATGTGCTTTTACTGTGGATGCAGGGGGTAGAAACTGGGGCAAGCAACGATGCACTGAGTGCTTGATGAGGGTGGGTTATCTTTCTGCCTCTGAGCAACGCAAAGTATATGGACAGTTGAAAGAGGTCAGCTAAAAGACCAGGTTCTGGTAATGCAAGGTGCTGAATACTTCCAGGTGAGCACACAAGGGTCTTTCTGAAATCAGCAGAGGAAGACAGTGCAAAAAGTTGCATGTCCTTGTGAAATCAGACCTGTATGGCTGCTTTTGTGTCATCTTTCCTGCTTCATCTGTTTCAGTTCCTCACCTCCTTGGCCATGTCTGTATCACTTAAATTGCAGATGCCTTGAGGTCAGAAGGCACCATGCGCAAAGGCACGCATTTTATATTAAAATCAGTAACTGAAAAGAAAGATGTTCTCTTATAACTTTGGGGAGGATCATGCGCTGCAGGGTCCTCCCCTCTGCTACAACGCCGGCCTTCTGACGGCAGCCAGAGCACCCGCCCGCTGGTAGCTCTGAGCAGGGTGTTGGCAAAGGCTCTCCTGGGGGACAGTGCTTTGCAAGGCCAGCCAAACAAAGCACTTAATCATCTGCTTAACTTTAAGCACCTGACTAGCTCCACTGAGTTCAATACAACTGCTCACGTGCCTGAAGTTAAGCACATGCTTGAAAGATTTGTTGGACTAAGGCCCAAAAGATTAGAGTTCTTTAAGAGTAGCTGTGATCTTTAAAATGACAAAATGGCTCTCTCAAATGGTAAGGAGAAAAATATATTAACAACTGTGGAGAAATGTGATGGTTAAAAAAAAACCCAGACCTTTAAGTCTCACATGTGTGTTATGTATCAAGAGGTAACATAAACACAATAAGAAATTTAAAGGAGCTACAGCAAATGAAAAAAAAAAACAAAGAGAAAACAAACACAGAGATTTTTCTTGTCACCTGCAAAAGAGTAGAAATCAGTCAGGGAGAAAGTTAGAGTACAATGGCACAGGAAATGAAAATGAAGAAGCTAGTGGGGGCTTTCCTTCAAACCCATCTCCCCTCTCCCCCCTCCCCCCCCCCCAATTTAAATGAAGTATTGACTGACTTCTTCAAACCCAATCTTAAAAAGGGAGACAAAGTTAACTACAGGTCAGTCTGTGTCAGGGTCACTAAGGCCAGTGGAGGAAATTACCTAAGGAAACTAAAATCTAGGACATATCGAGGACCTGGAGGAAATGATGCTAGATGGTAAAAGACATCTGGAAGGAAATCTTTGATTTATAGTTGTAACTTAAGTGAGTTCTTAGAAAACAAACAACCTCAGCATAAAGCACAAGTAAAAGAAAGTAAGCCCTTAAACCATCACCCTGAAACCTTGTATAAGACGTAATACAAGGTATACTTAGAGGATTTTCCCATTCACTGCCAAGGCAGGGCTGAAAGCAGGGAATCAGGGTAGCGAGAGCAGGAGAGATTTCATCTCTAACCTCCTAAACTTTCAATCAGGTTGTGGTGCATGGTGAAGGGGCATGGCTACTGCAGCGCTCTGGACAGCCCATGATAAAGTGCCCCATGACAGTCTACTGCTGAAACTGAAAGCAGCAGGAGCTCAGAACAGAAGAGGGGAGAAGATAAAAACACAGCTGAAAAACAATGTCACGCTGCAGAGAAGTGTTGAGTGGGGCCCCCGCAGGGACCACTGCGTGGACCTTTAAGGATTTCATGTTTGCATGATTAACTAAGATGAAGAGGCCAGCTGCAAACTTTAATTTCCTGATGACACAAAGGGCCATGAACAATATATATATATAGGGCTTGAATTCGTAATGGCACTCAGCTAATACATTGCAAAGGCTATTCAGTGTAGACAAAAAAAAATGCTGTTCAGGCTTATTGGTGCTTCATAACTAAATGAGAAGGTTGTTTCCCAGATAATTTTGCTCATGGACAATCCCAGGGAGACAAACAAAACAAAACAAAAAGCAATGACAAATAGTAATAAAAACAAAGAACAGAATTCAATTACCAACAAATCTTCTGTTATTATCAGTTATAATGATAATATAGTACTTTTCAAAACTGATCAGGAACAGATGCTTCTAATTTAAGAGAAGGGAAGGCTGCTGCAAGACTATTTCTACATGCTGGTCCATGTTAAAAAGAAGCTAAATGAACAGTAATATCTAGCAGCTTTACATACAACTCATGTCTAAACATACTGGAGCACATACCAGCCCTACTATGGTAGTTTAAAGGTGCTGTAATGATGAGTTAGACATATCTTTGAATCTGCAGCCTCCAAAGAGCACAGGGGGTTCCAAGTCACTTAACCCACTAAATTATAACTGTCATAAGGAATAGAAAATATACTCTCTTTTTCTTAAATGAAAAAGGAGATCTCATTGTAATACAGGATCAATGCTGGGCACTTTTTGCCTTCTAAGTTCAATTATCATTCTGTGTATATTCATATGTATATATTCAGTATAGCAAATTTAGCTTTGCTATAGTGACTCCATATGCAGAGACCAAGGTTAAGGAGAAAACTGGAATTGGTAAAGACTACATCTCTTCTGCATTTTCTGCAATTCACTGTACAAACTTCTTTAAACCCCAGGGAAAAAGCAAACCCCTCATTTTTTGTGCATAACTAGTTTCACGTAATTTAATATTATGTGGGAGGTGACAAGAAACAATTGACCTATTTTGAGAAAAGACAGTATTTTATAGGAGCAACATAACTCTTGAAGCAACAACTTCAAACTGCCCTTCTAATGTATTTCACCAACCCAGAGATAAACACTCTGGAATGTTTCGAATTATACAAGAGTCTGCCTTGATCTAAGTGGGTTGGAGAGTCAGACTAAAAGCATCTCGCATAAATTCAAACCACAGTTACAAATATTCCTACTGCAATACCGATACATGAGGAGAAAAAGTTTGGCTGGAGATATTTAGAAGGAAAAATGTCAGTTGATAAAAAGCAAACACTCTTGCAGCAGTGTGTTGATTTCAGTGAAATGCTGTTTGGAAAGAAGAGCTGAAATATATTCCATTAAACTTTTTTTTGAATGGTATGTTACCTTTTCTATTTATTTATTTTTTTTGTTGAGGCACTTTTCCCTCCATTTGAAAATTTTCTCTAACAAAATAGCCGAAATCAGAACGGCACATCTCAGTTAATTTATGAGACATCATTTTGTAAGAGATCTTAGATCTTTTCATTTTCATTGTGCACTGGAGCTGAAGTTGCCAATTTCACCCTCAAGATGACAGGCTTTGGGTTCCCAAAGTGCCCTGGCAGCAAGCAAATATTCTGCTTGAACATTTTCTGACCACCTGAGAGTTCCTGAGGACCTCAGGTAGCTTGTCCATGTATGAGTATGGCCTGTGCTTCTTTACAAAGAAGGGTGCTTAGAGACTGAAGCACCCAAACAAGCTGGAAATGTAGTGGTCATTAAACCAGCAGCAATCTATGATGGAGAGCAGGTACCTGTCAAATATTTCTTGAATGGTCCTTGAAACCATCCATCAGGCCCTTTCTGAAACTAAGCGAGGGGTGGGTGTACTAAGCGAGAGACAGAAGCTTATTGTATACAGAAGCCTAGCATAACATTTTAATTGCCACTTAAATCACACTTAACCAAGTGCTGGGATTTGGGACAGCAATCATAGATTCTTAACTTATCCTCCCGACCATACTATAAGATGAAAAACAAGAGCTCTCAGATATTTCCCTGGAAAGCATTGAGGATAAATAAAAGGTACCAAGAAGGAGAGAAAATGTTATCTTTCTATCACAGGTTAATAGTTGGCTGAAGATATTTACCTGAGTTGTTGGTAATGATAGCCTCTGGCGCATCAATACGATTGAATACATGCTGTCTCGAAAGAAATACTGAAGAAAAACCTTTTATAGCTCCCCCTAGCCTCCAGAAAGGAGTAGCCTGATGGCAAGAGGCTGTTAAAAGCAAAGTGCCTTCTCGAGCCTTTTATTTTTGAGTGGACCAGCCCAAATACCCCTAACTTGGTGTCAAGAAGCCCTGTGTCCATATTATTTTCATTCACAATGAAGGTGCCAAGTACCCAAATACTCAGGAGGACTTGAGCAGGGGAGGAAGGGAGCACATACTTACACATTTAATTTCCCTGTGCCCCTTTGCAGGGCTTTGCCATGGTGTGTTTCCTTTGTTTGCAGGGGTATTCCCTTGCACATGGCTTTCTGCCAAGGCACAGTTGTGCGAAGCTCAGAAGAAAATGGCCCATCAGGTCCTGAGTTCCTATCACCATCAATACTCTCCCTATAATGGAATTGACGGCAAGACTCCTGGAGTAACAGATGCTCCATATGTATACATGAAATTGCATCAAAGAAACTGCAATGCTCTAGCCCTTCCTCACATCCATGGAGATTGAACTAATTGACAGGAATGAAAATAGCTGAACTGCAAATGTGAGCCAAGGAAGTGTTGGGGGTCCAAGAAAAACTGCTCTTGGCTTATGTCACTAAACAGCTTAAGTTTCAATTTTGAAAATTACTTCAGTTTTACTTAAATAATTCTTTCTGCCAAGCAGCCAATTTGGGGAACTGATGAATGACAATGTTGCCCCATCTGCACTGAATGCAATATCCATTTTATATGACCTGTAGCAAAAAGGGAGGAAAGCATTATATTCCCAGCTTCTCCCTGGCACTCTCAATAACACTAAATGGTGATAGGGTAGAGAATTATTAAAAGACTAGTTTGCTCACATGGGAAAGGAACAAAGGAAGTGATTGCCTCCTGCACTGGAGCTGTGCTGAGTGCATCACTGTGCAGTTTCTTTTATCTGCGTGCTCTGGGACTAGCACAGCCATACAAAACGAGTCTGATGCTTTTATTCTACACAGGTCTTCTATAACACTAAAAAAACCCCACCAGATGAAGCATGAGAAGGCTACAAGCAACTACTTGAAACACCTAACTGAATGGGAAAGTGAGCAAGGACAGGCAATACAGCAGCAGGTTATCACTGTACAGTCATGCCAATGCTCCAAGAGCTCAAATTAAAATAAAAATTAATATCTGTTTAAATTGAATTTACCAGATTCTGAGTTGATCCTTCCCAAGTACCAAGGTAAGACATAGGTCAGATTTTCCAGTCCTGGAGAAATATAGACATCCAGCTAGTTGACTGAATTATTCTTACTTAACTTATGGGTTAGCTGGACTGGGGCAGTGCTACTGATCTTCCACTCAACATTCTGAACTCAATTTTTTCTTCCGATTTTATGCTTTTCCCTCTTCCTGAAGGCATAACAATTTCAGTGTCAGGCCCCCACCTAGGAGTGCCGGCAAAGGCTTATAGCTCAATGCCTTTCATCCCAGTCTCTACATGTGGTGCTGATGTAGGGACACAGAAGTTGTTTTGCTTAATTTTTCTTCTAGTGTGAGCCACCTTCTTAGCCTTGATTTTATTTTTGTTCTTTTTTTTTCCTTAGGAAAAGAATAAGGGTGCCAGCATCTTCTCAAATGCCAATATGACTGTTACTATGAGATGTCTTAAAAATGTTTTGGGTTAATACCCTTGACATTAAAATTTTAGTGGAAAAAAAAAAAATTGAAGCTTGTGTGCTGAGATTTACAATGCAATAAATCTACCCAAGGTCAGGGAAGACAGGCACCAGTTTTGGACCAGGGACTATTGAAATGTATTCTTATTATAACTTTATTTGAGTGCAATAAGCAATGAGTGGAGAACTACTCACTATGAAAAAGCAAACCCCACGTGTAAATCAGATGACCACATTAAAAAGATTAAAATGTCAGTGACTGCTGAAGTCCAAAAAAGGAGTCTACGGAGACCTATAAAATTAGAACTAAGAGAGGGAGCTAGCCCTTAAACTTTTAACCAGATATTCTACTGTATGAATGACCACATTAGTTAATTTTCATCATGACAATCTAATTTTGTATTGATTATTTGCTTTTATTAGTTGACTCTCCTAAGAGATTAATAAAGTCTGGAAAGGCCCTTCCCCCCCCCCAGTCCTTAGAATACTCTTTCTGAAAACCAAAGATCAGGCATTGTAAAAAGCAAGTGGTCATCCTGGTTTTCACTGCATTGCATAGGAATTATGTCCATCAGGCAGCCTACATCTCAAGGTTCTCACTCAAGCAACTGGGAGTTTTATGAGGAAGGATGGAGAGAGGACTTCAAGAATTGGCCCCTGGTGAAGAATCTTATACAACATGAGCACTGTGCTGCATGCACTGCCAAGGGCCCACAGAGAGCTGTCTGAAACAGCAATAGACACAAAGATTTACGACAAGAAGCAGCAATTGCAATATCTGGCTCTAAACATTTAATCTATGGTTACAGTTTTTACTTCGGATCAGAGCTGAAGTCAGCAGAATTAAATCTTCAAGTGTATTTCAGCAGCCTTAAATCCTTCTGATACTGTTAACAGTGGCAGACTTCCAAAATGCATTCTGTTAATAAGACAGTAAAGTATAAAACCGAGTTATCTTCTTCAAGCTAAAAAAAAAAGGAAAGTAAGAAGAACAAGTCTTATAAAACTGTGTCTGTGATGTCCTGGCCATTTTCTAGCTGAATTTCTTCCCATATTATTTTTCTAAACTACTGCCCTTGGTGAATAAGAGAAAAATTCTACTAGGAGAGAAATTCTTCCCCCAAAACTTCAATTTTTCCTCTTATTTCACAGGTTAGAAGAGGTTAAGAAATCACCAATCACCTGGTAACATGCAGTACCAATTCTCCATAGGCCAGCAAAAAGGATTCGGCAGCTGTTACCTTCACTTTTGCACTTAACATAACTTTTTGTTCACCTGCAGCTAAAGAAGATTTATGCAGAACGCACTGGGAGGTTGCTCAACTCCCTAAGGCAACTCCATTAGCTTTCCCAGGAGCTCTATTAAATGCGTATGAAACCACACACACACACAATCCCTTTAGTTAATGCACTGGTTCCAGCTTTAAACTGACAAAAGTGAGGATACTCACAGTAAAGGCCCAGGTACCATCCTTAAGTCCCTGCTTTATATCCCAAAATTATAGAGTACATGGTAAATAAGACTGCCTGCTGCTCTGAGGTCCCTGTGGGGAAACCTGGGTGTTGTGTATTTCATTTCATCCTTTGGGCCAAGTGCCTTTGCTTCTGTGAGCTTCACTCAGACTCTTCTTTGGTTCACCCAACATGGATCATCAAGAATACTGCATTTGTAAGAATTGGGTTCTGTGTGTGAAGAGTTTTAATAGACAGATTAAAGAAAAAGGAAAAGGATAATGTCACTGATTTGGACATGGGCCTTCCTATGAACTTTTAATTCAGTTGAGTTGTGCTGAATGAATGGAATTATGAACTGTGCACCTGAGTCCCTAACGGCTATATTATGGTTGCATTAGCAAACAGTCCAGAAGAGGAGCTTGTGGAAACCAATGCCCCAGTGCCATTTGCTTAAGGCCACCTGCCTTTCGAAGGCTCAGGTAGCAGAGTTCCACTGGGAGCGCACATGGAGAAGCAGCCGCTGTTACACTGGCTCCAGTCTGCCAGAGCAGTAGTTCTGGTGGAGAAATCCTTGAAAAACTCAGATGGGATTTAACTAGTGAATGCTAATCTCATCACTGAATTTTAAGCCTAACTGGTTGAATTCGTTGCTCTATTCCCTGGGATGATTATAAGATTCACCACAGTGTGCATCCTACTGAGCTTATTGTATTCTGCAGAGCTTGGAAGTAATTTTAGGTGCATTTCGGTTTCTGAAAGATCCCGCTTAGTCCCGACTAGGAAAAGCTGATCTCAAATGCAAGCCGCCACTGAGCTTGCTGACTGATGTCATCACCATGTTGTTACATTAGTTGCCCTTAATAACTCATTTGAATCAAGCAGCTACCATGGGAAATTTTGCTCTAGAATGTTTAATCTTGACAGATTTTAGAAGAACTCAATATGGAATTTTGCAAAGTGAAGTGCTGGCCATTTACCATTTACAATTATAGTTTTAATAGTTCTCAATAGGAATTTGTTTCCTGTAGAGAATCAGCAAAATAATTGCAATGCCTTTAGATCTTCATGGCAACCTTTTGATAGGAAAGCCTTTTTCTGTGATGGTTACAGTCAGATCATACTCTAAAGCTTATTCAGTCAGTCAGACTTTCTGCTTATAGTATTGCCTGTTGGCTAACGCAGTAAGAGACACGGGGCTTCAGAAAGTGCTCCAGAAAGTGCTCCAGAGGAAAGGTAACTTGGGCAGATGGTGATGTCCATTCAACATGAAGCTCCTGGCATCACTAAGGTAGGTTGAGACACAGCAGATCAGAACCAGGGAGCCAGAGCCGGCTCGACGGCAACACTTCTCTTTGCTGTGGACACCACAGATCTAGAAAATCTGCTCAATCGTTTGTTTGTCCAGACTTCCTGGCTTAGGCCAAATTTTCATTAAAGTAAAGGACACAATAAAGTTTATAAACCTTAGTAAAGGAGCATATTCAAGCCTTTTCTCAGCTTTCTGCAAGTACTTGAGTCTCAGTGTCTTGAATAAAAAATCAAAGGCATTCTTGCAGTGAATCTTGTGATTAAATTGTGTCCTGGGTTACTCATTCTTAAGTCATAGTTAATTTAAGGAAACATCAAGTAGAGGCAATATTTTTTGTTTGGTGGTTTGGACAGTGGCCTTTGTAAGTTTGAAAAAAAACACTGCCAACATTTTGTCTTCCTCTTTTTCCATTTTTCAGTTAAAAGTTGTCAGAATTACAGGTTTTCAATATATTTCTTTCTTACAGGTGCAAAAACATAATAGGAGATGATGTGGAACAGCTGGATAGTTCTATGTAAGTGATCCTATTTCTGTTCAAACAGCAAAAGTTCAGTCCTACAGAGCAACATGCACATAAAAAATAATTTAGAATGTGCTCAGGAAGGGAGAGGAGGGGAACACAGTGGGGGAGCTGGGCACAAAAATCTGGAGTTGTTTTTCAGGATGTCCATTTTAGAGTAAAGATTTTAGATCTGTTACTACTGAGGCACAAGGAACAGATTTCTGCAAGAAGCTTTTGATAACAGTTTGCAAGAGTCACTTCAGCCCTTATCCTGGAAGTGTTTTGTGTTTCAGCATTCCTGTCCTGAGCTTGGTTTCAGAATAGCAGCCCTGAAGACCCTTAAATAGAGTTAGGTTTGTGGGCATGGACATAATTCCTACAGCTGTACAAACAGTAAAACAAAGATAGCATCTCTTCTGCTGCAACCCTGCAGATCGCTGAATGATAACAAGGTGGAGGATTTACAGTGGATTCAAGGCGCTTCTCTGCTCTGGAATTCCTTCTGACTCGTCAAAAAGATGACAAACAAGTCCCTCACTCCTTCGGTGTCATGCACAACTTTGAGGAGCATAAATATCGAGTTGCATTTTCCCTTTCAGCAGGTTACTGTGTGGCATATTTCAGCCACGTATGTGGTGTGTCATTCACTGCACCTTTCCCTGGCTTACAGATAAGGTCCAGTTCTCTAGTGAGGAAAGTTCTGCGATTTCTTCTATGTTCAGGTAGACTTCAATTAAAAATAAGCCTTTCTAATGAACTAAGTGAATAGAAACTAGTTCTGCAGTACACGCCATTATCCCTCTGTTTTTTATTTCCATAAGGATTTCTGTAGGTCTGGCTCTTTTCTCTTTTTGACAGTCATAAACTCTCTTGAGTTAATAGAGTTACTTCTCAACGCAGTCTCAACATTTTCAGTTTTCTGTATGTTACCAATTTTATATTAAAAGAACCTCAGGGCATTGTTGGTGTTGGCAATGGAAAAACTAAGGCTTTGGCAGTTTTGTGAGGTAGTTGTGTTTTGGCCCATAGGAAGTTCTTATGATTAAGGGCTGTTGAACAGGCACATTATTGAGAGTTTCCTATTACAGTTATAACCAATTTGCTAATAGTGCTGACGTTTCCATAGTATGCGATAGCTGAAATCTAAGCTAGAAAAAGATACTGATTTAGAGGCAGTCATAAAATGTCTCCAGGCCACGTTCCATGGCTTGGTATTCCACATTTGGTCACTGTCTGTCTCCATAGACAACAGTACTCAAGTCTGTGTAAGCCACTGGGGGGAAGCCTGTTGTCTTAACATCATGTTGCAAAATGCTCCAGCTGTGGTGATGCCGTGTTCCTGCCAGCAGTGTTCCTAGTGTTTAGCAACAGAGGGGTGATGGGTTTAGATATTAAGATACTGCTAGATGCAGAGTGACATGGGTGGGAAATGGCCACTCCATACAGTGGTGGTGAAGGTGATGGACAAATGCTGACTTACACCGAATTCAATGTAGCTGCTCGCCTAACAATCAGCTACCCAGAATGGTGTCTCACAGTGTGAGGTAGATTTTATCTTACACTAAGCTATGCTATAGCTTTGTGATGAAGACTGAGTTGCTAACTTACAAGTTAGGTAAACTCCAGTTTCTACCTAAAATCTTTGCTTTCTCTTTACAGAGTCATGAATAGAAATTTGCCCCCCCCCAACTTGCTATCACCAAAATGTAGCTTTCTAAATCCAAATCACCACAAGGATTTTTGATAGTTTGTAAATTAATAACAGAATATGGCCTCTAAATGCTTCAAAATCAGCCTATTGAAACATTCACTTCTATTAATCATGCTGTATAATGGGCTGAATTGAGATGCTGTATTTATTTCACTCCAGAGGAAAGATCTCCATAACTCAACTGCATCTTTGCCACTCATGAATTATCAAGTCTTGCTTTGCTTGTGGGATAAATATATCTCAGTTATGTATGCTCTCTTCTCCTCTCAGTGTATCCATATATTTTTTTGGTGTCAATTTTTATTTATATGCATATACCTGCAACGCTCACTGTGGAGATTGTTACTTTGCAATAAGTCGAAGCAAATCAATTTGGTCTACAAACACAATTTATTTTCCTACTGCAGCATTCTCCACTATCATCACAGGAGATACCTCTACAGCCTTCACTGTAACTGTTAAAGTGTGCCACATGGCAAAGATGTGAGGGGGTCTAGCATTTGATCAAGTTGATGTGGAGTGTTGGGTTCCTGCTGTTAGCTGAAACACCAGCATGATGACACGTATTTGATGTCATTTCGATGCAGATCCTGACATAGGCCAATTTATGGTCCAATTTATGTCTTGACTCTCATACCAAGGCCAAGCAAGCTATAAAATGTAATAAGAATTTTTTTCAATCAATGTCCAGAGGAAAAACAAATCACTCGGTTGCTGACACAATATTGCATCAACACTCTGGTAAAGTTCTCACAAGTGTGTGACATCCCCCTAAGCTACAGTGCACATGTAGAACAAAAGGCTGGGCACAGCATCACATCCCTGAAATGGGAGCCCCTCAACTTTACAGCTGTTGCCAGGTCAGTCCCTCATCCCAGTAGCTTTCCAGTTTGTTAAGAAGAAAATACTTCTCTTTTTGCTCACTCTTCTCTTCCCAGCTTCATCCTTTCCTCCTCATCAATATTTCTTTTACTCTGTCTTGCACACTGTAGCTAGTTATCTGACAAGTAGCAACCCAAAATGCCCAAACAAGGTTGCGGTGGTCAGACACTGATCACATAGCCTGGTCACTGAGCCTGTTAAAGGCTTGTATCTTTTCACTTTCAGATGCTCTCAAATCAGATAGGAACTTCTACCCTCCTCTTCAGCTTTTCATAATCAAGACACTAGCCCTATCTCAGCCAGCTGCTAAAAGACATTGTCAATGGCAAATAAGCCTGTGCAGCACATATTTTTAATTGGATATGGGATGATGTGTTTTTTCAAAAGCACAGTTACTGCCTCTATAATGTGGAACAAATGGTCTTGCCCTGTGGACACCATAAAGCAAGCAAGAGAAAATGTGTGCATGGTCTACATTGTATACCTTCATTCCAATATTCCTGATTTGTACATTTAGGACTGTGAGCATGAGTATTTTTGGTGTTCTGTGCTGAACCAGAACAACTGACGAGGGACCCATTTTATTTGGGAAGGTCTTTGCCCTGGTAATTTCAGGAAAGTTGCTGTGCAGATGGGGTTGACTCTTTAGGTGGCTGTGAAAATGAAAACAAGGTGAAGGGAGAGTGCTCTATACCTGAACATTTCTCAGCACACATAAAAAAAATTGCCCTCTGAAGCTTGCCCAAGTATACCACAGGTACACCTACACTGCAGTTAACACAGCAGTTACACTCCAGCAAAATGTCAATGCATTTGCTGTGCAGCAAATGGGCTCTGGCCTGATGAAGGGCAGAGCATTGGGCTCCATGTAGATTGTCCTGCTCCATTTCAGAACTGTCGTGAGGCAGTGACTGGGGTTCGTCCTTAGACAGCAGAGGAGCTGAAAGACCCCAAACAGATTCTGCTGCCATTACGGTCCTGGCAGCCAGAGAGCAAAGTGGTTTGCAGAGCTCTTACATCTAGACACACAGATTCTGCCAAACCCTGTTCTCAGCACAATCTCAGGGAAGCTGTGTTGCTTGCACATGGTTTAAGCACCTCATATTATGACTATTCACACCTCTTTAGGTTTGGTCATCTGGATATCTGCAAAGGTTTACTCAAATATTTCCCTGGTACTACTTCTAAAAATCACTTTGGCCATAATTCAAGGCACGTTGTCCTGCTATTAGCATCCCTTTGGTCTCAAAGCTAGCTCTTGCTGCTTGTTCTAATGTTTACCTCTTTTCCCTGCTACTTTCTTTTCTAACTTTCTTGTTCTGCCCTCATCACCTAAGTATGTCAATATAGCACCTCCCAGTAGTGCAGTAAACAAAGTGAGCAACATCTGTCAAACATGATTGAGTCTCTCTCCACTTCTCCCAAAGAATAGAGCCATAAATGAGGAATTCTGTTCAGAGATTGTTGTTACTTTGTTGCTGTTTCCTTTACTTTTCTTTTTTTTTCTTTTTAAGAAAGATTCATACTGTTTCATGTTTTTATGCTATAAAGGGCAAGCATGTGTATCATATTGGGAAAAACAAGGAAAGGACTGTGAAAAGTAGAAACTTCTTTTTCCTGAGGAGTGTGAATTGTTGATATTTGATTTTGCAAAATCTCAGAAACCCTTCCAGTTTCAAAGTTGCTTTCAAATAAAGATGGTTTACTTTCAAAAAGACAAATCAAACAAAAGTAACTATAATGATGATTGTAGATGGGTGACACAACACATTTTTTCATGCAAAGTGCCTCATTGAGAAAGATTGAACCAAACATTCATTTTGATGCTAAATCTTTCAATTCTCTCCTGCCCCAGCACAAATCCAAATGCTTGTCAAATTTTGACCATCTCAAGTTGTGTTTTGATTGAAACAAGTTTGCTAGACACAATCACAGAATAGTGTGTATTCTTTAATGCACACAATATAAGAATAATTTAATTCCTAATGTAAGAGACTTTTCTCATGGACTCTGGGATCCCCAAAAATGGAGGTAGTTCCCAATTCATAGCCCTGTCTGAACTCCACCTCCCTGAATCCTATACAAGCAAGCATTGCTCTTCTGGAAAAGGCATTGTAGGCTCATGGAGCAAAAAAGGCTCCTCATCACCCATCTGCTCATTACTGCTCTTTGCTACTGTATCATTACTTGCCAACTTACATTAGTTTGCACATTTCTTGGAGAAGCAGCATTGTGCCATATTCAGGCCCTCTACCGTAGCCCTGAAATTTAAAATAGCAAAAGACAACTGGAACCATCTATTTTCTCTCTCTAAAGAGAATTAGACAAGGTTCGGTTGGCCTGAAGTGGTCAATGCTCCTTTGAACTTAGCAATGTTGTGAGCACCTCAGATTGTCTTAGGCTTCATGATGTGACATTTGAATATGTCTCTCTGTGCTTTTATACATTTCTGTAATGACCCTGTCACTGTGCTAAGGTCTATCACAGTACATTTTGGTCACTGTACAGGTAATAAATGGTGACAAAACTTTTTTACATAATAAAGTATATATTGCTGTGTCTGTGGCTAAAAAAACACCAGAGCATGTGCAGTTCAGTTCAGTGTTACACCTGATGTCATTGGAAGCATTTGTGTGGGCAGGGGTGCATGGAAAATTCTTGTTCCAAAAATTTTTCTTTTCTCTTCATTACAGTTTGTACTATTATTATGCTGCACACAGTTCTAAAAATCATGTCTAAAGTCTATATTTACAATGCCTGGTGTAAAAGTGATCATCTACTCATAGTGTATATCACTGTGAGCACTTGATGACTGGGGTGATTGTGTAATTGGTCCATTTCTCTTCCCATCATACAGTACCAATTTAGAGGGCTCTCCTATATACACTAATGACAGGGACATGGTACATAGATACTATGAGCAATATTCGATCCTATGTAAACCCTCAGGAGTAATTTGCCCTGGGAATTAAGTTGTGTTGTCAGTAGTATCCATGAACGCTCAGTGAATGCCTGATTACAGCCAGCCTTCCTTAAAAACTGAGTCTAGTGCAGTACAATCAAACACCCACAATCTACCTGAGAAAATCTGACGTAACTAAATCTAAGAAGTTTCTTTTATAGACCTGTTTATAGCCCCTTTGTTTATGCAGAGATAGGTCAGCTGAATTTAAATCCTTAAACCACTCAGTGTCATGATGCGAGCTTGTCAAAAAAAAGTTGTAAAACCCCCTGATCAGGACTTGTTACGCTTTCCCTTCCAAGTATGAGGGTAAAACAAACTTTTTTTTAAGCACATATAATTAATACCCACTGCTATTCAAAATCTAAATTAATTTCCCCTCTCTCCCACATACCGCCACTCTGAACACTTCCATCAGAGAGTGGTAAACCAGAAGCTTGCTGTGTTTGCACAAAATAACTGCTGTACTGTGCTGAAAAATATCCAACCTGCGCTTCCTCTCAGAATGTGTTGTTTCATGCTGCATGGTCAATAAGTGTATGGGTAACCAGGAAGCTTGGCCCTCCTGTTACCCAGAGCTGTTTTTTCCTGGACAAAGAACCTTCTGTATAAAAACACGCTTTTGCACAGATGAAGAAATGGCAGTGTGACCTGACATTATGGGAAGCTGTTTGCCCCCTGGGATTGGATGAGAATTTTTCATGATGTACAGAATGACACTATCAAGCAACATTAATATGTAAGTATAAAACATACTAATGATGTGCAGTGATAATTCTGTGACCTCCCATTTGCTCCATTGAAAGAGAACTGCTGAGGACTTCAAACCCAGTTACAGCTCCCTGTCAGATCAGGGTGGAGATTATGTGAAGAGTGCCTTTTTCAAACACAAAAGAAAAGAAATTGAACTAGTGGGGAAATAACTTGCAAAACATGTGCTGTGCATTGTTATAGCATCTCACTCTTTGAACACTGGTGTGGTAAACCACTTAGGGAGCAGCACTGACAAGGTAATATTGGCTTTCCCACCCCAAAAGTAGCAACCTGACCAGATGGATGTTAATTAATTTGAGCTGGCAGGAAAGCACTGGGGAGCACAGTAATAGGGGAGAAGTGTCTTAGTAGAATATTCACTGTAAAGAAGACAATCATACTTTTTGCAGACACTGGGGCAGTATGTGGAGAAGAGCAAAGATGTTGTTTAGGAAGTCTTGTCTTTTCACAGGCAGCTTAGCCCAGCTTTAAACTGTTGTCCGTATGGTTATGTTTGAAACTGTCTACTTGCATTCACCTTGAATGGTTCTTTCCTGGTAGTGAGCCTGAGGACTTTTCTTGTGCAGTAAAGCCTTTTGAAATATTTGTCATATATTAAACAGTCCGACCAGGTAAGGGAATACGATGGAAATATTCTATTTCTTTTCATGCATTGGGTGATCTTTGAACTCAACCTTGGCTGGGGAGGAACTGAAGTAGTAAGGCGAGAACTGAGGAAAAACAGGGTGTCTTCTAATCACACTGAGATGCAAGAACATAATGTCATGACAACAATCTCGTTGTAGCAAATATGCATGTTTTCAATGCAGTCTCCTAAAAATGACCAGATGGTGCATTCTTCTCTGCTTGAGTGTGCGGTTTGGAAACCCTCCTAAGCTGCTCAGAGCTGCACCCCAGCAGGGCCATCAGCTTCCTTGTCTGGGGTTTTCCCTGAGAGGATGTGGAATAATCTCAGTCTTTTGCCATGGTAAGTGAACAACGCAGGGCTTTGCCAAAATGTGTAGGCACACTGGACTTGATTGTGGGATATAAGCTTGCATATATCGCTCAGATTTTGGCTCCTTTTGCTGTGTGCTGAGTTGGACTCTGTGCCTTCCCTTTGCTTCTTCATGCCGTAGGTGAAACCACAGCAAAATCGAATCAAGACACTCCCATTGGATCTACTGATACACTAAATGCACCCACTCATGAAACCAAAGGAGGGCCCAGCTATGACTGCTTTCCCCTGACTGTGTCTGTACTCTTCCTTTTCATATGGACGCTGGTACAATAGACCATGATGATGGCAGAAAACTTATGAAGCTTCATGATGGGCTTGAGATACTTTGAGGAAGTACACTTCCTGAGGACCACTGTCTCAGGCTCCCTAACGACTCAGGAAGACAGTTTCAGGATTATCTGGAGTCCCAAAAGACATTTCTCTTTTACTTACAGAGGAGATTTTGGAGTCAATGACTGCATCATGGAAAATTTAGGAAAAAATAAAAAGATGATAGATTTATTGCATGTAATTCTTAGGAGTTTATTATGCATCTGGACGAATTAGTCTAGAATGAGGATCCCTGTTTAACCCATTTGCTACAGGAAATTGCTGATGCCCAAATACAAGGATAGTACACAACACAATGTGCATACATAGCTGTGCAATTATCCAGTCACCCAGAGTGTTCAGGATTTGAGTTTTCTTTAAGTTACACTCATATCAACTGCATGAAAGTTCATGGAATTACGTCAGTGTAAAATTAATCTGGGATCATAATCAAGCAGGGAGACTTAACTACGTTACATTCCAAATCAGTACTGAAATCTCTGTAACAACAAAGCTGTTTTCTGCAAAACCATTCGTCCATGGTAGCATATGTATCTCTCTTTCTACAAATTTCTTCTGAAATTCAGTTTGTGTACTGTGTGAATCCTTGCGTACTGTATCCTTCACAGTATATAGTTTCACCATTTTCTGCTAAGAAGGCAGGGCTAGGCCTGCTTGTCCATCTCTGAGCAGGTTGTGACTTAAAGGCTATTTGTAAATACAGGGTGTTTCCTCCAGTCCTTGACAAACATTAATTTTCTTAAACCTTCCTGGTGAATATTTGTGTTTTGACTATAAAGTTTTCATGCAACAAAGACTGATTAGTTGTTAATATTTGGTTTTAAAAGACATCAAACCTGGGGCTGTTGAAGTACTACTATTTGAGGGATGGGGAGTGCAGCTGTATGACTTAAGACGTGGGTCATTTTTCCGATACAGTTCAAAGCCCTGTCCCACAAGCAATTGTTCCAGGACATCTGAAAAATGGCACCATTTGCAGGGGGAGGAAGAAATGGTGGTTGGAAGTAGAGGGTGTGGGTTAAGCAAATACTGGTGACCAACACTGTGAAACCAAAGCCTGAGAGCCTCAGGGAGAGGTTGCAGACACCCTTGCTCAGAAAAAGTGCCTGAGGGATGTGTTTTCAGAGAGAAGTTTTAAACTCCAAGACTATCTTGGGGAGAAGTATAATATCTATTAAGGAGGGAGAAAGCTTTCTATGACTTTCTGTGACAATCTATCCAAAAGAAAAGGGAAGAAATTTGTCTAAATGACATCTAGCCTAGGCTGGAAAGAAACCCAGAGGGATGAGGAAACAAACACTATCTGGTATTTATTTCATTAGAATTGAACATTCATTCTGTTAGAGTAAATAGTAATGGGTTTCTGAAACCTTTCGCAAAGTCTCTCGGCGATTCTACTATTAACCGAAGAGGTTAATTTCGAATCCAGAGTCCCCACATAACTTGAGTTCTGGAAAAGAAGGTATCAGGGGTATGGGAAATTAGAAATGGCACTTCTACTCCTGGGACATAGGCCACATGAACTGTGAGTCCTATTTTTTTGAGGATATAAAATGTTATTCTGGGTCCACCACCTGCAGCAGAGATATTGAAGAAAAAGCCAAGGCTATCCCTCCTCAAACCACTGTCCACAGAGCCAGCAACATCCTTTCAGGTACATGTAGTGGGGAGACAAGTGACAGGATCTTTTATGAACATTTATTTCAAAGCTACAGGACAAAGCTATATCCATAACAGAAAACCTGACAGGTGGATTGTGAAGAGCAAAATTATACAATAACTTGCAATTTTACCAGTAGCCCAAGTATCTGCAGTGGTGTGAAGATTATCTCATTCAATATTTCTTCAGATAACACTCATTCCTTTACAAATCTTCCTGAATCAATGGGAGAACTATTTTTTACAGAAGAGCTTGAAAGAAATAAGCATCAGTTGTGACCATTAATTTTATGAATGATTTGTCGGAAACTGCATTAAATGGCAACATCAGCCCACAAATGAGCTTAGAAATGTTCTTATTCCAAGACTGTGCATATGGGCAATTTGCTGTGTAATCAGTTTTCACAGGCACTCTTTCAGTCAGGGTCACTTGTCTTATAACTGTGCTCTTGCTTTGCAGGTTTATATTTCACAGCATCTCAGAAATGCTGCATGTATAAGTCCAGTGATCAAAACAGAGAAAACTCAGAAAATACAGCAAGATTAGGTCCATAAGCACTTTGAATGGGGTTTCCAACAAATACAATACTCTGAGAGTGTAAATAAAAGAGATGTAGCTGAAGATGAGCTATTTAGAAACTAATGACAGAGCTTGAGACTATTATTCTAGCTACTCAATGAAACTTACACTTCTGCTGTAACCCAAGTAAATTACAGCAGTGGTATTCTTCTATGCAATTAAAAAGAAGACTTGTACGGAAGTCAAAAAGTGATATGGCAACCATGTAAATCTAGGACGATGCCTCCCAAGACACTTTATGGTCCTCCTAGCATGTAGATACTACACTGGAGAACATACAAGGTTAACCACCAAAGTAATACAGAGATCAGAGTATAAAACATGGGAAAATATCAGAGGAACTGAATTTATACAGAGATCACTCGCTGGGGATATTACCATTATGTAGAAGTGCGTTTAATGAAGTAAGGGAATTCTTCACATTAGTACAAGAAGGTAGAACAAGAAGCAGCAGCCTCAAACAAAGGAAGAAAAAGTTTAGGTTAGATACTATGATTTTCTTTTTTCCTTAAAACAGACAAGCTGGGCATTAAAATGTGCTGCCTATAGAGAGGCAATCTCCTTAAGATACGAGTGAGACTAGATAAAACTTCACATGGGCTTGGGTGACACAGGCACACAAGGTAGAGGTGTAATTCTGAGCCCTGCCAACTCTCCTAACCCAACAAACCACCTCTGAAAGTCATGGAGAGTGGTGGCACATGTGTTGTGCCCCTTGTCCACCCATGGTGTCAGGAAATGCTGGCAGCTGCTCGCAGGAGAAGGGTAACACTGGCTCACCAGAAGCTCCTACAGCCTCTGTAATGGTTAGGTGAGGCATAGCCATGTGTTTCTGAGGATGTAGGTAACCCAGGAGTTTTCTTCCAGTCCTTGCCCTTGGTTCCCAATGGTCTATATATTCCTATCTTACTTATCATCTGAAAGCTAGGATTACATTACTGTTAATTCACTCTGTGATGCAAAAAACAATGAAGGGCCAGGAGGAACGGATAGAGAAAATCCGAGCACAACGAAAACTTATGTTGCCCCTATATTAAAATTTCTTACTTTGGGATTTCAAAGTACCTTAAAATAGCATAGGAAAGTCTTGATAGACTAAGTTTGAGGGCATATTCACTGTGAGTTATGTCCAGATTAGTTCCAGACAATGAAAGAACATGTAAATAATCTCAAGAGGAGATGCAGATTTTTCCTGCTGCTTTGCACCGTATTTGGTTCCCTATGCACAAATTCTGAGAGGCTTTTGTAGATTTTTTATGTCCTTATATTCCTGTGTATTCACTTGGCAAGAAATTTTCCCCTTAGTTTTCACACGTCCAGTTAGATAGAGCTCAAAAGGCTGAAGAAACAAAACTTCTGCTGTTGTAGAAACCTCTAGATAGTACAAAACAATATATCGAGATCTGATAGCTCAGGCGTAAAATCCTGACTGTTCTCCCTTTGAAATCTTCCATTTCCAGTACACCTTTCTAACCCTTCTAGGTTGTAAGATATTGGATTGTAAATGGGTCATTCTGTATATGCTGTCTGCCCTGGAACTTGAGTTGGCTTTACTTTTTTTGGCTGAGGTGAGGAGGAATAAGGTAGCTTCCACTTAAGAAGGAGAAAAAGAAATATTACTCTGCTGGTTGCTTTTTCTGGTTGTTTTAATGGCAGCCTTTTGGAAGCTACCCTCAGAAGTTCAGAACATTAGGAAAAATTCAGGAAGAGAGATTAGGAGGCAGGATAGTGCAGGTGGGGCAGTGAAAGACACAGGATAATACAATTTATCACATGAATTTAACCAGAGACACAGGGTATCAATCAGCCAAGCGTGATTTGATTCATGTGGACACATACACATGTATGCATGCACACGCAGACATGAGTGTATGCATGTGTGTATGAGAGAAATTTCTTCTGCGCTTTGTACTGAGGGTATTCACTGGAAATGATGTATGAAATGAAATCCCCATGCTCACAGCACACAGGGAGTATCAGACAGAACTCCACAATCACTGCAGGGATGGGCTTTGCTATTGGCAGATCAAAAGCAGCCAGAAGAGCAAACCAACCTGAAAGACTCTGGGGAAAACAAATATTTTTTTTAAGTCATAAAATAACGTTCCCACCCTTTTAATATCATTTCTCCCATTTTCTTTCCCTCCGGCATTCCCCTGGGCAGCCAGCTACATTAGCTGGAGCCTTAGAGAGATAAGAGCCCTCCCCACACAGATTTCTCCTTAAAAGCCCTTCACAATGTGTTAAAATTACATTTTGAATAACACTTTCTAGCTTTTTTATTAATTTTTTAACGTGTTTTTACCATCTGAGGGTTTCTTTGTAGCAATAGAAGTGGGCGTTTGAATGGGAAACAGGGGTTGTCCTCTTTTATCCTCCATGCTCACAAGTACCATACATTTGATGTTGCCTCTCTGAGAATCCAAAATATATTAAACCATCTCCTAGCCATGCCATGACTTGTAAAAGGAATCTATGACAAAAGGAGTGGCTTCCCCTGGCCTTCCCAACAGCTATTCCTGGGCCATACGAAACCCTCCCAGGGTTTGGACATATCCTCTTCTGGGGTGATAGTCTTTCCCTCCTCCAATTGCAAATGCTCAAATGCATCTTAGCATTTCTAGACAGCTCCGTTCATGGTAAGATCATTTCAGCTTGGCTATAGATTGCCAGAGAAGGACATTTATTTATAATACGCAGTGTAGGAAATTAGGCCATTGTACTTCTGCACAGGGGAAAGATTCATAAAAAGTCACACAGAATTATTCTTATATAAGTGACAATGACATCGTTGTAAGGAGGAAGCAGAACTTTATTTGTCTTACTTAAAATGATATATAGAGCACTTGTCTGTTTATTCCACTGCAAACAGCTCCTGCAAAAACACTGGTGATTCCCTAGGGGGTTCTGCTGATAGTTATAAGTTACTTGAGCAAAATCTCTCAAGTGAGCTACTGCCTTACAGGTAGTCATTATTCTAGATTCAAAGGGCTTTTTGTTGTTGTTGTTTGTTTGTTTGTTTTTTAAAAATCATGTTCCACGTAATATTGCTTTTTAAAATATAAATTGTGTCATAGCACCGCTACTTTTCAAGTAGATAAGTATCTGTATCTAAATCAAAGGATGCACTGCCAAAGGAGACACCAGTCAATAAATTGGCTTCACAATCAAATCTGGCTCAGGTTAAAGCAAAGTTAGTTTGATGGATTCAGCTGAAACCTAGTAAATAGCAGCCTACATAATTAAGCTGCTCTACCTTCATGTAGTCTCCCTGGAAGCTTATGGGCATCTCAAAGGCACAAGAGTGACAATCAGCAGCTAAGCCAAGGAAATGAACAGGCAATATTGCCCACCCAGAAATCATTCCTTACCCCCCATTACCATTGTTTCACCTCTCAGAAGGATTAGCAGAATTTGTCTTCCATTCTTTGATGGGGCCACAACATCTTCCTCTAATTTAAGAATGTATTCTGGGTCTGAAAATCAAATAAGTAATATTATCCAACAGGCAAAAATCAACATTGAAACTTGGTCTTGCTCTCTTTTCTCTCATTCACGCAAGCTTATGAGCCTATTGTCTATGAAGTCTCAGCCTTCAGCAGCACATTCAGAGGGTGTTTTTTAACAGATGTTAGGAAGAAAAAAATCAAAAAGCAGGATAAAAAAAACCAAAACAACCTTGTACTCCTCACAAACACTTTGCTTTCTTTTTCCAGTGAGGAGGAAAGACAGTAATGAGCTATCTGATGAGACCAAAAGGAATGGAAATTGGCACTGAAGCTGACATGGTTTTGTACCATATTCTTATTATTAATTAATTGCAATCATCAAACTTTTTCTTTGACTAACTCAGCTTTCCATAACCAGTTTTCCTTCCTGATTGATATTTTTCTGGTTGTTCAGCAAGAAAGTGGAAAGTGCAAGGTCTGTGGTTTCTTTTTAGTGTTTTAGTCCCAAAAAAGGAGGTTTTCAAAAGTTGAAAATACGTGAAGCTTGCCTTAATTTATTCACTGGGAAAAAAACAAAACCAAATTAATTTCCAGGAAATTGATGCAACGTTTCTAATTTACTTTGAGAAGTCATCATCATTTCTTGGCTATTTTTGGTTCTTTGGTGACCTAGGGAAACTCTCTTTCACTATGACAAAGCTTTTTTTTCTGTAAAAATTGGTAATAATAATTACCTGCTTCACAGCAGTGCAGGAAGATTCAGTTAATTAGTGTTTTCAGAGTGCTTTGAGATCCTAGGATGGAAGATGCAATAGAAATGCAAAGTATTATTATTATTCAGAGTTAACAACCAAATTTCAACCATTTGCACTTATCCATCTTAACAGCATGTACTCAAGGGAAGAAAACACATAACTTGTCAGCAGACAGTCCTCTTAATGTGGGTTATAAAACCACCTTCTTGATTACCATCTGGAGTAACATTCACAAGTGAGGGATAGCAGATGTGTGCGCATGGAGAGATGCATCCTACTTTCCCAATCCATTGGACACATCAGTGTTGCCATACTGTATCCATCCAGCCTGGTATTATGCCTCTGATGCCAGCCAGCTCTTGATGCTTAGGGGCAAACAAGAGCCGCTCTTGCTTTTCCCTCCATCTCTTCAGGAAAAAAAGCCAAACAACAATCCAAGCAAACTCCCCCTTTCTCCTTCCACTTCCCTCTTTCATAATAACAACGCAGCAGCCAACTGTGCAATGTTCAACAGTGGATGAAAATGTCTTCCTGACCCCTGTGTGCAATTAGTTTCCTCCCAGGAGCATGAGATTTGATTATTTTTGCCGTTATCTTCGCTTGTACAGCCACAAGTGTTATTATCTCTACTCCATTTTTCAGATAGGCTTTTTTTCTTTCCCTTGAAGATTAGCCTGAACCTTCCAGAGTCCTTGCAGCGAGGTGCCCTGCTGTGCCCTGCAGAGGTGTGCTGCCTCTCTTAGGAGGGAGCAGCATCAGCCTGCGGTCAGCTTTCGGATGTCTCCAGAGGCCTGCCGGGCAGGGATAGGGATCCCTACAAGGGCAGGGAGGTGGAGGAGCTTTGTGAACGATCTGCAGAACAGAGATTTGCTGGGGTTTAATGAGAAGAAATGGGTGGCGTGACTTAATTTAATTCTGTTCAGACTCTGCTGCCTTCCTGTCCAATTTTACAGCATAAGCAGGCAGCCACCTGAGAAGAGCTGCTCTGCAGCACTCACCATGGAAAGCAAGCACTGAGCACAAGTGGTTTAGTGGAATATTAAATGCATGGTCCTGGTGCCATTTTATTTAGTTACCTTGGGTGGGAACAAATTGAAAGCAATCCTTCCCTCAGGACAAGCGCATCAGCCCTTCCAAGCACACATAGCGTGATAAAGGGTCTATCCCAACAAGCAAGTATGAATGGCTGCTAAGGATGGCATGGGCTGTGTTGTCAGAAAAGCTTGTGCAATGTTATCCGAAGTTCGAGGTTTGGCACAGCAGTTTCCAGAGGTGCTGTGTCCCAGATGTCATCCATTCCGTGGCTGCTCTCTCTGTCACTCTGTGTTTTATGGGCAGGTGGGGCCAATAAAACACCTCAAGCATTCAGCAGGAGCCTTTCTGCTGACACCGGTGGGCTTTGGATCAGGCCTCCCATGGTCTGCTGTAAGTCAGACACTGACATTTTCAGACTTCAGAGATGGAGGTGCTGGAAAACTTAACAGAGTGCCTATGAACTGCTGTTAAGAAGTACACCAACAAAGTATTTATTAAATGAGCCACTTCCTTTTCTTACTTTCAAATTGCGTTAAAGAAAGATTTATAGGTGACAGAAAACAATATGAAAGGCAATCAAATGCACTCGGCCCTCCAGATCCCCAGGATGCTATTCAGGCTAGTGACATTTTAAGTCAGAGAAACTGCTCTGTTGAACTCTCCCAAAAAACAGAAGAGAAGCCTGTTTTGGCCTGGCAGGTCTCTTTGTACTGTCACATGGCGTTTTTGGTGGTGAGCTGGGGTTCAAAGGAGCACTGTGTATCTATCACTGCCATAGTTAATCCTATCATTAGAAGATATAAACAACCTTCTCCCACATTAGCAATGTTTACCTCATATTGCTCTAGCATTCATTTTCACTAATATGATACAAAAGTGTAATGATGTATAAGTGTTTTTTAATGTTAAGTAAATGAAAACAGGTGGGTAATTTACCACTGGCTCTGTACGGATTGGAGCTGGCATTTCACAAGGAAGATGCTGGACTCTTTCTTCTGTGTTTTTCATATACAATTCTTAATTTTCTAGTGTGCTGCTACTGCTTCTAGTTTATACCACCAAGTCAAAGCCATAAGTGCCACCATAATTCTGGAGCTGGCAGAATGAAATGTTTGTTTAGAAAGCTTTCAGTTAGCCACGGGATGAATAGGTTTGATGAAAAGGCAGGTATTCTTCATTTGTATTTGTGTTGAAACTGAGTCTCAGTTTTGCTTGTGCCGATTTCCTAGGAAATAGTGTGTGCTCCTGGGGCATGATCTTTCTTGGATGAATGTACCCTAAAATGCAGGAGGCAAGATCAGTGCTAACCAGTGGTTTCTGCGTTGTAAGGTGGGGGTCATGCAGGTTTCACATCAAATTTACTGGATATCCCATTTTTACTTTCACCATGGAGTACATTCTTGTTCATTCCTTCCTATAAATATAGAAATGTCCAGAAATAAGAGACACTGCACAGTGAAAAAAATACTATTAAAAGGTGGACAGAGAGAGTTTTGACCCAGGAAGCAGCCCATCCACATGTGGACAGTCCCCTACGTAACAGATGGGAAGGGGATCAGGAAGCAGTGAAGTCAATGGGCTTTGCAGGGTCGCACGGGTCAGACCACACGGGGAGACCCAGTCGTCCTGTGTCCACTCTGCTATACCACATGCTTCTCATAGTGATATCAGGCTTAATTCCCACTTCAAGAGAGTTTTGATTCCTGAGCTAGTGTTGCAAGATTATTTCCTTTTATCTTTGTTCCTTTTTTAGAATTCCTTTCTTTGAAACGTTTTGCTTACTAGTAATTGCTGCTAAAATTTCACAGAACATTTGCAAAAGTGACAGCCTAATTCTAGAAAATTTGAAACATTTAAAAGGCATTTGTACAGAATTTGGTGCTGAAAAGCTTTGTGGTGAAGTTTTGTTCGCTGAAGTTAGCTAGGTAATTTTTGCAAAGGAGAGGCCTTAATTCCGAGTACACTCCACTTCTGTGCATTTCCTTGCTATATTTGGCGTAACTGGAGGAAAAAATGTGTATCAGAGATTCTGTTTTAAGGCACCAGACGGGGATTTCAAAGACCTTAGAAATGGTGTGGAAAGTATTTGCTGAAAATTAAGAAATTTCCAGTGAAAACCCTATAAATAAATTAAGAAAGAGTATCTGGTAGCTTATAGCAGTTATTCACGTTTGCTTTTACACTAAATCAGGGCACTAATTAGCTCTCAGTGCAGACAAAAAAGCATGACATTTTACAGAGTCTCCCCATTTCCTATTTGAAATAAACCTAGATGTTTCCAGGTGGGCTGCTGCTCCATGGGGAGCAGAGGAGCATGCCCATCAGGGGCTTTCTGCAGCTTTCTCCTGGGAAGCCTGTATTCACATCCACTCTAGATAGCTCTCAAGAAAAAAGGGCAACAGAACCAGCCACATGTGAGCATGGCCATGGATATTCAAAGCCTCCCTTCGTCTGGGATAGTGGAAAAGAATGCACAGCTCCACAGGGCTGGTGGGGGCTACAGTTCCCTGCCAGCTGCCAAGTCTGCACACGGAGTTGTCAGGGGGTGAGGACTGTTGTCGCCACTCCCAGCCCAGCTAACAGCTCCATTCCACTCTCAGCCCTCTCCTTCCTTTCCTTTGGGCTGTAGCCTTTCTTCCTTATTTTCCTCCGGGGCTGCAATTTTTCCCGGTTAGCCACAGACAGTATATAAAACACATTTTACTAAAGTTCTTCCAACAAAAACTTCATTGAAACAACTTTTAAAGTTGTGAAAAAAATAACAGGAAATTCACACTTAGGCCCTTGAGGATGAAACATGACATATGTCTTCCAACACATAGGCACAATGGGGTGCACTATAAAAGTAAATAAGGATCACACCATGGTGCCTAGCTGTTGGAGGACATGCCTTTTGCCATTAAGTTATCATTTCCTTACTTTTTTGTCCAAACTCCCATGTACTTTTAATTGTTGACTCCAGTGATTAAATTAATATTCTTTCTTTCTTCCTTTCTTTTATTTTAATAAAGCAATGTGTGACCTGCCTTAAGGTTAGAGACTAAAAATTAGCACAAGCATTAACATTTAATATACCAACCAAAATGAAGGTTTACATTGCAAACGGATAGGCAGTCTAAATTTAGGCTGCTCACAAAATGAGGCTATATACAAATGTATTTCATTAATTATATATGTCTAGGAGAACTTAAATACAGCCAACATTTATGCATGCTGAGTACATGTGCCAAAAACATTGCAGTCTTATATGGTGAATGCAGTTTTAATTTGTATGTGTAATGTGTTTTTTCAATAAAAAGGGAAAAAATTCCCTAAAATCTGCACATGCTTTCATTCTCCATTTAAAACATTGGCAAAGCAGATCTTCATCATAATAATCATAGACATCACTATTAATATCCAAGATGTGCTTCATTCATTTGAAAGCTTCTCTTGTGAAATATTAGCATCTATTTGGTCTCTCTTCATTCTCCAAAACGATCAGCTCTTGGGATTCCGTCCCCCTTGAGGGTTCTGGTGTACTTTTAAAGCCAAATCGTTCCTCAGACTATGATAGAGAGGTAGAAACACAGTTAACTATGCCAGTTTGTGAGGTCAGTCTCCCACACGACAAAACAAGACACAGCCCATTGATAAAGTCACATTGCTGATTACTGGAACACATTTGTGAATCTTGTTTTAAGATGCCCATTTACAGATGAAAGTGTGCACCCTAGAAACCTCAGTCTTCTGCAGGCAAGCCAGCCTTGGTGTGACAAGAGAACTCTTGGCTCTGTAGAGATTTGTTGCACCTTGCAGTTCCTGCAAACCCTGAATCCTTACAAGCCCCATATTTTCACCTGACAGTGAAATGCAACTCACTCTTGAGCTAAACCGAGGAACTGCATGATGACCACCACTGTCAGATTAAAAACTGTACCTCCACATTCCTACCTCACAATGAAAAACGGCCATTTTTCACATCAGAAGGGGTTTGCTGTTGATCCGAAGATCCAGTAATCTGTTACTAGTTCTGGGGTACGTACACTGATTGCTGGCTTGGGAATATGTGCTGCATTTGTTACCCATCCAATTGCCATGCCTTGGTCTGACCCACAAAGAGACATATACCCTACCACTCAGCTGAGGATTAGGGGCTAGAAAGGAAGATAACTGACAACTAAAGGGTGACACAAATATACCTGTGAATCGTGGAGTAAACAGCTGCTGAGTGATTAAAAGCTAAGTAAAGCTGAACCACTTAATCAGTTTTTAAAGCTGTTTGTTGCAATCATCCTGCAAAGTGACAGATTTTTTCTGCTATATAACAAAACAGAAAATGAAAGGAGCCTTTCTTCCCTCATGACAGCTTAGAAGTTCTGTGCTGACTTTTTTTCCCTCATACTCTGAAGTGGTGTCACTTCAGGAGAATAGCTGTGCCTAGGAGGAACCAGTGTGTGAAGGTGCCCATCTCCTCCCTGACTAGCACACTGTATTGCAGACACACACTGATGAGTCTGGCCCTTTGGCAAAGGAAACTGGAGGTTAAATACTGGCAATGGAAAAGTCTAAGGGACAAGTCTTTCATGTGGAAGCACGTTTTGCAAGAGTGTGCTCAAAAAGAGAGATGCCCAGGCTAGCACAGACAGGCTGTGCTTCCAATGATGAGCACATGCTCCTGAAAGCCCCCCCAGATGAGAATGGTGGCCTTAAGGCAAGTCTCTGCTGTAACCAACAGACTGCAGTCTAGCCCTGAATGACAATAGTACATATACTTTCTGTATTACCCAGAAAACTCCTAATATCCTTTCTAGTTTCTGTACTATATACAGAGAAAAACCAGGGCTCACACCATGAAAGTGCTATGAGGCAGAAGAAAGTTGCCCATCAAAACAGGAATATGTGTGTCCTGGGTTCAGCAGCAGCAGTCATTTTTCTCCTTGGTAGCTGGTGCAGCGCTGTATTTATGACTTTCAGTCTGGGATCAGTGCTGATAGCACCGATGTTTTCAGTTACTGCTTGGTAGTGTTTTGGTTTGACCAAGGACTTTCTGAGCCTCATGTTCTGCCAGGGAGGAGGGGAAGCTGGGAGGAAACAGAGACAGGACACCTGACCCAAACTGACCAAAGAGGTATTCCATACCACAGCACGTCATGTCCAGGATGGAAAACGGGGAGCAGAGACCTGGTAGGGTGGGGATCGTGTCTCGGGGGGCTCGCTGCTGGGTCGGTCTTGGTATAGGGTGATGAGCAGTTGTATTCTCTTTCCTTGTATTTCTCTTGTATTATTATTGGTGGTAGCAGTAGTGATTTGTGTTATACCTCAGTTACTAAACTGTTTTTATCTCAACCTGTGGGAGTTGCATTCTTTGGATTCTCCTCCCCATCCCCCTGGAACTGGGGGAAGAAAGAGGGGGGAGTGAGTGAGCAAACTGCATGAGGGGCTTAAACCACAACAATGTGTCACAAGCTTTACCACAGACAGATGTTTATGTAGACAGAAACAAGGTTTCTAATCTGTATTTCTTATCCTTTCTATTGCAAGCTCATTTTATCCATCCCTCAGAAATTATGCAAGAAGAAAAGACTTACAGACCTGGTCCTTTGACTGTCAGGTTAGTACAAAACACTGTCCTCCAAAGCAGCAAAAGCCGTCTTCTGTCTTTGGGGGATGTGAGCACCTTCCCACAGGAAAAGAATTATGATACTTGGGTTGTTGGAAGCAAGCAGGGGCCATCAGATAAGGAAGGAACCCCTCCTCTTCAGCTCTGCAAGAGCAATTTGGAGCCAGACACCAGGGCTGAGCCACATCTGCTTATTGTTCTGGCCAACTCCATAGTAGCCCTCACGCGGTATCTGCAGAGGAAATGAGTGTATCTAGGAAAGAGGCTAGATCTCTAAGGAGACTTGTTGTTATTATGTGAGGCTATTTCTCAGGAAAGAGATAAGCAGAGCAATCAAAACTTCAGAAAGAGAATCATAGGGCAGACTTTGGCCTCTTCAGGAACCTGCTCAGTAAGGTTCCATGGGATACAGCCCTAGAGGGCAGGGGGGCCCAAGACTGTTGGTTGATATTCAAGGATCACCTGCTGCAAGCTCAGTAGCAATGCATCCCAACTAGAAGGAAGTTCAGCAGGAGGGCCAGGAAACCTCCTTGGATGGATAAGGAGCTGCTGGGCAAAATTCGAAAGAAAAAAGAGGCTTATAAAAGGTGGAAGCAAGGTCAGGCGGCCTGGGGAGAATACAGGGATGTTGTCCGGGAAGCTAGGGACCAGGTTAGGAAAGCTAAGGCCCATTTAGAATTAAACTTGGCTAGGGATGTTAAGGATAACAGGAAGGGATTTTATAGGTACATTGCCAATAAGAGACAGGTTAGGGACACCGTGGGCCCTCTCCAGAAGCTATCGGGAGAATTGGCTACCCTGGATTTGGAGAAGGCTGAGGTTCTTAATGACTTCTTTGCCTCAGTCTTTACGGGCAAATGCTCTGACCACACCACCCAAGTCTTGGAAGGCAGACGCGGGGACGGTGAGGGGGGGGACCCTGGGCCCACTGTGGGGGAGGATATTGTTCGGGACCACCTTAGGAACCTGAATGTATACAAGTCCATGGGACCGGATGAAATCCATCCAAGGGTCCTGAAGGAGCTGGCAAATGAAGTTGCTAAGCCACTGTCCATCATATTTGAAAAATCATGGCAGTCAGGTGAAGTTCCCGATGACTGGAAAAAGGGAAATATAACCCCCATTTTTAAGAAGGGAAAAATGGATGAGCCGGGGAATTACAGACCAGTCAGTCTCACCTCTGTGCCTGGCAAAATCTTGGAGCGGATTATCCTGGAAGCCATGCTAAGGCACATGAAAACCAACAAGGTTGTTGGTGACAGCCAGCATGGCTTCACTAAGGGGAAATCCTGCCTGACCAATCTGGTGACCTTTTATGAAGGGGCTACGGAACTGATGGACAGGGGCAGAGCAGTTGATGTCATCTACCTGGACTTGTGTAAAGCCTTTGACACTGTCTCCCATGACATCCTTGTCTCTAAGTTGGAGAGACATCAATTTGATAGGTGGACCACTCGGTGGATAAAGAACTGGCTGGATGGCCGCACGCAAAGAGTAGTGCTCAGTGGCTCAGTGTCCAGCTGGAGACCAGTAACGAGTGGTGTCCCCCAGGGATCGGTGTTGGGACCGGTCTTGTTCAACATCTTTGTGGGTGACATGGACAGTGGGATTGAGTGTACCCTCAGCAAGTTTGCCGATGACACCAAGCTGTGTGGTTCGGTTGATACATTGGAGGGAAGGAATGCCATCCAGAGGGACCCTGACACGCTTGTGAGGTGGGCTGATGCCAACCTAATGAAGTTTAACCATGCCAAGTGCAAGGTCCTCCACCTGGGTCGGAGCAATGCCAGGCACAGCTACAGATTGGGCAGAGAAGAGATTCAGAGCAGCCCTGCGGAGAAGGACTTGGGGGTGTTGGTCAATGAGAAAATGAACATGAGCCGGCTTCAGTGTGCGCTTGCAGCCCAAAAAGCCAACCGTATCTTGGGCTGCATCAAAAGGAGCGTGACCAGCAGGTCGAGGGAGGTGCTCCTGCCCCTCTACTCTGCTCTTCTGAGACCTCACTTGGAGTATTGTGTGCAGTTCTGGTGTCCTTAACATAAAAAGGACATGGAACTGTTGGAACAAGTGCAGAGGAGGGCCACGAGGATGATCAGGGGACTGGAGCACCTCCCGTATGAAGACAGGATGAGAAAGTTGGGGCTGTTCATCCTGGAGAAGAGAAGGCTGCGTGGAAACCTCATAGCAGCCTTCCAATATCTGAAGGGGGTCTATAGGGATGCTAGGGAGGGACTCTTCATTAGGGACTGTGGTGATAGGACAAAGGATAACGGGTTCAAACTTAACCAGGGGAAGTTCAAATTGGATATGAGGAAGAAATTCTTTACTGTAAGGGTGGTGAGGCACTGGAATGGGTTTCCCAGGGAAGTTGTGAATGCTCCATCCCTGGCGGTGTTCAAGGCCAGGTTGGACAGAGCCTTGGATGGCATGGTTTAGTGGGAGGTGTCCCTGCCCATGGCAAGGGGGTTTGGAACTAGATGATCTTAAGTTCCTTTCCAACCCTAACTATTCTATGATTCGATATTCAGTATATACAACTTGGAATATTACAAAACTCCTTGCACATACTCCTGATAGATAATAGGTTGCATACTTACCTCATGGACTATCATGTATTACCCAGGCATTTAAATTGCCTTCCTTCTATATGGTAGCATCTGGCTCAGCAGCCTTTCAGAGATGGCTCGAAGTGAGACCAGATTCAAGGCTTCACAGTCCCCCTGAATGGAAGAGCTGGGTCCCTGAGAGGATGGAAAGATGCTCTGGCAGTGTAGCTTGAAGAGTTGAATTTGAGGGGCAGAATATGCTTCTGCACCTTCTCATGCAGGAGTGGGATAGGAAGAGCTTTAGTGCCATAACTGCCCTCATACTTTTCATAACCAGCTGCCTTGCAGGGCTCTCTCTGCTTGCTCAGCCTCTGCCTGGCATTTATCTATGCCTGGAGAAGAGGATGGGTCCTATTTTTAGCTCCTTCTGTGGCACTGGGGTGGCTTCTTCATGCCTTCGCTGAAGCCCTGGAGGGTTAATGGCTGGGTGTCTGCTGCGTGCCTCCTCAGAGGTGGTCAGTCACCCCTCTGCTTCACACCCGTCTGCCTGGCTTCGCAGCTGTCTCTCAGACAACTCCTCCCTCTGCCCTCTGCTGCTGCTCACAGACTCTACTTCTGTCATCTCAGTACTTTATCTCTTTCTGTGGGAGGTGGATGGTTATGAAGAGCCCCTGCTGCTCTTCCCTCCCCCAGAGATGGATTTTCTAGGGCACATCTCTGACCTCAAGTTATTTGTGGGCAGAAGAGTCTGTCCTGCCGGATATTTGGCTTTGCTCCCAAGCAGGCATGCCTTTCCGGGCATCATTTTCTAAAGTTATCAGTTTTTATGCCAAACTACTGCTTTTGTATTCTGAATCACAGAACAGCTCCCCAGAGGACCTGTGGTTCTTCAGGTGGAGTGAAATGACTACAGCAGCCCCAGCCAGTCTGACTGCATCCCAAGCATGTTCAGGTAGTATCATGGCAGCTCTTTAATACTGCAAAATAAATAAGAAAAACAGAAATGATGTTGACTTCATGTTCAATGTCCCTTTCATAAACATCTCATTTTATAACCCAGTGCACAGCTTGTCCCTATAAATATCTTCGTGATCTAGCATGAAAAAAAGTGTACATCAAAGATGCGAGGATTTTGTCTTCCTTGTAGCTCACCAGGAAAGTATGATTTACAATGAGAGCAGCGTTCTTACACATTTAAAGCAGGCAGTCCTTGTAGTCAGCAACTTGTAGTGGTAAAATACTAGTGCTGCCTCCATATCCTCAATGGTACCAGCACACAAGCTGTAGCCCCAATCCTTGCAGTGGGCACAGCAGAAGCAGGGAAGCAGAGCAGGACTGCAGTGTCTGTCCTTGGGCTAGACCAGCGTTCACAGCACCTTTTATGTTCTCTCCTCCTGTCCCTTTGAGTTACTTGAAGTTTTAGGAGGGAGACATTGGGATTGATACAGTTGCAATGATAGCTCTGTGTGCTGGGTATTAATGTACTTGTTCTGGTAGATACCTCAGGTTTTGTTACTACTGTGAGTGCTCTTTCAAGAAGAGTTATTGATGTTTGCAGAGACGGCCTTACATACCGAATTTTAGGCCACTGATGGTCTTCTATATTAGAAGACACAAAGGATAACTGCAAATAATAATAAATTATAACCCTTTCATTCCCATTTCAGCTCTATGCAAATTGTCTACAATGTGGTGAGAGTCTCTGATAACAGCCTTTCAAACACTTCAAATATCTGTTCTGCTTTTTGGGACCTGCTCTCTGAAAATGTCTGCCTTCGTGGACACCCTTAGAAGAAATCTTGTAACTTCAGTATTGCCTTCATTTGTATTTGGACATCAAGCTAAGAAGGTTAAACTATGCACAGCCTATGCACAGATTGCAACTCTGCACAGATTTAAGGCTGGAAAAATAACCACTGACTCATTAAAAAGCTTAATTCAGCTCTGCAAATAGGAAAACTGGGATGCACCATTTTTTTCTGGAGCTCCTTTCTGAGCTCCCAGGCAGATAAGGCAATTTGCTCTCACACTGGAGCACAGGTGAAAATTTGTTCTTGCTTGTAGCAGCTGGATGTGAACTCTGTATTAGGAGGTCTGTATTAAAAGTGCTAACACAGCAGTGCTGGTCTTGGAGGGAAGTTTCAGAGAGGGCTGGACAGGCAATCTGCAGAAAATTAACCTAAAGAGAAGAATACTCATCCCGACATTTCTGTTTAACACTTTCAGAGTGCTGGATAGCCGTAAAGGTCACACTGTAAAGGAGGAACCTTTCCTTTGGAAAGATGACCTGATCTTTCAGGGCCAAGACCCTGAGAACTGCGCAGTAATGCACCTGGAGGGAACTTGGAGCAGGACAAGGGAAATTTGTCCTTCCCCCACCAGCAAGGATATTGGTGTGCAGTGGAGCTGCATCACTCTTATCTAGCAACAGCTGGATGGACTAATGCCAACAGTGGCACTTCAAACACAGTCTCTTCAAGCAGTCCCTTACCTTGTGCTCTGGACTGTTTTAATTCAGGGCTCTTGAGAAAGTTTAAGAACATGCATGAAATACTGAAAACTTACTCTTATACTGAGTTGTGGAGGAAAATACCATTGCTAAACCACATGTTCCGATGTTTCTCCCACCTGTGTTTTTCTCATTTGTTCTGACCATAGTTACCACTGAAGCAAGTCCTATATGCTCATCTTTGTTGACATTTCCTCATAAAAGCTGGAATTTAGACACTTTCTTTCCTACGCACAGCTAAGAATGAAAAAGAGAAAGCCATGTTCACACAAATTTTGGTCTTGTTAGCATCACACAAGAATTTGCTAGATCAAAGCAAACTCAATATTCTCTCTTCAGTTTTTCAGCCTGTTTCAGTGCAGATGCTGCACTTTGAGCAGACAGCAGTGTGACACAGTGGAAAATTAGAGATAAGAGGATGCAAAGGTAAACTCAATGTTGACAGATTCTGAGGGAGTCTTTATTCCCTTAGGTATTCCAGGAAAAGTGGGATTCATCCCATTTGACTGTCAGTACTTACGTTGTAGACACCCACCTCTGGCTATGTAGGTTCTATGTACCTTTGGAGTTACAGGGAGGAAACAGGCATTTTAACAGTAAAGCTCACTGCCCCTGTTTTTGACATCTACCTTAGGAACTGCAATTTGGAAATGTTTATTCCTCTTATGAAGTGGGTGTAGACATCTAGTTTAAGATCTAGATGTTGAGACTATGAATGTCTAAAGCTGAACAGAGAAGTCTCACTTCAGCAATATATGTACAGCTTCCCTGTGTAATTATACACAATCCCATGGGTTGCAGGAGAAAAGACTTTTGAAGAGAAACCATTATATCAATACATATGTCTGCTGTGAGGATGCTGTGCATGTGGCTGTGCAATAAGCAATACCGTTAATAAAGAGAAGTGGCAAAAATAATAAATAATAAAGTGACGTGGAATCCATATGGTACATGAGCACGATGCCAGTGAGATCCACAGGACACAAGAAAATGTAATTAACTGCTAAACACAATAACCTGGAAGGGAAAGAAAGCAACCACTCTGCAGAATTATAGTATCATTGTTCTAATGACCTCCTTGATGTTTCACAGGTCTTGATGACATCCATGATCCCTTGTACTTTACCTCTCTCAATGGCACATTGTAGTTGTTGGTCTTCTGCTATTTTATCTATAATACTGCAAAGTGGTGAAAAACTCTTTCGGCCAGAGTGAAGCAGATGTTCTGTCAATTGCAGGAGTGAGCACCTGCTTTGGGAAAGTGCTGGACAAACTCATACTGGTAATTCCTTTGATGTTCCTAGCTCCTGATGTTTCCAGCTTGTGGAAGAGAGGACAGATACCAAACAAATATTGCCCTCATGTTCCAGCATAAACATTGTGATGAGCAGTGCTCACACCAGGAAAACACCTCAGCCTATGAACAGCAGGAAAGGGATAAATAATCACGTAGTGTCTGAATGTGTCACTCCCAAAGGGGAACAAAACAGCAACGCTTGCAGAGTCTAAGGGCATAGAGATGCCCAGTGGAGAGAAGGCTGTCTACCAACAGGCTGCTGACAGATTTGGACACTCAATTACCTTGCATGACAGAAGTAAAAAACTAGCTATTTTCCGCTACGCTGTTAGACTGTTGACCAATTAGATCCCAGATGGATTGTATAATGGCTGCAAGATATTTCCAACAACACTAATACACCATATTAGGCAGAAGAAGTATACCAAGTGCTGCAATATACAGTCGAAACCATTTTGACACCAGTGAAAAATGCACATTGCTGAAGAGAAACCAATAAACATGAGCTCACTTGACTTTTTTAGGTGATATACTGGGGGAAAGAGAAAGGAGGTCACCTACTGCTGGATCACTAGTAGAGCAGTGCACAGGTTTAATCACAGCATAACACCAAAATGCACTTGAGAGAGAAGGCATGGCCCAAGCCTGTGTTCTAGCAGCTGATAGGGGCACATCTCTCAGACATTGCAGCCTGAGGGCAGCATGAAGTTAGATCACTAGCTGAAGGTCTTGAAAAATTTGGAAACAGAGGATTCAGGTTACTCATGGAGCTTCTGCAGAAGGAAACAGCAAACCCACAAAGATGCTCCTATATAACCACTAAGATTAGCAGCGCACAGGTCAGCAGCCCTGGGATGATGCAGACACTTAGAGACAAACTGAAAGAAATTACTTGAAAAAAGTCCCTCTCTGTTACCATGTGCTGAGAATAACATCTGAATTACTAAAGGTTAAAGTATTACCCCGGTGCAGTCAGAAGCCTGCTCCAGCAGGCTCTTGAGGGAAGAAGGATGAGGGTACCTCTTCACCTACCCGACCACCATTTGTTCACATTTTGGCAGGCTGACATCTGCAGAAAGGTAAATGGATCTAGAGCACTTCCAATAGGATCTGCACAGAAGAAGTTGGAAGAGAGAAGAGTTTGCAGGAGGCTCCAGGAAATCGATAAATGTCCATGTGGCTGTAATGTTAACAGAAATTGTTCCATCTCTTTTATTAGATCTCTTCATCAAAAATCAGCTTAGTTTTGCAACTGTGAACCTTTTATGTGGTATTACCCAGCCAGCAATACACGGGACAGGTTAACCTAATAAAGTTAAATCAATGCAAACATTTTTCTGACTTCCAGTATACAAGTTTCCAAACTGTGGCTGTGGTAGAGATCAGAGGTTACACTTTATTGCCTCCTCTCCCTTCTTTTCAGATGCTGAATTTCATTAAAAGATGGCTAAAATACATTAATTACTTCCCTAATATTTCTGTAATTGCTGTTGCTTTGCCACAGGAAGGGTATATGATAGGAAGTGGAAGAGGAGGTGATTTTTTTAGATGGGAGAATGGGAAGTATTCATCAGTCAGTCCTTCTATTAAGATATGATCCCAGATGATAAAGGAGTTTAAGGACCCCTGGTGCTTTATCACATCTCTGTGTTTTCATTATTTGAGCTAGAGAATGAACTACCAAGCTCACAGAGAGACTGCATTGTCGCTGAGTTACTCCCTTACTTTGACCAGTTTAACATAGAGCCATAGAATAGTCAGGGTTGATCTTTGCACATTGCTGATTTCAGCAGAACCACCCTTGATTTCCACCAGGATAAGGGAAGGGGGACTTTGTCACCCTGCTTTTATGGAAATTGAAGCCTAGTGGATCATTTCCAAATTCATCCTTAGCCTCCTGTCTTGGAGTGGAGCTTGGATGAATCAATTCACAAAAGTCTGAAGGCTCTCCCATTGGCTCACAAATGATCATTATTGTAATTAAAAAGTGCTTTAGCTGGCAGTTTATACCAATGAACCTCTGTTAAACATTAACAGGAGACAAAAATCCTACCTATTTGGATTTTGTTTATTGAATACAAACGAATTTTAAAAACCTTCCTCCTTTTTTCAGTGCATTTATTTCTGAGAGTGATGTTGACTTCTGATTCAGAAAAAAATACAGCTGATTATAGCTTTTTTGCATGTATAAGAAGCCCATTGTAGCTTTGTAAGTATGCTTA
Source organism: Amazona ochrocephala (assembly GCA_039720435.1). Taxonomy (NCBI): domain Eukaryota; kingdom Metazoa; phylum Chordata; class Aves; order Psittaciformes; family Psittacidae; genus Amazona; species Amazona ochrocephala. Next base: position 49,636,763 of record CM077876.1, on the reverse strand, counting down.
ATCTGCTCCTTTCACTTCTTTCACCAGCCTGCTCCATGTTTGTCTACAGTGAGCTCCTGGAAAAGGAGCTATATTTACAATTGTGTTTCACCTATTTAAAAAAGGAGTCATTAAAAGCACTGCTTATAATAATAAATAATATGGGCAAAATTTGGAGGCCTTGAACTTCCAGGGCTTTCCTCTCAACCTGTGTTCATCTGCTGATATTAAATTATCTGAGACCTCACCCATTGCCGCAACTGAGACAAAGCTTTGTCACTCCTAACTTGACTTACAGATAGCAGCTATTTGAGTTGTAATAGGAGACTACAAAAACTGCTTTAGAAATTCAGACATATCTCAGAACCAGGGCAGTTTTGAAAATCCTGCTTTATTAGAGGCTTTTGTTTCTTTCCTTTGCTTGTACTTCTTTCAATGCTAACCTTTACAAGCATTGCACACCCTTCTGGGCACATTATTCTTACTATTTGTGTGCAGTGACCAACATAGTAGTGTGCCTTCTTCTTGCTGAGATATACTGGTCACAATTACAGAAACAATAAACCTTAGGGAAATCATACCACTAGTATGTGGATGCTCACAATAAGATAATTCAGTTCCACTTGTGACTCTTAGCTGCAGCCCCCAATGCTGGTTTTTATGCTGTGGTTTCAGAAGGGTCAGGGAAGTGCTCTTAGGGCACAAGACAGCCCAAAGGCCAGACATCCCTTTCTGGTGGGTGAGTGTCAAGGTTTGGAAAGGAGGGCAGCAAATATCGAAGAGGACCCTAGGCTGCCATGTGATTCACACAGCTAAAAAAAGGAGACCTTTTGCAGCTTTTCACTGCCATTTATTATAATACCTAGGTATGTATTGATTCAATTCCAAATCAAACAGCATAGCAATATTCTAGAAATTAATAAATGTGAGAATGAGGGATGCTTCTTGGCAAAATACTGTGCATACCTATTGCATGGCATAAATAATACATTGCGATAATTAATAATGATAAATAATAAATAATGCAGTCAGTTGCAGCACTGGGGACCGTGAACAGACCTACAATTATTGAAGTCGAAATTCTAAGATAAAAGGATAATATTTCAAGCACTAAGCTGTGACACTTCGTGTTATTGCACAATTCAGACTGTTTCAGCATAAAGATATTTGGTCACCCATCTTAAAGTGCCTAACACCCTATGACATCAGTGGCAGTTACATACCTGCTTACCTTTGAGCATCAGGTTTACGTGTCTGCAAATCAATTCCAGTGACCTAAACTGCTCATGTGAAGCAGTCATACAATTGCACCGACAATTGTGTGTGCCTTTAGAACAAGGGGCGCAGAAAGAGAGCACTGATGTAGCTGAAAAGCAGCCACAGAGTATCTGAAAATTTGTTGTTACATAAAAAATACTTAATATTTACCATCCTATACTATTCATAGCCCTATATTGCCTCTTCTCTTTCACTGAACACATTTATCAGTCCTGCATGTTAACCCCTGTTCTAATGGGAAGTGGGAGACCTGATTGACAGTTCATTGAACCAGATACTTCTTAAGGGAAAAATTGAAGAGGTTAATTATAATATCTCTTACTGCTTTACGCTGAGCCACAGTGTAAATACAATGTAAGCCTAGAATGGGAACCAATATTTTCCTGTCACCTCCCCAAGCAGGCACTCCAGATTTTACGATGCTGAAGAGTAAGAGAATTGAGATCCTATTCCTGTGTATAGCAAAACAGGGACTTTCAAACAGAAAAATAAATTTGTTGGCTTTAACAATATATATTTTTGGTTAACTTAGCAGTTTCAAATGTCCCTGCTTTCCCATGAATTCAAATGGGAGCTGAATTCTCTGAGTTCTGCTCTGCTGCAGACTGTCATGCTGGCAATCTGTAAGTCATTAGTTTATTATTTCACTGGAAGTGCAGCACCTTTTGCAGTGATTTGATTTTTTAGTCAATTATATATAATGGTTAGAATGGCTGTTGTATTCCACTTGTGTTTCATTTAAAGATACATTGTTTGGGCCTCCATTCAGTCAAGTACTTAGGCAAGTACCCAACTTAAAGTGCAGCAGCATCAACACTGAGTCATCTGTTTTAAATTAGGCACTATAGCTGAACCAGGACCTTAATTAGGCAAGTACAGTTTTAAGGACTCCTTTGCCTTTTGTCATGAGGCATAACTCACTGTCATCAATGCAAAGTTTGCCTGAGTGCAAACCCTGTATTTCCAAGGTGCAGATCTCCCCAGTGATGCTGTTTTATCATCTGTTTTTATCACTCCATCCCTAATGTCTTTCACTGCACAAGAAGAAGAGAAATGAAAAGAGAAATGCAGAGGCAGGAAGGTGGCAATTTAGGGACTGTGTGTCTGTGTGACAGGCATCCTAAAGAAGAAAGAAAAATATTTAGGAAGTTCTGTACAACCACTGCTCAGCTACAAGACCACTCCAATGCAGGCAAGGGATGAAAAGTTTTGAGGGCTACTGAGCACCAGCTCTTCACAGTGGATCAACACCCAAAGTTATTTGGCACAGGTGTGTCTGTAATTGTGACACATGGATAAAATTATGTGTTCACTGGCCCTCAGGAAAGACCTTCCCCAAAACGGAAGGGAAGGCAAGGCAAGGCAAGGCAAGGTGTGAGATTTTTAAGAGGAAGTAATAATTTTATGATAGCAACTGATACCCTTATGAAAAGGCCACAAATGTCGTGGTACTTCACATCCAACACAGCAGCAGAAAACTTCAAACTAAATACATGTTGGGAACATCTGTCTAAGTTTAGTTTAATTATGTTAATCAATTAGACATGCTGAGAGAAAATGGTGGTTGGCACCACTGCCACTGAGGGGACCAAGGATTAAGGTTTCTTGCTCCTGTTCTAGCCTTGAGGAAAGGTTGGTGACTGCCCTATGGATGGAGAAGCAGCTGGTCAGACATTACACATCCTCTAATGCAGGGCTGGTTTGTCAGAAATTGCATAAGCCACTTTTACCCCCAAACAAAAGTTCCCTAAAAGGAGAGGACAGAGCCACTCAAGAAAGCTTTGCAGGAGGCAGCTCAGCTTTGACAGCAGCAGTGCAGCATGTAGATAGCTCTTGACTTGGCTGGACCCTGCCTGGCCCCACTGCCATGCGTGGATGTCTCCCAGTGCCAGTGACGGGTGGCCCTGGATCTGCTCTTACTCCAAGAAGCACCACACTGGGTGTCCTTACAAGCCCAGCACAGTTAATCTGCCGTCTGATTCATTGCTGTGTGGATACTCAAGAGCTGACTGTAATATAATACCATCTTTATAAAACAGGATTTTATCGCTTTTCCCCTTTTTATAGTATGGGAGTAACATATTTGTTCCATTTCTCTTAGGTATAGGAGTCTTAGCCTGCTGCACTTGAGTTTCTAATCCTTACCCCATCCCTACCTATGAATCATAGGGTTTTTCACCTCCTGTTCCACTGGCACACAACACACAGCTGGGATATTTCTTCATTTACACTATTTTGCACATCTTGAAGAAGTGCTGGCTATGCCACCAACCAAACACACATGTCCCACACAGATGTTAGAGCTCTTAAGACAGAGAGGGAATGTGTCTGAGAAGATTCAAGAACAGGACATAGAAGAAGCAATCTCTCTTCCTTTCATTCCTAAGGACAATAGCATCAAGTACAGCAGCACAAAATTAAAACCAAAGCCAACATGCAGGAAAAGCAGAAAGTATCTAGCATTTGACAGATAGACAGATTGACAAATAGACAGGACAGACATGGTTATGGCATAGAAAATGTTCAGATAAATAATATTTATTCTAACACTTCATCATCACCATATCAGCTAGACACTTTGTTGGTGGGGAGAAGAGAAAAATAAAATTTATCTTGCCATTTTTGCTTTACTAGGGAATATGTAACAGTTGGCAGTGTAATACACTTTTTATTTTCATGAGTTATGGATGTGCATGGCCATCCCTAAAAAATTGAAATAAAAACTGTATTACACCGCCAAGTCTCATATACTATATTTATACCATACCAGAGGAGGTGTCTGCAGAGCAACTATAGATATAAACTTTTATTATATCTATAGTTTCTCATATTATTAGTATAGTTGTGAAAATAATAGGATTTACTGAAGGTTGTTATTCCCCCTAGCATCACTGATGTGGTATAAACAATATATTGACCTTTTGGATATTTTTGAACCATTGCAGTGGATTTGAAAATGTGGCCACCTGATGTGAATAGTCTGATCTCTTGTCCTCAGTGTAAGGCAATGGGCTGATAATAATGCTTTTGTAAGGCAATATTCAGATTAGCCTCACAAAGTACACCCCAGTACTGCCAACAGTACTTCACTCTTCTCTTTCTCACTGTGCAGGGAGCACTAACCAAACTTCAGCCCATTAAAAAATGCAGAGAGGACATGAAGGCCCCAGGATGCAGAATGTAGGCTAGCACAGTGCTCCATCACCGTTCTTAGGTTCCTACACAAGAATGACACAGAAATTTGCCACTAAAATGGATAAAGCCTATAAACCTTGTTGAGCAAGACTTTTGCAAGACTGTTCCAGGTTTTCCGTGTGACATTCACACTTCTTAACTGATTTCTCAGCTTCCCCCCAAGGCAAAACCCCCAAGGGATTCATTGACTGCCCCCTTTTCCTTAGCACTACAGAGCATAGCAGAAGAACAGCAGGAGACTGCACCTACTCTGTCCTGCCAGGGAGGTCTCCTGGAGCTTACACTGCAAGGCCACGGCAAAGGATCTACACAGGAGGAGCCTCTGGGTACTGCATCAGCCCTGCTTAGGGGCATGAAGATGTTAGGGAAAAGTAAGGAAGAGAAAAGCTGCTACAGGTGCTCATTGTAACATGGGTGTGCTGCATTGTCCTGCAGGAAATACGGCCTCTGACCAGCGCAAGGGAAACATGTCCATTGACAAGTTGCATTTGCTTGTTGTAGGTGCACAAAGGTACCCACTCCAATTTTCTGAGCTCAGAGGCACGGGAGAAGCCAGGAGCGCCTGTTTACTGATGGGAAATGCCATTAGAAATGGGTCTAGGAGAGCAGCGTATTTATAGCCTCACACAGCACCATATGGTGCATGGTAGCAGAAATCTTCAATTGAGATGGATGAGCAAATGCAAATTTCAGCTTAGGCCTGACTTTTTTATTATTATTTTTTTAGCAATCATTTTATTTGATTTGTTCTCCTGGCCCCTGAGTGCTCAGACTGACTTGGTTGTGTCATGCCCCTTGCTTCCTGGAGAAGACTGTAGGGGCATACAGCTTTAATTGTTTAAATAAGCCTATATCCACTGGAAGAAGGGGAGGGGGAAGTACGGGAGAGGGGATATGCCTGGGGATGACAGGCTGAGGAGCTGAAGTCAAAAGGACACATAGCTCGCGGCCTTAGGACTGGAAAAGCAGCCCTTACAAATCTGGAGTCAGTCAGGCCAGAGGCAAAACTGATTTCTTTTTAATCAAGCTTAATTGTTTATATTAATACATGAGTTTGTGCACAGTGATTCAGCTCACCTTTTTAGCAGATCCTTACAGGAAAATTTGTAAAACCTTTTCTTTCCTTTTTTTTTTTTTTTTTTCCATTTTTGGCTAGGGTATCTCCAGGCCTAAGTCTGCAAATGACATTTGGGTTTATAAAGGGCTGATGTAGTCCTTCAAAAATGCAGGAGTTACCTTGCTATTAGCGCACATTCAGCTCAACACAGAAGAGTCTTAATTTCCTACCCTATTGCATTCCCCTTTTCCTCAATTTTAAACCAGTATAGTTCATCTTCAGCTCTTTTCTCCCACCCGTACAAGCTCAACCTTCTCAGAAATGGCCATGGGGCAGTGATCATGGGTCATTGCCTTTTGTGTCAGGATTGTACCAGCTCTAGCTGGCACAACTCCGTGCCATCACAACGCAAGTATTCTTCTAACATGAAATCCTCTAAATCAGCAGTCTTGCATCTATCATTCCCACCTTTCTTAACACCTCAGCTCAGGAGATGCCAGATGGAGAATGAACTTGTCTCCCCTGGTGGCACTGTACCGCTGGATCAGGACAGAATTGTCTGAAGAAGTCTCCTCAGTGATGCCTGCAATGGTCCAGGGCTTTCTTGATGAGCAAAGAGCATCCTCCAAAATCTGGGTCCCTCAGTCTGCCATCACACTGCACACCCGTCACAAGCCACACACCAGAATGCAAAGGACATGCTTTTGTTAATGTGTTAAGGTGATGGCTCACCAAGAGCCTATGTAACTATTGTAGTTTTGCTGATTTATTAAGTGCCAATGGTGTTTTAATGCTGTTTGTGTTTCAGAAACAAAGATACTCACTGCCCTGAAGGCTTACATTCTGAAAGACAGATACACACAATACACAGCTCCCTATGGATACTGAGAAGAAAGATTTTTTTTTATTAAGGAGCTATTCTGATTTAATTCGCTTCTTTAATGTGATATTGGAGCAGCACGGGGTTGAGCGTCAGCCAGCTGAAAACACTCCTCTGCTGGGCTGCAAAGACTGCAAGAGGAGTATTGGAATGTGGAGAAAGGGGATGTGCAGCCCCAGTCTAAGTCAATCAGAGTTTCAGGACGTGAATTCCTGGTGATTTGCTCCTTGACCAGCTAACTCCATCACCCTGCTGCTTATTGGGTACTCCCATTCATAAGCTCAAGCTAGGAAAGTTAAGCTACAAGAAATGTGCTAAACTAAAACTTGGTATTAAAGGACATGATGGTAAGGTCATGGGAGTTTCTGGCTGTTTCACAGTGGGATCATTGAAGCACTCAGTGTACACTGTGTGAGGAAACAGAAAGGCTCAAGATTTCGTCGGTCCTCTGTGGACAGCGAGTTTAGCACCCACCTAGAGTTTCTGTTTCACTCTGTGATCAGGATTGCTGGGATGGATGAGGTTGATAGAAATGGATTAACATTCACCCAGCCTCTGTGGCCTGGGAAGTGCTTACACATGGCCGGAGAGCAGTAATCCAGGAAGCAAAAAGGCATGGGTGGTACCTCCAAGAGTTCCTACATCCAGGTATCTTGCCTGTACATGCTTTTGGGTGAGTGCACAGACGTGTGAATCTTTATCAGCCTAAAAACAGCCTGAAAAGTCAAGATTCTAAGGGGATATCAGCAACTTCTGTGGCATCGTGCAAGGTCAGTACTGATAAAAGGTGAACTCAGGCTGGCAACCCTCTCTGGCATTTTGGGAGGCTGATGAAGCTGCCATCTGCAGAGCACACATGGCTTCCTCTGCTGGAATGGCCAAGAGGACTCTGCCGCCTGTTTGCAGCGATTCCAGTCAGGTCCCTGCACTCCCACATGGAGTGAGCTGGGGGGGAAGAGATGTTAATCCTTATTCTTTCACTTAAAGCAATGCCAAAGTCAATTTTGAGAAATCATCTCAAAGTTTCTTTCAACTCGATCCGGGTGTTTCTTTACTGCTAGAATATCACCCCATACACTGGAATCGTTATTACATCACACTAATCTAATTTAAATGCATTTTTACTGTACTTGGTTTAATGAATGTGGAATGTGTCACTATGAAATTGCACCATTAATTTGATAAATAGGACTTGAAGGTATAATTTTTTCCAGCATTGCAGACTAATGAAGCTAAAATACATATATAATAAGAAGTGTAAATAATAAATTATTCTTAGGAGCAAAAAAATTAATTAGATCTTACCACAAATTGCATCTCAATGTCAAAGTTTTTTTACACTACTGACTTTCAAACTAGTTGGAACATGACTGTGATCCCTGGAAAGTTTCTCAAGTAATTACTGTGCATATACATAGTTAGGAATATACCTTAAGAAGCTGCTTTAGTTCATACCACTCCTTCACATTACAGCTTTCTCATCTTCCCTGCTGTCACACCTGAATTTTAATAGCATTTAGAGGAATTCCTGTTATTATTTGTTCTAAATTTCAGCATTTAATTTATTCCTTAAGACTTGAGGAAATGGTTTGTTTTTTTAATTTCCAACACTGATGAGAGGAAAATTAGGACATAGTGCATGCAAATTCTCTGCAGATGCAACCATGAGCCTGCAGTCAGCCTGCTGCTTCTGCTGTTGGAATCAATGGGAGTTTTTGCCAAGGACTTCAATAGGAGAAGAGACTACTGTACAAAACACGCTACTTTTCACCAGTAATGGAAATGTCACAGCAGTGCCATTCAGGAAGGAAACCAAGTGGAGGGAAATTAAAGAGGAAACTCCAGTCTTGTGCAGTTTAGTTGCTTATAGCTCATCTCGCTCAGTCTGCTGCACCCACAGCCAGTTACACAGTGCTGCCTGGTTTAGCATTCTCTACCTCTTTGTCATTTCTTATTGAGCCCACAAAGAAAGGTTTTATCTCACTCCTCTGGAAAAGAAAGCACCCAGAGATTGAAGAGATCAGGTGGCATTTCACCTCTAGTTTTCTTCATGCCCAGCTGGAGAGCTTTGAATGCTTCTCGCAGCCAACTATGCTCTGACTATTCTATAGCTAGATGGAGGACCATTGGCCAAAATATCATCCTTAACCTTATTTTCTATTCCTAGTGTGTAGTTTAACAACCAACATTTTTACTTCCCGTTGCTTGATTTGCAGCCAGAATTCTGACGTGTTATCAGTTTTGTTGCCAGATAACGCATTTAGCCTTACTAAGGGGTAAACATAATGACCTTCATTAAACCCTCTAAATGAACCGACCTCCTGCTTCTTCAGGTGGAGGAAGGCATTGACAAGGAACACTGCTGAAGTGTCTTACAGCTATTTTCCCTTTGCAAGCAGAAGGAGGGAGAGATGATTGGCAGCTTTTAAAGAAGGAAAAAAGTTAGATAAACATGAAAGGGTTTGTGAGATTTCCTTTCTTAATGGCAAAGTTTTCCAGCAATAAATCACAATTCAGTCCATGCCATTAGTTTTGGGGGCATTATATCCCCTCATTAAAGTGCATAAACAATTATATTTATTGAAGGTAATGTACTGTGTAGTGCATTATAACGACACTCATTAACATATGTAATCATCATTTGAATGGGCTTTACTACAATGTAAACTGATAATGGCGTGATTACCCACTGGGTTATTAACTTTTCAGTCCTAAGATAATAAAAGGTGATACAAGAAACAAAAAGCACATGTGCATTGCCCTTCACATGTGATTTATGTGTTTCACTGTGGAGCTATGAACACAGGTACCCATCACTGGGGAGACTGCCTCTTTATTGCACATTGTATTTGACAGAATAATAAATGTAGGTGAATGGTTCTTGGGTGGGTATCTGGGGAAAAAAAGTCCTGCGAATAAGGCAGCCACTGCTCCAAACTGCAAGACCCAGCAAAGGAAATAATTTTGTCTGTCTCTCTGTCTCTCTCTCTCTCACTGGCACTCTGTGGCTTACAGATCTTCATATGCTCTGTCAGACTGGCACAGATTAAGAAAAAAAAAATCCATCTTCTTTATGTTTCCCCTCCTCCCTTCTTCTCAGCCCACCTCACGTTCCTCTCTGCCTGGTCTATAATTGCTGGTTATGAGAAAATGAAGGGATGCGCTATGCTAAGGTACCTGTGTGCTAAGGTATTCATATTATGCTAAGTGTATGCTTGTATCAAACAGATGGTTTCAGGTATTGAAATGCAGCTTAGCTGCAGTATCAGAGAATAGATTTATCAGCTTGCTACAGCTTCTCTTCTACAAAACGTCTATTTGGAGACATCAGAGGTATTATAAATACAGCTTATTTGTGTAATTTATCAGCCCTCTCTGGGGTTTGTCTCTATGGAATGTGCCTTAATTTTAATGAATGAATCTGAGTTTGTTTTAGAAAGGGATGAGTTAAGACATTTTAAAATAAAAAAGACTCATGAGCAGCCATTCAAAAAAGCACCAGTTACCAGCAGACAGGGCCTCTCTAACATTAAGTGGCATATATATGCTAAAGTGAAGAATGATCCATAAGTCTGCAGTTCCTATAGTGCATTGAAATACATGGGATATGCTTGATGAGATGTTCTAGCAGTAGTAGGACCCATTTTTCCACTATACTTTGACTTGTGGACAAAGCGCAGATATGTTAATAGACAACGAGCTTGCCCTGGCACAGAGCCAGTGCAGAAGCATGCAGAGCCAGAGACTAGATTTTCCCAAGTGGTAGAGAAACAGTCTGATAGGTCCAAGCCAAACTCTTGACTGCTTGTAATATAGTATGTGTGACAAGGACAAGAACAGGGGTGGTCAGAGCACATCTGGGTCCAGCTGCTTTGCGCACTTTCAGGATCATGCGCGACACAGAGCACAGCCTTCCAAGAGCACTGGTCAATCTACCCATGTAGGGGTAGCGTAAAAACCCCATGCCCAGAAAATAAAACCAAACTAGCCCACAACACTGAGTTTGGTGGCAGACATGACCAAGCCGACAAATAGAAGGGAACACCCTTGAAGAAGAGTTAATGCTGCCATTAAATCATATTCTTGTTAATACAATAATCTCTTCCTTTAGAAATTGTTTGAAAAGAAATTGTTTGGAATTTCTATTAGCTTGGCATTCCTTTAAGGAGTCCTCTGTCAGTCCCCGGCCCTTGAAGAGGCTAAATATCTGCACTTTCAGCTCTCCATGGAGTTCTAGAAAGCTCTGGGATGGTTTATGGTTTTCCATTAGCCAAGGGTCTAATAGAGTCCTGAGATCCGTTAAGTGGGAAATTCTTCTCATGGAAAGCAATATACCGTAATTCTTTGCTAAAATCTGAGCCCACTCAAGAAATTTGAGCTTGTGGTAAAGACCAGGGTGCAGTAAGTTTGTGCAGGAAATTACTTCATACTGTTTGTTATTGGACTATTTATCCATGACTTTTTAGACAGCAGTTGTGATGGACTTGATTTGCTCTCGAACCAAATGGGCAGATGCTCATTAGATGATTGACCCTGTGGACCAGAGCCTTAAATCATATCCTTGGCCTGCAAATGCCTTGTTAGTGATTTGGAAACTGCTGAGGGGCTAAGGAGAATGAAAACACCCTTCTCTGCTCCACTGACAGCATTTTTCCAGGTCGGCTGTACTCATTTAGGGAGTCATTGAGGGCTGTGAACCTTGCACTGCGCTGACCCACCCCCCACTCAGGCAGACTTTCTTCCACAGTAGTGCCACAAACAGCAGAAGTGAATAAAACCTATTGTTCTCTCCTGGCCATACTAACTTGACTTACTCTTATGGCTGAACTGGTCCTACAGCATATGAAGACCCGCAGTGAAAAACACCAAATAAGAGAAATATGGTATGTGAGAATATTCTATACTACCTGAAAGCTCAAAGAGCCAGTGGCTGCTTTTGCTATTCTCGGTTCCAGCTGATAACATCAATGCTGATTCCCACAGTCTTTTGTTTCTTATTTCCATCTGTTCAAATTTATGTTTTAGCAAGGAGAAGATTAAAGATTAAAATCATTATGTTTGGTAGCATTTACAACAACTTGGAAGTTTAAAGGTCTCCTTATTTTCTTCAAAGCATCACCCAGTATCATGGGTTTTCAGGTACTGCTCAGTAACTATTGCATGAAAAAAAGAAAACATGGAGAACTTTTAAAGAGAGGAAAATATGGAGAATTAGCATATGCCGTGCAGAAGCTTGTCTGCTGTTAATCTTTAGCATCTCTCTGGCTGCACTGAAAAGTCAACAGATTTCAAAGGTCTGACCCTCCCCAGGGCAGTGTGCTCAGCACCCCCTGGAGAGGAGGAAATACCTGGCATTGCTCTGGAGTAATTCCTGCTGCTTCTTATTCACAGCAGCGCCAATGGCTTTGTGGACAGGGGGAGCAAATCCCCCTGCAGCTACTGCAGAAGTTGTGCTAGTGAAGAAGAGTTCAGAATGGATGAAAGAAATCAAAATTGGGCAAAAGACTAACTCCTGTGGTGGTAGTACCTGTGGCATGACACTTACGTAGCCCAGATTTCAGAGCAGTGCAAATACTGGATTTACTTGGCTTACCAAAGCAAAGTGTGGGCAAGCATTTACTGAGGAGGAGGAGGTATAAAACCTGCCTCAGACTGGCATCTGGTTTTTCCCCTCAGAGTTTTACAGTCCTTTGTCTCAAGGAACAGCCATTGAGCAACTTGAGGATTGTGGTTAATTCAGGGAAGGCTTGAAAATGAAAACAGGGAGGACATCATGATAGTTTTCACTCTAAGGAGACATTTTCTTTTCCCTCGTGCCATTGTTCCTCTTGTTTTCAAAGTCTCAACACAAATCTAAGAGCTCTGCATGAAAGGTACAGTAGTCTGGGTATAATTACCACAGCTGCCACAGATGGCTCATTTTAACAAGAGACCCTAGGTAAACCTAGTTGTTTAGCCTGCAGCATAAACAAAAAATATTCTACTTAAACAAGGGGATCTGGGTCTGCAGAGGTGAAGCTCAAATCTGCCTTGCTAAGTTCTGTCATTAAAGAAGTGCAAAAGATATTGATGGGACATAGGTCAGTTCAAATCTCAGTTTTAATATGTACCTGGGTAGTCTCTGAAGAGGAGTTGGTCTGGGTGTTCGGGCGTACTTTGCCCTTCAGCTGGGGTCCCCTGAGCACTGCTTGTGAAGTGCAAAGCATCCTCCATTCCCAGGAAGGGAAATTTAAAAACTTGTGAGATTTCCCGGTGGCATTTACTTAGTCCTTCTAACAAATCTCGTTTCAGGAGAAATACTCCAAGATCACATTCTATTGTACTACTGCTAGTTGCACACTGTCGGGATCTAGGTTAGTATATTTTGTGGATGAAGAATTAGAAAGACTCCTCCTGTCTGGCAAACAAACATCACTTCAGATCAGGTCAAAGAAGATGGAGGTACAGGAGAGGATATTAACACATATAACTGCTTTTCTTGCAGGAGAATACGAGAGAGAAGAAAGTAATTTTACCTTTCTGTACTTATTCACATCTGTGAACTGGAGCTTCAAATCAATATATATATTCTTTCTGAATGTTTACAAATTGGTATCTGCAGGATGCCTTTATTCCTTCCAGTCCTGTATCTCCACCTGCATCAGCAAACTCTCTTCACAGTGGTCCTGCTGGCAGCAGCTCATTAGCACAGAGCTTCTAATTTTCCTTTCCCAGACCATTCTGCTTCTTCCTCTGCCTCATCATAATGTCATTAACCTTTCAGTCATTTAGACCCATGTTGCAGTGGGCATTTTTATTTTCTCCTTCAGAAACTGTTGCCTGTATCTACATGGCATTTCTCACTTAGCAAAGCCCATTATGTTGACCATCACAACCTCTCCTCCTCTGTCCTTCACTGCTGCAGCCACTCTCCTGTCAGTCCTCCTCAGCGCTGCTGCCACAACTGTCTGCTCCAGCTCCATGTTTCAGTCACTTCATCTGCTGCTTTCGTTTCCTTATGGACTATTAAAATGCATTTGCTCAATAATCTACAAATGTGGAAATGGGCATTCCCGGTCTTCACAACAAGGTCCATCACCTCTTCCACACCTCTCACTTTTCCCACAGGACTGCAAATCCTAACCTGGCAGCCTCCATCCCCCTACCTTTTCATCTCCACACAGCTCCCCATGGAGATAGATAGCCAGATACCATGCCCTCCTCTAGACCCTGCTTTGTGACACATGTCCATTGTAACACCAGTGCTAAACGCCTTAACACCTCTATAGGAAATCTACTGGCCAATGGATTTGTCTTTTTTTAAAAACAAAACCAAAACAAAGACAGAGAGATGGCAGCCTGAAAAGATTTTGTTGTGCAGGAGACAAGAAGTGGGAGGTTTATGTTATAGCAAGAAACACAGAGGTTCTTGTTAATGTTAAGGGAAAAGTACAGTCTAAGAAGAAACTGCCTCAGAAAGCTGTAAAATCTCCATCAGTGGAGATCATTACGAACAAGTTATAGAAATGTCTATTACTGATTAAACGGTTAGAAATGAACTTGCCTTAGGACAGAAGCTTGTATGGGGTAACATCACGGGTCCCTTCGCATCCAATCCCATGACTTTATCACGTCTTTCAAATCTATACAGTCATGTGCATTTATCTCTCTTTTTATTTCTACTCTTCCTTTAGTGTGCTTTTTACCATTTTCAGTTCCCTGGTTCTCTCTCAATAATCTTACTACTTATTTCACCCAGCCCAAGAGGGGCCTTGGTCCCTCTTGGGACTTCTGGGCATTACTGTAACAGAACCACAGAGATGTAATAACATTAAACCTTTGATTCATTCCCTATCCTAAGCTGTTGTGCTAGTGCTGCTGTGTGCCAATGAAGCAGCTGCATTTCTTTTTTCCTTAGTGAAGGGATTCCTGCATATACAAATTTTGGAAAGCATTTGGGCAGTCCTTTGGGAAGAACAGCACTTAATAAGTGTAAATTATTAATATTATTTCACCAACAGGAGTTGCAGAATCTTCAACTGGTCTCTCTGTTTTAAGAAAATATCCAAGTGGGAAATTAGTGGGATGTGGTCACACTGGGCCATGTGAAAATTAAATTCTAGCAAAATGAACTGAAATGAGATTGATCATTATATGCTAAGGCACCACAGCCCTGCCATACTGTAGCTGTCAGCAGTAAGACAGGAGAACTCTCTCTGACTTCAGCTACTCCTGTAAACAGTAAAGGCAACAAAAAGCTCATTCAGCTTGATTCACTGGAGACCTCTTGAGAAATCAGAAAGGCAGTCAGCTACAATCTGAGTCATTTCTTTGTGTCTTTCTTTATACAACTGTTTTCTGAACCCTGCATAGCTGACCCTACGGTGACATCCTAGGCTGAAGTCTAGTCTTTTCCTTATGCACAAATGAACTGCAAGAACAGTTAATTTTTAGGAGTTCCTCCTTCTCTGGTGGTTTTAAATGTTCTAAGGGAGCTTCATAGACCTGGGCTCTCTTGTGTGTGGTACCTCTGCAAGAAGCTTGTCCCTGGTGTAGGTTTTGCAAGAAGCCCTGAGCATGGCTTCCGGGGCTTTGGGTCTCAATCCGGGACTGGTGAGCAAGTGAGAAGATCATAGTACAAGGCTTGCCACCACGTCCTGCACTACTGGGGCTGTTTAGGGTGGGGACCTGATCATGGGGTGAGTGTCAGACCTGGTTGTGCGCCCAGAGCAATAGAAATGCCATAGACTGGTATGGGAGGTGGAGAATGGGGTTTGCTCAGGAGGACTGCACAGGGTCAGCTGTCAGACTGAAGCCCCCCTGTAACATCTAGATAGAAAGCATGCAAAAATATACTCAGCCTTTTTCACAGACAGTGCCATGGGGTGGGAGATAGGAGCGTATGAATCGCCTTCCCAGCCCTGCGGACAACGGGAGAGGATGGCTACCCCTGGACACAGAGCTTCATCACAGCACTGAGAGCTGCCCTGTGCGCAGCCATACTGGGCGTTTGTGCCCAGCACCCAGGAAACACACCTCTACATATCTTGGGTTGGCTGCTCTGGGATCGTACAGAAATCCAGCAAGAAGGTTGTGAGAGAAACAGAACAGAGGAATGGGTTAAGCTGCTGTGCCAACAGGCTTCTTATCTGAGAAGGCTTTTCCTTTTTCTTTCTTTTTCTGTTCCTGTCTTGTATTCACAATGATCCACAATACATAATACGTACGTACATGTATATGGAAATATTAGATTTGGGTATGAAAGTATGGGCTGCAGGAGCCTGTGGACAATTCTCCTTTTTTAGTTGTTATAAAAATGAAAATAATTGTGAAAGCAGAGAGAAATCTGCAGCTGCTCCAGGCTATTCATACCATAAGAGATCCCATCAGGCCTTCTTTATTGTTGCAGTTTTGGCAAATTATTTTCTTATCACACACAACCTATTCACTTCTGTTCCTGGATAAGCACTTAGGCTCATAAAGCAGTGGGTCAGCAACAGTTTAGCGCAGAGCACATGGAACTGCTGACCTTGGGGACCACTGGTGCCTGCCCCTCCAAAAAGCAGCAACTGGAGTCAATAAAAAACTGGCCAGGCCAGGCCATTAGTGAGCCCAGTTCTGCCACTGCTCACATGGCTTGTTCGATGGCTGTGCAGCCTCCTCCTCCTCCTGCCATTGTGTCTCACCTTATGAAACACAATCATTGCTCTTTCCCTAGGAAAGCAGAACATAGAGCTGGCAGACTCCCTGAAGAGGTGCATTTTCCTAGGGGAGGCGAAAGTACATATCTGTGTGCATATACACCTATATCCACTGCGTGCATGATTGCGCCCAAGGAATGTGGGATATAGATTAGATCAGCGGCAGTGCTGCACTGTCTGCAGGCCAGGCAATGAGTTTATTGTGCCCAACACACATGTGCACTGGACAAATGCTCTGGCATCTTCAGCGTGGGCAGAGAGCATGCTGCTCCTATTATACTAGCCCATTAGGGAAGCAATTTGAAGGAAAATATTTAGCAATTTGGAAGGAAGCGAGGTTCCAGAATGGCTTGTTTCTGTGTGACAGCCTGCCATGTACAGATGAAAGGGAAGGCTTATAACAAATTTTCATTACCCGCAAATAAAAAAAAAAGCAACAGCAGGCAGAGCAAGTGCTTTCAGGCTGAGAGGTGTGGCCAGAAATCCCCCCAGGAGACCACAAAGGAGCCTCAGCAAAATAAATCAATCAATCTATCAATCACTTACACTTGCATAGCGCCCTTTATGAAAATGGCAATCAGTGCCTGACAGCCTGTCAGACTTTGGCCTTCAAGTCTTTGCCTCAAAAACTAGTCATTAAGTTCACCAAAATACAAGCTACAGCTCCCTGCTCTCGCTCGGCATCTTTGCTCACCTTCCCTAAGCTGCTGCGATTTCTCCATAGAAAAGGTTTTTTGCTCAGAGCAGCTGTGACCAAGGTAGGTGACTCTGTGCAGCAGAGGAGGGTCTGTAAACAACACAGACATTTCAGATTTGCTTTGTTCCCATTCTCTGCTGCAAATGCAGATCCAGTATTTGGTGTCTGAGCTTGACCTGTGCCATCAGAAGCAAAGTGCATCGCTCTGATGCACACAGTGTCTTGCATCGCTCACCTTTGCTCAGGAATTTCTCTCCAAAGCAGAGTTCAGGGAGCAAATAAAATACCTCTGTGGAAAGAGTTGTCCACTAACACGCCGTTGCTCTTCACAGTCTTATGGAAATATGCCTCTTGTGTATACAAATGAAGGTAGCCCTCTACATACAACTTTCAGGTATGTCAGTCATTTAGCTCTCTCACGCTGAAGTGTGGCACTAAGCATCCATCTGCCAGTTTAAAGCTACCCCCCACACAGCAAGAGCTAACTGAGGTGTCTTGGCTAAATCCCCACACAACTAAAACTCTCCAGTGAACATATTTGGCTTTAGACGAAGCATATGGATTTTAGGCAGAAGCATCCCTAGGCTTAAGCTTCACTGATGAAATTGGGATTTAGATACTAACTCAGGTTTAGAAAGGCCCCAAGATGGGAACCTGTGTTTTTTGTGCCATATAGCCTCTCACAGATATTTCTTCTGTGAGTTCATCCTATTACATTTGGGACCTACATATACTTTTGGCCTCAAGATCCTGTGACTCACAGTTTCCTCCTTTCATTTATTTCATTCTTGCTGCCCAGTGTTTTCATTTGACAGCCCTTTTTTCTTTCATTTTGTGAAGTAACAAACAGGAACCTCCTTTCTTCCATCTGCCTTCTCTGTGTTTTTATAGACTTCTGCCTTACTCCTTCTTGAACATCTCCTTTTCAGGCTAAGAAATCCAGCTCTATTTAACCTTTCTGATGTTTGGGAGCTGCACCGCAGCCTTGATCACCTTTTCTTCCCTTTTTTGTAAGTTTAGTGGTTTGACCACATATCTTTGGAGAAGAAGAGCATTTACATTTACATGATGATGTTTACCGTTTGTTCTCTATTCATTTCCAAGTAATGCCTAAAATTCTTCTTTTTTATTATTTATTTTTTAGCCACAGTTAAACATTTTGAGATAGCATTTCCAAAAAGCCAATCACACTGACTCTAAGACTTCTGCTTGAAGTACCAAAGGCTAATTTTTATTCCAACATCCTGCATTTCTAGCACCTATCCCTTCTCTCCCAAACCCTCAACCAGACTGAAGACCGCTGAGGTCACAGAGCTGGAGAATTTGTGTTTGGGGAGGGTGTAAAAAAGAGGCATCCATGCAGCATCCTTCCCTACTGTACACTATTTACATTACACAAAATCCATTGTCCTTCGCTGTAAGCCATTCGCCACCTGTGAGGTGAATCAACATGGTAGCTTGAATTCTCATTTAGATGTAAGCAGCAAACAGCCCTCATTAAATGTTCAATGCTTATTCTACTTGATTATATGCAACTGTTTTGCAGTCCTATGAAGAGAGACCTGTTACCCGCTCCTGAGAGTGTAGTGTCTTGCCCTCTCTCTTGGGCATTGCCTGAGATGTTGATGTGGGCAAAATGCTGCAACTTTGCTATGAGTTTAGCCATAAACCTGGGGAAGGGAGAGAAGACTGTCTCTTCATTTGTAAGATTAGAATTTACCAATGCCTTCAGTAATACTTCCAACATGCCCCTACAAGAAACCCACAGGCAGCCATGAACATGAACTAGAGCTTTCTGGTTTTTGTCCAGTTCTACACATTTGCTCAGTGTTTTATGTCATTTGGTTTCCACTGCTGCACAGAAATGCTTCCATGTTTCTAGCTCCTTTCTCAAAGAGGAATGCTAGTGAGGCTCACAGGTCAGGGTAATGTATAATGTGAACGGCTTGAGCCAGAATTAGGGTCTTTATGATAAGCTTTTGTGTTTAACATCTCCATTCACTTTCCCTCTCTGGAGATTTTGAGAACCTCCATTAATGACTGAAAATTCCATCTAGATGGAATTTTTAAAAATCTTTTCTTTAAGTGAAGAGACGGAAGTCATTACTTCCTAATAGCTATCAATTAAACCTGAAGCTTTTTTCCCTCCCGATTACGTATTGTTTTCTAATTATGTGGATTCCTGTTTCTTTGCTTGCCTTTTTCGGCCAGTGGGTTTTGGCTTCCTTTTAGGAACTCACAGAAACTGAAATTATGCAAACATTTAAACAAGATGGGAAGTTAGAGCCTTTAATTTCAAGTTTTCCTGGTATTTCTCACTTTCATTCTTCTTTTTTCTAAGGAGGATACTCTTTTGCCAAGTATTACTGGGAAAATTATTATCAAAGTAGGGAGATAAAAGACTGGACCTCTGTATTTCAGTACCATGTAAAGAACCATTTTTCTGTGTATCTGTGTGGAATTGTGGACATATGGGTACAATACCTTGGTAGGTAGGTAGGAGGTTACGCAGACAGGTGGGCAGATAGATATTAATGGAATCTTTTACTTTAGAGAGTGGAAACTTAAACAGAGCTTGGAGCCAAGACAGTCAAAACAGAAAACGAAATTAGAGACACAGAAAGAAGAAAAAGACACAAAATAACTTCAGAGCAAGTGACATAATATTTTTTCTTTGTCCCGTACTTCCAATTGTATTTGAAATTGCATAGTTGCTAAAATTTAATCACCCATGCTCTCAAAATAACTGCAGGTATTTAAAGCTGTGCATCTCCTCTTCTCAGAGGAAGCTGACCCCTGTTTTTTTCAGCTATTAAATAAGCTAGCTTTAAAATATGTGGATTGCATTATAAAGTAGCTCCGTTGGATTTCAAGCCTTTCTTAATGGAGGCATCCACTGTACTCAGCTCTAAATCACTTTTATCTAAGCCTGCACCATATTTTGTGCTGTAGATTCCCTCTCCTTGTTGTGGGTATAGACAGTATTAGAACATGAATGTTTGTATGTATTTATGTGTATAAAACCAACACTTTTTTCTAACTTGAAAGACCACATTTTTTAAGCTTTACCTGTACTACACCCTCTGTACTTGCAAAAACATCTAAGCATACACACAAAAAATGCTGGCCATGCTAAGGAGTGAGCCAGTGACTCTGCTGTGCTTGCTATGTACATAGCATGCTGCTGGAAGATGAAAAGAAAAAAAATAGGGAAAATATCCTCGCCAAGTCTTGGAAAAACAGTCCAGTTTCATTACAAAGAGTGTTTCCTCCTGGTCTGGGAACTCTACCTGTTTTTGCTGCAGAAAATGATGCAGGATCCTGGAAAAGGCTTGTTACTCTCTTTGCTTTGCCACATACAACTGCTGCATGGGTTCCATCAAACACGGCATGCATTCTTCTCAATACACGTGCGTGTGTGTTCATATATATATATGTATGTATTTAAGCAGGTAAAAATATGTAACCATGTAAAAAATTGTGTAAAAATATAAAACACTTCACCAGGTGTCAGTATTTAAAGGGTGGCTACAAAGAAGATGGAGATTCCTTTTTTATGAGGAGTCACATGGAAAAGACCAGGGGCAATAGGTGCAAGTTACTCCTGGGGATATTCTGACTGGGCACAAGAGGAAAACTTTTCACAAAGAGAGCAGTCAGCTGTTGGAATAATCTCCCCAGGGAAGTGGTGATTTCCCAGTGCTGGACACCTGTAAGACTCTGATGGACAGGGTGTTGGGGCATCTTGTCTAGGTCAAGCTTTCCCTAGAAAGGTTGGACCAGATATCCTTGAGCTCCCTTCCACCATGGTATTCTATGATTCTAAGATAAATATAAACTCAAAATACATTTATGTGTGCACACATACACATATACATTCTTATTTGTTGTCTGAACTCAAATACAAGTACAGATGCACTCTCATATATGGAGCTCACTTTTCATATTAAAAGACTAATTTTAGTATTGACCTTGTGTTCAGGAATCAGGACCTGGTCCAGAAAACAGAAAGACGCTCCATCCTCAAAAAATTTGCAGCCTGAATATTCCAATGTGCTTTCAATAAGCTAATTCCAGGTGCTTGTCCATGAAAGAAAAAGAATACATTATTAGTGTGATGCACAAATTGCTGGGAAATGCTGAGTTTTGAATATGCCTGGCTGCAGGTACCAGAAGAAAATTTCCAAGGAAAGGAGAATGCTGCTGCCTATTTTTAACTTCTGTATTTTCTCAACGATTTGTCTTCCATCCACATGAAAAAATTCATTTTACCATAAGACTTCAACGGTATTGAAATTTCGTTTCATTGAAGAGTGGAAAGCAGTGGACAAGAGAAAATAGGAGCCTGGTTTCTATTAGAAGGTTCATATGATGCTTAATTTGTGGAGAGACTGGTGTCTTTCCATAGTAAGTTTAACGCTTAAGGACCAGGAATACGACTGAATTTTCTTTATTTTTTATTTTGAATTCAATTTTAGAGTAGGTTGTTAGGGTTTTATTCTTAAGAATTATGAAGCTGAGTAAAACAGAGAAATCACCATCTGACATAAGAAAATGCAAAGTTGTTGCTGGGACCATTGGGGTTTTCTCCATTTTTCTTTAAAAAAGATTAAAACCCTACAAATTTTGTTACCATTTTCAACTCTATTATCCATTCAAATGATGAACTGCACTTCCTATGTCTGTATTTACATCACATGTTGATATGCCACCTTCCTGCATGATTTTTAATTATTTTTTATTATATTTCCATCCATTTTCTCTGTAATTTTATGGTTTATGTTATACTTTAGCTTCAGTGAACTGCCTATTAGCTTGCTGCTCTATATGGAAACTGATGCATTCTAAGAACTCCTCCGGGTCCCCCATATAGCTCTGTTCCAGTGGTGCTGCTTTTATTTTATTTTTTTGCAACAACTTTTGATTCATTCTGTACATCTAATTTTCCCCACATAATATCAGCATAAGAGAATATAGGAGGGGGGTGGTCTCCTCCAAACAGGGGGTCTCCCTCTTGGCTTTGATTTGCTTGGCAATCAGGGATTTTGTGTACAATCTCTCGCAGCAAAAGGTGAGAAATGCAGAAGCACTGGCTTTTAACAAAAATACAGGCAGCAGCGGGAAGTCTTCTCTGCCCAATTACAAGGTGATCCCAGTTCATTTTTATGGTTTGATTTTTTTTATCACATATGTTTCCAAACACAGTCCTGATATCCTGTGGGGATGCTTTTGTAAAGAGCCAGAGCTTCTGATTTAAGGAGCTTCAAAAATAGCTCTCTGCCTCTTCTGTCTGGAAAAGAGCAGTCATGTAACAACACATTTATTCTCTTTGAAAAATAGAAGGATGTCAAAAGAAAAGTTCACAGTGAAATTAAGCTGATTTGTTTTGTGGTCCTGTGATTTTGGCTTCAGATGCAGGAGGGAAAAAACAACAGTTTGTTTAATGGACAAAAATAACTATTAAAATGAATTTTGTGCTTAGAAAATTCCTTTGTCAAATAGGCAGGCTCATCAATTATACAAGACCCCTGGAAAAAAAAAAAGTATAAATACAAAAAGCAAACTAGATATCCATGGATGGATTTTTTTTTCCCTGTAGTCAGCATACAACTCAGCCCTCGTGTTCAGAGGGTGAAAATCTCATTAATTTTGATATAAATGATCAGCAGTTCCCACAGGTTCACTCTCTGTTGTGACAGATACTAACTGGGAGTCTTCTAATATTGCCCTTGCCTAGTGAGAATATCTCCCACTGCTGCCGGTTGGGAGGAGCTGCCATTTGGGACCCAGTGAGAAGTCATCAAGGCATTCCTACATGTGATTTTTTTTCAGGCAGGACCACCCAGAAAAGCACTGCCCAGGGTACAAGCAGAACTCACTCTGCAAATTTTGAGCAGCTTCCTCCCACAGCATCATCTGAATAATTGCATCCAGCATATCTGCGTTAATGAATTCCCTCTCTATGAAACTCACAGAGTAAATTACCCAGATGGTAAAAGAGAATGGCATGGCCATCTTCCTCCTCAGCGTGCTAAGTCAGCCCAACATGCATATAATGATGCTAACACAGGTGGGAGGTGGACACCCAGACTGTGCTGTGGCTCATCTTCAGCATTTCCACTCATGTGGCAAGTATGATTGTATATCCCCTGGAGACTTATTTCAGGCTCACAGGGTGCACTACATAGAGCTTAATGATAGACAAGTTTCTCCTAATGATGTGGCTTGCACCAATTTGTGTTTCTTCAGCAGCATTTCCCTTTTAAGCAGGTTGGACTCCTCTGTCCCTAGATAGCACACCATTCCCTCTCTCCCTCTCTCACACACACAGCATTTCAAACCACCCCATTAGAAACATAATACAAATCAAATAAAAAATGAAAAGCAATTTAGAGGTCCTGTCTGTTGAAACCAAGACCTAGTCCAGAATGCACAGTGTTTGCTGTGTCCAGGTGCCCCAAGGGAAGCACCCTATATTCTCACTGCAGGAAGAAACAGAGGATCCTTTTGGGACCGTCAGTACCCTAAAATGGGGTCAAATTAAGGAAACTTCAGTTCTGAAACTTGCTTCACAAACACACTTCATCCATGATTTTGGAAAGTCATCAACCGTGTCACCTTACGCCTGGCAGCAGCAGGGTCAGAATTCCTACTAGCTATAGGGTTGAGCCTGTAATTTCCCCAGGCTTCATGCAGCTTGCCTGTGCAATGGAGATCATAATGCCGCAGGTAGTGTTATCATTACGCTTGCTTCCAGGAAGCCTGTCTCCATCTGAAACTCTCCAACAAAGGCCGATAGAAAAATGCCAAGTGTTAATAGTGATTCTTGATGGTGCTGAAGATTTTTGAAAATGTAAAAATAAACCTAAAAGTCCACTCCCAAGAGCTCCCCGTTGTTCTTTCCCTCCAGCCTACTGATATTTTTACATGGCATGTCCAAGAAAAGCACCATGAATATCTCCATAAATAATCAATGACTCGCAATGTAAATAGTTCCAGGATATAGGAAAAAGCCATACAGAGCATAATCATTTACAGTGAAGAGTTAGTGTGTTTGTTAATAGTGTACTGAATTCTTAAACAGTACAGCTAGAGAGAAATCTAGCAGCCAAGCTTAATAGAAAATACTGATTCCTTGTAACAGTTCTGTGTGAGAAAAAGCCAAAGCGCCTCTGAAACGTCACCTTAAAACATGGATGGCTATGCCAAGAGCCGCTAAAAAGCACTCGGCTGGGCAATGGTAAGTTGATAGAGCAGTTGTAGCAAAACTGGGGTAAAGAAAACCGCTTTCAGCGAAATAAGAAGGGATGAAAGTTTTTCCAATATCTCAACCAGAAACTGAGTGGCGTAGTAATATTGGGTCACGTTCTTATACATGCTGCAGTCCCCCCTGCAACCACGAGGTGGTGTGTGAGGAGCTTGTGTAGGAAATGTTACGAGTTGCTGCTCTCAGGAATGCGGAAGACAGAAAGGCTCTGCTGCAAAGAAGTGCTGGAGCTAATACGCTGAAATCTGACATTGTTTTGAAGCACACTTATTCAGACAGCAGAGTAAACAAATTCATTTATTCATATATGAGGGGGGGATAAGAGCTTCAGTGCTTCAGATGTGCCTCATATATAAAAAGCCCATTGACTTTCTATTACTTAAAGAAACAGGAGGGAACAGGGAAAATACGGCTCTCCACAGTCAAGATTTGCACTGCTTTTTGTTCTTCTTGCTGTTATGATATTAAGTGTAATATATGGAAATACGTAAGAACAGAAGAACCTCTTCCATCACTCCATCTTACATTGTTCAGATTCCATGAGACGTCTGTTGGCTCTGTGTGCCTATCCAAAAATTGAGAGAGGGGGAGAGAGCAAAACCTTCATGGGGAAGGGAACATTTCCTCCTGTGTCCTGGATAACTGATCACACACCCTCTCCCTTGAATGCACAATCAATGTCATCATGTTTCCCAACATTATTTGAGAATGCAAAGTAAAAGAGGATGCTCTTTGTGACAAAGAAGTAGAATTAGGGCAAATAGGCACCATCTTTCAGGGCATTATGTGTAACACATCAAAGTAACTCCTAAATAAAGTGAAAATATTTGGTTTGTCTTCATTTGTCACATGGTGGAATTCTCCCATGTGATTTAATGAAGTAATAAACCTGCATCTGCTGGGAAGGCGGTATCCTGCATGTGAGTCCTGTCCCTTTTTCTCTCCATTACCTGGTGCAAGGCTCCAATATGCAGTCACCTCCTCTGGGAGGTCAGCATAATCCAAACAGGGGAAGCAGGGATCTTGGAAATGTGTAGCATATAAGTCACTGCCAGAACAGCAATATATGTCAGAAAAGCATGCTATGTTATAAAAAGCCCTGTTTGATGTTTTTATGATTTTTAGAATTACACATGCTACACTGTGTCACTGATCTTGTTGGAGAGGGGTGAGTAAACTCTAAGTGAAAAGACCTCCATGAAACTACTCTGTACCTTCTATATATTTATACACTCCCTTGCTTAATGTATGTTGCACAGTAAATTACTTACCCTTCACCTTTCTGATTTGGGCATTACTCCAGCTCATGCTTAAGTCTATGGAAAATTTCAGATTGCAGGATCAAGCTCACAAATGCTGGATATTGTCAGCTGGTGCAGTCTTTATACATCACTTCAGCTAAACTTTCACAGATGTTGGTAACCAGAGTTCCTCTGTACCAAGGCAATGCGTTCTAATGCCTAATATTGGTGTGGATTTCACCTTTATCTTTATGCCTGTAATGCAATTGTGTGTCTGCTGTTAATCTGCGCATAGCTAAAGATGAAATACGATATGAAGCCCCTTTTTCAGCTGCTGGAGTAACCAAAAATCTACTGACCCTTATAGGTTAAAATTACAATACATGAATAATAACACTTAGGACCGATACAGACCTCCTTATTTTCAAAGACCCTTGGAAACATTAACTGGCCTTTCCAGGCTCCCTAGTGAACTAGGTCAGTATCATTATTCCTGTTTTACACAGGGAGAAAGTGGGACAGAGAACCATGGCAGAGGCCTGCATTGCCCTTTCCCAGAGAAATACACAGGCGTGGACAGATTCAGCAGAGTATGTGTGTGTGTCTATATTGCTTCTCTGCATCTCCCCTCACTCCTCACATCCTCTACCACCGTGGTTACAGAGAAATAAAGTTTCCTCTCTGTACCTGAGCAGTGTGAAGAAATGATGGCATGAGCACAGAGCCAGCCAGAGCCTGGCCAATGGCTGAGTGAAAACCCTGGGGGGGAGCAAGCTAGTGCCACAAATGAAGGTTTGACGATAGTGGGAGCAGACGTGGACATTTTAGTGTCTCTGTGGATGGCTTGTGTAGCAGCAACAAGAATATTATAAGGGCAGAAATGCTAGCAGAGGACTTGCTGCCTGGGTTGTGGCCATTGGCGTTGTTTCTTCTTGCCCACTAGCGCAGTGCTTGCAGCTCCATGCTGCTGTGCAGATGTGCCCTGCAGCTGAGCTGGAACAAAGCTCGGGTATTCACTGATCAGCTTGTTTACCCTCAGCTAGCAAAAAGAAACTCACCCCAAACCCCATCCAGTCCTCTGCACAGTGCTAGGGCTTAGCACAGTTAAGTTTAAATGACTGAGCCATTGCCACTTACATAGACCATGGCAAGTGTCATAAATCCCCATGGATCTTCCTGGTGGGAGGTTTTCTGTGCTCAGCTTTTCACCATTTTCTGGAGGCACTCTTCAAATTTTGCTCCACTGCTTTTATTTTCCTTACCCATATCTCTCCCTGCACATAGGTACCCACAGACCATTTCCTCATCTGATGTAACATAGCTGTAGAAGTGGTTATGTGGTCTTGCCTCTTCATCATCTATCTGTAGCATATCTGTACCTGAATGCTTGGCACAGGTTTTATGTATCTGCACCAAACAACCCACTGCAAACAAGCATGACTGGAACAAAGAAACCACACCACTATCCTGCAATAGTCTATCCCTGTCTCAAATCCTTGATGCCACAGAACCAGGCTGAGGCTTCAAAGCAATCCATATCCCATTCTCTGACATGGCGCTCTGTGTTGAGTGTTGTGGGATTTTTCCTGCTGCTGTTGTAAGACAGTGACTGGCACGTGGTGCTATTCTTCTCCAAGGTCTTTTCTGGAAGTGGTCATAGTCCAGCTCGCCCATGCAGCATTGAGCAGTGGTTGAGAAGATGTTGCACGGCCAAAGTGAGCAAAAGCAAAAGTTGGATTTCAGCATACTAAAAAATATTTTCTGCTAGGCTTTGAAGAGCTCACTTCAGAGCTTAGTGACTGCACCTCACCAAAGGAGCTCTTACCTGCAGGAGCACTGTCTGAGCTAACAAGCCGTGGGATGAAATGCTGTGGTTATCGTAAGGAAGTTGCATGCTACTATCCAGAAGATGCTGGCCGCTGCAAAGGTTCTCAGAGTTCCCAGGCTGTGCTGAAGCTACTGAGGACTCCATATGTCTGTTCTCTGCCCTCTTGTGTTGTGATTCATGAGCAATCAATGTCACAGTGTGTGTTTTGCTGTGATGCTTCAAAGGCTTTATAGATCATCATGGATCCATCATGTACGGTGTCTTATAAGTGGTATAGGAAGACTGGTGATATTGGCACCTGTAAGAGCTCTGGGCTCTTTTGCTTCAGCGACTGCTTTGGATTCAGAGACTGATGAGGAACATCAGAGGAAAGTGGGGGTGTTTACTCTGGAGAAGAGAAGGCTCAGTGGGGGGACCTTATTGCTCTCTACAGCTACCTGAAAGAGGTTGCAGTGAGGTGGAGATAAGTCTTTTCTTCCAAGCAACAAGCAATAGAAAAAAAAGAAACAGCCTCAAGTTGTGCCAGGGGAGGTTTAGATTGGATATTAGGGAAAATTTCTTCACCAAGAGGATGCTCAGGCATTGGAACAGGCTGCCTAGGGCAGTTGTGAAATCACCATCCCTGGAAGTGTTAACAAACTGTGTAAATGAGACCCTCAGTGACATGGCTTAGTGGTGGTCTTGGCAGTCCCAGGCTAATGGTTGGACCTGATGATCTTAAAGGTCTTTTCCAACCTAGCTGATTCTGTGATTCCATGTTGTTTCTGAAGACAGCATGTGCTTTTACGTAAGTCTTGATCCACGATTACTGTACATCTCTAATTTGGGTGAATGTGCAGCTTTTTATCAAGATTCATATGTCCATTTTATTACATTTTTTGTGGGGATTTTTACTGTACTGCATAACTGGATTTTATTACCTTCAGTGTGTGTATTTTATGGCAGTGATGCCAGGCATTTCAATGAATTGTGCAAGACTCAGATCCATGAATGCAAAGACATCTTCAATGATTTTTTTCATAAATAACAATAAATACACTAAATTGAACATTGTAGGCAATCATTGTCTTTCACTGAGTGAGTGCACATACTACTCTGCAAAATTAATAGCTATTAAATCCCCCTGCAATTAGGCAGTTTTGTGCAAGCAGTCTTTGTTTCCAGGGCTTAGGTGCTGCTGCAGTATGGCTGTTTATCTGTCCATCATCAAGAGGTTTGACACTATGGTAGTTTTCTCAGGCTTGTTGCCTCTTTTCATCAGGTTGGTGTTATGGGGGGAGGGAAATTGAAGGCTACTAAAAATATACTGAAAGAATGGAATAAGAAAAAATAATATTCTTCCAATTATTTTCCCCAAGCAACGTGATGATGCTTTCATCCTTGTTCTGGAGTTTCATCCCCACAGGTCCACCACCCTTGTATGAGCTTGGGGCAGCTTTAACTTCTCTGGATTTCTATGATGCTGCCCTCCCCAGCAGTATGTTTCCTCTGCTTTCTCTCTGTGCCAGCACCAGTCCTCTTTGTGGCACATGGCGCATCCATGAAAGAAGCCTGTGGATCTGGCTGAAACCCAGTGACAGATTTCTGATGCCATGAGGAACAGATAAAATGTTTCAACAGCCTATTCATGTGGGATCTCCAGGCTTGCGGGGCTGGACCTTGCTCACAGTTAGGAATTGCTGGGGCAGTCTACTGAGAGGACGAGTAAGAGCCTATGAACTGTGGTTGCTGCTGCTTGCCAAAGCATGCCTCACTGAGACCTGGTAGGAGTGTAGAAACCATCCGCACAAAGCTGCTCTCATGGGGGGAATTTTGGGCCAAAGTAGAGCACCATCTTTGTCTGAAACTCCCTTCTGCAGTGCAATGATCTACAAAGCAGAGCTCTGCAATGGGATCCTGGGGCAGGGTGGGAAAGCTTTAACATCATTTTTTGGTTTTAAACCAGGTCCTTATGGAGTGTGAGCCAGGTGATTTACCTTGCGGTTGGCTCCCAGTGGGGAGTGTTAATGGCACAACATGTCAGATACACAATTCCAGGGTCTTTTCTGTTTCTGGCCCACCAATAAAAGTGTCACCAGTTTGAAACCATCTCCTCGTTAAGCCATTTGGCACTTCTGTCTTGGGTGGAGGGGGACCTTGGCCACCTGGCAGGAAAGGCAGCTGTAAGCAGCACAGGAGGGACAACATAGGAGTACTGAGTGGGATGCGCAACCACAGAGCACATCAGGGCATGCTGGGCTGTTTAGAGAGGAAAAGCAGGGCACAGAAATTTGGAAACTCCTTAGGATGAATATCATTTTGATCAACACATCAGCAAGGGTCTCAAAAGGTAAAAGATGTTTAACCAACATAACATTCCTATTGTGCTACCGTTACTGCACAGTCCCCTGTATAGGTCTATTGTAATGCACCATATAACGCTTTGTGCGATCCCCTTTGTGGCCTCTGGCACCAAATAGGGTTTGATGCAGGACTTACAGCTCCACATGGCTCGTCTAACTGAGGAGATTTTGTATTTCAGGGAATCTATACAGGACAGTGCGTGACTTTCTTATTTTAAAAATAAATTAATTAATTAAAAAAATAAATCAACTCCATGTTGTCTACAAAACCTGCCAACTTCACTGGAAATCCTACTATCATTGGTTTTGCAATGCAGCCAGTTCCCCTGGTGCTGATTTGGGTCCCAGTTCTATCTCCTTTTCCAGCCTCCCTCTGATGGGAAGCCACTGGCAGATAGAATTTCAGGTGGGTCTACAGCCTGTAGACACATTGCTCTCCCTAGAGATCAACAGTCCTGAGCAAAGGACCTTACTGAAGCAAAGGGCAAGACAGCTTCGTAAGCTCTACAAAGCCACAAATAATTCCTGGAAGCCAGAAAAACAAAGGTAGCAACCGGTTGCGCACCAATACTCAACAGTGAGGTGAGAGTAGGCCTAACTGACCGTGGAGAAGGATGTACAGGTCAATTAACCAGTTGGATAGGGAGGCTGGCAATGCAGGGTAATGATGGATACTCTGAGTATGACCACTGTTTTGACCTAGAGATGCAGCCACCTCTTTTTTGTTGTAGGAGAACTCATCCTACTCCCTTCTAAAGCGAGTTTCATGACACAAAACTGCCTAGGAATAGAAGTAGGAAACAAGAGACCCTTGAATGAAATAATTTGAATGAGGTAAAAATGCATTTCAGTTGCATGAGCCCATGCCAGTTAAACATTTCTTGGGCAAGGGGCTTTCCACAGTAGGAATCAAACCTCACCCTCCACAGGCTACATTTCAGCAATCCCTCAGCTTCCCAGCTCCTGAGCACTTGAGAAGTCAGCATTTTCTCATAAGTATCTGCTGAAGGCTGAGTCTCTTCTGTCCCTTGCAGGGATGTGGAAAGCAAGAGAAAGGAAAATCTCTTCCAGTGGAGGACTTGGCTTCATTGCAGAGAGGGAGAGGACATGCAGCAGAAACTAGCCTGTCTAGCAGGGCTATGGACCAAGAGAAGTCTCTGAACAGGACTATGACTTCAGCCATGCCTCTGCATCCATCTCTGCTTACCATACAATGGGCAGAAGCACAATTCAAGGGAGAGCAGGAACTACTCAGTCTTACTCACACATGCAAATTACTAGAAAAGGCAGGAAGGAGCACAGACCATGTCTCTGTTCTCCTTGGGACTGACTGCCACAGAACAATGTCCCCACGTAAGCGAAAGGGAAGCATTGGTCACTCTTCTCAAGGGGAGTGTGATGCCATCTCCCTTGCCTCTGTGGCCCCAGAGCAGTCTGCCCATAAATTACAGCCTGGCCCCAATCCTCCACAATGCCATCTCTGCTAAGGCGGTCTTGCTGGACCATGTCTGCGCAGATGTTTCAAAATCTGAGCTCTTGAGCCCTTCTCCCACCACAGCTGACCCACAACAGCTCAGGCACTGGCGAGGCAAGAATTAGGCCTTTTTATCCTTGCACTTCGCAGTCTGTAGAGATTCACTTGTCCAAAGTATTGTTATTTCTGCTCCACCCTGCTATTTTTCTAGAGGTTTGATTTTTTTCCTCCTTCCAAGCCATCCAGCCTTCTCCTTCTTCTGAGTTTTTGTTTTCTCTCTGCACGCTCCCTCGCTTCAGGCCAGACCTGCTGAGATGCTGACTTTTGCTTTGACAGTATGGTTTGCTTTTTATTTAAGACCCTGTGTTATGGGTCAACGCTAGTACATCCAAGATGATAAGGGTTCTGTTCTGAGATTACAGCATAGAGCTGCAATGTCCAATTGAGGTTGCACAAAAGGCAGTCAAGTTTGTGGTTTTATCTTGTTTTTCACTCGTTAAAGGGCTTTTATTTTTTTCCGCTTTGTGTGAAGTCAGCAAAGCTACACGTTTGACAGGTTTGCTTTTCATGTGCAGTGTTTTTCTGCAGCTCCAACAGGACATTGCAATGCATTAGCTAATGCAATACAGGTTCCTACAAGAAGTTTGCAGGGATCAGGTGATTACCCGTATATTTTATAAAACATTTAAATACACTGTGGTCTGAGGCCTCCTGAAATCGTAAAGCTTTCACTCAGATGTGAACCACGGGTTGAAGCACAATGCTGAAATATTGCTGCATTAGAAATTGGAGGAAACTGAGAGAAATTTCCCAGTCTGATCTGCACGCTGATTAAAGCTCAACAGCTCAGCCTCCTACTGCATTTTCCACAGCCAGAACTCACACTGGGCCGAGTTCAGCATGTTTGCAGAAGGCAGAAGTCCTCCTGCTGAGTCCTGCTCCACTTACGCCACCCAGCTGGAAGAAAACATACCCGTGCTCAGTAGCAAAAGACAAGTCCTTACAGCCTCTGCAGCATCAAGGCACAGGGGCTGGAGCTGGTGACATGCTCACGGGGTCTCCTGCTGGCCATGGAGGCTGAGGAGGCTGCATGTCCTTCTCTCCTGCCTCCTGTGACCCAGGAGGAGCAGCCAGTAGCAGGAGAATGGCTTCAGATCTTGAGTTAACAGCTTTTAACCCACTCATGCTCTCACCAGCAATGTATTACTAAACTTCAGTCTTCTAAACCACCATTCCCCTTAGGACCTCCATGTATCTCTTCCACCTAATCAGGAGGTACATTTCCACCACAGTTCACTTGGCCTTTCCCAGCAAAGCTGCGGTTACTTCCAGCCCCTTTATAAATGAAGATCAGCTGGATTTAGTAAAGCATAGCCCTGCTTTCCTAAGGAGGAAAATAGAGAAGATGGAACAGAGACTGCATCGTATGACAAAAAGCAGTTTCCACCCAAGTTCAATTTCCTATGTAGCATCCATCCTCCTTGAGCAGTCCCAGCCAGGCCAGCAGGCAGGTTTCTTAGTTCTTTGCTGTGGGGTGAGTCTCTGTATCACATCTTTTTCTAGGGAATGCAAGCAAGCTCTGCAGAGGCTCCAAGCTGATGCTAACCCAGATAGCCAAAGTCACTTAATCACCCTGTTTTTTTCTCATCCCATCTGTGACTCATCCCAGCATCACAGTTTTTAACGGATTTGGTCTTCCAAACATCGTCTGTGCCACAGAGCTTACCAAATGCCTGGCTGCAAGAGCTGCCAGGACAGTGGTGGCAAATGAGGTAACATGTTTGAATCTGGGAAGTGCTGATGACATGTAAAGGGCTCCAGAGCACCTACCCCCATTAGGAGTGCTGAGGGATGCCATTGTGGCCAGGGGACAGTTGCCAGAAGTAGGGCTGCAAGGCTCATTGCTGTGCAGTCCAGACATATGTTTGCTATCAGGAATAGGGCGGTGTAAAGAGCTCTTTCACTCCCTAAACCAAAAGGAAAAAAAATGGGAACTAAAGAAATGTTGTTCAGATCTGACTGAACCAAATTATTTTGCTAGCCAAATGTAAAGCGGGGAAAAGCATAGTATCAGACTGCAAAAAGCATTTTAGTACCCTTTGGGTAAGATCCAGCAAGGCAGATATTTTCCACCTGTAAATAATTCAGGAGAAGAAAAAAGCTGTTGCTACTCATTTTTCTCCAGAAAGACCATCAAGCCAATTAGAAGAAGCAGAATAATCTTGTAGCCCAAGAATAAAGAAGACTAAAATGTTGAGTCAGGAGAGTAATCCTATCAGCCTTCTGGCAACTTCATGTGTTTTGTGCATCCGAACAGTTTTCCACCATCCCTTTATCATGCCGAATAGTGACTGCATTGGGCACAAGTGCAGAAGTCCACCTACAATGAGTAGCTTCCAGGACTGAGTCTTAAATCATCTCTTAAAATTCCTTGGCCCTCTTTTTCCCCAAGTACTGGATATTTAACCCTTCTGCCATTTCCCCATGTCAGCCTAGATGGTTATGTTCTCCTTATGTAAAAGCACTCTGTTCGCTTCCCCAGAGAACAACTGCTCTGGATCTCACCCCAAATCCTGTTCTTCCAGTCAGCTGAGCCACCATGAACCAGGCTTTTATGCACTCTGGTGCCACCTTCCAGCCTCCTCTGGTGAAAGTGGATCTAGTGTGACTGGTTCATCCTGGATTCAGAGAAAGAAGATGCCTGTGAGGACAAAAAAATTCATTTTACAAACCTTTGTTGTTTTCTTTTCTTCTATAGTATTCTACCACAACTATTGGCTCCTGGGTGCTAGAATGATTTTACTAAACTTCATAGATTCACTTTGCAGCTCTCCCCACCACCTGAAAAACATATTTTTTGAAAAAAAAAAAATCAAAATAAAGAAAAAAGTCTGAAAAGTGCTTTTATCAAAAAATAGAAAAGTATTGGAAGCGCTGCTGGATAGCTCTACAAAATGGGTACATACAGCAAGTAAGAATTTCTTACTTAAGTGTGGTGATAAATATTCCTAGTATGAGAGATGAGCAAATGAAAATACTTGCATTTGATTTTTGCCTATTGACTTATTTTTTAAAACAAGAGAGCAAAGAAAAGAAAAAGTTGAAAACAAAATATTCTTAATGTTATTGACTTATAAATGAAAGGAATGGTTATATCATTAGTGCTCAGGAATCTCATGTAAATAGATACCTTTTGTAATAATGCAGAGACAGAAAAAGTCCAGATTTCTAGAAAGCCTAAAAAATGAGCACAGAGTCCTTAGATACACCCATTAAGATGCACTGGAGACAGTACAATACAAAGGACAAAAAGAAAATGAGTCCATTACTTGTAGCTCTACAGTACATTAGATGTATTTCCCTAACATTGCATGCTTTGAAATAAAGTTACTTCATCTGAAGTAGTCAGTGGTCATACAAAAGACTTCAAAGGAAAAAAGTTCAATTGTAAAAACCGCATTTTAAGCATTACTTTGAAAACTATTTCACTGCTCCTTTGGAGGGAAAAGAAAAGCCCACATCCAGCTTCACGTTCAGGGTGCTGAGTTTTCCTTCCAAACCAGACTTCAGGGGGAAAAATTGTTCTCATTCTTAAAAGATTCCAAGGTTTTTCTGGCCTCACCCACCTCTAACCCAAGTAAGAGAAAAATCGTTATTCCTGCTTTGCTGATTGGGAAATCGGAGAATGGAAAGATGCTGTGTGCAATGTACTTTCCCACTGAAACTGGTGGAAACCCCCGACTTCCATGAATGGCTGAAGTCACTGGCCAGCAGCGCAGAGGAAGAAAGAAAAAAAGCCAAGCACACAGTGCTGTTACTCCATTTGCTTTTGTAGCCACAAAACCCATTCCTTTTTCTCCATTCTAGTGCTATTCCTTTATGTGGTACATAACTGGAGTTTCCTTTGGGGTTTGTTTGTTTTTTCCTTATTTTAATATCTTGCCTGTAACCATCAGGAGCTGTGTCAAGTCCTGTACCACTGGACTCAATGACTGTTTTGTCACCGAGGAGAAAAAGTGTCATGGGAGTCAGGGTGATTATCCAAACTCAAATAGATAGCAAAGGTCGACAAAGGAAAGCAAGAGAGAAAGGGCAAGGGTTAAAACAAATAAAACTGATGTGAGTTGTATTATATGGTGACTGAATCATACGGATTATGGACCACAGACTACATAATTAAACATGTAAGGTATCAAGGTAAAGTACCAGAATACATAAAGAGGATAATTTCTTTAGTCAGCAAATGGGCAATAACAGGAAAGAATTTTTGTCTTGGGATAGTGAGCAGTTGTATAAACATATGATGCAAAGGCTTTTTCAAATAGACATAACATTGCCATATGTTCCATCAAAAAACTGCAGAGGGACTTGGGAAAATCAGAATGATTTAAGAGGGACTATACACATCTCTGCCACCACTCGGTTAGCTGAACACAGGCGGCAAAGGTAAGGAGTGCCGTTAAACAAGGACATGTTAAGAGAGCAGAGTGTGCCCCAGAGATTCTTGCACTGAGATAATGAAAGCTCTCAAATGTCACCACAGAACTGCAGCTCTCCTTAAAGCATGGCAGAGAGACTGTGCTTTCTCTAGGTGTTGGGAGCTGACATTGCATATGGGATAGCTCTTCCCAATGGACACAAGAAGCCCATTTAAGTGGCTGGCTATGATCGGAATTATAGTTATTGCAGCAGCTGAGACACACTGAGGTACAACTGATTTGCAGAAAGGAAAGATGATGGGTTGAAGGTCCAGGGAACAAAAGTACTGCACTTGATGAAATTTGATGTATAAGCAAAAAC
Source organism: Amazona ochrocephala (assembly GCA_039720435.1). Classification (NCBI taxonomy): domain Eukaryota; kingdom Metazoa; phylum Chordata; class Aves; order Psittaciformes; family Psittacidae; genus Amazona; species Amazona ochrocephala. The sequence goes on along the minus strand of CM077876.1, from coordinate 49,601,045 downwards.
AAAGGAGAGAGCCAAAAGGATACACTTACACTTTTATTTCCTTTAGAAGCTTCCACTTTGGCATTAAGAAAAGGGCCATGTGCGTGGTCCCCTAATGTTAGGGGCAATACTCTCATGCAGCCTTCAAGCGCATTTGCCAAGTTCCCACTTAAAACAACAAAAAATTTGCCCCTGCTGTTCCTGTGGGAAGGCTGCTCCTGGAGGTTTGCCCTCAGGAGGCAGGAACCTAGGATCCAAATGTCCTCACGCTCCCAGTCAAATATGGCTGCAGGGTAATATCAAAAAGTCTTCGTCCAATCAAGGCCTGGCTTTGCATATTATCTCTCATGCACAAAGCCTCATCTTTACCTGTAAATAGCATACTCTAGTATCTAAAATCTGTGTGCTCTGATTGATTCTTCTCGAATAGATTAAGGATGCGGCTTCCCAAATTCTTGGTTACTTTTATGTTTCAGAGGACTGTTATAATTAAAAAAAAAAAAAGTAAATTAGGTTTTTCTTCATTTACTCACCATATATCATGCCTGTAAAGACCAGTCTAGTTAACAGGTAGCACTAACAGATCATGCTCTCAAGACATCTTCAAAAGAAACAGTCTGCAGCACTGAACTAAAGTTGCCCATTTGGGGAATGATTTCTCCCCAGCCCCCATATTGAAACATTAATTGATTCTTTTATATTCACAAGCTATTTTCACTTAGCCCCAACACTTAATAGAAAAATAAAAAAGAAATAATGGGGCGTTTTGGTGTAAAAACACATTTCACCATAAACCAGGTTGATTAACTTGCAGACTTTAAAAAATTAATGTCCAATGGCAGGAACTGCTGACTGGTTAAATTAGATCTACTTATTACAGCACTGCCACTGAAACTAAATTAATTTTAAGCTTCAGAATGAAAATTTCATTTTTATTTTTGCAGCTTGTGGAGTTGAAGGGACTGGATACTCGAAAAATTAAAAGTCCTCTATTTGTCATGGGCCAGATGCAGTAGAGCCAGCTGTAATGCAGGTTTTTCTCAGCTCACATAGAAGAGAAGTCAAGAATACTAGTTCAGCTATAAACATTTTCATGATAGTGCAGCCTCACAACTAAGAACTCATCTCAGCTGTAAACACTTTAAACCAGGATTACTGAAAAAAACTTACAAGTCATCCCGAAGTTACAGATGAGATTTTTAAACGTTCTTTAGCTTTGGTTTTCAAGTCAGTCAAATCATTTACACGTCACCTCCAGCATCTGTATGTGGACAAGAAAAAATCTGACCTTTGGAGACCATTTGCAAACAACAAAGACAAGAAGGCTTATTCTGGTATAAACCCTTGAAAATATCAGATTTCTTTCTTAGCAATTTCTTGACAGGTTTTAAAAAGTTTACATAGGATGTCCATTAAGCAAAGCATGATGGAATGTTACATCAAACTATGACAGATGATTTGTCTATAGAGACAATTCCCATCTTCTTTTGCCACTTAGAGCAGCCCTTGGTCACCTTCTGGGGGGAAGATCAGTGAGGGAAGGGACAGTACCCAAGATAAAATAAAACCCAAAATGAATGAATAATGAAAAAAAAATAAATTAAAAAAATCCTAAACCTACACCAATCAAAGTGAGCAGAGACATGGGTGAACATAAAATCCAGGGCCAGACAACAAGATGCATCTCCAAAACAACTGCAAAGACCTACAGTATTTTTGATGGCTTTGATCTTCCTTACCTTCTCCCTGGGTTAAGCTAAAGATTTTGTAGCTTTCAATCTTTTGTCTGAAAGGCATTTCTTTTGCTATATAGGTGTTATGATGTTCATGAGGATGTACTGTTACAGGGCTATGTGCAGCGGATGCCATGTGGACCCTGTAGGGGCATAGCCTCAATGACTAAGAAGCCCTTTTGTCTCCTGTTTGCATCACTCACCTCCACTGACTCTCCAAGCAAAATAGAGCTATTAAATGCTGGGTCTCAAGCCTTTGCTGTGACTCTGACTCTGAATCTTCAATTGAATTTTTTTCCCTTAATTAATATTTTAAGAGGTTTTGCGAGCTCCCAGATGCACAGCCCAAGGAGAAACCAGCATTCGCTTTCCTTCCTCACCAGACTCCGGAAGGAAGGTACCTCTTACACCTGCTCCAGACCCTGTGCATGAACTGACATCGCAGGAAAGGAGATGGTTTTAAATCAGTTCTTATGCCATTTAATGCTCAGTCTTCTGCTGGCAGCACCAATGGCACCACAGAGTGGCAGTTACGGAGTGTCATTTAAATATTTACATGGGGAGTAGAAGGAGATCAGGTACTTCCTTTGGTAGTGATCAGGTAATATTAACAACTTTTGGTCACTTTCTAATTGGGGCTCCATCCAAAGCTGTGACTGGCAGACTTTTAATTGCTAGTCTCCGAAGTCATACAGTTCTCTCTCACTGAGAAGTGTTACCTTCAGCTCTTACTATGATGGATAGGGGCAAATTCTACGCTGTCAAAATTAATCTGTTGATGTAGATATCTGAGGTATTAGTTTGCCTCTTATAATTCGGGGGATCTTTTTTTCAAGGGAGAACGAAAGAGATAAGACTACAGAAAGAATATAATTTCAAAAGAAAAAGAAAAAGATGAAAAAAGAAAAAGAAAAAGAAAAAGAAAAAGAAAAAGATGAAAAAAGAAAAAGAAAAAGAAAAAGAAAAAGAAAAAGATGAAAAAAGAAAAAGAAAAAGAAAAAGAAAAAGAAAAAGAAAAAGAAAAAGAAAAAGAAAAAGAAAAAGAAAAAGAAAAAGAAAAAGAAAAAGAAAAAAGAAAAAGAGAAAGAGAAAGAGAAAGAAAAAGAAAAAGAAAAAGAGAAAGAAAAGAAAAAGAAAAAGAGAAAGAAAAAATATATCTATGTGTGCATATCTCTTTCTTTGAAATCATACAGTTCTCTCCCACTTTACTGCAAAAATGAAGAACATAAGAATGCAGGAACAGTCTATCATGCCTCACCTCTTTTGCTTTCCAGTTTCTATTTGCTCCTTTATTCTTCATACTTTAAAATCTCATTTAGCATTCTCTTGAGAAGGAGAGCACAAGATTACAATCTAACGATTGTAATGAGAATGGGTTACGTTTGTGCCATTTCCCATTTTCATTACAATCTTTGTGGTAAGAGTAATGTAACAGAATTTTTAATGTCTTATATATTGCATGAACATTTTTTTCCCAGCGATCTCCTGCTACATTTCAACGGATGATGCAGTTGCAGAGCACTGCAACTTTGATCTTTTTATAGCTTGCATTACGATCACATTGGCAATTTCACCCACTTCCCCAAAGTGGAAAATATTTTGATATACAGCGTGCTGCTACGAAAGCCAGTCATCTACAGATGCTATACATACCTAGAAAATTGTTTTCTGCCAAATCCCAGCTGCGGCTGAGTACAAGAGTACAAGATACTGACATCACCAAAGCTGTGATACTGAGTGGCACTATGGGAATTGTAGTTTGCAAGATCTGAGCAGAAGAATAGAGCAGTTTGTTTCTTAAAAAGTAGGGACAGCTCTTGGAGAAAAGTGTGTTTCATGAGTTTGTCATGGCACTGACTGAAGGAGGACTGAAAGATTTCCCAAAGCATATGAACTTTTCTGTAAAGCTTCCCATAGTGATCAACAATTGAGGAAAAGAAGGGTTATGAATATAGATAAAATCTCAGTAAACAAGGGATCAAGATGGGTTCAGCAAGAGAAACGGCAGTTAAGTGTGCGATAGAAGCAGCAGGCAAAAGCTAGCAGTTTGTCTGGATTTGTTAATGCAGCTGGTTAACATGAGTAATTCTTAGCACAGGAGCTCAGTAGGGGAAAAGAAGAGAGTGCTGGGATGGATAGCTCAAGGGCAACATCCCTGAGGGGATCTGCACAGACTTTGTGCGACCAGCAAGGCTCAAAAGGGAAAGGTATCTGCAGCTAAGGAGGTTGGGAAAGCCATCTAGAGCTAAGGGGAGGTTCTACCTCAAATTCCTTGCCTGCCTCCATGGAGCAGAAAGAGGACCATGGCATTGACCAAATGCTGAGAAATCTTCAAGCCTTTAGATCATGGAGGGCTGCAGAGTAACAACAGCCTTGGACTAAGGGGGTGGTAGAAGATCAAACTTCAGGTGCATCAAAGACAGCAAGCACAGGGCGTAGGGATTAGCACTGATTTAAATGTACGCTGGTGGCTCTACCCCCTGGTGACTGGAAATGCAGTCTGATGCAAACAATGGAGAAAATCTCAGCTAAAGGAATGGGCTTGAATTTGGGCATAAGTTTAAGTTCAGGCCAGTACTACAAATTTGATTGATGTGCACTTCTTGTAGGTTAATACAGACTAACAGTACTGAATTTAAAAAAAATAAATAATGAATCTCAAGAGTCGCAACTCCTTGCAAGATCAGAAGAGAAGACAATGTTAACATATCTCTGTGAGAGATCCTGCACTTGACACATTCATGTTCTTGGTAAAGCAGCTTTGTTTCCTTGATGCATAGCGCAGAATCTGCCATCCTTCTGATCAATGCCTGTGAAGATAGCCACAGCTCGGCAAGGCAATGTTTGGGGGAGAATGACATCTTCATTATGATAGCATTCAGTGTACAACCTGCAGATTTTGAAAACTCTGGATAAAATCATTCGTGAAAAGGTGCACAAGGCCAGATTTCACACTTCACCAACTGGAATCGAGTTTTAACCCTGCCACTTCTCTGTACAACTTCTGCTGCACTTGATACAAGCTGGGCACATCTACACTAAAGCTCATTTTTTTTTTTTTCCCCTTTGAGTCTAAATTTAAAACTGCAGACCCTGAGGATAAAACCAGTTGAGCCCTTTGGAGGGAAAACGTTCATCCTCTTTATCAGAGTGGCTTTCCCAGTGGCTTTCACTTCTGTGAGCAGAATGTCTGGGATAATTGCTCTTTCCACAGAGGATCAATACTGTGTAATTAATCAAGATGAAATCATTCTTTGCACTTCTCCAGGTTTCATCCTTGAGACATATTCTCAGATTCACTGGCTCCTGGAGATAGCAACGCTGTCCTACTGCACTACCCCAAAACACCCCAGGGGCAAAAATATCACAATCCAGCTGTCCAGAGCCTAGCCTGACATATCTTAATAGATGAAAAGAGACAAGAAGGCCCAGATGCCTCTTTATTAGGGCCGTCCTCTCTGCAGAGAGAACAAGCCCTCAAAATCTACCACAGTCAGCGTAACATTTCCATCAAGGGACCTTTCTTCCTTCCCAGGAAACATGCAAGCAAACTTGCAGTGATTACAAAGCAGAAGCATGCACTGTGGAAATACACCTAGCAGAACCACAGGTCACCATGAGAATAATTCAGCTAACATTTCTGCAGTTTGCAGAGTTTGCTTAGCTGTGATTGATCACATGCACTGCATGTTCCTGTTTAATTTCTGTTACAGGGTGAGCATATCTTTAATCCACTGCCAGATATGAAACAGTATAGGAAGTCATTTTAAAAACACACTTTCTAGGAGGAATCAAAGCCTGAACATTTAATGTTAAAGTAATTTTCATCTCTGACAGGTCAGATTTTTTCTTTTTTTTTTTTTTCAAATTTCAAAATTCTGGAGGGGAAAACCAAATGAAAAAGCCATTGAGTCAGTTCTAATGGAGTTAAAACAAAAAGGAACATTTCAAGCAACTCATCTGACCTGGAAATAGTCCCCTTTTAATATATGTATACCTCTATGTTTCATCCTAATTTGGGCTAAAAAGGCTGGAATTTGTCACAGTCAAATTTCAATCATCTCCACTTGTGTCGAAGATTCGTCTTGCCTCTCAGGCTCTTTATGCCTCTCTACTATACACAATTAAGACAAAATGCTTCCTAAAATGATTTCTGGCCATTCTGGTATCAATGAAATTAAGTAGCTGATGATGATAATTATACATAATACATGCAGTTGTGTTTATTACAGAAAGATATCAAAAGAATGACTGGAATTTTCCATTGGTTTGAGTAAGAAATTTTAGTAGACCTGAACTTAGAAACAGAATTGGCTCAAGTGATTGTGCCTTGATTTAGTTTACATTAATGGAAGAATAAACAAAAGAAAGTCTGGAGCTAATGTTCTGCATTTCAAAAGGGCAAGCTCCAATGGACTAAGTGCTCTGAGCACTCTAGTTGCTGAAGTCAACACACTCCGTGTCTCCAGGAATTGGATGGGGAAGAGGCCAGAGGATTCATCAAAACAGTGGTGCTAATAAGATCTCAAAGTTGCATTCCTAGCAGGAGGGAAAAAATAAGGATCTATGGACCTGTTGGATAAAGAACCACTTAAAGAGCATTTAGCTTGAACTTTAGTAAGAGTAATGAGATTGACCAGAAGGGCAAAGGGAAGACAGATAATGAGAATGAGGTTTTCTACACTGGAAACAACAGCAAAAAACCTAAGAGCTTAATTGTCTCTAGTTGGGAGGACCTGGGTAATCTCATTCAGAATTCATATAGAACTGGCACATAAACTACAGAAACAGTTGCACATATTCATGACAAGCCTATCAACTCCTGAGATTCAAAATAGAAAATGCATTTCCTGCCTTTAAAAGAGAGAAGAAAAAAGATCCGACAATTACAAGCCAGTGACCAAACATCTGAAGACTTTGGAACAAATTGTGACAGAAAGAAGCTATTTAAGATATGGAAATAAATGGTGAATGGACTAAAAAAAATACCAAAGTGTTTGGGTTAGCTAATGGTAGGTTTAGGATAGGATAGGATTTGATAGGATTTTTTAAAGATTAATGATTATCCAGACAAAGGAATATGGTAGGTATAATTTATCTGGGCTTCAGCAAAGCATTTAATAAGGTACCAGATGGGAAATCATTTCTTAAACTAGAGAAAATAGGAATGCACAGAGGAATGGTTGAGTGGGAGCTTGCTGAAAGGAAGGCAACCACTGGCAGTGCTGAAAAGAGAACTCTTGGGCTAAAGGAGAGACACGAATGAAGTTTCTCCAGAACCAGATTTGGAATCCTTCTTTCTCCGACTCCTGATGGCCTGGATATAAATAGGAAGAGTTCTTAACTTTGGGATCCTGAGCAGGATACTAATGATTGCTCGTACCTAAAAGAAAGTATTAATACAGAAGAATATCAGGGGAGCAGACAGAAAGAATAGATGCATTTGAGGAATACGAAAAAATAAAAGTCATTCAGTAATGTGCAACACAAGCTCATATATTGAGAGACTGATGCCATAGCTGCTGTAAAAGGACCTCTTATCAGTTGAAAATGACTTAGATGTGGTTAAGTTGGTAAAGCAGCTAATGAAAGCTGCCAATGGTACCTCTGGAAAAGACAAATCCAGCCCATGACAGGCAAGATAGTCCCAATAGCAAAAGTAAAGTCTTAACATAACTGTATGAAGCAGTGCTGAGACAAGATGTGAAAAACTGTCTACCACTCTGGCTACCCACATTCAAACCCCAGAAGTTCAAACTGAAATTGATATAGAGAACTCTACTAAGATGCTTGGGAAACGGGCAGTTAGATAGCCTTACTAGAGAAACTGGTGCTTGGTATTTTCAGCTAGCAAAATGAAGTATGAAGGCCTCCAGAACTGCCTTCTATGAATGCACAGTATGTAAATACCTGTTATAGGAGAAAAAATAAAGTCTACCTGAGGCATCCACTGGGCAAGAACAGCTGGATAGAAACTGGGCTCCCATGAATTTAGAAAATGTAGAAGATGTAGAAATTAAAAAAAAATAATAAAAAAAAGGTTTGTAACCCAGTAATTCTATTCCAAATGGACTAACAGCATCAACGCATCTACCTGATGGCTCCTTTCGGTGACAGAGCTTGGTCCCTGTGCGACAGGATTCGAATGACATGGTACCTGCATAGTGATTCCTAACCCACTGCCAGACTGATGTTTCTGTTTCCAGCTATGTTTTGAAACAGAAGTGTTTGCCTCTCCTCTAGAAAAGAATTACAGTTCTGCATTTGCACAGTCACATAAAATATAACATAAAGAAAATTTTCCTTGTGATTGAGAAACAAGCAGCAGGAGTTCATTCTGGCAGTGCAGGACGAGGTCACTGTGAAGGGCAGAGAAGTGATTGCAGAGATGGAAGTGTTGGGGGACATTGGCTGAAGTGATGTTTACCATTATTATCATCTCTGCTCACAAGCCCTTAGCACTGAAAGGAGTAAAATGCAAGTTATGATGGTCCTATGAAAAGATATTGAAAAAAAACCACACCCTTTTAACTACATTATTGTATTTTTAAAGCATAAATGGTTTTCTTTTTTTTTTTTCTTTTTTCAGATGCTAGAGATTAAACAGCATGGGACACAGGTGAGAATGACATTTGATGTCATGAATATTGGAAGCATCCATAAAATACATTGGTTAAGTGGCTGAAGGAGAAAATAGATGTAGTAGAGAAGTGACAAAACAGTTTGGAAACAAGCCTGCTATTATGGGGGAGGAAAGAAGAGGTAATAAAATTGCGAAGCCAATTAGGCAGGAAAAGGGCACAAAAATGCTATAGGAAGAGGGAAAGACAAGCAGGAAAAAAAAGCAGTAAATGGGATACTGCAGAAAAATCCAAGGTAATTCTGACAGGAAATGCCTAATCAAATCCTATGGGTGCTCTTGGGGAATCTGAAGGGGGTCCTGTCAGAGGTGAATGGAATCAGTGGAGGCTTCCCAGTAACTCTGTCTCTTCTCCCCACTGGTGACTTCAGCTGAGGTGTGAGGCTGGTGGCTATTATAGGCATGAATCTACTTCTGCAGGTGATAATTCAGGGCAGCTACCCTTAGCAGAGGGACAAGACAGGTGTCGGGGTTTAAGCCTCTATAAACTCACGCAGTCGCTCTCTCACTCACTCCCCACTCTTACTTCCCTCCGCTCCTGGAGGGATGGGAAGGAGAATCGAAAGAATGCAACTCCCACAGGTTGAGATAAGAGCAGTCTAGTAACTAAGGTATAACACAAACCACTACTGCTACCACCAATAATACTAATGACAAGCCAAATACAAGGAAAGAATACAATAGCTCACCACTGATCCCAACCCGATCAAGCAGTGCACCCCCCACAGTGCACCCCCACCCTTCCAGGTCTCTGCTCTCCGTTTTTACATCCTGGACAGGACGTGCTGTGGTATGGAATAACCTCTTTGGTCAGTTTGGGTCAAGTGTCCTGTCTCTCCTTCCTCCCGGCTTCCCCTCCTCCCTGGCAGAGCATAAGGCTCACAAAGTCCTTGGTCAAACCAAAACTTTACCAAGCAGTAACTGAAAATACTGGTATTATCAGCACTGTTCCCAGGTCGAAAGTCAAAAACACAGCTCTGCACCAGCTACCAAGAAGGAGAAAAATGACTGCTACTGCTGAACCCAGGACAACAGGTAGCTGGAGAGGAAGAGGGACTGAAACCAGGAGAGGTGTTAAAACGCAGGGGCAAGATGCTCTAAAGCTTTTACAGGAGAACCTCTGATGAACACACCAGGACTCATGGAACTGGAGCATTGCCATGAGAACAAGGGAGAAAAAGGATATTGGGAGCTCCTCAGAGGGTGAGGTAAACAAGCATTCAGCTGTGACAGAGAGCCAAAGCAATGGAGAAGCATAATAATATAATGCTATTTCAAAACAACAGATGGGAATAGGGAATTGATAGTGAAGCGATTAATATTAGCAATGAAAGGACTAAACATCTTTAAAATGCACAATATTCAATAAGAGGCAAGCCAAAGACTCACAGTAATTCCTAAATTAACAAAAAATAACATATACAGTGGCAAAAAAGGCAGAAAGAGCAAAATGAATCCAAATATATGCCAAGTGCTTGCTGACAGAAAGCAGAATGACTTCAAGGGACAAGGAAGGGGTAAGAATGAGCCTCAGAGTAAGAATTGTAAGTGCAGCCTGAGAGCCATGTCTCCCAGCCCGTTCAGCAGCTGGGACATCCCTGTCGCAGCATGGGAAAGAAAGAAAGGGCAACCATCACTCTCACCCAGTCTCCACCATCAACTGCAGGTGAGCCCCAGATGTCAGGCAGGTACCAGCTACATGGGAGCTGCTCCATGCTGAGGCATTGCCAGTGCATTCCTCTGAGCTCTCTCTCAGCTGGGGCTTGCTGGGGATGCTCAGGTCTCAGTTGCAGCCCCAGATACCTGAGATCCCATCCTCAGCCCAGCAAAACAGCATGCACCAGGGACAGGGATCCAAGGGCCAAGTGGGTTTGGTTTCTGCAGATAATCCTTCAAATGGTAGTTTCTTAAGGGGGGCTTTGGAGTTCTTCATGATCATCACTTGTCCATAGTTTCCCATTCATTTCTCCTCCACTGCAAGGTTTAGACTAAATTTATATCCAAGTTCCAGTAGCTAGTGTTGACATTCTACATTACATATACAAACTCACTGATTCCATACACAAACTATGCCATGGGTGTGCAGCTTTATATAACTCGATGCTTATTAACACAATCTATATAACTACTTGATGGAAGTGAAGTAACTGTGAAGGCAAGAAAGAAAGAGGGCTGTGGTTGTATGTTTCTGCCCAGCTCCTGGTGAAGCTGTGGGTGTACCTTGAGTTTTATGCACTCATTTTTTAATACCTGGCTATAGAAAATCCTGACTACAGCAGTCATCTGATGTTCAGCAGAGAAACAGGGGGGAGGATGCAGAAGATTAGAAGTGATGCATATTGACAGCATCTCATTAGAAAACCTAAGGATAAAGGGTGTTCATCACAAGCAAATTAAGGATTTGAAGTTACCATTTCTCAGCTGAGCTACAGCAACTGCCCTTTTATTTCCCAAGCACTTCTAAATGCAAAGAAAAGATTAATGTAAGCACCAACACCAGCTAGTGCAACTTCTAATTGATTGAGCTATGCATGGATTAGGACACCTGGGGACCACGATGCTAAACTGAGGTGTTTCCCAGCAGTTTAGGTGGAAGACAGTTTAGGTGGGTTTTTTTGTTTTTGTTTCCTGTTAGATTGCAAATTCCTCATCAGGTTGCAAAAATTTTCAATATGACGAGTAATTTGGTGTGGTTTTGCTTGTTGGATATGCTTTTAAATTGCTGTAATGGAACCATTTGAGAAAACAATAGGGAGAAATTAAAAATATGTATTTAAAAAGGAATCGAAAATGAAAGAACAGATGTGTACCATGCATGACATGTGAACTTTCAAATGCAATGGAAATGCGTATATGAACAGTGAATGGCTAAGTTGTACATATACATCAGCATTTTTCATTCTTTTTTTCTTTAAACACATGGTTTAGATATACATAAATTACTTTTCCTTTTGTTTTATCCCTTTTTTAAAATCAGAATATTCAAACATCTTCTTTAAGAAGCAGAAGAGGATGAAAGATTGCATTTGGCAGGTCTCTTTTGTGCTATAATTTGTTTCTTTGTGGAAATGAAGCAAAGGGTGACTTTTATTATGTGTTAGGTAAGAATCTGCATAGAGCAACTTCCAGCTGTTGACCATGCGATTAGGCCGTTAAAGTGCAAAAATCGCTATTTACAAATACCCATAATTACTATAATTTTCATGCAAAAATCTATGCTCACCTAAAGCCAGACCACAGGCCAGTTCTTTCCTGGCCAAAATGGCTATTTCTTTCTGTCTTGAAGTCTCAGTCACATATTGAAAAAATATCTGCAGAATAGAATATATTTTGACTGCAGAAATAGATTTTGCATGAATAGACTCCTGAGGCATCCAACAGTTTCAATAATGTTTTCTATTCCAGGGGAGCAAAAAATATTTTTCCTTGATAGCATTTATTTTATATTCACTGCATTGGAATTACTTTCTCAAAATTCTGCCAGCGAAGACTTATCGTATGTGGGTGCCATTGCTGTAACATAAAGATAAGGATGGAAGCTTATTCCACTCATAAGCTCATGAGTCTGTAAATTGGAACTATCCTTCATAGTACAATGCATTTTACCAGTCCAAATATTTTTCTTAAAGACAAGACAGGAGTTTTTTTTCTTGGAAGTATTTTCCTTCAGTGACTTAAGGAAGCATATTCATGGACTACTTATGAAAAGAAAGACACAAACAATGTGGTACTGCTGGTTTCTCTGGATGGGGGAAGAGTCTACATTATTTCGGCAGCTTCAGAATCAGTCATTGGAGCAGCTGCCCTAAACAGGAAAAATGTTGTCTGGGGAGCAGAAGATAAGGTAAGATAGAAGCAAGGACCTCAGAGGACAGAGCCGCATCTTAATTTGATGATCCAGGTGCAAATAAATGGCTCCACTCATTTCAAAAATGGGACACGTGACGTATCTGGATCTGAATTTGGATTAAATCACCAGGAATGTTCAGGCCTATGATTTTGTTGCTGGCCAAATGACTACGATTATTACAATCAAACGTGACAATGCAATGACATTTTACCTAGGGGCAGGCACGCAGGGGAGATTAAAATGAAAACTGACTTGAGCCTTCACCAGGAAATTGAATCTAACCCCTTTTGAAGTTAAACGTTTTGATATAAAAATTTTCATCGCAGGGCTGACCTGCATTAAACGACTGAATTCCCTGTGTACTCGAACGCTTTGTGCGCTGCAGTTAAATAGTTCCAAAGATGGGAACCACATTAACTTTGAAATTTCCATCCTCCCCTTGCAAACAGCAGTTCGACCCCTCTCGTGGCAGGAGAAGTTTGCTGGCAGCCCACGACATTTTGATCATGGTCCTGCCTAGATCTACTAGGAGGAGAAATAATGGTACAGTGTCAAGAGACCTATCGGTTGGCCGATGCTGGATCCCTCTCCGATGCCATTAGTGAGGAAGCCCAAACAATAGCAACTGCTCTCAGGAACAGAAGGGAAGAAAAGGCTAGTGATGTTAAGACCCGTCTGGTTCTCTTCAAGTCATTGTGCTGCCTGTTGTAATATTAAACCTCTCATACATGCAGGCTAAATTATAGGCTTCTCAGAAGTCTTTGCCCAGTGAGGGACAATGTATTGTTCCACAGATTTCTGGCCAAAAGGGAGCCATAAATTGTCCAGTCTGATCTCCCCTTTAATTGTTGAAAAGCTGCTATGTTTCATCTTCACACCTCTGCATTAGCCCAAAGATCTTAGACAAAAATATCTCAGCTTTTCAAAGACTCAATGCCAGCAAAGCACTATAGGCACCAACATACCACCAGCTCAAGGAGGCTCTGCAGATGATGGGGCAGCTGTGCCTGGACTTCAGCAGAGGACAAAACTGGCTGCAGCAGTCTTGTCATTTTGCCCTGGAGGGGAATGTCTTGTTGATGAGTCTGATCAATCCATACTTGAGCTCTTTTAAAACTGAACTGGACGTAGAGCCAAGCCACCTTTTTCCTATGGGCTCCTGCATGAGCTAACCAGTCTGTCACTACTCCCACAGGACAGTAGCCTGTATTTTGTGGCAGAGCAGAGGTGTACCGCGCCCAGTCCTTTAACATGCTGCCATATACAGCTCAGCCTTTTTTTGGTCCTACAACAGCCACCTGCTGGACCCCAGGAGGACATGCCCAGCACAGCAGCATTTGCCTTTCCAAAAGATCTGCCATTAAACCATGCATTTGTTAACCCTCTTTCTAAAAGTTGTATTGCTGCTCCTACAGGCCTTGATGTAGAATGAAGTCCTGTTGTTGTAGGTCTGAACCATCAAACCACCAGGTCTGCCCTAGAGAGCTTACAGCAGACATGAGATGGAGAGATGATAAACCAGCAGGGGAAGCCCAAGGTCATGGTGAGATGATAATGATAGATGTAATAAGCAGCAGTAACAACACACAAACTATCATGCTGCTGCCCTTCGTTATCTCAGATTTGACCCCTTGGGCTTTGCTAATTATAATGACACAGTAAGAACTAAAAGGCGAAATTACCCACAAAAAAAAAGGATGTTAACCACTTCGTCTCTACAGCCACACTGCATATTTTGTGCTTTGCTCTAATTGTTCAGTAGAGGCTCCATTAAAGTCAATGGAAAGTCAGGGTGTCCCTGGTGGATTATGCTGTAGCAAAGTAGTTTAAATTTAATCTATGGTCAGATTTAACACATTTAAAAGAGAGCAAATTCACTGTTAAGTCTAACAGCACAGTCAATACTTCAAGCTGATGGTTTTTACTCTGGCACTGCATTTTCATATTCTGACAGAAGGCAGAAATGATGTCCATGGTCATCCCATCATTACTGGCTCCAGTTGGTTTTTCCAAAACACAAAAGAAAGCCAGATGCCCTGTGCTCAAAGGACAGTCATGGGATTTTGGTGCTTCTTTGAAAATCCCTTGTATGTTCAGGTAGAAAAACACACCAGAAACACAATTTGTTGAATATTACATTTGAGCATAGAGTTGGAAGAGCTATTCTGTGGCACCACAGACCAGGTCCAAACACTAACCAGTGATTCAATAAATAAACCAGTTCAGTGCCATGTTTAGAACACTTTTTTTCTTCCACTGCCCTAACTTGAAAGCCATTTCTGAACTGCACTGCTTTGCTCTTTCTACAGGGATGCCCTACCCTAGATTGTGTCACCCAAGTCTTGAACACTGCCAGGGATGGATTATTTACCACTTCTCTGGGTAACCTGTTCCAGTGCCTCACCACCCTCACAGTAAAGAACTTCTTTCTCATATCTAACCTGAACTTCCCCTATTTTAGTTTGAACCCATTACCTCTTGTCCTATCACTACAGCCCCTGATGAAGTTCTCTTTCTCCTTCAAGACCCTTCCCCCAAAGCCAGCTGGAGAATCTTGCTTCTTCATCCCCTCCATCTTCCCCCTTCTTCTTGTTCCCTGCCTTCACAGCAGCCCCAGGAGCTGGTGTGTGGCTGGGGCCATTGCTCCTGCTGCAAGGCAGTTATTGCCTTCTCGAGCAAGGATGCAGCCAGTTGCCCTAGGCCCATGCCTGAAGATTGCTCAGGCTTCTGCCATCTGCTTCTGTTTCTCTAGACAAAATATGCTGTGTTCCTGAGTTTCCCCAAATGGATTAGGCTGCCCCCCTGGTCATTCTGGCAGATCTTTTCTCCTCTGGTTCCAAGTCCAGATTGCTTTTCCTTATGCATATCTCTGAGAGCCTCTCCATGCCCTAGGCAGGGACATGCCTGATACACCCTGAAACCACCTTTAATTTCTCACCAGCCCCACCACGCTGGTGAGCTGCACTGGGTGCCTGCAGACGTGTCCCTTTTGCCCATACCCTGAGCTACACTTGCTCTGATCCAGAAGCTGTTTGATGGCGTGAGTCTTATATTATTCCTGAATTAACACACTCTGCCTCCCAGTGGGCCTTATTAGCTCAGGCACAAACCTCACTAACACAGCTGTATGGTTTCTGTCCCGGAGAAGGTTCATATCTGACCAGTTTGCAGTATCCATCCATCTGCTCCTCCATATAGATACAGCATACCACTCCGGTGATTAGACAGGATACCTTTTCTCTAGCCTCTTCAATGCTTTCCAGCTGATTATATTCTTACAGAAAAACTGGATACTATCAGAGACTTAAGTGCATGACCCTATACTGTGTAGACCTGTACTACACACCAGCACAGAACTCTACCTCACCTTAATGTTTGGTTCTACCTGTACATCAAGTCTTTCAGCAGCTACGGTTAGTCAGACAAGAGAGTCATTTACAGAAAACGCCATCGTTTATGTAAATCAATCCCCAAATAAAACAGCTCACAACAACCACGTGGGATCCAGACACTTCCCCCTGACCTCGGAGTGGTGGGGCTGCTAACTCCAAGATATGAATCACACACAATTGCGCAACAAATCCTTAGAGAATAATGCAATAGCCTGGAAATCATGCCTGGTACTTCGAATCAGACCCCATCAGATCCTTTCTCAGTCTCAGAGCTGTATGTTCAGCACTGACAGAAAAGACCTGTGCTCTTGACATGCATATCTTTGCTGTTGTTGTGCCTGCACTCAAGAATTTCTGTATCATTCAAGTTTATGTTACCTGGGTTCAGGTTCTCCCTCCCTCTACTTTTATACGGTCTAAGTAGCTGAAAATATCCACAAAATTGAGATATACCTCTTCATTTAAAGCTGGAAACTTTCTAATAATTACATTAATACCCAGGGTCCTGCAGACACCTGAGGCATCCTTGGTCCTAAGCAGTACAGCCTGAAGAGCTTGCTAGTCAATAAAATAAAATACCCATTCTCTTTAATTAACATATGAAATAAACACAATCTGTGACACCTAGTGTGCAGCAGCAATTAAGAGGCATTGCTTAGTTAAACCTCCTAATACCTCATTTAAATATGCAATTAAGGGATAATTGCCTTCAATCAATAAAAAATTGAAATATTTTGCAGGGACCTCAATTATTTTTTTGTGAAGCTTTCTACTTTGTACTCGGTCTGGGCTAAGCCTCCAAGTCTTATACTACTTGTTAAAGAAACATTATTCTTTTCAGCATTCCATTGATTCATGGCTTTTATGCATCTTACCTGCATCATAAGAGTCTGATGCTAACACTTAGCCCATACAAAGTATTTATTTTTCTGTTATCAATGATTTCCATTTGCTTCAAACTGTCCATTCTAAGTTCTCCTTGGATCATCTCCCTTTTCTGGTCCACACAGACAAAAAGCATCTATTTGTGCAGGTCTTTACACACAGAGCTTCCTCACAGACACCTTAACAATTCTTTTGTAACGCAATTGTTTTCCCGTTTTTCAGCATCTGCTTGCAAACAAGCAGTACTTCACTTGTGTGCAAGAGCTAGCAATTCAAACCATATATCCAGCCCTCTTCCCTGCCTACACACAAATCAATCCTCAATAAAACAAGACGGATCTATGAATCAAACAGGGAACAAAGTCAACCGTTGCCTTCCCTCTCAAGGCAAGAAATTAGCAATGCAAATATATAGGCTCATCTAAGAGGTCCTTGAGTACACTCCATCGTGGCATCTCACCATCATCAGCCACAGAACAATTAGAATAAAGGGGAAATATTTCCATGTTGAATAATTAAATTACATGGTTAAAGAGACAAGACCTGTGAAAGCAAGTGAGATCAAATAAATAAATAAAAGCAGGAGATAAATTCTGACAGGCATTTACAAGCGTCTCATGAGCACCAAAGAAAGCAGCATACTGTATTGACTGGGAAACCTCTGTGCAGGTTAGGATTCATGTTATTTTACAGTTAGTGTGTAGGGCACTAACATCACATTCAGACCATGTTGTGGCAATCATTGCTGAAGTCAAACCCTCCATCTGGACTATTTCTGTCACAGGAGAAGGACAGTGAGGCAGCAGTGCTTGAGTTTAAGAAACAAGGGTTCAGAACTGATCTGTTCTGTGACTGCAATTAAATCGTTTCAGGTCTTCATGCCTTCCTTTCTCATCACACTAGCTCTTTGAGCATGAAAGGCTTGCTGAGCTGGCTTCAAACAAGGGTCACATCCTTGTTACAGCTTTTCACTTACCTAAGTGATAAAACTAAGCCTGGATTTAAGACATGCCCTTAATTAGCACGAGACACCTGAAAAACCTCAAAAGAGAATGCTGCTGCTGTCTCTATAAGGTTCATACATTCTCTGTTGGAAATCTTTGGTGTCATTCAGAGCTTCTAGGTGTTGCAAGAATGACATCAACGTGGCCTGTATATGGGTATGACCTCCAGGGGTGGAACGCTGCATAGTTTAAGCCAAAGACCGCAGTTGAAGGTTTTTACCCAGTTTTTGATATGCAGTCTTGCTCAAGTGGTACAGTAATTTGTGTTTCCTTTCCTTTTGCTCCCTTACTGGGTGGTTCAGTGGCATTGACTCACTGTCCTGAAATGCATACATAAAACCATAGTAAGTACAAAAATCATGCATGCAAGCATAAAGATGATGCAAAGGCACTACTTAGGGAGGAGAAGAACTCCTTGATCTCAAGAAATCCAGATTTTCATCATTAGGAAGACCTGTGAATCATTTCAGTAACTATGAACTTTGTAACTTTTGGAACACAGAACTTTGGAACACAAAACATTGTTTCTTCTTCTATCTATCTGACTCACTCGGAGGTTTACCCCGCCTAGGCAGTAGCTGATTGCTAGATTTAGTCAGGTGATTGGTCCTGCTCCAGAGATGTCTTTTCATGATAAGCAGCTGATTCGCTCGACCAATAGAAATATTTTTTCTCCCTTCTTGGCTGCCCACAATAGTTGTCATTGGGCATCCACTGTCATTCCCAGACTCTTATAATGACAGAGGCCCGGCAAAGAGCCAAAGATGTTATGTTAAATGACCCACAGAGAACCAGTAACCGTGTTTCTCCAGAGCAACAGGCACATCACAAGCTCAGCAAAAGAAGATCTCCCTGAGTTCATAGTACTTGGTAGCATGGTTTCCTTAACGTGCTATCAATTTTCTCATCTCATCCAGCTCTTGAAAGGCCACAAGCCATGAGATTTTTTTATTTATGTAAACATGTCAAAATTTCTGGTAGTGGTGAATATGTGCCTGCAGACATAAGCTTTTATAAAAAGAAGTCTTTATAAAGAGATGCTTCTGAATAACATGTTCAAACCAAACGAAAAGCTCCACTAAATACTAGGCAAGAACTAACTGTTCAGATGCATACAACATTTGCCCCTTCTTTGGCCTTGTTCTTAGCTTTATATTGTCCACTTGATTTCATGTAGGTTTACTGTAAGCTTCAGAAAACCTGGAGAAAGATTCCTAAGTGCAGCCTGGGGCTGCTGCTTTCCTCCATGTGGATTCACTCATTCTCTTCAGCCTGGACGTGGGGGAAATGAGGGGTTCAGCCTACTTGAGTTCAGATACTTGCTGTTGAGACTGGTGTGGATTTCTAATGACCTGTATTTATCTTTTGTGATTTCAGATACGGACACATGCTTGCCATAAGCCCAAAATCTGCCTCTGTTCTCTAAGAACATAGCACTCATATATCAAATATCATACGTCGATGTCTGGTATACAAAGACCCATCATACGTGCGCAGCTTTTACCCACCACCTAGGCCACGCCTAACCAGGATGAATCATCAACCAGTTACCAATTAAATGAGCTGAGCTAGTGCCCCAAAGAAGCAATGAAAAAAAAGCCATTATATGATCACTGTGATTGCTTTATTGTTATAAATGTACAGGCAACAAAGTCCTGAAGGATCTCATTCATTTCTGCATAAGGTCACAGAGAAAAAATCATCTGCTCTCATTTATACCCGTCAACCCCAATGAAAGGAGTGGAGTGGAATGGATATAACTGAGAGTAAAATTAGCCTACAATGCATAAATGTTGTCCTGTGTTATTTGCACACAGCTTTTCATGTGCAAATTGATACATCAGCTGGGTAAATGATGTATTAGTTGACACTCAGAGAAGAACATGTATATTTTTGCTCTGTTATCTGCCATCAGTTTACATCAAAAGTAAAATGACTGACCTGAAATCAAACCATTTTTCAGGAATCAAACTGCAAAATGTCATTATCCAGCTCATCTCTCTTGTAACTCTCCAGGAAGATATAATAGCCTCTGAAAAACTGTTTCCCATCTGGTTCTAAATTTTCATAGAGAATCAAAACAACCAATATTCTGAGTGTAGTAAGAATATGTTGCTTGAAAATAACAAAACTGGCTACCACAGTGGAATTTACATGTGCTGCCACTATATCACAACACCAGCTTCTATCATTACACCACCAATCTGGTATTTCCATTAGACATATGGGACAAGAAGCTCCTGGTACAGGAAGCCATGAGCCTTTCCTTGGTGATGTGTTACATCTGCTAGCCTTGGTGGATGTCTTGGACATCTTAAACAGCATTTGAATTTTCTGATAAGGCAACTGAATTGAATCCTTATGGTGGGACATGTCTTCAGTAGCATGCTGGAGATAGAGAAAAAATACCATGTCCATTCAAGATTGGTCTTTATGAAAAAGCTAAACAACACTGCATTAGGAACCCCAGGGTACATGGAGTGGGCCCACAGAGGGGACTGAGCTATAGAATGGGTCTTTTGTTCAGGTCTGAAAGCATGGCTAGATTAGATAATTTAATGACAAACCCTTTGGCAAGGTACAGTCGTCCGATGTCTTGGCCAAATTGTGTTTGTACTTTAATGCCAATTTGTGTTCAAAATTATTTGAATTAATTATTCTTCCTTTCTTAAACTGCTGGGTGGTATTTCTGTGCTCTTTCAAGCAGTTTTCTGTTGCAACTCAAGGGATATGAAACTATCTTCCTATATCAATATTCTTACCATACCTCCCTTCAGGGTTACATAGCTTCACCTTCTGAGCAAAACGTGTTGTAAGAATAAGGAATTAAAATAGACAGGCTGACGGATACATTTATCCTTTCAGAGTGAATCGCAACTCCATTCTCAGTCTTACACCACTAATAAGGATGGTACTTTGTAATTTGGATGTACAGACCGATGCCTTTGAAGCACAAATAATCTGCTTTTTGGTCCCCAGCAACGATTAGGAAGCCTCACACATCCCTGGTGCATAGCACAGTGGCAGGAAATAGCTCCTAAAGGGCTGCAGATTTGCTGTTTAATTTTTTTAATTACTGCTTATTTAGGAAACATAAATACTTTTACAAATCATTACCATGTAAATATGAAGCACACACTATTTTTAATTAAAAAATGAAGCTAGTACTTTTTCACTGAAAGAAATGCTGCGAGAGACACAAAGCCACTCTTTCATAAGGACTTTGCAAGGACAAATCTGTTCATCACCTACGGTGCCTTCATTCAGAGTTTTCCTTTGTCCTGACAGGCAATGCCATTTGCAGTTCAGGAAAACCCGAGTTGTGGTAAATGTTGTATGAATCTAAAGCAACGTTGAATGACAAAGGAGTGCCTGGTTTATCTTTACCAAGAGAGAGTAGACCCAGAGCTCAGAAAACAAATGCTGCCCTAACACTCAAGCACCTCCTCAGAGAGTTGCTGGCTCTGTGTGAGAGGAGTTGATATTAGTTGCTATTAAGATACAGCTGGGCTTGGAGCCTTCCAAGGTGTATACCTCAAAGAGATTAATCAGCTTGTGTTAAAACTCTGCATGAAAATGTGGGTGTTTTTTCTCAAGAGCTATGTATGGCTGAAACAGCCAACTCTCCCCCACCCTTGGGGTGTTTTGGTTTTTTTTTCTGGAAGTGATTTTTCCCTTTGTTTTATTTTCTTCGTAATTTTAGTTTTTGCCATTTGCATTCAGCTTAATTGATTGGAAAGGAATAATAAGAATGCTAAAGGACCTAAAACCCTGAGGAAGCCCAAGCTGTATGCTAAGTTGGTGCCTACCAGCAGCTTTAATCTCAATTAGTCCAATTTGTGAATGTTTGTTTGTTTTTTCTTATTCAGTGCCAAGCTAAAAACAAAACTTAACTCTGAACAGTAACTATAAAAGAAGGACTTCAACTTCATGGTTCTCTATCTTTAGTGTGGCTCCATCTTCAAGGGAATCACCTTTCTGTTAAAGTATCACAGCCCTGGCCAGGCTGCCCCACAAGTTTTTAGTTTACAGAATCCTAATCGAAATGGTGTAAGACAGGATAAAGGAAGTTAGGAGCTTATAGACGTCCAGGGGCATTCCCCACCATTGCCATGGCCAAGGTCTGGAAGGCTGCTCCTTCAAGTTGATAAGCTTTCTTGAAATGTGGGGAGGTCTTCCCATCTCAGCTCTTCCAAAAGCCCTTGTCCTACGTGAGAAGATCCTGAGATAGCTCAGCTGTCCCCAGGGCCCTGCTCTACAGCATGGGTTCAGGGAAGATGGCAGATCTCCCACGGCCTTTGTGTTCCATCCTCCAGTGTAGAAGCTCAGAGGGTAAAATTTAACCTCTTCCCTGCAAGGACTACTCTGTAGAACTATGATTCAACTTTATATGGTCATTGCTGATATTAAACCTGCTTTTGTATGCACTGTACCTCACAAGAGAGTTGCCATTAGAGAGAACAGGCTGTGTGTACCCTACTGCCCTGTAGGAATAGACTCATGCTGAGCTGTGGCCAGGGTCCTACAGGAGGACACATAGTGAGCAGCATCCAGTTATGGATGGACCTCAGCAGGCATTTTGCTGTTCTGCCTCTGTATAAAGCATGTCCCACACACTGCAACAGCAAGGCTGGTAGCTGGCAAGTGCAATCACAGCCTCAATAGCTGCATCATCTGTTAGCTCTGGTCTAAAGCATGCAGAAATGCATGGCTTTGCCATACTACTTCTCATATATGAAAATGCTGAGTGTTGGCTACAGAAAGAGTTTGACGAGGCAGATGTTTTAGCTCTTCCATTGATCCAGAAAAGATCCTTCTGCAAGAGGTGAAACAGCACTCGAACCACTTTGCTGCAGAGCCGGAGCAGCCCCCAACTCTTAGCACACCTGAAATGTGTGAATAGATCTGGGGAAGCGTGAATCCAACTGGGGGTCCACAGCTGTGCTAAACATTTACTGGACTGAGTAAAACACTCAGCACAAAGCCTGCTTCTCACTCTGAGTCTCTCTGTCCCCTGTCTAAGAAAAAGGAACGCATTCTGGCCTACCCAGCTGTTGCTTTCATTGCTCCAGCCACCACCATCCTCATCTCCCAGACCCAAATTAATGGTCCTCCTAAAGCTGTTACCCTCTGCAAATTCCATCATTTCCAGTGGGTCTTGTGCTGCAATTTAAAAGATAACTCACTCCTGTTTCCAGCGTTTTAATGCATTTTATTTTTTTTCTACAAGCAATATACGTGTGTAATTAATAAACAATTTAGTATGTTGAGGAACCTAGGAACTTGGCAAATGTTCTGGGGATATGAAATCTCAGGAAAAGCAGCACATTATAAGAAATAGTAAGTAATTACTTATGTAAGCTTTTCTTTTTAAATTCTAAGAACATTAGCTACTAATTACCTACTAATTACCAGTACTTCAGCAGGTGTTTGCACTTAACTGTAGGCTAAAGCCCCTGTGAAAAACAAACCCCTCACACCCCCTCTCAAGATTAAAGCAGAATCCCACTGGACTTCATAATACAGCATAGGTGTAGTGGAGCTGTTTACATGCCGGTCCTTTAACCACTTGGCTGCTTAAGGTGAAAACAGGTTCCCGTTTGTTTCCCTTGCATTTTTTGCCAGAGCCAAGGTGATTTGCTAGAATGAGTAACTGGAGAGGTAATGAACAAAATCGAAGGGTTAAAAGTAAACTATGATTAAGACTTCTTCATCATCTGCACATTTATCTCACTTCTGCAGTGGCCTGGCAGAGGAGCACTCTCATTCTGATCATGAATATTGCTGGCTGAACAGGGCAAGAATAAAACTCTATCTGTGAATAGTTCCCTGAATTTAAAAAAACATACACAGAGCCCTCAGCTGGTGCAAAATGGTTTTGTTTCACCAGTGTCAACACCCGAGTCAATGCTTACACCACTCAAGGAACTGGCCTGAGCTTCAGATGGGATCTGTTCATGCCTCTGCTGGAAGACTAACTCATACAGCCTAAATTTTGCTCAAACATTTATAAGCAATGAATTTCCAGCTTGTAAACACAGGTTCGAGTTCATATCCTTGGCTGCTTAAAATTCAGAATTGTGGTTTACCCAGCTACCAAAAAGATGTTTTACTGTTGATAGAAAAGAGAAGTCAGACACAGGAAGCCCAGCTAGAGAATGGAAAAGAGGTGCCTTCAGCAACCTGTCACAGTGCCCAGGTTGCACCTTCTGCAGAACACCTAAGAGAATGATGAAAGGACTCAAAGGCACACCTCAGAGCTCTGTTTTTCAACAAAATGGTTCACAAATGAGTAATTCCAGCAGTGCTGCTAACACAGTTTTGCCTTTTACCCTCTCTCTGAGATTTGTAAGATCTATTCAAAATACATGGTTGCTTATTTCACTTCTGCAAAGATTACTTCTTTTTCACTGAAAAATAAGGCTCAGAGGTAGGCAGTGGAAGGTAGGAGTTCAGGTCATCACCATTTTTCTGTGCATGCTAGTTAGACTACATGTTCCCTCCAGATCCATTATTCGCTGCAGTGATAGAAGTAGTGATTGTACTGTGAAGCATTAGGTCACAACAGTGGAAGTTCATGCCTACAGCTGGGAGCTAGGTTTTCTGAACAGCACATCTCCATTAAAACAATAGGAACTGCAGGAGATTAGAAACAGTTGAAAACCTGACCCTTTCATTCAGGTACTTAAAGGAGAGTTTCTGGCTGCTGGTACATTTTAAGACTTGAGTCCCACAGCTGAGAAATTAAAAGCTGCTTTGACAGATGAACCAAATGAGACCATCAGGCTTCTGAGAAAATAGTACAGCTCAGCCTTGCTGCCTTCCATCTGCGGCTCTCAAAACCATATGTAAAAATCAACAAAATAGCATGCCTGGGTGATAAGTCCTTGATTTCATAAGTCAACAAGTTAAGGCTTTGCACAAAAAAATGTCCTGATGTCATTTAAAAAGAGAATTTAAATGTCATTTGTTCATCAGGTAAAAATACTTCCTTCTCACTTCTTTGTCTCTGCTGGAGGTTTATGGAAAGATTTTCAGAAGACCTGAATGGTGGGAAGAGTAACAGTGCTCTGGTCACCAGGCTGCTCCAAGGCAGTGAGTGAGGCTACGTCAGTCCTGAGGAAGGACTCATGTGCCTAAGTGCTGGTCTGGCTTTTACTGTTGTCTCAGGTGATCTAAATAAAAGGTGCTGCTTTGCTATATGTAGGTTTAACCTCAGCAAATTCTGAAATGACCATAATGCCATCTATTTCTTCAAATGAGGACTTTACAAAAAATCACCATAGAATCATAGAATAGTTAGCATTGGAAAAGGCCTTCAGATCATCTAATTCCAACCCCCCTGCCATGGGGAGGGACACCTCACACTACACCGTGTTTGCCCAAGGCTCTGTGCAACCCGCCCTTGAACACTGCCAGGGATGAAGCATTCACCACTTCTTTGGGCAACCCATTCCAGTGCCTCACCACCCTTACAGTAAAGAACTTCTTCCTTATATCTAGCTTGAAATTCCCCTGTTTAAGCTTGGACCCCATCATGAAAAAAGGGGAAACTAGGTGTTCGGAATTTCTTAGGCAAAGCTAGCTGACTTGCTGCCGCTCCCAGTAAGAGAGTGGAAAG
The DNA here is from genome assembly GCA_039720435.1 of Amazona ochrocephala. NCBI lineage: Eukaryota > Metazoa > Chordata > Aves > Psittaciformes > Psittacidae > Amazona > Amazona ochrocephala. The sequence continues at coordinate 49,575,941 of CM077876.1, read as the reverse complement.
CTCTATCTTCCTCCTCCTCTCTTTCTCCTTCCTCTCTTGCTTCCATTGCCACAGTTCTCTTCTGCTTCCACTGGCTCTGGAAATGGTCGGGTCTTCCAGAGTTTGGTTTCAGTTTGCTAACTGAGCAGAAGGCTGTCCTTTTTAGGGAGAGGAATTAGTTCTATGCTGGCACATCAAGTTACGTGACCTCATCGAGGGGTCCAGCATGCACCAGCACCAACACAGGATAAGGGGTGTCCAGGCTCTGGGTGTGTCATGAGAGATGAGTGAGGAGAAACCCTGCCCTCATGTTGGTCTGGGAGCAGTGTTTACACTCTGGTGACCCCAGTGCCATCACCTGACCTGCTCTTCTTGGAGTACCATGGAACTGCATCCTACGTGGGTGAGGGCACTGCCCTGCCAGCCATGCTGCCACCCCCCTCACTCCTGGCTCCCTGCACCCTGTGGTACAGCCCAGCAAGGGACTGGAGCACTGGGAAAGTGAGACCAGGTGAGGTAGAAACGTGACACTGTCAGAAACCTGACCATCCCATCAGACACTCATTAGGAGCTTCGGACTGGGTGTGCAGAGGGAAATACCTATGATGCCAACAAAGAGTAAAGGAGTGTTCAGGGCATCTTAAGTTTCATGGTTAATTTTTTTTTCCCATAGATACTTTTGCTGCTTTTCCACCTGTTTTGCCCCCTTCTCATTGTCTTCCTGGGAGTTCCCTTTGGTGGGATTTCACAGTCCTGGGAGCACCTTGATGACATCAAGGCTGAAAACCTTCTCCTGCACCCCTCACAGGTACTATGGATGCCACGGTCCACCTACTTACATCATTTCAGGGGCTATAGAAGCAACAGAGATGGTTTTTCTCATCTCTTTTCTTTAGTCTCAAAGAGGAGAGGAAAAAATGCAGAGCCAGGATTTTAGCCCTTCATTTTATAATGTAATTGAAATGCCAAGAGACTGAAAAAATTCAATGTTGATGAAGAAACGGATGTTAGCGCAATGAAGAATAGCTCTATCTTTGTCAGTCTGCAGTCTTTTATGTGTCACAGGCTGTCACTTTCTATTGCATTTCAACTGGCTAATTACCCCAGTTTATTAAAAGTGAATATGAATTCACATTTTTTACTTTGTCGTGTTCCAAGTGTTAGTGTTATCAGGAGCTATTACTGAACGATACATCCCACAGTTCTAGGCTTCCTCATGTGAGCAAGTACAGAGAAAATCTACCTCAATATCAATGAAAACCAGCTATATTCATTTAAGGGGGAAATACATACTCTGTGCAGTGTATGTTCACATCCAAGCATTAATCACCCTGGTGTGTCCCACATGGCTCAGTGTATTATTAGAACCTCACTCACAGAGCAGAAGAGTGTAAGTGATGGTGTTGGAAGGGTTCGATTTGAATTAAATATACTCATCACTTTCTAACAGGGAGGTATTTTCTGACAGCTGTAATGAAAACTGCTGCTCATCAAAAGTACTCTGTGTCCTAGCTCACAAATCCAACCCTGGCTGCAAGTTGCACATTTAAATTTCAAAGTTTTTATCTCTAGCCATGCTGGAGTGCACTTACAAGTGCTGTGGAAGGGTCAAATTAGATGAAATCAAAGCTCTGCTTCGACTGAAGAGGCAATTTTAAGCTTTCACAATTGGAGCTGTGTGTTGTTATAGGCTTAAAAAACCTTATCAGCAAAAAAGAGGATGTCTAGAACACAGTAATTATCACTTTGATCTGCACAACTCAGTTCCAGCAGTAACTTCAATGTTAGAATCTCCTTATTCTGCATAGAATAACACATTCAGAAAAACAGGTGCATAGATTACAATAGTTCTTATACTGTTGGCACCCCATTTATTAATGTTGGTCCTTCACACCTTCCTCTACCTCTGTGATTCTTTGTGAGGATATCCATTCTGCCTCTGAAGGAGCTGGGTGTTGGTATAAGTCTTCCACGTATTGGCAATAATAATCAATAAGAGGAATAACAATAACTTAGGAAGTTATGTCAATAGCAAATGCTGGGAAAGAATGGAACATCAGGTCTTGGAGGGAAATGGCATCATGTCTGAAAGCATAGCACACATGATCAACAGGAAAAGGAAGAGCGTTTCATTCTAGCATTTTCCTAGTGGGTACTTATTGTTTATAACAAAATGCAACTATTGCATGTTTTCCTATGATTTGAGATATTTACATTTCACAAACTAAACAAAATGTTCTTTCATTGGAACATAGTTGGAAGGAATAAAAAATCAGAAGACTGCAGTGGTGGCATTGTCACCTTGTACATTTACAACAATAGGGCTGAAGTGTATTTTACACATCATTCCTGCGTGAAGAGAAGGAGTGGGACATGCACTCGTATTGCCTGGACTCCAAGCAGGTCAGGCTCTCAAGCTAGCTGTGATGTGGAAGCTGTAAGGCTCCCCTCTCCAGTGTTTTCAATTCCTCTGTGTATGATGAGTTTTGTATAGGATATTTAAAGGAAGCTGAAGCCTCATGGGTTTGTGCCCAGGCTGCCATACTGATGGCCATAAACAGAAGATACACCCTGAAGTACTTATCTCATTCCCAGAGAAGAGCAGCTCCCTACCTCTCAGTTTAAGGGGTGAGTGAGATCAGTCTGGCTGCATCTGTACACAAAGACAAGTTTTGACATTGGTCTGCACCACAGAGGTGCATCTCAGGTGGAGAATCCTGATACTTTAGCCCCTTTTTTAGGTTGGATTTGTAAAGAATGTGACCTCTCTCTCCCTTCTAGTGGGGAAGACAAACAACAGGAGAGGTGCTGATACCCCTGGGTGCCTTTGGTGGCAACCTGCAGGGAAGGAAACCAGAAGGCCATGAGGATGCAGTGTGTGAGGACATCTCCAAGCACAGTGGCTGTCTAGACAGAGCATCAATGGAGAAGGAAACAGCTTCTCCACAGGTAGGGATGCAGGATCTGGCTCCCTCCTGAAGCAGAGGATACTTGTGGAGATCAAGAACAGGTATGTTATTCAAAGACCAAGTGACATTTAAATCCAGTGCTAAGTAAAAGAAATCACAGACACAACTCTAGCTAAGAGATTTATAGCCAGCCCTCCCCCATAATAAAAGAATGTCTAAGAAAGTTGACAACCCTCTTCAAATGGGAAGAGAGGAGTTTTGTTGTTGGCTGGACCTGTTATTCAGGGAAAGCCGGTTGGGTGCTGCCTGCCATAGCTTGAGATGCTACTGAAGGGTGTTCATGTTTTTCTGCTGCAGTGGCTCCATGCTGTTGATCCAACAAACTGCTAACCTACTTAGAAAGGCTTTAAAGTAGGATCGAGGGAGGGGTTGACTAGGGAAAAAAAAGAAGTGAGCATAAACAAGAGCAGCCTCATAGGTGCCTGAAATTTTGGAGGTTTTGGTATTCAAAATAGGGTCACAGGAGAGACGCAGGGTGTAGTGAATCAATCCACTGAACACTGTAGATGTCTGTATACTAATGGAAGAAATATTTGGGATAAACAGGCGGAGCTGGAAGTCTTACTACGAGATCAAAATCATGACTTAATTGGCATAACAGGGTCTTAGTGGGATAATCCACATGACTGGAATAATAATAATAATGAAGAACAGGCAGGGGTAAACAGGAGGGGTGTTGCCTCAGTCTGGACACTTTTACTTGCTGGAAGCCTGGCATGTAGAGAAAGCTAAAACCACCTCAAGATTTCATAAGTAATAATTATAGAGGAAAAAAGTCAGGTACGTTTATGGTGGGAGGGACACCACAACTGGTCACGAAACTGATCAAGCAAGAGAAGCTTTCAGTGGTAGCAAGGGGCCTTTAACCATGCTGGAAATAGAAAGTCCCTACTGCAGAAGACAGACTGACCAGCATGGGTGTGGAGTGCACAGAGGGAAGAAGCTGTGTTCAAATAGTACGGACCAAGTATGAAAGATTACCAGGACCATGTAAGGACAGAACAAGAAAAGCTGGAACACAGGCTGAACACCATTAGGCAGAGGCACCAAGGGTAAGAAAAAATCATTCTGCATGCGCATTAGGAGTAAGAGGTAAGCCAAGAGCAGTGTTGATTGAATAATCATGATTCAGAAAAGCCTCAGAAAGGATGCAGAGAAGGCCTATGTGTGAAGTGGGGTTCCCGCATCCTCGCCCATTAAAAGGTCAGTTATGAGCTTGTGATGGCTGCGATTAAAATCAGAAACAAAAAACAGCTTTTCCTAGAAAGCAAAAGGATAGGTAAAGGGTATTCATTTACGTTCATTTTTGAACCCCAGAATCTGATGAATTTTGTATAGGATACTTAAGGACTGGCTGAAGCTGTCTCAGATTCATTAGTACTGTTCCTAGGAACTTGTGAAGAGGGAACGAACAACAAGATTGATAGAAAAGCACAATATTCTGCTTTTACTTAAGCAAAAGGGGGAAATAAGGAGCTATGGAAGAAGTCAAATTAACTTCAAGCCTCAGAAAAATTCTTTAAGAAGGCATCTGGAAATCAATATTTATATATCATACTATGTCAAATGAACCTTACCTTCTTTTCTGCGTAATGGGCCTTGTCGGTAATGGAAATTAGATAGCATGCACCTTGACTTTAGTAAGGTTTTGACACTATCCTATATCATACGGTCATAAGAGATTATAGAGCAGATAGAGAATATTTTGGATTGTGGTTTATGAGCAACCAAAAGTATTTATCATTAAACCCTCTAAAGGTCTGCTCTGGGTCTGTTTCAGTTCAGTGCAATGCTTATACAGCTGCAGATGACACGGCAAGTTGCAAGTAAGACCTTATTGCAATTTTAACCAAAATCCTGTTTCTCCATTATGGAGTAATCTTGGAGCTCTAAGCAATCTTAGAGCTACAAGATAAGCCTCTGCTGAAATGTTGTGTCTAGTCTTGGGTAGGGACAGGGGAGGTAACTTCTAGGAAAAAAAGCACAGAGAAGGAAAGAGGTGAGCAAAAGCTGACTTTCAAAACAAGATCTTAAAACCTATGTTCGTTTAATCTAAAGAAGAAAAGGCTGAGGCTGGATTTAATACCAGTCCTCAGGTACCTGAAAAGCTGTTAAAGGGCATAGGAATGCTCTGCCACATTCATGGTGAAGGAGTCGAATAACAGAAGCAGGTTTGACTTTAGGAAACCCTTCCAACCGGGACTGTAACAAAATGGGAGAAGTTGCCTGTTGAGGTTGTAGAATTTCTTTCCGTAGATATCCTTGAGACCTTGTCAGAGTAGGCATAAGTAGGGCAAGAGGCCATAGGTTTACAAAGAAAAAGGAGAGTAAAATAGGCAGCTTCCTAAAAGCTTTTTCTGACACTTTCCTGATTTTTATGTTATTTCAAGTTTTCAGCTATGGGAGAGCAAAGTGCTCCCATTAGCTTCAACACAGCTCCTGCAAAACTCTTCACTTGTACCTCAGATTTTAAAAGACTTTACAGGGTTGAATTTAAAGTTAAGAACAGTTGTATTTATGGAAAAGTAGCACCTGACCAGCTCCAGCATGAACCCACATCAGATGGTACTAGGTGCTGAGCAAGTGTAACAGCCTGTTCCAGCAATGTATGCAACAGCTACCATTTGCTTTTGCTCAGGAGCCCAGAGATGGAAGGAATGAGCCCTCCCAGTCCCTTCTAGAGCCTGGTCCCTCATCAGTGTCACGTTTTGGCCTCTAACAATGCTTCTCAAGCAACATTTTCATTTTTAATATGTCGTAGAAAACAATTCCAGCCCCCATTTAATTTGTCTCTTTCATAGTTCCATAAAAGCTCCATGTCATGATTTTTTTGCAAGATTAGAGGTTTCTAGGCCAGGTTTTAATGTGATGGCCAGATTTCTTCTCATGCAGTGTAACTACTACGTACACAAGGCAATAGAAGAGAGGGACACAGTCTGGAGCTTAGGAGCATTAGCCTGAGCTGTGGGAGAGTAAGGCCTGACAGTGAATTACTTGTGTGGCACTGTGCAGCCATTTGTCCCTGCTGAGCTGCCAGTACTGCAGGATTAGCAGCACTGCCTCACCCCATGGAGTACTTCTGAGGATAAATACATGAAGTGCCTAAATACACTAGTAACAGGGGTGTTATAAGCCCCTAAGTTGGATTTGCTGGTGCAGATGCAAGAGGACAGCTTTGATTTCCATTCCTTTTAAATATTGTATTTGGCACATTGACCACTTGGCCCATGTAGGATTAGGAGTGGATACAATAGTGCCACAGAAGCCCACATTTCTTGTAAGAAGAACATAGTCTTTGATTAGGCAAAAGTGCTTACTCTTGTACTTGGCAATGAGCATCTGGAAGGTCCCAGGGCCCATTCAGCAAAGTACTTACACATAAGGGATGAAATTTTGTCTGTTGAAATCCACAGAAGTTTCACCCTGGGCTCCAGTGGGGCTGGGGTTTCTCCCTAGCTTCCATCCCATTCATCTCAGGGATGTGCAAATGCATACTTTAGTGCTCCACTGAATCAGGATGATTCTTCAGGTTTGCCTGAACTCCTGTGGTGAACTACTATCTTAGCAACTGAAGCTGTCTCTTTTTGGGAATACTTCTCTGTAGAAATCTTTGCTAAAACTGAGCAGTATGCAACTCTGTTTAACATTTGGCACTGCCATGAAGGACTTGTTAATACTCATCTCACCAAAGGTATTGGTTAAACATGTGTATGCTCCATAGTGAAGCCTTTTAAGAAGTTTCTGCTCCATCTGAAAAACAGCGCAGTATATCTCAAAGTGTTCTTCCTTCATCTTCTGACTGTATTGAACACATACATTTTATGGTATGTGTCCATAACAGCATTAGCTAGCTAGAATTTCCTAGAACACAGCCAAGACACTTCTCAGGCTTTAAATTCACAATGGAGGGGGGAAATTCTTCTAACACTCATAAAATGAATATTGCTTGATTGCATAAGAGAATTTTTTGGAGAACAACTCTGGCAATGAACACAAACCAAGCCTTAGCCTTTATCAGAACCTGCAGGAGCCAAACATGCTTTGGTTGTCATGAAACATTTCCAGCAGAACATAAACATTTAGGCAGACTTGTAACAGGGGAAAAAATGTTTCTTAACATTTTCAGTTCACACCTCACTTCAGCTGATTATGGATGTTTCTCCCCTTGCATATAAAAGTGGCTCCTGTGCCTCCTGAGCTCACTCCAGAATAGCAGGTTTTGGGGAAAGAAGGACCTGGATTTAGTCAACTTCTCTTCAGAAAAAAGGTGTTTCAGAGGCCATGTTATCATTGCTTTAACAAAACCTCCAGTTACACAAACATTTTTCTTGGTACAATTGGTTTGATAAGCAATTCATATTTCTTCCTACCCTACTACTTCATCCGCCTTTCATGAATCTGTTTGCATGTAGTGTGAGGAGACCTGAGTTAAAAACAACCTTACAACACAAAAGGGCATTGAGGCTGAGCCAAACGCCCATGAAAGCACTGCCTGACGTGGAACTCTAAAGCAGGATGCTGGAGAACGTAGAACCAGAGCAATGTAAAAGATTTGGGGGGGGGGGAAAACAAACAAACAAACAAACAAACAAACAAACAAAAAAAAACACAAAAAAAAAAAAAAACACAAAAAAAAAAAACCATTCACCAGAATGCATTCTTCTGTCAAAACAAAAATAATTTTGTGGAAACATAGATTTTGCAAAAAAATAAGCGGGAAGAGGGAGCAGCGGAGAGGAAGAGAGAGATGCACGTGTGTCTATATATCTATGTAACAGAATAAGACCATCTCAAAACCCAAGTGAATGTGCTCAAGACAAAATAATGTCTTATCTGACTTGGAGTGGCTAACAAAAATACTGAACAGCCTCATTTTCATTCCCTCCAACCAAAAAAAGAAATTTGAATTTTTGACATTTTTGATAAAATGATGGTTTCCCAACTCCAGAAGTACAGGGAAAAAATCTGGGACATTACTCAGAAAAATTCTTCATGGCTTATTCACCGTCTGTGAATAAATGTATTCCTGTCAACAAACCTTTAATTGAGTCCAAAACATCCCTAACATGATCAGCAGTAGTAAAGTGAAATTTGTGTTTCAGCAGTAGGAGACACATATAAAGGGAACTAATTGTGAAGGCTTGTTCTTTCAGCATAGAAACCTTCTTTGTATGCAAGATATCAGTATTCAGAGATTTTCCATATTTTGTGATTTCAGCTTGCTGTTGGACACATTAACCAATGTCTAAATATCAGTTACTTGTAAAAACAGGCACAGCCTTGTACAATATTTGAATTTACAGTTTACACAGCAGCTGATATATCTGAAGATAACTTGGGAAATCTTCACCCATATAACTTATTTTGACTTAAAGATGGTTTACTTTCTATTGTACTGGGCTAAAAATATGTAGTCCTTTTTAATTGAGGACCAGTAATCAACACCTGGGACAGCAGAAGCTGATAGGTCATGACTGACATGAGGAGACAAACTAAATGAAGTGCAGTAACTTACGAAACATCTTGATCAGGCGTGAAAGTTGCCATCTGATGATACCAATAATTTTCTAACAGTTTTTGTAGTTACATACTTTACTGTTGTTTGGGGGGGCTTTTTTGTATATTTGAGAGTTATTTTTTATTCATTTTTGTTTCTCTCACTCCTACTCTTCTTGCCCCAGCCATTAGCTGACTAACTTTTCCATAGAAAATTTTCATATAAGGATTCAATTCTGTGAAGTTTCTTTCACATACCCTCCTACTGGCAGGGTGCAATTTTCAGGATCAACTTGGCTTTCTGACATCATTAGGAAACACATTTATTTATTTTCAATTCTGGCAGAGGCCTTTATAAACCTGGTCATTTTTTTAGTTTCCCTGACAATCCTATTGCCTGCTTTCCAAGTCCATTTCTTATCCTTTTTACTCTCTGTTTCTGCCACAATTTTACAGTTAACCATTAAAAAAATGTATAATTAAAGTGCCAAAGCACCTGCTAGCCTCATGCATATGCATAAAATAGAATTATGTCCCCTCCGGGACACTGGTGTTGTGACTCTGGGGAAATGGCTAAGTAACCATGACAACCTGTCTCCACCACATCTTATTTCCAGGGACAAAAGCATGATTTACTCTATTAAACAAACCATATTACAACTTGCCCACAGCAAGTGGTGTCAGCTTTCCAGTAGAAGAACCAGGTCAGTAGGGAGAGCAGCCTAAAACCATCCATCCAACCATCCCCCTCTTTGACACTGCTTCATGGTTATGTTGATGGTAAGAGGCAGGATGAGAATCAACATACAGTATTTCACACTTCTATCTTGATAGGTGAGATGAAATGAGGAGGAAATGCAGTATTCATTAGCTACAGGCACTAGCCCAGTCCCCAGCATGGCAGTGATGAACAGTGCAGGAGAACCTGAGGGTAGGATGTAAGGATCGGCAGAGCCAATGTGCAATGATTCAGATGTCTGAATTAAATAATTCCTTCATCCTCTTTCCTACCAGTTTGCCAAGTCTGCTAATGCTTGGTGAATGCCAGGGAAGACTACCAGAAGAGTTTTTCAAAGGCTGCTGCCAGAACAAAAAGTTAAATATGATTTTTTTTATAATCCTGCTTATGCTACTGATTAGGTATTACCTTATTTACAGTGAATTTTTGAATCAAGTGTACTCTTCATGAGGTATTTCTGATTTATGCAAGAAGACACCCTGCTATTACATTATCTATAAATTTACAGGAAAATTCTCATCATTGGATCTTATCTAGTAGCATAATACAACAACATTTATATTGTTACCACTTTGAATAAATATTTACACCAATTAAATCAGTAGTTTAACTGCTTAAAATACTGCCATGAAAGTGTTTGTGTTAACCCTCTTCTCACCATCATATACTTAAAGAAAGTATGAAACCTTAATTTGAGTTTTTAATCACTTGAGGGCACAACTTCATTAAGAACAATAAACAGAGAGGTAAAGAAATTAAAAATATAAAAGTCTCCGATAGAAAACAGAACTGGTGTTTAAAGGTCAAGTACGTACACGCAATTAGTTCTACTTGCATGAAGAATTGCAATTAGCTTTATGGATTGCATTTTGAAATTGCCGGGCCTTGTGAATTCTGGGGGTTTCTTATAGAATCATAGAATCATAGAATAGTTAGGGTTGGAAAGGACCTCAAGATCATCGAGTTCCAACCCCCCTGCCATGGGCAGGGACACCTCCCACTAAACCATGCCATCCAAGGCTATGTCCAACCCCACCTTGAACGCCACTAGGGATGAAGTATCCACAACCTCCCTGGGCAACCCATTCCAGGGCCCCACCATCCTCACAGTAAAGAATTTCTTCCTCAGATCCAATCTAAACCTCCCCTGTTTAAGTTTAAACCCATTACCCCTTGTCCTCTCACCACAGTCCCTAATGAAGAGTCCCTCCCCAGCATCCCTATAGGTCCCCTTCAGGTATTGGAAGGCTGCTCTGAGGTCTCCACGCAGCCTTCTCTTCTCCAGGCTGAACAGCCCCAATTTTCTCAGCCTATCTTCATACGAGAGGTGCTCCAGTCCCCTGATCATCCTCGTGGCCCTCCCTTGCACTTGTTCTAACAGTTCCATGTCCTTTTTATGTTGAGGACACCAGAACTGCACACAATACTCCAAGTGAGGTCTCACGAGAGCAGAGTAGAGGGGCAGGAGCACCTCCCTCGACCTGCTGGTCACGTTTCTTTTGATGCAGCCCAGGATACGGTTGGCTTTCTGGGCTGCAAGCGCACACTGCCAGCTCATGTTCATTTTTTCATCAACCCACACCCCCAAGTCCTTCTCCGCAGGGCTGCTCTCAATCTCCTCCCCGCCCAACCTGTAGCTGTGCCTGGCATTGCTCCGACCCAGGTGGAGGACTTTGCATTTAGCATGGTTAAACTTCATCAGGTTGGCATCAGCCCACCTCACAAGCGTGTCAAGGTCCCTCTGGATGGCATTCCTTCCCTCCAATGTATCAACCGAACCACACAGCTTGGTGTCATTGGCAAACTTGCTGAGGGCGCACTCAATCCCACTGTCCATGTCACCCACAAAGATGTTGAACAAGACCGGTCCCAACACCGATCCCTGGGGGACACCACTCGTTACTGGTCTCCAGCTGGACACTGAGCCACTGAGCACTACTCTTTGCGTGCGGCCATCCAGCCAGTTCTTTATCCACCGAGTGGTCCACCTATCAAATTGATGTCTCTCCAACTTAGAGAGAAGGATGTCATGGGAGACAGTGTCAAAGGCTTTACACAAGTCCAGGTAGATGACATCAACTGCTCTGCCCCTGTCCATCAGTTCCATAGCCCCTTCATAGAAGGTCACCAGATTGGTCAGGCAGGATTTCCCCTTAGTGAAGCCATGCTGGCTGTCCCCAAGCACCTTGTTGGTTTTCATGTGCCTTAGCATGCCTTCCAGGAGAATCCGCTCCAAGATTTTGCCAGGCACAGAGGTGAGGCTGACTGGTCTGTAATTCCCTGGCTCACCCATTTTCCCCTTCTTAAAAATGGGGGTTATATTTCCCTTTTTCCAGTCATCGGGAACTTCACCTGACTGCCATGATTTTTCAAATATGATGGACAGTGGCTTAGCAACTTCATTTGCCAGCTCCTTCAGGACCCTTGGATGGATTTCATCCGGTCCCATGGACTTGTATACATTCAGGTTCCTAAGGTAGTCCCGAACAAGATCCTCCCCCACAGTGGGCCCAGGGTCCCCACCCTCACCGTTCCCGCGTCTGCCTTCCAAGACTTGGGCGGTGTGGTTTGAGCATTTGCCGGTAAAGACTGAGGCAAAGAAGTCATTAAGAACCTCAGCCTTCTCCAAATCCAGGGTAGCCAGCTCTCCCGATAGCTTCTGGAGAGGGCCCACGGTGTCCCTAACCTGTCTTTTATTGGCAATGTACCTATAAAATCCCTTCCCGTTATCCTTAACATCCCTAGCCAAGTTTAATTCTAATTGGGCCTTAGCTTTCCTAACCTGGTCCCTAGCTTCCCGGACAACATCCCTGTATTCTTCCCAGGCCGCCTGACCTTGCTTCCACCTTTTATAAGCCTCTTTTTTCATTCGAATTTTGCTCAGCAGCTCCTTATCCATCCAAGGAGGTTTCCTGGCCCTCCTGCTGAACTGCCTTCTAGTTGGGATGCATCGCTCCTGAGCTTGCAGCAGGTGATCCTTGAATATCAACCAACAGTCTTGGGCCCCCCTGCCCTCTAGGGCTGTATCCCATGGAACCTTACTGAGCAGGCTCCTGAGAGGCCAAAGTCTGCTCTCTTGCAGTCCAGGGCAGTGAGCTTGCTGCACGCTCTTCTCACTGTCCTGAGGATCTCAAACTCAACCATCTCATGATTGCTGCAATCAAGGCTGCCCTGGAGTGTCACATTCCCAACCAGCCCTTCCCTGTTGGTGAGGACAAGGTCAAGCATGGCACCTCTCCTTGTCGGCTCCTCTATTACTTGCAGAAGGAAGTTGTCTTCCACACAATCGAGGAACCTTCTGGATTGCTTGTGCCAGGCCGTACCATCCCTCCAACAGATATCAGGGTGGTTGAAGTCTCCCATGAGAACAAGGGCCTGCAAGCGTGAGGCTGCTCCTATCTGCCTATGGAGCGCTTCGTCCAGCAAGTCCCCTTGGTCAGGCGGTCTGTAACAGATCCCCACAATAATATCACCCATCGCTGTTCTCCCTTTAACCCTGACCCACAAACTCTCTGTCGACTGCTCACCTGTCCCCAGACAGAGTTCCATACTCTCTAGCCTATCCCTAACATAAATAGCAACTCCCCCTCCCCGTCTGCCGGGCCTGTCTTTCCTAAAGAGCCGGTAACCTTCCATTCCAACACACCAGTCATAGGTGCCATCCCACCATGTTTCTGTGATGCCTATGATATCATACCCCCGTAGATGGGCACACATCTCTAATTCCTCTTGTTTGTTCCCCATACTACGGGCATTTGTGTAGAGGCATTTGAGCCGAGATCCAATTGAAGTCGGGTCATTGGCTGGAGCAGCTGGAATATCTCTACATTGCTCCGAACGTTTACTGTAGGTGCTGGCAACCGACTGGGTGTCTTGGGATGGAATGATGCCCCCCGCCCCCAACACATCTAGTTTAAAGCATCCTTGACCAGTCTGGCAAGCCTCCTACCAAATCCACTCTTCCCCTTCTTTGTCAGACCAGCTCCACCAGCCCCCAGTAGACCTGGCCTACTATATTGAGTCCCATGGTCAAGGTACCCAAACCCCTGACTATAGCACCACCCTTCTAACCATTTATTAACCTGCCTAATCCTCCTAGCCTTTTCAAGGTCCTGCCCTGTATCCTGGAGAATTGACGAAAAGACAATCTGAGCTCCAGAGCCCCTAACCACCTCTCCCAGAGCTCTGTAGTCCTTCTTTATGGTCTCCGGGCTACTGCTATCTATATCAGTAGCACCCACTTAAAACATCAGCTGTTAGAGACATGTGATTAAATCAGATTCATAGCTACGAATACAAAAAAAGAAAGCTAAATTATGCTTTCAGTGCAAACAACTGCAAAGGACAGGCTGCAAATACAATCTAGGCTTACCAAATGGTGACTAGCAAATAACAACCCAGTATTCATCAGATTATTCAAGGGCCTGACTTTTAATCACTAAATTCTCAGGACTGACCCTTTCTCAATTGCAATCATAACCTGTACAAGTCAAAGTAGAGGGATTCTCCATCTACTGTGTATGGTCAGAGACTTGTCTTGTCAACAATGCCAAACACAGAGAAGGTCAGAGCCCTGCAAGTAAGAAAATATTCACAGAAGTATGATTCACAGATTCAAGTAGTTCTAAATAACTCACTCCTTAAGCATGTCTTTCATCACTCAATATTTTGGACCATTTTCATTGATATACTAATGTATGCTCCATCATGCTCACTTGACATTTGCAATGTTCACATCTGGGAGAGAGTAATGTCGGGAGTGCCTCACCTGTAGCCACCTTACATCTTCCACGTTTCAGAACCGTTTCATTATAGGAAAATACAGTAATTTAGTGGGTGCTCAGTGTATCAGCCTGGCCTGCTTGTTCTGCACAATAGTTACAATAGCATGTAGAAAACACCCCAGTCCTTCTTGCAGGTTTCACACTGAAGACTTTTACATCATAAACAAAGTTCAGAACTCAAAGAAGGATTAAGTTGAACGCACTAGCAGACTGAAAGGAGAAGCCAGTGGCTTCTGAAAAACATGAAGTTTGCTGTTGAAGAGGTCTGATGGTTTTTGTAAACCCCAAAACTTTTTTATAAGTAGCAATACTGTCATGTTTAAAACACTTATGAATGTTCTTAGCTTACTAATGCAACCCATAGGGGAATCAAAGGGCCACCCATCAAGTGCTAGCAGGACGCCAAGAATTGTTCCCTTAAAAACATAAGCCCGATAAAAATTCAATATCTGCCAGGACCCGAATTTGGGAAGTAAAGTCAGCGTTTGGACTTTAGGACTACTTCCAGTGATCTGAATGCTGAGTGGTGCGACACTGTGGAAAGCTTTCTGAAATTCTATAGGGATTTCAGACATCCCAGTCCCATCACAGCTCTGCGCTTGCTGAGCAGCAGACTAACTGAGAAGCATGGCTCCTGTTTCTTACAAGGTTCTCTAGGTGCCTCTGGATGCCTATTCAAAAGCCATCAAACATATATACCTTACTTCTGGTGCTGTATATGAACCCTGTAGTAGAGGGAGAAGGGTACCCAGATAAGTTGCTTGGAGTTCCGGACAGAGCAGATCTGCCAGACTACAGGATTTGTTGCTCTGGGTCTGATTTGTTTGCTTATTTCCTGTGACTGCTGCAACAAAACTGTCTCCTTACTATCCAGAAACAGGCTGTGTGGTACACAGAGAAATGAGCAAGAGACAGGGAACTGGAAGTCCAGTTTGATAATACTGCCTAGGCCCCCAACTTCGGTAATGCCTTTGGGCAAGTAACTTGCAGCAAACTCCCCTGAAGTGTCTGGAGCTTCACAGAATGCAGTAGAAAAATAAAAGGGGAAAACACTGCATCTCAGTTTTCCTATCTGTAACATGGGACTAATACTTACCAACCGACCCATCTCACAAGGGAGATGCAATAATTAATTAGCTAATGTTCCTACAGCACTTTAACTCTGTAAAGTGTAAAATAAATGTTAAGCGTTATTGGCACTTAGATTCTACAGTGATTGGTGCCCTACAATTCCCTAAGCCAGGCAGCTAGTTACTGCTGCTCAGAGCAACAGTAGCTTACGATACATCCTGCATTAACAGCTAGTTTCTAGATGGTTATGTGCCAGTGTGGCTGTACATACACCCTCCCACACATGCCAGATGCCATACAGGTGAATTCTGATATGGAGGTCCAGGATGTGGCTACACAGGGACTCTGCAGCCACTGTAACTAAGCAGTCCATTTTGATGTGGTTTTTTCTTGCTCTCTGAAGCAGATTATTAGGTACTAGCCAGCAACAGCAGCCTGATGCCTTGCTGTTTAAATATTATTTTACCTAATTTTGTCAGGAAACTCATTAATATCACTGCAAATATCTAGAGCTCAAATAAATTCAATGTCAAAGTAGCTAACTGGCAAACTGTGTAGATCAACTGAGATAAAAACCCCAGCTTTCTTCCTTGGCATTTTGTTGCTTTAGACTTCTTAGATAGATTTTCTTTTCAGTGAGCAAGGAGGCAATATCTTTGAAAGTTATGTCTGGGAGATGGATATGTAGGTAACAGTGCTTAATATTAGCTGCTGCTACAAAAGTTCACAAATTCCTGTGTCATGGCTTTTGTGTAGTTCCTTATACCAAAGTGTGTTTCCACAAATATAGTGGAATGAGACTGGCTTGCAGCTCTGTAGTTCAAGAAAGAGTTGCTGTTTTGCCCTCCCAGAAATGGCCTGGCATGTCAGTATTGATGTCTCTGCATTTACATTATATAAAATTACAGGATTTTATTTCAGGTTAGATTAACCTGGTCCGCTTCCTTATCATGCCTGTATTTCAAAGCCATTCAAAGCACTAGTCAATTATTTGTGGCCTTATGACTCCAGCTGGATTTTGAGTGAATCTAATACAAGCCAGGAGGAGAGGTTCTTATTTAGTTTGCTCTCCAAGAAATCTTACTCACATGCACAAAGCCACAATGTGAATCAAACCAGTACATGGTAAAGGAGACAACTGGAAATTCTGTAAAAATTTAATTGCTGCTTGCAACCAAAACGCTAGAGTAGGTGCAATCGCAGCTCACATGGTACTTTTTCATTTGACTTTGAAAGAAGCCATCAGGACGATAAGCAGTCAAGTAACATCAGACTATCTGACCACAGTTTAAGAGTACATCTCAGTGCAAAGATCACTTGATTCTTTCTCACTTTCTTACACTGTTTCCCTAAGCATCTCCTATTCGGCTTTATCAACCATAGGCTACTGGACTAGGCAGGCATTCAGTCCAAACCAGTCAGAATGTTCTTATGCAGTATTCTGATATATCCAGAACATAAAGAGGACTCAAATATTGATACACATTGATGGCAATTCCAGGCATCTACAACTTTACTATGGGGTATTGTACAGAATGTTAATTAACTAGTAGCATCCATGAGAATAGTGACTGACATCAGGAAGAACTAGAGAAACCTGGGTGGAAAATCAGAGCCCTAAATTTGACATTGGGTCCTAGGAGTTATATGTCATATTGAGACTCCACCATAATAAATACTTAAAATCTCATAAAACCTGCTCATGGTGGAGGTGGGAAGCATCTGAATTATGTATTATTAATGTACACTCACTCATCTTGTTAATTAGTGAACTGGGTATAAGGTAGTTTCTTTTTGTGATCTTCCCATGAAAGCTGGCAAAAGTGCTTTGTGTAAGACTAGCTGGTTGTCACTGTCTCGCTTCTCTTTTGAAGTTTCTGAAAGTGAATGGCTTAATATCTCTTTTAGTACTCAACCACCAGTAGCATCTAGAGCAATGCAAACCAAAAACATACAATTTTTTATGCTGCAGTAAGAATCAATCACACAGTGATTATTTTGCTTTGTTTCAAATGAGTAGATACATGAACATATCCCTTCAAAAACTTACTGATCTTTAAGGCATGTCTTAAGCAACGTCTGTTCTTGTTTTGCCCCTGCCCATGTAAAAGATGTTTAAAAGTCAGTACTATCTCTTTTCAAAACTCATCATCATCACTTTCTTAAGATCTATGATTCAGATCTTTGCAAGTTTCTCTCAGAAAATGTCAGCAATCTGAATACGTCTCTATTGTAATTTTCTTGAAATTTGAGGTTAATATTTATTTATGAACTTTCAAGGTCAGGAAAAGCCAGACAAGTTATACACTCATTTTTGTTAGTTCTTTTTTGTAAATCTATGAATGAATATCTGAAATATTTTTGGCTGTTAAACAACCTTTGTCATCCAGGACATCATAAAACAAATCTAGGTTGGTGTTTTTTTCCATATATAGCAAAAGCCTTTGTTTTCCCTAATCAGATAGCAAAGAGGTATGATAAGGAAGAAACTGAGTATGTCTTTTCCAATGTTTTAAGTGTCGGTCTTGTGTACATGTGAGATGCACAGGGTTCCTTCACAGAAGATGAAACCTCAGTCATGTTCCGTCTTCAGAAAGTTTTACTAATGCCAGAAAAAATGTACAAGAAGATACTGCTACTAGAGGGTGATGCTATTAGAAAAAAAATCAATCTAGAAATGAGAAGTACATTTTAAATTGTAAGTAATTGCATAACAAAAAAGATTGGTTTGAGGTGAGCAAACTTTCATTACAGGAATTGAGGATGTCCAGTAAAGGCTGAAATGTTCTTTAACTGACCATATCTCAACTATCACTTTTCATAGTCTTTCAATCTCTGTTATTTTCTGAAAGCCAGAAAATCATTTGCCAGGGGCGAGTGATTCCAGTAAGTTCTCGGTTTTCACTAAAAAGAAAGTTTAACTTACAATTACAGAAGGAGCCTTAATGTGCATACCACACATTTCATAAGTTTTATATTAAATATGCGCAAGGACCAGACCTTTTCTACAAGTATTATTGTATTAAATATTTCATGATTTTAAGATCAACTGTATGTCTCTGGAGAAGTCTTTTTGATGGTTTCTGAACACTCAGGTACACAAGTGCCATTTTCCACTGAAAACATAGCTACACGATCCTCTTAAAAGTTCCTAATTTTGTCAATCTCTTCTTTGCATCTTCTGGAAAGTACAGCATCTGCTGGCAGGACTAAGTGACCTCACACATATTACTGAGGTGGATGCTCAGGAAAAAACACTCCTTTTTGCACAATGAATCTGTTATGAACATAAGTATAAATATTTCTATATGTTTGATTGTGGGAACTTGACAGCTTAGAATTCCTGTCCTTTATCTCCCATGCAGGAACTGCTGTGCAGTGAATAGGGTCATGGACCTGGAAGCAGCATCCTTGGCGAGAACTAACAGTGTTATCCCAGGAAAATTGCTTTATCTGTTTGCGAGCTCTATTTCTTTCTCAAAACTCGAGTCTTCGGGGCAGGGTCTGCACTCAGCTTGGCATTGGTTTTGCCTAGTGCAAAGGGTCTCCACTCTTCCTCAAATATTTAAGTCAAGCCTTTAATGTGTATAATAAATATTAACAGGAGCATATTCTCTTCTACACATCCATTTATAGCCTCCCTTACAATTTAATTATCAATGCAAAATGTTTAAAGTCATTAGAGACTTTTATTACTAATTTATGTCTGTAAATCAAAACTGAGCAATTTTAGAGTCTATTATCTCTTAATGAAAGTAAGTACTCAGCACAGTGCACCTTAAAAATGACAGAATCTTGGTGACTTCTTCCAGTTCAGAGCTGCTGTGCTCTAACTGCAAACAGTAAAATCACACACACACAAAAAATAATCAGTGATTGCATCATTTATTCTTATTTACCAGTTTCAAGGATGCTGCTGAATTGCATAGCTAAGGAAGAACCATGGAGATCTGTTGACTTAATTTCAGGATCATTAAAGCTGGATCTTAAGCAGGCTTTGGAAAGGCGTTGTAGTCCTGAGAGCTCTGATTCTGTAGGAATGTAAACAGTTTAGTACCGTTTCCATCTGATGACCATTGATAATAAGAAGACAAAATCCCTGGGAACTGCTGAATGCAACCCAGCAAGTACCTGGTACAGTGCTGGGGTCCTGTGCTCCTCCTCAGCACCACCATGTCCTCACAGCACATGTGCACAGTCTGGTGGTGTGTACGGGCACTTGATGCCATGTGGCACGTATTCCTCATACCCCATCACCTGATCCCAGGCTGAACGACCCAAACTCACTCAGCCTGTCTTTGCAGAGGAGGTATTCCATCCATCTGAGAGTCTTTGTGGACCTGCTCCAGCAGGTCCACTTAACCCAGACAAGCCCTCCACAAATAAAATGGAAGCTCTTTTAGAGGAAGAACAGGCGAAGGGACTCTGCTAAATCAAACACTTCAAACAAATGTGAAGAGATTATACTACTTTAATATCAGTTACTGAAGGTGCAGACTAGCTTAGATTCAAATAAAGGCTTCCCAAAGCAGGTATTTTATATTTACAGTATGTTTTTCATTCTAGAGAATGAAAACATAATAACTTAATAAGGAACCATGCATACAACAAACTGCTTTCCCCAAAACTAAAGGAAGCCATCAGATGTATCTGCTGATTAATAATTACAGCAGCAAATAGTGATTTAGGACTGCAGGCTTTTTTTTTAATTCCTCTTTTTTGGCACTGTAGGGTGAATTTAGGTGAAGCAAAATGTAATTTCCCAAACTGGAATTCAGCCAGGATGTATCCCTTACCTTTTGCTTTTGCTGCACCAAACAAAGGGAAAAAAACCAAACCCAACAAACTGTATTCAATACTTGGTAATAAACTGTGTTCTAATACTTACAATAAACCACTTCATATCAGGTAGAAATGTAGTCATATTTGCACTGCACTGCTTTCTATTTTCCATCTAAAATCTGAGTATCCTAAGTTTAACACTTTTCCTTTGTCTTATGCAGTTTGGCCATAATTAGAATTCTAGTGAAATCCAGCAAAGTCTCCAGGACTTAGGGAACTTTGGATAGCAGAGTAATTCCATCTGATAACAATATTTCATAGATACTGAAAATATAGAACATTTATTTTGGTGACTTTAGCAGAGATTCCATTCTAAGGACCTAACAGATAATAAACAATAATTTCTTTACGTTAGTTAGAAAAGATGTTTCACGGTTGAACATACATCAAAGTCAATTGCTGAGGGCATTATATATAATATGCTAAATCTTTAACAGATGGGCTATACAAGAGCCTGAATAAGTCCTTGATTAGAGCTGTGCCTATATTGCTCTACAAAACTTCCAGATGCCATCACGTTGCTAATAATTTGGGGATTGCTTTTCACCATACTGGACCTGCTTGTCAGCTCTGCCCAATTAGCGAAGATAGCTCCAAGGAACGAGCACAGTGGTTTTCAACCACAGAGGTTTTCAACCTGGGGCAGTGTTTTTCAGCGTTTCTCAGTGTGTGGACCCTTTAGGATTTATCACTGGATCTGTGGATCTCTGCACAGCAAATGAAAATCTGCTGGCAGTGGGCATGCTGGTTTTGCTTACCTTTTGTGGTCCCCATAGTGGGAGTTCTGGGACCCACAGGAGTCTGCAAAGGCTGACAAAGACTGTCTTAGGATAACATGCTTCTCATAAAGAGGCTCATGTTTTTCTTGAATCTTTGTAGCTGAGACTTGCATTTTTCTACTACATAAGACAAGCCACCAGCCCTAAGGAATCAAAGCCTGTGGATAAAGCAAATCAAGCCTTCTCAAAATGCTTGGGAATAGCATGCTCAAGCAATAATTTGTGGGGTGGGATTTTTTGTTTGACCACAGGAAAATTATAGCTTCATTTAATATTTTGAAAACTTTCAGAATGTTCATGAATTCAAAGAGGAATAAATACAAGTGCCTCAGCAGAACCGCCATTTAAATCAAATTAACTTTACTAATTAGGGGAAAAAAAGCAGGCATCCCACTATCAGGCATAATTTGTGCTCATAGAACTTCACACTTCAGGTGATATACTCTGCCTGAGAGATAGCTAAGAGAGCAATGTACCCATCAAAATGGGAAATCAACCATGGCTACTAGATTTTTCAATTCGCAAAGATTTGAAAAAAAAAAATAATCCGACTTTCCCAGAGGAATTTTAAGTCTTCAGATGAAATCAAAGTCATTATATTCAAATGAGTGAGTATATAGAGCTAGCCAGTGATACTGAAATGATTTCTTGTTGGGTAGCTGAAAATAATGGATGGAAATGTGATTGTCATAACACAGTACCCAAGCAGTCGTGTTTAATTCACATTGCCTAGACTCTCAGGCTTCTTTTTTGACAGCTGAGATGGTGTAGTTGCTCATGGGCTGACAGGAGAAAACTTTCTAACATCAGATGATTTGGGAAGAGCCCCAGTGCTTGGATGCAACCTCTGTCACCCATCCACACTGCAGGTACGCTTGCATCTGCCAGGGGCTCTTCAAACCTCTCCTCCCTCAGAAGCACCACATGCAACTACTTGGTAACCCACTGAGACGTGCCAGGGCATCACACTGGGTAGTGGAGGTGGGGAGAGGTGGTTTGTGCTGCACATATTCTAGGGGTACAACAGCAGTTAGAGGAAAGTGTGAGCCTCTGTGAGTCTTGCTTTCAGTGCCTGGGACTTTATGGGCTTTATGGCTGCGTAACAGCATAATGATGCTGTAAATCACGCATAAGGGGCCTCTGGAGAATTCTCCTTATGTAAGGGATTTCTCGGCCTGGGTGAGACACTTGCACCAGGTTTTGGCATACACAACAGGAGAAAACAGACGGAGCAGCATGGCTGGTAAACCATGGCCAATGGCTGATGTTGTTCAAATGAATCCTCAGGAATCAGGACTCAGCTAGAGCAGTGCAGAGCCAGCCGTAAGATGAATTTTTGCCAAGGATCTTCAGTAGCCTAAGAATATGGTGCAGAGGCAGCTTGAAGTGATTATTAACTTCCCTCATCATTTTGCCCTTGGTTGCTGCGCCAAGTCCAGGAGACGGGGAAAGGAGAATTAGGGAATCTCTCCCTTCATAAATGTGAGCTGATAATGACTTCTCCATGAGGTTAAGAAGCACAGGAAATAGTGATCAATATTACATGGTTGTACCTTAAAAGTGCAAGGGCCATTTGTGCATTCTGGCCCGCAATGGAGGGGGTTACAGCACCATCAATAATTGATTCATAAACTATGCCTGCGTATTCCCAAATGCTACAGTAGGTAAATACATACTGAGGCTGAACTCTGGATAGTAAAAAAATCTTTCTTTAGCTTGCAGTTGTTTCACTCTAAAATGAAGCCGATTTTTACTTATAATTCCAAGGTTCTGTCCCGATATTACCTGAACATATTAGCTGTTCTTAAGAAGCCTATGTCTGCAATAAGGATACTTACTTGACTTCAGGCTGCAGTGCCTCTGCAGATTATGAATGCTATCCAACCACAGCAGGCAGAAAAGACCCGAGGAACCCACAGCAGCAAATGCAACCCCTTCTACTGACACACCATGACAGACTGGATTTCTACTCCTTCTGAAAGTTACCAAACATTTCATCAGCACATATTTGGTAAATAAGTTTCTGGTTGTGACCTTTGATATTAATACATCGTGCTGACAAAATCTAGCTTTTTTTAATAAAAGTGGCACTTGAGATTGGCACAGATTTTCAGCTAATGATGCCTTTTTAGGGAAGAGAAAGAGAATCAAGAGTTGGTTACTTACTGAGCCATCCATCATTTTGATAGAGAGACCTGGCCTAAGTCTTTCTTCTTCAAGACATTAATTTTCCACCTCCCCTTCCTTGCTCAGAGAAGGCCCAATCCTGCTCTTGTGGAAATCAATGGCAAAAATCCTACTAATTTCAGTGGATTAGTTCCAGTATCTCAATTTACATGTGATTAACAGTAATTTTGTCTACTTAGTGCCTAAAAAATTCATAATCAAATTTACAATAAGCTGTGCACTGATTTTCTAGGGATCCCAGCTTATTTCATAGGCTTCTAATTTCAACATTTAATCACTTCTGGTTCTAGCCCAATATGCAATCATCTGACCACAGAATATGTTCTTAAAAGCTTCCCACAAAGTTACTGGATTTGTAGCTGATGGAATGCTAATTCACAGGATTTCTTTAACACTGAAGTGCAAGTAGAATTGCTCTGCTCGACAGACAAACATTCATCCTCTGCACATTTTCTATACTGAAAGCCTTTTTATACATTATCTGCATTAGCTGAGGTGAATGAGAAGAGCAATTCACAGTCAGGAGTCCTAGGAATGTGGGACAAATGTGATGCCTGTGTTTAAGGAATATGGAGTTTTCCTTGCAAAGAAGATGCATGCTTAAATTGAGATGAGATTTCTATGCATTGATCTAAAACCATTCATCTAGAATGGCCACAGCGACATTTTGGGCCATCATAGGTCAAATGGTCAGTCAGCCATGTTATAGGAACAATCTATACCACTGGCAGATGATCCCACCATGAAGGTCCCATTTGCAGCCAAAGTAGACCCTGAAAACTATAAGCAAGAAGCCATATAGACCTGGCCTGATATTGTGAGGCGCTCAGCACACCTGGGTAGTACTGTGTGCCATTTCCTCACTGATCTTGCTGGTAGTGGAGGATTAAGAGCCCTTCAAAAGATAAAATCAAAAGGGGGTAATTTAAAAAAATGTGACTAACCCTGGTGCTCATTAAAATGAGGGACTAATTGCAGTGGTTCAACTCCAGTCGGGTAGTGCCTGAGCAGGTGTTGTGTCCGCTTCCCCAGTCAGCTCAGGCAACGCACCTGCTAAAGGACTGCCATCCCAGACTTACCTGTCTCAGGGTTTATTCTGTGGGAAGGATCACTAAAGTGTTGTTCATCCCTCATGTAGCTCTTCTGAGAGCCTCTTCAGAAACAGCTGGCATGCCATCGTCCTGCAACACACTTTTAAGGCCCTGAACATGATCTGGACATAGGTTTCCATAAGCAAAAGGCTACTGCATAAGGATGAGCAGTGAGCTATTTTATTGAAGGCTTGTTGGCATTAAAACATCAAGGGCTGAAGGACCTGGACCTCCACCTCAAGTCTGGCATTTTGGCATTCCTAAGCCTAACCTCTCCCTCCTTCCCCAGCGCTGTTCTCTGCTGGTGGCCCTCAGAGCTACCATTCCCAAGATGCACCATGGAAACAGTGAGAAACTTCCTAAATTGCCACTATTTTTTTCTTTTTTTTCTTTTTCTTTTTGCATATGCTTGCCTGACTAAATACATTATTTGATACTTATTCTTTAATTTATGGTAGCAAGAAAACTATACCAAGCCCTGCATATCCGAGCTCATTGCTGTGACTCTTTCTGATCGCTTTATCAAATGGAACCCTTTCTTTTAAGCTGTTAGCTAAATGTCGCGTGAAGTTCTGAGAACAATTGTGCTGCTTTGGGACATTAACTTCACATTAATTTGGCTAATCACTTCTACTTCACAGAAGTTTGTTTGAAAAACAGGATACTTGGCTGCAGTGAAACCTGTATGAAAAGTCACGTAATAACAGCCATCATCTGTGGTAACAGGTAGTAAAATCTCAGGATGAGCTAACGTGGAGTTAAAGATGGAAACACACAGGAAGTGTATTTTTCTGGATGGCTGTGTGCAACAGAATGGAGATCGGGATCAGGAGATATAAGAAAAATCATATTCAAGAGAAATAAATGAAAGCTTCTGTTAGGTGCAGCTCTTACTTGCCTGTTTTATTCTGCCCATGGAGAAAAACATGTGCAGCATTGCCAGGTTTTAGAATTAATTCCACAACATTTGCTGTCTGTTTTCTGGCAGCCCCAACCCCTGAAGTCAGAAGACTTGTGTTAAGAGTATTCTCTTCCTCTCTGCCTTTCTCCTCCCCAGGAATGTTTAATACTTGCAGAACAGCCCTAGAGACCCTGACCCCTGGTGGTTCCAGAATCATAAGGCACAAAGAACGTGCTCTGTTAATGTCCTGTGAAATTAATGCCAATCCCACAATTAATAAGCACTCACACGAGATTTCTGAGTATTGTGGGTTGTCTGTACCGAGTGTAGCTTCCCCTCTCCAGGTAAGAGGGAAAGTAGTAATGGTACCAGTATCTGGGAAGATGATGTCATAGAATCATAGAATGTTTTGGGTTGGAAGGGACCTTAAAGATCACCCAGTTCCAACACCCTGCCATGGGCACGGACACCTTCCACTAGACCAGATTGTTCAAAGCCCCATCTAACCTGGCTTTGAACACTGCTAGGGATGGAGCAGCCACAGCTTCTCTGGGCAGCCTGTGCCAGTGTCCAGCATCTGTTGCACTGGGCACATAGTCAGCACCACTTCCAGTTGATTCCCCACCCATTACAGAGAAGAAGCGAACATGGCTGAAAGGAGTGGATGCGTATTGTGAAGATTGCTCCGGATTTGTGCATGCAATTAGCCACCACCCACACTTCACCCTCCACACTTGTTACCCAGAGAGGTATGGTGGGGTTACCCCAGGGAAGGAAGGTGAGGGGCTCTGGCCAAGCCCAATAGGTAAACTATCTCAAGAACATCACTAACTAGAACCAATTCAGAAAGTCTAAAACCTCAAGGGAAAAAAGGAAAATCAAGGAGCTGCGATTCCATCATAGAAGAAGACAGCCAAAAGACACTCCAGCAGGCTCAGCTGGAGGCAAATTAATCCTTCCCCTGCCCTCCCTCAGGAACTGAGGTGTAGCCAGGGTCCCCTGCCAGGTGAAACTTTGGTGACTGGACCCCAGAGCAAGTGAGCAGAATTTAACATATTTTTAGAAGTGCGGAGCATGAAAGAAATTCAGCTTCAATATGTTTTGTTCTTACTCATGGCACTTTCAAGGTCTGCAGTGTAGTTCTTCAGCTACCATTCCAGGGGTTTGGCACTTTCCCTTTTCTCTGATAGTATTTTCTCGCTGAATGAACTAGATGTTGCTGTGATGTTTAGAAAAGGTCTGTGGGTCTCCATCCATTTTTTACCAGCTCCTCTTGCAGATCACAGAAGGTTGCCAAGTTATGACTGGTCTCCAGAAATCACCTTTGCCCTCCTGCAAAATGCTTTCATTCAGTAAGCCTCTGCTTGCATTCAAAGCTGATTCAGCAGTCCTTCCTGCAGAGAGAACTGCAGACTTCTGGTACCAAGTTTGGAGACAACCAGCCCAGCTGCTGCTTGAAGCAGGAGCCGGCATCCAGTGCACAGCCAACACAAGTCAGCAGCAATGTAGTATCATTCAGCGTCTTTTAGAAGTACCAGGGCTAGGCTCAGGCTTGCAATTAGCATATGCTAATGGCTCATTATAATATGTGAATGACACACTAGGTCAGAACTGCACGCCCATTCAAACTAATGAACTGTGCACTTTTTTTTTAAGTGGCACTAGTAATTGGGTGCATCATTTTTCTGTCGCTGCTGGGCAGAGAATAAGGAAGCCATCTGTAACGACAGGCCAATGTTTGTAGCAACCCCGTTGAGAAGTAAAGGCAAGGACTGCTAATTTCCAAGTGTCCAGCAGGGAACCAGGACACATGCCTCCAGTCACCATCGTCACAATTCTTAGTATCTGAGCAGGTAATTATATGGTCATATTTTTAGAAGAGATCAGCATTTAAGATAACTGTTGAAAACTCCCAGCCACAGTAGCATGCAGAGATCTGTTTGAGCACCTACTGCCTGAAGTGTAGAACACCTGGGTTTTGAAAATGCAGCTGCATGTGACCTTGCTGTAATGAAAAAATATTAATATCTCATTTATGTGGTCTGCTCTTCCCTCTCAAAATAAATTCTCCTATAAAGTTACACCACTCTTTCTGAAGCAGACAAGTGTTGAGTTTAGTATCAGCCCCTAAGAATGGATGGCCTGTGAAACTTTCTAAAACTTATCTACTTCAACCCTCACAACCGGATTATATACATACCATAGAATCATAGAATAGTTAGGGTTGGAAAGGACCTCAAGGTCATCTAATTCCAACCCCCCTGCCATGGGCAGGGACACCTCCCACTAAACCATGCCACCCAAGGCTATGTCCAACCCCGCCTTGAACACTGCCAGGGATGGAGCATTCACAGCTTCCCTGGGCAACCCATTCCAGGGCCTCACCACCCTCACAATAAAGAACTTCTTCCTTAGATCCAATCTAAACTGCTCCTGTTAAAGTTTGAACCCACTACCCCTTGTCCTCTCACTACAGTCCCTCATGAAGAGTCCTTCCCCCAGCATCCCTATAGGCCCCCTTCAGATACTGGAAGGTTGCTAGGAGGTCTCCACGCAGCCTTCTTTTCTCCAGCCTCAACAGCCCCAATTTTCTCAGCCTATCTTCATACGAGAGGTGCTCCAGTCCCCTGATCATCCTCGTGGCCCTCCTCTGCACTTGTTCTAACACTTCCATGTCCGTTTTATGTTGAGGACACCAGAACTGCACACAATACTCCAAGTGAGGTCTCACGAGAGCAGAGTAGAGGGGCAGGATCACCTCCCTCGACCTGCTGGTCACGCTCCTTTTGATGCAGCCCAGGATACGGTTGGCTTTCTGGGCTGAAAGCGCACACTGCCAACTCATGTTCATATTCTCATCGACCAACACCCCCAATCTCTTTATTAAAATCCTTACTCAAAATCTATATCAAAAATAAAATAATAATCAAAGAATGATTAAAATATCAGTTCGTATAGGTCTTTTTTTAAGTCAGAGACATTTGTCAAAGGGATATGATTTTCTTGTCCTAATTTTAGATACAAAAACAAATTTTGTGTTAAATGTCACACCGTAGACAGCCACCAGAGTCTGCAATAGAATCAAATCTACCTGGATCTGTACCTCTCCAGCAGACACTGCCTACAGGAAGTATGGTGGAGGGATACTGGCTCCAAAGCTGATGTGTATAAGGCAGATCTTTATATGCCCCAGGGTTGGTGCAGGATATCCCAGACTGAAGCCCCAGCTGGTAACTCCACACAGCTTTGCACTGTGAACCATGGACTAGTTTATCCAGGTTTTTTATAGCTCACAAATCTCTACAGCAGGTTCTGGGTGTTGGTGTAGGCACAGCTCATCCTTATTAAAGTGTCCCATGGGTGTCACTTTTGGGATTAGCTCTTCAATGTAGTGATTCTATGATTCTTCTAGATTGTTCTTTCTCTTGTATAATTCTTGCTCTTTTCTGTCTTTGCCATGCTGGGGTGGCATTGTGGGGACACAAGCATGCTATAATACCCTCTTTATTATAACCAATTTAGAAAGCTCATTAAAAAAGTCTATTAATCCTAATTCATCTGTTCACATAGCCATTCTGACAGTAAGGTATTTCCCTCCTGGCAATTTTATTAAGCGAGAGGAAAATATCAGCTCTGAGTTTCAGTGCTCATAAGTAGTCCTAGAACACAGGATGTGCACACTGTCTTCTATAGCCTCATGCTTATTTGATAGGTTGCTCAGAGTCCTTTCACGGGAGGAAAGGTCAGTAACGAGGCATGATAACAAAAAAACAATATTTTGGCAGAAGTGACTTAGTGTTTAAAGCCTGGAGTAGTGTTCCCAGAAAAACTCCATCAGACGATGTCCAGCGGATTTTAGAGCAACCAGCAGTGAATGGAAAGGGCAACAATTTAAATGGTGGAAAAAAAAAAAAAGGTGAAAAAAATAGCCAGGGAACTGTGAGAAAACCCGGCAAATTCGACAGCAATCTGCAGGTGGCAGTGTTAAACCCTTTGCGTATGGCTCTCACTTTTGATGTCAGCAGAAATATCAGAGATCAGGATTGGGCCAGAGACTCTCTGCTTAGTATCTCTGGACACACGGTTTTGGTATTGGCATTGCAAAAAACAGCTCATGTTCTCAAAACCTAAATGCATAATTTGTGAATGATATTATGTGACTGCAGCTGGCAGCGAAGGATGATATATTGTTAATGTCTTTCTGCAAATGTTAGATGAATAGCTATCAAAACTCTATTGTCTACATTGGCATTCATGTAGCATAGCCTAAAAACACTTCAATCTCTCTCACTAACTAGAGGTTTTACTATTTTTCACATCATTTGAATTTTTATTACATCTAAATAATAAAATGCATTATTAGGATCTATCTAAATCCACAGTATTTGCAATTTTAGGATTTTCTGCATAGATTTGGCTCAACTCTCCAGAATCTAAGCCTTCACTTTAGTGAGCTGAACTTTCTCTTGCCCTTCAGGTTGCAAAGGTATCTTGGCAATATTTAAATGCCCTACCTCTCCAATATATGGCTTAGTGCTGAGCAGAGAAAGATTGAATTCAAACCTGTAAACCACATTCCATTTATAAAATGAGGTCTAATAAAAAAATGCTTATTTGGCTGAAGATAGGGCAGTCATGCTGGCAATTATGTTACAAATTTTTTACAACATCTGAAGTCTTATTTAAAAGGAAATTAGTAGAAAATGAATGAAATAGTTGAATTATTTTCCAGTTGCAATAAGTTTGAATAATATGTAATAATGTATATAAAAATAATTGCTGCTCCTCATCATAGGTTTTGCTTCAGTGCTATCTGCTTAAATGACCCTAAGTCAAAGAGTGCTTTTTAGTGTCTCTTCCCATTTCTTAAAAATTGAATTGCTCTTGCTAAATGAGTGGCGGCTGTCTCTATTCCCTTCCCACAGACCATAGACGATGGGAAAAGAAATATTATCTTGTTTCCATTTCAGAGCCATCAGCTTTAGAAATGCTCTTGACTATCTGTGTGGGAAATGCCCTCATCAGAAAGGCTGTGCTGCACCTGTCTGGGTGTAAGAGCCAGGTTCCTGGATGAGCAACTTGTAAATGGTGTTTCAGTCAGGTAAATCAGTGAGAATGGCTTGGGAGATACAAGGGACCACCTCTCCAGGGTCAAAACTACCCTGTCACCTCACCAGCAGGGATCGGAGGTGCACAGCCAAGTATCCAATATCCCCACAAGGTCGCCACCCCCTGGCCACAAGCTCACTGCTCCATCATCATCAAAAGACAGCACCTCTTGTGCAAACAAGCTGAAATTTCTTCTATTCTTGAAGGAACAAGTTTGCTGCCAGAGTGCACATATCTGAGTGATGCTAAAATCTGGGGAACCCATCTATGGGCTCTGCCTGTGGTTCTCAATCTGCTTGGTGGCCCCGACAGTGGGCATGAAGTCACTGAGTGTCAGTGAGTGGAAACCCATTGCAACTCCCAGGCCTTCAGCATCCAGCCCCAAACCTCATCTGGCTCCTGCAGTATCCTGCAAGCACTAACAGCTGAAGAAACTATGGTGAGATACAGAAGCAGAGTTTTTGCAGGATCTCTTAAGGACAGAGGGGAGCTACAAGGCAGGCACAGGTCTCCTCTCTCTGCAGACATCACATGAATGGAACCATCACTGTCTATCAGCCAAGTGGCACAGAGCCAGGCACCACACCAGGCAGGGGTCGCAAAGCAGGAGAAAGAGGAAAAAAGCTCCCGTGTGCCTCCTGATAACCCTCACCTGACAAGAACCCTGGAGGCAAAAAGGATGATTTCTCCAAGGACAATGCAGTCCTAAAGCATAGACAGGACAGTGAAAAGATACTTTAACCCATGAGGTTAGATACTGGTAGCAGCTAAGCTATGCCAGCAGAGAGTCTTCTACTGACAAAATTATGCTGTGGCATACCCAGGTTAAATTTTGCATTGCTGCATGAGGACAGGCCCAGAAGTGTCACAGTCCAGGGGCTTTGCATACCCACCATGGTCCCTACTGGGAAAATACAGCACAGCCTCTTCCCCATCATCCATAAATGTATGCTCACCCTTCAAAGTCCAAAGCCCACTGAGAGTTTCAGGGAGATGTCTTCTTCCACCCAGGGGCTTTCAAGCTGCCTTACAGTCTTTAAAAAAGCTTTTGTCTTGTGCTGTCACAGAGCCTTGCAAGCTTTTACTAAGGCAGAGGTAAAAAGATAGGATAGAATTTGGGTCTTCGATCTGGGAAGAGACAGAAGCCAGAGATCCAGTGTCCATGTTCCAGAGCATGGAGCTTGCCTTGAAAGGAGCCTGAAAGAAGTTATACTTGGGGCCTTCAGGAAGGCAGCTCCCAAAGGTCCACACAGAGCCTGGAGGCCTGTCAGACCCTATTTATCTATAGTGTTGGCTTTATCCTAGACTATTACTCTTGGCATTAAAGTGTGTAGTGCATTTTAATAGTGAGTTTTATTTGTTGAAAGGATTAAACATTTGTAAAATATATGTCAAATCAAACCTTGATTCAAATAATCAGGGTAAGATGGAAAAAGCGCTGCATATATTCAATGGCATGGTTGTTGAAAGCCATTTTAGCTCCACAAAGACTGCACACCCACACCTCAGTGTTTTTCTGTGTCAAGGTTTCTAAGGGCTCTTAAGTGAGTTAAAGATGCCACAACAAAATTACACAAAGTGAATCACTAACCCACAGTGCTCACAAGTTAGAGCACAGGCAATATTAAACAACCAAATAAACGTGCAAAGGGTAGAAAGATAACTGGTGAAAGACAGGAGAGTTACACAAATCAATAATTACAGAGGTATCAGTGTTCACAGCAGGTTGCCATTCCTGCCAACCCAGGCTTGTCATGATTCATTCCAGAGGAGTGGGGTCAATTTTATCCTGTGTTTAGCACTGATTCAGCATGAAGTACATATTTCAAGAAATTTGTATCGTGCTCTCTGGCTTCAGTTAAGTGAGAGATGCCAGCAGACTTCAGTCCAGAGTACAAAAAAAGAAATAGAGGTTTCCACTGGATGTAGAATGCAAATTATCCATTCTGAGTCTTAAGAACAGCTAAGCTACTGTCAGCTGGGTTTTCTGAAGTTACGTTGCATAGGCCAAAATCTGAAAGTCCATCGTAATACTGATATATCAAAGCATTTAGGTGGTTCAATAAATCAATAAGCCATTTACATTTTTGGCATTTACTGCAGAATGTTGGGGCACACACATAAACTGAGGAGAATTACGTAAAACTCCTGTTTTCTGGGAAAAGCCATGGAAGTATCCTGTTGCCTTTTCCTGATACCTTACAGCATGTGCTATTCTGAGCAATAAAAGGTAAAATAAGGTTTGGACAGGTTAGATGCTGTTCATTTCTTCTTTGTTTTACTGCATGAATCTGGGAAATAGCCAGGTGATAAATACATTGACTAAATCATGGCTCTTGCCATCCGTACAAAGTTTATTTCATTTTTCCCCTCTTTACTGATTAAATCCCATCAGCTTATCCCCCTCAGTCAAGGCTTATGTGAACTAGCGATCCAGTCAGCCTCAGGCTATGTAAAAGCAGCCTTTTGGCCACGTCTGGCTTTGGTTGTATTGTGTTACCTGGGATATTCTCCAACCAACAGAGAATTGTAGAGCTATTGAGAAGTGGTATATTGGCTCATCCCACCGCGGCAGCCTGCTTCCTGAGAAGCTAGCAGTTCTAGCCATGCTGAAAGTGAAATTTTAATATGGCCTTGGCAATGCTCCATTGGCATGACCCCAGATTTACACTAGTGTAACCAGGATCAGTGCCTGTGCCAGCGTCTGTATGATATTAAAGACAAATTGGACAAGATGTGCTCATATCTGAACTAAACTCAGCAAATCAAAAATGAAGTTAACAAAATAAAATCAGATGGTGTGACTCATCCTCTTGTGAGAGATCCCAATAAAATATGGCTGTTCCAGAAGCGCTAATGTGATCTTAATAAAAGATGACACTGTGAAAAAGGGGGGGGGGGGGGGGGGAGGGGAAGGGGGGACATTACAAAAAGAGGGATTTTCACTGCAACTGGATCAGCCTCATAGATAATGGAAATAGATGAGAAACCTCAGCTTCCTTCATTGACACACAGTAAAATCACTGCATAGACAGAACACTGTGAGCATGCACAGTAGGTAGATATCAGACCACAATTTCTTGTTCAAAATACCAAAATGCACCAGTTTAACTGAAAGAATGAGGACATGATATGAAACAGGCATGAGCTAAAGCACAAAACAGGAGGAATGACTGGAGCCTACCTCCTCCTACTTCTGAAAAAGCTGCCTAATCATTAGCCTGGGGAGTCATGCTTTCACTCGCCCTTTCTCCTTCTCTCAGTGAATTCAAACCATTTTTCTGCACAGTGGTGCAGCTTCATGAGGAGTGGTAAAGCGTTCCCAGAAAAACCTATAGTCTAATGACTAGGAGTGTGTTTGAATTCTTTCCAGCAAGGATAGGAACTGAATGTGGGTTTCCTACTTCCTAACCCCCAGGCTGCTGCAAGATAGAAATGGTGATTACTTTGCCAGAAGTCTTTTTAAAAAAGTGAAGCCTTCAGAAAGTTTTACGAGGGGCTTAGTCTAGCCAGGATACATCGAGCATGCTCCAAGAGCATCTCCCGAGCCCATTAAGGGTTTGCCATACCCTATTGTTTGTCCTCCTACTGCAGAGGAAGGGATTGAGCAGATGATGTTTTCATATCCTGATAGGCTGAAGGAATGACAGCTAAGAGGGAGAGTAAGTGAGTACAACATTAGAGGGGGATTCCTTGTGTGTCTTCAGAACTACAGGAAGCACCCTTGGATGCCAGGTAAAGGGGTAATCATAGCTCTGTAATCTCACAACAGCTTATTTAATTGCCTTCTTTACAAGTGTCTAGCCAAGTCATTTGGATAGCTGTCGTGGGTTCAGCAGTAGCAGACAATATTCTTTTATCTGCCTGTCTTTGCCGTGGTTTAAGCCTCTCGGCCACGCAGTTTTCTCACTCACTCACTCCTCCCTTTTTCTTCCCCCAGTCCGGGGGGGGGATGGGGAGGAGAATCGAAAGAGTACAACTCCCACAGGTTGAGATAAGAACAGTTTAGTAACTAAGGTATAACACAAACCGCTACTGATACCACCAATAATAATAATGACAAGGCAAATGCAAGGAAAGAATACAATAGCTCACCACCCGATACCCAGCCCGACCATGCACCCCCCACCCTTCTGGGTCTCTGCTCCCATTTTTACATCCTGGGCATGGTGTGCTGTGGCATGGAATACCTCTTTGGTCAGTTTGGGTCAGGTGTCCTGTCTCTGCTTCCTCCCGGCTTCCCCTCCTCCCTGGCAGAGCATGAGACTCAGAAAGTCCTAGGTCAAACAAAAACATTACCAAGCAGTAACTGAAAACACTGGTGTTATCAGCGCTGTTCCCAGGCCCAAAATCAAAAACACAGCGCTGCACCAGCTACCAAGAAGGAGAAAAAATGACTGCTGCTGATGAACCCATGACAGTCTTTTGCATGGGCTGTGTCCCGACACCTGGGCCCATGCATTCCCAGTAGGACACAGCCTCTCCTGCTGCATGCCCATGGACATCAGACCCAGGAGCAGCAGCCAGAGTGAAACTACACTGCACTTGAAGCCATTCCCCTGCATGGAGGGTGAGGGATGCATAAGACTCACAGCAGAGGGGTCCACAATACACATGGGCTGCAGGTGAGATCAGACACAGCCAAAGAAACCAAAGTATCAGTCTCACATGGTCTCATACAGGAAACCTAGTGGTAGCTACAGCCATGCCAGTAAATCCAATGTCCTTTTAGGGCATAACCCAGGACACTGAGTCAAAGAGTGTTCCCAGGTGAACTCTGACAGCACTTTATCAGTAAAGTCAAGGAAAGAGAGATGATAACACAGCAAGGCATGAGAAGACCTTTGTAATGGGGTCATTAAGATCAACCTGAGAGTACATTCACAAATATCATGACAACATTGTGGATGCTAAGTGCTATCTAAAAAATGCACTCCTGTCTAAGTGCTAGTATTAGACAAGGTGCATTCTTGTCAAATACTGTTTGATCCAGTAATTGAAAAGGATCATTAAACATTTACTGAAAGTCAAACTGGAAACACATGGACGGACAGAGCTGTACTTGAATAATCCATAGCTGTCACTGATCCCACAGAATAGGTGTCAGCATGTTACACGTTTCCAAGAGAGGAGAGACAGCCTACACACACAGATACACACACACAGAGCTAAAGAAGATGAGTCTGTGGAGGAGGACACTTTTGCGTGTGTGATCAATCCCCATGCTCTTGCCTTAAAGTGCTGGCCATGAAGTTGTAGCAAAGCATCAATGTTTGCGCTTGCACTCCCTTCATACAGACACACCTACAGACTTACTTCACATGAATATTTGATATAACAACAAATTTAATATCAAGTAGGCAGACTTTGAATCATTTAATTGTTTTCCTAGAGTATTTTATTTTTATTACTTAATGACTGTTGACTTTGTGATCAGTGCTGGACAGCCATGAAGCAAACCTTGACTCCAACGTACTCATGGACTGACTTAATGAAGTCTTGCATGGCTTTCAGGAATCCCAGGCTCCACTAAATACTGGCCCTCTGCATGATGTTGTCCCAACACAGTCTCCAAGATCAACCAGACCAGCGCCGAACCTATACCTGCACATCGTGATATTCTCCTGGTAAAATGGGCCACGGATCAATCTTTAACTCACAATCAGAGTAAATTCTGCAAACTCCCTTCTCCCCTTCTCTTAATAATCCCTTTGCTGCAACAGACAGAACTTTTGTCAAGATCTGGTGTGGCGTATATAAGATGTGAAAACAACATAGAGGAAAAAATTAAAACATTTGTGATGCAGAAGGAGCATATTCCAGATGAAAATATTACTTACTTGAGTTTTCTATTCTAAAACTTGATTTTTGTATTCAAGATTCAAGGTCTCCATGGATGTGGAAAAACACTCTGAGACTCCGAGTCTCTGAAATGCTGCATTGCCTTGTATAAGATAAAATCAATATTGTGGAAAAAAAAAAAAAAGTAAAGTGGAAATTAATGTTCTTGTAATAGGTGAGCAGCTTTTGCACAATTATTTCATGGTGATAGACTTGGTTTTGATGTAGCTTAATTAGCAGAATATAAATTATATATTTTTTTTTTAAAGATGTGCATATGTATATTGCAAGATTTTTTTTTATTTCATTGTGGAGCAAACCATTTGATGTGGCTCTGCAAAAAGCTCTAATACACATCAAAAAGCAATCAACAAACTCTTTGAGTACATCAAGCGGGATAATTTAGATGGTTTTTAATCATGATTATGAAAATATAATTAGGTGGTTTCATGTTGGTTGGTGAGTGCGTAGGGAAAAGTGATTCTCCAAACAGAAAAATATGGATAACATTACCCAGGAGCCACGAAACAACCACACACACAAACCAAACAAGAAAACTGCTGGCCTGCTGCTCTCGTAGATCAGCAGGTAACATTTTTAAATAGAATGTCATTTCCTGTAGGATGCCAGGAAGATTCTTATTTAACAGACAGATTACACAGACGTAGCTTTGGAAAAATGCCCCCTTTTAATGTGCTAGAAATCATTAGTCTGCAATTTAACAAAATAAAATCCTCTTTTCTGAATTTAGGCAACCAGCAGAAGACGCACTTTGGGTCTAATCAAACAAGAGTTTTCCTGAAGGAAAACAGAGGTATTGGTGAGAGTGCTCTAATTCTGGCTGGGCCTCAAGTACCAGAGAAAATCCCACATGTCTATGTACATGATCTTCATGTGAAGACTTCTCTAAGTGCCTTAAGTTCCCTGCCATTCTCCAATCCTAGGTAAGGCTGACTAAAGACTTCTTACTATAGAGTTGCCACATCTAAACAGCCTCATCTCTGCAGGTTCCCTTTTCAAGAAGCTTCCCCATGCTTTCAGTCTTTCTTGATGTGCTGATCATGATCTCTGTTCCCCAATAACTAACCTTCTCAATAGTGCTTGATTAATCCTGAACACAGTGCTGTACTGGCTACCCTGGATTTGGAGAAGGCTGAGGTTCTTAATGACTTCTTTGCCTCAGTCTTTACAGGCAAATGCTCTGACCACACCACCCAAGTCTTGGAAGGCAGACGCGGGGACGGTGAGGGTGGGGACCCTGGGCCCACTGTGGGGGAGGATCTTGTTCGGGACCACCTTAGGAACCTGAATGTATACAAGTCAATGGGACCGATGAAATCCATCCAAGGGTCCTGAAGGAGCTGGCAAATGAAGTTGCTAAGCCACTGTCCATCATATTTGAAAAATCATGGCAGTCAGGTGAAGTTCCCGATGACTGGAAAAAGGGAAATATAACCCCCATTTTTAAGAAGGGAAAAATGGATGACCCAGGGAATTACAGACCAGTCAGTCTCACCTCTGTGCCTGGCAAAATCTTGGAGCGGATTCTCCTGGAAGGCATGCTAAGGCACATGAAAACCAACAAGGTGCTTGGGGACAGCCAGCATGGCTTCACTAAGGGGAAATCCTGCCTGACCAATCTGGTGACCTTCTATGAAGGGGCTACGGAACTGATGGACAGGGGCAGAGCAGTTGATGTCATCTACCTGGACTTGTGTAAAGCCTTTGACACTGTCTCCCATGACATCCTTCTCTCTAAGTTGGAGAGACATCAATTTGATAGGTGGACCACTCGGTGGATAAAGAACTGGCTGGATGGCCGCACGCAAAGAGTAGTGCTCAGTGGCTCAGTGTCCAGCTGGAGACCAGTAACGAGTGGTGTCCCCCAGGGATCGGTGTTGGGACCGGTCTTGTTCAGCATCTTTGTGGGTGACATGGACAGTGGGATTGAGTGCGCCCTCAGCAAGTTTGCCGATGACACCAAGCTGTGTGGTTCGGTTGATAAGTTGGAGGGAAGGAATGCCATCCAGAGGGACCTTGACACGCTTGTGAGGTGGGCTGATGCCAACCTGATGAAGTTTAACCATGCTAAATGCAAAGTCCTCCACCTGGGTCGGAGCAATGCCAGGCACAGCTACAGGTTGGGCAGAGAAGAGATTCAGAGCAGCCCTGCAGAGAAGGACTTGGGGGTGTGGGTTGATGAAAAAATGAACATGAGCCAGCAGTGTGCGCTTGCAGCCCAGAAAGCCAACCGTATTCTGGGCTGCATCAAAAGGAGTGTGACCAGCAGGTCGAGGGAGGTGCTCTTGCCCCTTTACTCTGCTCTCGTGAGACCTCACTTGGAGTATTGTGTGCAGTTCTGGTGTCCTCAACATAAAACGGACATGGAAGTGTTAGAACAAGTGCAGAGGAGGGCCACGAGGATGATCAGGGGACTGGAGCACCTCTCGTATGAAGATAGGCTGAGAAAATTGGGGCTGTTCAGCCTGGAGAAGAGAAGGCTGTGTGGAGACCTCATAGCAGCCTTCCAATACCTGAAGGGGGCCTATAGGGATGCTGGGGAGGGACTCTTCATTAGGGACTGTGGTGAGAGGACAAGGGGTAATGGGTTTAAACTTAAACGGGGGAGGTTTAGATTGGATCTGAGGAAGAAATTCTTTACTGTGAGGGTGGTGGGGCCCTGGAATGGGTTGCCCAGGGAGGTTGTGAATGCTTCATCCCTGGCGGCGTTCAAGGTGGGGTTGGACATAGCCTTGGATGGCATGGTTTAGTGGGAGGTGTCCCTGCCCATGGCAGGGGGGTTGGAACTCGATGATCTTGAGGTCCTTTCCAACCCTTACTATTCTATGATTCTATGATTCTATGTCATGATGCTTCACCCCCTTATATCACAGTTATATAATCATAGAATCATAGAATGGTTTGGGTTGGAAAGAAGATTAAAGATCATCCAGTTCCAACTCTCTGCCATGGACTGGGACATCTTCCACTAGACCAGGTTGCTCAAAGCCCCGTCCAACCTGGCCTTGAACACTGCCAGGGATGGAGCAGCCACAGCTTCTTTGGGCAACCTGTGTCAGTGCCTCACCACCCTCATAGCAAAGAATTTTTTCATTACGTCTAATCCAAATCTCCCCTCTTTCAGTTTAACCCCATTCCCCCTATGTCATGTCACTACTTGCCCTTGTAAAAAGTCCCCCTACAGATTCCTTGTAGGACCCCTTCAGGCACTGGAAGCTGCTCGAAGCTCTCCCCCGAGCCTTTTCTTCTCCAGGTTGAACAAGCCTAGTTCTCTCAGCCTGTCTCCACAGGAGAATACTCCAGCCCTCTGATCATCTTCATGGCCATATCTTAAATATTTGAAGTGTTTATATTCAAGTCCTTTCCTTCCATATGTACCATCATTACTTTTTTGGTTGTCTGTGAGCACTGAGCAGATGTTCTCATTAACCATAGATCACTCTCCTGGCTGGGTGCAGGTACTCTATGACCCCACAGTGTCCTCAGTGCATGCCTGCCTACATAATAATCGCACCAGCGCTCCTCTAACATGGTCTTCACTCATCCATCCAGTTCTGGCAAAACATGCCACGTTGCCAATGTATTAAAGAATTAGAGAGACACATTTTTTTACTTTTTGCTATAGTGAAAATTGCTGGGTTTGTCCTTTCTGTTTTTCCCTCTCCTCACTGGGTCCTATTTCTTGGAGGGCTTTATTTCTTGCTCTGAGGGAGTTATTATCACTATAGTGATGGCTAAAGATATCTCACTCATCTCCTACGATCTCATATGGAACCCTGACAAATACTCTTCTGTCTCCATATCAAAGGCTAGATCTGTTTCCAGTGACCGAGTGGAAACACATTTCATACTATATTAGTGATTAAATAATTACTTAAGGTTATTTTTAAGCACTCTGATATATATTTCATTTAAATAGTTTGATAGAAATTCTGAAGACTCATATATTGAGGACAAAAAAATAGCGAGTTGGTAGAAGACGTCTGGAAGTATTTTCAGGTTTTTTGTCAGCTAAACACAAATTACCAGTGTGCCCTTAGAGGCTCTTAGGAAAGAAAATACTGCCTTCCAGTGGGTCAGTCTGGAGCAAACATAATGCACTGATGTGCTGAAATGGAAATCACAAAACACAGGGTGGGTGAAAGTCAGAATTATTTTTTTAATGGACTTTCAGACTAAATGGAACAACAGTTAGGTCCCTTTAATTTAGAGGCAACAGAAACAATTGAAGTCACTGCCCAGAGCATAGCTCACCTTCACAAGGGAAGAGCAGAAAGGGCAGAAGCAGAGAGCAGACCCAGCAGTTCTCCTGGGTGAAGATTGTAAGTAAAACAGCTGGAAGATTGTATGCTTGCATACGGATGTGCTAGGGAGTGCAAAACAATGAGAAAAGAGAAGACACTGGGAAAGCCACCTTCTAGAGTGCAATGGTGCATTTTTATGAGGTGAAAACAAAACATAGCTTCCTGGCTGAGCACTCACTGCAAAAGAGACTTACACTTCCAAACAAGAAACTACCTTCCTTGCTTCTGCCTTGCTGTAGTAGCACTTTGTGTGCATCCGCTGTAAATAAAGAGGGCTGTTCCAAAAGAAATCATGGGTTGCTATCATCCTCTTCCCTTCTCAGTGCAACAAAGACAGCAAGGCCCAGATTTTGGCTAAGTACTCACACCACAGGGACAAAAATAATAGCTGGCATCAAAGCCTGTGCTGCACAAATTAGATCTTCTTATTGGGAGTTAGAGATGAAGAAGTATTGCTCTTTGCCTGGGAGGCTGGGGTCTGTGCCTTCCCACATGCTGTTGCAGGCAACATCAACTCCTTCACTTTGGAAGACTACTACAAATTCTGGCCTGATCCTGTTACTGCCGAAGTGAATGGAAGTTTTGCCATTGACTTCAAGGAGAGAAGAAGCAGACCCTCTGCTAGCAAATCCGGTCTTTATAGTCCTTTCCAGATACTAAATAAAACTGTGTTTGGAAGTAATTTCAATGCCAGCAAGCTGGCCCAGTTTGCTGTGAAATTCAAAGATGCCCAACAATGTGATGTTTATTAGGATACAAATAAAGTGTCTTCTTCTCAGTGCAATGTGTAATTTCCTTCCCAATAAAAATATAAGCTTGCTTTATGTGCAAACAATTTCAGCATTTCTGTTTTTTTGCCATCTTACTGACAAGAAACTCCCAGCTGTTATAATTTGTCTCATCCCTCTCTCTCTTGTAGAACCAGCCTTTGTTCCTTTTTGCAGTGCCAGGGACTTGCTGGGCTCCACCTGATGTGATTTGTCCAGGCATTAATAATGCATCTTCAAGATGCAAGATGCATGAATTCCTTTAGTAACAGATTCACCGGCAGACTGCTGCACAGTACTGTGCCTTTTTCCTGAGACAGGAGAGGCGAGAGAACAGCACAAGTACACACACACCGTGTAAGGTCGTAAGGCTTGGGGGAGAGGGGTGTCCTGTTATTACGAGGGGTCGCTGCATACTCACGCTGAGGTCAGGCTGAGGATAATGAATATTATAGGAGACATTCCTCCTCCAAGAAGGTCCCCACCCACCATCCAAGGAATCCCTGTGGGAAGACCTTAGGTGTCCACAGGCCTACAGGGACTTTAGGAGACCTGGCAAGCAGGGCTTTGAGCATTGCCCTGCTGGTGAGCACTGTCCCTAAGCATCACAAAACCAACTCAACTTTGGGGGCCCAGCACCAGTATTTGCTGTGTAGGGAGACTTCACCCTGGAGAACAACCACACAAGCCAGGTCGCCCACCCCTAGGGACAATGAAGGGCCCCGATGGCCACTGTCCATTCAAGCTCCACTCCGTGCTTTCCTCATGCTTGGCTTGCAGCGGGCTGTCTGTCCCACTGCCCTTGTGCCCTAAATAAATCAATGCTTAAAATACAAATTATTATTAATAATAATAATTACTATTATTGTATAAAAAGCTCATTTAATTGATAGGATCGCTCTCAGGGCCGCGCTCCCGCACCGCGGCTCGGCTCTGCCGGTGTCGCCATGGCAACATCTCCCGGCTCTCGGCTTGAGGCCTCCCCGCCGGTCCCGGTCCCGCTGGGCACAGCTCGGTCCAGCTGGCCCTGACCCGGTCCCACCCACCCGGTCCCCAGCCCCCGTCGCGACGGTGGACACAATGGGCAGCACCGACTACAGGGAGTTTGTTAACATGGTTGTGGCCCTCGGGACTAGCAGGTGCTGCTGTTACTGTGGCCCAGCCATGGCTGCTATAGTTGTGTGTGTATACCTATGCAAGCTTTTACAAACAGCATGTTTCCAAAATAACATTTCTGGCAATATTTCCAAGCTTCCTGGTGCGTGGCAATGGCAGAATGCCATCGGGGCCCCTTAGGCAGAGGATGTCTTTCCCTGCAGACCTTGGCAGTCGGCGGGAGAATCGTAAAGCAGCTCAGGATTAGCACACTCGATACTGACAGCTGGCCCACGCCACTGCCCGAAAGAAATGCACTTAATTTCACAGAAGCATCACAGAATGGTCTGGTTTGGAAGGGACCTTAAAGACCATCTCGTGACAACCCCCCTGCCAAGGACAGGCACACCTTCCACTAGACCAGGTTGCTCCAAGCCCCGTCCAACCTGGCCTTGAACACTGTCAGGGATGGGGCAGCCACAGCTTCTTTGGGCAACCTGTGCCAGTATCTCACCACCCTCACAGGGCAGTTTCTTCCTGCTATCTAATCTAAATCTACCCTCTTTCAGTTTAACCCCATTGCCCCTTGTCCTGTCACTACCTGCCCTTGTAAAAAGTCCATCTCCAGATTTCTTGCATCCCCCCTTTAGGCACTGGAAGCTGCTTTAAGGCCTCCCGGGAACCTTCTCTTCTCCAGGTTGAACGAGCCCAGCTCTCTCAGCCTGTCTTCGCAGGAGAGATGCTCCAGCCCCCGATCATCTTCATGGCCTCCTCTGGACTCACTCCAACAGGTCCAAGACCCCCTTGTGTTAAAGGGCCCCAGAGCTGAGCACAGCACTGCAGGTGAGGTCTCATGAGGGGAGAATAGAGGTAGCTTTTAGTTTGCCATTAGCAGCCACTGATGCTGGTGAAGGCAAGCCTGGCAGAGCTGTTTTGGAGTGGGCTGCAGTCAGTGGTGACCTCGGACTGGTGGTCTTTAGTTATGCCCCCTCCACATATAACTGCTGGTGTCTGGTGGGCTGTACTTAGCTTTACACTTTGCTCTGTTCGACAGACTTTTGAATGCTTCAGGAAAAAGTGTGCAGCTTCTTTTTGCGTTCTTTTTTCATTGCTCAAACGGCATTGCAACATTGTGTTTTGGTTTTTGTTGGTTTGGTCTGGTTTTTTAAATTGCCTTTCCCAGTGCTGTCATTTATGAAGAATATAAGCGCATTATTGAATGTCTCTGAGAACAAAGGTTTGCCTACAGGTCGGTGAATAATATGGGGTGGGGGAGATAAGAGGAAAGAAGGACAATCTTTCTAGGGATCAGTTTTGAGACTCCAAGGAAGACAAAAATTAACCAAAGCCATCCATCAATTTAATTGAACAATAATTTCTCCCATTATATACACAGGGAACATTACAGAAATTTTTTATTGTTTCAGTCAGAATATTTCTGTTGCTTTCAGTAGGAGTTTGTCAGGGTCTTTGCATACACCTATATAGGAGAAATGTTTGTTCATAAATTTATATTAAAAAAGACAGCGAAACAAATACTCCTACGAATTTTGTTTCCAAAGAGCTTCCAAACTGTCTGCAGAAGTCATGCTTCTATTCACTTTTCTAGAAGTCACTTTCTATTTTTGAAGACTATTCATCTAGAGACCAGAAACTATAGACTGGGACTCAAATGATCTTTCACATACAAACTGAATAGTGAATTACAGCTCACAAAACCTCGGATACACCGTGCAGCCTGTCAGCAATACATAGGCTGAAATATATTCATATGAATAGGTCACAGAAGAATTTATACAGTGACTAAAATTAATAGAAATTAAAATGTGATCGTTGATGAACCACAATCAGGAAAGAGCTAAATTCAACAAATCAGCTGTTTGCAACTAATAGTTTTCCCAGGTCTCATGGTAGATGTGGGTAAATGTTGACTTTCTAATTAAGACAACAGAACTGAAGAGAGCACTGAGAAATCAAAATTAGCTAGTGCCTTTCCTGAATTAATATCAGAATCTGTTGGCACACGTCTGGAGCATTGGTGTGAAATGTCTCAAGTTCATGGACTGAGCTTTCTCAATATGTGTTTCATGAAAGTGTGAGAAATCTTGACTTTCTATCTTGCTATAAGGGAAAAAAAGAAAGGTATTATTCTTTAATGGCTAAGTTTGCCTGAGTTTTGGCCAACCTAAAAAAGGTGTCATACTGGGAGATGTCAGGCAATCTTTCTAGCTCTGTCACCTACTGCATCTTGAAGAGAAAAAATGCACTGTACTCCCATGAGTTGTGAGGTGGCCTTGCAGGTTCTCTGACCTGCTGAAAGAGGGGAAACTTTCCACCAGAAGAGGTGGGGAGGCAGACAAAATATTGCCTGCCAGATCTGGCCTTGCATCAGGCTCAGTTCAGACT
Organism: Amazona ochrocephala; assembly: GCA_039720435.1. Taxonomy (NCBI): domain Eukaryota; kingdom Metazoa; phylum Chordata; class Aves; order Psittaciformes; family Psittacidae; genus Amazona; species Amazona ochrocephala. Next base: position 49,531,560 of record CM077876.1, on the reverse strand, counting down.
CAGAGATCATCAGAGGCCCCAGTCCCAGCTTCTTAGTTTGAAGGGAATTTCTACTTGTGCCAAGGAGTGTTTCATCAATCTGTACTACACTGGAGCCACTGCGTGAAGTTTTGTGTAAGAAAATTTAGTTATTGTAAGTGCAAAGTATAATTTCAAGTCCCCCCTCTTCAACATGATTTTGTTGTTGTTGCTCTTAGAGGCTGGAAAGGATACTACAGTTCTCATCATATTAATTCTGGCACTATTTTCTTTGAAAAACCTCTAGCACCAACATATTGCAAGAAAACCCATTAAAACTGGTGAAAGAATGATGGAAAGTGCCTTGCAATGCTGTTGTGCCACATATAAGACTATTCAGGAAACAGGGTCTCTATTGTGTCAAGCTTGGAGATTTTGAGATGTATTTTCCTGTCTTCTACTCAGATCTCAAAACTTTTGCACAAACCACTAACCTAAGAACAGCCCAATGTGGATAAAGGTGAAAACTTTAGTCTGATGTGTTTGCAAAAAATTCATTTTGACTCCAGTTTTTATTAAACTTCAGTAGCCCTAATTAACTGGCACTTCAATTAAGCAGAATGATTTGACATTCCTGACACTTTCTTTTCAAAACCAGTTTTCATAATGATAATGCAAAAGTTATTGCTTTGTGAACACTCCTGATTTTAACAGCTCCTGATTTAGCCTTTTTCAGAGCAGGGAGGAAATGTTTAACATCTCTCTTGAGTGCCAATTTCATACGTGCAAAATGGAGTTCCAAGTTACATGTGGCAGAAAGGACTCCCATAACTTACATTGCAGGAGACCTCGGGTCAGCCCAAGTAAGTCCTTTCCAGTCCAGTCCAGGATATTTCCTAGAATTACCCAAATTGTCTGTTTCCCACCACCTTCTGTGATCCTTGTATGACTGAGCAGTGGTCTCAGATGTTCATTGTGACCCATGAAATGTTTCACATGATAAACAAACCCCCTGCTCTCTTACTGAGGAGGTGCAACTAAAAATCCCCAATTAACAATGCCATTTGCAAAATCTGTTCCTTGGGAGAGGTGAGCTCACAGGGAAGTACCAAACAGACTCTGCAGAGCACCAGATAGGGGGCAGCCCCACTGAAAACACAAGTCACTTACTTAGACCTGCAGCTCCCTTGAAGGGAGTTTGGTATATTAGTGGGCAAAGAAAACAAGTCATACGAGGAGTGTCTGAGGGAACTGTGGCTGCTAAGCCTGGAGAAAAGGAGGCTCAAGGGAGACCTTATTGCTCTCTACAGCTACATGAAAGGAGGTTGTAGGGAGGTAGGTGTCAGTCTCCCACATAATACACAATAGGACAAGTGGAAATGGCATCAAGCTGCACCAGGGGAGGTTTAGATTGGCTATTAGGAAAAATTTCTTCACCAAAAGGGTTGTCAAGCACTGGAACAGGCTGTCCAGGAAAGTGGTAGAGTTGCCATTCCTGGGGGTATTTAAAAGGCTTGCAGATATGGCAGCTGGGGACATGGTTAAGTGGTGGACTTGGTGAGGTTAGTGGTTGAGCTCTATTTTAAAGAGCTTTGCAAACCTAAATGATTTTATGATTTCAAGGCTTAGGTATGCTGTATATGCCCCCTTCCCTTGCATACTTCCTGAAGATTTAGACATAGCTGTTGCTCAGGCGTAATCCCATGAAGCCTAGACATGAGGAGGCACAGCGCCTTGCCTCTGGATGTTGTGCTATTGATAATCACAAGAACAACCAGGAGGGTAAGCAGTGATAAACTCAAAAACATCAGGAACTGGGCAGAACACCTGACTGCAACTGCCTGCACTAGGTCCCAGCAGTAGCAAAGCTGATGCACTCAGGCGAGGTGATGCAGGTCACCATTGCTGGGGAAGCAAGGGAAATGATAAGAAAGTGAGCAGAGCAACTCTGCCTTGCTGCCCAGGCCTGTTAGGCAAATAAACCCCATGCATGTATGCAGCCAGAAGAGCCCTGCTGGCCTCAGTGGATGTTGTCCCTTGCCATCCCTGAGGCAGAGGATCTAACTGGAGAGGAAGCAGCTGGCTTTAACGACAAAAAACCCCAGAGCCTGAGGCAGCAGCAGTAGAAGAGATAGGGGAGAATTGGTCTGAGAGCTGTTTATTCAGAGATGCCACCTCTGACCCCTCTCCCCAGCCAAAAATACAATCTATTTATGTAGGTATACACATATTTAGCAAACTTGATATTTCATCATAGAAAGTTATGGAGCTTTAGTGTTTGCTTAACTATTCTCATCTATAAATATTACTAAGCAGACTGTCATTTGTATACGCACAGTTTCATAACAACAGAGCGCATCCCAGCTTTGCAAAGTCCTAGTCATCTGTTTGCCTGGGGTGAGTAATTTGTGTTGAGAGGCAGGAGTAATTCAGACTTTCTTTCTCAACATTTATGGAAAAACAGAGAGATTTTGGGGCTTGCTGAGGTGAACATTCAAGATTCCAAGAAACTCACATTTCAATATTCTAATGATCTCCTGAAGGTTCCTCAGTTATAATTTTTGTTGTTTATTCATTTGGGTTTTACCTCATTATGTAGCCTGGTATGGTTTAATGTGGAATTTAAACCATTTGTTTTGTTCCATAGAGTACCAAACTACAATATGCACAAAGGAAGCAATGGCAACAACTTATGTGAACTGTTCAGTGCTTTACCCAATTTCTGACATATACTGTATGAGGTTTTTAATCACTGAATTATTAGAAGAAAGAACAGTAAAGGTAATTCCCCCTTTCCTTGCCTTCCCTGTAATCTTCATCACAAGTATCTACAGCAGCATTCCATTTAGAGACTGAGAAAACTCCTTATTTATGGATCTCAGTAGAGATTAGACTGAGACAGAAGCCAGATACTACCAAGGATGATAAAGGTGTTTCTGGTCATTCAGAGAAACTGAACTTTAGAAATCCATCATAAGGTGCATTTTAATATCAACATCTTTAGCACCCCCAGAATTATCCAGGAATTTCAGGATCACAAGTCCAGACTTGGACACCTGCAGGTAGAGTCAGGCCAGTATTAGCTACCTGAGCTTTTTTGTATCTCTAACCCCAAAATACATTTTAGAGGGACACAGCATACATCTCCATGGCTTTGACCATGAACTTGGTTTGATAACTTGCACCCTGGAGAGCATTTGTTCTTAGGCTAGAATTCATCATCTTTACAGTCATGGTGGTACCACTGACTTGCATTGAACCAGTTCACTAGAATTAAGTCTCTGCTTAAGGGAAAAAAACAGTTTTAACTGGTTTTGCTGCCAAAGCCAATTTGTTGCATAACTGAATCCTTAGTCCCTTCAGTCGTTAAGTTGCTTGTGAAAAAGTTATTTCTTATCCCCAAACTGATGTGATGAATGTGCCAGCAGTCTTTTCAGAAACCTCATCATCCTACTGTCTCTAGCTTCAGATCAGCAAGGCAGTCAAGCACGTGCTTACCTTTAGGTATGCACTTAGTCCCCTTCACTTACTGCTTTCCCAGCAGGTTGAAAAAGCTAAGCACATACTTAAAGACAGGCATACACTTACCTTTCTCCATCTTTATTAAAGCACTCGTAACCAGTGAAGAACCCTAACTGTAGCCAAATTCCTCTTTATACTAATTCTGAAAACAGGCATAAATATTTACCTAAAATATTAGTACATTTATCATATCTTATCTTTGACATAATTACTTTTATTAAAGGAATTTTTAAAAATGAATGTTACACCTACATGGACTACCAGTAACATGGCAATAATGGAATTTAGACTGGCAGATTTATTTATCTAAAAATATACACTTGGAATGAAAGTGGTAAAATTGTAAATTGGAAAGCACTACATATGGATATTGTGTTTTATAATTTAGACTTGGATGAGTTTTCTTAATCATATAAAGGACATACACTAGCTGATTATCATTAAACTTTTTTTGGTTGTTTTTATATTCTGTGACATATAAAGGCAACTATAAAGCATGTCATAGAATAGTAAGGGTTGGAAAGGACCTCAAGATCATCGAGTTCCAACCCCCCCGCCATGGGCAGGGACACCTCCCACTAAACCATGCCATCCAAGGCTATGTCCAACCCCACCTTGAACGCCGCCAGGGATGAAGCATTCACAACCTCCCTGGCCAACCCATTCCAGGGCCCCACCACCCTCACAGTAAAGAATTTCTTCCTCAGATCCAATCTAAACCTCCCCTGTTTAAGTTTAAACCCATTACCCCTTGTCCTCTCACCACAGTCCCTAATGAAGAGTCCCTCCCCAGCATCCCTATAGGCCCCCTTCAGGTATTGGAAGGCTGCTATGAGGTCTCCATGCAGCCTTCTCTTCTCCAGGCTGAACAGCCCCAATTTTCTCAGCCTATCTTCATACGAGAGGTGCTCCAGTCCCCTGATCATCCTCATGGCCCTCCTCTGCACTTGTTCTAACAGTTCCATGTCCTTTTTATGTTGAGGACACCAGAACTGCACACAATACTCCAAGTGAGGTCTCACGAGAGCAGAGTAAAGGGGCAGGAGCACCTCCCTCGACCTGCTGGTCACACTCCTTTTGATGCAGCCCAGAATACGGTTGGCCTTCTGGGCTGCAAGCGCACACTGCCGGCTCATGTTCATTTTTTCATCAACCCACACCCCCAAGTCCTTCTCCGCAGGGCTGCTCTCAATCTCCTCCCCGCCCAATCTGTAGCTGTGCCTGGCATTGCTCCGACCCAGGTGGAGGACTTTGCATTTAGCATGGTTCAACTTCATCAGGTTGGCATCGCCCACCTCACAAGCGTGTCAAGGTCCCTCTGGATGGCATTCCTTCCCTCCAACTTATCAACCGAACCACACAGCTTGGTGTCATCGGCAAACTTGCTGAGGGCGCACTCAATCCCACTGTCCATGTCACCCACAAAGATGCTGAACAAGACCGGTCCCAACACCAATCCCTGGGGGACACCACTCGTTACTGGTCTCCAGCTGGACACTGAGCCACTGAGCACTACTCTTTGCGTGCGGCCATCCAGCCAGTTCTTTATCCACCGAGTGGTCCACCTATCAAATTGAGGTCTCTCCAACTTAGAGAGAAGGATGTCATGTGAGACAGTGTCAAAGGCTTTACACAAGTCCAGGTAGATGACATCAACTGCTCTGCCCCTGTCCATCAGTTCCGTAGCCCCTTCATAGAAGGTCACCAGATTGGTCAGGCAGGATTTCCCCTTAGTGAAGCCATGCTGGCTGTCACTAAGCACCTTGTTGGTTTTCATGTGCCTTAGCATGCCTTCCAGGAGAATCCGCTCCAAGATTTTGCCAGGCACAGAGGTGAGGCTGACTGGTCTGTAATTCCCTGGGTCATCCATTTTTCCCTTCTTAAAAATGGGGGTTATATTTCCCTTTTTCCAGTCATCGGGAACTTCACCTGACTGCCATGATTTTTCAAATATGATGGACAGTGGCTTAGCAACTTCATTTGCCAGCTCCTTCAGGACCCTTGGATGGATTTCATCTGGTCCCATTGACTTGTATACATTCAGGTTCCTAAGGTGGTCCCGAACAAGATCCTCCCCCACAGTGGGCCCAGGGTCCCCACCCTCACCGTCCCCGCGTCTGCCTTCCAAGACTTGGGTGGTGTGGTCAGAGCATTTGCCCGTAAAGACTGAGGCAAAGAAGTCATTAAGAACCTCAGCCTTCTCCAAATCCAGGGTAGCCAGCTCTCCCGATAGCTTCTGGAGAGGGCCCACGGTGTCCCTAACCTGTCTCTTATCAGCAATGTACCTATAAAATCCCTTCCTGTTATCCTTAACATCCCTAGCCAAGTTTAATTCTAAGTGGGCCTTCGCTTTCCTAACCTGGTCCCTAGCTTCCCGGACAACATCCCTGTATTCTCCCCAGGCCGCCTGACCTTGCTTCCACCTTTTATAAGCCTCTTTTTTCTTTCAAATTTTGCTCAGCAGCTCCTTATCCATCCAAGGAGGTCTCCTGGCCCTCCTGCTGAACTTCCTTCTAGTTGGGATGCATCGCTCCTGAGCTTGCAGCAGGTGATCCTTGAATATCAACCAACAGTCTTGGGCCCCCCTGCCCTCTAGGGCTGTATCCCATGGAACCTTACTGAGCAGGTTCCTGAAGAGGCCAAAGTCTGCTCTCTTGAAGTCCAGGGCAGTGAGCTTGCTGCACGCTCTTCTCACTGTCCTGAGGATCTCAAACTTAACCATCTCATGATCGCTGCAATCAAGGCTGCCCTGGAGCGTTACATTCCCAACCAGCCCTTCTGCTTCTTGATAAAATTTTTTAGATTGTATTGACCTTCAATATGGACAAAATTTACATAACAAACATTACCAAAATCTTTAATACTAGTATTATGTACTTCATAAATTTCTATACCTGACCCCAGTTGCCACTACAATTACTGCCCTGTCCCTTCACACACTGGATGCATTGCTCTCCAGTGTTTTCCCTTCTCTCCTCCCCAGAAAACTTCCTTCAACCCGTTTCCAATGCCTTGTAGTCAGGTGAAGTCTTCATTGACCTCTTCATAGCCAGCTCTGCCCCCGTTAACCTGTGAACAACTTCAGACATCGCTCCTCTACCTTTTTCTTGAATTCTTATTTTCCTTTGGCTTCTCTGTCCCTTTCTGCTTGTCCTTCTGCCTCTGTAATTTCTTTCCAGTATGTTATAGGTCTTTGTGATCACTACTGATCATGTTATCCAACACTGCCTCACTGGTTACTTTTACTCCCTGCCAGCATCCATCAGCCATCTCCTGACTAGTAAGTATATTGCAAATACATGGAAAGAACCATCTTTGTCTTCCATATTGATATAACACTGAATCCTTGTCTGAATTCTAAGAAATGTCTGACTGCTGTGACATAGGAACTACCTGAAGCAAGGAGTGTATTTTACTTTTTGATTTGTTTAAACAGTTGGTAAAGGAATGGCAATGTGTTGTTTACATATGGTTGTTTCATGTCATCTTTATGACATTGCTTTATCTAATGTGATAATGCAGCAAAATAATGTCAAATCATGGCTTCTTTGTACGGAAGTCTAGTCTTGTAGACTACAAGTCTGGCATACTAGCCAAAAGCATACATAATTTAAAAGGCACTTAGAATACTGCCAGAAAAAATGTGTGAAATATGGGTGAGCTTGAAGTGAAGAAACTGCTCAAAGGTTAAGTTACATGAGAAAATCTTTCCCCCAGCTACGATGCTATTAGAAAATAAATGGAGCTTTTTTTTCTCTTGTGCATATATGCATTTCAGTGATGTGGTGTAACTCACAGATCAGAAGAGACCCCATGTCAAGAATGTATTTGGGTCCCCACCTATTTGAAAAAGCAGCCAATTGATTACTGAAAGAAATATGATTATGTACTGTGAATAGGAATGCTATGAGGTTCAAAACTAGCCAAGCATACTGCGTAGGTCATCTGTGTTTGATGCCAATGTGCTCACCCAACCACCTTCACTCATTACCACCGCACTGGAAATGAAGAACTATTAGACCAACAAGAGCTGTGTAAGACACAAAGGCAAATGTAGCTCTGCTTCAACCTTGAGTAAGCCTAGACATAATAACTGCATGGAGAAATTTAGTTTGACAATTACAGCTTTTGTGTTTAGAGAACATCTTGTTGTTTCTTATATCTGCCTTTGCCTGCGAGTTCTAAGCTGGTGTTCGTAAGGTCATTAATTCTAATAGCAATGGGAGAGCAAGAGGAAGAGACACATCATGGCATGAAACAAAAATCCTAAGAGCAAGAATGATTTAATATTTAAATCTAATCTCCTTTATATTCTGTTAGGGAGTTTGAGATGTGCTTTTTTAATCCTATCTTCAGGATTTTTTTTCCGCAGGAAAATTTCCCCATAAATTCACAAAACATTCCAGCACTTGGTATGGTTTTACATCCTGAGAATTTATTATTCATGAAATAGATCTTTTGAAGTCCAATTTCTAAGTATTGATGTTTTACCCTTAAACGGCGAACATGAGAAGAGGCTTAAAGACCCACTGACAATCACTCAGGAACAGCTCAACTGCTCATGTCTAGGTGAGGTCTTCCCCACACAGGGAAACTTTTGTAAATATTAGTTACTAGATTTGCAACACTAATACAAGTAGTTAATAATTATCATGATGTGCCGAAACTGCACAGTTTGCTTCCTGATTACAATATTAAATTGCTATTGAGCTCCAGTATTTGCTTCAGGCAATACTACTGAGAAGCCTCCAAAGACTTTGATTGGCCTCCCTGCACAAGCATGGGAAATGTATGCCTGCACAGAAAGCAGAGGCAGCGCTGGGGTTTGCCAGAAAGCAAACAACACTCAGACAATAGAAGAAAAGTTTTATCAGAGCTGAAGTGTCCTTTCATTTGGGAACTGTCATCGCCTGAAAAGAAAGCACACACATGCACTAGATTAGAGCTCCTGTGGCAGACCATTGCCATGAGCCGGGTGATTCAAGCTGTTCACAGAGGGTACTGCGCAGCCAGCTCCAAAAGCTTTGTTTTAGTTGCTTTTGATGGCATCTAAAAAGGAGCTATGTCAGTTCGGAAAAGTTCAGAGGTTCCATCTGACATGTCTGTGCACATTTGCTGCTGATACTTTTGCCCGTCCCCTGCAGATCAAGTACTTGTGGATGACGAAGGGGAACCACCATTGCTGGAACCACTGTTCAGTTTGGTCATGCATTATAAATTATAAACACAAACCCTAATCCTCAGCTTCTTGATTCTTTATCTTTCTAAACCCATGAGCCAAACTTCCCTTCTTCCTTTGAAGTCTCCATTTAACTGTAAAAGTCACAAACGGTTCAAGTTGTCTCCTTAGATTTTGGACATTTGGGCAGCTATCAACATTCAGACAAGATCAGGAAAGGGTGCAAGATGTGCCGTGATACCTGAGCCTAGACCAGGCCCTAGATTAAGGTTTCTGCTTGAGAGCAAGATTTGGAAGATGCTTTTGCAGTGTTAGGTGACTAGTGTCAGTAATCTGATATGTAAATGTAGACTTCATTTGATGGGAGGAAGAGGTGTGACAAATCTATTAGGAGCAAAGTTTCAGACTCAGGATTTATTCCTTACTTGCCTGCGATCAAAGCCGACTTCTCTGTGATTTTTCTAAAGTGAATGCAGTTAACATTTAGTGAAGTACTGAAAACAGCATAGCCATAAGGACTGCAGTTATAAGGGCATCAGTAGGAGTAGTCCAGGATTGTGATTTGCAGGTATAGATTCCAATCCTTACACTTACAAAAGGCTGTTGAAAGAGAACATGCAGGCTTTTGACTCTTTCTATAAAGCAAAGCCAGGTGTTTGCGCTTCGAAAATGCAGGTGTAAGTTTATGAACTTGAGTTTATCATGCCAAGGCTGAAACCATATCCCTTATGAGATCATATGCTATTGCCCAGCTTTTTCATCATTAAGTCATGCTGTTCATGTAGGTTCTCTGAGTTACTCTTGAAATCACTGGGCTGGGTTCTCTAACTCATGGGGTTTTGTGAGCTTTATGGTCTCTAACAGAGATATGTGAGTTACACGGGGCAAGGCTTCCATTCTCCTTCAGAAAACATATGTTAAACTGAAATACTAATACTGTAGCTCCTAGAAGGGGAAACAAAGAAGACATTTGCAGGCTGCTCACCTGAAACTGTATGTAGGTACCTCAGCTGAATTCAGTCTTTCATTTCAGCATTTGAAACTTACCTCAGATGTTTCCTCAGAGAAGATAATAGTGCTAACTTGTCCTTCTTATTTATGCACATACTAAATTGCAGAATGTGCGTGTGAGGTCTCAGCTGCCAGCCTTGTAACATGGGCCTCTTGTCCAGAATGAAATGCCATTTTTAAATGATATCACAAAGGTGTTAAAAAGAAAAGGCAGAAATTGTCTCCAGGATGTTTTCAGGGATCTTCTGAAACCCAGATCACAAAATCAAATAGACAGAAACTGTTGCGTCATTAAATCTGTCCTGCTATCAGCTCCTGCTTGCTTCCAAGTACCTATTTTACAGGACGTTATAGTGCCTGATTTTAAATGTCCCACGCAAAAATCTTATCTATGGGTTCTTTTGGATCATGCACCAAACTCAGATTAATATAGCAGATACTGCTATTTTCTGCTGATTCTCTTCCACCAGGAACTGCTGAGATATTTTATATCCTGTCAACAGTTCCTCTTCAAGAATAACCTGAGAAAGCATGTATGCTATTATACAAGTAACAAGGGTCTGCCCTCTTTCTTCCAGTTTTTTCTACTATGACAGCTAACACAGAAAAAGATCAAGGCTTGTCGTAGAAAACAAAAAGCAAAGAACTACCTGGTGTTACATGTTACATTGACAGGTACGATTAATTATTCATGCAGTACCATTGGCAGAGCAGCAGACAGGTCAGGTTCCTGATTATGCTGTCTGTGGACATTTTGCTGATGCATGTCAGCTCCATTCTTGGTCAAATATTATGGTTCCATCCTGCTACTGAGTGTTTTTGTCTTTTATTTGTGAATTACCACTAAACAATAAGGCACAGAGTTGATAGGAAAATTGCATCTCAAGCAGCATGTATGTTTTGTTCATTCTGGATAATGCAACAATGTTGATCTAATCTTTCAGTCTTGATTCAGGACAAAATTGATTGGATTTGAAACTATAACACAAGATCTGGAATAACTGTATTTAGTGTGTATTATTCCCAGGGAAAAACTAGAAATCTTGAATCTTTAAATAAAAATGTTAAAATTAAGAGAAAGAGACAAATTGCAGTTGGTAGCAATTTGAAGCTGATATAGAAGTTGTCGGTTGGTATATTTATTTTTTTAACTCGTCCGCTCACCCTTTCTAATTTATCTCCCTCTCCCACTGACTTCTAGCCAAATTTAGAGGAGAATTTTTCATCTGTACCCTCAAAACTCATGCCCTGTATTTCACAATCAGCCCGTTATCACCACAAGCCTGGGCTGAGATGGGCTATGACTTCCCTATCTGCTCCTCCTAGCAAAGATTTGCCATCAGTGCTGACAAGCCAGCAACAACATTGCCAGCTGCAAGGAACATCTCTCCTAGCTGACAAAGTATCCCGTCAGCCAGTATTAGCCTGGAGACCATGTCTTTCCCAAAAAGCCCCACATCATCACCAGGAGCTGCAATGTGAAAGTCCTACTATCAGGGCAACAGTCAAAATTTATTCTCAGGCTGGCCTCACATGTTAACTTATCACCAAACTAAACTCTTTGCTGAAAGGCTGGAGCTTGTATTCACAGAGGGTGAAAATTGGTTCCGCTGGGAAAGCTTCAAAGTCATTTCAGCCATTAAACTCTAGCTGGATGTATCATAAGTACAGGAGAGGTCGAGGCACTGCCTGTGAACCACAGGGACTTGGTAAAGAAGTTTCTGCTGAAATTGGCAGCTCAATTGTGTATTCTGTTTCAGTCCAACTCTGCAGCAGAGCAAGTCGCGTTTGTACATAAGACTCATTATGCTTCCCCTGTTTAACATACCAATTACCTTCTGTATTTACCATGTTTAGAGCGACTTCATGTCAAAAATTAATAATGCTAAAATAAAGAGCTGCGATGATGTTTGCTAAAGAGGAAGCGTAAAGGGGAAGCACATTAGACTAATAGAATGTGTAGTGGAAATGGAAGGTGGATTTGCAGCTGTGGGGATCACAACCTGATGAATTTCATTGCATGCCATGCAGGGGTCCCACAGAGGCCCTTGTGCTCCTTAAGTCACACTTCAGACTGCGGTAAGTGTATCTGGAGAGGTGGCAGTGCCTAAGTAATTTCACCCTGTAAGCAGTGTAAACACATAGTGGTGCCAGTCAGTCCCTCTAAGAGCTTCACTCCTCCAAATTTCATGTCTGTCTCTCCATATTGGACAGAAGTGTTTGCAAGGCAAGTAAGTTTGGAGGACAAGATAATGGGGAAACATTTTTACCTTTTTTAACAGGTCTTTGCACAAGCTTGGGCAACTGAGGAAATCTTGATTCACACTGCTAGTGCTGGGCAAACCCCTGTAATAGCAGCTGGTCTCTGATCTTTCTCTTCAAAACTCAGGAGTCTGCAAAGGACTTACCCAGATTCCCCAGAGAGCCTGGCAACTCCAGTGCATTAACCCTATCTTACAACTTTTGAATTTAGCATCTGCCTTGTACTGGGGCTTGAAATGCTGTCTCTAGTAGGCAGCAAGCTGCCATGAACCGAGGAATGCTTCCTTGCTCACGCTGATCACCACAGACAACAGATTGAAAAACCTCCTAATGGGAAGTTGCAGTAAAAGGACCATAAAGGACCATAAAGGACCATAAAGGACCATTAGTGGCATTGGAACAGTTGCCATTAATGGAGATAATAAAAGAAGTTATAATATTTTTAATGAAAACAGATGGAAATTTAATGTTTTCATTTTAAAAAATCCTCTGTATATGGTGACCTCAACAAGCAACTAGTATACAGGCATGGGCTGTTATTTGTTGTCTCCACTTTCACACCGGCACCTTCTCCAGGTTGGTATAGGAATGATCCTGGTTTCTGCATCACTTTGCTCACAAGCTTGGATTCCTTTGTGGGGAATGATGTGAGGGAGAAAGGGGAGGTCTGAATCTGCCTACTAGCCCCAGCAATAATAGATGGTGGTTTAACATTTTCCTAGGTTTCTTGTTTTGGAAACTAATCCATACCTAAGCAAACAAGTTGTTTTCACAATAAAAACACGCTCAGTGCTGAGTTTGCCTTGTGTGTTTGCCCTGTTGTAAAAGACGACCTCCACTAAGAAATCAGTCTTTGATAACCCATTCAGCAAAGTTTTAAGAGACGCTTCATGTGCTGCGCTCTTTGCTTTCTTCTTTTCCATTTAAATTCCCATTTGCGTTAGTGGAAGTTTGTTTTTCACAGATTTCCACTAATTATCTGTCATTTTTTTCCCACTGCAAACTCAGCCATGCTCTGAATCAGGATTCTTCCCTTCCAATGCATCACTCGCAGGTCATGAAATCTCTGTCAACAAAGATATGCAAGAGTTATTGCTGTGCAAACCTCACTGGCCTTTTACACAAGGACAAATTCCATTCATGCCATCACATAAGATGAAAAAGGAAGAGATCCAGGAGCACTTGTTAACAACTAGTGTGTGCACTGACTGGCCTGGTAACTGATAAGGAGTGCAGAGTTTTATTAGTAATACAATAGAGAGGAGCCAGCTCACTTGTACTGAAGAGGGCTTGTTTTGCAGGCTGAGAATGATAAAACTTTTTAGGTTTGAATGCAGGAAGCAAGGATTCTCAATACACAACAGGAACAGATCTGCTGAGTAAGAAGTTACCATTTTTATAACATTGCTTTCAGAAGAAGACATACATCAATCTTTTACTCTAAACAAGCTCAGTGTTATTCTTCCAGCAGAAAGGTCAAAAATATATGACACAAAATCTAAATCACTGTTTCATTCTGCTTGGACTGGGTGTAGTGCTATTTGCCTCTCACTGACAGTGTGAAAAATAGTACAAGTGTAGGAATATCTCAGATTTCAATACCTTCCAGAAGGCGTCCTTATGGAGGTGCAGTGAACGATGGCGTATGGCTACTAGCTAACAGAGGCTGGAGTCACCGCTACTGCAGCTAAGAAGCTCAAAAATGAACACCAAATTCATACCCAGCTGCTATGCTCAGCCAGAAGATATTTTGCAATACTTTATGTTCTGACCTCCAAGAATTACAGTAATAAACTCTGTTTGGTTTTGTACTTAAAGTACTCTTATTTTTCTTAAGTGCTTTCTATTACTCAAGACACATCAAAACATGTCATGAAAGGGGACCCAGCGGTGCCAGCACTAGCTCCATAGGTGAAAGAAATGTCCGGCCTATGGTGATGCATTTCTGCTTGGTGATAACACAGGGCTATTGGGTGCTTGTGCTGAGGTGCTCTGAGGTCTCTTCTTGCTCAGTGATACAGTCCTGAGGCCAGTCATGCCAGGGTTTACCTCAAAGGTTCTCTAGCGTCAGTCAGAAAGTCCTTGGTGTTACAGGCCAAATGTCAAAATAAACTTTCTGGTGAGAGATCTTCAAGGAGGATATTCTTCATGACAAGGTGGAAAATAGTCTGTCCAGTGAGACCATTCACTTGGGTTAGAAGACACCATGCATCCACTTTTTTAAATAGAGCAAGGACTTGTGCTTCATCTAAGGTGAATGTTTCATGCCATCATGGTCTAGAGCAGATCCAGCTTAGGAAACCACATATTTTTACAGGATCGCAGAGGCAATTTCTCCATATGCCTAGTTTTTACTCTCTAAGATATACACTAAAAACTACAATAGAAATTATGCAAGACGTAGCTTCTTGCTGTAATTACAGGATTCAGTTAATAGCAGTAATTTGTAACTGCTCAAAGTTACAAATAACTCAGTAATTTCAGGGAAGTTCATTGCCTGGACCTGGAAGAACCTCCTTCTTTGAATCCCAATAGGAATTTTAAAGTAATCTCATCACTTGCCAGCAGCCTAGCAAAAATTATGCATCTCACAGGATGGAAGAGTAGAGAGTTCGGAGAATCACACAAGAGTAGCAAAGATGTGACTGGGTTGGAATTCCATAAAAAATAAATATCTCACACCAGAGGTCTGGTAAATAACTCAGGGACAAATAACATTTTACTGGACAAAATCATACTATAATTTGCATGAGTCATATCAGGAATATAGAGCTGATTTCATGCAACTGAAGGTAATCAAGGAGTCTGAATCTGGAATTTGTTTCCATCATGTAATGTGCACTTTCTTATGTGATAATTGTACAACTCGAGGTCATCTGCAAAATACAAACAGAATGATTAATATCTCCATAACATAAAATGGTGGGATGGGCTAATGTTTTTTGATCTCCTTGAGCCTTCTCCTTGTAATAAGCTCTTATTTTGTTTTGCATTATGCATAGTATATTCACTCACGTCTCACCATTGCACTGTTTTCTACTAAGACAATGAAAATACGGGCCCCCTTTTACATGAACCCACACCACATATTGGCAGAAGTAGCTTACATCTAACCTGAGGCCAATAGCTGCTGGGAAGTAATTAGTTGTAGTGCTGCTATAATCCCTTAGTAAATGTAAGCACAACTCCTATTTGTGCTGAAGGTGAAATGTTTGTGGTAACAAATGCCCTTTTCTCTGAATAAAAATGTATTTGCATTTAATCAATCAGGGACTCATTATCAATGTTGTCTTCATCTCCGTAAACCTTGGCCTTTTGTGTATGATTTTAGTGTTAGAGGAGAGTGTCTGCAGGTTATTAAAAGAAGGTTGCAAAATAACTCTAATGACCTGAATCAGCAAGGGATAGATGGTCAGAAATTACGAGGCAGTCCTATTACCTCCTGGTACCTTCAGGCTCTCACCAGACCCTTGCAGTCCTCAAAATGAGATGAGGAGGATATTGTTGCCACTATTACTTAATGAGTGGGTACGTTCATGTGTTGCACGATGAGCATACATATGCACATCACACATGCGAAGATCAGCCTCTGAAGGGGGAGGAAGAAGATCCTAGGGCTTTGCTGCTGAAGACTATAACAGGCAGACTTTGGAAGGTGACATGGAGAAATATCACTTAATTTACAGAGTGGAGTTGGCTCAAGAGAAGGGGGATGGCTGGGTGAGTTCTGCGAAGCTGAGGAAAGCCTGAGCTGTGCAACCCTGTCCACACCACCTCACAGCCATGCAGTTGGACTGGCAGCAGCCAGCTGGCTTCTCCTCCAAAGCATCCCAAGTGCACCTCTCCTCAAGAGTACTATCAAGCCAAGGGGTGCAGCTAAGCAGAGGTCTTTTGGCCACAAACAGCCCTTGAAGACCCTTTAGGTGGCTGCAGGCCTTTCCTCTCTAACCTTCTTTGCAGAGACAAAGAATCCAGAGCGGGATTGAAGGTCTGAACCATGAAGCTCGTCTGCTTTTAAAGGCTGAGGGGAGAACTCTGGGAATCAGTTGCCATGAACTAGAGCAGTTGCTTTAATTATTTTCAGTTTCAGTTTGTGCTTCTCTTGGCCAACCCCGGAAGTAAGTTACAAATCTCAGCTATTACTGTAACTTCCCAGCAGAGGCCCTGTTACGTGATCAGGCAGAGGGTGTTTCCAACAGGCTTTTCCAGGACATGCATGAGGATGGAGAAGGATCCTGTGCTGGAAGGAGCGTGGGTGTTCTTCATGGTCTTCATGGTTGGCCCCAGAAAAGCACCCACTCCAACAAAGCATGCCATCATGTTAGAAGTAAGAGGAAAATCATTGTAGCAGTCTAAGAGGAAAAAAAAAAAAAAAACACAAAACCACCAACTAACCAAAAACCAAAGGTTTTTGTGGAATCCACAAAGGAATTTGTGGATTCTTCAGCCAGCTGTAGGATAGCCCATTCTCCTGGATGGTTACTTTGCCAAGTCATTTCTCCCTCCGTGCTCTCTGATGACCTACTCACAGTCAGCAGGGAAGTGACTAATGCTGCTGAATGTAAGAGGGTGGCACTGGCTTCAGGTATGGCTGCAGCACCTGAAATTACTTTGGCAGTCTGTTTTTAATTTTTTCATTTGTTGAGATTTCGACATTGATTGTGAAATATTAAGACCAGTGGGGAAATCTTAATAGCAAGCTCAATGTACAGAGGAAAAACTCAGAATTGGTGTCTTTTCCTTGTGGAGGTAATCTGTTATCCCTCAATATACAGGCATAACTTCAATAGACAAATGAAATGGCAGCGCACAGCATCTGTTTGGTATGGAAGGAGCGCAGAGTTCTGGTAGAAAGAACATGTGTTGCAGGAGGAAATTTTGATTCTGAACACGTGCAGTTAGCTTTTGATACAAAACTTCACCACTGCAAACTGATCTAGACGTCATTATTACCTGCTTTAGATCTCTGTCTATAACATCAGCAATGCTGGATCAAGCCAGCATATTTGACTTACAAGAAGAGCTTTAGCGAAGGGTAAATAGTGACAAAAATTGTCTCCTTCCTTGTTTCTTTGTACAGTGCAGATCAAGTGATACACTCTCAGCAGTAATGCAGCCTGATCATTACTGAACACTTTCCCTGGCATGCCTATGAGCAAACTTTCTATTGTTTCAATTAGATGATCTTGGGCATTCAGGGAATTTAATACTGATGGAGCTCAGCTCCTAAATTCCTAGAAATTAGAGCCTGGGAGAACCTAGGGAATCATCTTGTTCATCCCCTGACAATGCAGATTATTTTCTACTGTATTTTTACTGTGGGTTTTTTCCAGTCTATTTTTAATGATTCTAGCAATGGGGTTTCCATCACTTTTCCTGGGGGACTGGTCCACATTCTAATAGATCTCACTGTTAGGAAAATTTTCCTGATATTCAGTCTAAATTTTCCTTTGCTCAATTTCATCCCATTACTCCTAGGTATGCCCAGTAGAGGTGGGTGAAAACTGAAAGTGAGTAGGCAAACCTGACACATTATGTGTGCTCAGAGCCAATTTACAGCAGCGGGTAAAGTGATAGAGTCAATTTGCAGCTTTCTGTAAGTGACAGAGAGGGTCTTAGGGCATGCACTCTCTGAAAATGGTTCTGAATCTTGATGAAAACCCCAAGGTAGATAAAAATATCCAGAAGCTGTAATGACTTCATATTTTTTTGCAACACTCAGGCTGAACACAACAAGAATCTTCTATGAAGAGATAACAGGTAGAGCACCTTGTTTATGCTGTGGCTGCCAATGAAACTTAAATTTATACAGGCATCTGAACAGCACACTTTCCATTGGACCAAACGCTGCAAATTGTCTTTTACACGCTAGGCAGAATTAAAATCCAACTTACATTCCTTGAGCTGTTACCCACTAGATAATGAAACCCATAGCTGAAAATTGCATTGTATTGTAAATGTTCTTGTGTAAGTGACTTTTATGTCTGTATAAGCTTCTGATACACTGCTAATAAACTTTCCAACAAAAGCTAAATGCCCTCTGCCTACACACACATTGCTCTTTTTTAATTCCTTTTTTTCATTTCTCCCTTTTTTCCATTCCATCCTTTTATGCACTATTATGGGGCATGCTTCTGTTTTCTTTCTTACTGCTCATTTATTGTCAAACAGGCAGCCAGTCTTGCCACCACTTTTCTACTCACATCACCTAACCTTTCAGACTATTTATCTACTTTCTTTTCTCATGCTATATAAAGGCCATATTCTCATTGTTCTCTTCAATACCATATATCTCTCTATTCTTGGACATACATGTACCCTTTCTACCCCATCAACTTCTATCACAAAAAAATTGTTTTGCATCCTACTCCTTATTTATATCCTTTCTTACACTCATGTCTTCCCCGGTATCTTTTACTGACACTCTCCCAAGACCAAACTGCATCAGCCTTCAGCCAGTATTTGGGTCTGACCAAAACTGCAGTGTTCTCAGGAACGGACAGTGCCTTCTTTTATATTGGTTATGGAAGATGACAGAAAGCTAGTGAAGTAATCCACAGTGGGGAGTGATAGGGCCCCTTCCACAGGAATGGAAGATGGTTTTTACAGCCTCTTGAACAGCAAGCCAACCTCCCTTGAAACTGTAACAGGTTTAGCAGATAAAAGAAAACTAAAAGACTATGTTAATCTCATAATGATACAAGGAACTCCATGATGTGATTAGAGTCATATCCAGCTGCCTAGCTAGTGACTGGACCTGCTGAATCAGAAAAGGCATGAAAACAGTCTACTCCAAATGAAGCAGGTACATCTGGAAGAAACACAAGTTGCAGGCACTGGAACTGCTGGCTGAGCCACAGTGCATGCACTACAAATTCTGCCCTTGGGGAGGGATTAGAAAACTGGGACTGGCAAGGAAAAGCGAGGCTTGTGAGAGATTGCAAGGAAATGCTGGTACTCATAAGGAAATACGGTATGATGAGTGCAAGGAGTAAAAGCTGTTTCTGAGGCTGGTGGTAAGTGAATAGGACAGTGCAGACCATGGGGCAGAAAAAGAAGTGAGGCATTAGAAGAAATTTCAAGTTGGGTGTAGAACACACATGCCTGATGTCTCACTGGGACTATCACAGCTGCTGGTGTTCCTGAAGGTGTTATAAATATCTAAGGCAAGGCATGAGAAGGATAAGAGGTAAAATCGTCTTTCCAGGTACTTGGAGCTGCCTCAGAAATGTGCTGTTCATGGATCACTCTGTGAAATCCTATGACTTTGGTCAAGAGTGAGGTCACCAAATAGGATTACAACTCTTTCTTCTGGCCTTGGATTTTGTAATCCGAGTGACCTGTCATGTAGTTCTTCTTTTTTCTTATTTTTGCAGCAAATCCAAATATTGCACCAGGTGTCACTTTTTTCTCACTAGCATTTAATCGCATAAACCACCTGATATCTACCCTGGATCATTTTGCAGTCTTTTAGTCTTTTACTTAGTTGCAACTCAAGATGTGTGTTTTGATCAAAACAAAGAAATCTCTATTTCAGGATCCATTAAATTAAGGTGTTCCCTCTCTTTGTAATGAACTTCCATAATTGAAGACAGCATATGCATTCACACTGGAATTATGCCAGTGGTTGAGCCAGCAATCGGCTCCTGTAAGGAATTTCTGTTCTGAGAATTTGCTTCTCACCACAGTCCTCTAAAATCTTGTACATGCCCTACCTGTACTTCCCTTTTGGTTTCCCTCTCCCAAGGGTGAGGAATTTAGCGACACTTACAATTAGCAGTGCTCTTCATCTGTAGCTGTCCTCATACAGGACAAGCACCAATCTGTATTTGGGAATCAGAATCATAGAATCATAGAATCATAGAATAGTAAGGGTTGGAAAGGACCTCAAGATCATCGAGTTCCAAACCCCCTGCCATGGGCAGGGACACCTCCCACTAAACCATGTCATCCAAGGCTATGTCCAACCCCACCTTGAACGCCGCCAGGGATGAAGCATTCACAACCTCCCTGGCCAACCCATTCCAGGGCCCCACCACCCTCACAGTAAAGAATTTCTTCCTCAGATCCAATCTAAACCTCCCCTGTTTAAGTTTAAACCCATTACCCCTTGTCCTCTCACCACAGTCCCTAATGAAGAGTCCCTCCCCAGCATCCCTATAGGCCCCCTTCAGGTATTGGAAGGCTGCTATGAGGTCTCCACGCAGCCTTCTCTTCTCCAGGCTGAACAGCCCCAATTTTCTCAGCCTGTCTTCATACGGGAGGTGCTCCAGTCCCCTGATCATCTTCGTAGCCCTCTTCTGGACTTGTTCTAACAGTTCCATGTCCTTTTTATGTTGAGGACACCAGAACTGCACACAATACTCCAAGTGAGGTCTCACGAGAGCAGAGTAAAGGGGCAAGAGCACCTCCCTCGACCTGCTGGTCACACTCCTTTTGATGCAGCCCAGGATACGGTTGGCTTTCTGGGCTGCAAGCGCACACTGCCGGCTCATGTTCATTTTTTCATCAACCCACACCCCCAAGTCCTTCTCCGCAGGGCTGCTCTCAATCTCCTCCCCGCCCAACCTGTAGCTGTGCCTGGCATTGCTCCGACCCAGGTGGAGGACTTTGCATTTAGCATGGTTAAACTTCATCAGGTTGGCATCAGCCCACCTCACAAGTGTGTCAAGGTCCCTCTGGATGGCATTCCTTCCCTCCAACTTATCAACCGAACCACACAGCTTGGTGTCATCGGCAAACTTGCTGAGGGCGCACTCAATCCCACTGTCCATGTCACCCACAAAGATGTTGAACAAGACCGGTCCCAACACCGACCCCTGGGGGACACCACTCGTTACTGGTCTCCAGCTGGACACTGAGCCACTGAGCACTACACTTTGCATACATTTCAGCTGTCTTAATTGTTCTTTAGGGGAACACACACAATCTCATCTTTGCACTCCTTTCATCCTGTTTCCTTCACTGATCCCATATTTCTCCAGCTCTGCTGCTCTTGGTGCCGTCTGTGACCCCTTCTTCCACTCTTCTCTTGCTCTTCTTTCATGCCGTTTGACCTATATTTTCCCATCTCCTTCCTCCATGTCTTGCCTTAAAACCCATAGAGTGCTATCCTGATCTCACAACTTTTGTTCCCAAGCCCTCTTTCTTTTCAACATTGATTGCAATTTGATTTGATCTGTTAACTCAAGCTCTTTTGGTCAACAACCTTGACTCCTTGATTCTTTCAATAGTTGTCAGATATTTTACTGGCTAGCTGATGAAATGGTTTATCTATGTAGTGAGAAGTGCTAAGCTTAAATTTCACTGCTGTCCTTCACTTAAGATATCTGGAAGAGGAGGTTAGTGCATGTCTCCATCTAAATATAGTACATAAAAAGGCTTAAGAGTGTTAACCCTGTAGACAGAGAGGATTTGTTGTGGTAAAGCTATGCAGAAGAGACGGAGTACAAAGAGAAAGAAGATGCAGCAGTCTGAACAGATCTGATGCATAGTCCTCTCAGCATTGGCTCTGTCTTAGGAAAAAAGCCTCTCCTGTGGCAGCTATTGCATGCAGGGGCCCAAAATAGGCAAACATTTGGAGCAGATCTTAAAACAGTCATGAAAAGCAGAATACACTTTGCCTCTAACACTGGTCACAGAATTGCCCAGTCTATACTGTTTAGAACTTTTTCTGGTGACTGCTGGTTTCAGAGCATTACACCTTTGTCCTGCCTGTACCTCTTTGGCTTGGCATCTGTCTGTGACTAGAGCAAGTGCCTCCTTAAGGTGTTTCTGCCTTTGGTGTGCAGATCTGTGACCTTCCCAAAGGCCCCAAGGGAAGGATCATAGGGGAATTTTTTGGACAGGTTCCTAACAGAAAGAGCTGCGGGCAAGAAATCTGTGCATGATTAACACTTCCCCTAAGAAAGTGGAACACCATACATCATTGTAAATTACAGTTGCATATGGAATTGTATCAGAAATATCTCCCCCATCAATATCTCCTCCTAATTAGAATAACCTGATCAGGTCACTAGATAAAAGCCTGGTGTCAACACTGGGACACCATTCAAATAAAGAAATTATAAGCGGTTATTCTTCTTGAACGAATAACAAATCTGCTTCTAGAAAACAAAACTAGCCAAAAGGAATTAAAGTGAGACCAGAAGGCGCTAAAACAAGAGTTGGAAACTTTACAAAAGGAATTACAGCAGTATCTGGAGGTTTCCCAGAAATGGCTGAAACGATTTGCAGGCAGAGGTGAACTTTCTGTTGGAGTAATGACTACAAAATATCCTAACAGGCTGAGAAGGCCAGCTGCAAAACTTCTAGTCAGAATTGGTAAGCCCAAAAAGATAAATGGCAGCAATACTGCCATAGATGCTTCAAGTCAGGAAAATGACAGCTGGGAACCAAATAGCAGGGATGATGAGGAGCAAGGACTCACTGGCTTAATTTCAGCTCCAGGAAGAACTGTCTGGTCACAGACCTGTCATGGTAGCCAGCCATCTGGATGTTCAGTTGGGCCAATTGAAGAGCTTAGGCAAAAACATTTACTGCCATTTGTCTATTTAGTTGGCAAAGTCACAGAGCCCTGTGGAAGATGCTGGACTTTCATACGTCAAATAATGCAAATACCTCAGATCTTTTTGGGAAAACTCTATCTGAGATTTACTTTGTTAAATATGACATCATGAGCTGAATGAAAGATGGAGAAGATGAATGCCCTGGGTTCAGCAGCAGCAATCATTTTTCTCCTTCTTGGTAGCTGGTGCAGCGCTGTGTTTTTGATTTTGGGCCTGGAAACAGTGCTGATAACACCAGTGTTTTCAGTTACTGCTTGGTGATGTTTTGGTCTGACCAAGGACTTGCTGAGGCTCATGCTCTGCCAGGGAGGAGGGGAAGCAGGGAGGAAGCAGAGACAGGACACCTGACCCAAACTGACCAAAGAGGTTATTCCATACCACAGCATGTCATGTCCAGGATGTAAAAATGGAGAGCAGAGACCCAGAAGGGTTGGGGTTGCACGGTAGGGGGTGCATGGCTTGGTCGGGCTGGGATTGGTGGTGAGCTATTGTATCCTTTTCTTGTATTTGCCTTGTCATTATTATTATTGGTGGGGGTGCACAGCTTGGTCGGGTTGGGATTGATGGTGAGCTATTGTATTCTTTCCTTGTATTTTCTGTTGTCATTATTGTTATTGGTGGTAGCAGCAGTGGTTTGTGTTATACCTTAGTTACTAAACTGTTCTTATCACAACCTGTGGGAGTTGCATTCTTTTGATTCTCCTCCCCATCCCCCCGGGACTGGGGAAGAAAGAGTGGGGAGGGAGTGAGTGAGTGAGTGAGTGAGTGAGTGAGTGAGTGAGTGAGTGAGCAAAACTGCGTGGCTGAGGGGCTTAAACCACGACAATGAAGAAGAAAGAGCTCTAGTAACAAGCCTGAATAGACATGCCCATAGAACAACGCAGCTTTGATTTTCCAGAAAGAGTCTTCATCCAAACTTTTGCCTCTTGATCAAACCCATCCACAGATCTGTGTCAATCCAGGTACAACTAAAAACCAGAAGAAAAAGGAAAAGGATGGAAAAAAATCCTACCTGAACTGCAAGAGAAACTGCAGAAACACGTGTTTCTGTCATGTGCGGATGTCAGTAGGGCTTTCAGGATAAACTGGCAAGGGATTAATTCAAATGTGCTCAACTGGACTTAGGCTTTCACACTAAGGTCAGTGAATGGCAGCTAAAGGCACTTCAAGGGTCTCTGGAATTTACCATGGAAACTGTGATTCTCCCCTTGCAGCCATGGACCAAAGGAGGAAGCAGTTTCTGGTGACAGGAATGAAAGACAGTCACTGCAATTCTCTAAGTGCAGTTCTGTATCAGGGAAAGGGGATACAAATCTGCCTCACAATGTTATTGAAAAATAATAAAAATGAAAAATTTGGCCCAGTAAAATGAGATTGAGAATAATGTGAACTTCATTTGAAACTGTCCCTGTGAAAAGAAGGACTATAGGAACATAAGGCCGCTCTGGGCAGATCATCATTACTTCCTAGAGAACTTCTCTTTCAGCTCAGGGAATAGAAGGACATCAACCTGAAGAAGCAAAACTCAGGGATGTGTGAAAGACCAGCATGCCATTTTTATTCTGAACTGGACAGCTAACAACAATAATGGCAATTTTGGCCATTGAATGTGTGGTAGGATCAATGAAATGTGAAGGAATTGTAGACGTTTTCTCAAACCTTACATTTATTAGACAAGACAAGCCAAAAAGACTAGGGATTTGGGAGATCCAAAACGGAACCTCATAATTGATTTCAAATGGACAGAATATCTGGGGAATGTGAATGCATCCAAAACATGGAAAAATGGATTTTGAGACCAGGACCCCTGTAATTTGAACAAGAAGTTTGTGTAACTGAAGTAACAGATGAACTAGCAACTGAGCTTATCATACCTAGTAACAATAGGAAAGGTATATTGCAAATATGATCTTTGGAAGTTCCTTTTGAGGATGTGGGCTAACTGAAACAAATGAAACATGATTTTTTAACTCATTTGAAGCAAAAAAGTTGCCCTTTTTCCAGGCATAGAAACCATTACAATAGCAGCATACTTTGCTATCTTTTCTGTGGAGGAAGGATGGAACTAGCAGAAATCTGGTTTGTGACCCAAAAATCTTTGTGAAACTTTACCTAACAAAGTTCTTCCAGGTCTGCTTTAGGACCAAGTCCCTGTTATTTGCTGCTGACCAGAAGATACTATCAATAAGTAAAGAAAAAAAAGGTTTGCTTGCAAAATTTGAATTAGCCCAGAGGAAAACTGAAACAGTGTAGAAGTGGCCTATACATCACATAGTCCCAAAAGCAGAAGTTTGTATGACTGGTCTTATTCGGTTGAGGGCTTGTGAATAGCACCAGAAGCACTCTGGAAGTTTGATGAGTCTATACATTTCATTAGAAGGATCGCTTAATACCTTCTGGTTTAGAAATATCTCTGCTGTGGTGACCATTTCTACAGTTCGTGAACCACGCTTGCTTCTCAGCATCCCCAGTGTTGCTTTCAAGCCAATGGTATGTCAAACATAGTCACCTCAGCAAAGTCACCTGCATCTCTGGCGAGAATTGAACCATTGAGGACTGTTGAAATTGGCGCTGTCTACGTCTACTGGGACTTTGCCTTGTCCCAACTGTTCTTATCTCCTGTAGGGCACCCCTAGAAGGTCCCCATCTCCTTGGATGCAGATAGTGACCACAGGAAGGTGTTGGTTCATGTTTTGTAGCATGAGAAAAAAGGACCATGGTGTTCTAGCAACTGCTGTTTCTTTAGTCTACCAGTGTTGAGAATTTGTGTATACTGGAAAAAGGTGAGAGTAGCTTCAACTGGAAGAGCAGTATAGACCCAGAAAAGGGGATATGACAGAGAAAATACGGTTTACATGAAATTCAGTGATTCATTAGATATAACCTTCCATTTGGCAGCTGGAAGAAAATAAACCAGGGTATTACGGTAAACACTAGGAATGCCTGGTGATATGAAATTAGCTTAACAGAAAGAGTTTGTAGATGTGGGGAGGCTTAAGATTTCTTTAATTTTGTTTTGCTGAAATGGGAGAAAACTTTATCTTGACTTTGACTGAAATACAGTGGCACCATCTCAATGAACTGAATTGAGGGG
This sequence comes from Amazona ochrocephala, assembly GCA_039720435.1. NCBI lineage: Eukaryota > Metazoa > Chordata > Aves > Psittaciformes > Psittacidae > Amazona > Amazona ochrocephala. Next base: position 49,505,966 of record CM077876.1, on the reverse strand, counting down.
AAGGGTGTATATCAGGTTGTTTCTTTCAGATCAGTATGTTTAGCTATCAGCCTTGAAGATAGCTGTAAGAGGTAGATGATAGCCATGTGTTTTCACTTACAACAGAGAAAAGGCGACACAGAAAAGAAGGTCTTTTCTTAATATTTAAGAAAAGCATGAGGGCAGGGGTAAGAGAGAGTAGACAAAACGCAAATAAATCTGAGAGCAGCAGAAAGTAAGCTCTTGTTCTAGGGAGCTGCAAAGGAGCTTCATGCAAGGAAATGCCTGTCTCTGGATAACTCTAACGTCAAGAAAGCAGGATTTAGTACACTTCTTTAAATAAACAGAATTCTACCAAATACACTATCACCATTTCCCCTCCTACCTGGAATAATATAGAATTTTGGCTACCTGCTCACATCAAAAAGAGTCACAGATCGCTGACTTCATGATGAGATGCAATATAGTAAAAAGGGGCAGCGGTAACAGGTCCATGTCTTCTAGTAAAAAACTGAAATACAAAACAGAAGCTCAAGAGAATCTTCTGCCATGTTTCTTACAGTCTTCTTCCTTGAGTCACTCGAGAGTTTGGTTCTTAATTAATCCAGATTTAAACACCCTTTTTCTTCCTGGTTACAGTATCTAGAGAACAACATAAACTAGAGTGAGAAAAACTCCCAGAAACTAGGAAGACTGGGTGAATATTCTTTACTGATAAGGTAAGAGAGGTTTGTGATGAAGAAAACATTATGACCAATAATCAGGCACACATCAAACTGAGTGACTGAGAGGCACATTGAACAAGTGGAGCAGCACCCAGTATGGCTTGTTTTCTTTCCTGTTGTGCTGCTGTGTTTGCTTTTTGCGTTAAAGTTTTGGATGGTATCTTCAGAGTCTGACAAGACATCCCTGATGCCGCACCTATTTATTCCTTTATTTTGCAGGCAGTCTACAGAGAGCGAAGTCTGATCCACAACAGAGAATCCTTTGAGCTGTAGTGTTTACCGTGCTATCTGAAGCCCTAACCACTTCATTCTCTGTAATTTGATTATTTGGTCACGCCCTGGAATGCAGAGTATTACTCTGATGTATTTGGATAAACCTAGCCTCTTCAAGTACAGTAAGTAGCTGAATGATGTATGTTAATGACATGCTCTCAATAATTTTTATAATGCGAGATCTCAGCCCAGATTTAATGTTTAATATCCTTGGGATTCACATTGAAATTACTACACACATTATGTATTCCATTCCTTGGACTTAGAATTAATTTCAAAACAGAGCAAAAGTGCATCCTATTTATTTTCTTGAGGGAATTTGCATCAGTAACAGTCTATTTATTCTGGAGTTTCTGAAGTTAGAAATACCTTTTCCCTGTGCTATCTTTGATCTATCCTGATGAATTGTGCAGAACATTTCATTTCTGTGTCTTGTCTCAGTTATGCCATTTCCTTGTACACTTGAAAAATATTTATTCTAGCAAAATTTGCTTCCTTAAACAAAGGGCACAGGTTGCTACAAAACAGTCTCACAGATTCTTTGACATAAAGCTGCCTGCCAAAAATAAACAGAAAAAAAAAATAGCTGCTTCTCTAGATCTCTTTTATGGAAGATTGCATTGGAGAATTCATAATCTGCATTGCTTTGATCGATCATTCAATCTTTGCATTGGTGATGTTTCTAATACAGGGGCTTAGCCTCTGGAATGACTCCAAACAGGAGGGAACAAAGCAGCTAAACCTGTGTTAGGTTGTGATCTGAGTACTCTCAGGCAATAAATCTTTAGTTTTCAAGATTGGCAACTGTCTCAAAATTAGAATTAAAGGAACATTTAGCATTAGTTATGTTCTCAGTGCTGTCAGAAATTGCTTTCTCGGACATTCTTTTGAAAGTCTGGGTCTTAGTTTCAAGCATACATCCAAGATACTCACTAAACCCATTAATCCACTCTTTCATTCCCCTCCTTCTCAAAAATCAAGCCCAAAAGTCAGCGGTAAGATGTAAAAGAGGAAAGGGTGCCGAAGCTTCCATTTATTGTAGTCCCACATGATGCCATGATTTGTTCAAGTTAGGCTGCCATTGATCCAGTTATCTCTGAGCAGGTCTTTTAGCTTAACCAGTGCAGAGAGAAAATCCCAGTGTGAACTAGTTTGCTTAGGAAAAGGGAGTTTCCCCTCAGCATGTTGGTGATGCTATTTGGGTGTGTGAGGGCAGAACAATCTCTCACGATAGCTGGTGGAGGGTTTCAGGATTACCTATGGGCTTGCTTAAGTCTCAGGTATGAATGTTTGCTTGTCCACACAGTCCTCCTAGGCTAAACCCATGGAGAGTTTCCCACCTAATTTCTCCTTCAGGCATACTAAGCCCAAAACCATCTGGTTCCCAGCTTTCCCCTTTCTGCACAACATACCCCCATGTGAGGGTGAGCATCACACTGTTGGGAACTGTAATGGTCTCACCTATTTCACAACAAGTGCTGACAGGCTCCTCAAAACAGCTTATTCTCCCCACTTCCTGTGAATGCTGCAGTAGGTAGTCCCTTAACAGCTCTAGCGTCACACCAGGCAGAGTGAGCAGGGGAAATAACTCCTCCTCTCATCTAATGGCTCTGTGAAGTTTCATATTAAGTAGAGCAGGAACTGCAACATCCCAACTGAGTGCCCTAATCCCCTGCTATGCCTCCGTACTTGCTCTCCCTGGCTACTTAATTCTGTCTTACAAAATCAAGCTGCTTCACTGGAGAGAAACTGGGAACAATCTCTCACAGCGCCTGGCCTGTTAGTTATGGTATTTCCCCGTGAGATGTAAGCTTGAAGCTTTTTACAGTAGAGAAGTGAACTATGGTCTCCTACAGCCCAACTGAAAGATACAGCCACTGAAATACTTTTTCTTACCATGAAATGAAGCACATCTCCAAAGGAATGTATTCCTGCCAATGTGCCTTTCCATATGCAATTACCTTCTCCCTCCTCCTCTGCTTTGGGATGGGGAAGAGGTGGGAATTTGGCCCTGAATGAAAGATTATTAGCTCCTCTCTCAGCAAGGGAAAAGACAGGGACATACAATAAGAATATTAATTTTAATGAGAAATTCAGACTGGCAAGAGAACTTTATTGGCAGAAGTGAAATTAGCTTTTCTACATAAACAGTTAGTGGTATCAAGGGACTAGTCATTCATTGCCCAGAAGGAAAAAAACAAAACAAAACACAAGAGTCTTTAAGGGTCCTTACTCTCAAGAATGCTCTTCACTGTTTAGTGTAGAGAGGATTTGCTTTGTACTTCAGCAAAAATCAAGTATGAAAGGTATCATCCTTTTCCAGAGTTTTGAAGTAGTAAATATCCAAAAGGAACCAAGTACCTCATGCTTCTCTCTTGACCCTTCCCCTTCTTCCACAAAGACACATGCTCACATGCTATGCATATTTATTTTTTTAAAGCCATTTCCCAAGTTCCCATGTTCATAATCCCAAACAGACACATTTCCGGTTTGATCCATCCTGGCAGGGCTCACCATTCCTGGTACTGCTTTTCCTTGTTCCCCCTCCCTCCCTCTTGCCACCCCGATCTTGAAGAACAGACCATTAAGTCTGGACCATCCTTTTTTGGGGTACACCAGGTGATCAAGGTCCACCATTAGGTGACAGAACCTGTGGTGACCAGTCAGTGACAGTCCAGAACCAAAGGCAGTTTCTCAACACTTTCACCACACGTATTAGGATAACTTCCACACTTCAAGAGCAAAAGACAGCCAAGCAGCATAGGAGTTTTCCTCTGCCTGTGTTTGGTGGTAGGATGGGATTTAACCCACAGAGTAAGAAACTGTGGAAGAATTACAGATTATACAGCTCCCCAGAAGAAAGATTTTATTTTCCTCCCACCTGATATTGTAAAGAAAAATAACAATTGATGTTGGAGAAAAGGAATATAGTCAGCCTGCCACAGAGGGTGTTACTTAGTGGAAGTGATCCTATTTTATGCTGAGAGTAGGGTCAAAAAGAATATGCACTCACTGAGTCTTATTTCTTCACAGAAACTGGCCACATCTGATAATATTGTGTTTTTAGCCCGCACAATGGGAAGCAAATGTGTGCAGATCCTCTGGTATTTCTACCTTCACACTGGCTGACCATGACTGTATGGAAAGAGAGACAGCTCCACAGCGTGCATCAGCCAGCTGCAGCTGACATCCCTCTTCTTCCCCACTTCAAGGCCTCTCTTACCTGTAAGACTTTCACAGGTCATCTTTTGGAAACACTATAGCACCTCACTGAACCTGGGAGGGACTAACCCGAGCTGTAAAGACTAGGAGGACAGATTCAAAATATGTGGATTAGAGCTGGATGAGGAAGCACATGTCCGGAGTGAGGGAGAAGGCACATTTGACCTTTATGACTTGTGGTACTTGGTCAAGAGTCAGCACAGTAGAATTTCTTCCATATTCATTCTGAACAGTCACATGGCTCAGATGCTTTTGCTTTGCAATGTCCCACCCATGCAGCCAGTCTTTGCTTCTTGCTCATCCGCCACAGCTTTTTTGCAGGACTGACTCTTGGTATTGACTTAAAAGCAAGCCTTGACTCTAAAAGAAGCATTGGAGTCATTGAAACAGCTGATGCCACCTTGCTGCATGGCTGCTTTGCCTGCGCCAGAGGCCAGCCCAGCCAGGTTGGTGAGGACATACAGGGTGAATGTAGCTGCTGTTGAGAGGCAAAAGTCAAAAGGGGCTAAATAGCCTCTCCTAGACCCTCTGCCTGAATTCTCAGTGCTCCAAGTAACTAAGACCAAGCAAGACCAATAAGCTCCACTGCTGAGGGGTTTCTGCTTCCTTCATCCCAAGCCCTCGCTCTTATTTCTCCTGTCACAAACAGAACAGCCAGACAGGCAGGTCATGAGCGCTTGGATCTGCCTCTGTAGTGCTGACATGCATTGAAGAAACACACAGTTACACTGGCTAAAAATGTCCATAATGCACCTATTGAGTGATCAGAGCACACTTAGCCAAAGGGAGATGATTGGTTTCTTATGCTTAAATGTTCACTCTGTTTTTTTTTTCTGAAGATAAACAGCAAATCCCACTTCCACCTGCCTGCCATGTCCCAGTATTTCTGAGCACACTCATTTTACATATAATTTCACTCATCTTTTTTCTTGTCTTGAATTCGGGATAAAAATCTGTCTCAGAATATATTCTGCTTTAATTAAACTCAATATAGTAAAGATTCTGAGCCATCTGTATTTCATGCCATACTTCATAATGTCTCAATATCATGAACTCTAAGGAGTAACACTATACATTAATGGGAACATGTGTCATATCTACTTGCTCTTTATGACTTACGGGCTATCTATATTATCCCCATGCCTCCAAATCTCTGAAAACAAGTGTAAATAGTAATTCTTATTAACTGCAGAGACACCTGCACTGATACGGACAAATCTGGTCAACAGCAGGTTCCCCTGCTGTTTTACTAAGCCAGCAACATGCTCCTGTCTCTGGCAGATGCTCCTGTTTTGTATTACTTCTAAGCAGATACCAACTTTATGCACTTTTTGAAATTCCTTTCAGAAGCCAGTGTCCTTCTGGCTACCAAGGGCCTTTTGCTGAAACAAAGCAATGAAGAGATCAGGGAGGTACCAGGAGACTGAAATTAGGTCCTGAAAATTATTGGCAGCTTTTGTAATCTTCCCATATCCCTTCTGCTAGGGATTAGCAGCAGCAAGAAGGATAGGTTTACTGGGGATGTCTTGTAAAATAAACAAACATTACCAGTCTAAGCATCTACCCATTAAATACCAGTTAAACTACCAGTTTAAGCACCTAGGATTATTTAATACCTTTCTTGAGCACACTACTAGGTAATACTTCTCTTCTTGAAAGCGGTGAGAATTTGTATGAAGCAAGAACAGTGTTAAGATAAAGTAACATAGCATCAACCTGGGAAAATATAGCAATAAACAAACCCAAATGGATGATATGTGGAACAGTCTCCTCAGTGGTTTTTGGCTGTTCCTGCAGCTCATGGAAACACAGGGACTGAAAGGACCCCTTGGATTATTTAGCACAAAGCTGGGTGATGGCAGGCAACAACTTTACATAATTCTTTTGTTAAAATGAGGAAGTAAAACTTTCCAGGGTTCTACCCCCTTTTTTTTTACTAGTAGACATCTGTCCCGAAACTATCAGCCTGTTGCTTGCCTCACACAAGCCCTAAACAGAGGCTCTCCCTTGCAGAGACAGAGCGCTGCTGGGCAGGCATCCGAAGTAGCGCGGCTTTCCTCAAGGTACCACTCCTTCTGACTTAGCGCCGTGTCCCCACATCCTTCCTGGGACTTCAGCCCTTTTCAAAGCCTTGTGGTTATTAGAAAAGGAACAAATATGAGGGGATAGTATCTTATAAGGTCAAGTCCTGAAAAATTTACTGGCTTCCAATGCAATGGACCATATTCCTTCTTGTTGCACGTCTTGGAAGAAGAGGCAACTGGGTTTACGCACATTTTTAAACCTTCTCTTCCCAGAGATGCTGAAGGGGACAGCCAAGAGCTGCACATCACTACTGAAATACCTGAGTGGTTTCATACAGCCAGCACAGCTCTGCATGTGTGGCCCAGCTGGGGACCATGGGCTCTTTGGCACAGACTCCCACAGATGGGGATTTCTGCCTCAAAACCACCAGGATTAAATTGCAGCATGGTATTTCTAAGTAAATGCAGCAGATTAAGGGAAAGCATAGCTTGTGGAGCTATGTAGAGCTTTCCTTTCTTCAGAAGCAAGAATAGATCCAACATGGTCATAAACCATATATATGGACTAGCTACTTCTGTGTTTTAAATAGAAATACAGATGTCTGATGCACTAAACCAGAGCCTTCAAGAGACATGCCAGGACAGCAAATTAAGAGTGCACAGAAAAAATGAATACAAGCAGTGAAATTAAAAGGCAGCATTTTTAGAATTGTTAATTGTATGGTAATTGGAAGTCAAAGCAAGGCCTATTTAAAAATCCGGGTTGTCTACTAGGAGTTCACAGGCCAGCAGCACATCAACAAGAATCAGAAAAGGAGTCCAGATTTTAACTGTAAATGAGACACTAATCATCAGCAGCACAGATTCCCAACTGTCAGTCAGAGATGGTTACTTGACATTTTGCATTTTACTCTTTGCTTTAACAAAAGCTCACCAATGGCTTTTAAATAGGAAGTTTCCTAATAACTGGTACCTACTACATATTTAATTAGATAGCAGAAGTATCCATTTGAATAAATGTCCAAAGCCTCGCTTATAGCTGCCTACATCCTAATTCTGTAACTAGGGGTGCGAATACATACATCCATGAATGTCTACAGCAAACACTTGTACAGTGTCAGAGGAGTCAGCGCTGCATGTGACTATTACTATTCAGTTCTCCTGCACCTCAGCTTTGTTGAAGCACGGGTCAAAGTACTGTCTTTGTAGGATTTCTTGGGAAACATTGCAGAGTTAAATGCCAGGGTTAATGTGTGTAATTCTATGAGAGGCAGGTATTAACAGTTCCCAGATACCTTTCTTGCCTACACAGGGAATGTACAGCACATCATGCTGGGGTCACATATAGGGGTTTTCACTCATTCCTTGGGATGACAACCAGGGCACACCAAGAACATTTCCCTAGAGACATAGCCCAAAATACCTTGTACACTCTCAATGTATCTCATTTCTAGCTGAGAAATTTAGCTCAGAGACTTTTGAACCAGATGAAGATTATCTACAGATGGAGGTAATTTTATAAGGCAAGATCCCCACTGGAGCTGAGATGAATTTGCCTTGTCCCACTACCTCAGTTTAGTGCACAAATAACTCTATCTCCTGGAACAGGTAGTATGGCATCAGGTATTTCTTTTCAGTGTGCAGTGATGACAGAAACAGAATTTGTAGGAACCTCATTGTTTTCTGCATAATTTTCTGCTATTTTGTCCTTTAGAAATGGGAGGAAACCTGCCCATTGCAGAATACCAGGTGGGCAATTAGTGCAATAATTTCTTTTTCATTGCTGCTCCTCAAGACTCCAGCTCTCTACAGCAACCTCAGTCTCCATGACTGAATCAAAACCAAAATTGTGTGTCCATTAAGTCTGGGCATATAGGACATCTGTCCTCCCAGGCATTCTGGCCACAATCAGCTTGCATTCTTGGGTCAATAAGGGTAACAATAACCCATTACAGCGCTATTTTTAACCAGAATGTACATCTCCCAAAGGCTCCAAGCTGGAGCGATATACCTCTGCTAAGGATTTGGCCACAAAATATTTAAATATCTACAGATTTTTTTCTAAGATGACCTTACAGGTTCTCTCTTGTATAGCCTGGGTTAAAGCACTTGGGAAGGGTTTATCAAGAATCATTCATTCATTTCAATTTCAATTGGCTATGTAAAGCCATCTGGCTATGTATGTACCATTATCCTGATCCCATCACCATGGTATCCCAGTGCCCTCTTCATGTCCCTCTTTATATTCGTTATTCACGAACCTCTGTGCAAGCAGGATTTTGTTCCCTGTGAAGGTTTGGAGAACGCTGCTCTTCATGCAAATGGCCACATTCATATGTTAACATGGGTGTCTGTACACAACAAAATATTAATTACAAGGCCTATCTATCTGCTTTTTATCACTCGTTATTCTTCCATTTTAAACGTTTCCCTTTACCCAATCAAGACACTTTAGTGACCACTGGCTTACTCAGCACCACAAATAGTAGAAGTAAACAACTTGTGAAGACCAGCCTCCAAAGTACAAACACTCTCATAATAACACCTAACACGGCTAAGCCCTGGTCCCTCTTGGTTGTTTCCAGATACCACCCTAGCGCAACCACAGCAGAAATCTGTATTGTCTCACCAACAAGCAGGAAACAGAGAAGAAGCCATGCTCCCCAAGCAACTGATTCAAAATACCTGAGGAAACTGATCGGCACCATTTTCCTTCTAAGCAGGGCTTTCTGTGTTCCTGAAACACTTATACTTTGCCATGCTATGTCCACCTTCATCCAGGGATGCACAAAGAAGTGGATGTGAATTCGAAGGATTAGGTGTCATTTTCATAATGGAAGGGCTGAAGCAAAGGCTTCAATGGGGCACCAAAATAAAGGATTGCATCTGTACCAGTGCAGAATACCTTGCGTCTCCGAAATCACATTAATGGGATCTGCTCTGCTATCAGAATATTTGCACATAAAGCATCTGTTTAGGAATGCAGATACTGGCTTTTGAACTCTAATTTTTGACTCCCAGTTGAAATTTTGTTCAAAGAAAAAGCCTAGAAATCAACTGCAATGTCAAGACATAAAATCTAGAAAGTAAATAGTACAAAATCCTGAACTAAACACCAGGAATGAGGAGTGCCAGTGTAAAAATAGCAGTAAAGAACATTAAAGTAGCTCACATGAATGGTTAAGATAAGTCTGATGGCATCCTCTTCAGTCCTTGGCATTGCAAACAATTAGGTGCAATGAAAGTCTGCAGTCACATTTGTCGCAAGCTCCATAGCAGCCTGAGTCATGCAGGGAACATGATGCACCTAAACACAGGATGAAACTGTTTGTCACTATGATAGCCTGCATAAAATCAGATCAGGGAGCAGAAAAAACAAAAGACATTAAGAGAAGGCTGAGAATTGATTTGTTCACCTGTCTCCATTGTATATAAACTTACCACCACCTGTTTGGTCATAAGCAAAATCCATGACTTAGTTTAAAAGGTGACTTTCACAAATACTTAGCAGGAGGAGATGTTGTGGAGGGAAAGCTTCAGTCTTAAAGAGTTATTATTTTTTCCTGTGCGGGGATGTTGTGTGGCTTCCACAGTCATCCAAAGTGGCAAACATCTCCCAGAATGCTCTAGGAGAGCTGACACTGAACTAATCTTTAATTTATTGACATGGTACTTCACTGAGAGATGTAGTCTATCAATAAATGGCTTTAGTTGAGAAGCTAAGGTCTAAGAAGCAGTGGTAGGAGCTTGCAAAAGTACATCAAAGCGTACAGAAAATAAAATGAAGAGCTTGTGGGAGAAAATTGATGTCTAGGAAGGACAAAAAGAACAAACAAACATCACAAACTTTTAAGAAGGAGTTTTGTAGAGGAGAGTTTTGTTGGCCATCTTAAACATTAAGATATTTTATAGGTTTCTACATCCTTCTCAATTCTCCAGCACTGGAACAAATAGCAGCAGCTACTACTAATGAAAAACAATTGGTCTAGGATGAAATAGAAAATCACTGTCCTACTTAGTGCAGTGTGATCTGGTAGCTGATAGCAGTTTTGAGACGGTATACCCCAAATCACTTAAACTGTTGTGGCAGTTGGCATTGTTAGAGGCTTTGTTGGCTTGAGGGTAAGCTCAGCTAACAGGACAAGGAGTAAAAGCATCACTCAATACAGGAAACAGCACTCGTGGCCTCTTTTATATTCCTATCTGGTTTGTTTGGTTTTTGTCCTAAAACCAATTGAAAATATGAAAAAAACAGCGCATCCACACCAGCTGCAGAAGTGGAGTACAGCTGGGATCTGTGTATCACCTGCTATCTTCTGCACAGATGAGCGTTAACAGTCACGCCCCATGCTCAGCCTATGGAGGAGGTGCAGTGCTCCATGCACCATTCCCAGTCCTGCCTTGCTGATCAGTGTTAGCTGGCTCAGCAGAGCTCACAGAGATAGCTCCCTTAGCCCACTCGGACCCTTTTCTGCATTGCCCCAAAGGACATGCAGAGCTAAAGAAGTCAGGTGGTGCTGGATAACAGAAGGACTCAAAGCAGGTCTCACACAACACTCCAGGTGAACACATGAATCACACAGAAGCATGCCATCTGTGGCACAGAGGAAAGGATGTTTGCTGTCCAAAGGGCTTTATTATATAATTCCTTAAATCAACATCTGTGGGCAACATGCTGCTGTTATCAACATTGCATGGACAGCTGCTGGAGAGAAGGGAAGAAGCTTAGGAATCTGGTCCTGCTGCCACAGCTGTGATGCTGCTGGAGAAGGTGCATGGCCACAATCTGCAGCCCTGGTCTTGGTTCTGCTGCTCCTGCCTTTTGGGCACTGAGTCCCACCCCATGAATTTACCTAACAGTGCCACAGGATCAGCCTGTGCCCCTGTGCCAGGCTTGTCTGTGCTTTCCATGCCCCCTGGTTCAGTGTGAGGTTACACCAAGGTGGTCCCTGTACCACCAGGCAGCAGGGATGTGCTTTACACCTTCATGCATAGGCCTGGTCAGGGATGAAATTTTTGATTCAGCTAAAAATAAACCTAAAATGGCACCTATTCTGTTGTGGCAGCTTCACTTGCCTACTTAAGTGTCCTGCAGAAGTTCTACCACTTTCCCATCCATCTATTGAGCTCTTCCCCTGACTTGGCCCTTTCCCCATAGCCTGTGCCATCTGGAGGATGCTTGGTGGGCTCTTTTTGGCCTCCCTGCAGCTCCAGCTCTCTCCATTCAGCTCCCTTGCTTTTCTTCAAAGGAATCAACACGACTGTCCACTAAGGAAGTGAGATGCATCTCATCTCTGCTAACGACTGCTCCTTAAAAACCTGCAAAATCGGTAAAACCAGAGAAGATTGCTCACCCAGGGGTTACACCCCTGGTGCACACCCTCTCCTCTCTGATGGCTCTTGAACTCAAGTGGAGCTGCTGAACAATCCTTTACTACATTCATTTCCTATGCCAGCCACATCTTTGCAGATGCAAATCACTTATGCCAAATGCATTGTTTTGCATTCAAAAACACAACGGCACTCATTTATTGCAGATTTCACCTGTGCAGAGCCCGTGTTCATGTTGCACATTCATTTAACATGCAGCTCTCAACGTCCCAGGCATCCCCTAGCATTTTAGGCAGGACATCCAGGTCAGACCTGGGGATGTTTGGCCAGGCAAGAGGGTGTCTGGCTGTGGAAGTCTTTGCTGTCTCAGACTTTCAGACACCTTGCAGTATCACTACTCCAGCTTTCACTTTAAATCAATCCAATGATTACAAATGCCTATGATGTCTTTGCAGTTTCAAAGCTTCCTCTTGAATTTCATACTCAGGTAAAGCTGCCAGTGAAAACAATGAGCTGTTTGCCTGAGTAACGAGCATAAAATTGCAGCCGAGGTCAGTAAAAACTATTGCAGGAGAAAGACTGTGATAAGTGAGTCTGTGCAGCACTCCCGTTAGCTCCCTGTCAAAAGACTAAACATTTCATTCTATAGATCTTTTTATACCCCCCCAGCTTACAATTTTCTCTATAAAGCAACCACAGATTTAACTTGGTGCTTAAAGAACAGAAGGAAAGAAAGAATGAACCCCATACCTGATCAGCATCTGAAAGGTAAAGAGGGAATTTTATGTAAAACAGAGCAAGTCAGAACTTTTTCTTTCATTTGTTACTGGAGCTCTGATCCTACGTCAGAGCATTTCAGAGAATCTCATATTATGCTGGGTTTTTCCTAATATGCTTTTAATCCTTGACTTCACTGGTATTCTGTTACTGCTTCTATCCCTTGCTGCCCACCTCTGACTTACTGTCGGTCTTTCTGGCTGACTCTATTCACAGCCCTCCCTTGCTAAGCTCAATGTCTGTGCTGAGATTTCTCCTTCCAGCCATGAAGCCAAAACCTGTAATACAACCTGGAAGCCAAGCAAAGTCAGCTGCGAGAGACTGACTGGGAAAGGGGGAAAAGTATTGACCGTGCATACTGAGCACTTACTATGTATTAGTAATACTAGCTGGCAAGAGGCAGAGTAAAATTTGACCTGAAAACAGGAGGGAGCAGCATGGAGTTTTTAATCTATACATTTACCTTTTTTTGTGATGCAAAATCTGTTATCCCTGTAAGCTCTTATTAAGGTGGTCTGGGCAAAAGGTTCTTGCTTTTGTTCTAAAGATTATACCATGTCTGTCCTGGCTTTTCAGGAGTGTTTGAGGCTGACAGCAGAGCAAGTACTACTGTCAAAAGCATGACAGAAGCTAAACACGAAAAAATTAGGGTAACCTACTTCTAGTTAGAGGGTTTAAAACTATTTGTTACTTTTTTCATAGTATCTCTTTACTGTACCCAAAGTCGGTTAGGAGAAAAGGTCTCTGTTGTTCAGCATCTAAATTAAAGGCCAATAAATCTGACTGTTCTGAAATGTTCTCCTTCAGCCAGCCAAGGTGATCTCCAGCAAAAATGAAGAAGGTATTTATTCTTGTCCTTGTGAATAAAGTGGAATGTAAGAAATGTGTGAAAAGCTGTTCATATTTATCATTTCAATATGCCTATACTCTATGCAACCCCTTTTTTCCACGTATTCCATGGCACATTCTAGGATGCAACTTGCAGCACTTTTAGGAGAGGGCTCATAAAAATTAGCCAGACCAAAAATGTATAAAGGCAAGTAACACACTCTTCCCCTCATTTTAGTAGTATTAATAATGATAATAGCTCATAGAAAAAAATTATTATTTTTATTATTTGGAACAAGTCTGCAGCAGAAGCACCCAGTGTAAAAAGCAGAGGATGCCATGTTCAATTTAAGGATCCTTGAAAGAAGTCTGCGGCAAGTTGGCAGAAATTTGACTTATGGTCTTTAAAAAAATGCACTTTTTATCAGTGATAATGTTTTCCCAGAAGCTAAATGACAGGCTGAATAGGCAGCAGAGTTATGTGCAGCTAGTCTAGCTGTGCAATAAAAGTCCATGCTCAAAAGGTGTATATTAGATAGGGCAGGGATCCAAATGGCATACAAAAAAAGGCTGTGTCAAAGAAGGTGGCACAAGCTTTCCCACCAGTTCACCGCTTTGCTTTCAGCACGGTTTGAGGAAGAAGTGAGGTTTCCGCAATCAGGCTATCTGTCAGTCTTTCCCCAGTAATTCTCCAGCCCATTAATGACTTTCAGACAAATTTGCAAAGAGCAATAGAGGTCTCAAAGATTCCTACAAGTTTCATAAAAACGAACAGCTGGATAGAGGAGAAAAACCCTGATTAGTGCCTCAGCAGGGGCGAAGAGAGGCAGACTGCCAGGCTAGCTTTGCTGCCCGTCCCCAGCCCCTGGCTTGGGCACCTCGGTCCAGCCTCAGCCCTGGCTGTGGGGGTCAGGCTCCCCCCAGGTCTTCCTCCTGCCTGGTGGGCAGCAGTGCAGGGCAGCAAGTACAGATATCTGCAAAGCTGTGGGAAAGCAGGCATCACTCTCCACACTGCCCATGGAGCTCCTTGTTTTCTCCCCAGTTCAGCTGCTCAAAAGTTTCTGAAACCACAGTGTTAGCTCATCTTCGCTGGACAAGGAGAGGGGATACAAAGGCCAGTCCACTTGCCTTTGGAAACACCTGTGTGAAACTTGTCTTTTTTCTTGCAGTCTTGGTCAGCTCGATTCATTCATTGAATCTCAGCTTCATTATGGAATAGCTTTGGTCAAATGGAAAGAGCATTATGCGGTGAATAAAGTGGATTCAACAAAAAAATCTCCCTCAGCTCTTCTGTAATCCTCAATATTCAATTGGAAGTCTAAAAAACAAAGTTTTACCCCTTGTCTTTTCAAAGCAACCAGGAAAAACAGCCCAGATGTCCAAAAGAGACATGCAACAGGGAGCCAGAGAGATTCCATTCAAGAGTTCATTAATAATTGATGTAAAAGTACATTTTCTTGTGGAAGCAGATTACTCTCAAATTCCTTCCAGGAGGAGCACAGTTCTGAGGAATGTCGAGACGTTTAGGTATCTTCATTAAAAAATGCGAAGGGCAGTATGTAAGTTCTTCACCATAGTGGGTTTTATGAAGAAGTGGGAGGGAATTGTAACTCTTTTCAGAAGGCGGCTGTTCAATATGTCTTATGCTAACAGTTTGCTCTTCCAGAGGAAGTCTTTGGAGGGAAGAGTGGAGGCAAAAAGACCAAGAGCAGAGGTTCCAGCAGCAACAGGCTCCTCACGTCTAGCTGACAGATTCGGCAAAGCAGAAGACCGACTGGGGTTAGATGTCATCAGCTATTTACAGGGATTTGTGTATTTATTTATTTCATTTTTGCATTTCGAATGGAGGGGACTACGCTGCTGCTCTGTTGACTTCATGATGTGCTTTTAAAACATCTAGGCAAATTTTAATACCCACAACCCAAGCCAACAATTAATAGGAGCTGCATGCATAAATTTTTACCCTCATTCGCCATTCTGATTCTGCTCCCTTCCCACAAGAAATGTGATTGCTGAGAGGTAAGTATTTTCTTCCCAGGGAAGGGAAAAGAAATTGCCTGACCTCCCAGTTGACTGGCATTGCCTGGCCTCTCATTGACCTTGCTGCAATTGCATACCCACTGCTTAGAAAAACAAAGCCGCCTTTCAAAATAGGCCCACTTAAGCACTGCGCTGGGGGAAGATGATGGGCAAGGGAAGCACTACCTGCTTGGTTTTAACATTTTAATAACTCTACAAAACACACAGAGAGGAGAGACCAAGTTCTGGAAATGCCTTGGCCTAAGTTTTCTCTCCATTGCCAGTATCATTACTGCTGTTCTTCCGTGAATGTCTCATCCTGCTATTCCTAAAGTGAGATCAAACCCAAGGAAAGAGGAGACTTCCTCAGCTGTTGCCCATTGATCACTTTCAGAAAGTACAGAGGAAATTCTTAAGATCAGTACTTCCAATTTTTCATAATGAAGTTTGAAACATCAGATACCTGTAGGAAATGCCTGGGCAGGTGGCTCATTGGGACCAAGCTCTTCAGGCAACAAAAGGCAAATCCCTTTGTTCACCGGATCTCCACCAGGATAAGTTTAGTTCTCTGGATCTTGATGCTTCCTTTCCTCTCTTCCATTAGTACCAGACCAGCGCTCCCCAATTGCCTATTTTAAACACCTTTTCTAGAGGAGGCAATATGAAACATTACAGCCTCGCAGTACCTCTGACACGTCCCTCCAGCTTCTCCATTCCCAGCCCCCTGGGTCGTCTTTTGGGTAACCAGAGACCAAGTGAGACAAATGCATGGGGTTTACAGATGCCCAGGAAATAGTTTCTATAGCAACAGCAACTACACTAAAGCATTGTGAAATTTCTTCCTGCTCGTCAGGCTTTAAGGTTTCAAATATCACAGAGACCCTGAACAAGCAAATGCCATTTCCCTTATAGTCATCTTTGCCCTGCTGCAATCAAAACCACTTTTGTGTTGAGGGGAATTCTGCTTGGGACACCTAAAAGAAGGCATGGCAAAATAGCAATTAATAAGCAGCTGAGAACAATGCTCCCCAGCTAGGAAAGAGATGGGCTAGGATGACCTGGTAGTATATGCCACCATCAGGATCTCTGGTCCACCTATATTTTGCTTTGTAAAAACTCATGTGCAACTGACCCCCACTGTAGCCTGAGTCTTTTAAGGGAAGAGAGTTTGGGTAGCTTAATATTTTGTATTTCATTATCACTGGTTCTTTCTTAAATGCAACCTTATTAAATCTGCTTAGTAGCTATGCTACCTGTGACCAACTAAATAATAAATACAAAATAATACAAAAATGGGTATTTCATGTGGTATTCTTCCTTCTTCAAAATCTTGCAGATGTTTGGGTCCCAGTGATATTTCTTAGAGGATGGAGTTTGCAACTGCTATAATTAAGCAATACGGTACCATTAAGTCACTTGAGAGGAAATTAAGAACTAAACTAGCGCTGTGTGCCGAGGAAGCCAAAATTGTGAGGTGAGATCTTAATTCAGTGCAGGAAAGTCTGCTTTTTTCTAGTTTACTTTAGAAGAGGTGCTATTCCTATTATACACCATCAGAAGATGTAAAAAGCGAATTAAATCTGTATTCAATGTTTATTTTGCATGTAAATTGGGATCTTAAATCGTGGGAAAAATATGTTTTTGTCAACAATTCTTTCTGTTTTGGTAGTACTGTATTAGTTTTTAATGGAAAGGAGAAATGTGCCGATCTGGAGGCTTTCCAGGGGTTTGGCAGTATTCCACTGTGTCAGTGCTGAGTAAAAAAGATGTTATTCTTTCTTGTTACAGTAAGAACTGAGTAAAGGTAACGTCGCTTCTCTCAGCCATCCTGGCAGAGCTCCATCTACAGAGAGGCAGTTAGACTAAAACAACCACAAGGAAATGCTACATAGTAGGATATGAAATCCCAGTAACCTGTGTGGGACGATGGTACTAACACTGCTCATACAGTGTTTTCCATGGCGAATAGCCCAGAGGGTCAGGAATCTCGTATCTAATGGAGAAGACAACTGTCTCCCAGACAACTCCAAAGGATTAGAGCTTGGATAATCCAGCATCACAAGATTGTCACACCAGATGACCTGCTGGCTCATATGGAGATTTACAAAGCAGAGGCAAGTTTTTGTGTTTGCTTTCTTAAATGTTAATTTTAAGACAGGCAAGGTGGCCCATCTTCCTACAGCTCTGTTTGGGCACTCACCTCTGCTTCCTACCAGAAGATCTGCATCTCTGCTAGATGACCATTCTTGGTTATCTGCTATCCTCTTGTTTTGGCTTTGACAACCTCCAGCCAATTTCTCTACTAGTTCCTGAAGCTGTGACTATCCCCCAAAGAGCCACAGCATTCGCCTGACCTCAAGAAAGCTTTGTAAACCCTGAATTTGTCAAACAATATTGTCCTTCCTCTCCCCTTTTCAGATAACGTGCTTTTACTCAGCTGCATATAGAAAGACCAGCAAGATACTGATGCACATTTTCAATTTAGTCCTTGGACTGATCTTTCTGCCCCTAAATTGCCAGTTGAACAAATCGCTCCCCTCATTTGTCTTGATATATGTCTGCCCTGATCTTGCACTGGGCTAGAGTTTGGCAGCTTTCGTAATTGCAGTTATCTGCTCTTCCTCTGGTCTCCAGGCCCATGGACACTCTTGATTCCTCTCTACTTACCTACCTTGACCAAATAGGATTTAATAAAGGGAAGGTCTCTGCATACAAGCAAACAAATTATTCCACCATAATCTGTGATCCCAAAGCCTTGCTGCGCTCTCAAAGGGCCACTCATGAATGTGCCAAAAGAAGCCATCAAGGTCAACACCACTCCCAAGTTCAGATTTCAAGCCTGGTCTTTCTGGAGTGAGCTATTAAATGCATTGCAGCAGCAACTTCCAGCCAGAACAAACATCATCCTACTGTGTACACTGCTATGCCAAAAAAGTAAAATAGGAGAGTCCTCTTCTGCAGGGCCTGAACAAGCTGTTTTATACAATGTTTGAACCCACAAACATTTAGAGTAACCAGGTAAACTTTATTCTACCCTGTTTTCCCTCAGTGGGAAGTGGCACTGCCATTTTTATGTGCTACACTGGTATAACAACACATTCAGTTCTCCAGAAGGAAACAAGTCTTTGTGGATTATATATAGGGTATGGCAGGATACAAAATACCCCATTATTCGGTACAGTCAGATTAATCACGCCACTGATTGGAATGCCAGACACTGCTCAAAGAGTTCTGAAAGGCGAGAATCAGCTTTGTCTCATACAATGTCTCTGCGTAGCAGCGAAAAAAAATCCTGTTTGTCAGCTGCTTCCTTGATTATGTTCAGTAAGAGTACACAGGGCTGGTTTTATTTTCACTTGGCAATTTCTGTGTTGCTATGACTTCACTAATCTCCAGTCCATAAATCATTTGAGTAAACAACACACCAACAAGCTCAAATCCAGAGGAAATTTCTCCAAGGCAAGTTTTTTATTTCATCTTTCTGTTTTAAAGGGAGAACTCAGGAGATTCCTTCTACACAGGATGTCACCACGAGACAAAAACTCCTGACATTCCCGAGGTTTAGCTTTAAAGCGTATCATTAAATGTAGGTATTAAAGCGAGCTAGAGAATAGCACAGTACGGTCAGCTGAATTTTTTTCTCTCTGAGTTCTGCTCCCTCTTGACCCTTACATGAGGATCCTTCTGTTGACTAGAGGGTCTCTGCTTCTCCTCCCACTTCAAAACCCTTCCTCCTAGCAACAGAAAAGCTATCGATGTGTGGAGGCTTTCAAGGCAGCCCATAGCTGTGCTCCCTTGAATGTCAAAAGGCACGAATCAAATGTCATTTTACTTAATAATGTATTTCGTAGCCTTCTGTATCTCGTCTGAGCTGTTTAGTTGCACATCTATCCTTTGAGTATTCTCTGTAGCTGCAATCCAGCACAAATAACCCTGGAAGAGGGGAAACGTGCATCAGCTTTATAACATAACTTAAAATATAATCCCACAGGGAAAACACTTTAAAGGAATCAGAGGCAGTAAAAACAACATGCAGAGATGCTCTTACATGAACAGGTCATCAGTTGGTCTAAGTCTCTGCTGCTTAGCATCTTGCTATTAACGCAGTGCAGAATGAGCTCAAAATACAAAGAAAACAAGAAAGACCCAGAAGGTAATATTCACACCATCACCCACTTTGTGCAGACAGTAATAGCCACATGATAGGAGAAGCAAAAACAAAGTGTGCACCCACAGTTCTGGTCAGGAAAGGGGCTACATAAGGAGATAACCCTGGGATACAATCAGAATTCAAAAAATTCCCTTCTGCAGACTGTGAATGAAGATTTTATATGCCAGCCTATGGAAACTTTTGCGATAGGCTAATGGTGCCATGGACTGGATAGGGATGGAAGGCATGGATGCCTGGCAAATATATCCTGGTGGGTGAATTGTGTAGTCCTTCTTTATAATCAAAATTTTCTTTATAACGGATACACAATTGTCATATGAGTGACCTGATGTGTAGGAGATCCATGCCTAGGTATGAGTTAGTTATATTGTGTGATGACAGCATGAAGCTTGACTCCTTTGGCCATTAGTTTGCTCATCTGTAAAAAGGTGCTATTACTTTTCTCATAGTAATGAAGAAGTCTAAGGAGTTCGTAACACACAGTACGTTTCCTTTCTGCTGACAGAGATGAAACAACTTTTATTTCTAGAGCAGGTACTTTGTCCGTTACTTTTATTCTCAGTCCTTTCATTAGAACAATAACTTGGCATTATCATGATGTGAGGATCAGTGTTTTCTTTCTGATCTCCAGCTTTCCCAATCCTCTTCCGTTGAAGCTTCTATCCTGAATTTTCCATCAAGTCATGATTTTTTCCTAGCTGTTTGTTGACTCTTTGATGCCACAGTAGACAGACACTGGGGCAATATTTCAGTAGCTTTGTTTCCTCCTCATCTGCCTGCATGTGTGGCTCAATTTCCTTCATTCTCTAACTCTTGGCTGTCTTCAGCATTGCTCCAGGGTCACCACACAAAGGAGCCATAGAGGCTCTCTGGCCTGTCAGGTTCTGGGCTAGTTTGCTCAGACATCCTTGGGAGACTCTTCACTCCAATAACAGTAGGAAGCCCCCAGTATGGAGCAATTTAAGGATGGTAAGAGGGTGAAGACCTGCTTCACGGAAGTCCTGGCACAGAAAAAGGAGCTCCAAGACACAAATCTCTTTTATGTTCCTGTTAGGCATATTTCCCCTTTGCTTGCACTTCCCTTCTTTCACGTGAGATGATCTGCTGGAAAATATTTCTTCAACTATCTTCAAATATTCATCTTGTTTTTGACTACCCCAAAGGCAAGCTCAGTCCTGTTCTACTATCAGCAATGTTCTGCTCACCACAGAGCCAACAGAGAGCAATCTCCAAATAAAAGCACTGCTTTTTCAACCGAAAGTGATCAAAATGCTTTACAGAGGTGAGCAGGCGATGAAGGTCCCACCTGCTCTGTGAGACCAAGTGACCAGCCTGAGGCCGCACAAAAAGATGTAGCAGAGCTCCCACGCAGCTTGTGATGCCTCATCTCTGTCCCATCAGGAAACACTATGTAATCTGTACATTGAGCAAGCCCAAATAGGATAGGTAGGAAGGTGAACCCTCCCTGGGCAGATCACTTCAGAAGGTCCCCTAGAAAAAATGCAGTGGTTCTTCAGGAAGAGAAGTTCTCTCTCATGTGAAACTGTCAGGAATGAGATGTTCATTCTGATTTTTAGAAAGATATCATATTGGGTTTTTTCCCTCTTCATGCATCATCCTGTTTCTTTGAAGACAGCTCAGCAGCATCACCTGTTTTCCGTGTGGGGAGCCTATGTGCACCAGCAAAACAAAAGAAGAAACAGAGTTATCAGTGAAAACATTGAGTGTTACCATTTCTCTCTGTTTGCTCCTCTTCTCTTTGAGAAGTCTCCCTGCGCACTCGTAGTCTTCTTCTCATCTGCTTCCCTCAGTCCTGGGTCTCCCTCCCAGAAGAAAACCCACAATAAAAACCAGCTTAAAACCAAATGAAATTATTGACTACTAGAAAAGGTCAGTCATATAAAACTGTTTATTTTTTAATGTAAGTGGGATGTGATTCTTCTTCCCCAAAGTTTTCTACTGGATAGAATTTTATTTCGTTGGAAATTTTTGAACATAACAAGAATTGGTAATAAAAAATACATTGATCTGTTGGGGTAACATATTTTTAGTTAAAATATGTGTGGGGGTGGTGTATCTTAAAAAAAATAAAGGAAAAAGAAAAACAAACAAAGATATTCCTTTTTCATATTTACTTCCCTAACAGAAAATACGATAAATTAAAATTTGGTTAAAGACCATTTTACAGCAGAAGTTTGTACATTTAAAAAACACATAGTGAAAACTCTTCATTAAAAAGACTTCCTTTTGGTCAGTTAGTCAGTTAGCATGACCAGTGACATTGTGTATAAGTGAAAGGGTTAGTATATGTTTATGTCTGAGTGTTAAACATATTGCTGCTCACCATTTATATTACAGCTTGGTTCTGTTCCTCTTTTATCTACAGCTGCCTGAAGTGTGCGAGGATTTGATGCAGTCAAATGTCCCCAAGAAGACGCCTGGTTGGAGTACTCACACGCTGAGGCCCAGAGACTACTGCAACCAAACACCTTGCAGCTACTACCAATTGTAATTGCGTCTTAAATGTTGAGTATTTGCTTTGCAATTAGTGGAGCCACCCAGAATGATGGTCGAGGAGGTGTCCCCATAGCTGTGGCCACCACCTCCTACATTCATTGGGGTTGAGTCCTCCATGTGAGCTTGGGGATGATGAGGAATACCCAGACAGCCTGAGTAGAGAGAGGGGGACCAAGGAAAGCTGGGACCCCAACCCAGCACCCAGGAGTGGGCCTCAGGGCATTGGTAGGGAGGGATAATGGACACTAAAACAGGAAGTGTTGCATTGGGCGATTAATTATCAGTTTCAAAAGTAAATCAAATGACGTGTAATCACCAGCTAATTTTCGTATTTGTGCAGTTGATTGAAAATATGCAAAGAAAGCAACATTATTTAAAATTATTTTTCAATGTTTGGCGTTTATTAGGGGAGACTATGGAAAAGAGATAATTAAGGATTCTAAATATAATTAATGTGCTGAGTTATAAAAAACACTGCTTAGGTTAGGGGTTTTCCAGCAAGATTCTGGAATTGTTAATCTTTTCCAGTTAGCAAGATGGTTGACACTGTAATGACAACTTTACATTTAAAGATGTTTGCAGTTCACATAAATATGTATTGAAAAACAATTTCCAAATGGGTGCATAAAGGATATACCTCCATCTTCATTTTAGAACACTTATACATGAGCAAGTACAGGGGAGAGAAGAGGCTAAAGTAGAGAAGGAAATCCAAACTGCTGCATGACATGATTTTCTCTTGTCTTCAGCACGTACAGAAGCCCTACTTGAGCTGATAAAACAAGTTGTTAACTGCTGGATGTGTTAAACGTTGGCTTTTCACATAAAATTGATGCACAAACAGTATGAAGGAAGAATAGAAGAATTTTTTTTAAAGTAAAAATAAAGGCATAGATTTTAAAAAAAAAAAAAAACAAAAAAAAAAAACACCACTATTTATATTTATATATGAGAAAGTTGGGGCTGTTCAGCCTGGAGAAGAGAAGGCTGCATGAAGACCTCATAGCAGCCTTCTAATATCTGAAGGAGGCCTATAGGGATGCTGGGGAGGGACTCTTCATTAGGGACTGTAGTGAAAGGACAAGGGATAATGGGTTCGAACTTAAACAGGGGAAGTTTAGATTGGATATGAGAAAGAAATTCTTTACTGTAAGGGTGGTGAGGCACTGGAATGGGTTGCCCAGGGAGGTTGTGACTGCTCCATTGCTGGCGGTGTTCAAGGCTGGGTTGGACAGAGCCTTGGGTGGCATGGTTTAGTGGGAGGTGTCCCTGCCCATGGCAGGGGGGTTGGAACTAGATGATCTTAAGGTCCTTTCCAACCCTAACTATTCTATGATTCTATATATATAATTTAATGACTGGGTTGCAGCCTTTTCACTTTGGTTCTCCTGACAGAACCTAGCTTGTGATTTTTGATCACCCGAAGTTTACAGCCCTAGAGGAAGGGAGGCATCCTTTAGCAAGAGAGCATCCAATTTAATGGCAGGTCCAAGCAAGATAGCAAAAGTCTTCCTGAAAGAGGTGAGTTTTGTTTGGTTCTGCATGTGCTCTGTACCTGCCACTGTAAGAACTGTTTAGACCTTTTGCCAAATTTACCTGTGCATTCAAATCCCAGCATATGAAAAGTGGAAAGCCAAGACACTGGATGTAGAGGAGGTGGTGCTCTGGGATGGGCCAGCTCATGCTGCAGGGAGTTAACAGCAGTCCCAAAGGACCTACAGCAGTTTAGCTCAAAGTCCCTTTGCGGAGCTGATGCCAGGATGTGCTGCAGGGAGTACACAAAGCATGGGTGCTGTATGTCGCTCACACCCAGGGAATCAGCCCAAAGAGTGGTCCAGGCACTCAGACACATTGGGAAATTCATCCAAACTGCATGATGGACTCTATCAGACCATTGTACCAGCCAAGTACCAGACATTACGGATGTTTTGGAAGGCTGTGGAGCTCAGCTGAAGGACTGCTGCAGATTAAAAGTGCTTAAGGCTGGGCTTCCACATCAGCTGCTGGCAAAATGAACACGTCAAAGACAATCCTAAAAATGCCTGAAGAATTACAAGCAAGAAAATTGTGTGGAGAGGCCAGACTTGTCTGGCTGGGAGCCTGAGATTTATCATATTTTTGCAGCCCAAGAAGCAAATCATATCCTGGGCTGCATCAAAAGGAGCATGACCAGCAGGTCGAGGGAGGTGATCCTGCCCCTCTACTCAGCTCTTGTGAGACCTCACTTGGAGTATTGTGTGCAGTTCTGGTGTCCTCAACATAAAAAGGACATGGAACTGTTGGAACAAGTCCAGAGGAGGACCACGAGAATGATCAGGGGACTGGAGCACCTCCCATATGAAGATAGGCTGAGAAAGCTGGGGCTGTTGAAGCTGGAGAAGAGAAGGCTGCATGGAGACCTCATAGCAGCCTTCCAGTATCTGAAGGGGGGCTACAGGGTTGCTGGAGAGGGGCTCTTCGTCAGCGACTGTAGTGATAGGACAAGGGGTGTAATGAGTTCAAACTTAAACAGAGGCAGTTTAGATTGGATGTAAGGAGGAAGCTGTTTACTGTGAGGGTGGGGAGACAATGGCACAGGTTGCGCAGGAGAAGCTGTGAATGCCTCATCTCTGTCAGTGTTCAAGGCCAGATCGAGCAACCTGGTTTAGTGGGAGGTGTCCCTGCCCATAGCAGGAGGTTGGAACTAGATGATCTTAAGGTCCTTTCCAACCCAAACCATTCTATAAAGAAACTCCAGCACTCACTTATTTCCGATAGGTGATTCCGATGCTTGAACCTCTGTGCCACCTTTTGAACTGGCCCTTAACATTGAAATCTATCAAAACATAGAGTTTGCCATCAGGTACAGTGAGATGTAATACTTCACTCATTACAAGGACGAGGCTTGCTAGATTGCCCCTGAACTGCATTATTTGTTTTTTGTGCTCATTGATCCTCAGGAAAAGTAAACTCTGACTGTGCAAAGGAAAGCAAATTGCAGATGGCAAGCAAGAGTCTGTAGAAGGAAATTCATTCTTCTCTGAATGAACAAAAAATACTAGTACCGCAAGTGTTGTTTCCACAAGTCAGGTCACGTAGGTAAAAGAGAAGTCTTTTTCCTGGGCAGACCAGGTCTGTGCTTCTTTGGGTTTTGTTTGTGTTTTACTGGATTCTTGCTATTGCCTGCCTGGCTGCTGCACCTGGAGAGGCCACCTCACATTTAGATAGATACCCACTTAGCCTCCTGTAGAACAAGAGCAGTCAGGGCAAGACTTGTGTAACCTCAACAAACTGAAATCCATCCCTCCTGTAATGACTTTCCTAACTCCAAGGTTCTGTTTTTCTCCAAGCCAAGGAGTATGTCTGACACCAACAAAAGAGGATATGATACCCAGTCCCCTTCCATGGGTATTTCATTACTAACTCTAAAACTAGAATTTACAGTCAGTTTTTGAAAGTCAGATTTCCTTTTCTTTGGTGCTTAAAATGTAAATTTGAATCTGTAACTTTGCACAGGCTTTAAAGGAACTTTAGAGTCCTCAATGCTCTGTGTTTAGTTTGAACAACACACTCTAAAGTAATGAGGACAGAAGGTTCTTCAAGTTGATGTTTTCCACAGACATCTGAGATTTAAATACTACTACAAGCCATTTATTGCATAAACCTTCATTGATTATAGCAGCTTTCAGTGCCTATCGTCTGCTGCCAAGTGCTGTTACTCAACTCCCTGCTGTAGGGTGTCCCGACTTCACATGTGCCTAATAGCAGAAGAACATCTGACACCCCAAAATGAGTTTAATAGTGTGGGCATTTATTACTGAGCTATGCAAACACATATTCCCCCCTGAAGATCCCAAGAAAAAAGTATTTGCTGAGGCTGGAGAGCTCAGTGGCACCTACCTTCTCCAAATGTCATTTTCCCCATCACGGCAAACAGACTTTGATGTGGATACCATACTTACCTGTCTCTCTGCATAGCAGGATACTCATAGAATGAAAATACATCCTTAAAAGGTAACTACTACTAATGGAAGATAATACTGTGGAAAGGAGGAAGATAAAACTCCCAAATATATGTTGCCTGTTTTTAGAGCTTCAATGGGAAAGAAGAGACCTCCTAAGGGGTTCAAGATAGCCTGTTCTCCAGTTGCAGTCTCATTCTTACTAAGGTTCCTGGTATTTGGCAGAGAAAATCTTTGTGTTATCAGAGACTCCCCACTAGAGTCTAATGAGGGTCTGTTTTGGGAATACAATACAGAAACCAGAGGGGTGGCCATAGATCTCAAGAAGCCAGCTCTGATTGCTCCTCAGCCACTTTGGGGAGAGGCAAGCAGTGCTGAAGCCCACAGCTGAACATCTAGGACATGAGGACGGCACAGCAAGCCACTGACAGCCCTGCCCAGGGCCGCCTTTCACCCTCCCAGGTCCCAGGACCCACAGGCAGCTTGAGGGCTCCACTTCTCTGTGCATTATTCCAGCAGCAGCAGAAGCACACTGCTCAGCTTTGCTCTTCAGAATTTCTACAGGCGCAAAGTGATGCTGCCACTGACTGTCCATCATCATCATGAGAGCAATGCCAGCCATCCTTCCTGGGGAAGGAGATCATAGACTCACAGAATGCCAGGTTGTAAGGGACCTCAAGGATCACCTGGTCCAACCTTTCTAGGCAAACCATGACCTAGACAAGATGGTCCAGCACCCTGTCCAGCTGAGTCTTACAAGAGTCCAGTGTAAGGAATCCACCACTTCCCTGGGGAGATTGTTCTAATGGCTGATTGTTCTCATTGTTAAAAGTTTTCCACTTGTGTCCTGTCAGAATATCCCTAGGAGTAACTTTACTAGGGAAACACTACTCCTTGTGTTCTTCTTGTAAACAGGGAATGTCAATCTTCTTTGCAGCCACCCTTTAAATAATGGAACATGGTGATAAGGTCCCCCTGAAACTTGTTTTCTCAAGGCTGGACAAACACAGTTCTCAGCCTTTTCCCATGCACCAGGCTTCCCAGTCTTTTGATCATCTTCGTGGCCCTTCCCTGGACTCTTCCCGGCCTTTTTTGTATAGCAGGCAGCTGAAAGTGAAAACCTTGACTTCATGTTCTTCTTTTTCCCACAGGAGCAAGGAGGAACGTCTGCTTCAAAGGGAAAGCACATGGGCACTGCCAGAACCCCACCACCCACCCACATGCATACACACGCACATACACTTGACTGCTTTGCTTTCCCAGGTCGCCGGCTATGGTTGTGCAGTTAACCGGGTGTCTGGGCCCAGGCAGATTTTCCCTACTCCTCTGGCTTTCCTTTCCATCCTGATCTCAACCATGGCCTTACCAGTTTCCTCTCCTGCATCTGATCAGACTAAAAAATAACCCATAAAAATCACACTGACTCCAAGCAGAAACACAATCAGTTATTTTTTTAGTCTGCAACTAAACACCCCACTGCTGCTCGCTCACTCCCCATCTGTGGGAATAGGGGAAAGAATTGGAAGAGTAAAAGTGGGGAAACGCATGGGTTGAGAGAAAGGCACTTTAATAGATAAAACATAGCTGTGTGCGCAAGTAAAGCAAACCAAGGAATTAATTCACCACTTCCTATGGTGTTCAGCCATCTCCAGGTGTCCTGGGTTCAGCTCCCTGAGGGATGGGGAGAAGAAAGGGGGGAGCGAGTGAGCTAGCGGCTGCGTAGTTCTGAGTGACCAGCTGGGCTTAAACCATGACACCAGGAGAGCAGGGCTTCATCATGTGTGAGCGTTACTTGGGAAGACAAATACCATCACTCCAAATATGCCCCCTTCCTTCTTCTCGCCCCAGGTCAATATGCTGAGCCTGACACCATATGGTCTGGAATACCCCTTTGGTCAGCGGCGGTCAGCTGTTGGTCTCTGTCCCCTCCCAGCTTCTTGTGCACCCCCAGCCTGCTCGCTGGCGGGGTGGTGTGAGAAGCAGAAAAGGCCTTGGCTCTGGGTAAGCGCTGCTCAGCAGTAACCAAAACATACCTCTGTAATCAATGCTGTTTCCAGCATAAATCTGAAACACAGCCCCACACCAGCTACTGTGAAGGAAATTAACTCTACCCCAGCCAAAGCCAGCACCATGATTCACCACACTGAAATGAAAACTGTGGGATGTGGGGAGCGGACCTGCATGAAATGCAGTACCTCTTAGGGCAGGATGTGACAGCAGGTCATGCAGACATATCTGCACATCGGTTAGGGCCTGGGGTACGTGACATGACAGATGTCCTGGGGCTTCTAAACCTGCCCGGCTCCATCTGAGGTAGGTTGCAGGCATATATCTCTGGCTTCCTAATTAAGAGGGAAGCCACAAGCAAGGCAGAGTCAATCTCTTGGAAGAAGCTTCCCTCTTCTGCGGTTGTTTCTGTCAACAGAAATGATTAAGATGACTATAAATGATATTAATGTTGTCCTTAAAAAGTCATAAGGAAATCTGCTGTGAGCCGGGCTGCTGTTCCCCTGGAATTCAGAAACGTGCCTGTTTGTTTCCCAAACAGCCATTTGGCGCAGACAAACAGAGAGCAAAAGGAAATATATGGTGCTGGATGGCGACTGAAAGAGTGGGAGAGCTGGGAAGCACTGCTGGAGCAGCACAGCCGGGACTCTCCTGTGGCTGAATCTCCAGTGCCGGAGTGCATCAGGCAGAAGCATGTGACCCCTTGGATTTGTCATCGTTACAGAGCGGGGGAGGTTTGGCAGAGTCACAACCAAATATTCAGTTTAGAAACTATTTTGTTCCCCTATCGAATTAGCTGTATTTCCCTTCTGTCATTGCCATTTACAAGGATATTGACATATAAACCAATGTTTGTTTTGTTGAGCTCATTTTCTCTTCCTACCTATTTCCCCTCTGAAATCATGAGGTGAACTATTTGCAGAAACAATATATTTGATAAATATACTCCTTTTTCCTTTTCACCAATTATCTGGGAGCAGACATTGATTTTTTATTACTTTGTTCATTACCTGAAGTATTTGTCAAATTGTTTACAATAATATTCCAAACCATGCATTGCTACCAAGCGGCCCGTCACAGCTAACGTTAACAGTTTGACTTAGTGATTTACTTCCTGGAGCTGAATCTGGAATGATTCCTCATGTCATTTCCAAACCCCAAAGACACTGTTCATTTGTTTGGCAGGGACATCTCCTAGCCCTTGCCATGCATCAGGATGGCACTGTGCTAGGTGCTGCATAAACACAGATCAAAGAAATCCTTATTCCAATACCCAGTCTAAGTCTAGAAATGGTTGGATATCACCAGAAAAGCCAGAGCACAGATAAAGGCGAGTATGATGGACACTGGTTTAGCATGCGAAGGGTCAGTTGTCAAATACTATGCAAGCATCATAGCAAAGAAGAGTCTCTCGAAGCAGAAACTGGAAAAAAAATGAGATGTTTGACATAAATACCTAAATGATTTGTGTTTATTCATTCATCTGATAGTTATGGTCCCCTGTATTATTTAATCTTTCTTGAGTTCTTCCCAGATCTCACAGGCCAGCTGCATGAACAACTCTGCTATCAAAACGTCTACAAAAACAATATTTGTAGAGATATTTGTGATCTCATTACCATTTCTTGTAATTACATTTTCAGGGAGTAAAATAGATCACAAACACAATCAGAGCCAACGCAAGAAAATGTACTCTCTCAACCTTCACTTTAAAACACAGTTTCCTAAATTAAATCAGGAAACGTTCTCATTTTAACTGCAGTTTGCCTGCCTGAAAAGGAAGAGGTCTGCATAAAGAGGCAGAGAAAAGACTCCACAGATGAAGAATTTTCCCCATAATTTTCCACAAGGAGCTCACAGCTCTTTAAAACTAATAATCACCATTTCAATATATAAAATCAAGCTTCTGCAGAATCGGGCCAGAGCATATCATACGTGACTGCTGGGATTATATAATGGGAAAGTTCTCATTGATTTTTATAAAGCGATGGATCCCAGAGATTTTAAAATTAGGCACGGAGGCTGACCCAGTTTGGGTGGAAAAAGCTCACAGAATCCCAGGGAAGAGCCCAGCCCAGGGAGAAGGCTCAGGAGGTGCAGTTATTTTTAACCTGTCAGACCTATGCAACAAAGAATGAATTCTGAGAACTCTGGGTAGGAAAGAGGTATTTAGTGTTGGAATTTCAGAGTCCTCAACCCCCTCCCCTAGATCTTGACCCTGGTAGAAAACTTGCACCAAAACCAAACTTCTTTTCTTCAGATTAAGGAAAATTTCTGGAGTAGACTGCAGCCGCCATTCCACTCACTCCTCCACAAGCATGGAAGGCAAAAGTAAACCAGTTTCGAGGATGCGACTCAACTAAAGAATAGAATATGCAAGGCCAGAATGCCAAGACACAAAGGGCTTTCGTTTTAGCGTGAATCAAGAAAGTTAAATTTGTAACCAAACATGGCATACATAAGCTGTTGAAACAAAAAGATGCATTTACCTTCAGAATTAACATTTCAAAGCTGCTCTAAAAAATGCTGCAGTTTTCTAGCAATTGAGTGTGCCTCATTAGATGATTCAAACAAAATTTGGTCTGGATAAGTATCCTGTTGAAATTGTAACTGAATTGCCTTTCAACTCATTGCAGGTTCCAGCCCTCCTTATAAATGTGATGGGACCATTAGCTGGATAGATTTTGTTGTATGTGCTGGACAGCATTTCAGATACAAATCTATTTACTTGTAGAGGAGCAATATTAAACAAGCATTTGGGTTTCAAATCAGGTGTGGAAAAGATGCTTGCACTGGTACATTATCTTACCAAACCAATGCAGATATCTTTAGCTGTTCTGAAATGGGAAGAGGACTGAGTACACATTATTTTGACAATCTAGTTGTATAGTAGTTGCCATTTGTGGATTGAAAACCTTACTACCGCTTCAGCCTCATTATACCATATATAAAGGCTAACCTAGGTCTTTAACGCACTCCCTTGCCCCGTCCCCTAAGGAAGGAAAGGTAGGGAAATGCAAACAATAGAAGAGGCAGAACAAGGATCTCGTTTCCAAAGACTCTTCTAAAATCCCAGGCACAAGCAGGATGAGAAGCCGTTAGTGAGGCAGGGGAGTCCAAGCTGGCTTATGACCTGTTGGTCTGTGACTTCTGTGGCATCTCCCACAGGCATTTAAGGCTGCCTTCTATTAGCCAATGTGGAAATTTCATACCATGGGGCTTTGGAGGAGCTCATGAACCCAGTGATGTGGCCAGCAAGAGACAGAAGACCATCTGGAAGCAGAGCTCACCTCCCTCTGGTGCTCTCCAGTCCTGCCCCACACCAGGATCCTCTCCAGGCATCCCCAGTGTGCCAGGCCCCACACAGGCAGGGCAGGATGCTCTCACCCTCAAACCACAAGGTTACAGCCCCAGCTGTTTGCTGCTGGCACTAGGGCTGCAGCAGCAGCTCAGTAAGAGGTAGCTTTGGGCAACCACATCTGGGTTAGCTCCTGCTGCTGATGCCTTGCTCTTACCATCCACTGTGCCTGCCAGGTATCCCAGGACAACAATGCTGGGAATGGCTTGGGAGATTTAGCTTGGTTTAATTAGGTTGGATTTTTTTTAATTTCCTTATTTTTCTGCTCAAGCCAGATCAAATTCCAGATCGTGTCCAAGTCTTGGCGCAAATGCGAAGGCAATGCACGGTGGTACTGGCAGAAGGTGGCAATGCCAATGAGGACATGGGCAATTTCTCAGATGGAAATCACTGGCCTCACAGCCACATTTTGTTAACAGAGCTGAATGTTTCTCATTCATTGCAAGCTGGCTTTGTTTGAGTCCTCTTTCCATTTTTAGTGGAAGAAAAATAATTCCAAGGCAGAGCTTTAGAAACTAATATTTATACATATATATATAATAATCTTCCTTAGCTCTTACAAACTTTTCCTTTTTAACCCTGAATTCTAGCGTTGCCACCTTAGCCCAAAAGTCAGAAGTGCAATCCTGTCCTGTGATCCATGTGCCACTGGAGACGCAACACAAAGTACACGGCTGCAGAAAGGAGCTTGGACAAAGTTCATTCTAAGGCAAGAAAGAGTCAGATTTCTTTGATCTACAACTTGACATTCAGTTCCTGCAACTGAACAGAAAAAAAGGCATTTATAACCTATTAAAAACCCAAGGATGATTTTAGTCTGTCTTTTTTTGTTCTTGTTGGAGGAATCAGTCTTTCAGAATAGCCTGGGAGTTGTGAATAAAAAACAACTTCGCTGTGTTTATTTAGAGAACCTAACCCCTTGGAGCCAGCATTTTCACTAATGCATTTTACATTAGCGGGCTGCATCAGGAAATCCTGACTTTGGGTACCAGGGGGGTAATTAATATCAGATCATGTTTGCAAAATGGTTGTGTTTATGTGGGAATGAGGACTGAGCTCTAGCTGGCAGGATTTGAGTACTCAACTTCACTACTGAGCTTCAACAACTTGCTAGAGTGGGATGTTGAAATTAAAGCACCGGGTCTTGAAGGGTTAGCAGAGCTACGGCTGCTGAGGAGAGCTGCAGTCTTTAGGATTCTGTTCAGAAACCTTTACGGGGCTTCTGAAGGGTTTTCCTTCAAAATGTGAGGGGATTGGAGATAAAATAAAAATGTTTGTTTTGCTCCCGTGGTCTCAGATGTTACAGGAAGTGTCAAAATATGGATAATATGGTTGTCATCCCACAGTATACCCCCCCCCTCCATCGCTCCCAGGTCCCTGTGCTTACTCGCTAGGAAATATCCACAGATGGTGTGAAAATATCTTTTCAGCACTCCTCAGAAGTACCTGCTTTTGTGTACACATCAGTAGCATGGTCTAAAGCAGCAGGTGTGCGTCAATTAAATACCTCTGAAGAACAGTTCCTGCTGAGATCCGTGTCTTGCAGGGACTCCGCTGTGCCACCCCAGTGCTGCCCACCCTAGCAAGTGCAGTTCCCCCTTCCTGGCTCAGGCAAGGGTGTCTAGAGAATGGGAACTCCTTTTGTGATGGTGATACAGTCTCCTTCCATATCATAAGCATTGTCTGCAGCCCCAGATGGCACATCTCCAGCTCATCTGAAGATGATGGTGGGAGAATATCCAGAGCATCCTTAGGTGCTTGGTATTAAGAAGAAACAAACCACAGAATACAGTGGTGCTTAAGAATGGCCTATTTAGTAGAGAACTTGTATTCGCATCTCCCCAGAAGCCAGTTTCTCAGCACCAATTGGGAAATTTGCAATGATGCTTAAAAAGGTTGAAAATCACACGGGAGTATGGGACCCACTGAATCCTAACATCATAAATTTGTGTAGGCAAAGTTAAAAATTAAAGGAAGTTTTCTGAAATAAAAAAGGAGGAACAGGGCAAATGAATAGCAGCAAGAACTGATGCTCGAAATGAGAGTTTTACCTACTGGTTTCCCAGCATCCATTTCCATGGGATGAGGCAGCTGGCAGGTTCTCTGCAAGACTATTTATTTACTCCCTTGCCATCATATCCTTCGCTGGAAGTTCATGGCTCCCTCAGTGGTGGTGGGGATTAAAAGTAAAGGTGTAATCTATGTTTGACCTAATATATGCTTTGTACTATAATGAGACAATATACTATTACGGATCTTGTGGTCAGCTGCGTTTGATAAATATGATCAATACATGTTATTCCCCTCTGAGATCCACCCACCATCATCTTTCCATACTCATCTCTTGCCAGTAGTCATCTGGGGATAATTATCCCCACCAAGATCCTACCTCTAATGTGCTCACCGTCTTTCCTCCTGCCATAAATTGGTCTGACATGGGCACTAAGATAACAAATCTAGACTCTATTGTTATTATCACTGTTACTTTACTAATTCTTTGATACTAAAATAGGGGTTGCAGTTTCATCGTTGGCTGTAACCATAGTAAAGTTATATGTAACTAATGAATTGTTCCTCATAAGGTAGTTGCATAACTGATTATTCCTACCTAGGTCTAGAAGCAATGTCCTAAGCTCGAATACTCTTCAACACTGTCTGCATGTTTTGTTCTCTGTGAAGTAATGGACCACCTCCTTTTCTACCAGTATCTCTGAATAGTTATAGTTCATTTTGTGGCTTGCCTTGATTTTATTTCGGTATGTTCTACTATTCTTATAAACTTAATCCTAACAATGAGAGCTTTCTGTGCACTTCTTTTGTTTGAAGGCACTGATGAGCTTTTGATCCTCCACATTGAGATAATTTGTACGTCTATCCATAATACAATTTCTTTAAGGACTTGCCAGCTCTCCTGAGCTCCTTTTTAGACTTCTTCTTTTCCCCAAAGACATTTCCTCTTTATTCTCTGAGATTACAGACATTTCTTTGTGGAAGTTTGCTGTTTGTTACGGTTCCTGAGGAAAAGTGAACTCTGACAAATTTCAACTGACAAATTTCACGCAACTCTCAGCGAGACGTTTCAAGACATTACATTCCTACAGGGGTCATGAAACAACCCAGCTAGGAAAGAAGAGAGAGTTAATACCTCAGTTCAGCAAAGGCTGTTGTTAGAGCTCAACTCGTTAAGCGTCAGAGAATCCAACCATGCAGTTATTCTTGATACCACAATGCAAAGATGGGCAGCACTGGTTCTGCTGCTGAAAACATTGTTTGCTCCTCTCCTTCCTTGCTTTCCTAAGAGTAAACTTCTACCTCCTCATGATCTCCTACTCAAGCTGTCTTTAAGCCCTGATTTGAGAGGTGGTTCCTCTTCACTGGTGAGAATGAGACCACAGAAGACCTCTTCCATTTGGCTGCATTCCCCATGCTTTCTGTATCAAAATTCTCCCAGGGACCCGCCTGTATTCTACTGCATCCCCTTCCCAAGACATGTTTGCACAGCTACCATTCCCCATCACCATCAACTCCTGCATTAGTGAAAATGCTGGCTCCAAGATATTATTGTGTCTCCTGCTCTCAAGATCTACATGTGCAGAAAATGGTGCTGGAGAGGGGTGTCCCAGCATGGGCCAGTGACGCCAGCCAGTACACCTGTGAAAATCCATGAAGGCCCTTATAAAAGGAGTAGCTACATCTCGTTGATGTAGTCACAGGTCACCACAGTGCTGAAATTGTGAACTCTGCGCTCGGTGAGGCTCCACATGACCTTACGTATTCTGCCAGGAGTAGGTGGACTTTGTTGTCCATCTTCCTTGAAGTAGACACTCCAAAGTCATCAGCCACTAAGAAACATAAGCAAGTCTCATGGGTACCCTCTCCCTCACATGTACTGGTGCTTGGAAGTTACTGTGCTCTTTCAGACACTCAGGGAGTAGTCCTCTACATAGATACTCACCCAAAAGCCCTGCCTCCAAATGATAAGTATG
Source organism: Amazona ochrocephala (assembly GCA_039720435.1). Classification (NCBI taxonomy): domain Eukaryota; kingdom Metazoa; phylum Chordata; class Aves; order Psittaciformes; family Psittacidae; genus Amazona; species Amazona ochrocephala. Next base: position 49,470,808 of record CM077876.1, on the reverse strand, counting down.
ATTTAAATCCACTAATTCATAGCTGTCTCTTGAACTCAGAGCCTCCTCATAGCAATGGAGAAGGTGGTCTCAAACACATAGGAGGAACTATAGATGATCTTAGCATTGACATGGCCAGCTCCATAAATAATTGCTATTTGTTCTTTGTCACAGATATCTTCCAGTATGTCCAGCAGCAATTCTACCTTTGCATCTTCAAAAGGCTTCAAGATGAGTCTTGCCTGCTACCTTTCTAGAAGATGGGCATGGTCAAAAGGTAAGTGGTCATGGCTTACAAAAACAGATGATTAAAATGGTGCCATGATGAGAGAAACAGCAGCAAAGGAGAGAGTTTCTCAATATTCATCTAAATATACAAACTGTCTGCATGACTGATGGCATAATGTAGGGTAGCCTACGAGCTACTGAGTCATTGGACCAATGCGTTGCAAAGACACAAATGCACACCAGCCAGTGTGATACCCTGCAGCATTCTCCTGCAACAACTCAGTGGAAACATCAACAGCTCAACAGAAGGTGCTCTGGCCCACTAGCTCACTTCAAAACACTGATTCGAACTGGCCATGCCAACGTACTGCCAATTGTTCATTCAGATAGCGACCAGCTGTCAGTAGTCACTTCAATAATGGCAATAGGGCAGAGTATCAAGAAAACTTAGTCAGCAGGTCACCTCTACTGTGCATGGCCCACAGACTTCAAGTCTACTTCATTTGAAACTCCAAATTTCCAAACAGCCAAAAGAACTACTGATGCAAATTCATTTATCTCCATGCTCTTTGCTTCTTCATCAGTAGAGTGGGTCTCACGTACGACGCCTGGTTGTCTGCCTTCCTTGTTTGCTGCCAGAGAGCAGGAAAACATGAAGCAATGTGAAACTGAAGGGCAATAATACAGGCCATATAGAACTAACCTTCTGAGGTAATAAAGTATCAGTGCTGTTCTTTATAGCAAGAGCATAGCAACAGTCTTAACAAGCACCAGTGAACACCAGGCTCCATTAGACATGTTAGCATGCACACAAGGTACTTGTAGCAGTTGCAGATATCCTAGTACCCACCAAGCATCTATTTACAGTCCTAAAATCAGCCACTTGTCATCAACCAAAATCTTCAAGGGATACAACAGAAACCTTCACACCTGCCTCAGTCTTGCTGTGTTCTTACCTTTCCTGAGCCCACATGGGTACTGAAGCAGGTGACAAACAGGAAATCAGCATCGAGGTAGCAAATACTTCATCATACTCCTGTGCAGGCTCTCTGGGCTTAAGAAATGAAAACCTCTGGTATTTATAGGCAGAACCCTTTTACCCCAACAGTGAGTTTTTAAATAACAGATTTCATTATAGAAAGCAAATATTTTACCCAAGCTGGAAACATGGGTAGGAGCAAACAGATAAATGCAATTATTTAGATGCTCAAATGAGAAAAGGTAGACCTAAAATGATCCCTTTTGTTGCTGGGGATAAACAAACAAAAAAGGATATACTCATCATTAACCTTTGAGACTGACACTGTATCAATTTGGCAATAAACTATCCAAGTAAAGCCATAATCGGTATTTAGACAGAAACTAAGAGCTGGGGCACTTTTTTATACTGTAGCCCCCTAGAAAGGAAACATAAAGACTCTGGACTGAGAAAAGACAAGGTTGGAAACTGTAAAGTCAGCACTGAATACTGAAGACTAAAAACTCTCCACTTGATTTGAAGTTTGCTAAAAACCAGACAGGAGGTACAACTGATGGAACTTAATTTCACAAAAACAAAATGTGCATTTCTACCAAGCCGGCCCTAGGAAATGGCATTTTTCTGCAGAAGTATCTGTAATGGCCCTGTGTCAAGATGCCAGCACACTTCTGGCAACACCAACTGCAGTAGGTGATTAGAATTTATGCTGTGTAAAATTAACTTTTAGATTAAACGAAAATTATGAACCAAAATGCAAAAGCATTTATATGGAAATTCACCTACACAACTTATTTAAAAAGTGTCAAGGCAAATGAATGTAACACAGTGCTCTGAAGAGTTCACAGGCTATTAGCTCTGGCTATTCCAGCAGCTTTCTTTTCAGCCCCACAGCTCTTCCGCACCAGAAACCTTAGTTGTGCATCTGTGAAGCCACTGACGTACTTTTACTACCTTCATTTCATAAGACCAAGTGAAAAACAGTAAGGGTAAATTAGAAAACATTATCTCTAGGACACTGAGAAAACCTCCTCTTGTAAAATCATCAGATCAAGGCAGGGGAAATCAGACATGGATTAGTTGAAAAGTTCCCCTGAAAAACTGCGCCACGGTAAGCTTATGAGAATTGAGTGAAAGCATCCAGCATCTTGTAAGCTTGAAACATAAATATTCCTATAAGCGTTCCTGTTATTTTGGTGATACATTTCACAATAGTGCAAAAAAGTAATTTTCTGAACAGAATATTGCCACCCCAGTTCAGATTTAAATCTATTTAATTCTGCAACCTAAACCAACAGACTGCTCTAACGATGCCTGCTTCCAGGTTTTGCAGAGTGAGGTTCTTAAAGCTCTGATAAAAAGAAACCTAAATATACTCCCAATATTTACTGCCAAGGCACCAACAGAAATACCTTCTAAACTCTAACATGCTGCTTGTTGTATAAAGCTGTGAAGCACAAGGTTTCATATTCTTTCAGAGTAAACTGTTTCATCAGATTGAATTTAACTGTGCACATTCTCATATATATATATATATATGCATCTCCAATTCCATGTTTTAAACCTTACTAAGCCCCTGGCTTCAGTAATATCTCCAGGACTGAGTCTGCAGTTGTGCTTGTCATAAAAAGCATTTCCTGTTATCAATTTTAAAAGTGTTGCCTCTAATTTTCTTCATGTTGTCTGCATCCTTGCAAAATTACACTGTTCTGTACCACTGGTTTATACAATACTGGCTTCTGACATACAGAATCCCAAACAAACATACTTCATTTGCTCTTGACCACTCATCACCCACTTATCTTTTACCTGAGCAATCTTTTTTTTTTGGTATCGGAGAGATACGGACGAACACAGCAATTCAGTGGGTTGATAAGACTCTGATCAGAGCTAAGGGACTTTGCCAAGTGCTCCATACCACTGCTTTTTGAACATTCATTTTGGTGGCACCGTGACTTTCAGTGCCTGCTAAACGGAAGTTTTACTGCTCTAGCCACATAATTTCACCTGACATTTGATTAACGGCATATGAGTAAATTGGTACTAACCCATCCAGGACCTACTTTGTTGTTATTTGTAAACAGCACCCATTTCTTACGTTCTGCTACAGCCCACTGCATTTCCAAACAGTTTTAAGTCCTGTGTAATCTCAGCAGCACCACTTCCGCTTCATTTTGCTACCAGAACATGTATTCTTTTCTCCAATTTATTTGGTGTTCATCAGTGCTCCCAGGAGAGTTTGGGCATGACTTACTATCAATCTCCATAATTCTCTATATTTAGCATTTATTCCTGCTCTCACTCCCGCTTGCCTAATTTTCAGTGCTTCACAGTCCACCTTACTGTAGCTTTTCATAGCAGCAGCTTCTTGGAGCACTTGAGGATTTGTGAACATACAAATAAAGATCAATTCTATCAGATTGTATTATGATTTTTTTATTTTTTTTTTTTGCAGTAATTCTAACGGATTGAGGGTCTTATCATAAAATCAACTAGGCTGGAAAAGGCCTCCGAGATCAAGCCCAGCCTTTACCCCAGCACTGCCAAGGCCACCACTAAACCATGTCACTAAGGAAGAGCCTTCCGCTGAATTCCACCTGGCCTTACTGATGTAACAATTTCTCTTCATTCTGTAAATTCAAGTATTCTCTCCTTTTCTTTAATCTAAAATCTGATTTTTTAGTTTTTCTTAATCAAAGTGTTTCAGCATCCTCTGTGGTGAGAACTGTAGAAGTAAAATGGTATTTTTGCATTAAGTCCTTGCTACTCTTCAGTCAGGAGCATTTTCTCAAAAATATTAATTACTTTTAACTTTAAAAGTAATTTTAGATATGAAAGTGGGACTACTTCCAAAAACATATATATATATCCTGCTCTAGAAAGTGGCATGTTTGCTTACTTATGTTACAACATTGTGAAGACAATTTCATTTGAAACAGTGAGCCAGCTTCTCCTTCTGTGAGTCATTCACAGAGCAGAAAAGGAAACAAAACTGTCAGAGAAGGAAGAGCGAAGTATGATGGCAAAATCACAGCACTATGATAACTGTCACTGAACTCATTAACTCCTTTTTACTTCAAACACCTGGATAATATCTGTTCACATATACGATCTGCTGTGTCAGTCTCCTTCTTAGGTCTTACTTTCAACATTCTACATGTAAAATGCCAAATATAACACCTTTCTTACTGGTTTCCTGTTGTCTGGGTTTAATACAGAGTACTCACTAAAACGAACGCAGTATCCTGCTATCTTATCCTGGTCCTGTCGTGCATTCCTGCTTCTGTTTTGTTTAGGGAAAACTGGTTCTTTTTTAATATATAATTTTAGTGGGAATACTTTCATGTGGAGCCACCTCCTCTCAAGTTGTTCTTCTGGCATAGTATCAGAGGAATAAGGTAATTTTTGTCACCACCAATTAAAAAGTTTACGAAACAGGACCGTTATAAAACAATTAAACCTTGCAAATGCAGTAGTCTCTAGGAGGGAAACCCTGGAGGAAATTCTGCTTATTAAAACTGCAATTTTAGTTTCCATTAAAAAGGAGAATAAGACAACAGAAGATGGGCTGGCAAGACAAATTATTTCTTAATGTCAGTTGAGCTTATTTCAAATGAGATAACATATCTACACCAGGCTGGGTTCAACACATTTTTGCCTCCTCAACTCATTTATCTAATTCAGTCATCTTGATTATAGCCTCATGGACCTTCATTTTCAGAGGAAGAATTTTGTAACAAACAACCTACACAACATGCTGATTACTGAACAGTTAATTCTAATTAACTTGGCTATGGCAAGAGAATTTTGATAAAGTCCTAGAATGCAAATACAGTTTGGTTATTCTGGCCAAACTTCTATAAAATAAAAACCCACAGCAGAGTCTCCAGATGAGACATCACAGTGATCGGGATCTAATTTAAAGAAACAAATGAGAAAATTAAAATCACAAATAATTTATTCTTCCGTTAGAACTGATGGAGTACAGTTTTAAATAGCGACGAAGTACACAGTGGTGGAAAATTGGCACAGAACCTACAAGCATTTCATTCATAATAATATTTCTCATGCCATATCTGTTCAAACCTTGATGTGTATTTTCTATCAACTTTAAGAAAACTGTTTTCCCTTTAAAAATGATGAACAAATTTCGAATCTTGTCTTCCATGTGTAATGCCATATGTATTATGAACACCAGCTGTTTTTCTGGTTTTAATCCCCAAATGTGATCAACTAAAACCGAAATACTTTCTTACCCCTGGGCTAATTTTAAGTTCTGTCCTTTATAAAAGTTGCCAGGAATTCCTGAATGCATATATTCCTGCATAACAGAATGTCCATTTATTTATCTGATATACAGTTGCAGGACAGTCTCAAAACCAATTTTTGTGTGTACTATGCTACTGGATCAAGGTGCTGCCTCTATCTCACATGCAACCCTATAAGCCATAATGCAAGTTCAAACCAAAATTTGGCATTTATCTCACCAACAGGTTTTATATTTGCTGTTATAAAACATCCCTTGGTCTCATGTTAACTGACAAGAAAAATGGACACACACAGAGAATGCCCCCTTTCTAAAGATATTATCTCCCAGTTAGGAAAGTTTAGATAGGTTTTACAAAGTCTTCTAGGCTATTGTGATACATACAAATTATTCAACTAAAGATTAAAATACACTTATACAATACAGTCCTGTCCTCCATACTCTTTTTCAAGTTCTTTGCATATTCAAGCCAAGTAAAATTAACACTTATAATTTTTTTTGTTATTGCAATTATTAAGAGGGATTACAGCTTGCTTATGCAAAGCTGTGACAAAACACGTGAGAAATAAAGCCCAAACATTTACCTTGTTACCCCAAAAATGTTGCAGAAAACTGTCAAATTATGTTAGAAATAATTTTTACAAAACTGCTTCACTCAGAAAAATTGGAAAGCTTAAAAAATTAATCTTTGCACAAGACTATATTATATTGTCCTTAATTATGTTCCCATTTAGATAACTGGGATTCTCATTCTCCTTGTACATGAACCTACCAGTGATGGACGATGTTCTCCATCTTTTTTCACTGTTACTTTTACTGTACACCATTTCAAGATTTATACAATCAAGCGCTTATCATGCCCCTATTTTTAACAGTAGATTTCTTATCCTGCCCAGCTAGTAGTGTACTGTCTTGCATATTCACCTCATGAAAAACATAATATACAAAATATTGCTGCTGTAAAAAGTGTGCATTTCCCCTTTCCCCCTACAAAAAAAATCTGTGGAAAAAATATTAAATTCCCATAACCTTCATAAACATACAAAGCTGTTCACACCTTTCAGTCTGTAACAGTCTATTTGACATACAGTCAACTCACTGCAAATTATGTCATGTATTTTCTGTCCAATATTGCCATCTAGAGTAGAGATGTGAAACCAGTTTCTGAGAATCTACAGTCTTTAACAATTAACCCATAAAGACTGTATATCATAAAACAGCCACAAGATTTTTCCAAAAGCTAGATGGAATGGGAGGTTCTCATCTCAGGAAGATGTCCACAGTGCTGAGGAGACAATATGGCTGCTAAAAGGTATTGCCTACTGGAATGTGAGTACTTTTTCACTGTTGGTAATTTCCATACTGACCCTAAAAAAACAAAACAAAAAAACAAAAGTTCAAAATACATAATTAGATCACAAGGCATATTTTTCCTGTACTAAAATCTGAAATGAGAAGACCATCCAAATAAACCGTGATGTTGAATATAGAAACAAGTAACAATAAATGATAAGCCGATATAAGCGGTACAGTTTCATTTCACTAAAAATCCTTTATGTTTTACAAGGAAGACTGATGATGCAGATTGAAAGCCAGGATGCTAATTTGATCAAAAGAGTGAACCTCTAAATTCGGCAGACTGCTCTGAAATTTGTAGCCCACCACCAAAAATAAAACATAGGACTTACTTCCTACCCAAACTTTGAAAATTACTTCAAAAAGACCAGGTCACCCTAATTCAAAGTAATTTAGGAAACTAACCTGCTTCTAGAAGTACCTAAAAATAATCATACATCAAGCAACACAGAATGGACCGATACACGTATCTCAAAACCCAAGGCACATCACAGTGAGCACTACTAGTCAACATATCCTATGGGAACCAATTATTCCAGGTATCTGATACACAGAATTATTACCCTTATTGATATTCTCTATTTCTTTTGACAGAATGTCATGTACTGCAGAGCAGGGCAGAGGTGAAAGCATCAATGCAACATGCTTACCATGATCCTTCACCACAGGCTTCAAGGCTTGCAGAAATTGGTAGTGTGGTAGAAAGTAAACATTCTCCAAGCTACTGTCCTGGCACCATTCCATGTTAAGTACCATTTCAGATTTCCATTTTATGTTGCAATGTCAGTTTTTTCCATATGACAGTCAAAACAACTGCCAGATGAGAATTTAAGCAGTACAATTCCTATGGGAATGGCTAGTATGAAACAGAGGCCTTCTATAATTGAGTTTCCCAGTGGAACTCAAGACTGCACAAACTGGAAGAGTAGAGCTCATCTAACAGAGAGGGTTATCCAATTCTACTGCAAAGAAAGCCGGAAGAAACTCAGCAAACTGAGATTAAGTTCCCTTGACCCTACACTTACCATATGCAAAGCATTCTTCCACAGCTTATTATTTGCAGGAGGAAGTTATTGTTTAGTGCATAAGCATTTTCTTAATCCGTTAAGTGGAAGTAATTGTATCTCTAAACTACAACACTGAAAGAGATTGTTTCTTCTTCCTTGTCTTTGCTAATTTCTGTAGAAAGGAAGCCAACTGTTCTCCTTCAAATATATGGACAATTGTGGCTATTCTCACTGCCACAGGAAAATTCTTATTGAAAATTCAACTGATCTTCTGCTGACATATCAGGATACCTAAAACACTAGGACCTCAACTTGACCATAATGTACATTTAGTTAATCTCCATTTTATTTATGCCAAGAAAAGTAATCGCATACATTTTAATGACACTTCTGAACAATTCATATTGCAAAATTGTATTTTTATAGTTTAGTGCCTTCTACAGGAATAAACTCTCCACTTCACCCTTTAATTACAGGACAGGTTTTTTACAGAAGTGCTGCACTACAACTCCATCCCAGAGTTTTAAGCACTACTTATCCTAGCAGCAACGGAAACAAACAGTTGATTTTCAGGTCACTTGTTTCCCTTGTTCAGTGCTCTTTATACTGCTCAGAGAAAATCTGTGTAAAAACAAGATTCATGTCTGCCCATGCAGCTTTACAGCAGAAGACCATCAGCTGCACACCTGAGGTGCTTCTGCAGCTGGAGAGGAAGATTAGTGGATTATGTTTGTGGAAAATAAATTCAACTATTTTTATTGCAAAGCAGTAATGAAGAATGATCCACCATGAGATTTAAGAACCTCATCTTTTGTATTAGTCATACACCATGAGGCTTATGAAACAGATCACCTTAATCTTTAAGGTCCAAAAATACTGCCTGGAGTGCCTTACCTTAACAAACTGCATTAACACTTTGCAAGAGAGAATGACTAATCACACCTCCAGATAAATGATTCTGGATAACTCACCAGGAAATAAAATCCAGGAGAATTGTACATACGCACCTGAGAGACCATGTCCTCTAATTCATTAGTTTAAATGTCCACAAGAAACTACGATTATCAAATAAGTGTGTAAAACTCACAACTTTCTCATCAAATGAAAGAATACCTGGTCATATCCATAAGGCCTCTGCTGTGGTGGCTGTGGTGGCCCAGGCTGAGTGGGTCTGTATCCCCCATACTGCTGGCCTTGTCCTTGTGGATAACTGGGATACTGAGGTCCTGGACCACTCTGGGAGGGGCCTGGGAAGTATTAAAATGGAAACAAAAAAAACAAAAGCCAAACAAACAAACAAAAAAAACAAAAGCCAAACAACAAACAAAAAAAAAAGAAAAAAAAAAGAAAGAAAAGAATACAGATTGTTTAAGGTGCTAGTAAGAAGAGAACAGTAAAAGCTTTGAATTTTACAATTGAGCAGGGCTAAGAAGTATCACTACTGTGCAATTAGTTCTCTTCCTACCTAAAAACATATCAGGGATCAGTAGTTCTCCTCTTACCCTGGAAAGCACCTTGGCTGACAAGGCCTGTGGTCCAACCACAGAAATATTTACCTTTATTTATGTATTAATTTCTTATTATGAATGCACGTAGTTCCACACACTAGATCACAGGACAGAGAAGAACAAGCCAAGAAATGACAAATCCTAAACATGAAGCACTGTCCAGGATTTAGGGAGGCAAGCTCTCATCCTGCTGTAATGCCGCTCCAGTCCTAGAACTTTCTAATGCCAGGAGGAGCCAGATGATCAGCAGTGTTTAGCATCTGGACCCTCTGAAGAGCCCAGCAGGGCTGCACTGCCAGAAGTCAGCTCCCATACCACAGCAGGCAATCATAAATGGAGTATCAGGCAAGCGAGCTACATTCACAAAACGTGAGATGTGACAACGAGTAAATGCTATTCTGGGATGGAAAAAAAGTACTCCCGAATTCCATACGCTGCTGGTCATCCTAACTTTCCAGAAAAAAGATGGAAAAACCCACCACTTGGCTCCAGCCTTTTTTGGCCATAAAATAAAGCAGTTCTTTTGTCAATACAAACTCTGTTACTATTCACAGGGACTCGGTTTGTCTACCACTGGAAGCTAACCTAATGGTTACCAACCTAATATTAGCAGCCACGTTCCAAACAAAACTAACTCCACTCCCTCCCACCTTGGGAAAGATGGCCTACTGTCTACTTCAGTGACACTTCATATCGATTTTTTCCAGTGGATCTAATTTAGCTTTTCACCACCACTCCTTAAAAATGGCCAGAGTCAAGGAGATTTGCAGCTCTTCGGAGGTGCTTTCTTTTAAACAAAACAATACTTTTTTTTTTTGTTTTTGCTCCCTCAGAAGAAACTGATGTGTTTTAGCAGTAATGTGATTCAGTCATAGGGAGGGTTAGCTTTAGCTATAGGCACTGGACATCAAGATGACATCAGCTGGTAAATCTTTTAGCAATTCTGGATCTATATGACAGTCAAAAAGACAACCCGGAAAAGAAAAGTTCCATAGGCTATTAACATCCTCCTCAGGCCTCAAATCCCCTTCAACTATGCAGTTTCAGCTTTCTACATGCAATGAAACCTTAAAGGTTGATAATAATATCTGGAATGATGATTTATTTTTTGCAAATTAGAATGCAATTAATATTAAATCAAGCAAAGACACTACAATCCTAAAAAGCGCTGATAAATGAAACTTGGTTTTATTTATTCATGGTCATTCTTCATAGCTGAATTCTAAATATTCAGTGACACATTTTCTAAAATAAAAATGGAACATCAGTATCTATTTCTGCTGAAAAATGAAAATTGAGAAGCATGCTATTTGGGTTTACAAATCACGGTGGGTGAGTTCACTCCAACAGATACCTTCATTGCTTTCCTCTCATTATTTCTTAACCTAAGGATTTAGAATGTCAGATGTCTTTACTTACAAAACTTAGAACAGTGAGCTAGATGGACCTTCACTCTGATCTTCATTCTGTTCCTGTGTTCCATTTAGCAGAATATAAGTACATAGAATCATAGCATAGTTAGGGTTGGAAAGGACCTTAAGATCATCTAGTTCCAGCCCCCCTGCCATGGGCAGGGACACCTCCCACTAAACCATGCCATCCAAGGCTCTGTCCAACCTGGCCTTGAACACTGCCAAGGATGGAGCATTCACAACTTCCCTGGGCAACCCATTACAGGGCCTCACCACCCTAACACTAAAGAACTTCTTCCTCATACCCAATCTGAACTTCCCCTGTTTAAGTTTGAACCCATTACCCCTTGTCCTCTCACTACAGTCCCTAATGAAGAGTCCCTCCCCAGCATCCCTACAGGCCCCTTTCAGATACTGGAAGGCTGCTATGAGGTCTCCACACAGCCTTCTCTTCTCCAGGCTGAACAGACCCAATTTTCTCATCCTGTCTTCATATGGGAGGTGCTCGAGCCCCCTGACCACCCTTGTGGCCCTCCTCTGCACTTGTTCTAACAGTTCCATGTCCGTTTTATGTTGAGGACACCAGAACTGCACACAATACTCCAAGTGAGGTCTCACGAGAGCAGAGAGGCAGGATCACCTCCCTCAACCTGTTGGTCACGCTCCTTTTGACGCAGCCCAGGATACAGTTGGCTTTCTGGGCTGCAAGCACACACTGCCGGCTCATGCTCATTTTTCCATTGACCAGCACCCCCAAGTCCTTCTCCTCAGGGCTGCTCTGAATCTCTTCTCTGCCCAACCTGTAGCTGTGCCTGGGATTGCTTCAACCCAGGTGTAGGACCTTGCACTTGGCATGGTTAAACTTCATCAGGTGGGCATTAAGCCCACCTTACAAGCATGTCAAGGTCCCTCTGGATGGCATTCCTTCCCTCCAGTGTATCAACCGAACCACACAGCTTGGTGTCATCAGCAAACTTTCTGAGGGCACACTCAATCCCACATTATTTTAAAACTATCAATTCATTCATAACCTCCAAAAGGCGAAAACTTGCTAAATCTCAGTGGATCCTCTTAAAATTTAACTCTGTCCCAACATAACCGGATTTAATGTGTATCTGGCATTTATCTACACGGCAAACAAGTCATTCATGCATTCCTTGCATACACACAATGCTGAAAAAATTTTAGCACCTAAATCTGCAACAATGCTAAAAGTTAAATATATGAAATTAGATTTCAGAGGTTCCTTCTTCTGAAATAAATACGCAGAGCTTTACAATATGCAAGCAAGTAAAACCTGAAAGAGCAGCATTTTCAGTATGTTCTTCTGATCTCAAATTTTCAGATGCAATGCACAGTATCTACACATTAATACTTTAAGTTTCCTGTTTGGGAGGTTTTCCTTGAATTTAAGGACTTTATTATCCCACCTGTGGCAGTGGATTTCTGATTCTTGCCATACATCAGAAGGTTTGCATCACTAGTACAAATTTATGAGGCAAGCTCTCTTGAAAACTGCATTGCTAATGCTTATTCATTTCCTTACTGATCAGTAAAAGAATTTAAAAAGAATGATTAATGTATGCTGGATGAAATCTTAAACTAGTTTTTAAAAGATTTTGTTCTATATGGCAAATCCGAGCATGACAGGGTATAAACAGTTCTGCCAGTTTTGTGCCCTCCTGACAGTGTTCCCCTACAGAGGACACAAGAGAGCAGAGTCTTTCTGGGTCTGCCTAAATTACAGACACCTTCGTTTTTCTGTGCCACCACACTGTCCCAGACTGCCAACACAATCTACCTCCCAAAACATGCTGTCTTCTACGCTTTCTTGTTTTGACCCAGTGAAACTGTGGGCAGCTTTTTTGCACAAGCTTGGCCTTTCAACCGAGTAAAATATGGATCGAATAACATAGGAGAATGTCTCTTAAGTGTTTTCTGCGATTGCTGTCTGTGTCTTCAGGTTCTTACCATAACCCTGCTGTTGTCCTGGATAGCCTTGCTGGCCTGGATATTGCTGCTGTTGTGGTGGATAACCCTGCTGCTGGGGTGGTCCTTGATATGCATCTTGCTGCTGACCATACTGTGAGTTTCCTGTAAGATGATTGCAAGAAAGCAAAAGCTTATAAAGATACCTACTTTATTAATTTTTTTTCCCCTTTAAGATGCACAGCCAACAACACAAGAACAAAATGAAAATGCAATATTGATTTCAAAAATTGAACAAAACAAAGAAAACTCAAACCAAAGAGAAGGAATTCGGCCAAACAAACTGCAGTTAAAGCCAGTATTGCAAAGTTGAACTGCAGCATTTTCAGCATCTCTGCCAAACGAGCATTACATTTACTGGAACATCACAGTCATAAGATCATGACTATGCTAAATAAAATGAAGAAAAAAAAATAATAATTAAAAAAAAAAAAAAACAAACAAAAAAAGACAAAATTAAGGACAGCTACAAGAGCACAGACTAGCTACACAAGATCAGCAAGCTGTTTCCTAACGGCACTACAATTATACGAAATATATATACACACACAAAAAGATAAACAACTGAACCAACAAATTCATGTTTAAATAAAATTTTCCACTGAGGTAAAAAAAAAAAAAAAAAAAAGAAAAAAAAAGTCTCTAGAGTGTTTTAGTCATTTTACTGTTGTTAGAAATGGCAAATTGTGGTTATATATTTTAGGTGTTTGCAAGAAATTATTCTGAACACTTCAAGTTCCCTGCAATTTTCAAGACAGCCAGCAACTAGTATTCTACAAGAGCTTTGCATGGGTACAAGTCGTGTTGTGCAGGAATTTTTGTTCTCGTTGCAGGTGAGGGAGGAAAGGGAATGTATGTGCGTATGTGTGTGAAGGTATATAGATACCTCCTTCGTAGTAATGTTGTGAGGAATCCTCATAAGGCCTATCGTAGCCTTGTTCAGGATACGACGGTTGCTGATAACCGTAATCATTATGACCTACATCAATTCGACAAGAGACAGGAAGAAACGTTAATGGCCTCTGAGTGAAAACCCTCAAAATATTTCATTTCTCAGAAAAATGAAAAAAAATTTCAACTGGATACACATGAAAAAGAATTTTCAAATGTATTAGCCAAAGACTTATTAATATGATTTCCTTTCATATTGAATTAACATGTGACAGGAAAAAAAAAAAAAAAAAGGCTTAACGCAGTAGTTTTAGCAACATCACAGCAAGGGATGGTCTTAACCTATTGATAATCCTTGTTGGAGGGGAGAAGGGGAGTACTTTATCTTTCACTCAAAAAAAAAAATAATGAAAGCATTTAGGCCTTTCACATGTAAATAACCTGAATTAAATTAGAATGAACAAAGAAAGCAATTATCATACTTTGTCTAACACCTGTTCCGCTGACCTCCAATTCAAAAGCATATGCTAAAAGCAGTGTGAAATATAACAAAAAAACTCAATGAAGTTACAAACCATGGTCTACATTAAATTTTGCTTTCAAGCAACAGAAAAACAACACTCTCAAAAGTTTTCCTACAAACGGAATTCCTACAAGTCTTAAGAAATCATTTCCTCTTACATTTCAGTCCTGAGTAGGATCATTGCAAACAAACCTTCCTCTTTTGGCACATCTGATTAAGAAACCGATATATGCAGTAAGCACCCTACCTGTTGCTGCTTTTTATAGCACACATTTCATTTTACAGATTATCAAAAAATATATCTTACTGCTAGCTTCAAGAAAACAAGCCAAAATTATGTTTAAATTTACAATTAAAATTATACAGATTATATAAATTTAGAATAAAATTTTGAAATTAAAAGGAAATGAGAAAATTCTAAAACTAAGAGGTCATCATATTTAGTTCTGCTATTTTATCACACATCATTGACTAATATAAATACATATTCATTAAAACAAGTACTACAATAAATTCTCTTTAGGTGCTATACGAGTAATAATGAGGTAGTGATAAAGATTGACTCTATAGAACAAATAGGTCTTAGAGAAGTAATCTGTGTTGCCACAGAGCAGTTGATAGTAACACTGAATTGCCCTTACTACAGTAAATTGCCTGTAACCCCTTAAAGTTCATGAGATAACATAAAAGTTCCAAAATGAAAGCTTATTTATGACTTAATGCAACTTGTAAGACAACTGCACAAATAACACATGTAAGCATATACAGATGTGGGTTGATGTATCTTAAAATCAATTTAATAGAAATTAAAATTCAAACAACCAACTTGTATCCGTTTCTTTTCAATGAATAGCTGCATTGGCAATTACTCCGCTTTGCTCTGTATACGTTCTTAAAACATTAGCATCTACCACATTTCTTGAACTTTGTAAGATACCGTTACGTTGCACACACGGTTACCAGGGTAGCCATGAGTCAGCATCTTTGTTCTCCCAGCCTCTGCTCAGCCCAAAACCACGTTAATTGCAACTTTTCTAACTCATAACACAATCTAATAGCCTTCAGCATAAATTCCAAGAAGTAGGAGCACAGATTTATGAAATTCAAAGTTCTAGTCTTGCCTTGAAAGGACTGGGGGGACTTCTAAAGAGGATTCACAATTATGATCTCCTCAGGACAGGGACCATTTCGTTCCTTTGTAAAAAATTACACTGAAGGCCCATACCATAGCAGCAATAACACATTGGTGCAACTTACATGAAAACTAAACACCAAGTTAAAAAACAGGGTATTTACAGAAAACCCACATCTATTTACCAAGTTTTTCAACTTCGATAAATTCTTTCATAAAAGGATATCGCCCCCTCTCTTAATTACAACAAAATTACAGCTGTTTTAATTCAACTGAATTATACTAGATATACTAAGGAACCCTCTACACTTTTAGATAAACTAATTACAGCACTTCATTTTGAAATACTAAAACTGTGGCTAGAGTTTCAAGTGGGAGTATTACAAATTACATGCTTTCAGTAAGTTGTAAAATTAACTTGTCATAGTATCTTAAACTGTAGTAACAATTCTGAATTTGGAAGGTTTTGTAAATGTGAGGTATGACATCCAATTACTACTCTTGCGTTATTCCCTAATTTTGGTCATACGACTACATTAGTATTGGGCAGGTATAGAAAATGGGAAAGTTAACATTTATGAGAGATTACCATCAGGGTAATATTGCTGGTTCATGCCTTCTGGAGGACCTTGTCCACCATGACTGTATTGGTCCCCATAATAGTCTTCCTGGCCTGAGTACTGCTGTGGTGGGCCTGAAAAACCACAACCAGTCAATACGTAAATAACTTGTTTTCTCTGTTATAAAGCCTGCTAATTTCTGATTTTAGCATGAGAAATTTTTCTCAAATGTACTCCCCACCCATACTGTTGCATTTCAGACAACATATGTAATCTGGTTTACTTAAAAAAAAAATATGAAAACAAAACTTATCTATCTATATATACACAGACACACAGTTGTTTGGCTGCACTAGACTGAGCACATACATAAAAAACTTCAGTTTTGAGCTCATTTTAGCAACATGTGCATAACAGACTAAGGTGCTAAAAATAAAGTTATTCCTTTTCTAAAAGGACTGGCAAGAAAAAAAAAAAAGAAAAAAGAGAAGCAAGATTGTGGAACGCTGTTCCTTTTTTTGTAATTGAGCGAATTCAGAACCAAGCAGGCACTCTGTTCCTTTACTATCATTTAAATATTGAAACAGAATTCTGCATCAGCATATCTGAGATGCTGGGTATTTTTACATACTTTTTGTCAGAAAGAACTCAAAATAAAAGAAATACTTGTCTTCATGCTTCATGGTGATACCAGTAATCTGTTGCTGCAAGAACCACCCTTAAAAGGGTAACAAAAAGAGCTCGCAAGCAGTCTGTGACACCCAATAATTTGATCGAAATTGTAAGCAAGAAAAGTGATTTAAAATAGTTTTAGAGATGGTTATTTAAAGTTAATGTAAAAACACTGAAGTGAAGTCCTACCTTGCTGTGGTGGCCTGTACGGAGGAATCTGCCTCTGACCCATCATGTGATTTCCTTGGTTAACTTGGCCCATCATTCCCATAGGTGGCTGCTGCCCCTGGTAATGCTGACCACCAGCTTGTGGCATGTTGTATTGCTGGGAGGGAGGCTGCTGGTGCATCATTGGACCTGTTGAAGGAAAAGTAGCAAACATGTCTTCTATAAGACATAACTTGTGATTAAACCCTTCCAACAGAACATGGAAAACACGATCTTTAAAAAATAGACCAAAAAAAGACTCTTATTTCCAGTGCTCACATGAAGATTTGTTGTTTCTAGACCTATGCAAACGCAGGTGATCAATTCAGGAACCATATTACAAAATAGAACTCTGCCTCCACAAAGCTGCTTTCTAGAAGATTTTTCTTCAAACTACTGTCATGATTGAAGCCCAGCTGGTAATTCAGAACCACACAGCCGCTCGCTTACTATTCCTCCTTCTCCCCCCCCAACTCCCAGCGGCATAGAGAAGAGAACCGAAAGAATGTAACTCCCACAGGTTCAGATAAGAACAGTCCAGTAGCTAAGGTATAACATAAACCACTACTGCTACCACCAATGATTATAATAAGGGAAATAACAAGGGGAAAGAATATAAAATTAAAAAGGGCAGAGAAAAAGAACAATAAACACATAGGATGCATGGTACAATTGCTCACCACCTGCCAACTGATACCCAGCCCAATCCAAGCAGCGATCTGGGCCTCCCAGGTGACTCGCCCCAGTTTATATACTGGGCATGACGTGCTGTGTTATGGAATACCCCTTTGGCTAGTTTGGGTCAGGCGTCCTGTCTCTGCTCCCTCCCAGCTTCTTGTGCCCCTCCTCACTGGCAGAGTATGTGAGACTGAAAAGTCCTTGATCGGGCTAAGCATTAATTAGCAACAACTAAAACATCAGTGTGTTATCAGCATTGTTCTCAGACTAAAGACAAAACACAGCACTGCACCAGCTACTAAGAAGGAGAAAAATAACTTGCAGCTGAGCCCAGGACAACTACATAGACATTAGTTTACTCATGGACAAAGGTAACTGAAACACTTTCACAATTTTTTGTTTGCTTATTTTAAAAAGCATCTGCAAAGAAAGCGTAGATGAAAACCTGACAGGGAAAACTTGATAAGTCACAAAAATCATTTAACATTGCCAGCTCCTTAGGAAACAGTTTTAACATACATGTTGTTACAGTCCATCAACAAGCCACTTGGCTGTTACTACAAAATAAAGAATTGTATTTAGCCTGTAAAGACAAACCACATGTATCACTGAGTCAGGCAAGCACATAACAGCAGTATGCTGAAAAGCCCACAGGAATCCATGCTCTGCCCATCACTGAACAGTCCCAAGCAGCCTGTAACAAAAATCTTCTGTCATACAAAGTTGCACCAAGTTTGTATGAACCACAGGAAAAGACCAGGATATATAAAGTACTGTCCATGTTTTACCAGCTGAGAAAATGTGATTAAGGTTGAACTGAAGAAATGCAAACTTCAGTAATGAAAACAGACAGTAAAGAACACCCCGCTGACACCATACAGCAATTAAAACGATGATTAGGCCATTTCATTATATGAGATTACAGGTTAGGTTGATATGACTTTTAACAAAGAACATCTTCTTCACTTCCTCTCTAGTACCACTTCAGAAAAGAGTGGTTCCAGTATTAAAAAATTGACAAAAGAATTGTGAAAGGAGCTAGACTTCTTAAACAACCTATTTTTATAGTGCACTAATTCAAGCCATTTAACACATACTGGTGTTATAATGGTAAAATCCTGAACTCCTTTTGCCCCCACCCCCCCCACCTGTAATGTTTTATAAACTACAGACAACAGGACTAACTAAAAACCAAAACAAATCAAAACATCTAACTAGCACAGCCACTCTTCAGCTCCATCCCAGAGAAAAAGAAAGCCATCATCCGATTTTCTGTGTGCTAGATTTTGCCATTGAATTTAATATTTTTAAGTAACTAGGTGCAGGAGCACAAGCAGAAAGTCCTACATGAAACCACTTTACTGAAAATCTACCTAGATAAAGTCAGTACTGACAATGGATTTATATAAGGAAAGGAATATATAGTCACTTGGATCCTGTCTATGTGGGGTTACAAGAGAAAGTTAAGCCAAATTAATTAATGGCATGAATTCAAAGTGTGTTAGTTAAATCCCATTAAACCCCTGTGTGAAATCTCTCGGTGAGAAGTGGCCTTAGTTCTGTTAAGCTTCATTTTCCTCTGAAGATAAATATTGGCCACTTTTAAAATGATCCAGTTATGCTTCTATCCTTCAGCATGGCAATTTCTGTGCCCGGTTTTCAAGTAAAAGAATGGTTTCAATAGGATACTGTAAGTGGTTTTCACTTAGAAAAAAATCTATTTAATTTTTTGATCTTCTGAACAAGTAGGTAATTTAGATTATTCCATTTCACTGCTCCTCTGTTTGGAAGTACTGAGAAACATTAGGCAGCCTTGAAAAAAAAAAAAGAAACTTGTTGCCATAATATTCCTAGATCTCAAGAAAGCTTGTTAATTAACAATATTAATATTAGTCACAATACAATGTGATAAAATGTGTTGGTCCCCATGGTGCAATGTAGAGGTTTTCTGTTTGCTTTTTAAATTAGAACTTCATTAACGCTTTGTAGAGCCACAATGAGAATTCACTACCCTGTATCAAACTGTGTAGTGTGTTAATAACAGAGTGCCTGGCTCTCTTCCAGTTTGGTTCACATCTCTCTCTTATTAAGAAGATACCTAAAAGAAGAAACATGCTCTCTATCGTCTCACACAACAGAGTCATTTTCAGGGGAAGTTTTGAGGGGTGAGAAAGTTCAAATGTGGTGGCTTTTTTTTTTTTTTTTTTTTTTTAAATGAAGCATATAATAAAGCTGATTCATTCATTATTTAATACTTAATATGATACAAATCTAACAAAGAAAACCCTGACAATGACTCAAGGAAACTGACAACCTAATCTTCAGACATGAAAGTTGAATATTGAGGAACAGAAATGCAAACTAGGAGTGGCTCCCAAATAAACCCATCACCAAATCAAGACCAGAAGTGCACTGAGGATGAAAGAGCTTCAAAACAAACAAACAAACAAACAATTGTGGTTTAAAAACATCTCCTTAGCTTTGTCTCTTCTGCTGAAATTCAGACACTGGTGGTAAGTGCTGTGAGAAGACAAGAATAACTGCTGACATATTTGAAACTTTTGAAGAAGCAGTTCTCCATCTCAAACTGAACCATGATTTCAGATGTCACTTATGAAAAAAAATGCATAAAAAGAAGTAATACCAGAAAGTTGCTTAGTCACTAACATTACCGTTCACATTTTACACTGGAGAAAAACAGATAAAAGAATGAGCACTGGGGCGCCTGTTTGTATCTTTGTTTTTTCAAGATAGGAGAATTGTGATGTCTTCTATGTCTAGACACCCTACAAATCCAGCTACGGCATGACTGCATTTCAGAACGTAGAGATAACTTTATTTTTCTTTAATAGGCTTGATGTCCAGAAAATTGAGACTGCCACGAGGATGATCAGGGGACTGGAGCATCTCCTGCATGAAGACAGGCTGAGAAAGTTGGGGCTGTTCAGCCTGGAGAAGGGAAAGCTGCGTGGAGACCTCATAGCAGTCTTCCAGTACGTGAAGGGGGCCAACAACGATGCTGCCCATGGCAGGGGGGTTGGAAGCAGATGATCTTAAGGTCCTTTGCAACATCATAGCTACTGTAAGCAGCTATGGTATTGCAATGTAATGGCCTCTGCTTACATGGGAATGAAGAGACAGCAAGACATTCACAAAAGGTTCTCAACCTCAGAAATAATTTTAATCTGATCTATCATACCAAAATAGGCTTCTATTTCAGATAACACTGGATGTTCCGATCTTTATGTTCCTTTCCCTATGTGGACAACAAAAGGATAGGAAGCCTGTACCTGCCTCATCTCTGCTGTCACATGATCTCTTTGTATTTGCTTGTCATTGAAAGAGTTCCAAAACTTTAATGGACTTTTTCTAAGTTTATATACATGAAATTGTAATTAAAAAAAAAAAATAAATATCAGCACCAAATTCAACAACTGGTCTTCTGCAAATGATTGAGTCAACAGGATGCTCTCATGCAGAGTTCACCTGTTAAAAGTAAACTAGTCCCCTGTCTCACCCCAAGCACCTATAATGCTCATTAAACACAAACTGGGGAGTTTGGCAACTTTGCTTCAAATGCTCCAGGCAACACAATGGAATCCTAGCAAAAGGATCTGAGAAACACAGTCTCTGAGATGGCCAAGCTTAGCAGAAGGATTTGAGAAAAAAGAAAAGTTTCTGAGATGGCCAAGCTATAAGTTCTTGGTCCTTATTTTTAAAGTATTTGAATGCTGTTGTTTATTATTAGTCTCTGGCTGTGAAAGATCTGTTCAACAGAAGTTAGAGGAATTTCCACATAAATTTCAGGTTCCAGAAAAATCGGGCTTGCACCTTCCATCTGAAAAGTCAAAAAGACTTAAAATATTTCATTGAACAGAAGTAGCTTCCCATGCAAAAGAAGAATTGTACCCATAAGAATGGAGTTTCTTCCACATTCACGCAGCTGTGCTGCTTCCTATCTTTTCAGAAAAGGTAGGCAATGCTCCTTATGGATGACCCAGGCTGCTACAGTAGCTTTTTAATCAAGAGAGTCATCTACAAGATCTCCCACTTAAAACAATATGCTACTGAAATCCAAAACAACTAAACTCTTCTTTCAACTGGACTGACTACACAAAAAACTCAATACTATCTAATTTTGCTTCTCATTTAAGATATTCTTCTGGCTAGCATTTTATAAACTAGTGCAAACCAATAATAAATACAAAGCAGAGACCAAGTAAATCCAATCATGGGTTCTGTTACTATGCATTTTATTTCTTACTTAGCACTTTTCCATTTTTTCTTACTAACACCATCTGCCTCAATATCTGTATATACAGCAAGACGATTTGCTAGAAAATGCACATAAAAATTATGCTCAAACCACCCAAAAGTTAACATCAAACATTTCTGTGTTACGCTGTCTTTATCTGACAGCATGCTTGTTTTCCAAAACCACTTGCCTCATTCAGTACACAACAGATATTATTCACTGAAAAGCTATTTTAATATTTTGCTTCCTCTTAATAGCTCATGTGAGATGTCATGCTTACTCAAACACTGAAGGAAGACAGAATTATTCATTTACTCATAGGTTTTCTTATGGCATTTGTAACAAAATGTCCAAATCTTCATAATGAATATACTTTCACAACACTCCTGTGAAATCAGATGGTATAATCTTACCATCAGATTAATTCCTCTACAGATGAGGAACCCATGCAGGGAAAGATTAAGGTCAAAAACATGTACTAATTTTTAACAGCCAACTTGAGATGCTGAGACCTCATCTTGCAGAATATTTAGCATTATATTTAGCTAGTGCTGTTACTAACTGACAGATACAGTAGGATCTCTCATCCTCAATATGGATTACCCTTTTACAAGAAAAAGGAACAAAGCATGTTTAGGGGTTCACAAATGTCTCCTGACAAGAACAGAGCGGTTCAAAAATTTTGGTTCATTTCTATTTCTGACTGGCAGCACACCTTACCAGTTTGGAAACCAAGTCACAATCTGGTTGTTCCCCTTTTGTTAAACTGCATCCTAACGCATTTCCTAGTGGCTCATTCTTGTTTCTTTACTTAGATGAGAAGCCTGCTCTATCCATGCTTTGCTGAGACCTCGGCTTCAGCCACGCAGGAGCATGGCTACCTATCCACATCTCAGAGTTTCACAGATGCCCATGCCATTCTCTCCCGTCATCTTGAAGTCACAAGAGAGTAAAGATAGAAGAAAATATTTGTTACTAAATCTCAATATAAGCATATCAGCTAAAAGCAGAAAATGGAGGAAATGTATGAAGTATTTAAAATCTGACTGATTTGGGACAGTATTTTCATTGACACAGCAAGTAGCACCTTGCTGGCATAACAGACAAGTTTCAGAGCCTTGCTCTAAAGCGAGAGGCATAAAAAAAAACAAAAACAAAACAAAACAAACAAACAAAAAAAACACAACAAAAAACACCACTAAACAAAAAACCCCAAACAAAACAAAACAACCCTCAAAACTCCAGCCTTGAAGCAGACACTTGGAATGGAAAAAGTGTCAGTCTAAAGGGTCAAAATTTGGAAAAAACAGTTACCCAATTGAAAGCTTACTGTGGCCCTGAGTGGCAGGCAATGGCTCCAGCTCTTGTTCTCACTAGAGAATTCGCTCTTGTTCTTGAACCTGTAATTTGGTTAGATACTGCTTTATGCTTTATTCCCCAAAGACACTTCAGTACTATTATTTGTTCAGAACAGAAACCTTTTAAGTACCTTTCTGCCTTAACTCTGACTGAGTAATTTTCAAGTTTGACAGAGCAGTGAAAATACAGAGGGGGAGTATTACAGAGAAGAGTAAAGAACTCTACTTTGAGATGGAATAATCACTAGTCCTAAATTGTAAGCCAGTCATACAAAATAAGCTGTTTTCTGCAGACTGACTTAGTGGATGGCTCCCTCACACATACTGCTACGTATTTATTGCTAACTCTCTTCAACTGAGAAATTTAGAGTGAGCATGCACAGGACTTTTCCAAAGCATCTTACAACGTTCACAAAATTAGTCCATTGTGTACTGCTCAGAATACATAGAGAACTCTCCAATTCAGAGAGACAGTCAAAAATACTCCCCGTTGTGATAGCTTCCTCTGCTATATGCCCATCTTTTGTTTCCTCAGCCACTAAATTTTAAGAAAAATGCCATTAACAATGCGGACAAGGACGGACTCAGACTTGCCACTTGCACTACTGATAAGAAAACTGCAGAAACTTGTTTTGCCTTCACTTATTTTTGATCTCTCATTAACTTAAGTCTTTTGTTTTGAACCTTTTAAGTTATATAATAAACAAATCAACCAGTATCACTTGATCTGTCTGTACTCCTCAGGAACAAATGGTCCCAAACTTCTGCAGCGTGGTACGTCCAGATCCAATGTAGTAACAGACTTAAGTTGACAATACTGCTTGTTGATTTGTAAAGCACATTTATAAGAACATGCAGTATATATACACAACTTAATAATTTGGTCTGTTGTGACCCCAATGCAGTATTTTAATTCTGCACTGTCCTTGCACTTCAACAGGATACATCATCCCTGTTTATGCTATGCACATACTACAGATACAAAATTAGTTTT
The DNA here is from genome assembly GCA_039720435.1 of Amazona ochrocephala. Lineage (NCBI taxonomy): Eukaryota > Metazoa > Chordata > Aves > Psittaciformes > Psittacidae > Amazona > Amazona ochrocephala. The sequence continues at coordinate 49,446,816 of CM077876.1, read as the reverse complement.
GTATTTTACTACCTACGCAAGGACATCTACTGAAAACATTAGGGAGTAGTGGATTTGTTCCTGGAACTGGATTTTATTTCTTCAAGATTAACAGACATTCCACACTAAAACAGCATGCAGCAGAGAACAAGGATTACTTAGGTATAAAAATCCAAAGGCTACCTTACTTTAAATTTTCAATTTACCCAAGAGACTGAAGAGTAGAGACATGTATTTTATCAACTCAAGCAACAACAACACTTAGATGTAAGTGTAAAGTCTGAGAAAGATAAACAGCAGTTCAAATTTGTAACTGATGAAAGCAGATCCAATCCCAGATTCTCATGCAATACCTGAAAACAGTTCAATGTCAGCAAACAAATAAAAAGTCACTGACGCATGGGAGAATGAAGATGTTGAGTCATCCAAACGTGGGTATAAACGCATTTAGAGCTACAAATCTACAGGAAAAGACCTTTAAAGATGTCTGTACCTGAGATATTTTCTTTTTACAGAAGCTAACACTTACCTTGGTTTGGTTGCATGTTCATGTTTGGTCTGGGACCGTAGTTGCCCATCGGCTGTCCCTGGCTCATAGTCATCTGGTTCTGCACTGGCATACTCTGAGAGGATGGCACTGAGTGATTATAGCCACCCATTGACCCATGGCTACTTGAAGGCATGTTCATGGAACTGTTCGTCAAATTGAGTTGGTTAGGTCCAGGTCCTTGCATTGGCATATGATTAGGTCCTTCAGAAAGAAAAACAGGGAAAAAGGTTCTACATTAAGTATCATAAAACAAGCAAATATAGTCATACTGAATCACAAAAGTAAATAAAAGTCATTAAATACAATTACATTTCAAAAAGCTAAAACAGTTCACTCATTTCAAAACTTAAAAATAGTTAACAAAGTTCAGTTCTGCTATGCAATTTTCCTTTGTTGAGCAACTGAAGCTAGTATAGCAAAAACATAAATTATCACAGAGTTCATCTTATATCCATACCATATGCAATCCCAGTCTTTCAGTTTCACACAACACACCACAACTTCCAACCTGAACTACACAAGAGCAGTTTAAGATCAGCTTGGTAGCTCTACTACAGTTATATAATTGCCACAATAGCTACAACATTTCTGTTTATTCTAACAAGCCATACTAGACACTTTTCTGCAATGGTTAATCCTCTCTCCCTCTCCCCCCCAAAAAGTCAGACACTACTAACACTGACATGGTACAAACACATGTAGAACAAAAATGGCTGAAGGCGTATTTAACATTGTTTGAGCTTAAAATCTATAGCCATTATTCTGTAACTGTATTTACAGACTACTAGGGTAGGAGGTAATGTGTGGAAGGACAGTCACCAAATTATCAGCTCACATCTCATGCTCACGAAGATGCAAAGGAAGACCAACCTGTCCATAAGATGTCCCTGCTCACTGCAGCGGTATTGGACTAGACGGCCTTTGAAGGTCCCTTCCAACCCAAAACTATTCTATGATTCTATATACTTACGTACCAACTACATCCCTTCACCCTTTATCTCCCATCTTCCTGACAACACAGGTTGAAATTGGCTTATTCTCTGAATTAAATCTAGTCTCAATGGGTATTTTTAAAAGTCTAAACATTACAGTACTATCCTATCAGCTTACTCATTACTTTAGCTGGGGTAAGTGAGAAGCTAATAGGAGTAAAATTAGTAAGAGGTGTGACTGGATATAAATATGACAAGTAAATGACATGCAAGGATTACGCATATGACAAGCACCACGAGGAGTTTATAAAGATATGTACCACCAGAGAGCATGTGACAGAGTAAGTCAACTGTAAACAAGGCAAGCGCTGATATATACAGAGTTCATCAAGAACATGCCATGGTTGTCAAACATACCACAGATTTTTTTGTTAAGCTACAAAACCCTAAGAAATACAGAAAACTTTGAAAAGGAACCTAAAAGTAATTATGACAGAAAAGTTGTAGGAAAATAGTGATTTAGTTACCTATCTCCCCTTTGGGAAAAAAAAAACCAAACCAAAACCCAAACACCAGAACACATATCTGCCTTCAGATGTAAACAGCTCCCAAGTTCTGTCTTGGCTAAAGAAACAACTCCAATTATATAGGACAGAATGAACACAAAAGGAAAGTCACAGAGGTGTACACAAGGTCACAGAGGCGACATCAACTGACCTGCAAACAAAAAAGATGCAGAAGAAAAAGATTTCAATGATGAAGGAATGCATGTACTAAAAGCCAACACAAAAAACGAAGTTTAAGAGTATGTTTATCCTTTTGCCCTTTTAGAGACACCTTAATGAACACATAAGCTTATTTTATCAAGGAAAGTGAAAAAGCTGATAAAGGTATCATATATGCAGTTCACTGTTCCTGCAAAACAAGGTGAGCAGAGATTCCTGAACTGTACAAGGGTGGATGCAGCACAAATACAGAAAAAGTAACTCGCTGTACAGGATTATGACCATGACAGAGAACAGGTGCCTATGCTGTCCTCTCTTCAAGTCGACACTGCCTAAATCTGTGAGAATATGAAGACAGCTTAATTCTGAGAAAGTGAGATAATCTCTAATCATGAGATCAATCATCACTGTGTTAAAATAAAGCTAAGGCGAATAAAAGCTTCAGACTGTAGTGCCAAGCAACTATTGCAGGACTGCTAGAAGATTACCTTCTTAATATCTTTCCTAAAAAAAGGAATACACTGGGTTAGTGTCAGAAAGACAGGGTCTGCGAGTGGTTTTGTTCCTCTTTGCTTAAAACGAAGAAACTGTCAATAATGGACTTCAGAGAGCTAGCCAAACACATGGTGGAAAAAGTTAAGACCGGCAATGTAAGAAGCAAAATGAGGAAGGCAAAAATCATTACAAGAGAAAAGAAGCTGAAAAAATAAAATACCTTCCTTAAAACACTGGTTTACACTGCATATCTTAGGTAGCACCAAAATAGAAGAAGTCACTCATAAGGAAAAGCTGGTATAAAAAATGACAGGCATATGCCATGTTCTGGGGTCAAAATCAGATAGTTTGTTAGTGAGAAGCTAGAAGACAAAGACAGAGAAAAAGCTATGTCTGTAGTAACAAAAACACTTGCAAATGAAAAATAGTAAGAACATACTTAACAAATTGATTTTTTTTAATAGCTTGCCAAAATACTGCACAGGGTTCTCCTGCACATAAAGAAAACACAGTTATTTTCTAATTCTTTTTTAATACGAATAAATGAAATAGGAAGAACGGAATATGAATGAAACATGAAGTGTGCATCTGCCATTAAAATAACTGCTTCAAATGCAATACTAATTAGATTCTGTGTTGCAATAAAGTTAGTGGAATAAGTATCTATCTTGACTATAAACAGAAGTCCTTTTTCCTCCTAACCACTTATGAACCATCTTAGCTCTGAGAAGCTTTAAGCAAGCCTAAGCGCATTTGAAATTCCTTTTTTTAGGAAGTGAAGATGACCTGGACAGAACTTACTGCTAATATGCAAGCACTTGTTATTCAGGAAGACCACCTACGAGAGTGCCATGACAAAGGTCAAAAATCCCCAAAGCTAGTCTTACTTTTCAGCTTTCTACATGTGATAAAACAAGCTCAAGAAATTAGGAAGGCAACTTGCCACCAGCACAACCCAGTTCATAATCTCCTTCCAAATCCAAATGTTCTTTTCATCACACCAATTCTCAGTGTAACTCTTCAGACAGTAATTTTTTCAGGTAAAAGCCATGATCTGTCAGAGGTATAGGTAACACTCAGTTCCACTACAGCCTGAAAGAGGTTTATCAGAAATGCTTTTCCCAGTAAAAGGACAGAGACACTCATTTGTCAGGGGATGCAATTAAGGGCTTCAGCAGCACTCCAGGTCCTTTATTAAGTACAACAGAAGTATGGAAGGCATGTTAAGGCACATGAAAACAACAAGGTGCTTGGTGACAGCCAGCATGGCTTCACTAGGGGCAAATCCGGCCAGATCAATCTGGTGGCCTTCTATGATGAGGCTACGGAACTGATGGACAGAGGTAAAGCAGTTGATGTCATCTACCTAGACTTGTGCAAAGCATTTGACACTGTCCCACATGACACCCTTGTCTTTAAGTTGGAGAGACATCAATTTGATAGGTGGACCACTCAGTGGATAAAGAACTGGCTGGATGGTCGCATGCAAAGAGTTATGCTCAATGGCTAAAGGTCCAGCTGGAGACCAAGAATGACTGGTGTCCCTCAGGGATCGGTGTCGGGACCAGTCTCGTTCAACATCTTTGTCGGTGACATGGACAGTGGGATTAAGTGCGCCCTCAGCAAGTTTGCTGATGACACCAAGCTGTGTGGTTCAGTTGATACACTGGAGGGAAGGAATGCCATCCAGAGGGACCTTGACACGCTTATAAGGTGGGCTGATGCCAACCTGATGAAGTTTAACCATGCCAAGTGCAAGGTCCTACACCTGGGTAGGAGCAATTCCAGGCACAGCTACAGGTTGGGTAGGGAAGAGATTCAGAGCAGCCCTGAGGAGAAGGACTTGGGGGTGTTGGTCGATGAGAAAATGGACATGAGCCGGCTTCAGTGTGCACTCACAGCCCAGAAAACTAACCGTATACTGGGCTGCATTAAAGGAGCGTGACCAGCAGGTCCAAGGAGGCGATCCTGCCCCTCTACTCTGCTCTTGTGAGACCTCACTTGGAGTATTGTGTGCAGTTCTGGTGTCCTCAACATAAAAAGGACATGGAACTGTTGGAACAAGTCCAGAGGAGGGCCACAAGGATGATCAGGGGACTGGAGCACCTCCCGTAGGAGGACAGGATGAGAAAGTTGGGGCTGTTCAGCCTGGAGAAGAGAAGGCTGCGTGGAGACCTCATAGCAGTATCTGAAGGGGGCCTATAGGGATGCTGCGGAGGGACTCTTCATTAGGGACTGTAGTGAGAGGACAAGGGGTAATAGGTTCAAACTTAAACAGGGGAAGTTTAGATTGGATATAAGGAAGAAGTTCCTTGTTGTAAGTGGGGGTAAGGCACTGGAATGGGCTGCCCATGGAAGTTGTGAATGCTCCATCCCTGGCAGTGTTCAAGGTCAGGTTGGACAGAGCCTTGGGTGGCATGGTTTAGTGTGAGGCGTCCCTGCCCATGGCAGGGGGTTGGAACTAGATGATCTTAAGGTCCTTCCCAACCCTAACTATTCTATGATTCTATGAGAAAAATTATCCTTTGTTTTTTAGGTAATGGAACAGGTCTATGCCAGGACCTTAAAATAACTCATGCTCTGCCCATCACTAGGCAGCTCTTTTGATCCTCCTATCAACCCGTTCACCCATACTCAGGTGGGTGGAAGCCCATGCTCAGATTAAGCCTTCCAGAAATCCTCAACGGGTATTTTTAAGAGCCTTGATTTTATTTCTTCCAGGCTAGTGAACTTGTGGCTGTCAAGCCTAGATTCTCCCAGTTTGCATGTTAGTAACCTTTTTCCTTTCAGACAGATCATCTATCTCTTTAGATATTTGAGGGTTTATATCTGGCTTCTACTACGAAGTGTCTACATAACTTTAGAGTAAGTGCCACATAAACAGAAAGCAAATGCATACACTGAAGAAACTACGAGATACATGTCTGTGAAATACAGAAAGTCTCATACACGGGCAAACTAGCAAAAAAAAAGCCAACCCCAGAACACTCAGTAATCCACTTAACAAAATGATTCTGTTTCCCCTTTTCCAACTATGAAATGATTTTAGCATGCCTTTCTGATATTAGAGATGCCCTCATCCTAAGCTATTAATCTTCATATCCTCAGAGACAACCTTAAACAGAAAACGGAAGAAACAGATATTCAAAAAAGGGAATATGTTGGAAAAAAGGCTAAATTAAAGCTTAGTTGGAAACTGTACTTAAGTATCTGTCTAGGTGAATACCAAAACAAACCTATTTACCTTTCGCAGATTTTCATAAGAGCTCTTTTCTTATTCTATCTAATTACAAAATATGTATGCTTAAGCAGTGACTTTTCTCCCCTGTGGCTCTGCAGTGAAGTCATTATGCTCACATTGTGACTTAGTAATCCTTCTCCTTGGAAAAGATCACTATAATAACAATAATATGATTACACTAGAGGGTCAAAGAGACTGATTTGTGAGAGGCAATGCTATTCTCCATGGGAGCTGATGGATCTTAGATGGATAGAGGACTTCACAACCAGAATATCTCTGACCTACTTAGGGAGCAGCATATATCGCTCTTTCCACTTGCAAATGCAGACCATGACCAACACGTATGATGAAAGTAACTTCTCTAGATCTTTTATTACACTTCTCACACAGTCCCTGGAGGCAATTCAGCTACTCTTCTCAGAAAAGCTGTCACTATCAGGTCCATTTTATCAAGATTTGCACAGAAATTAGAGACTATAGCAATCATTCTATTTTTTACTTCATATTAAGTTTTGCATAGTTATTTACTGTGTTTACTGTCAAGGAGCTTTTCCTTGTGACCACCAAAAGATGAATTTTCAAAGATCCTTTGACAGCAGCTTCCTTTCTTGGAAGTATCAATACCTTGAAGAGCTTTTGTATGAAAACTTCCTCCATACAAAAAAAAATGAAGGGGTCCTGAACAAAAGCAATCCTGGGAATGCATTTTTAAGATGAAAGCCAATTCACATGAAATAGGCAGTATGACTTTATGAGTGAAATTCTGGGAAACAGCCTCTATATAAAGAAGCAAGCTTTTCCATGGCCTATTCCATTCTGATCTGACTGCTAAAGGGACTAGTTACCCCAAAGCCAGTACTGTTAGGTACAATGTGGAATTTTATCATCTTGTTTCACTGCTTTGTTTCTGACTTCCAAGCACTTTTTATTATGAAACAGGACGGCATAAAAACTGACTTAAAATTTACACCTAGAACAATAACCTGGACGCCATTTCTTTACAAATCCCTTACATTTTGACACATCTTCAGTCATAAAGAATATATAGGATTAGTGGAAGCTGGATGACTTTCTGTATAAAAGCAATCTTTTATTTTTTTTTTACATTTACTCACATTAGAAACTCCTTCTTTGAGGTGTATCTATTTTATTATTATCTAATTACTTAGCTACAATGATTTCACATTATCTTTTCATGGAAGGATTTGTGTTCACTCAGCCACAGGCCAATACCTTTCCTCAGTAAGCCTTCTAAAGCCAGCTGTACTGCACGGTTTCAAACAGACTAAATTTAGCCAGTTCTGTTCATCAGAGGAATGCTGTGTGTCAGCTACATCAAAGCCCAAGGGCAGCCTGATAAACACTGAATACAGGTCACGTAGCTCTGTAGCTAACAAACTCTAAGAGAGCTTGTACTCGGGGGCATTCAAAGCAGTTTTGTCATCAACAATCTAGTATCCCTTGAGCCCCCATGTCGTTTCAGTTGCCAGGCAACACTGGTGTTAATGTCTTAGAGGAGAAAAACTTACCAGGCATCTGGCCGTTCATCTGGTTCTGCATGTGTGGTGCAGGAGGGCCCCCACCTACCATACCATCTGAAGACATGTTGTGCGAGCGCGGCGGTGGGGGTGGGCCACTCTGACTCATCCCTCCCGGACCCATAGGCATATTCTGTGTGGGTGGCTGAAAGGAGACAGTTTAGTCAAACACAAGAAGCAGTTAGTCTGACAAATATATTATATGCACATATGGTACAGCAGTTGCCTATATTGTTCAGCAGCGTATGAAAGCACTGAAACATGTTTCTTGCTCTTTCTGATAAGGTTAATTCCTCCCAGCATTTATTTTGGTAACATGCTTAATATTCCAATCAATTTTACATGAATTATTACACGCAGGCAACATCACAGCACCTTCAAGCACGGCTTTCAAATAGAAAAAATACAAATCAATGCCCATTAAAAAATTATATCTGAACAGTTTAAGATTGCTGGCATGGCTCCCTCACACACACACATGCACACACATACACACAAGCTTTCCCTTCAAAGCAACATTTGTTGAGCAGAAAAACATCTCTTCGTTGTAATTCTCTCGCACCAACAATTTGTTGCTGCTAACAGAACTTGCACCAGGACAAAACAGATACAACATGAGAAAAAAGCTTCTGAATGCTCATAGACTAGCAAAAATTTGCACCTGGTTGTGGTAAAGTGTTTGTGATCTCTTCCCATCTCTCCCCCGAATCGCTGAAGGCCTAGTTCATAATTTCGTGCCAAACACCCCCTACAGACTGAGAGCACATTAGTGCTGGCCTCCAAAGGTCCAGAGACAGCTGCCTAGAAAGGATGTTTTTGGCAAATTTCCTAATGAAATTGTGAGGAAAATAACTGAATAACCTTGAGAGTTCAAAGAGGGAGAGCAAGAAAAACAATAAACACAAGGGGGAATTTACCAGTAGGTTCTATTCTCAGCAATGTAAGGAGACACAGAAACTGCTGGTAGCCAGCTTCACTTTCCTAGTAAAAACACCTGTGAGACCAAACAATCCTCCTCACATACCTTAGCCAAATGCTTTCAGGGAATAAAAACCCTCTCTGTGAGAGCAAAAACCTGGGTCTTTCGCTTTTGAGGACTCTCTCTAAAAGGCTGTGCCTACCCATGCAAAACCCTTCCTGTGAGACAATGATGTGTGTATTTTCTCCCATTTCTCTTCGGAGAAAGAGTCCAAGGGGGTGAATCCCAAGTTCCTGTCTAACCCAGCCCCAGTTATACCTACACCTACCCATCACGAGGTTAGTAAAGATAACTAGTAATACGGTAGAAAAGCCTAACGCTTTCCAAATGAATGTGAGGCAGGACCCCTCTTAGGCCTTGGAGATGGTAGCATTAGGGTAGTAGACACATACTCACTTGACAGACAGAGGAGTGGAACAGTACTCATTTATCTTCTCAACATCTCCTTAAATATCTCATGCAGGTATTATTTTCCCTGCAAAAGTTTTAGAAATTCCTCAAGAAATTAGCGAAGGCTTTTTTCAGCAGGAAGAAGGAAAAGGATGAAGGAAAATGCAAGCAAGCAGATGACTTCTCTTACTAAATTCTTTTTCTTCCTCCACAAGGACCTTTTACAAGCAAGTCTTCCTCATCCTATAGCAGAAATGGCAGAAGGTAGAAGAGGCAAGAGTGAAGGGCAGCCCTACTCTCTGAACACTGTGACTAAATCCTGCTCAGTTTTATCTTCCTCCACTAGTGAGCAACCAGAGTAAGAATGCTGCAGTTAAGTCTTTTTTCCCTTCACTTTCAAGAGCTCTCATCCTGCTTTTGTACCTAAAAAATTATGTAAAACAGGAAAACATACAAAAAAGAAAACGGACTGGTTTTAAGTTTTATTTAGAAAGCAAGTTTTGAATACCAGCAAAACCAACACTGTTGGTATCTCCACATGAGCAGCTAGAGCTCAGAACATTAACCTCAGCCCCATGTCAGCAGAAAGCAAAGCCAAAAACTCATCCAAGTTGAAATATTTTCAGAATTAAAATGAACGACTTGTATTCCAAGTATAAATCATTAGTAAACCCAGTGTTCACAAAATAGGCTGATAATGAAAATTACTATGAAGTACTAAAAAACTGGATCATAGTCAGGTTTTAGCTGTCCTGTAACTGCACCAGCACAAGCATCCCTTTGGCATGGAAAGATGGACACATAAAAAAAAAAAAAAAAAAAAACAACACACACACACACACACAAAACAAAACAAAACAAAAAAACCTCCATTTAAGACAAAACTACATATTCCAATTCCAAAATTTATTCTGGCAGTTTTCAAAACAACTACTGCTTAAGACAAACACTCAGTGACAAACACCACTGAGAGGGTAGACATCCAAGGACAGGGAAAAAAGTACAAGCATTTTAAAAATCCCATTAGATACAAAAACCCACAAGAAACTTCATAAATTACAGGGAATTGAGAGAACTGAGGGGGTGATTAAACACACCCCAAAAAGCACTACCAGAAAATAATTCAGCAAAAGGAGCTTCTGGATATGGAAAGAGCCTGAAGACTTATGTAAACCCACTTCAGATTCTTGAAAACAAGGCAAGAAAAAGATCCGAGCTGCAAAAAAACATTCAATCTTTCATTAAACTACCCTATAAGATGAACAGAAAATAAATCAACAATGTACAATTCTAGGAATCATAAATCTGTGATACATGTTCCCCAAGCTACAAGTAAATGATAAAACAATTAGGGTATTATGAAACTCCAAGGATAATAAAGATGAGTCAGTAAAGTATCAATATAGGGAAGTCAAATCTTTCTGATCTATTAGAAATTCTAAAAAATATAAATTGAACCACTTAGCTGCATACTTAACAAAAATTCCTTAACACAAGTTTTTGACAAAGCCTTTGCAGAAATATGTTGTCTAGGGGTGTATACTTCCACTGATCAGAAATCGCTGAGAGGGAAGAAACAAGCAATAACCTTGCATGAAGTTCAAAGAACAAAGGAACATAGAGAGGTTCCCTGAAAATATTTGTTAGCAAGTATCAACATCTGAAGATGCTGCAAGATTAATTACTGAAAACTGCAGAAGAAAAAGAAATAAGTAGAATAGTGCCAGGATTCAACATGGATAAATATACAGCAAGTACACTGAATTTTGGAGCACACTTTTTTCAGAAAGAGGAACTCCTACTGCAACTAATCCAGAAAATAAAAAAAAAAAAAAATAAAAAAAATATAAATTTACCACTACCCAAACAGTTTGGTGGAAAAAAAATAATTAAAAAAGATCCATAAAAACGAAACATATCAAGAATGAGGTATAATATGCAAGGGGAAAAAAAAAAGTCATGGTATTTGTGAACATGACAGTTCAAGCTGAGAAAAGCAATCACAAAAAGATACTGTGAAAGCAGAAGGTTTGCAAAGACGGGAAAAAATTAAAGACTTTGAATGTTATCACCTGAAACAAGTAAAAAAGGACAGATCTTTTTTCTGCCTGAAAACGAAATGAACATAAGAGGATACGGCAGAAATACAATTTAATGTATGATCCACACAAAAAGTAGATCATCCAATTTATGCTTTAACAACAACGAAAACCTCAGGAGAATAGTCAATAAATTAAGGAATAACATTAAACATACAAGACACCACATAAATCACATAAACTGAGGAATTCATCAACAGAAGACACCAGAACAAAGTTTAAGATAAAGAGACAATTATACACATGTAATTGAAACAGTTATATAGGATTTTATACAGTATATTTTAGAAGTGTCTTACAAGCCTTCCTGTCAGGGTCATAAACCAATCACTACCTGATAGTAATTAAAAAGAAACGTCATCTGCAGATATAATTATTCCCCAGTGAAATTTCTCACAAGTGTTTTTTCTACTGGTCACAGGCAGAAGAAAGCAAGAAAAAATTGTTTTAAAACAGCAACTTCCCTGTATCTATCAGTTGATTACGGTTTTTACAGCTGATAAACTTTTAAATCAGTGTAAATTTAGCATACCTCACACATAGTATTTGAAAGACAAATACTTAATAAGGAAAAAAGAAAAAGAAATTCTCCACCCTTTGGGAAAGGAAGTTACTCAACAGGAACCCTCCACATTGAGTGTAAATATAAAAGGTGAAATGACATCTAAATGTAGTTAGGTTAACAGAATCAAAGGAGAAGCCACTCCCCTCGTTCTGCTGGATGCATGGCGGAAAGGAAATTAAAATAATTGCTGATTTTATTCCAATTATGAAGCAGAAATTGTTAATTTTTTCACTATCAATAGAAAGTAAATTAAAGAATGAGAAGATGTTAGACACAGCTTCACTTGCTTAACACTCACTTTTGGCTCACTTCCCCAAACACACAGATAACAATTTATAGCCACTATGAGCATTTAAAATTTATCTGAGCATAAAACAAATTAAAACCTATTTTGTCCAACTTTGAAAATCTGAACTTGAGAAAGACTGAAGCTAACCTGCAGTGGTAACCAAAAAAACAGACAAGAAAAAGGAAAATAGGAAAAAGAGACAAGACCCATTAGATTTTACCTGACAACTTTCAGCAAATAAAATCCTACTAAACCCAGAAGTTATTTGAAAGCATACATTTAATACAATAACCAAACTGCATTTTTGTGAGAGGATTTTCTTTTAAATAATAAATCAGATCAAATGCAAGACAGCAAACAATAAAAGCTGCCATGGTGGAATTGTACATCTGGAACTTTCATCTATCATCTCTTCTCTTGCCCTATTAGGTTTTTCTTACCATCAGCAGCAGATTGAAAGATTTGGTTATAGAACATTTATTGTTATAAAAACTGAGGTGGAATATCAACTCAATCATCAATAAAATGTGAAAGACAGGAGATACTGTTAGGCACACAGTACTGCTAATCAATACAAATAGCAATAGCTATTTGAAGTACACTACGGAAAATACAATTTTCTTGAAATTCTCTCCAAATAATCATTAAAAGCTAAATGGAACACAAACATAAGAGCCTTCTGATCTGTTTGAGAGAAGCTCTAACTCGATTTAATCAATCATCTTTGTTTTCAGTTCTCAAATCCCATTTTCCATGAAGCAAAATATCCTGTCCCAGGAGGTACCTTGCCCTGCTAATATCACATTGCTAATATCACAGCACCTGTCCCAATCTCAGAGAACAGTACGCTGTTGATAGGTGGTGATGGCACCTGCAGAGTACTTACTGAGGTGTCAGGCTGGGAAATAAGATCATAAAGGAATACATTTTTGATATTTGAAAGAATCAAAATTTATTTAATTGGACTACGACTCCTCTTCTATAAGGCACATGGCATTCTAGTACTGAGAATATCTTAAATGAAAAAAAAAAAAAAGAAAAAGGAATAACCTATATCAGTTCTCAACAAGTGTAATATTTTGGGGTAGGACAGATTTCTGTGAAATGCATTTACAATCATGTCTAAATAGTGATGTTAATTATAAATATAATTGAGCTCTCACTGCTGAGTACTAGTTGTGACACCCGCAGTAAAGAATTCTAAATTCAGAATGACAACCAGGTTCTAAATCTCAGTACCTTCAAAAATCAGAGAAACTCGGACTTAGTATTTGATCAAAATGTTGAAATAGTGCAAAATGTAATACTTAAACACTTAGTTCAAAGAGGAAACCGGAACCTTTAGTTGTTTCAAACTGCATGTATCACTGTAAAAAAGTATTCCTTTGTACAAATATTCTTTAGCATCATTTTAACAACCAGAAAATTTAACCCTAAAATACTGAGTGTCCACACAGGACTAGCTCTTCTGATACTTAAAAAATAATCACAGAAAATTCTTAACTTTTGATATACCTGGAAATCATTTAAATCAAAAGTTAAATAATCTGGTACAAATTCAGATGGGTTTTATTTTAAGTGACTACAAATACGTTAGTTCTGGACATTAATTGGGGAACAGTAAGCTACAGAAACTAGATTACTTCAGAGATACTCGGTAATTCCCCCATAAAATGCAGTTCTTATCTGTCCTCCAAAGCAGGCACTTCCTCTTCCACAGCTATTTACCTCCTGCCTCTTTGACTTTAAAGTCGTTTAACACCTGGTCCAGTATTTACAGGTTTTGCCTGCATGCAGTAATCAAAGAGAAAAAAAATTCACCTCCATTCCAGCTAGAAGGCTTTACACAAACTCAAAGCAGAAAGAATCCTGCAGAACCCTCAGAGCATTTAAATCATTAAAACAGCAGAGCCATACAGGCTAAAGGACTCAGCATCTATGTTACCAGACTGCCCGGTACAGCTCTCAACAAACTGACAAGGGTTGAAATAAGTATTTATTGTGCAGGTACGGTACTACAGACAGGCAAATCACATCTCCAAGTATGAAAGAAATGCACTTCAGAGCACACTCCTAAATCAAACTGGCTGCTATTTCTACTGATCTCCAAATCAGCCACAGAAGTTAGTAGGCAATAGAAGTATTTTTTTGTGTACAGTGCACTAGCTCCCCGTGTGGACACACCTGACTAGTAATACATGCAAAGTAGCATACAGGAATTAGAGTGATCTTAAAAGTGGAGAACACTACTGGTCTATGAATTCACTCCTAATATGCTAACATCTTAAAGCCCCATATTCTGATGTTCGGGGTTTCTTTAACGGAATTGCTGGCTTAAGAAGCTTCCAGTGCTCCCCATTTCCCAATAGCACTCTTTCAGCTGTGCCAACAAAGCCATTTACAAAGTTCTGCAGCTAATCTGAACAAATTCAGAATGAAAATATCCTGCTTTATACCTATTTCATCTGGACTGATTCTCCAGATTGTAACATAACTTTAAAATATCACACAGCAGAACCGCAACTGATGAGACTACAGCTCTGGTTATGTCAGCGTAACCATTACTATCGAGAGGAAATCTTGTCCAACAACAGCCAAACTTCTTTCCAACATTTAAAAGCCTTTCTAGAGCAAAATGAACAACTTGAAAAAGCACTTTTATTGCAAGAACATGGCATACATGGATAAACTGAAGATTCACAATCTGAAAACTCTTTTAAAAATGCAGCGTACCCAATTCTCTTGTTAAAGGCGGATGACACTGTTAGCCCAGGAAGTTGCACACATACAGTGAACATGTACGCATCAGTGCTCACTAAGCACTCAGAAGTAAAATATCATGGAAAAAAAAAAAATACAAAGAAGGAAAATGGATACAGATGATCACATGCCAGCCTTGGAGCAAAGACAATTAAGCGATACGGATACACTAGACTTGAGAGGTAGATCATAACATGTTGTTTCTATAACTGGCTATTGCAGTCATACTTGAGAACTAGGTTACTGACAGCAATAAGGAACTGAATTCCATCTTTGATAGACCCCTAGTACTGTACAATTTCAGGAAAAGTCTTATTTACCATTTTGTTCAAAGTGCTGAGTATCTGAGATTACTAACACAGCAGTTGGGGTGAATTCCTAAAGTGGTACTACAACATGAACCTAAATGTCTCACATTTCCCATTTTTCAGTGACAAAGCCAAACTAACTGGGGGCTGGAGACTATTACCAAATGAGGCTTATCCCACGTGTTTCTTGCTCACAAAGCACAGGATTTTTTTTTTTTTCCTGATGAAAAATCAATATAGCAAATAAAAAGGCACAGTATAAAGAGCTGGAGAATGGAATGATTTAAGAAATTATGTACTACACGGAGGATGCAAGCACAAATAGATCAGCTTTTATCATTTAACGATTTGCTCTGGCTTGATAGTTTCTAGTAACAGTACAAGAATGTGAAGCTTAATTCTTTTCCCCATCCCAACCACAGTGGCTCTACTTGCCAGTAGACTCTAAAGAGCAGCAGGAAAGTTCCTTGGAGTGCACTCACATACTGTGGTATATATAAATGCAACATCTTTTCTCCCTTTCTCAAAAAATCTGCTACCTAATGTTTCTCTTTTTAAAAGCCTTTAGAAATTATTGTGATTTTTGAAAACTGTTTAACAAACATTTAATCAGAGCAATTATTCTTCAAAATCAAAGCACCACTTCTGACTAATAGCTCACTTGCCTTTTGATAGGAAACATTCAACCTTTCTTTTGCTCTGTTCTCTATTAATTCAATTTACAAGTAGTTGAACTTGAATTTGGCATGGGCTTCTGTTAGGAAAGACTAATGCAGGCTAATACACCATACTGCTTTGTGTATCTACTTCAAAACAAATTTAATCAACACAGTAATATTCAATACATGCAAAATTAAACCAGAGGTTTAAAGACCAATGCCAGCTGTGATCAGCAGGAAAGCAGATACCACAAACAGACTTTCTGCTAAATTATCCTGTTTCAGCTCAGATAGAGTTAATTTTCTTCCTAGTAGCTGGTGCAGCGTTGTGTTTTGGTTTTGAGAATAATGCTGACAACACACCAATGTTTTAGTTTGAGAATAATGCTGATAACACACCAATGTTGTAGTTGTTGCTAAGCAGTGCTTACCCTGATCAAAGACTTTTCAGTCTCTCATGCTCTGCCAGGGAGGAGTGAACAGAGCAAGGACAGTTGACCTGAACTAGTCAAAGGGATATTCCGCACCATAGAATGCCATGCTCAGCATATAAACAGGAGGGAATTGGCTGGGAGCCACTCCATCGCTGCTCAGGGACACACTGGTCACCAGTCGGCAGGTGGCTAGCAATGATATTGGACATCACTTCTCAAGTTTTATTTCTCCCTCTTTTTGTCATCTCCCTTTTCATTACAATTATTAATATATTTTATTTCCATTATAAAACTGTTCTTAACCAACAGATTTTAGCTTTAACCCCTTAGTTCTCCTCCCCATACCACTGGAAAGTGGGGGATGTAAACGAGCAGCTACATGGTACTTAACTGCTGGCTGGCATTAAACCATGACACTGCCACAGATACCAGACTTTCTCAGGCGTTTAGTACATAACTGGACAAGAACTTTATTACTTTAGTATCCCTCTCATCTTCAGCAATTAGAGCTTTATTTGCAGATTTTATTTTAAGCTATTAAAGATAAGCCATATTTTTCTTTTCTGGATGTGATGTACACATGTTTCTACAACTCTGACACAATCAGTTACCTTGGAAGCCACTCCACGTACAGAGTTTAGCTTGCCACTAGAAGAAACTGGCACTTTCAGTGTAAAGGAAAACTGGTATAAGAAGTGAGCAATAATCACAAGTGTTTACCACCTTCTTGAAATACATACTGAAAGCAAGTGATCTGCATGCTGACAGAAGGGAAGCTGCATTATGTAAGAAAAACTCTGGGAAAAGAAAAAACACTTTTTCCGTGTGTTTAAAGAAACCAAGACAAATGTTCCTAATTAAATCATTCCTGCAGACCTCAACATTTGCCTATTATAAAACTAATGCCAAAATGAAGAGGCAGGACAAAAGTACCTCTTCTACTTTTCCCATAAAGTGATGGTCATAGTTGCAGATTTAGCAAATGAAGACACATGGAGGAGGGAAAATGTCCAAGTGGAAAAGTTTGTTGTTTGGGTGGGGGTTTGGGTAATAAATAAGAGTCGAGGAGGATGATATGCCGATTCTGCAGTTTGAGATTTAGTGTGCTCAGAAACACATGCATGCAATATTTCACTACTATTTTTTGGAGGTTTTCTTGGAAGTCCTAATGAAAAATTTACACTGCATTTTTGGTCTCTACAGTTCAAAGACTCCCTTAAAAGTAGCACCAATGAAAAACAAAAGAATGCAAGTGTTGTGTTCTCACCATACCACCCCTTTTGGGGAAGACAGCTTATCCCACATGGGGGTGGTAAACAGACTTTTAACTGTTCTTCAAGAAAGAGACTACCTGCTGCAACTCAGAAAGCAGCAGCACAAAGCTTCCTCAACTCCACACATGGACTTAGCCACCACTCTCACCCAGCTGGGATGACACCCCAAAACAGCCCTGCCCTCAATAACGCTGCTGTTCACATGGGTGAGGGAAGACTGGTTGACTCATGGAGATTAACCTCATACCTCTTCTGATGAGAAGGACTCTTACCCCTGAACTCATAATTTAATACTCTAAATTTATGATGCATACAAAGACAACAGAAGCTTCGTTATGACACTGGAGTTTCAAAGACTTTCGAGCACCTACACCCTGCAATGCTTGCTTCACCTGTTTCACCTCTTCCTCAGTTGCAGGCCCCCTTTGTAGAAGCATTTCTCTGCACAACAGTTGTTTCGTTATACTTTTGTTTAGCATAAGATTTACCTTGTTTTCTCCAGGCAATACCAGTTTCAGAAAGGACATACAGTCACTTGTTTAGAATAGCACATTCTAAAAGATGTGGAGAGAGGCACAGAAGCTGACTACAAGCATTCTTCCCCAACAATAGGTAGCATTAAGCCTGAGTAGTATTGTGAGAGGATACAACAAAGTTACCATCAGGTTCAAGCCATTTTAGTTTGCATTAAAAAATTCAATGACCCTGACCATTTAGCTCTTCTGTTTAGTGTGAATGCTATCTTAACATCAGCATTCTCTTTTCAACCTCATTTTGCCACAGAACATTTTATAAGAAGCAATAGGTACAAAATTTCTTGAGAGCGTATATTTACCTAATTAAAACAAGATCGAGAAAACTTAGACAAAAGAGAAAACATTGTTTTCTAGGGGAAAAACCTTCCAGATATGTATAGAACAGACAGAATCCAACTTCAGAAGCTATTCAGACTCAAGCTCTTCTACATTAATTGGGGAACTACCGCAGTGGTAGCACATGAAGTTCATATATTTTACTATTAGAAACAGTAGATGTTTACACACACAGTATCTTGCTCCATATTTGTTGCCATCCACAACCCTTGAATTTACTAAGACTGTTGAACAGCTGACACAGAAGCATGGTGAACAGAAACATAATACTTCCAAGTCAACTTGAGCCTCCTCAGTTCTTAAACGGAAATCCAATAAAGGAAAAGGGTCTGAAGCAGTTTATCTTGCACTGAAAAAGACAGTAGCACAGTCACTCACATATTCCCAAACCCTTCTGACTAAAATTTGTTGGGAAAACAGTTTCAAAAACATATATAAAAAAAAAAAGTAATTTTATTATGTTACCACATTTCAGGCAAATATTCAAAAATTTGACTTGGTAGGTCAGAGCACCTACAAAAATCTATCTGAATTAACTTCATATTTAAGTTTCAAAGGAAAGCCATGAAGCTACCTTTCTATTCCCCTCTCAGTTGTTCAAAGAGGACTCTCCACGTCCCACACACAAAGCCACAGTACACTATTTTCTCACTACTGTGGAATATTCCTTACATTCGAGATCAGAAATGCACTTCAGTCCTGATCTGCAAAAGCATTCCCTAGCCCTATCTTCATTTTCTTCAGAAGAGAATGTCATCACATTCAACCTTAAGAACCGGGCTGTTCACCAGAGACTAGGATAAGGTCAAACTCATTTCCAGTTGTCATCAGAACCAGGGTATGAATTAAGCCTCCAAAAACATATCAGTTGAGTAATACACACAGTCCTCTTAAAGGTTTCTCTTCATCTCCCCTTTTTCCCCCACTACAAACATGGATTTATAAAAAGAGAAGCCTCCACAAGCACAACAGGTTGGATATAATGAAGCACTGTTTCTGTAGTCCTCTAGGTACCAACTTGAAAGGATGCTTTGCTAGTAGCAATGATTGGAGAACACTTCTCCAGAGACCAAAGAAAAAGTAATTCAATTTCAGCTGGTGAAAACTAGTATCTAGGAATGGTTGTTTTATAGACATTCTTTTTAGCTTCATATTACAGAAATGAATCAAGACTATATTAATTCAAGAAAAGTCTTATTACTAAAAACCAAAGAACTTCCCTGTTACTCACAATGAACTCCCCAAGCTTCCTGATTACACAAAAAGCAAACAGATAGCAAGCTATTTTAATGTTTGTTATATTTTTCCTTACTGCTCCATAAGCAATGAAAAGGAGGAAAAAATGAGGTATCTTATAAAGAGTTTGGGAACTCCAGATTAAAAAAAGATAGCAAGTAATATCCAAGAAATGCTTCATTTGAAAAGTGATGCAGTGTTTCAGGTTAAGCCTGTACAACCTTGTATCTTGCATATTATCATTATCCACCTTAGAAAGTGTTGCTTTCTGTTTGAGGAGAGAGGCAAAGAATGAAACTCACCTAGAGTACAGAAAAGCAGACAAAGATGTACCCAACCTCATTCCACTGAGGCAAAAGAATAGGTAATATTCCAGAGGGGGGATGGAGGGAAAAAAAAAAAAAAAAAGTAAGAAATTCCATACCCAAATACCTTTCCCTAGTGTAAAGGGTAAGTACTGCTGTAGGAGCTAAAAGCCACACCACACTATCTATGAGGTAGGCCAGATTAAACGTGCATTGCATGTTTAACTCACAGTAACAGTCTTCTCTCAAATCAGATTTTGAGCAAGATCTAAAGAGTGAGATTACTCCAAATACAGCATGAGGAGGCACTGCATCATGTATTCACTCTACAGTAAATCAGAGGCCAAATATTCGGTCATTACCTCAAACACTTCTGTTTGGTTTAGTTTTTTTTTTCCCCTCCAGGAACCCAAATGAAATCTATTCCCTACTTTTGCACTATTTTGTACTTACTGCTGGTAGTAGAGACTGCATGTTCTGGTTGGAGTCCGCTATAGTAGCTAGGTAAACCAAGTTTGTATGCAGCATCTGTTGATATCTACCAAAACAACAGCAAAATAGATCTTAAGTCATAAACACAGCAACATCAGAATTTACTTTAATTCTATACATGTAAATAAAGTTACCTACATAAAACAAGATTCGTGAGACTTCTAAGAGTACCATTATTAGGAATCAAAAGCCTTTTCCCCTCACATTTACCTATTACCCAGTCTTTCCCCAATGTCTCCACCAAATCTGTGTTTTTAGCTTTTCTACAACTTCTGTTTTCTTATGAAAAATCTAAAGCTGGGTGACACTGTTCTCACCTATTTCACTTCCTGCCCCAAAATAAGTCACCAAGAGACACAGAGTGTGTCTGTGGCTGTATGGTGTCACCACCATCACAAACACTTGGGAAAGACAGCTATTATGCCTTCAGATACATGGTATCTGGATATATGTAAACTGTGAGCAAGAACAGTGCAAACATTTCATCAGGAAAACCCTGATATTAGGAAGTTTGCTATGGAACCAATGATTTTTCTTCTTCAGAACCACATTCTGGAGTCTCCACATCCAGTCCACAGTCACAAAAATAACCCTGAAAGCAGGAACAGACTACAAATACATCACTACAGGCTTGCAAACAGCATAATATAGTAATGGTGTTACAATGAAAGCACCTACTTAAAGCAAAAATACCTACTATTTATGACCCCCTCCTACTCCCAAATTACCAGTTCTCTTAGTAAGGGACTCAAGCAATACTGTGATGCCCTGTCACATTTGTGATTTTGTATTTGTCAAATTACACGATCATTCCATGCCAGAAAAAAAATTGGAAAATAATATTCCTTAGTAATTCACTCCTTCCACAGTTCTCTCGGATCACCCTCTAGAGACCGCACTAGACAGCAAGACTACGTGAGATATTCTGGCAAGCCAAACTCTAAGACAAGCTGGCTTGTTCTTGGACAAGTGATAAGTAGGTGGTTTTCAAACATGCTGTCAGGAAGAAGGTCCATCCCTACAGGATTTCGCAATATTTGAAAAGAAAACTGCCTCTTTTCCAAAGCGTAATTATGACGGAGAGGAAAAAGATCTTAGGTATACAGTCTCCATTTTTATGAGCATCATTTAACAAACCTGAAGTAGGCAAGCTGCAACACTGAAAAGTGACAGAAGCTAACAGTCATACGGTAAACCAAAATACCCCTAAATTTTAAGGGTAATATCCATAGCAACACTTTTCTGCTTTTCACAGTACAGTTCCCCTACAAGGTGAACTAAACAAATCAAGAATGGTGATCTACATGGAAATTCACAGAGTCCACAGAAGATTTGGATTAGTGTCTTACTGAGAGCATTCAGATGTCTTTCCTTTGTTCTGATAGTCCATTATACACTGAATAAGATGGTTATTTTCATCCAACATCTGAAACGATAAAGAAGTTTGGTGTAAGTTTCATGTTCTTTGCGGAAAGGAACTGAAAATAAGCTTAAATCTTGCTCCTCTTCTCAGAGTTTTTATAAATAACCAAAATTGAGTATTCCAAAAAAGTTCTGCTTAACCAATTACATATAGAACACTCTTTTGCTCCCATTTCTCCCCTCCAATTAGTTTCACAGATTTCAGTTTAAGGGTTTCTTATCACGATTAGAGCTACATTTGTGAAGCTTCCCCTCTGAATACCAATGCTTGTTCTGCAGCAAGTTCTTAGGAAGTTTTCCAAGTTTTGCATATCTTCAATCTCTACAAAGAGTTTATTTAAAAATTTATTCCCCAAATTTCCCTTTTTCTTTTAAAGCCTGCAGATGTTCACAAATTAAATATGAAAAAAAACACTGAAATTGTCATTGATAGAAACTGAGCTTACCAGGCAGGTTTGTTTCCAGGAAACACACTGGAAAGCTAGCTCATATTTACATTCAGAATCTCTAATTAAGCTGCATTTCATAAATATTCTGCATAATGGGCACAACAGATCTATTAAACTTCAGAACTGTCCAGGAGCATTAACATATATGAACTGACAAAAGAAAAAAAAAAATTGTTCTAAAATCATAGGAAGTTGCAGATCTCGTGCCTTTCTACAAAAAGCTCATGAATTCAAGGTGTTTCAAGCTCCATAAAGAAGAACAAAAATAGTATTTGGTTTCCTATGGGTGCGCATCCCCACAGTCATGTCTTTTTAACCATTCTCCTGCATTCTGATCAGGCAAGAGGCAGCAGAACCATGGCTAATCTGAGCTACCAGCCAAGTTATCCAAGTCAGATACACTAGAAGTGCAAGGCATCCCTGCCCATGTCAGGGGGGATGGAACTAGATGATCATAGAATAGTTAAGGATGGAAAGGACCTTAAGATCATCTAGTTCCAACCCACATGCCATGGGCTGAGACACTTCATGCTAGACCACGTCAACCAAGGCTCCATCCATCCCAGCCTTGAACACTGACAGGGATGGAGCAACCACAACTTCCCCGGGCAACCCATTCCGGTGCCTCACCACCTTCACAGTAAAGAACTTCCTCCTTATATCTAACCTGAACTTTCCCTGTTTAAGTTTGAACCCGTTATCCCTTGTCCTCTCACTACAGCCCCTCACGAAGAGTCCAGCCCCAGCATCCCTATAGCACCCCTTTAGACACTGGAAGGCTGCCATGAGGTCTCCACACAGACTTCTCCAGGCTGAACAGCTCCAACTTTCTCAGCCTATCTCCCTACAGGGGGTGCTCCAGTCCCCTGATCATCCTCATGGCCCTCCTCTGGCCTTGTTCCAACAGTTCCATGTTCTTTTTATGTTGAGGACACCAGAACTGCACACAATACTCCAAGTGAGGTCTCACGAGAGCAGAGTAGAGGGGCAGGAGCACCTCCCTCGACCTGCTGGTCACACTCCTCTTGATGCAGCTCAGGATATGGTTAGCTCGCTGAGCTGTGAGCACACACTGAAGCCAGCTCATGTTAAGTTTCTCATTCACCAACACCCCCAAGTCCTTCTCCTCAGGGCTGCTCTGAATCTCTTCTCCACCCAACCTGCAGCTGTGCCTGGAATTGCCCCAACCCCTTCCAACCCAAACCACTCCACGATTCTAAGAAATGGAAAAAGTCTGCATTGATTTATCCCTTTTCTTCCTCCCAGGGAAAAGCTAACTCTACTCAGCTGCTGAATTTCACAAAACTAGCAGGAACCACTTCCAAAACTCTTCCCCACACAGTTGAGACTTGTCAAAATGCTCATGCTTCTATAGGAAAAGCAAAAACAGTGTCATTACATCACCTTTTTTTCCCCAAGGAATCCAACCGAAACAAATTCTATACAGGAAAAAAAAAAAAAAAAAAAAAAAAAAAGAAGCACTGAAAGTTTTTTTCTTCTTCTTCTGACTAATCCATCTCTACTATGAAAAGGGTATGGAGTTGGAAACCTTACACAGTCAGTCTGCTCAGGATTTCTATCCATGTAAGAATGAGCTAATCAGCCAAGACTTCCTAAAGTCAAACCAGTAATTCACCAGAACTGACTAGAACAATCCCTGAGCAATTATGTTGCCCAAAACTACTGGATCTGGAAACACTGTCATTAAGCACTAAATACAGAAAGAACTGCAGTATTTTGAGTTGCTGTCTGAGCCTCAGAAACTAGGCAGGAATTGCATACTCTGAAGAGGGTCAAAACCACACTGCTACACAGACATTTCACATTCACCAAGTTTTACATGAAACACAATGGCCACTTCCACCATAAAAAATAAGGAAAAAGAGGCTAAAACCTCTGATACCAAAGTCTAGCACAGCACTTACAAAGGAAGCCTTGATTCAAGGCTCTCCTCAGAATGTCTCCCACCTTCCAGAGGAAGGCAGCAGATACTTAAGGCTTAGCAGACAGGTAGACCTTGAGAAGGCCAGTTAAGCTGGTTGCATTCTTCACTGCAGCTATGTAAGTGAGACCTCTTGGGGGAAGGAAAGGAATGCTGGGGCCAAGAGGAAAACAAACAAGAAGGAATACAACTATCTTCTAGACACAGCTGCAGGCACTATTTTATACAAGTTTGATCGAGCAGCTTCTGATAGAAAACTGAAATAGTTCTTTGAAAGAGTTATAAACACCTACCACCAAAAGAGAATTCAGTTTCCAGCTGGATGAAGACACCTCCAGGGCTTATGACAGCTTATGTACATTACAAAGATTCTTCAGCTTTAACTATCCTAGGGTTTTGCCAGCACACCACCATCAAATTAATGGCTTGACTACAGCACAAGAAAATTGTCTGCATTCTCCATACGCACCCCAGTGACCAGAAGTCTCTACCAACTACCCTGAGGCAGCTTTATACCCAGGGGGTATGTATTTTTCATATACAGTTCTCAAGCACTAACTTCTGCTATAGCACCTTGCAGGTCTCTTGTAACTCTGGGGCCTTCTTTAAGATCCCAATCCCTTCAACACCCACCTTGTAGACTCATTCTTTGCTAGATAAGAGATTAGCTACATGCACCCAAAAAGGCTCTTACACATAGGAGCTTGCAATAACCTGACACCTGTTTGATTCATGGCTATTTACACTGGTAACAGTGCAAGCCTTGAACTAAATTTCCACATACCACCAAATTACCAGTGAACTTGAACATGCTCCTTCACTTCCGTCAATACAAAGTAACATGGACACATGGACTATTACAAATCCTGTACATGCTTTTTTTCAATTTTTCAGTGAGTTAACTTGCTATCTCCCACAACAGGTTAAATGGAGATGTCCGGAGCCGCTGTCATTGGCTCCGACCATAATGTTCTATGTTCTTCTTTAATAACACTTCAGGTCGGGGGGGGGGGGGGGGGGAGCCTTACTACTAGGTCAACCAAGTTTGGGAGCGCTCAGCAGAGGCTGAGCCCCAAATCAGGCAGGGTTTAGGAACACCCCGGCTGAAGTCCGCTTTTTAGGGACCCCTCAAAGGAAGGAGTTGCTTCACTCCCCCAGTTCCCCACGGTGCTAACCTCACGGGTCAACTCACGCCCGCAGCCCCGGGCGCGCTCGGGACAGTGGAGAAACACCGGTCTCTCCAAGGCCTCCATGCGTCCCCTGCCCTGGGACCGCCGAACAAGTGCGAAACTGCAGAGAAGCAGCACTTTGCCAACCACCTCCGCAGGGCCGGGCAGTCCCCTGCCCCGACCATAGTGCAGTGTGGCCCGGCCGCCCCCCCGCCTCCCCGCGCCGGGGCCTTGGCGTTCCGGAGCGCCGCCACCACCCCGTTCCCCGCGAGGCCCGGCGGCAGGAAGCAGCTGCAGCCCCCGGGCCCGGCCCGGCCCACTCTTCTCCTCTGGCCCTCACCTTCTGTATGGCGGCCGGCGTGATCTCGCCCTTGCCCCGCTGCCTCGGGGTCGCGAACGCCACCGACATGTCTGGTCGCTACCAAGAGGGCCCGCCCCGCCCCCGCCGCCCGCTCACGCGCCCCGCGCACCCAGCAGCGGCGGGAGGCGGCAGCGATCCGGGAAGAACGCGGCTCGCGGGGGGGGGGCGGAGGCTCAGTGGGACGGCCCATCCCCGTCCCGCCGGGGAAGGGTTAAGAAGGACCGGCTGCTTCTTCCGCTTTCCCGCTGAGAAAAGGGAGCCAATGAGGCCTTGGCCGCCTTGCACCGCTCGGCTAAAACAACGGGACCGCGAGTTGGAGCTGCGCCAATTAGACGTAACCTCCCGTTGTCACGCGACTTTCTTGGCCACCCCTGTCAGCGTTGGTACGTTCCTGCCCCGAGCGCCTCAGAGCCGGACAGGCAGCGAAGTGGTACGGCCGGCGGGGGGATGGGAGCGCTGCGGCGCGCCCGTTACAGGGGGCGCTCTCCGGCTGTGCCGAGCGGCGCGCTCTCCTCCCCCCTCTACCCGCCGCGGCAGTTGGTTGCACCCAGGCAGCGCGCTCTGGCGGCCGCGCGGGGCGG
Organism: Amazona ochrocephala; assembly: GCA_039720435.1. NCBI lineage: Eukaryota > Metazoa > Chordata > Aves > Psittaciformes > Psittacidae > Amazona > Amazona ochrocephala. Next base: position 49,420,770 of record CM077876.1, on the reverse strand, counting down.
GGCTGAGGGAGGCACCTCAGGGAGGTGCCGGGCGGTGGGGCCGGGCGCCGCTGCGGTGAGGCACTGCTCGGCTACGCCCCTGAGGGGAGCTTTCAGACGCGGGCCCGGTGCTAACCGGCGGGGGGGTGCTGCTGCCGCTGCCCCAGACGTTTCTGCCGTTGGCGGTGACGCTCCTGCAGCAGCGCCTGTGCTAGCAGCGCTAACAGGTGGGAGGAAGCAAACTGTGAGGGGAAAGTTGAAGGGGAGCCGCTGCGCTCGTTGGTGTGCGGCGGCTTTCCCTGCTGGCCCCGCGGCCGCCGCTTCCCTGGCATGAGGACGAGATGGTGTAAGGAAAATCTGTTACTGCTGCGACTTTAAATAAATTATAGACGCTGAAAGTGCTAAAACCAGCCTTGATTTTTTTTCAGTGTGGCCTCTTGTCCTGGGTTCAGCAGTAGCAGCAATCTTTCCTCCTTCTTAGTAGCTGGTGCAGTGCTGTGTTTTTGACTTTTGGCCTGGGAACAGTGCTGATAACACCGATGTTTTTAGTTGCTGCTCAGTAATGTTTACTCTTTCCAAGGACTTTCTGAGTCTCATGCTCTGACAGGGAGGAGGGGAAGCCGGGAGGAAGCAGAGACAGAACACCTGACCCAAACTGACCAAAGAGGCATTCTGTACCACAGCACATCATGCCCACTATATAAACTGGGGGCAGTTACCCAGAAGGGTTAGGTCACTGCTCGATCGGGCTGGGTATCAGTCGGTGGGTGGTGAGCAGTTGTATTCTCTTCCCTTGTTCTTTCCCTTGTCATTATTATTATTGGTGGTAGCAGTAGTGATTTGTGTTATACCTTAGTTACTGGACTGTTCTTATCTCAACCCGTGGGAGTTACATTCGTTTGATTCTCCTCCCCATTCCTCCGGGAGTGGGGGGAGGAAGGTGGGGTGGGGAGGGTGAGCTAGCGGCTGCGTGCTTCTGGATTGCCAGATGGGCTTAATCCACAACACCTCTGGAGGGAATCTTGGTTTGCAAAATCAGACTATTCTGTACAAGGATGAGAGTTTCAAAGCGTCATCACAGAATCATAGAATCATAGAATGGATCTTAAACATCATCCAGTTCCAACCCCCCTGCCATAGGCAGGGACACCTTCCTCTAGACCAGGTTGCTCAAAGCCCTATCCAACTTGGCCTTGAACACTGCCAGGGATGGGGCAGCTACAGCTTCTCTGGACAACCTGTGCCAGCACCTCACCACCCTGACAGTAAAGAACTTAATAACGCCTATTCTAAAGAACTTAATAACGCCTATTCTAAGTCTACCCTCCTTCAGCTTAAAGCCATTCCCCTTTGCCCAATCACCTTGTAAAAAGTCCATCTCCAGGTTTCCTGTAGCCCCCCTTTAGGCACTGGAAGCTGCTCTAAGGTCTCCCCGGAGCCTTCTCTTCTCCATGCTGAACAAGCCCAGCTCTCTCAGCCTGTCTTCACAGGAGAGACGCTCCAGCCCCCTGATCATCTTCATGGCCTCCTCTGGACTCACTCGAACAGCTGCACGTTCCTCTTGTGTTAGGGGCCCCAGAGCTGAACACAGCACTGCAGGTGGGGTCTCATGGTAGAGCTGAAAATCCCCAACTAAAGCACCTTAGACCTACTTGTTCCTGGGCACATCCCCTGCTCTCATTCTGTATGTTTGTCAAGTGTCTCACTACAAGCTCTGAGGATTGTCTCCTTTCCAAGCTGTTGCCTTCTGTAAACTGCCTTCTGCTCTTGCAGTTCACAGATGCGTGTGCTGCTGTTGCTGATGGGACACTACTCAGTAACATGACATGACACCATAAATAGTGAATCTTGTTCCTTACTCCATGCATTGCTTACTCTGTTTCTCAGCTATTGCTGGCTGAAGCCCCTGGCTGTTCCCTCAAGCCCTAACCCTTTTGGTTACAGCACACATTTGTCAGTGGCATCCACAGCCACCCTGTGGCTGTACAGCTGCTTCCCAACTGGCATGCTCTCCACTCAGACTGTTCCTAGGCTGGCTCCTTTCCCCAGCCCCATGAAGATCACTGTTCCTTGCTCTGCTGCCATAGGATTTACTGCGACCGCCCATCACCCACTGCTTTTTTTCTTTGACAGCCAGTTCCCAGGCTGCTGACTCCAAGCTGTTCCTGCATTTCTACAGCATCCCTTTCTTCAAAGGCCCACCACCTGGGCCTGATGCTCTCTGTTACCAAAATGGCACTGTGTCTGCCCTGTCTCTTCAGATTATACAGGACCCCGACTTCATGTGATACTAGTTTGGCTTGCTCTCCTCTCCAGAAAAGGTCTCTGGCCCATTGCTTGCACTGTACGTCATGCTGAGGAGGAAGAGTGATGCCGGCATACCCGTTAGACTGTTTCTAACCATTTCGCTCATCACCATGGTATCTGGGACCATTTTTTGGACTAGTAGGTTGTTTGGTCGTTGGGTTTTTTTTCTGTCTCCCACACACACTTTATCATCATCATCACTATACCACTTGTAGGAAACCAAAAGCAAAAAAAAAAAAAAAGAAAGGATTGAAGAAACCTGTGTTTTCGAAAGTTGATATGCTTCCTGGTGATTCATGGTTATTATTGTAGGATCTTGGAGTGAACTCATAAGATAAATGTCCTAATAGTTCCGTGCTTGAACTGATACTATTTCTAGTTACTACAAACAACAACAAAGAATCATAGGAATGAAAAATGCAAAGACAGCCGTGGCCCAATAGGCATGTAATCAGAAGGTACCATCCTAGCTAGTTGCAAATAGAATTAGGAGGATTTATTTCTTCAGCAGAAGTGTATATTTGGCTCTGGAGAATTGGTGACATGTCTGAAAGTGCCCCAAGGCTGCAGGCATCTTCAGCAACTGGAGGGAAAGCATATTCTCATGAAATACTTGGAACACTGGGAATTCCTCAAAATGGTTTCCTCTTCCCACAAGTCTAACATCTTGCTCTCATAGCCTGGTTACCCAGCCACTGTTTATAAAATACTTCACATTGGGGTTTCTTGGTGATCACAGTGTTTGACACAATGTGGGTTTGATGTCAGGCACATACATACTGCTTTTAAGGTCATAGGACCGTAGAATGGTTGGGGCTGGAAGGGACCTTAATGATCATCTAGTTCCAGCCCCCTGCCATAAGCAGGGACACCTTCCACAGACAAGATAACTCAAAGCCCCATCCAACCTGGCCTTGAACACTTCCAGGAATGGGGCAGCCACAGCTTCTCTGGGCAACCTGTGCCAGTGCATCACTACCCTCATAATAAAGAAATTCTTTGTAATGTCCAATCTAAGTCTACCCTCCTTTAGCTTAAAGCCATTCCCCCTTCTCCTATTAATCTGAATGTTCCATCATATTCTCCCACATTTTCAGGTTGGTTTTGCATAGAGGAAAAAAAAATAGGCTTGCAGGATGCCAGAGGTGATGAGCCTTAAAATTAAAGGAGTAATTTCTTATTGTTTTTCCTAAAATGATGCAAATTAAATACGTGAAACTTTTTAGCACATGCCTATTTCCATGCAAAATACAGAAGAACAGTGTTTGGGGTTCAACTGTATCAATTTTTAAAGGAAGATATAAGATTGTTCATTTGTAGTCTAAACTACAAATAAATTTGTAACTAAAACCATCTCCTTGCCTAATTTTGTCTGATGATTAATTTAATTTCCCTCTGTGATGATTTTTCATTCATATGTTTCATATTTTTTAATTCCACACACATAAATAGCAACAGATCTAAAGAAGTGTTGAAAAAAGAGTCTGTAGTTCCATTTTCTTTTACCATGCAAAGGGAAATTCACACTCGGAATCAACATTTAAATGATGGCACAGATGCATACAAGCAGGGAAATAGATAGCTGCAATGGAAATGGGCCACATGTCTCAGAACACATAACCACAACAGGGTGTCTCTTTTATGACTTTCTTAATGCACTGCAATATGCCTAGATATCAAAGGACATATGGTATATTTTCTCTTTAATTGCACATTTCTTTGCTCTTGTGAGTTACTCACAACCTTAACATTATTTAATTGTAATTTAGATGCATAAATCTAGACCATCATCAAGAGTTTCAAATGCAAATATGTTTCAGTCGGCTTTCTTCCACCTCTGTTCCAACTTTTGTCAGTGTAGTGTCTTTTTTTGTTGATGTGCATTTGAGTATGTCATATTTTGGGGGGAGAAGTGTGTAGACAGAGGAGGATGCATCCTTTTCCAAGATATTTTCGCCATGTTTCCAACTCATATTTCCCAGTAACAAGTGGTAGGTAGAGATACAGTTCCTGAGACTAGGGTCTGGAAAGCATTAACATTTAGTTCCTAGAGAAAGCTATTTGTTTGAAATTACATGCTAACAGCAGAGCAATTTTAGTCCTCTCAGGATTGTGTCAGAATTCCTCATTGCAGATAAATTCATTTAGTTTTGGAGAAACCTGTAATATTTGCAGCAATCCAGTCTTCCAACAATTCTGAGAAAAAAAATCATAAGTGATCTTCTGTTTCTGTATTTTTTGCCATTTGATTATCTGAGTTTCCATAAATTCTCTGGAACAGGAGAGAGAAGTAAGAAAAGGAACCCACAGATTTTCCCATCCATAAGTGGGAAAATACAGAATGCTGATTCATCAACTTTTTTAAATTTACGTGTAAAATGAAAAATTCAAACTTAGCATTTACAAAGTTATAAATACAGCGAAGAGGACAGCAGATAATTTTATGGTAGCACCATCTGCTTAAACCTGCTCGACTAAAGGTCTCCTCATGAAAGCTGAGATTGATTCTTGAGAGTTAAATGTTTCTCAGGCAAAGCCTTTAACATGTTGGTGACAGCACCTCATTTTGTGCATTCACTTCAAGTTGACAAAAATAACCCCACTTTCTTTAGTAAGTATGACAGCTCAGGACCTAACCTGCTAACAGGCTGAGAAGGTGAATTTGAGCCTTTTTTTCAGCTTAGACTACTTTTTCATCTTTTAACTAAAAAAACCAAAGGGTGTTTGCACACACGTCTGTTTTGTAACATCAGCAATGCAATCAGGTAACAGAGCAAGTCCCAAGGAAGGAGAGTCTTTCTGTAGATGAAGAAGGAAGACAGCAAAGGGAAGAAATGCTATTTTTGGTATAGTATTTCTTCATCAGCTGATCTTGGTGTGACCTCATAACCTTAGTGGCATTTCTTGTGTGCCCAGTCTCTGTGTTGATTCACCTTGTTGCAAAATGGAGCTTGCTCTTGAAGGTCTGCCTACGTAAACCTTGTGCTGAAAATAGTTTTGAAAATAGTTTATAGAACAGGTTGCCAAAAGAAGGGGTAACTGTTCCATCCCTGGCAGTGTTCAGGACCAGGTTGGACAGGGCCTTGGGAGACATGGTCTAGGGTGAGGCACCCCTGCCCATGGCAGTGGGACTGGAACTGGATGATCTTAAGGTCCTTTCCAACGCCAACTACTCTATGATTCTGTTTAAAACACAATAACTTGTTATCAAAATGCACAACAATATCAGAGTGGTTTTAGGGTAAATGGTGCTTTTTTTTCTTCCTAAAAGGGAGCGCACTAACAGGATAAATTTGTCTTCTATTTATTCTGTCAGCTTCTTGTTTTGTGGTTTGTTTTTTGGTTTGTTTTTTTTTCTCCCAGTTTTGTCATTTATATTCTGCACTGGCTACTATGTAGAATATTAATAAAAGTAGCACCTGAAATGCAAGACTCTTTCTGGTATAAAAGACCCAAACAGGTATGTATACTACAATGATATTGGTGGCTCTGCCATATTCCAGAGAAGCAATAAAAAAATAGAAAAAAGCAATAAAAAATCCAGAAAAAAATCATTGGAGTGTTAAATTTTTATTCTAGTATCTGTCATTTTAGTCTGCAAATATAAATATTTAGACTAAAGAAACACACAGCCAGTTCAGCATTTGGCACTGACGGGAGTAAGTGCAATGGCTGCAGTGAGAAAATCTCTCCATGTCCTGATTTTATTCTTCAAAAGGCAATCTCCAGCTACTAGGAACGTATGCTGTAAATAAAAGCAGCACATGTAATCTGAGCTTCCTTAGAGCTGAAATTTTTTGAAGCATTCCAAGAGGTTATTATTTTATTTTAGGACACAAAAGCAAAGTGCTGTAGTTCACTTCCTAATTTTTTGAATGTTGAAAGCAAAGCAGAAAAGATAAACATGAGAAGGCACTGCCAAGCAGTGCTGAAGAAAAGGTAGCAATGATCTTGGCCATCACTGAACGTGCAGATCTGTTGTAAGGCAACATGTTTGCAATGGAGAGGTACACTATTCTCCTGGAGATGCTGCTGGGGACTCCCTCTTCTGCATCATCTGCATCATCTTCAGTTGCTGCCTTCTCAAGACTCGTAACCATGAAGGACAGAGGAGATGACTGAATGAGTACAGTACTTTTATAAGTCCACAACTTGCTAAGGAAATATAGAAAGTGCAAATTATGTAGAGTGCAATTTTCTTTCAAACAGTTTGATCCCAAGAAGACCTCTCTCTTTCTGCTGGCAGTGCTATTTCCAGTACTGCCCAAAATGCTGTTGGCCTTTGCTGCAAGGGCACATTGCTGCCTCACATTTACCTTTTCCATCAGGACTCATGGGTCTTTCCTGCAAAGCTGCTCTCCAGCAGTCATCTCCCAGCATGTACTGGTGCATGTTGTTGTTCCTTCCCAGGTGCAGGACTTTGCACTTCGCTTTGTGGAACTTTATGAGGTCCACATCTGCCTATTTCTTCAACCAGTTGAGGTCCTTTGAATGGCAGCACAACCAGTTGGTGTATCAGCCATTCCTCCCAGCCTTGTAACATCTGCAAAGTTGCTGAGGGTCCACTCTCTGCCATCATCCACATCATAAATGAAGATGTTAAACAGTACTGGCCCCAGTATTGACTCCTAAGATATATCACTGCTGACTGGCCCCCCAGCTGGACTCCATGGTACTTACCACAACCCTATGAGCCTGGCAGTTCAGCCACTGCACACTTACTTAGTCTGTAACTTCATCAGTTTGCCTATGAGAAGGTTATAGGGCATACTGTCTAAAGACTTACTAAGGTTGGAATAAAAACATAATCCACTGCTCTCCCCTTCTTGCATGCTCAGTGTCTCTGTATTCCCTAAAATCACCTGTCCCTACTTCCACCTCTCATGTGCTCCCTTTTTATGTTTGGGTTTTTGTCAGGAGCTGCTTGTTTATCCCTGCAGGCCTCCTCGCTTGTGTTCATGCATGCAGGCCTCCTTGCACCTATGCATGTGTGTTTCTTTTCAAGCAGGAGCAAAAAGGAAGAGAACAGGAGGCTGCATCGATGGGGAGAAGTCTGGCCTGCAGGGATGATAGCTGCTGGGGTGCTGCTCTTTCCCTGTTATGCCACTGAGGAAAGCAGGTGTATAACTGATCCAGGCAGGCATAATGTTGACAAAATGAATACTAAAAGTCAACACAGCTATTAGTTTGTTTCTGTTCTACTATGTTGCTTAGAGACAATTACAGTAAATTTGTCTTTTTAGGGTAGTCCAAAGGCAGTTTACCTATTTCTAACATGCATCCCTTTTTGCTTTCATTTTAAGACAAGGGAAGACCCAGGCTTATAGTTCCTCCCTTGCAAATACTCCTATATGAGTGTGTGCTCCTGGGTGGTGGCACTTCTTCCTCCTCTTTCTGCTTTACCCTAGGCACTGTCATCATCCTTGGTGTCCTTGCTGATGCTTCTTTGACCCCTTTTGAGTTAACTCACTAACCTCACAATAAAAACCATTTCATTTGCTTTTTGAATTGATTCGGTGTGCAACTGTATGAATCCGATAATGCTATGAGGGAAAGGGGAGTGAAGGAGAAGTTGGGAGAGGAAATGTAACTGTCCTTTTTTTGGTGATCAGGCCATCATTACCACCCACCAAGGGTGCAATTTGATGTTAAACCTAACCAACTCTGCATGCAAGCTGCTACTGAAGCAAATAGTCCTAAATTCACTGATCTGATATAAAGTGAATATTTTTTTTTGATGAATTGCCCCAAATAACTGTATTGTTAAAAACAGTTCAGGGAAAGCTGCAAGAATGTCTGCATGGAAGTGGTTGGGAAGAACAGAACTGCTGCTTTTTGTGTCAATCTCCATTTAGCTCACGCTAGCAGGATGTGAAACCGTCTTCTTTGCATGCTTTTCAGATGGGGAGAAAACAAACTCAGCTTGTCAAAAGAAACTTAGTTTTGAGTTGGGTGAACACTTATCTGACTTAACAATTCCAGAACAGCTTGTCCTAACGGAGAAAGTGAATGAGAAGATGGAGTGAGGGACAGGAGATGGGGGAAATCTCTCTTGATAGCAGTGTGCTCATAGCTTGGCTGATGCTGAACATGGAGCTGCTTCCCAAGATGGGAATTCCAAGTGACAGAAGAAATTTTCAGCTTTTTGTAGTAAAGAGCTCACCAAAATGATCCAACTTAAACAAACAAACAAACAAACAAACAAACAAACAAAAACAACAACAATAACAAAAAATTTAAATGTTTATCTTTTACTTTCTGAAGCTGAGTGTTTTCACTGGTCTCAAAAGCAGGTGAAATTGTGGGAGAAAGGGAGAATGAGCAACTATGCCGGAAAAAGGGAAATATAACCCCCATTTTTAAGAAGGGGAAAATGGATGACCCAGGGTATTACAGACCAGTCAGTCTCACCTCTGTGCCTGGCAAAATCTTGGAGTGGATTCTCCTGGAAGGCATGCTAAGGCACATGAAAACCAACAAGGTGCTTGGTGACAGCCAGCATGGCTTCACTAAGGGGAAATCCTGCCTGACCAATCTGGTGGCCTTCTATGAAGGGGCTACGGAACCGATGGACAGGGGCAGAGCAGTTGATGTCATCTACCTGGACTTGTGTAAAGCCTTTGACACTGTCTCCCATGACATCCTTCTCTCTAAGTTGGAGAGACATCAATTTGATAGGTGGACCACTCGGTGGATAAAGAACTGGCTGGATGGCCGCACCAAAGAGTAGTGCTCAGTGGCTCAATGTCCAGCTGGAGACCAGTAACGAGTGGTGTCCCCCAGGGATCGGTGCTGGGACCGGTCTTGTTCAACATCTTTGTGGGTGACATGGACAGTGGGATTGAGTGCGCCCTCAGCAAGTTTGCCAATGACACCAAGCTGTGTGGTTCGGTTGATACACTGGAGGGAAGGAATGCCATCCAGAGGGACCTTGACACGCTTGTGAGGTGGGCTGATGCCAACCTAATGAAGTTTAACCATGCCAAGTGCAAGGCCCTACACCTGGGTCGGAGCAATCCCAGGCACAGCTACAGGTTGGGCGGGGAGGAGATTGAGAGCAGCCCTGCAGAGAAGGACTTGGGGGTGTGGGTTGATGAAAAAATGAACATGAGCTGGCAGTGTGTGCTTGCAGCCCAGAAGGCCAACCGTATCCTGGGCTGCATCAAAAGGAGCGTGACCAGCAGGTCGAGGGAGGTGATCCTGCCCCTTTACTCTGCTCTTGTGAGACCTCACTTGGAGTATTGTGTGCAGTTCTGGTGTCCTCAACATAAAAAGGACATGGAACTGTTAGAACAAGTGCAGAGGAGGGCCATGAGGATGATCATGGGACTGGAGCACCTCCCGTATGAAGACAGGCTGAGAAAATTGGGGCTGTTCAGCCTGGAGAAGAGCAGGCTGTGTGGAGACCTCATAGCAGCCTTCCAATACCTGAAGGGGGCCTATAGGGATGCTGGGGAGGGACTCTTCATTCGGGACTGTGGTGAGAGGACAAGGGGTAATAGGTTTAAACTTACACAGGGGAAGTTTAGACTGGATATGAGGAAGAAATTCTTTACTGTAAGGGTGGTGAGGCCCTGGAATGGGCTGCCCATGGAAGCTGTGAATGCTTCATCCCTGGTGGTGTTCAAGGCTGGGTTGGACATAGCCTTGGATGGCATGGTTTAGTGGGAGGTGTCCCTGCCCATGGCAGGGGGGTTGGAACTCGATGATCTTGAGGTCATTTCCAGCCCTAACTATTCTATGATTCTATGATTCTATGACTAGGAATTTGGGAAATCGGGAATCTACTCAACTGGCTTTATTGTCGGGAAAGTTAAAATGTGAAACTGTGCCTTGGATTTTCTACAGTAGCATGTAATGAAGAAGAAAAAGAAGGTACCTCAGCAACTCTCTCTTCTTCACACTCTTATGGTGCTGTAACCCCCATTCCTGGTAGTGTGGGATAGAAGGGGTGGTACAATACCAAAACCGTGTAATGTGGTATGGTAGGGAGCAGGGAATTTCTTACATGTGTTTTTGGAGGTGCTAAATATATGTTTAATTATGTAAGTTAATTTTCTGTAAACTTAAAGCTGTTATGGCCTGATATTTACTTACAATTGCTGTTTCTCAGATAGCATAAGGCTACCTCTGTGTGCTGTTTTGAATTTATTCCTGTCTTCATCTGCATCGTTTTTCAGCAGTTTTTTACTAAAAAAAAAAAAAAGAAAAGAAAAAAGGTGCAATGGTTTGCTCCTTTTTTGAATAATAATAATTTGTTGCTAATTAATTAAAGAGGCTGTGTGATGACTTTACCATTATGATTGTGCAGACCTAGCTACTGGTGCCAGAATACTGATTAACAGCACCATAAGCTGATTCTTGAGGGTCCAGTCACAGAATATACCACACACTGCTTTGCAACTTTAGCAGGTAAGCAGCAGACAACTGTGCCTTGTATAGATCTGTGAATATTGTATAATTTGGAAATAATAACACAGTGACCAAAAATTTTACTGTATAAAAGGTTGAGATAAAAATATAAACTTAAAAAGAAAACCAGAGAGCAGTGTGAAAGGTCAGACTGAAAATGTGAAAGGTCAAATTGAATGTAAACCTCACAGATATGGGTTCTTATTTTCAAATACTTTAAGACTAGCAGAACACCTGTGAGCAGGCTAATTGATTGAAACCATCTGAGATGCTCCCTCAAATCTCTTCACAGCTGTGCATGAGATCATGTTAAAGGATAACCTGAGTAAGCCTTAATTCCTGTAGTCTGTGTGGTTTTAACAGGGAGTAGTTGCTTTACAGTGAAGCCTGTTTTGCCTCAGTTACTGAAGTGTGATTTGAACAGAGTTGCCCAACCAGAACACTGATGTCTGAAGATCAGAAATAAGCTGTTGATGGACTGGAAATGAAAATGTTTATGTTGAATACCTGCACCTAGCCTTGTCAGTCTTGTGCTTTCCTGGTGTATTCGGACAGTAAATTTCTTAATTTTCTGGGATGCCAAAACTGCTCAGCTTTCCTAGGGCGCCACACACAAGGCAATGGATGTAGACTTCTTGGTATTGCCCGCCTTGACTGTGGGCTTTGACAGCAGTGGGAGTCTTGAACTACACCAGACAGATCCATCTGGTACCTACCAGTCTTGGAAGAGAAGTGTCAACTTTATGTGTATTATAAACAGTCTGTAAGTATCTAAGTATTTATATATGTAAATACTGCATACATGGACTGCACGAAGAGTCAATTTTATGTATTAGAAGTTTTTGCATAGTCAGTGCATGTCTCTCACACTGGATGTTGAATTCTGAACCAAACTGCAACAGAAAGAAGGTTCAAGCCAAGACACTGAAGCATGCTTGGCTTTGGAAACAAGGTTATAATAATCTGTAGCCAAAAATCATCAAGAGATGTAAAAGCTTTACAAAGGCTTAATGCTTGCTGCAAGAAATGGTAGCCTGTTCATGCAGGAAAATAATGTTCATCCAATATGTGTTTTGTCTTTGTGATTCTTTTGTTCACTTGTCACTTTTTATAGACAGTTTTCTGTATAGATACTTAAAACTCACATATCTGCTGAATTTGAAAGAACACAAATTGCAGCTAGGCCATTAGTGGAGTTTTGTACCAGAGAATTTTCAGTCATACCTTGCTCTTGTTCACAGGTTTTTGCAATTGTCTCTAGCATGACTGGAACAACCATGGTGTATGGCCTGTTCACACTAGAAGCCCTCCCTGTTGGTGTTGCAGCTGTGCTGCAGGAAGCAGTAGCAAGAGAGCAATCTGGATGATTATATTCAGGCTTCCATTTCAATTGATGGGAAACTGTTGAATATGTTGGTTGGTCATGAAGGCAATGACCAAGAGTAGAAGTAATATTATTAAATGAAGACAGGTAGAGGCAGGGTTGAGGAAGCCCTCTGGCTAAAGGAACGGTCACACCTGACTGCAGCTGGTGTCATCCATACTTTGTACACAGACAGATATTTACCACCTCAGTTTACTGGAGTAATGTCACTGCTGAGTTTGTGGCTAATGGTTGCTGAAAGCTCTTACAGTGCGTGAGCTCACAGGGTACTCCTCAATAGTGAACAAAATTGCCAAAGCATACTTTTTGTGCCTTGAGACCACATTTGTACCAGGCTCTCCTTACCTCCAAAATGGACCAGCTGTCCATTTGGACATCATGGCTCCCCATGTGAGCCAGAGGCCATTGTAGCAATAGAGATAACCAGGCTCTGTACCCATGCACTGATGGCTTTCAAGTTCTGGCATACGTATAGCTGAAGCAGCTGAAAGCTGCTGTGGTGGGTTGGTCTATACCAACAGGAGTGATGTGCACCTTCACTGCTCAGGAGGCTTTGGATTAATTCTCTTTGGTAAGTAGCTACCAAACTTGGTACGAGAAAAGGATGGAGAGAGATAGTATGCCAGCATGTCATAATAGTTTCCATACTTTGGTTATGTATAAATGGGAGCAATTTTTCTGCAGAATAGACTAAAACTCCCCCAGACTTACACGTGTATGTGCCTTGCTGAAGGCAAAATCAAAGAGCACATTTGCTGTGAGGCAAAAGACTGAAGGGCGTAAGAAGCCTTTAACATCTTACACTAGTTTTATGTTTTGTTGCATATTTTATTCATTTCTCTCTGTCCACCAATGAAATAAAAAATCCAAAGAGAAACCTAAATAGTGAATATCACTTCTGTATTGACCTATTTTTGTTTCCAAGTGGAGTTTTGTCATATAAGTATTCCTCATTACTGTGTTGATACTGTAAATGCTAGTTTTATCAATTTGATATTTTTTGCCATTTTTCTGACACCTTTTAATGTGGTTGATGGCTTTAACATAGCTGCTAGAACTGGCAAGTAAGTAAACACTTTGCATTGTTTCTAGTTAAGCAACTTTGTGGGGAAAGTTGCCTTTTAGATAATTTAATATGTAGGATAATAGCCATTCTTGCTGTTAACATTATCTCTCTCCTGATTCCCCTTTTGCTCTGAGATTTGGATTCTTAACTCAAAGCTTATGGACAGAAGGTAACAAGAAGTCCTAATTCCTCCTTTCCTAATTATTGCATGTTTGTTAGTTTGTTTTTATTTTTCCCAAGGTGAGTGTAGAGTAGCAGAATTACTGATGCAAGTGGAAGTGTTTTTGCTTTGCAGTCTCCTATTGTCCTATACTGTGATGTGCCCATCACATTTTCTCTGTTCCCTGTCCCTGCCTGTAGTTGCTTCTTATTCCCTAGTTTTTGCCTTAAGGGTGCAGTTAATTGGATTATGGTTCATGTTTTCTGCTTGATTCCCAAGAGCCAGAAAGCAGGGAAGTCCTAGCCACCATCTGCTTTTCTCCCATCCTGTGGATTTCTTTCATCTCTAATGAATTCAGACCAAAACACAGGCCACTGTGCTCATGAGCTATCATAGTCCTGCAAAGGTGGTTTTGAGCTAGCTGAGAAAGAGTTCTGGAGCATGCAGATAGGTATTGGACAGATCAAGCAATGAGCCCATGAAATGCTGAGGATTTGCAGAACCTGACAACTGGTTTATTAATGACAGTATTGTAAACATGAAAAGAAAAACAACTTTCTGAATGTACTTTTTTCACTGTAAACAGTGCAACACACTGTTCTTGACATTCTCATTTTAATATGAGAAAATGCTGATGGAACCTTGTCTGCAGGATCGACAGACACATGTTGGCAGTTGAGCCATCAGGGATATGGTGAGTTGACAAAGCCATGGCATGGATGGAGGTGGTCATAATCCACTTCTCAGTAAACCCAGATGAAAGTTCTGCCCACCTTACACTTCCCTTTTGCATGAACAAATGTTCGGGATTTTTTTTATTAGTAGTACATTAGAATAACCTTATTATTATTAAATGTCAGAGAGGGAAAGATTATCCTTGAATCACTACTAATATTTATTTACGAGTTACTGGAAGAAAAGACAATAGCTGCAGCACTAGAAGCCAGTCTTGCCCACTACACATGTGCGTACTTTAATTCACCAGGAATCTCTGACAGCAATTTAGATGCCAGTGAAACTGGAAAAGGTTTTGAACTCTATTTGAGAGAAACCCTGTGCATGCCTTTTTATGGTTTTGAAATTTCTGTACTTCCCTTAGTTCTACATCAAAAGAGGTTTTGCCAAACACAGAGTTGCTAGAACAGTTTACATAAACATGACTGGCATTAAAAGCTGAGAACACACATTTATGTTCCCAGATACCCTAAGATCAAGCACTGAAACATTAGCAGAGTCCAAGTAGAAGCTGCAAGGGGAAATCATTGACCTTGCAGACAGGCAAGTTGTGCACTGTATGTTCCATAGTGGTAGTGAGGGAGTCCCAGTATGAATTGTTTACAATTGATTGATTACAGCAGTTAAATTAATGTATGTGGTGGTGAGATTTATAACTTCCTTTCCATCCTCCACAGGCCAACACAATTGGTGGCAATGCTAAAACTGGGGAAGAGTTTTTGGACAAGAACTACCCAGGGGAAGCTACAGGAGCTCAAAAGCAATTAGCTTTTCAAAGAAGAAATCCAGTACAAAGCACATAATAAATGCTTGAAGAAAAGCTTGAGCTTCTTTCCTTCATGAAATTGTGAAATACTTGGTAAATATACTTAGTTTAATGATTTCATTGTATGCTGTGGTGCGAAATTTGGTGGAAAAAACATTGAACTTGCTATAATAAGAAGAAACCAGCCAAGACAGGTATGTGTTAATGACTTCATAAGAAACAATGATATAACTGGTACACAATATCTTCTCACAGAAATTATTCCAGGTGACACCTGTGCATTCAACTTGATGTACGAAATCTCCCCTAACATCTGGTGGTACAATGTTAGGTGACTTTTGTAGTGTCTCTGTAGATTGATAGTGCTGGGAGCTATAGTGATTGCAGCTAATTTGTAATAGTGTAAGACACTGTTGGGAACATTTCATGCAGGAAGCAGTGTAGGAAGGTGTATGGCAAATGCTACTTGTGTGGGTTCTATTAGATGTTATTACTGTCTTTGAAAATGATGAAAATGATAGCAGTGTTTTATCCTGTAGTGATTCTTATCACAGTATTTCTGACATGCTGTGGTCTCTTCATAGCTTAATAGCGTCTGTTTCTATCACAAATGGAAAACACAGGCTTCAGAGAATATATAAAAGTTTACAATAAGAAGATTACCAGAATACATGCTTTTAATTTTTATTATTAGTTACTTTAATACTTACTACATACTACAAAGTATTGCCAGCAGATTGATAGAGGTCATCCTCTCTGCTCAGCACTGGTGAGGCTGCAGCTGGAGTGATGGGTGCAGTTCCAGGCCCTGCAGTACAAGGCAGACATGGACAAACTGAACAGAGTCCAGCGAAGGTGTCTGAAGATGATGAAGGGCCTGAAGCATCTCTCCTATGAGGAAAGGCTGAGAGAGCTGGGTCTGCTTAGCCTGGAAAACAGAAGGCACCAGGGAACCCAGTCAATGTCTATAAATATCTGAAAGGTAGGTATGAAGAGGATGGAGCCAGGCTTTTGTCTGTGGTGCCCAGCAGCAGGACCTGAGGTAGCGGTCTGAAACAATTGGAGGTTTTCTCTAAACATCAGGAAATACAGTTTTGGTTTGGTTTTAGTTGTTTTTTTTTTTCCTGTGCTCAGGGTCTAAAATACCCCTCCACCCGTTCAAAAAGGGGGGAGGTAGGAATGTAAATCTTATTATTCACCAAAAGCAGTAAAAAGATAAACCCAGGTATTCATTGAAGACAATTCTTATTTTTGATCAAGCAAACCAGCTCATTTGAAACATCCACAGAACTACTAGAAGGAAGCAAGACTGCAGTTCCAGGTTCAAAAATCATGTATTTCCATGCTTTAATGCTTTGTGTGTGTTAAGGGTGAATCAAATTATGAATTCCCAGGGGAAGGCCAGCAGTTCAGCTAAAAAACATGCACCTGCTTAATCCAAGATAATATACAAACACAGGGAGGTGGAAATTAAGTGCACCACTCCAGCAATAGTTTCCTACAACGTGATACTTATGAGGATAAATTAAAACAAGGACACAACCTTGTCATTTGAAGGAGAATTCATGATTTGCCCTGATTAAACTGATTTGCTATGTCCTTTTTCTAGTCGGGAGTGAGGTTTTGGTTTGGTTTTGATTTTTTTTTTTCTGAGAAAAAAGAAAACAACAAAGAGTGCTGTAGGCTTGTTTTCCCAAAAATGTTGGAATACTACCAGAGTGTTAATCCTTGAGTATTTTCTTTTAGAAATAAAGTTTCTAATAGCTGGCATAACTACCCATGTGTTTATAAAAAGCTGAGGAACACAATTAAATACATTACATATATTTAAATTTGGGAAAGTACCTAGTGGAGTGTATTTCCGACTGATATCTGAGCTTGTTTAATACTAGTACACAGCATGAAAGAACAGGAAGACATCCTATATGCTACACAGAATTCCAGTTTCTGTGTAAGGAGGTAGGTGAACGCTAACACCAGTTTTAATTTGTCTGCAGTTGCATTTCAGTTTTTACTGGTGTAGTTTGTGTTACAGCTTTTGCTCAGCCTTATTGTGGCTGGTGTTAAGCAGTGGGAAGGGGATGCAGCCCTGTTTAGCCCCTCTGGCAACTCCACTGCTGGTCGTTGGTGGTCTTTTAATTCACCAGCATCTGATTCATATGTGTTTCTGACTGCACCGCTTTGAAATGCTTTACAAATATTTAGCAGCACCGTTTTTGCTGCTAAATAGATTAACTAAATAGGATGTAACTAAATAGATTAGAGCATCACAACTAGTAATCAGTGGTATTAATCATTTTGTGTTATTCAGCTTTCTAGTGCAAAAAATACTGAAATGCAAGTTGCAGAAATAGGGAAAGGAAAAAGCTGAGAAGAAAAAAAGAATAATACCCAAGTCACAGAACAATGATAATAGCTGTTACGTCTGTGAAGTTCTAAGAGGCAGTAATTGACTGCAGTGCACGGAGTTGCTGAATTAACTTGTTTCTTCTTAAGCTGAGTTCTGTACGTTTCCTGAAACTTGATGGAACTACAGTTGTGCTAAACTCAATATGCTTGCACTGTGCAAAGACGCATACATTCACATACTCCTTTTTTTTTTTCTTGCACATGTATTTGCCACAGAAAGTTACTGACGTGTTTTCCAGAAGCTGATGACTGCCCTCAGTTGGCGTTGTTACAGGATATGTAAAATCTGTCAACAGAACCCCAACATGTTTTCCCCTTTCCTATTGTAACTTCACTGAGAAGATGGCTGGTCTCTGAAACAGGCTCCCCAGGGAAGCGGTCATAGCATCAAGCCTGTCACAGTTCAAGGAACATATCCAGACAACATTCTTTGTCATATGGTTTAGTTTTAGGTCATCCTGTGAGGAGCAGGGTATTTGACTCAGCGATCCTTATGGGTCCCTTCCCACTTAATATATCCTATGATTCTGTAACTTTTTGCAAATGGGATAATTAGTGCTCAGTGATATTACAAGTCCAGCAAAGTTCTGATTTTATGTTCTGTTTCATTTACTAAGTGTTGTAACCCTGTACAATGACAAATAGAAAAAAAGGTCACGTAACCCATGACAAAGAGATTAGCACTATCACTTTACATAATGCTGTATTATTACAGGCCACTGCAGCTGCAGTGATAAACCTGCTTGCTTTCAGTGAATTATAGTGGACAGCAAGTGCAACTTATTAATACAGTTATGTAAGTCTTAAAATGTTAAAATCTTAAGTCTTAGCTTTTTTATTCATTTATTACTTTCTGTTCCAATGAGAATTAATTTGTGTCCAGTGGCTAGGCCTTTCCCCTGGAAGTATTCAAGGCCACGTTGGACAAGGCTTTGAGAAACCTGGTCTAGTGGAAGGTGCCTCTGCCCATGGCAGAGGGGCTGGAACTAGGTGACCTTTAAGGTCCCTTCTAACCCAAATCATATTGTGATCTATGATTTTAACTCTACCTATTCCCCGTTACTGTCTATTTTCCGCCACCCATTTCTATTGCTTGTACCCATTCCTCTCTTCTTTCTCTGTCACTTAAAGCCTAGCCTGTGAGGTATGTGTGCTTCTCTGACCCTCCAAACCTCATTAGATCACTCTGTGGCTTCATGGTGTAGCTTTGGGTTTCCCAAACAACCAGCCAAGTAGCCTTTCCTCTGCTGGGACTTAATGTGTCCCACTGTACAGCTAAGCTCCCTGTTCAGTTAGCTCTCTTGTTATGAATAGGTCACTATCGTCACCCAAGCTTTATGGCTTAGAATAATGTAAAAGTATATGCCTAATTCTTTTGTTGTACCTTCCTGATGTAGTTTTAAATGATGTATAAGGTTTTAAAAGCCACAGTGTATTGCACCTCATGGAACAAAGAGTTTGACTTACATAAATGTGATGCTTGACTGGCATTTGTGACCTGAATGTCCAAAAGAAGCTGGCTCCTCCATAAAAGATCAGCTGAGACAAAAAACAGAGCAGACTGTAACACTGACCGTAAAGTAAGAAAAAAAATCTACTCAAATTGCAAACTTGATGTAGGGCTGGGATTACTGAAGATATTAAATACCCAGGTGTGATTTCACTTTGTTGTTTTAATTAATAAATAAATTCACATTTCCAGCTGTGTTCCCGTGACTTAAGCTTTTTAGCCATATCTTCTATGCTGGCACCTCCCGTTAACCCATTCTCATGTGTTTATTTATTTTTTTAATTAAAATTTCTATTGTGTGAATTTTACTGCTCTTAACTACAGTGTCTCATTTATTTCAGTATCTTTCCTGAAGAGCAAGTGTTCTTTGTCACTATTAAACTTGTTTCATGGTAAGCTTTTATTTTTTCCCATTAACTATTTTAACCAATGAGATTAAATCTTCACACCTTTTTCTTCCCTTTATGTTGCTGTTACATGCTTAAGTTAATTCCATAGTGCTGCCAAGTCTCTGTCATTTAAGAAAAACTTAAGGCAAATATTACAAGTTTCTCATTCCAGCTAATTTACTGGTAGTATTTAATTGATGATTTATCAATCAGGGGAAATAAAAGTTTTGTAAATTGGATCACTGACAGACTAAAAACCCTAAAGCATATTAGATGGGTTTATTAGCATTGCAGGAAACTAAAACCAAAGCGCTGGATGTGAAACTGACGTAAAATCTTAAGGACTTTATAAGGGTCCATCTTGGGAAGAGTTAAGACCTGCTGTCTGGACAGAAATTTTGGAGGGTGGATGTTTGGTATCAAATATGCTATTTAAAAGCCTTGAGAAAGCTTAGAACAGCAGAGACCAATTAAGCCTGCGCTGTATAGGTCTTGGCTGTTGAAAACAGGTAACACAGACCAAACTCCAGGCTGTATGCAACCTAATGACTCCAGGGGAAGAAATCTGAACTGTTGTCTGTAGTAATGCTTTCCTATGCCCAAATGGTAAAGAAGATACTTCTGTGTGAAAATCAGATTAATCCATTCATTGGTTATCTAAAGTAGCAAAGCAGATCAATTTGCCAAGGCTGGGCATTCATGGAATGAACACTTGATGTATCTTCATCTGACTTTGAAAAGCAGTTACCATAGAATCATAGAATAGTTAGGGTTGGAAAGGACCTCAAGATCATCGAGAGTCCCTCCCCAGCATCCCTATAGGCCCCCTTCAGGTATTGGAAGGCTGCTATGAGGTCTCCACGCAGCCTTCTCTTCTCCAGCCTCAACAGCCCCAGTTTTCTCACCCTATCTTCATACAGGAGGTGCTCCAGTTCCCTGATCATCCTCGTGGCCCTCCTCTGCACTTGTTCTAACAGTTCCATGTCCTTTTTATGTTGAGGACACCAGAACTGCACACAATACTCCAAGTGAGGTCTCACGAGAGCAGAGTAAAGGGGCAGGAGCACCTCCCTCGACCTGCTGGTCACACTCCTTTTGATGCAGCCCAGGATACCATGTTCATCAGTGTCTCCTGGACAAGGTCGTGGCAGGGAGGGAAAGCTGCAGACAAGATGATAACTTTATTCAGAGTTTTTCAGTGCATGGTTTTTCTTTGGTCGTAGCAGTCACCCAAGAAAATAAAGATCATTTAAAAATAAAACCAACAAGCTCCAGGTAGCAGCAAAGGTAACTTTCCTTCATGTGCTGTAACTTGTTCAATTATGAAAATGCTTTAAAAGTTCCAGATTACTTATGCCTTGCTATTCTGACTTTTTGCATTTCTCTTAACTTGGGTAATGAAGACTGCGTACTAGTAATGTTTAGTCCTTATTGTAACACATTTTTCCAGTGTGGAAAAAAGACTCTTATTTCCTGTGCAGTTTTGCAGAATGATGGGTGCGTCTGCTTCATTTGGAGAGGACAGTTATGGCACTTTGTTAGCTCAGTATTTTTTTAAGACATGCATATTTCTAAACCTTCTGGGCTTTGTGCACTGGTTAGTTTTTCTTTTCTCTTTATTATCATTGTGCTATAATACCTTTTCCTATGTTGTCTTTCATATAACTTTCTTTGCCTCTTTTGCAGCCTCCTTATGTTTTTCTCTCACTATGCTGTATTTTCAACTTCCTCTTTCCACATTCTGCTGTGCCTCACAGCTGAAGTGCATACCTTCTGTCTCCTTCAGCTGTTTCTTTTTGTCTCTTCCAGATACGCTTTCACTCCTGAGCATTTGCATGGGCACCTCAGAGATTCCTTCAGAAGCTGAATGGCCCCAACAAGAGGAAAAACTTGGCCTGAAGTAATAAGCCAGCTTTCTGAAGTCCAAGAAGAGTGGGCAGTGCGCTTTCCCTTGCGTCGTCCTCCTGCTATTGGTCGTTGTTGGTCTTTACTGGAACTACAGCTTCCATGTCTCCTGGTCTCTGAGCATCCTTTGGCAGGTGGGAGGTAACTCACTGTACCCTGGTTGTTACTCTGTGTACATAATGCAGTTTCCTATGTATTAAGAAGTGATGGAATTTGCTCGGACTTGGCAGAGCTCTAAGGGGCACAGAGACTGCCTCCCTCCTGTGTTATCATCTTGCCTGCTCTCATTCTTGGGAATTGTAACCATTGCTGCTGCTGTCACCTCTTTGAGATTTTGGGATGAGCTTGTTCTGGAATGGTAGGCACAGTGAGAGCTGAGGCAAGGCAGAGAGCTGCAGCAATGAGGAAGAAGGGATGCTGTGTGAGAGAGAAAACACTATGTTTGGATCCTAAATAGGGTTGGGTTTTTGTGTTCGTGCATATAGGCTTGAATGACAGTGTTTCTTACCTCGTATGTTGTGAATGCAGGTGTGATAGCTGCACTTTCTGCAATCTGTCAAAGCCACCAGTGTAGCAATAGTGAAAGCACAGCAGGGCAAACTTTACATGCATGTAAAAGATTAAGGAACTTAGCCTGCTGGTCCATGTGGCTTATCTTCACGGCTGTTGTTAGCAGTACTAGTGGACTTTGGGAAGGTACACTTGTAACTGTACTGTGTTGTGACTGCACTGGAAATCAATGTGGCCATATGCTTTCAGTTCTCATCTCAAGCAATTTCTGTTCTGTAGCTGTATCAGTTAAAATGCTGACAGCATTTTAAAGCAGTGACACTATGAAGCCAAGCAAGGCTGTGAAAGGGTATGGGTAGAGAGGAGTGTTTCCTTTGCTCCCTCAATCTCGCAAAGCAGCAGAGCATGGAACTGCACCTATTTAGGCATGGTTCATCTATTGGGGCATGGGAAAAAAAAAAAACCTTCTGCATGTTCTTGCATTCTGTTAACATTTTATGTAATTTTCAGCATACCATCAAGTATTAGTATTGTCCATGGCGTTTAATTTCTATCTGAAAAATGTAGTTTCTAAGGGTAATCAAAAGGAAATTAATTTTTTTCTCTCCTAACGTTTTGTCGGATTCTGCTTTTCGCACCTCTATAAGGAACTGTACATCAGGCCTTGGTTTTTATACTCCTTTTAGTGTTGCGCTCAAGTTGGGCATATGGGCAACCCCCCCTAAGTTTTATGGGTAAAGAGAAACAAGTGCATAAGCATCCTTCAAAACCTACCGGAATTTAGCCCAAGCTTGGCTATGATATACCACTGTATTACTGAAGGTCATGCTAACATCCCAGTCAAAGGAGCAAAGACTTTCAGCTATACTCTATTGACTTTAAAGGCTGTGTTATGTATGTCCTGTTAACCACCACACTTGCTTTACAGGGGAGGCAGGTGGCACGTCCCTCCTCGGCCCTCCTCCACATGGAGCCCTGGGCCTGAAGGTCGAACGGGACATCCCTGTCCCCTTTCCTCCTCACAGGTACGAGCTGCTTTCGCCTTTTCGGCCTGTCAGCAAGTTCAGCCGCGCTTCTGAGCATAAGGCGCCAAGGGATCTTTACCCACGCTGGCGCTCCCGTTACGACAGGCAGCGCAGAACACCTGCAGCCCCGCTCTGCCGCAGGGAGGCGGCCGGCCGCAGGCACAGCGCCCGGCTTTACCTGCCCGAACCACTAAAACCTACGCCGCGGGCGCAGGCGGGGACGGCTGCCGGGTCCCGCAGCGAGGGCCGGGGGGGGCGGCTGCGCCGTCCCGTCTCCCTGTGACGAGACCCTCCCCGTCCCGCAGGCCGCCGCCGGGACCCCCGTGGTGCCGCCACATTGATCTCGGCCGGGGCGGGGGAGCCGGGCCCCGGCACCGCGTGGCTCGGTAAACACCACGGCAGCGCGGGTTCTGAGGAGCGGCGGGGCCGGGCAGAGCGCCGCCGCAGTAGGTCGCGCTCAGCGGCGTGGGCCCGCCCTTTGCCCGTCCTCCCACCGCCCTCTCCCGCTCTCCCGCCCTCCCTCCATCCCTCCCGCCGCCGGCAGGGGAGGCCGGGCCGGCTGGGCCCACGTGCGCGGCGCCCGGAGCCGGCGGAGCGCGGCCACCATGTGTTTCCCGGAGCGAGCCGGCGGCCGGGGCAGCGCCTGAGCGTCCCCTGCCCGCGATGCTGCTGGGCTACGCGACGCGACCGCCCCCCGTCCCCTCGCCTCCTCCTCCTCCATGAGCACCTCTGCGGCGGCCCCCGTCAGGCTGATGCCCGGTGGGCACCCGGACCAGGCGGCCACCGCCGCGCCGCCCACCGCGCTCCTCGGCACCCCTGCCGCCGACAGCCTCGCTGCCAAGGTACCCGGCGGCCCAGCGCCCTCCGCCGCCCCGCAGCCGCCGCTCCTGGCGGCTGACACCGGCGGCGCCCCGGCGGTGCGGGTTGTCGCCACCGGGGGCCCACGGCCAGTGGCACCCAAGGGTCCGCCCGCGGCAACTCTCCAGTTACCGGCCAACTTCCAGCTGTCCCCAGGTGAGTGAGCCCGTGTCGAGACCGAGCGGGCATGTCGCTGCCTGAGAGCGGCTCGGGAGGGTGGATGGAGCACTCCCTGCCCTTGGTGCTAGGGACGAGCCGTAGCGAAAGGCTGACGGACGGACAGATGAGGCAGTCCCAGCGGCTGTGCCGAAAGTTTGGGGCGAGTTGCTGTTCTGCACCGAACTTGTGGGAATTGGTGTGTTCGCCTGGCCTTCAGGGCACAGGAGGCGGGAATGGGTGGTGGAGCACTGGGGATGCTTGTAGCGTGCGTGGAGGGATGGGTCTGGAAGTCTCTGGATTAAGGCAGCTTTTTTCTTTTGCTGTATAGCACGAGGAACAGGAGGACTAAGCAAAAAAACAGTGGCTAAGTTGCCTTAATTTGTGACTTGGGAAAGACTAAATCGAGGCTTTCGTGGAACTCGGGTGAACGAGTAACGCGGAGAAGTGGGAGCGTGTGTTAAGAGACTGACTGCAAAGTAACTCCTGCTCCCACTGTGAGTCACACGGCTCTTAGTCCCCCTCTAAGCAAGCTGTCCTATTAGAGTCGTTCTCACTGTTACAGCCAGGCCGATGTGAAGTGTTACTGGAGCAGCAGCAGCGAAGAAAATACTAATGTAGGAGTTGTGTAGTGCTGATAAAGATGGCTTGACACTTGGGATAGCAGCAGAGGGCTAGCCAGGGCTCCTACCTGCACTATCTCGCAAGAGGAAGAAGGTACTGTCC
Organism: Amazona ochrocephala; assembly: GCA_039720435.1. Lineage (NCBI taxonomy): Eukaryota > Metazoa > Chordata > Aves > Psittaciformes > Psittacidae > Amazona > Amazona ochrocephala. The sequence continues at coordinate 49,396,473 of CM077876.1, read as the reverse complement.
ATTCTAAACTTCCTTGTCAGGCTGTGTTTAAATGCTTTTTTTTTTTTCCTTACAAACCCCCCCCCAAAAGTGAATTTGATTCCACTGGTCTTGTTTTCACTATATTGAGACCCAAGATGTAATGTATTCACTTGATTGCCGTTTGTTGCTATAATTATTTATTTCCAGGATGGTTCCTTTGTTGGAGCAATCTGTTGCAATTACTGTCAGGTAGGATGTTGCCTAAAAGGATGACTGGTTTTACATTTCATTCCTGTGCTGCTGGTGCATATTTGCATTTTTGTTTTCGTTTTTTCTTTCATTCTTTCTGTTCTCCCCCCTCCCTCCCCATCTTTATCAAAAACCTGCAGCTCTCAAGGAAATATATAATGCTAATGTAATTAGAAAAGTAAATGTTTTAATCAGTAAGTTTCACTGTAGATTTCCCAGCACTCACATGATGATGCTATAATGTCTGAGTAGTCAGTAGTCAAGGATGAGGCTAAATCCTTGCCAACTTTCCTCTGAAATGAATTGTGATGGAAATATATTAATTCTTTTGTAATAGGTCTCCCCAGATGTTTGTAGTTTCTATCTAATACTTCATTTTCTGGCATGTATTGGCGTTCAGTTAAACATCATTCCGTGGGGATGAATGCTAATGCAAGTTGCTTGTAATTTGGGAACTACAAATTAGAAAAACTTTCGCTTTCTCTAGTAGCTTGGGGCTGATTGCATCAAGGAATGCTGCTGACTGTCATCTGACTTGTATCGTGGCAGTGGGCAGGTGTAACTAAAGTAGTGTTACCCCTCAGTTGCATCAGCTTATTTTATTTTCTCCTGGGACAAGAAGCAAAGTAAGCAGACTTTGTATTGGAAGTTCAGAGGTGCTGGTGCTGTGCAACATTGTCAATGCAGGTGTATGGAGTTTGCTGCTCCAGAAGGAGCACAGAAGTTGTCAGATCTCAAATGGATCAGTGTTTCAGGAAAACCTGTCTAAATAATTGTCCTAAGGACAATGTAAAAGTGCATTCTGGCTAGAGCAAGCATTAGGATTCCAGCTCTGTCTTCTATGTGGATTCAATATGTAATGAATAATCAAATCATTCAGAAATTTAAATGCACGATGAATGACATTAAATCTACAAGTGTTAGTCTCCTTAAAAAAGGAAGCGGAATAAACCAACAAACTTTAAGGCTTGGAAAGTTTTTGTTTCAAATAAACTGCAAAATCTCTAGCCAAGCAGCATAAAATAGAAAAGGGGGAATGCACTTGGCTTTAAAATTGTGGCATGGAACCTGGGGCACCTGCTAAGAAAAATGCATATGGAAAGCATCCTCCCCCTGAGTTTCAAAGGGAGGTACTTGAACTAGCTTGTTTGGAGGCAGGCTGGACAGCGCTGCCCTTACTGGTTGTCTTGAAGTACTCATGAAGGGTTTGTGGCCTGGAGCCTACATTGCTCCTGTGCTTCTACAGGGCTGCAGTTTGGGAAGGCAAGGGCATCAAGGGAGCTGTGTCACCCTGGCTTGGAGGGCAGCGTGTCATGGATTTAGACTGTTCTTTCTCTTCCATCTCTACCTCCCCGTCCCTTTTGTCCAAAATAAAGCCAGGAGGGAAGGGTGGGAAGGACAGATGACCGGGTATGACTTTTCACTTCTCTGAAGACAGATTGTCCCTCTGCCCAGTGCCACTTTACCCGGTTACGCAGGAAAGATCGTTGAGCTTCGCAAGTTCTTCACATCTTGCAGGACCTGGGCTTGCTCCTGAGTAACAAAGGGTTTTTGTCACTGTCCTGGGTTCAGCTTTAAGTTATTTTTTTCTCCTTCCGAGTAGCCGGTGAAGTGCTGTGTAGAGGAGACGCTGCTTTTGAACATCAAGCTCATCACCTTCCAATGTTTTCCTGTACAAAGTGCCAGTTTTTAGCTGAGTAGCCAAATGCTCAGACCAGCACATCCTCCTTCACGCTGAGGGTATCTCCTGTACCAGCAGTCAGGAAGTGTTAAGTCTAGCCCTGCTCACGTCTGGCCACCACGAGGGGTTTTAGCACTCAGCAGAACTCCAGCAGGGGACCATATCCTTATACACAGGAACAAATTGTGCTTTGAAGGGTTGGTTGTGGTATTTTCACCTGGCATGCTGTCAGCTCATAGACTGAATGGCTGGGCTGTATCTTTCTAAATGGAGGGAATTTGTATGATCTACTGAGGGAACCCTTTCTCAGTTGCCCTTTTTGTTGACAAGAACATGACAGCAGCATTTCAGAGGGCTTGTAGCAGTATGTGGTGCTGGCAGTGAGCGGAGTAGCATGGCGAGTGCAGTACTGCCTCAGTCCTGAGTTCTGCTGTTTGTGTGGTCTGTGCTGATGCTTGCAAAACTGAAAATTTCTTGTGTCGTGGACCATCTGCTTGACAAACTGGGTCCTTGGTTAACTTGAGCTTAATGTTGGGAGCAAAAATCATTTGGCTGTGATGTAAACAGGAAGAAATAGTTAAAGGCTTGGGAAGGGGAAGGAGTGACAAGTTTTCCATGGGCCATGACAAATGTCTTTATCTCATCTTGGTGTCTTTGGGCCCTGCACCACTTTGGAGACACGGAAGGTAGAGCAAGAGCATAAAAATAACACAGAGAATGTTGTTCCTTGATTTCTTCTTTACTTTTCTTGACTTAGTTTTTTGTTGCTTCCGTCTCTGTTCTTGTTACTTTCATTCTGTCCCTGGTTCTGGAATGTCCAGGCAGGCATTCAGAGGACAATTAGCAGATTTTTCTCCTTCTCTTGTGGAGGGATAAAGCAACAAAGGACTCACTGGATGGTAGGGATCTACCATTGTTTACCTCAGGGTCTGCTTACAGCAGGAAGCTCTTCAAAAAGCATACCTGATCCCACTGCTGCTGCTGTCAGGGCTATGACAGCAGCTGCCAGCGTCCTTCACTGTAGCATCAGCTGCTTCTGGTGTGTGTATTTCTGTTTTATGCTTTCTGTTTTTTGCTAACAGCAATGGGCCTGAGCAGGTGTGGGGTCAACAAAGAGAAGTTGCCCTGCGTCTGCCTTCATTTGCACTGGTAAGCTGGTGCAAGACATGGCTGCTGTATAGTTTCCCTTGCACCTGACTTGGAGGGGGATGGCAGCAGGTACAGGTCCTTGGTTTCTGTGCGCAGCTCGGTTGTTTTTGGATGTTTTGCATTGTCCCTGGCAGGTCTTCCACTGCCTACAGCTTATCAAGGCTGATAGTGGGTAACTGCTTAGGAGGCAGAACCGCTGCTCATGGCAGGAGGCCAGGGCTGCATGGCAGAGGGCAGGTGGTTGGCATGTGGACACCTGCAGGTGGGAGGGAGAGGACTGATGTGGGTATCCCAAAGCTGCTATGAGGGGGTACAGAGCCTGATCTCATCAGGTTTCTCTTAATTGGCTATAGAAAGGTTGGTGAACATCTGGATGCTGCTGTCTTCTGCTCTTGAAGTTGGCCTAGTACCTCTCAAGTACAGTACTCCTCATCCTTCTCTTTGTGTTGTAGTTATATCTCGGTTGTAAAACCACACGAGGAATTCGTTATTTTCATATTCCAACTTTGGAATAGGAGGAAGTGCTGATTTTAGAATACTGCTTAATTTGCATTATGTTTGAGTAAGTAGGAGGAGGCTATCTAAAGATTTCTTGTTTCAACATGACAAAAAAAAAACCCTAGAAAATCCTCCAAAGTCTGCCGTTTCTGGATGTTGATAATATCATGAAGTCTGAACATAATACTCGTTCTGTAGGATGACCAGTAGGAGCTAAATAATACATGGTTGCAACCTTTTATATCCCAATAGCATCCTCTGTTTAGCAGGTTTATACAGATAGATTCTTTGCCAACTTTTCACATTAGGCAACACCAGTTAATTTTATTTACTTTTACCTGAGGAGGGGTAATCAAAGCTTTGTTAGGCTTGAGGAACTAAGTCAAACTTAAAAAATAGTGAGTAAATGTCTTCTGCTTTAAGAAAGCAGAAATTTCAACTGCCCTGTAGGACTTGATTTTGCTTTCAGGACTGAATGTGTCTAGCAAAACAATGCCTTCATATCATTAAATGCACAGCCCTGTGGGAATTAAGATTTAAATCTTGGCAGAAGGTATAAAGCTAGCTTCTAGATTTACGATTTTCACAAAACCCAGATGCATTCTGAATAGTGAAGTGCTGAAATATGATGCTTAGCAAAATTAATGTTAAATCCTGTTCAGATTTTATAATCAATTGGAGTGTATTGCAAAAAATTACAGCTACAGATTGGTGAATAGTAAACTTTTTGAATCTTTAGAAGGGAGAGAATATGAGCCTGACTTTTGTGGCTTTTGCAATATTTAGAGGACCCCTCAGCTTGTAGAAGTAAAAATGGCATCATCTACATACAAGTGACAGTTGGAAGAAGTACTAATTGTATTTCAGCATTCTTTTCCCAGAGATGCTGATAAAGTAGGTAAACTCATGAGTTGTCACATTGAGTAGTTTGCAATGCCAGATACTTTTTTAAGTTGTCTTAGAGAACCAAGTATTTGTCATGCCATGTGGTAGAAATCTGTGCTGTGCTTAGTGGGTAGGATTGGATGTTACAGTTGTGTATGTGAGTGTTGCTGAAAGTTGCAAAGCTTCTGATGACTATCAAAGATGAGTAATTAGTACTGCCTGAACCATTTGGACAAAAACCCGAAGGCAAATACTTCTTTTCTTAATTCTTTTTGCTTGAAGCTAACTTCTATGAAAGCTAACTTCTCTGAAAGCTGTGATGACTTCAGAAGAAAAATGTGTATAATTGCAAAGTGGAAGAGATCATAGCAGATGTTTCTAAGTGGTTTACTATTCAAATTGTCAGGATTAAGGCATGTTCTGCCACCTGGGTCACCTTTTGGGCAAAGTCCACTGACTGACTGGTCTTTTCCACCAGTGTCTTGATAATCTTTGATCACAACTGAAGCAAGGTAAAAATGGCAGCAGATGGAATATCCTTGATGCTGATGAGAAAATCTAGGGTCTGTTAAGGCTGGAGAACTCATGAATCTCAGTCATCTTACTGGGGTGATTTGGTGAACTAAGAACGGTCAGATGTAATGATGGCACTTGGTTTTCATAGCTTGTGTTTGCAGACCTCTTCTAGTGCATACTTCCAGTTTGGTGGAGGCAGAGGAGATTGCTTTGTTAATACTGGCTGCTCCTAGGAGTTGTCTGGGAAATCAAAGTCCCTTGTGCCAGGTCCACCTGACTGCTTGGTGGTGTCCTACTTGGCAGTCTGCTTGGGCAGCTGATGGTGTGTGCTGGAGGGGGTAAGTCTATTCAGACCACCTTCATACATGTGGCTTGCATACTAGCCGCTTGATAAATATCGCATTATTTTGATGAGAGTTTCCACAGTATCCGTGTAGGCAGAAGCTGATGCTTCCATGAAGGTTTTGCTCTCTTCTATAAGAATTTTTGTTTGCTCCATCCCACTTAGAGCTGGGTGGTAATCAGTGTTAAAATTCAGCGTTAAACCCTTGTTTGGCCTCTCCGAAATAAGTGAAAATCCATCCAATAGTGAGTATGTATTTCTAGAGGAAATGAAATGAAATTCAACCTTCTGCTAGTCCTCATGTGAACACCAAGGAAACAAGTGTTCCATTGCAAAATTAATCTCTATTGAGTTGGTTCTCTTCTTATTTAAAGGAGACAGAGATTTGAAGGGGACTGATGTTCTCCTTTATTAGAACTCTAACAAGGCAGCTGTTACGTTTTTAGCATCTGTTGGTTGAAAATCAAGTTTCATGCTACAACATTCTGTAAATTTCAGTTTTCTCTGTAGCAGCTCAGTAGCTCACAGTTTTCTAGAAATGGTAAGTGCAGGGTGTTAGCATACCTTCTGGTCCTTATGGAGCTGTGCACTGTACATATATGGCTGCAATGTGCCAAGCATCTAACTTGCTGTTTAAAGAATTTGACTCCAGAGAATGCTAGGAGTACACAGCAAACTAGAAGAGGTTGTGGTGTATGGATTCAGTGCCTTTTCCAGTGCAGTAAGAATTGTCTTGAAAGTAAGGAAGTGTCACTTTGACTCTTTTGAGGGACTGTTTCACTTCCATCAGCTCTGCAAATATTTGAAGACCCTTCATGAGGTAACTTGGGTCCCAGGGAACTTTTAAGTCAGATCATCTTATCTGTAGACAATCCTGGAATTGTCTGATGACTGGGTAGGAAAGCAACCAAGCCTCAAGTAGCAAAGTTGCAAACCACAAAGATGAGGTGAGGAAACGCTGATGGGAAATGATCCCAGTTGCTGAAAGACATGGCCCAAGGATAAGAGCTAGATGTTTTCACAGTATCAAGTGAGACTCTGCGTTGTGGAACGCATTATTTGGCCCGGAATCCCGTGTGCCTACACACAATAAAACCAAAACCTCTTGGGATTCGAGTGTAATAAATATACTTTGAGTTTGAATAGAAACGGTAGTGCCATCTTGGAACTATGCCTAGAAAACATCTATGACCTGTCAGTTACTTACAGCCCCTTCAAGAATCAATGCAATGTCCAGATATTCTTTAGACAGTTTGTTTGGACATCTGTTGTTTGCTGTAAGTAAAAGGTATACTGCCTTGCAACTGGGACAGTTATATTTTTGCACGAGAGTCCTACTATAACTGTAAAATTGCATAGATATAAATATATTCTCAAGTAATGAAGCTCAACTGTGCGTGCAGTCAAGGAGAGCTGAAACCTGGGCCTGTGTTCTGTGGAAAGGCGTCAGCACTAAGGGGACCCAATTGCTAGTCTGTTAAATAGAGATACTCATCTGGGCACCAAAATGCATTGGTGAACAGCTAGCCTCCAACAGCTTGGATAAGGCTTAGTGATGAAGCAGTGTGTGAAACTTTACTTCAGACTTTTGCATTTTTAGCACTTAGTGTCTAGTTCCTGGAGGAAGGGAGGGAGAGGGGACATTGTTTACGCTCTTCAGAAAGATGGTGATGTCCTTTATTCGAGACTATGTGAAACAACAGGTTATCAGACTCTGCTCCATCCTGCCTAGAAGAGATACCATCATCCCTTTCCTGGCTTCCTGTATTTAACAAGGCTGTGTCTGTACTGGGCGTCTCAGGAGCTGGTGCCCAGAACCTTGCTAGAGAAAGGTTGGAGTTCTGGAGACTTCCCTGGGGCTGTGTGCCCCTCGAGCTCTTAGTGTGACAGAGCTGTGGATGCATGGTGGTGGTTTGAATAGTTGCTCACAGGAACCCAGGCAATCTGGGAGACGTTAATGCTGGTAAAACAGTGCTATCAACTGGACAGTGATGTCTGTGGTTAGGGCTAGTCCCTGGCTAGTGCAACCTGTAAAGTTTCAGTCAGACTCTGCAAGAATCTGCAATGTGTTGTTTATGCAGTTGGGAAAGATGTGTTCAACTTCTTTAATGAACTTGTGGGTATAACATTGTATTGCATTTTACTTAGGGTGTCTGTGTTCTGTTGTGGCATGAGAACACACTGCGATTATGCCTTTTGAACTTTTCTCCTGACCTGGAAATTAGTGAACTACGTATCTTGGGGAAAACAAGGTGTCTTTCACTGGGAACTCAGAATTGGGCATCTCATTTGTGAGACTACGACGTCTACACACTAGATAGTCAAAGACCTGTTAAGACAGAAACTCCAGAAATACAGGAACAAAGGAAAAGAGCATGGAGGGTGATTTCTGAGATATGCCCATACTTCATCTGAAAACATACAGCCCCAACATGTTAGAGGGGTTATGCAGGTAATGTAAAAGTTAAGTCACTTCAGACTTGCCCATTGTGTCTTTCACAGTATTTCATTAAACACTTTCTGCCTCCTTAGCAGTCAGTCTACAATAAAACACCACCCTGATATATCACTGCCTAAACACTCTGGGTCTCTGATAGTGTCCAGTCTTGGTCTGTCTTATTCAGTCCTGTAATGTGTTTCTGTAACTTTAAGTGATGTGTTCTATGGAGCTCAATAAATAGGGTTGAAGAAGGAAAAATGCATATTTTTCTTTTTTTTTTTTTTTTTTTTTATTTATTTTTTTTTAAGAATGCCTTTAGTTGGGATCAGAAACTTAAACCGATTTTTCTTTCTACTTGCCATTTAGTTTCCTGCTAAAACATCCCCTTTAAAGCTTGGTCTTACTTTTTAACTGCCTTAAAAGCTATCCCTTTATTTTCAGTAGTTTATTGAAAGAATGGGATTTGTTTAGGAACAGAAAGCACTGAAACATTACTGTTGTAAATCATTTTTTGCTGTTCACTCACTGTTTTGGGACCTGAAAGTCTCATTTAGCACTGTATTTGTAATTGGTGTTAAAGTGAATGTTACTGATGTTGGCTACATACCTGATGCAGGCACTCTTTGTTTTGAAATAAGCTAGATTTCATCCTTCTTTGAAAGCGGCTGTTGTAACTTGTGTTCTCTTAAATGGGTTGTATCTAATGCAGTTAGTTCTTGCTTGTACTTTATTTTAGGAGCAAGAGGCTTCTTTTTGTTTCCTCGTGTTGTTCCCCAGCTGGCAGTTCCGAAGGGCTGTTGTGTTGAGCAGTTTTGTTGGAAACCATGTAATCGAAGTCATGGCTTAACTTGACAACTTCAGGTTCATGTGTAACAGCATGTGGTGTATCTCCACTGGAGCACACCTGCTGGCTGGCTCATCTCAGGAGATTCCTTCTGGATGTTCCCCTTCAGAAACAGCCTCAGGCTTGTCTTATGTGGTGAAAGTTGTCCTTATGTGGGATACTTTCAGCATACATTGGTGTTCAGTGTTGATCTTTGGTTGGCAGCACAGCTTACATTAACAATAGTGTGGTTTCCTTGCCACCATTCCCTAAACTACAGTGAATCCCGTGTAGGTGGCCTTGTGTTCAGTGGCATAAACAGATCTCTGCCATGATCCCACAGCATCTTGTTCATGCCCCTGATTAATTTTTGATTCTCTGTCTGTAGTTACGATGAAGAGGTATCTGGAAGCTGCTCCTCCTTCTAACCTCTGTTTCTTGATTCCAGGTTGAATGCTACACACAGCTACAGCTTAGAAAATTGGAAGTGTATTCTAACAAAGTTCTGAAAAAGCTGGATTTCCTTATTGGTGGTACTGGGACAGCAAAAATTCATAGTGAAGGTATCTCGGGTTTGAGCAGCAAATGGAATTTTAATAGAAGGCCTCTGGTTTTCCTTGGCACACACTATTGGCATGCCTAGGAAGAGGCTATTGCAGGTTGTGGCTGCCTGAGCTTTGGAGGAGTGATGCTGGGCACTCTTTCTGGAGGCATGGTTCCTGCAGCCCCTGTTCCAGGAAGTCAGGTCACTGGGGAGAAAGGGCATAGGTCTCAATGAGACCTCTTTAAGGTGAGAAGGTATAGCGTGGCTGCTCTTGAGTAGCTTTCGAGGAAGCTGAGCTGGGGTTTGGTTGTAAGTTCCTTCCCCTTCAGACTTGCTGAAGGAAGGTGTGGAGGGAACAAAGGGCTGAAATAGCTGATATTAGTTAACTGTCCTGTTTGGCAGTCAGGAGAAAGAAATAACTTTCCAAAGGATTTTTTCTTGGCAGGATAGGCAGAATACACGCAGAGGCAGAAGTCTCAATTCATTTTAAAAAGGGCTGTTTGTTAATGTGAGACACCAGAGTCCTCCAGCAAAACATGCAAGAACTCATCCCTGCTGGTAACTGGTCACTTTAGGTTTTCTGTTTGTGATCGGACAATGGAAACAGCCTTGTAGCCTTACTCGTACTATCAAAGTGCATAATTGGTGAGAAAGTCTTTCCTGTTCTCTGAAACAACTTCAGTAAAACCATTGGAAGTGTTGCCTAAAAGAGGGCACCTTTGGTGTTACGAAGATGCCTCACTGCTGTTCAGTAGCTACAGTTAGTGCTGATATTTTGGTCAGATTGCAGATACTTTTTCTGGTTTTAAATGCTGTGCTGAGTGGTGTTACCTGAAACTTTATTGTTTCAGCTGTTCAGAAGTCAGTCCCAACCCCCATTTTGCTGTGGAGTTCTAGTGACTGCAAGACCTGATCTGTTTTCACTTTTAGTTTGTCAAAAATTGCTTTCTAGTGAATGTAACAGCTCTTGATAAGAAATATTATCTTTTCCTTCCTCCCCCCTAAGTGAAGAATGTGGATTCTTGCACTTATCTTCACTTCTGACAGTAGTCTGTCTTGGTGGCTGCATGAGTCTGCTATGTGACCTTTTTATTGATAACCTCAAGGTTACCATCACCTGCTGTTCCCTGTTTCAAAGTTGTGCAGATGTATATGGTGTGTAAGACTTCAGACTTTGAGTTTGAATACCATGGATCCTTTTCTTCTGGCAGAAGACACCTCCCATGTCTCCTCTGGGAGTCTGCACCACTGACTTCAGCATCAGGTTGTTGCTTTTGTTTCAAGGCAGAAAAGGCATATCAAAAGATCGGGGGGTATTTTTAAGTCATGAAAGTATACATAAATTATGGCAACCAGAAGTAAAAAAATAAATGCCATTCTCAACAGCTTTCAAACTGTTTCAGACAGTCCATGTGTCAGTTTACTGTCGCTTCATGACATTAGGTCGTAACTGTCCAGAATCATGTTTCATGCTTGCAGTGATGTCTTGTGGCTCTTCACTGTACAAATCTGTAGCTATGACAGCCATTTCAAATTTGTTTTCAACTTTATTCATGCTAGCATTAGGAATTTACAGTATTAAGCCTACAAAAGCCAGTTAGTAGATTACTGTGATGCTGGGTTTGTTGATTTGGGGAGTTCTAATTTTGCCACCTGTCAGAAGAGATACTGACATGAAAAGGCTACCACCATATTAAAAATTCTGCCTGTGATGGTTTAAGATGAACCCAGGACACTGCCAAATGGAGCAGATATGGGAAAATTAATGTTTGTTCCAAGTGGAACAGGTTCTTACTATAACTTACATGGAAGTAGACAGGTATCATCTCAGTCATAGGTACCAATCAAAGGTATAACCACTGGAGTGACCTTAGGTAACTTCTGTGGGTGCTCGCCTCAAGAATAAGCCTAATGTTATTTTACAGTGTTCTGATGAAGTATGGATGTCCTTACATTGACAAATCCTGTTACTAGGAGGAAAGTTGATTTATATTTCAGGGTACAGTGCTGTTGGTGATGGTCAAATGTAAGGGGACTGCTGGGACTTGTTTATATTTCAGTGGTTGTTCTAGTTTATTTTTGGTTTTGAGGTGTTCATGAATTTGTGTATGAATTGTATTGTGTTTGCATAAGCTTGCTAGCTGTATTGCTCTTGAGTCAATTTTGTCAGGGAAACTCTCCCCCATTCAAGTGACTGGAGGATGGGATACTCTTCAGGCAGCCTTCATCTCTGGCAAATGTTACCTGAAACTTCAGAAGAGTTTCAACCAAGAGCAGAAAAAAACCTCCAACCCTTGTAACTGAGTTGACTGGCAATGATGCTGTTTCTGGTATGCAGTATGATTCAGAGAAGTAGAAATTGTGCAGTTGTGCTTTTGACAGCTTGGCTTAAAAAACGAGTTTAATGAGTAGTGACAAAATAGCCAGATACGTGAAAGCAAGCCAGTTAATGCATTCCAAATCTCTAAGGGAATTAAATGATAAACTTATATGTGCCCTCTCAAAGAGTAGAGCTAGCAAGGACACTTTTAAGCAAGCTTAGGAAAGAAAAGCCTTAAACCTCCAGTAGCAACATTCTGCCATCCTGAATGTAGGCCTACAGAGAAAAGCTATTGCTGTCAAAATGTGTGGTAACGTCAGCTGTCTTCTCTTAGAATCTGCATGAGCGTGTAATGTGAACAAGGAAAAAACTGCCCTTTATCTGACTGATGATGAGTTGTATGCCACGAATCACTGTCTGAATAAGATAGCATGAAAAGAGAATTAGAAATCTGATCTGTTTTCTGTGATTACAGCTATTCATTTATTAAATTAAAAGATCCATCTGTACCTGAGTATAGTTATAGTCAAGACTTCAGTGGAGGAGGAGAAAGCTGTGTTGTCAGATGGAGTAACAGGATTTTTCTGCTTATGCAACTGTCTTGTCCATCTGCCCCATCTAGTAAAGGCTGCTTGAGAAAGGAGGGAATGTCTAGATGCTACTCTTGCAGTCTCAGTTTGTGTGTGCTATGTAAATTGCAATATGTTGATGTTAGAGTTTTATATCATATTTTGTGTTGTCTTGCAATATCCTCTTATGTTTTTAGATGTGGAGGATGAAAAGCTGTTTCTAAGCATGTGGTTATAGCTTGATCTTTTTTCTTTTTAAACGGAACTCAACTTGCAGAGCTTGTGGCTTTTCCTGTTGAATTCATTTAAACTTAGACAGAAGCAGTGTTATAGTCTGTATTGTACAGAATGTTTTGACAGCTTCCCAGACTAACCACGTGGTAAAAACGCTTTCATTGATGCAGCCTTGTTTTACACTAGGCAAGATCATGAGTGTGCATAGAAGATCTGGTTTAGTTTTTATTTTTCAGATACTGGATAACTCATAAGAAAGTTTAATAAAGCCTCGAAGTGAGGTGTTAGAGGATGGTGGTTTTAGTGGTGGACTCTGCAGCAGTTGCTGTTGAAGGTAAAGGAGATGTGAGGCATCAGCAAAGATGGGATGCAATATAGTTGCTCCCTTGAAGGATCTGAAGCCGTTCAGACCAGGGGTCCAGCTGGCATTTTGTGTTTGTGATCCTGATGAAGCTCTGGATTTTTCCACTGGCCCTTAGGGGAGGAGGAGGAGGAGGCACGGGTAGCTGAATGGTTTCCAAACACTGGGAACATGGGACTGTGTTGTGGCATCTGATTGATTCTCCTTAAGGTGGTTTTCACTTGAAAGCTTTAGTAGAAATGTTCATTGTTTAACTGTTTAATTGTGTATCATTATAGCTTATGGGCTATGGGAAAGGTGGTAAGAGTTGAATCATGATGGGCTGACATTGCTGTAGGTTTGAAAGGAAAACATAAGGAAGGAGACAAGGCAGAAGAGTCTCTTGCCCCTCTCCCCCACCCTTTTTTTTTTTTCTCTTTCTCATTGGAATCTCCCTATTTGGTTGTAAGCTGTTTTGATTAAAAACATACATTTTAATGCTTCTGAACAGACCCTTGTCAGAGGGACAGGTTCAAATGTGGCTTTAACTGGATACAGCTGCCCTCTGACTGATGGGGATTGTCTTGTTATAGGCAGGTGAACTGGTATTAATCAGGCTTCAGTTCCCATTGCAGGTTTTCTCTAAACCTCATCTTCACCACGTATGTGCCTAGATGTTCAGAAAGTAAAAGTGTGTAGGGGCAGCCAAGTATGCTAGTGGTGATGAATTTTGCAGGTTGAAGAACAGCTTAAAGGAGTTACTGTTAAAGTAATTGCCGAGTGTGTGGGGTGTGTCTGTCTTTTTAATGTCCAAAATATCTTTTTGACTCAAATGATGCGCTTTGCGTCTTGTATGCATATAGTATTTTGACGTGGCTGTCTAGTTAAGTTTTTCTCTTGACTTTAAGAATTGTTTTCTGTCATAAAATGCAGAGTAAATCTGATCTATGCTTAGCTCTTACATTTCGTGGCAGCTGTTCCTTGGAGTAAGAAACTAAATATTACATTACCTTATCAGTGTGGTCTAGTTATTTCTTCCACAGAAGCATATGAAAGCCATAATACTGCTTAATTTTTAACAGTCTGGATGTTTTTCTCCAACAGGAACAGTTCTTATCAGAAGCAGTAGTGGCCAGCTAATGCTAGTATCTCAACAAGCAATAGCACAAGCACAGAATCAGCCGCAAAATAACGCAAGTGTGAGACCGTCTGTACCGTCCACCACACCTGCAATCAAAATATGTGCTGTACAGGTAACCCCTCTCATAGCTTTAATTTGATGTAGCTGTATGTTATATAGTTACAACAGGGTTTGCAAAGAAGTTAGGGAGGGCTAAATAAGCATTTGAACACTTTCTGAGCAGCGTGGTGGTGTTTGGTTTTGCACATAAGCATCACCATGTACTTTGCTTTCTCAGTTTTAAAAAAATCCTGCTGGCCATTACGTATGGTATAGTTCAAATTAAGGAGTTCCTTACTGATGATGATGATGTAAAGGGTTTTAAGAAAAAAAAAACAACCCACTTCCTCCCATTCTGTCCCCCCCCAAAAAAAAAACCCAAACCACCACAACAAAAATAAACCCCACACAGCCCCAAATGAAAAAAACCCTGCATGTATGGTTACTGTTAATAACTGCAGCCTTGCGGTCCTCTGGTTAGATACTTCTGTAAGGCTGAGTGGAGCTGAGAACCTTTTCCATGTCCTTAGGATGTTCCTCCTTCCCTGAGCTCTGATGGCTCTTTGCTTTCACCTCTTCTAATGTGGTCAGCACGTAAGAATGGGTACAAAAATGTGACTATCTGCATATTTCTTGCCAACATGCTCATCCTTTAACTGTTTTATTCTGATTCGGCATTGTGTCTAAATGCTTCTACATCAGTTCTTGAGTATTAAACTGGTAGACAAATATCTTTGTTGAAAGTGATTAAACTATATGGACTATGTGAGTGATGCCTATTGTTACTGTAGGAGTGGGTGTCTTGGTTTATGTCGGACAAGAGCCGGTATTAACTTCCATGTCCGTTTTGTCACTGATTTATCTGACAGCTGTTCTCTTCACATGTATAATTATTTTTTTCTTCATTATTTTTAAGAACTCTGCTACCCAGTTACTAAAGACAGTAGGAGCTACTTCTGTGAAAACATTATCTCAAACAACAAATGCCGTGGCTTCTATTGTTCAGCCACTTGCTGTAGTACAGGTAGGTGGCAAGCTTTATAATGTGGTGGAATAAGAATAAGTGAAAGAGAGAGCTGAAGAAGATAGAGATGCATTCTCGTTATTTCTTACTCTAATCAGTTTTTCAGTAGTCTTGATAACTTCTGTCCTCACAATAAATTATTTCCTGAATGTCGTTTTTAAATGCATAATTTAGTTATGCTTCTGCCAGTGTATGTCAGATCATCTCATCTCGCTACAGTAGAAAACACATGAACAATGGATAAAATAAATAGTTCAGAGAGCTGTTTCCAGTGCTTTTCTACCCTGTGACAGAGCTGCTTCAGGCTGAAGCCTTCCTGGGAAATGGAGAATTCCTAATGCTCTCTGTTGGGATTCCCTGATTCCTTAGGGGAAAAAAAAAGTATACCTAAGATGATGTTGAGTGGAAAATGAGCTGTCTGCACCAGTCAAGCTGTTTTTCATGTGTAGGGTTTTTTTTTTTCCCTCATTAAATTCTGAAGGAAGGTCATAACTGAAGACCTCTGTTCTCCAATTGAGTTTGGTAGACAGATTCCACAAATATGACTGTGAATAGACAGTCTCATTTCCTAGGTCTTTTTTCTGTTTTTCCAGAGAAAAATGTTGTAGGACTCTTCTGAAGAAGCTTTTGCTACCTGAAGAGTATGGGAATTTCAGATACAGTTCATCCTCTATTCTTGGGGACCAGAGTTCTGGATAAGTATGTGTGGTGAAAAGAAGACTACTTCTTTCTGCAGCTGAAGTTTTCTCTTCTTATCATAACCTGGAGGAGAAATGGAAAGAAGTCTGTCTTGTACATATCTTTTCTGAACAAGAGCTTGAAGAAGACAGGGCTGTAGCAGTTGAACAAGCACTCAGTAAATGAGCAGGGTCAGTCATTCAAAAAAAACCTTGCTGGATGTATACTCTCGACCTTAAGGTGTTTGAATTATTGGGGGAATTGTTTCCTGACAGTGGTAACTAACAGTCTGACTTAAAAATTCATCCTCCTGCTGTTCTTCTTATCAGCAACTGAAAGTTACTCACAACTCTGATCTTTTTCTCTTTTCCTTCTCACTACAGGTGGATAATGCTGGATCTAGAGGGGAAAACTAGGATGTCTCTTAATACATTTTCTATTTTGCTTAGAATGAAAACAGCATATGCTTTGTGTCTAAGAACAGTAATGGATAACCCTTACCCAGTTTTATTCTGGAATACTAGCTTGCAAACCATGTGCTTGTGATCTATGCATAGAGATCTTCAGGATATAAAAGCGAGTCATCAACTATAATACCCTTGCACTGGGGAGAAGAGGCGAAGGTCATCCATCATCTGATGGATGAATCTGCCTGTATCTTCCCACTCTTGTGTGGATAAACATTGAGATTCATCATGCTATTAACTTTTCCGTTTTTAACTTAGATCTGCCTTTGACGTGGTTCTTCTGTACTTTCTTAGTTCAGTTTTAATGTAATCAATTTTAGTTGTGTCCTTCTGAGATATTTAAAGAGGTAGACATGGAGTAAGTAGAATAGAATCATAGAATAGTTAGGGAATAAGCAGTATCTTTTTCTGTTGTAGAAACTGAAAGACTTCTAATGAGCCATGGAGCTGGTTTTAAATAGCAGAAATGATGACTGTAGGAAAAAATGAATAGCGCCGTTTTGTTTGGAGAGGCTTCCTTGGAGCCGCTCTGTTTTGTAGAGGATTGTAAAGCCTTCTATACAACTCCCTTGTACAATAAAGAGTAAATAGATGCAGTATGGATACATCCTGCCATTACAGGGCCACTTCACTCCTCACCCTGGGATGTACAAGAGAAGAGTGCTGGCAAGGGAATCTGTGCATAAGGTTGCAGGAACCTTAGTCTTGGGAGGGGAAGTGAAGGGAGAGCCTGTGGGTCTAATTTCCTTTGCAGCGGTTCATTTATCAGTCCAAAAAGAACTTGCTGATGTTAATCATGACAGAATTTTTGAGGTCACAGGAGAGGAGTGTTGGTGTGGAAGCACGATGTCGTCACAGAAAGTGGGAGATGCTGGAGAGGAAATTTTCCTTGGCTTGGTTGTGTATCTCCTATCCTGTGTGAAGTACTAATTGGAACACTACCATCTGCAAAACTCTTGTCTAGTTGCTGACTCCAGGATTATTCTCCTCATCTACAGAAACATTTCCGTTTTTTGACGTTCCTCAATGTTTAAGCTCTGAGGTTAGACAAAATACCTGCACATTTTTATTTTTTACCTTCTTCCCAGATGGGGTAACAAAGCTGTAAAGTATCTAATTAGCATCATGCTGGGGCACTTTTATTTAGATGCAGAGCACTTCTTCTCTTGAAATGACTTCAAAATATGCAGGATTAATGCCATTTTTTTGTGGCGACTATTTCTCTGTTGCTCAAAGTGAGAATGAGAATTGTCAGTAGTGAAAAAGGCTGAGGGCAGATGACAGAAGTTAATTCCCATATACTCATCTTCCCGGGAAAAAGATCCAGCAGACTTCCCGTTGTTCCCTCCCTCCGTTGATAAAATGGGTTCTGGTCTTGATGTGTAAACATGCTGGAATTTGCAAGAGATGAGCTTCTGCAAGCCTCATGTTTTCAACTTTTAAATGCCCAGGGCATTGCAGCTTGGCAGATCTGTGCTCTGTCCCCTTCCGTCTTCCTCCCGTCCATCTGTTTGTGGGATTCTCGTGCCCAGTTTGTCTCCCTGTGGTCTTAGAGCTGTTGAGCCTCATCCTTGGAAGAGGCAGTGGTGGCAAAGATCCTGCAGAGAGCTATTAAAGTGTTACCAACAGTGGGAGCCTAAGCTGGAAAGCTTTCTTGTAGCTGCCTGCTTCTTTCACGTCAAGCTGGCAGCAGCCTGGGGAGGGGGAGCACCCACCCAGGAAAAATATCATTTATAAATAAGTGAATAAAGTGATAGTGTTTTGCTTTAACTTTATGTGTTTGTTCATAAATTTTCCCTATCCTGAAAGACTTAAATGCCCTTTGATATTCTACATGATGTCTGTCCTGCTCTAATTGCTTTTTGTTTTATCCATGGTAGGATGTTAGGCACTTGTGTTACTGTCTTATCGTTAATGCAATTAGCAAGTAATAATTTGTGACTGTTGCACTAAACTGGGGCATTTAAATGTGTTAAGAGTCAGTGAAAGCAATTATGTTGTGCAGATCTCAACCTAGAATTTCACCTACAAAACCAGACTTTCTCTTGAGAAGATTGGAGGGGAAACAGCACCCAACTTCAGGTTTCAAATGCTAACCTGTAGCTTGAACTTTTCTGTAACTTGCGGGTTCAGTCTGGATTTTTACTGTTCAAGTTGAGAAATCAAAAGTAGTAGGTCTTGTAGAGGCAAAATCTTTTACTCATTGTATTCTGTTGTATCAGAAGAACTGTATTGGGGTTTTGGGGTGTGGGTTGGTGTGTTTTTTTTTTTTCTTTAAAATCTGAAGTAGAAATACTGCAGTTTAGTAGATTTTCCTGTGGAAACTACTATTTAGCCTGATTTGCAAAGGAGAGAGGCAATTTTGTTCTTATTTTCTCCTAAACCTTCATTACTCCTGTTGCTGGAGCTTCTGAATCTGTTGGTAAATTCTAATGAGATTTTAAAAAGAAGTCTCAACATAACTGAATTTTGTGAGGGTTTGTGTCTGGGCAGAGGAGAGAGTCTGATCCAAATTGCTGGCTGCAAGGAAAAGCAGGAAGAACTGGTTAGGTGCATTTGCTCACCTGGCTGCTTTTGCTTGAAACATGCATCCTTCCAAAGTGGACATGATGCCTTCTGTACGTGTGGTAGGAAGAGTGAGGGATATTGCAATTAGGAGAGAAGCTGTGGGGGAATGTAATCACTAAAGATCGTATTTTTCTTCAGAGTAGCATCACCTGGCTTAGCATTGTCCAAAATTCATTAGTCTTAGAATGCAGGAGCCTGGCAAAGTTAATACATTGGTTTCTTCAATACAACTTTACTTTTCTTGCTTTGCTTGAAGTTGCAGGCGATGCTTCAGTCTGGGTGAGCCTTTGCTATTTTTTCCCCCTGCTCTTGATTTAAAAACAAAATTATGGCTGTGGGGGTTCAGTCACTTCCTGTATTAAATTGAGCCTCTCAAAGCACATGAATCAACGCTTTAAAACCAAAGATAAATGTTATTTATTTATGTTTGAAATAGTAGTGTGGAGGGAGGGTGCTACCTTGTACACTAGCAAATACGGTATGTTCGTCACGTTAGTCTTTGGTTGAAAAGTGTTAAATTTTCTTTCCAGACAGCAGCTGCAACAGCTAGTGCTACTACAGTTACTGCTGTAAAGCCTTCGAGTACTGGAACACCTGTAAAACTTCCAGTTACAGGACCACCTGCACAAGCTATCTCCCAAAAGGCAGTCTCTGTGAAAGCAGAGGGCACAACAGTAGCACAGACCAGCGCTTCTGCAGTAAGGGAAAAAAAAAGTTTTTAATTAACATTCTCCATATTCATCAGAGGTTGGAGAGCCAGTGCAACATCTAACAGTCTTCCCTTTATTTCCGCGCTAGGAGATGCTAGAGAATGTGAAGAAATGCAAGAATTTTCTTGCTACATTAATAAAACTGGCATCTAGTGGACCTCAAGCCCCTGAGACAGGGCAGAATGTGAAGAATCTGGTTCAAAATCTACTGGTGAGACTGTTTATTTATTTATTTATTATTTTTAAGAAAGTCTGAAAGTCTGCATCATTTGTGTTACTGTTTTGACATTGACTTCATCATAAGTTTGTTGCTTGTCTTTTTTATTTTCCTTTTAGTTTTTTCTAAACAGCTGAAGAGTTCGACTTGCAGCTGAGTACATCTGACCCTTTAAGCCTTACAGTATAACTCTTAATTTAACTGTGTTTAAATACATGTAGTATTGCCCACCCCTTCCTGTTTCATTTTGTGCGTGCAGGTAACTGACAGCAGGAACAGTTGATAGTGTTAACACAGCTTCTTGATCTAAACTGCTTTTTTTATTTTATCACGTTAGTATAGTATTGAGTCCTCAATGGCAAAAGTACAACTGTGGAGGTTGCAGTGCAGTGCTAAGTCCATACTACTTGTTTTATTATTATTATTATTGCTTATTTACATACTACTTTATTCCAAGACAGAACTGACTTACATGTTGATAGTGAAGCTGCTGTGGAACAAGCATGACATTACCTATGTCTTTAGACAGTGAGATGGAGAAAATAACGTGGTGGCTGCCAACCTGTCTCTCGCATGGGGCTTCCTTATGCTGCTTTGTGCTGCACCCCAGCACAGCTGGGTTTTCTTGGTAATGATTTCTCCTGCCATTTCTTGTCTTGGCATTTGACCGCTGCTGCTGTTCTGTTGTTCTACCGTAGCAGAAGTCTGTGGGCTGGAGCGGGATGGCTTTGCTAGTGGTACCAAAGGGCTTTTCGGACTAGAAAAGTATGGTGTGGACAAGAAGCTTAATTTCAGAGAGCAGATTGTTTGAAGATGCAGCCTTGCAAAATTTTAAGCCCTTTGCCTTTGTGTCCCTGCTGGACTCCTTCTTTCATAGGAAAATAATATAATTGTTCCTTATTGTGCTTACAGTACTTTCCTTTTAAGCACAATTGTTACCAGACATTAACACATCATTAACTGTGCACTTATTTGCTTTTTGTAGTACTTTAAAAACTGCTGTTCTTTTGCCATTGAGTACATGTGTATGATTTGAATGTGAAATGAATTAATGTTTTGTATGTATGAGGGAAATGGCAGCTGTGAAGTAAAATGGTCGTTAAGGCAACATCTTTCGAAGTAGGTGTCAAGAGCCTTGTATGCACCGAGATGTAGTGTGCCAAGTCACTGCATCTGTATCAGTGCAGCCTTGGTGACCTGCGTCCACAGCTCAGTGAGACCTAACAGGCAGCAGATCAAATGACTAGATAAGAGAGCTGCTGCAAGTTCTGTCTGTGAATATACAGTCCTTAAAACTCCTGCTCTGGTCGTGTAGCTCCTTGGGATGGTTGTTCTGAATAAGGATATGGCTGAAAGGAGTAATTTCTCTGTAGAGACAGAGATTGGTGCTGGTTTCTCTTCCTTGTATGTCTGTACCTTCTCGGAGGACTTGATGTTCTTGGTGACTCTGTGGCAGGATCTCAAATGGGAGGATGAGAAAGGGCAGCAGTGTCTGGGGCTACTCATCACCTTAGCCCCATCATAGTGGAACTGAAGTAGTAAGCAGAGGGCCTCAGAAGTCTGCTGCAGCTTCCTAACACTCCAGAGCGCATGAGTCAGGTGTTTGTGCTGGCGGAAGAGTGGAAAGCGTTAAGAAAGGAGACTTTACAGGCCAGAAGACTGTTACTGTAGTGGTATGCAGGGGTGATATTCTAATGTTCAGTTTCTCCTGCTTTTGAAAAACAGTGTTAAGTGTTCTGCTTTATTATGCTAGGTAGGCATTAGACTAGAATTGTCTTGCAAAACCTACTGAGTTGTCTTTTGACCTTGGTTTCTTTAAACTGATCTTTATGCAGATAAACTACCTTTAAAGAAAAAGGTACTCAAAACAGATTTTAAATATCTCTTCGTAACAACAAGGTACTCAAATGGATCAGTACTACTTACAAACTTGTTTCTGCCAGTTCACTTCAGTGTGTTTAACTGTTTATAGTTGAAGAAAGTAATTTAATTTGATAATAGTATATTGAAATTACAACATCATTCCCTCCTAAAACATTTTGTTTAAAAATACAGGAGGAGAAAAGCAATTGAGTACTGAAATCGAACAATTTAATGATAATTTAAATTTTCATGAATTTTTGATACATCTGGGGAAAAATATGGTAGATTCATAGTTATAACTTACCATTGTAATTATACTTTCCTCTTAGGAAGCAAAAATTGAACCAGAAGAATTTACAAAAAAGCTATACATAGAGCTTAAGTCATCACCACAACCGTATTTAGTTCCTTTTCTCAAGGTAAGTGTCTGTGGATATATAATATTTATTGAGGGGGGGGAGTAGGACATGAAAAGAAAATCAAGAGAGAGCATTCAAGTAGGTGTTTATTCAGATTACTTGAGGAAATTGTAATTAACCTGGCCCTGTGTGGCTACTACTCTTGGAAAGACAATTTTTGGGGGGACGGAGGATTTCAGAGGACTGATTTATGCTGTGTTCTTAAATTGGAGAGTAATTACCCTCTAAGTCATTATCAGAGACTAATGTTTTTAAACTGGTGTGTCTCCAGTGGAGCAACTATACCAAGATGACCTCTTACTTTCTCATCAGAACTAGCTATTCTGAGTTCTAATACACATGACTGACAACAGTGGCGGTGTACAGTTTATGCAGTATTTAATCACAGAGTATCTACACAAAGCTATTCATATGCCTGCTGGTTTGTGTTTAACTGGAGGCAGAGGAGAACACCACCTGTTTCTCCAGAAAGGATCTGACAGGGCTACTGCAGCTTAGGAAAAGTAACCCAGGACAACTCTTGCTTCCATTCAAGCAAACAATCATGTAAATTAAAAATGCTGTCTTAACACTTCTAATCATACGGTAGAATGGTAGTAATAAAGTAGAAGTTAACATGTTTGTTGTGCAGGAAGCATTAAATCCCAGTGGAAACATGTAAAATTTGGTTACACTTATTTAATTGCAACATATGCTACTGCATATCTTAGGCTTGATACATACGTACTTTTCCTTGGCATTCCTTATAGGCATGATGGAGAATTGAGGAAGAATAGTTAAGTGGTGAAGCTGAGATAAAGGTTTTCTGGACCTTGTCCTCTTCTTTAGTATTTGACAGCACATGTAACAATGCATGTAGTAATATTGATATTACTTTAAATGGCTGGTGTTAATCTGTTCAAGTATGGAGTGAGTATTTTTGTTAGAGTGTCAATCTTGAAATGCTTTGCTAGCCAGTTTGCCATGAGTCTTGAAGACTACAGTAATTTCTGCGAGGCCTGATGGAAAATTTTGGTCACTTATTCTCTGTTTAATTTCCTGGAGGCTTCTTAAATGCCCATGCAAAATCTAGAAGGACAAACAGCTTAGAGTATGGGCTTTCCCGCACCCAGTGTACGTCTGGCTGCAGAAGGACCAGGCTGTGAGTGCAAGGTCAGTGTGACTAGCAGTGGTTTCCTATGAGCTGTGTGGAGTCTTAGCAGAGCCCTACTGACTGCCAGGGCAAGTTTGGCTTCAGAAGTAGCATAGCTGCTTCCTGCAGGGGCCCTGGCTGATGAAAGCCACTGAACATGGGCTGGCTGTGCTTGCGTGGGACCAGCTTAGGCGTTGCTGTGTTCCCAAAACAGTGCAGTTGAACCTCAGAAGCTCTGCGCTGACCCAGCTTGAATCTGACACAGCTAGCCCTTGTCTGGGGGTGGTGAGCCCTGTAGAGGAGCAGAGGGGTGGCTGCACTGCACTTGCAAATGCTTCCTTGGGGTCCCCCAGGGTTTTTTTAGCTCAGTCACAGCATTGTCCTCATGCACTTACAGAATTGCTCAGCCTGAGCTAATAATCCATCCCACAATGTGGAGAGCTGCTACACTCGAGGCGCAGACCTGTAAGCAGTTCTGCAGGAGTTAAGTTGGGTTTATCAGCATGGATCAGACCCTGACCCATCACAGTCGAGCCATTGCGGCATGCTGCCAGGTACTGGCATCATCCAGGCTTTTCTTTTTTTGGGCAGTATCCGTACCCCATAATCCTTGACAAGATGCTCTCTCCCTGTTGTACACTTATGTTAACAAAGAAAGACTGGGATTTCAGATACATTTAAGCATCATTGTGGTCAACATTAGCTGACTTTGTAGTGTTACCCATCCTTTAAAGTATCTTGCACTCTGATTGTTTTATGTGAAATACCTGAAGGTTGATGCACACGAGTTGGGTCTGCTCTGTAACTGAGCAGCTGTGACAGGACTGACTGCCAAATGGAAGCTGACTTCAGGAACACTTCTCTGAAGTGCTACAAGGATCTGTGCTGGCCTTGTTGTGGGGGAAACGCAGCTTGAGTCTGGAAAGAAATGTGGTATGGCTTGTTGCCAATTTACTCTTAGCTAGTGAAGTGG
Organism: Amazona ochrocephala; assembly: GCA_039720435.1. Lineage (NCBI taxonomy): Eukaryota > Metazoa > Chordata > Aves > Psittaciformes > Psittacidae > Amazona > Amazona ochrocephala. The sequence continues at coordinate 49,372,690 of CM077876.1, read as the reverse complement.
AATTTTAGGGAGGACTCTCTAGAGTTGTCTTATCTTTGAGCTGCAGGTTTTTGATGAAATTGGTGCACATTTTGTTTTGTCTGTTCTAATAGGTGGAAAAGTACAGTGACTTTGGCTGTGAAGCCTGCTTGATTTTTCAAATCTCTGATGGGTGCTTTTGGTAAACAAGTTGCATCAGGAGCATGCAGAGTGCCAAGCAGCCTTTTAAAAGAAAAAGAAGCGAATGTTAAATGTAGGCATGCTGCAGAAGGTGCAGGTGTGCAAACAATTTGTTCACTTGTATATTAGCATGTGAGACACATTCCTTTTGTATGAACCCCAGAGCAACAGCACTATGCTGCAGACTCTTACAAACTTCAAAACTGACTAGGATATGAAAAAATGGGAGTTGTGAGAATATACAGGTAGTTGCAGAACTGAACCAGAACAGATTGTACGTAGTCAAGGAGAAAAATCTTTAGAGGGCTTGAAGATTATTCTGTCCATTAACCTTCTCAAACACAGCTGTAGTAAAAATGAGAAGTTGTCATATACCTTTACTGATGTTCTCCTGTTGCAAAGAACTATCTGGCTTAAGTCGTGCTACTGCTGTAGCATACAGACATTATTAAAGTGGTATCCCCCCCTAGTGTAGATACAGCTGTATTGGTATAAAAGTGCTCCTGTCTTCAGAGGTTGTTTCTGACTTCGGTGGATAGTTTGTAGTTCTTTGTCAGACAGGCTTGGTGGAATAAATGCAGCTGTTACAATATAGCAGGTTTTTTTGGCAAAACAATTTTTTTTGAGTTAGGAAAGCAGTTAGAATGGCCTTCCTATAAGCATAAATTCCAAATTGAAAAATCTAAACGAGAGACAGGTTATGGGTGAGTTTTCTATAGATGGGGTTTGAAGCCATTGTGACTGTTGACCTTTGTTCAGCCTCCATTGGTGGTTCTTGTGGTCTTCACTGAGCAGTAGCATCATCAAGTTGAGGGTCCCTGAATTCTAGCAAAACTTTAGCAATTCATTGTCTCATGAAAAATTAAATTAGAATATGAGGATTTAGTTGCTAATGTATCAGTACTGTGGAAGATTCTGCTGATGTTACATCCGGTGTTTTTTTGTTTTTTCTTCTAGAAAAGCATGTTTGCTTTACGACAGCTAATGCCCAATGCTCAGAGCTTTATCCAGCAGTGTATGCAGCAGCCAGCTCCAATTCCAGAAGCTATTTTGACTTGTGTCTCTGCAGCACCAGCTGCTTCGAGAGGGGTGGTAACCTCAGCTGTAGCAACAACTTCTCTTCCAGTTATAAAACCAGTATCTGCCCCTGTAACAGTCACAACCTCTCCAGTTATAAAACCAGTCCTTGTCAGTGCATCAGTAACAGCACCTCTGCAGACCGTGAAGTCTGTTCCTTCCTCTGCGGTGGTGACAGCATCTCTTCGGCCTGCAACTTCAGTCCTCACCACCACGACAGCAACATCAGGGCTGACTGCTATCCAAACTGTCAAGCCAGTCTTCACCTCTGTGGTACCAACGTCCACTCTCCAGTCTCCAAAGCCAGTGCTGGTCTCTACAGTGGCATCTTCAGCAACATCCCCTCTCCAGCATCTGAAATCAGTCACTGGAACCCCTATTACTATAAAAATCTCACAGCCAAACTCTGTCGCTGTACAGTCAGTGGGTGCTCAGCAAGTGGTTAAAGTGAAACAGTTGGTAAGATGAGTTTCTGTGTCTCTGTAACCGAGCTTCTTTACTTATACTCCTACCATTTTGTAAAGAGGATACCAATTTGGATCTTAGCTGGTTTTTTTTCTTAACTTATGAAATCAGTCTGCCGTGAGCTAACCAGAAGCTAGTCTGTCATAAGTTAATCAGTTACGTTTGTCATAGTTTAGGGATACTGAGCCCTTGCTGAAAAGGTGAAAGCCAAACTGTAAGCTTGGTCTCTTGCAAGACATGCTGACCACCATTCCACCAGACCAAACAGAGCTGGAGACATGAGAGAATATGAGTTCTGATCCCTGCTGTGTGTGCAGCCAGGATAAGTTGGCATCTGAAAGAAAAAGCATGAAGCGCTAGTGTCAGAAACAGAAACTGCTCATGGGATGCTTGTGTTAATTACTAGTAGATGCCTTGTTAGGGTTCTGCCTCGGCTATCCACCAGGGATTCCAGTTCTCTCTACCAGTTCCTACCCTGGATACTTTGCAGGCACAGGTGACTTGATGCTGTTTAGTTATATGTTAACTGAAATGTCCAAACTAGCTAAATGAGCTTTTCAGAGGGGAGTTCTGACCTCCACATTTACTAAGACATGTTAATTATGAAGTAATCCAAAAGTGAGTTTTTTTTCTATTAGGCCTCATTAGCTAACAGATTTGAGGAGAAATAAATGTCTTATTAAAACAATACCCTCAAAAGCAATGTGTTAACTTTTTCATCTTGGCACAGGTTAACCTTTTGCTACTGTTAATATTAAATACCAGCAAACTGTGGATTGCAGGTATACCCAAAAGACCAACTCTGTGAAATACCTGAGGTTTGGTTTATGGGTATTGGAGATATCAAGTAGTATGCCATTTAACTGGCTTACCTGTAAGTAATGTTCCCAAGTGTTTTGAGACAACAGTCTCCCTTTGGCAGTTAAAGAATTCCAGTTCTTGAATAGGACTTCCTTGTAAAGGTTTCTTCCTTAAAAGGAGGGGAAAACATTAGACTTGCTGTGAAGCCAGATTTAGTTTTCACAGGTATAGTAGGACATTTAGTGTGTGAATTTTCTATGTAATTCATTGTGTATACCTGATTTAACAGTATGCAGACCCCTAAAAGGTTTTGCTTTCTTAGTTTTCATCTTTTCAAAGAACATAAGCGTCCTGGTTTCAGCTGGGATATAGTTATGGTGGTGGATGTAATGCAAGAATCCTGGATTCTAAATAAAGAGCTTATGCTACCAGCTCTTCACCTTTCGAGACTTGCTTTAAAGAACAGCACATCGTGGAGGAGATGAGGGGTCCTTTTTATGAGTGTGTTTGTTTTAAAAACAAGCAAATAAAACCCACCAAAACCAGTTACAAGCATATGCACTGATAGTCTTCAATAGTAATAGATAAAGCCAAATTGGAAAAGGAGTTGATGCCCTTACTGTCTTTGAGGATTCAATTTGAAATTCCAACCAGAAGAAAATGGGGGCTTCTTAGGTTGTACAAAGGCTGGAGAGCAGTTTGTTGGCTACACAGCAAGCCATGTAATCCAGGGGAAAGGTTGACCATCTGTACAAATAAATGAGGAAGCTTAACTCTACACTGGGGAGTCAAAACACTTCTTGAGTATGATATTGATGAACTCAAGAAATTACTTCTGCTTCCTCCACTGCTGCATTGTGGCAGCCTGTTGCAATTCTTTTTCTTCACTGTGCCTTGCAAACATTGACTTGAATATAAAACATGTTTTTATCCTCATTTGGGTAGATTGCAGGCACAGTGATTGAAATACTTGCTGTAGAAAGGCTGAGTTGACCACTTTGCAGCTTAGTCTTATCAGGAGGTTGGTGTTTGTTCAGACAACATGCTAGCACAAAGAGCAAGTTAGTAGAAATGGCTGCATCTTCTTGGGCTTCCCTGATGCCTTTCCTTGAAAGGACAGAGGATCTGTTTCCTCCCACAAGGAAACAAATCTGGACCTCCCCTCCCTAACAGAAGGGTCCTGCTGGCAGCTGAAAGGAAGCACATGCCAGCTGTGCAAATCTGTCCATATAATGCTGCCAGCAATTTCTTTCCCTTTTCAGCCCACAGGGTTGTCTGATGCCATGCACTCCCTCTACATGCTCATTTCTAATTTAGGACTCTTGTGCTTAATGAATGTGAAATGAAATTTCATGTGCCAGCTCTGTTGCAATGTTGGTGGTGCTTAAGAATGCAGTACTGTAGTATTTTAATATCAAAATTGTGACCAGAGTGATGCACCATGTAACCTTCATTTCTGTTAGTGTGATTATCAAAACTCTAGGTTTGTATGGCGGATACAGAGGGACCTGTTCTTTGGGAATGCTGTTGGGATTGATTGCACACCTGTGCTGTGAGAGTTGCACTCTTGGAAGGGTTCCCTCCTGATGACTTTTTTTACACAGCCTCATTTAAGGGCATTGGCTTACAAAGAAGTTTCATCTTGGAAATAAAGCTTGTCTTGCTGCCGTATTTCTGTATCTCTTGTTAAAGGACAGTAAATGAAAATCTGCATTACCAGCTGCTGGCCTCCAATGGCAGGAAAGTTGCTGTGAGACTACAACTTCATTATAAGCTTAAAGAACCAGAGTTTTATGGCGTAGTCCCCACAATTACCAGTGAGACGCACTCCCTGGACGTTGCTAATGGTTAAAGAAAGAAGTGAAGTGCTTGTGCTGTTCCAGCTACTTGTTCTTAGTGAGTTGTTAGTTGAGTCCCTTCAGAGCTGAGCTCTCTTGAATAGAGAGTCTCTGTTATTTTTCAAAAGATTTTTGTCCTGGATGTATGCTTTTGCATTCAGCTGGTGAGGCTTCCTTCCTGAAGCAGTCCTTCTTGAGGTGTGTGATGATACCTCAGCATTCCCCTGCTGCTCTCTGAATTTTGCTTTATGAATGTAGAACAGATGCAAGTAAGGCTAGTCAAAGTCTCTCTCAGGCAGCTGACTTTTTGTTGTTGTGTAGATGTTGCATTGTAATTTTGTTACTTAAGAGTGTTGGTGCTTTTTATTCTGATGGCTCTGTCAACCTCCTTGATGGGGCACAAAGGAACAGTCCTTTTCCTTTATTACTTCTTGCTGCTAACCTGAAGAAAAGAGACAATAACTCTTTCTCACAGGTATTACCTACATTTGTAATACTTCTTTCTGGCTTTAGATCCTTGTTGAAATTTCTAGCATTGTTGCCCTCCCTGTAGCAACTCACAAGGACTTCCAGCTTCTGTTAGTCTAGCGGCTAGAATGGCGAACAGATTAGCTTTACTGCCAGTACATCCTTTCTGTGTCTTGTTGATCTAGTCTCCTCTGTTACTTGGCTTATTTCCCAACCTCCACCTAGACTGTTGATTTAACATTGCCAGTCACTGTTCTTTTGTCTGCTGTACCTTAATCTTGAATGCTGCTGTTTCCTCCTGTGCTGTTTCAGTGTTTCGATGCTGAAGATGAAGCATCATTCTCACTGGTGGTAGGGAGGATCTCTTGGTGCGTGTCAGCGTGGTTGCTGGCAGAGCCTTGCGAGTAGTTTGTCCAAGCTGGTCGGTCGGTGGCTCAGTAATTACCTGAACACCTAAATGATGCTGTTAACGTTATTTACAACTTCCAGCACATGGAAGCTGGGTCTCTCCGAAGGATCTAACTGCACTTTGGTAAAACACATGGCAGCTAATGTTCATGTCTGTATTACTTCATGAGCAAGTGCTGTATGTGTGAACCTTGACTCTGTCCACAGTCTGCCCATGTATGTACTCCCATGGTTCTTTTTCTGGAATGTAGGTTTCTTCTCAAGAGCTGTCTGTTTGTTGTCTGGTTCTCAGACACCACCTTCAGCCCTTTACTCTGCTCTCGTGAGATCTCACTTGGAGTATTGTGTGCAGTTCTGGTGTCCTCAACATAAAAAGGACATGGAACTGTTAGAACAAGTGCAGAGGAGGGCCACGAGGATGATCAGGGGACTGGAGCACCTCTCGTATGAAGATAGGCTGAGAAAATTGGGGCTGTTCAGCCTGGAGAAGAGAAGGCTGCATGGAGACCTCATAACAGCCTTCCAATACCTGAAGGGGGCCTATAGGGATGCTGGGGAGGGACTCTTCATTAGGGACTGTGGTGAGAGGACAAGGGGTAATGGGTTTACACTTAAACAGGGGAGGTTTAGATTGGATCTGAGGAAGAAATTCTTTACTGTGAGGGTGGTGGGGCCCTGGAATGGGTTGCCCAGGGAGGTTGTGAATGCTTCATCCCTGGCGGTGTTCAAGGTGGGGTTGGACATAGCCTTGGATGGCATGGTTTAGTGGGAGGTGTCCCTGCCCATGGCAGGGTAGTTGGAACTCGATGATCTTGAGGTCTTTTCCTACCCTTACTATTCTATGATTCTATGATTCTACTTTCCTGTTGCTCTGCCAAACCCTGGTGCTATTAGTATGGGCATGGGTGGGGTGTATCTTGGGTATTTGATACACAAAATGCCTCTTTTTGTGAATGAGTGGTGCTTATCCTGATGATGTTTACTGACAAATATGAAGTTAGATGGCAGAAGGGGACAGACTGATTTCTGAAGTATAATAAATTATTTTTGTAATCAAACATGTGCAGTGTTGCTGTACAAGCACTCTTTAGACTTTCTGAAGTCAGAAAAAAAGATGTAGAGGAGAAAACATGGCTTCTTGATTCCAGAACTTCCTTTATATTAGCTTTTGCTGACAAAAAGTAGGATTCAGTCTGAAGATGTTGATAATTTTGTGTTTTGCTAAAAGCACATCTTTCTATTACTTGTAATCAAGAACTTTTCCAAAGGATGTAACAAAAGCTGCAGCCCACATTCTGCTAGCTAGGAGACTTAGAAATGGCCTTTTAGGGGTAGAGGAATTTTGTTACTTTCTTGCATTTTAATACGTGCCCCTGAAGAGGAAGAATTAGTATTTATGGGCTGTGCCTGTATGCCTGTGTGACAACATCCTGCTGTCTGGTTTTGTTTCTTTCAAGAGCCAATTTAAACAAAACAAAACTATCATCCCCTTTCCTTTTTACCCTTCAGCAGCGTACTGATGTTTTTGTGTAGAGGCTGTACTCACTACAGGTGTTGCTGGTTAGTACTTCATGTTCCAGCTAACTGATGTGTTGTTTACTTTTGCTTAACACTTTGAAACGCAGCATCTCAATTTACAATTGATGTTGCAGTTCTAAAAATGCCTTAGTAACTTTACAGTGTATACTCTTAATTCCTGACAGGAAAAGGGTTTCATGTTTGACTTCTAAATGTTTTGGTGTTCTGTCTTTTTAACTAGGTGTTTGTGACACCTACCCTTTTGGACTTCTTGGCACAAAGACTCAATATTTAACTGTCTTGTTAAGCAGGACTTACATAGAGAAAAGCCTCATAGTGTAATGGATTGTGTAATGCTCAGTGAAATATGTCTACTATGGTTTTCAATAGAGAGTAAAGGTGAAGTATCTGTTAGAACTCAGCTGGAGCTTAAAGCTAAATGAACATGTTGATACATTGATACTATTTACTTCTATGTATGTTTAGCTCTTCTCACACTGTGATATTGTCTATTGCACTTCCAGGTAGTCCCACAACCATCAGGGACCATTGTAAAGCAAGTATGTTCACTCCCACAACCCTCAACACTGACCCTACAGACATCTCAGAAAAGGATGCCACCAAATACACTTGTTCAAACTAGCCAGTTTCCTTCAGGTAAAGTGAAAGCTTTGTAGTGGAGAAGGGAGAAGACCGCTGAAGTATAGAAATAAGTGCAGGCTGTTGGTGGATTGTAGGAATATAAGAAGGTGGTTGTCTGTCGGGAGCAGCCAGCTCCGTGTGATAAGTTGAACGTCTTTGCTTGGAGCTCTGATGACAGTGCCATGTCAACTTCTGGCACCTGTTACAAGCATGTCAGTCAAATATATGTACTACTTGTTAAGAGTATTGTGAGTAAGCTCCTTGCAGTGAACTTCCTTTAAACCGTGATGCTTTTGAGAATTGTTTTCCTTCAACAGGTCCAGGTTGATGCATAATGTGAGTTTGTCTCAGACAGATAGTTTTTACTAAAACCTTTCACTGGTCAGCAGAGAGGAGGGTGTTTGCGGACATTGCGTAGTGGTTTGGGCCATACAGAACATGTAGAATGTAAGATTCTTGAGTGTCTAGTTTTCCATGGACCTGAGTAGTTATTGAGACTGCAGTAGCCTTTGCTAGAAGCATGAACTGATTAAACAGTTGTTTTAGCATTTTGCTTTCTACCATGGCATGTTCTTTGTTTTGTTTTAGGTTCCATTCTGAAACAAATTACCTTGCCAGGAAATAAAATTCTGTCGCTTCAAGCATCTCCTGTTCAGAAAGCTGAAATAAAAGCAAATGGAGCAACATCCTTCAGGTAAAAATAAACAATATCAGAAATTTACTGTAGGAAGGAACAAAAGAAACAGACAGTATAGAAGTGGGAACAGAACCCAAGTCAAAGCAACTTTCTTTAGAAACTTGTTTATGATAGGTGTTTTTGAATTCATAATACCAGTCGGCAAGGGGAAACTTAAAACTTTTTTCATTCCCAAATTTGACTGAAAAATCATCTGAAGTTGTCTGATAATTCTGGTGTGTGTATAAGTACGTACAGGTGGTATTTCCATAGCTGATCAGATAAGGGACAGTTAATACGCTGGTTTTGTTTGTGTGCTTCTTTAGAAAGTCCAGATATCTACCAGTATGCATAGGTGGTCCGTACAGGTGGTCCATACAGGTGGTCCATATAGGTAGGCAATATCTGAAGGGGGCCTATAGGGATGCTGGGGAGGGACTCTTCATTAGGGGCGGGACTGTGGTGAGAGGACAAGGGGTAATGGGTTTAAACTTAAACAGGGGAAGTTTAGATTGGATATGGGGAAGAAATTCTTTACTGTAAGGGTGGTGTGGCCCTGGAATGGGTTGCCCGGGGAAGTTGTGAATGCTTCATCCCTGGCGGCGTTCAAGGTGGGGTTGGACATAGCCTTGGATGGCATGGTTTAGTGGGAGGTGTCCCTGCCCATGGCAGGGGGGTTGGAACTCGATGATCTTGAGGTCCTTTCCAACCCTAACTATTCTATGATTCTATGACTTCCTATCAGATGTTAACTATTTTTAATGTAAGAAAGCTATCTTGATGAGGTTGGATTTTTATCATGCTGTCACAAGAGTGTAATTATATAAACAGTGTGCATCACTATGTACCAGTTTTTCACTTGTAGAGGAGGCATATTTGATCTCCATTCTATGAGTACTATTAAATAATCTGAAGCAGTTACTTTGCATTAAAAGCTTTCTGTAGAATTAAAGCACATACAGCCTGTTTTTTACAGATGGAAAGATATCATTGAGCTGTTATTTGGACTGGTTGGTAACATGTCTAAAGCTCTGTGCTGTATTTCAAAGTCTTTTATTAGTTCCTCTTACAAGCTTGTTCCTGTATGTAGAGGTGAAAGTCTTTGACTACACCACTAATTATGACTTCTGGCACATTCTCCTAGGCATTTAGATTACAAGAGTGCTTAAAGCTTTTAGTTCTGGTAACTGATTAACTTTTCAAAAGCAGAAATTATTTTTGTAGCTCTGAAATGTCATGCTGGAACAGAGGTACAGACTGCTATAAGCATTATTGGTCTTATGACTTCAAGGCAAGCATGAAGTTGCTCTTCTGGGAATAAAAGCAGACATGACACCTTTGTCTTGTTGATCAGATGACTTCTCATCTCTTGAAAGCTACATACAGCTTTGTGTGCACTGATAGAGATAAAGAGCTGCTGTTGTTTATAGTAACATACAGTATATAGCAAACACCAGACACAGGTAGCCAGAAGTTGAAATGAAAAGCTGATGTTAAAGCAATAGCTCTGTTCAGCTGCCTCAAGCTCTTATGCAGTACACTTCGGAATATAATTTGGGATATAATTTTGGGTAGTGATGTTTGGGAAAAAGAAAATAACTTCATAAATATAATTAATAGAAAATAGCCAAAACAACAAACAAATTAAATAAAAAAGGAACTTTTTTTTTCTCTTCCAGTTGAAATATATTAACTGTCTTACATGAAAAAGTTTGAATTCTTGAAGTTCCTTCTCCAAATTGTTGAATTCTTAGTGTAGGAAAAACTCTGCTTTTACAGTGGGATTCAAGATGGATTTCTGTTTTTGCTTTTGGATTGTGATTTTCAAAGTAGCTTAATTCCATAAGAATTCATATTTAAAACCTCTTACTCGCCTTAGATTTTTCTGATAAGCATTCTTATATCCCTGGTGCTTCTTCTATTCACTGCTATAACCAAAATTTCCAACTTCAAAACATACATATGAGCATCGTCTTATATCTGAACCTGGGCAGAGTGTACCTGAGCTTTCTGCTTCCCTCCACCAAGTATGTATGTTCTCCAAGCAGGCCTAACACCACATAGGGTTAATCTGGCCTGGGCAATAGATGTTCCCCAGTAAGCTGTGAAGTGGGTTGTTCTCTTCTGTCTTGACTTTCAGTATTCCCAGCACGGCTATTCTTTGTGACCTGTGATCCATCATGCATGACCTACTGATCATGTGTGAGGCGGAGAGAAGCACCATGGCCCCTTTTCAGGTTTTGTGATGAGATTCATTATGGGCAGAGAGCGTGTCTTGTAATTGATGTGATTGTACATGTGACACTTCAAACTGTATACTCTCACTGCAGTATGTCACTGAGCCTGGCTCCCTCTGCTACTGTGTGTGACTTGATTAGGTTAGGATTCGAGCTTGATTGTACTCACTAAGCTGTACTTACTTAATAGGCTGCAATTTGACCATGTCTGCTCCTTAATGGGCTAGTTTAGGTTGCTTGAGATGGGCAGTAATAAAAATTGTGATTCTCTATCTCCCAGTTAAAAAAAAAAAGGAAAAAAGCTTCTAGAAATTATTTGAGCTAAGCATGGGCATCACTGTCCCTTGATTGCCCCATGTCTGTTTTAAAAGCATCAAGATTTTATAAACTGCTTTATATACTTCTGTAAAGTATATGCTAGAGCACCCTGGAAAAAAATGAGACACGTGTTTGCATATTTGTGCACCTATTCTGTCTAATAGAGTTGTTCTCCAAAGCACATACAACTCTGACTTCTGTGCATTTTGTCCAGGAGGGACTAGCAATCTCAATCAGAAGACAAACAGGAGGGAGGCAGCAGAGTGGAGAATGTCGGGGCAGCTGCGCCTCCTGCCCCGCACTGGTGGCTCTTGCCCCACTGGAGTTGTCTGTGGTGGTGCAGGGAGGTTTGGGTTACGCATGCCCATCTCGTTTTTGCCTTTGGCTGTTGTATAAAATGGAGTAAAGATGGATTCAGAAGACACGTGCGTTGGTCGAACACCAGAGGGTGCCACAGACTAGCTTTTCAAGTCAGTACAGGCACATTCGTAGGTGCATGGTGCATCTGCATTGCTTGGGCTTCTTTTCCAAGAGAACGTTCAGTATGTCAAAACTGACTTCACGCAGGGTAGCGCTCTCTGTTCTGTTTCCCCATTGTCCTAATAAGCTTAAATAACTGGAGACTTAAAACAGCCGGGGGAGTTTTTCTTATTGATTTCTGGGTGTGATATGTGAAATATAAAAAGCATTAAAGAAAGTGGTGTGGAAGAGGGGCTTTATGAAGGGATTGCTGAAAATGAAAGCAAGTCAGTATCCAACAGGAATGTGTGTGTGTATGCCCTGGAATATTTTCAATTTGTTGCTATAGTAGTGACAAATTTGCAGATGATTTCTATCGCTTATTCAAAGTACATAATACCTTACCTAAAATGAGTGAGGTTTGTTGGAACAGCAAAGGAAAAAGAATAGTAAAAAGTACAAACTTAACATGGCTTCTGAAACTTACATATTCTTTAGTGAGTACTACTTCTAAGGAAATGTAATTATAGTTTCCTTGGGTTAGGTAAAACAAGTGCAGCAGTGTTTTCATAAGTGAAAATTAGTCTTCCATCAAGGCTAGTGACTAGATGATTGAATGCAAAGTTACGAAGAAATTAGAATTGGTTCTTAAAAACAGTACAGGGAAAGATGTCTGCTTGCATATAAGCTCTTGTACGTGTGTACTCGCAAGAGAGACAGTAAGAAATGGAAATATGCATGGAAGTATTAAAGAAAATGGTAAACTGATAAGGGGAAACTCAGGTATGTAGAAAGGTGGATAGACGTGTAGTGTAGAAATTTGCCTCCTTCATGTTGAGTATTTGGAGTATGTGGCCAGACTGAAAGCTAAAATGATTTCCTGAAACTGTGTACTATACAGTTGTACCTGAGGTGCAAGCATCTGTACCTGGATTTTGTAAACAGCTCCACTGGGGTAATGTCATGTTCCAGCATCTAGCTCTGATATCTTCTGATGTGTGTTCTTGGTGCTAGTTGTGCTGATTTTTGTAATCCCCTTTATCAGCAGAGTAGTGGTAGTCTCCACTTCAATGGGATTCTTGTCTCTGCCATCAGCAAAGTAGTGGTCATTAAGAGGAAACAGGAGTGTACTTGTGAAGATCAGTTAGCACTCAATTATCATGCAGTGAAGTTTCATTTACACACTTGTTGAAAGATCAGGGCCTCTGTTAGGCTGATAGGGCATGACTATATGCTCAGTTGCTGGGTGTGAAAGGGTAGGGGGAGAGAAGCAGGTCTGGTGGGGGTAACTTCAGCTTTGAATCCTGATCATGGTCATCTACATTCTCTGGCAGTCCTGGGTTTTAACACTTGTGGCATGATGGATTTGGAGCACAAGCCTAGTCAGGAAGCTATAGCGTCTAGTTAGACTTAATGAATGAAGCTGGTTTGAGAATCCTTTGGGTCTCTAGTCCTGAATGAATCACTTTTGTATAACTCCCAGCCATGATGGCACACAAATAAATAGAAGGAGTAGGGAAAGGCTGGACTCCTTTCCTAGGCAGGCTTATCCCAGAAATTTGTGGTAGACAACTTGCACCATAGAAACTTACTGAAGCCCAAAGGAGAAGATCCCTAAGGAAAAAAATCCCAACACTTTCTTGTGTGTTTTGAGTATGGCTGAAACCCAACCTACATTTTAATAACATCAGCTTCTACACATTGCCAGCCCTAAGAGATCCCATTTCACTTGAGAAAGGCATGTCTGGCTAACCCCTTGTTCAAGAGTGAGGTAGGCCACACAGTATTTTCCGAAGGTGAACTTTGTCAAACCTTGCCAGAGAATACTCTTTAAAAGGAGGGGTGCGTGTTTTAGTTTCGTTTTCTTCGTTTTCCAAATCCAAAGACCTTCAGATTGAGTGCTTTCACTTGTCTTTATTAATATTGCAGATGTCTGTTCTGGATTGGTTCTCGAAGCCATTGTCAGGGCCTTTGTCACTTTATGAAGCAAAAAGGCTTTCTCTCGATGATCTAAACTTACTTGAAAATAACTTAGATTGTTTCACCGCCAAAGTCCTGGCAAATCTTTTCCCATATAAGATTCATTCAGTATTTTAACTTAAATTCTTTTTCTACAAAAAAAAAAAAAAAAAAAAAAGAAAGAAAGAAAAGCTGAGGCACACAGGCTATTTGCTTAACATGAGCTTTGCTAGGAGTATATATTAGTGCTCAGTATGCCAGATTTGAGGCTTTATTTTAAACACATAGTCCAAAGCTGCTACAGCAGAATCCAGCAAATTGGGCTGGAAAGACGGCTCTGCTGCTGTTCTTCAAAAGCATGGCATCCGCCTTGCTATGTATGTAAGTACTGTATGATAGGACTGATTCAAAGGGCAAGGTCTGGGTTGGTTCTAGTATATAGACAAAGGAGTGTTTGTATCTTACTTTTTAAGAAAGCTCACTAAAAGAAAAACAAAGATCAGGTCTGTGCTAACATGCCTGTTCTATAAGCTTCAGTTCATAGGGCAGGCATCTCAGTTAGAAAATGGGCTTCTTTATGAGTCAATATCCAGTTTCCTTCAACACTTAGTTCTACCTGATGAATTGGAGTTCTAAAACAAATTTCAGGCTGTTAGAGTGGTAGTGCAGGCAGGGGTTTTTTGGGAACTTTTAATCCAGGTTTACCTCAGTCCCTGGCTTTTGAGCTTGCTCAGAATTTCAGTTTCATATAAAGGATTTACATGCCCAGCAACTGAGGCATTAGTCAATCTAATGCTTGAGAGGCACTTCACTAAAGTGTGAAAGCTGTTAACATCCACCTGTCCCTGTCCACACCCACACTAAACATCTATTGCATAGGGGTAGCCTCCAAAATATGCAATGTGGCTGTTGATAGTCAAGAGGCTTTTTTCTTTCTACCTATCCTGAGCAAAGCACTAAGTGTTGTTTTTCTTTTTAGTAGAGTTGAAGATGACATAAATGATGTGACTTCTATGGCTGGGGTCAATCTTAATGAGGAGAATGCGTGCATTTTGGCAACAAACTCTGAGCTCATTGGTACTGTGATCCGCTCTTGTGCAGATGAACCTTTTCTCTCCTCAGAAGCACTTCAGAAGAAGATCTTGAACATAGGTGAGAACGAAGTGTGTGCAACAGATATGTATGGATGTAGTATTTCCTTGCCTGCTTCATTAGCTAGCCTCCAATCTTTGAAGGAGGAGCTGGAACTACTTTGATCTATCATCTCAATTCATGTGTTTCTACCAAAATATACTGAGTTTTTACTTCTGCTTCTAGGGAGCAACTCTTCTGTAAGATTTTCTTCTACATGTAAGTAGTCTAAAGCACAACCAGAAGAAACAAACTGGTGCCACTTTAACATGGAGAAGTGAGCAACTTTATGAGTCTTAAATCTAATGGAGCACTTAATAACCGTATAGATGCTGGTGTCAAAGCACTTAAGTGTGCTTTTCTATTTCTTCAGCTCCCAATGTGATGCATTACACTGATTTTCCTAACAGTTTTTGCATTCCTCAGCCTGCTCAGGTATATGTATTCTATTGATCAACATTAAAAGTTTCAAACTGCCAATACACACAGGGCAGACCTTAGTTTATAACTCGTTCTATGGAAAAAACTTTCATTTTATGTGAAAGAGACATTAAAGCTGTTTGTATCACTGAATAATACTGGAATATATGTTAAATGCCTGCGACTAAACTCTCATAGGAAGCTTTTAGTGCATATATTATTTGAGCTGTTAGTTTATGAGCAAAATAACAACTGTTGCTTAGCAATGTTGTATTATGTCAGAGCTGGGTGCATGCATTTGTATAGCACCGCGCTGATTGGTACCATTGCCGTCTAGAGCAAACTGGATGAATATTGCTTAACTCTGTGCTCATGCTCTGTGCCTGGTAGCTTGCCATACTGGAATAGTGAGTCTTACAGCTGATCATTCAAGAAAGCTTGTTGTTTGTACATGCAGTCGTAATTCTGTCACAGTGGTTTAACTACATGATCATAAAGTCTTTCTGTTTCTACATGCAACTGATTCTTAGTCCAAACTGAGCAGCTAACATGTGATGAGCATGTAGCTTGCAAATGCTACCTGCTACCTCAATACATCCTGCACTATTGCAGATGTGCCACCTGAACTGTATACAGCATAGTGGAGGGAAGTAAGTGCTGTGTTAGTAGTGGAAAAGAGAAAATACACATCAAAACTGGTGCCTAGAAGACTCTCCCAAAATTCAGTAGAGCATTAACGAATCATTCATGGGAAGTGGATATAAGAAAAAATGAAGAGCTGTACAAAAACATAAAGTACTTCTAGAATAATTTTCTTGTTTGGGGTGTGAAGACAATTCATTGAAAGATGGATGTATACAAGCCTGGCTGTTTCATGGCTGGTGTGGTAAATGTTTCACATTACTACTGATAATAATTCATATTGTAAATGAAGAGTGTTTTAATTGCAGGGAAAATATTACAGTCAGGGAGTACAGCAATTCAGAAAATGAACACTTCTGCTTTTGAGCCAAGCCCTTTTTGGTTTAGGAATCATGTGTGTGTGAAGGGAGGTCTTGAGATTTGAGACATTTTATTTCGTCTTCAAGTTGGCATAGTAAAATGTATTCTGATAGCCTAGCGAGAAACTGCTGCGGAAGTGTTGAAAGGTGCTTGAACAAAATGAGCTTTGCACTCAGCTAGGGTACAGGCCAGTGCTCGCTGGCCAAGATCAAGTAGTGGGAACACTTAGATTATATCTGGGAAAGCATTGTAGATTCTCCCTGTCTCGCGAGGCTGTTTTTCATTTTCAGTTAAAGTAGCAAAGGCAAATGAAATAGGTGATTAGGTTTTTTTTACTGCATAGTGTTTATCCATTCTTAACACTCTGCTTGGCAATAAATACTGAAATGGGTTTTGAAGGCGTGCTGTATATTGCATCATAAAATATTACAGCTGCTGTAAATGCAGCGAGGGGCAAGGGAAAGTGCTTCTGACAGGTACAGCATATGAGGCATGTGAAACTGCTGCCTGCTGTGCCTACCAGGGAAAAATCATTGCCATTCAGGTGTCTTGACAGAGTCGCACTGAGTGATCGATGGTGTCAACCATGGGCAGGCTTCTCTGTCGGCAGCCTGCAGCCGCGGGAAGGTTGCAGAGGTGATGCCCAGCTCTGGGTGCAGGGCTGGCACAGCTTTGCCTGGAGCTGTCACCAGCCTCAGTCACAGCTGCTGAAATGCAGAGAGGCAGCAGCAGCCTGAGAGAAAAGGTTGAAGGTGATGGCATGATGACCCTGGCTGGACTTGATCTGTATTGTCTGAGCTGCTGCCATGGGATGGTTGAGTCTGCCTGCACCGTGCTGGTCGGCTGAGGCAGGTGAGAGGGTCCTGCGTGCCTGGAGTGCGCTGCAAGAATCATCTCTGCTCGAGATCCAATAAATGTCATGAGTTGTTAACAAGCACAGTGTCAAGCAGGGCACAATGTAATTCTCTATTTTTTTTAATTACTGGAATTAACAGAATATGGCACTAATTTCTACAGCTACCACTTCTCCCCCTCCTCAAACATGAAGCTTGATTTGTGTTCTTATTAACTTTGTCCTATAAATGACCTTGCAAGGAGAGTGGTTCTGGAGGCTAAGTGAAACAATGTCTATATTTTCTGAAGCTCCAGGCTAAGTTTTATTAATGTAATGTCTAAGATCTTTGAAGTTGTGACTTTACCAGGAAAATCATAATCTCCAAACCTTTATTCATAATGGGTATGACTTCCAGGGGGAACAGAATACCTGCTGTGCTAATTATTTCAATTATCAGCTACTACTAAAACATGTAATGGATTTTCTCTGCTTCCACAGGTAAAAGGCATGACATTATGGAACTTAACTCTGATGTTGTGAACTTGATCTCCCATGCTACACAGGAGAGATTACGAGGGCTCCTAGAAAAGCTAACTGTAATTGCTCAGCACAGAGTGTCAACCCACAAGGTAAAGGAAATCATTAAGCAAGTTTTGCACCAAAGTTTTCCTGCTTTGGAGCCTCGAAGGTAAACCTCTTCCAAGTATAGCCACATCCTATGCAATATGTGTGTTTTCAGTATCTACCGAAGACTGGTTTTAACTGTTTTTAGCCTCTAACTAGTCCTTAGGTTTTCTGTCCAGCTTGTTGGATAGATGCTTTTAAAACCCAGCATAAGAGTAAATGCATGTGTTTCTCCTCTTCCACAAAAGCGGTGGCTGTTATACAAAAATCTGTCTTGCATGGTTAAATGTAAAGCTATTTTTGAATGCTCTTGGTGGTCGGGTTGATTTAGGGGTTTGTGTTTGCTTTATGCATTTACTGTTGATGAAACTGCAGTATTGGCTCAGTAAAAAAGCCTTGGGAAACTGAATTGAGTATTTTATTTTTAGAATGTGCTCCATGTGAAGGCAGAGACCCTTTGATCTTAAAGTTTCCAGAGCTCTTTTTCTGCCAGTGCTACTTAAAATTCCCTCCCCTCCTTCTTGTATTAGCTCCATTCAGTATGAAGTAAATTAGGTTCCAGAGAGCCAGTATCCCTGAAGATGCTTTTATGGTACAAATGGGAAGCAATAACTTATTGGCCAAAATAGCTCGTCTTTTTTTTTTGTCATTTGATAATAAGATATTAGTCCACACATTTTCAATATCAAGCAGGTTTAGTTTACTGGGTTTTTTTTACAGGAACTTCTACTTAATGAAATTTAACAAGAGCTACAAACTGGTGGGATAGGAGTTATTTTTGTACTGAACACTTTTTATAGGCTTTTAAGCACTGAGAAGCAATAGTGAAGAGCAGAAACTATTTGGAAACGTCCAAGTATTTATAGTGATGTCTGGAGCAGTTGGAGTATGTTGTTCCTTGCCAGAAGAAGACATGGTAGAAAAAAAAAATCAATGCAGAAAAAGAATAGAGTTTTTAATGAGAAGTCTTTAGAAATCTGTACGTGTTATATGTTGTCTGTCTGAAGTGGGAGACCCAGTAATGATCCTGAGCAAAAGTGAGGTGGAAGTTGCAGTCCTGGGTAACCAGTAGGACTTCGTGTCCTGCAGACACCAAGGACACAAGGGAATGTTTGTGGACAGTGGGGCTTGATAGAGCTGATTTCTTTCTCATTGAACTAAAGCAGTAGGAAAACTGATAGGTTTTTGTCTGATTGAATTGCCAGGAGAAATCGTAAGATTGCAGTCTTAAAATAAGCTTGCTTTCTTGTCCTTTTTTTCTCATAAACAAAATAAGCAAACAAGTAATGGGCATAATAATCCTAGAGGCACAGGGACTCTCTTCTGTCAGGAAGATGATATTACACTACAGGAGTGTCCTTAGGATTATGTTTGTGAGTAATAATATTGTGAAAGATGCTGACAGGCTTTTAAATGTTCAAGAACAGAACACTACAGGGTTTTGGAGCCCTGTTACGTGTTTATTTGTGTATTTACACAGCCTTGCATTCCACTTACCCCAGTGCTTGCCCCGTCCTCTTTTCCCTCTAGGCTGTTGATAGGTATCAGTGTGCAGTGTGGGCATCATGTTTTTCAGAGAATTTTCCAGAGCCTTTTCAAGTTGCCCTGTAAGGCTTTGGATTTGCTAATGTCCATGACAAAAAGATGTACAGTAATGGGGATAGATGGGGTGAAACTGGGGTAAGTATTGTTAGGGTAGAAGTTGGTGTAAAAAACCAGTAATTCATGGGATCATACTTGGGAAACTCTTCTTCCCAGTTTGCTCAGCTCATGCCTCGCAGCTTACATCTGATTGGTACCCCTGCAGCGAGAGTGAGTTGGCAGAGTAAAAGCTTCATATCATGCAGCCATACTTACCAACTTTTGCCTTTTTTCACTAAATTTCGGAGTGGGAAGATAGAGGAGTCTGTCTTTGGAAGTCACTAACTTAATTGGGATAAAACTATCATGGCAGTCTCTTGATCTGAAGTAGGAATAGTCTGTCAGATTGTTGTAAACCGCTCTCTGTTGCGATTCTTTTTGCAGTGCCTTTATAGAGCCTTGCTAAGACCACAAAGGTAGTTAGCTTGCTGGTTTGGTTCCTTGTCTGCTTCCCTCCTACAGCCTGGAGAGCTGCTGATGTATGAGAGTATGTATGTGACATAATACGATACCCAAGACCAGAATTAATAATGACAACTAAAGAGTGCAGTAATTAAAAAAATGTTTTTTATATGGATGTGTTCAGCACAGCATGACTGCTGTGTTCCTGTGTTTGGAGCCCGTGAGCACATGAGAGGCATGGTACCATGCTGTGCTATAAACATTGTTTCATGCAAACATTTTCCCCATGTGCAGCAGCAGTAAAATACTGCAGCCCTAAACTGCACTATCTGTAGGGCCATGTGGTGTGGCGCTGAACTGGTTTTCTGGATAAGCTTTAAACATAGGAAAGAGTGAGCACTCCTAGATGTGGTAGCAGCCAGCCTTCTTCTACCTACCCCATGCCGCCAGCAAACTGCTGAGTGCAGAAATAACTTACCAGAAGCTTTTCTGTTATTAACTTAGTTTAGGAGTTGACTATTTAAAACTCAGAGCTTAGTAAGTTCCCACATAGTAGCTGGACCTCTGCAACTGGTTGTCCCTGCTCTGTCCTCAGCAAGGCTGTTCAATGTGACTTAAGCTGTTCGGATTTTGTGGGAGAGCTGGTTTTTGTGGGATTCTTCCAGCTTCTTTCCTGGGGGACTGAAGTGGAGCACAGCTTCGTTGTGTGTGGTTTTTCTTTTCTGCCCCTGGACATACAATACATTCCTGGTGCTAAAATGCAAGTACCTCATGTTTCAGATTCATTTACAGGTATGTGACAATTTAAGAAGGAAGTTGCAAATCACAGACAAGGCATATAGCTGCTCTTGAATTTGTTGCCAGTTCTCTTCTTGCTAAAGGTGTACCTGGCAATGCTTTGCTTCAAAGCTGCACATCTCAAATATGTGTAAACCTAACGTAAAAAGTTTGATAGGAATTGGGTGTGCTTTACAGCACATCTGTGGAGGAGCCTTGACTGTATGCATTTCTTTGTTTCTTTTGATGGAAAAAAAATGGCATGGAAAACTTAATTTTATAACAAGATGATATAGATGTGCTATTGTTGTTTGAAAGCCATAATTTATTTTAGGATAGCAGAAAAACTTCCTTTCACTTTTAGTGAACTCCAGATTACAGGTAGCTCAGATAAAGTAAAAACAACTTTTTAACTGTCAGATATACAAGGTCAGCTTTCACGTGTACAAATCTAACCATGCTCTCTGTTGTGGTTATGTGCTTTATCAGTAGCTTAAATTCTGTCTGTGGTCACACTTTTAACTTCAGTTTGGTTGGGATTGTGCTGTTGTTGCTGAGGACAGTTTAGCCTTATGTAAGTAAGGAAGTTAAGCTGTTGCATGAACAGCTGAATCCAACTTGCTCCACCATAACAGTAATGGCTACAATTTATGAACAGGTATATAATATAGTGTTTTCTGTCTAAGCAATTCAGTGCTAAATGATTATAAAGAACAAGTTTATTCTGGACAATATATAACTATAGGTGTTCCTCTTCCAAAAATTCCTGAAATAAAGTATCTTAAACGAGTTGTTGATGAGCTGAAATACTATTACGGATGCGCCCATTTCTTGTCCCATATAAAAACATGGTAGAGTGCTTCTGGTTGAGAGGCTTGCATTTCTAATTGGCATGAGGTCTTGGATTTGGCTTTAAAAATGTAATCTGACTCTGACTTTGAGCATTCCAAAGCAAAACACTTCTAAACTTTGGAAAAAGTAATCTTCTGGTAATACGGCTTTCTTCTTTGTCCCTTTAAAAGGATTGTGGCATGGTGGTGGATTATTATAAACTGCTGTTTCAAAACAAATTGTACTAATGTACTGAGACTGACTCGAAGTAGTATGTGTTTTGTGGGGAGCAGTGGGGAAAAAAAATCTTGAGTAGGAGCAGGAGAGGGGGGAAAGGTTGTTTGGACTTCTTGCAGAGCCACAGACTCTTCTTGGGAAGCCTCCTTGGTTGCAACACATGGTGTGGTCTGAGCCACAATTGGTGATACATGACAATGTGATGGCTCACTGAAAAGGACCAAACTTAATACCAGAGGAGGGATTGATTTCATTCTTTGGCTGAGTTGTGAGAATCCAGATCAGGAGACAATGGTGCCCCACAGGAAGACTTTTACTTTCCTTACAGCTTTTAAAAGTATACGACTGAGTGTGGGAAGAAAAGCCTCAGTATAGTGTGTTTGAAAACTAAAAATTTAGCAACTGAAGTCACTGAGAGTCCATAAGCTTAAAATATACCCTTGCCTGAAATATAGCTGTAAAACATCGTATGCTTCCTCCAGAATAGTTGTGTGTGAAGGTTGCTTCATTACAAATGTGAAATTGGGGTAGGGTGGAAAGAAAAGTTGCTGAAAGTACGTAGTGTGTTTGACTGATAAAAGCTCAAGGATGAATTTCTCAGGAACAGACAAGTTCACAAAGTAACAGGGAAAGAAGATGACTCTAAGACGTGCACTAAAGAGCAGTACAAACAGGTGGCACAGACATGCCTCATGTAGAATGGGCTCCCTCCCTTGTTTTGCCTAATGCACTCTGGCCAACACATGGCTTAAATTGCTCTTCCAGAGACAGGCTGAATAGTAAAAACAAGCTTTTCATCCCCAGTTGACCATATTTTAGATCTTTCCTGTCTTTGTTGTCTTTCCTAGCTAAAGTAAAGCTAAACTCAAGCTTTCCAGTGAGGGTAAAAATAGTGTGAAAAACAAACTACTAATTGCTGGGTTTTAGACCAAAAGGACCTTAGTTGTGTTTTGATGCATGCGTGTGCAGTTACTGTTGGAACTAGTCATTGTTATTCAGTAGCCCAGCTTTGTACAGGAGATGGACCAGATGACTTCCACAGGCCACCTTTCAACATAAACTGTTCCATGGCTTGAGAGCATCCAGTGAGGCAAAAATACGTATTCCTAAAGACGTAATAAACCCAATATAATTTACCTCACATTCTACACCCACAAGATTCATTATAACTAGTTCTAAACCATAAAACCTCTCTCTGGAAATACTAGGTGATGCTTATTTAACACTCTGGATTGTAGGCTGTAACCATAATGCCAAATACTCACATGACAAATTTCATTTTTTCCCTTTTTAAAGGGGAAAGGATATGATATTCTGTTGCTTTACAGTTGGGGCTCTTTTCCCCTCTTAATCTGTCCAAAAGGCAGTCTTGTACGTATGTTTACTGGGTATGAAGTTGCTGTTTAAAACAAAATTTTAGCCTTGAAATCTAAAAGACTTTTTTCTTGTTATAGTCAGTATAGACTTGTTCAGTAACCTCTTAGAAGTCACTTGTTCAGTAACCTCTTAGCCATCACAGATGCCAAGAAACGTACTTCAGTGAAGAGATTTGTAAATGACTGCCTACCACCTGAAGTCTTTCTGAAGCAGCCTACACTTGCTGGCTTTGAAAAATGGTGTTGTTCTTGTCAGACTTTTCCCATTGGGTTTATTAGCCCCACCAGTGTATATGAAAGCCTGGTTGTCTGTAACAAACTTCTCTTTCCAGGGGAGTGATAGCTACATCGTATCTAGTGACACCAGGGCACAGCTGAGATTTCTTGAAGAGCTTGATCGCCTAGAAAAACGGAGAAGGGATGAAGAGGAACGTGAAATGTTGCTTCGAGCAGCCAAGGTAAGAACTTTATTTCTTACTTTCCAAGGAGATAGTGTTGTTCTTTAGACTGGTAAACAACTTCAGGTTTTTCCTATTTCTGCTTTAAAGGCAGTAACCATTAACGCTGTAACAGGAAATCTGTAATATTTAGGACAGCTTAGGCTATACAAAAAAATGATTTTAGCTTTTCACCTGTGTGGTGGTATGAACTCTTCTTTTGAAATTACTCCTGCTGGTCAAAATGAAATAAAAGCAGTATTCACAAAGCCATAAACATTCTTCCTGTCTCTGTTTCTGCCTCAGTATGTCATTCTCCATGACATACTGAGCACTGAAAATGTGGGTTCACTATCTCACCAAGCTGGAGCCTGTGAGATCCACCATCCTGGGTATTTATAAATACCCCACCAGGGGTATTTGTTTTCTGTAGTCAAGATCAGAAGGCTAGCCTTGGAGCTGGTACCCTGGCATCTGTGAACCCTGATGGAGCCACTTCTAGCACAGCAAAAGTACCCTTCTTCCCCCTTCCCTTCTCTCAAGAACAGGAGGAAAAAAAAATCCATAGATGTTGCTCCATCAGGTGTGACTTGATCCTTTCTTTTTTTGTTTCTGTTTTGTTTCAAGCTGAATTCTAAAGCCCCTTGGGTGGAAGCCTAATCTTGAGTTGAAAGAATCATGTTATACTTGCATGAGTATGACTCCCTTTCTTTCCTATACTTCCTGTCTTTTTTAAGTGTCTGCTGCTGACATGAACAACATCATGCCTAGACTGGACCTGACTGACAGTGTTAGCATCATTTTCAGCTTAATCTTGCTTCAGGCTAGAGCAGAGGCAGCTGGCCCAGATGAGGAGGGGGGTGCATGTATGTGTGTGAAGGGGGAGGGAAGCCAGTCTGGATTGAGGCATTCACCCCTGGAGCTAAATCTTTCAATCATCAGAGAAAATTGTCATTTATTAAATATTTAACGGATATGATGGTGTTTGGATGCCAGTAATTTCTGTTCAATTTTTTTCCCCTCTTTCTTTGGTAGAGCCGTTCCAATAAAGAAGATCCAGAGCAACTGAGGTTAAAGCAGAAAGCAAAAGAGGTAGGGCTTTCCAGTTACCATGCTTGCCTTTGTGTGTTGAGAGAAGGTTGGCAGCCCTGTCCGGGCAATTAGGTCAGGGTTTATTTTGCTGCTGCATACCATTTGCAGAGGCCTTGGGGAAGGACAGGAACTGCCACAGGCAAGGGCAGTGCTTCAAATGAGGTCAATGAATTATGAGCTCTCTTTCTTAACATTTTATTTTTGTAGTTTCAGTCTTGTCTAGAAATGGTCCTTTGTAAACTGCAGCAGTTCACTTGGTAGGAATATAATGTGGGATTAGAGAAAAAAAAAAGAAAAAGAAAGAAACTTTGAGATTTAGCATCTGGGACTGTACAATAGGCTACGTTTTTCCAGGGTAATTGTTCGTTTTGTAAATCTGATACTGCTTATAATTCTTTGGCTGGGAGGCGGTACTGGGATTTAGTTTTAAATGGAAAACGCCTCTGGCTTTTAATTTTCTGGGCCCAGCAGTTTTCTGTTCTGGAATGGAGCCCTTGTTTCACACAGTTCATGTTTAGCTGCAGGGGTTTTAGTTTATAGCTTAGACTGGTTAAGCTTTTACTCCCAGAGGCCTCTGCATAGCAACTGTAGAAATCAACAAATAAGTTCATTTATGTCTGCAGCCTCCTCTCAGTAGCTGACTTTTTACATTTCCCAATATCCATTTCCTGACTTTTCTAGCCTGGGAGAAAAAAGCTCCACTAATTGGAGCTTATTTTAATTGAGCCTTAATATTGGATCTCACTGGAGTTGCCCCCAGAGCTACTGGGAACAGAATGAAATGAAAGTACCTAAGGTTGAAGATATGTGTGCATGTGTATGTGTGTGTGAAATTTTTCACTTGACCTACAGATTCTTTTCCCTGCTGAATAAATCATCAAGCCTGTTCACATTTCTGATTAAGGATCTGACAGCAGACGATAATAAAGACAATTGAGGTGTGAGACGTGTGATACAGAGCTGAAGAAATTGGTTTCTATAGTTACTTGACTGATTTCATGCAATTTTTAAGGATCTTTGTGCTAAATGAGAGTGATTTTCTGAGCAACCTTTTTCCTTAACTGTGCCTCTTGAACTATGAAATTTGTTGTTGCTTAACATTGCTGCACTTGGCTTCTAGGTGCCAGCAGCAGCAGCAGGTTATTTATGAATGCTTTAAAGGCCCTTATTGTTTGGATTAATGTAGGAGCCCAGGCAAAACAAATGGAAATCAAGTAAAATAGTATTAGAATCAATGCTCTGGATTTGCACCATAGTAAAAGAAATTTGTAAAGTAAGAGGAGAGAGAAAGAACTAGCTTTATTATCTGTCTTTTAATTCTTTCTTTCTGCTTATAACTCCTTCTTCATGCTTTCAATCTGTGAGTGCAAAGTTGCCCTATAGCCCTTCCCACTTTGCTTCTAGTGCCACCAGTATCAACACTCAATTGGTGATGCTAATCTGTTTTGTAGGTGGCTTTACCTCTGTATCATTTGGTCATTTCTAGAGATTCTTTCTTTTAATACAGCACTGCAAAGCAATTAATTTTTGCAGCTTCTTTTCTCTTTTCCTCTAATATGTAGGTAGGGGAGGTGGAACTAGATGATCTTAAGGTCCTTTCCAACCCTAACCGTTCTATGATTCTATCATCTTGAAAAATACTCTGATTTGGATATTTAGGACAGACAGGAGTTAGGTATGTGATCTGGGTCTTTTTTTGGGATCTCCTTTAAAAAGTGGTATACAGGTGTACAGAAAAGGAGCTAATGGAGTGGAGAAGGCATTTAAGTTTAATGCTTGGTGTTCTACTAAGTGCTTGAGTTGGCCTCCTTCAGTGCATATTACCTTGTGCCAGACTAACACAGCCTTCATTGCACTTGTACTGCATATTGGTACATGCTGTGCTGCTCTCAGAGTGATGGTCTCCAACTGCTTTACCAAAAAAAGCAGCAGCAGATGTGCCTCTTGGACAACAAAGATCTTTGTGTCGGTATTGCGTTGCACTCTGTCCTGCTGCTTTGTTCTCCAGAATGAGGCAGCAGAACTTCTCCAGGCTTCACATGCCACATGGGAAGTCCACCTTCTGTGCCAGGGGTGTTTTCTTATCTGTGAGACCATCCCAACCTTGAGTGGCAGTGAGCCCAAATGTACCTGGTTAGTTTGGGTGCTTCATGACAGTTTGGATATAAATGGTCAAGACACATTTGCGTTAAAAAATGTAAGTAGAGCTGTAATAAGAGCAAAATAAGAATCAACAAATATCCCAAGGCTGAAACTGGTAATGCAGAAGTAAAGCATACTGGGATGAAAGCCTGAAATGGCTCACCATTGTCTGTCTGTCTTATCACGTTATGATTGTATTCTGCTCCTAAGAAACCAAACTTGGGATCTTAGATACCTCTGTCAGCTGGAATCAGATCCTTTCCAGGCCACTGTGGTTGAGTATCCATTGGAAAGCCTGATCTGACTGTCTGCTTATAGTTCTTTATGAATGAAAATGGGCCTTCCTTCCTTAAAGCTGTCTTTTATCTGTTGGTGGTGATGCCTCAGGGGAAGGGAGAGGATGTGGGGTAATGGCACTGGAGCATGTTCTAAAGTGAAGTTTCCCAAAATGCAGGCTGTACATCCTAACAATGAATACTTACAAATCCAGGATGTGCTGTCATCCAGCAGCTGGAGGCAACATCTTAACATTGCTGGAAGTGCATCCAGAGACTCTGCAGTGGATTCTTTTATCCAAAAGACTATACATAATTGCTGTGACCTTTTCATTCGTTTTTGCATGACCTATTGCCTCGAACTTCCCCTATGCCAAGTAATTTACTTTCCTATATTCTTAGTCTGTGTAGCTTGCTATGAATTAAGTCTTTATTTACTTTCCCCTTTCACCTGTTTCAGCAGATTTTAATACCTATGGAAAGTCTGCATTCCTTCTGAGGCAGCTGCAAGGCTTGCCCCAAGCTGCTCCTTTGTGCACTCAAGAATTTTGTCCTTTCTCACCTCATGGGCCTGCTCTTTGTGCAACACCATCCCTGAAGTCTGGGTAAATGACCCCTGCTTTTCATTCAGCATTATCTGTCACTTCAAGCTGAGAGGATATAGCCCTCACATTGTCCCTGATGCTTGTGCTTTTAAACCATAACTGGTTTTAGGTGCCTTCTGTTATTTCCTCTTCTACTTTCAACTATACTTCCAGCTACAAAGAGTATGTTCACTTGATTCAATTCTTGTAGCTGTATTTATACTTTCTCTGGCTTCATGGCTTTTCTGAAATGAGCTTACTTAAATTGACTAGGTGTAGGATACTGTCAAATGTGCAAGTATGCCATATGAACAGTACATCCCAGAAGACCCGTGAAAATGTCAGTATTAAAGAGTGTGTACTGTAAATTTGAATATAAACCCTAATCTTTTGTACTTCTGTTTTCAGAAGTGAGTGTGCTTGTCATACGGCTTCAGGAAGCTTAAGGCTTCCTGAACCTAGACAAGTCTTTCAGATTGTATGTGTGCAAGATTGCTGCTTGGGGTTGAGCAGGTATCATACTGATAGCATCTTTGCTTATTCTGTAGTGTCTACCTTCATCTCTGCTCTTACCTTATGGCACCTTGCAGCATCTATCATTGGACAGAGGTGAGCAGCCACATCCTGGATTTAGGGAGAGAGCATGTGGAGTGAGCACCTGACAGACAGCAAATTTGCCTGCTCCATTCCTTGCTCTTCAAGCAGCTCTGCTCACTTATGACTGCACAGATCCTCCCTTGTTCCTGCCTGCTTGATGCACTTGTGAATTTCCCTGTTATAGTTTTGACACAGATGTCACAAGACGGCAGTAGATGAGGTGCTGAGAAAATTCAATACCTGTAGTATCAACTGGCTGGGAGGAAAATAGCAGACCTGAGGGGTTTCTTTGCAGCGGCCAAACAAACCCTATCAAAAACATAAAACAAAAAGCCTGCATGATTCCAGTGAGTTCCTGGTTGCTATATAGTAGTGACTGAAATTTAGTTGTCTGTAGTATCTTTTTCAAAAATGGTCTCTGGGCTTTTTGCCTATTTCATCTCTCCATCTTAACTCTTTCCCTTATTTTCTCTCTCATTCTCAGATAGAATCATAGAATAGATAGGGTTAGAAACAGCTTTAAGTTTACAGAAAATTAACTTACATAATTAAACATATATTTAGCACCTCCAAAAACACATGTAAGAAATTCCCTGCTCCCTACCATACCACATTACACGGTTTTGGTATTGTACCACCCCTTCTATCCCACACTGCCAGGAAATGGGGGTTACAGCACCATAATAGTGTGAAGAAGAGAGAGTTGCTGAAGTACCTTCTTTTTCTTCTTCATTACATGCTACTGTAGAAAATCCAAGGCACAGTTTCACATTTTAACTTTCCCGACAATAAAGCCAGTTGAGTAGATTCCTGATTTCCCAAATTCCTAGTCATAGAATCATACAATCATAGAATAGTAAGGGTTGGAAAGGACCTCAAGATCATCGAGTTCCAACTCCCCTGCCATGGGCAGGGACACCTCCCACTAAACCATGCCATCCAAGGCTATGTCCAACCCCACCTTGAACGCCACCAGGGATGAAGCATTCACAGCTTCCCTGGGCAACCCATTCCAGGGCCTCACCACCCTTACAGTAAAGAATTTCTTCCTCAGATCCAATCTAAACTTCCCCTGTTTAAGTTTAAACCCATTACCCCTTGTCCTCTCACCACAGTCCCTAATGAAGAGTCCCTCCCCAGCATCCCTATAGGCCCCCTTTAGGTATTGGAAGGCTGCTATGAGGTCTCCACGCAACCTTCTCTTCTCCAGCCTCAACAGCCCCAATTTTCTCAGCCTATATTCATACGAGAGGTGCTTCAGTCCCCTGATCATCCTCGTGGCCCTCCTCTGCACTTGTTCTAACAGTTCCATGTCCTTTTTATGTTGAGGACACCAGAACTGCACACAGTACTCCAAGTGAGGTCTCACGAGAGCAGAGTAGAGGGGCAGGAGCACCTCCCTCGACCTGCTGGTCACACTCCTTTTGATGCAGCCCAGGATACGGTTGGCCTTCTGGGCTGCAAGCGCACACTGCCGGCTCATGTTCATTTTTTCATCAATCCACACCCCCAAGTCCTTCTCCGCAGGGCTGCTCTGAATCTTCTCCCCGCCCAATCTGTAGCTGTGCCTGGCATTGCTCCGAGCGAGGTGTAGGGCCTTGCACTTGGCATGGTTAAACTTCATCAGGTTGGCATCAGCCCACCTCACAAGCGTGTCAAGGTCCCTCTGGATGGCATTCCTTCCCTCCAACGCATCAACCGAACCACACAGCTTGGTGTCATCGGCAAACTTGCTGAGGGCGCACTCAATCCCACTGTCCATGTCACTCACAAAGATGTTGAACAAGACCGGTCCCAGCACCGATCCCTGGGGGACACCACTCGTTACTGGTCTCCAGCTGGACACTGAGCCACTGAGCACTACTCTTTGCGTGCGGCCATCCAGCCAGTTCTTTATTCACCGAGTGGTCCACCTATCAAATTGATGTCTCTCCAACTTAGAGAGAAGGATGTCATGTGAGACAGTGTCAAAGGCTTTACACAAGTCCAGGTAGATGACATCAACTGCTCTGCCCCTGTCCATCAGTTCCATAGCCCCATCATAGAGGGCCACCAGATTGGACAGGCAGGATTTCCCCTTAGTGAAGCCATGCTGGGTGTCACCAAGCACCTTGTTGGTTTTCATGTGCCTCAGCATGCCTTCCAGGAGAATCCGCTCCAAGATTTTGCCAGGCACAGAGGTGAGACTGACTGGTCTGTAATTCCCTGGGTCATCCATTTTCCCCTTCTTAAAAATGGGGGTTATATTTCCCTTTTTCCAGTCATTGGGAACTTCACCTGACTGCCATGGTTTTTCAAATATAATGGACAGTGGCTTAGCAACTTCACTTGCCAGCTCCTTCAGGACCCGCGGATGGATTTTGTCAGGCCTCATGGACTTGTATACATTCAGGTTCCTAAGATGTTTTCGAACCAGATCCTCTCCTACAGTGGGCCCAGGGTCTTCATTCTCAGAGTCCCTGCATCTGCCTTCCAAGACTTGGGTGGTGTGGTCAGAGCATTTGCCAGTGAAGACCGAGGCAAAGTCATTAAGAACCTCATCCTTCTCCAAATCCAGGGTAGCCAGTTCTCCTGATAGTTTCTGGAGAGGGCCCACGTTGTCCCCTAGTCTGTCTTTTGTTTGCAACGTAACTATAGAATAACAAGTAACAATAATGTAACTATAGATAACAAGTAACCTGATTCTTTGCTGTTCTCGCTGCTGTGTCCAACCCACCTTTTCAAGCTGATTGTTTCCTTTTTCCCCCCATGCCTCTTGCCCTGCTTCTGTATTTAGTCTTCTGAACCTAATGGTTCAAATTCTTTAAGACCGCTCTAGTGGCAGGGGAAAAGGAAGCCCCCTAGTTAACCACAGCCTCTCAAAAAAGCAAAGAAGATGCTATGAGCAAAATAACATCTCGTTGTGATTGGCTGGCTTTTTTATGAGCCTTTAGTGGCATCCTGAGAGTTTCTGCTTAATTATCTGATTTGTATTATCTTTATTATTCTGTTAGTGTTTATTACCTACTTCTGCATGTTTTGAGGAAAAAAAGAAAACAAAAAAAACAGGCATGGTTATTGAACAAACATACGTTTTTTTACCTGCAGTGTAGCCCTACAAATCACAAGGGGCTCTCATCAGAGATTTTGAGTTGAGTCTTGCAGAAGGTCAGGGATGGAAATCCTGTATAGATTATCGAGCAAGCTAAAAAGTGAACCAAGTCCCTGTTTACGTGGCATTCATACAGGTGTTTGGAAGGAGTGCAAGAAAACAGCAACTGAGATACTGCATCAGATACCCTAAAACCGTCTGGAAGACAATAGCAACTGTCTTTCATCTGATGAAAACCAAGAGCTCCCTCAAAACTCCATTAAGCCTGTTCTTGGATTGTCAAATAATAGTCTTTTCTCAGTTTCACTGAGAGACTATAATGGACGTGTAATGAGCTGAAAGGATGGCCTTGGATTAGAAGCTTGCTAATAGAGGAAATTCTAGGACTGAAAGTATGACAAAATGATGAAAATGGAGAACCAGAGAGTTCTGTGCCAGGAACAAGTGTTGGGTGGACTGCATGATGAGATGGAGAAACCTGCAGGTAGAAGATGAGTCTTAAACATTCTCTTGCTTTGAGACCTCAAGCATGAATTAATGAATACGCTGTGTTACGGAAGATAAAAATCATTCAAAACACAATGTATGTGGGGGAACTGTGATTGGTTTTAAAGTCATGTCTTGCAAGGGTTGGGCACTGTCCCATTGTGATAATGCAGGTCTGCTGACAGTCACTGAGCAGCCATCTCACAAGTGATAGCATCTGAAACAAAAAATACAGAATATGTTGCTTTGGCATGGTGTGCTGCAGCCGCCTTCTTGGTCTTGCAACAAAAGTAGCCTAGGCAGTGTCTGAAAACACATGTAGAGAGCTCATTGCTGGTTGCTCGATATCCTGGAAGTTCCCTGGGCCTCCGAGCAAGGCAAACTGATGGGATTGCACATGGTATGCTGCCGGTGGTCTAGAATACACAGAAATGCATCAGTAATTGTTAAATCAAAACACCGGTAAAAGGCAACACACATTCCACACCTGGAAAATTCAAGAATGGAGAAGAACAGGGAGTCAGGAGGTAACTGCACCCTGGATTTTTTTTCCTTAAATTTGCATGGGGATTTAATTATTTACATGTTAGGGGATATCAGATATCAGCTGAAGGATTTCTTTCCCCCGGACCCTATGGGTAGGTTGCTTCATGGCTGTCGTTGAAAAATTTCCTGTTGTTATCCAAAGCATGCTATTGCACCCTTTAGTTCCTAGAAACACAAGGCACCTGAACTTGGGGGAACGCAGCCATGGTAGGGCCTGTTCTGGCACTGAAGCATATATGTGGAATATTAACCTGAAAGAAATTTATAGAATTACATACAGCCCTATTATAAGTTAGGATCTCATAATAAACCAGTGCATGCTATTCTGCCTTTCTGCCGTTAAATCTAAATTACAACAGAGGGAAAAGTCAGTGGAAACTAATTGTATGGCTAATTAAAACAGTTTGAAAGGAAGCAATTGCGAGAAGAGAAATTGCGTTATAGGCAAGAGGAGAGGATGGTAAATGTTTAAATATGCAGCTTTCAGATGTCATTTTTCCTCAGAGAATGCCCCCCATATGAGAAGTCTGCTATTGAGCTGCATTCAACCTGTAGGGCAGGAAGTTTTGTACAGGAAAGGTAGAGGCTGGAGGCAGTGACAACCAGTGTGAGAGTCTTGGGATTGAAAACAGATTTTTAAGGTTTATTTTTCATTTTCGTCACAAGTTCCATAAAGTGCTTAAAGGGAATTTGAAAAAAATTGGAGTGCTTTCTTCCAAAGACAATGAAGGCAGAAGCAACTGAGAAGAGTAGAAAACTTTCAAAGCGCTGAATGGAGGACACAATGAAACCCAGTGAAACTTTGGAAAAGCTAGTCAGAAAAAATAATGGAGAGAAGAGAGAGAAGTAATTTCAGTGGGATAAGTGGCCCCACTTGAAAGACACCTCAGTATTTAGTTCTTTAAAATTTACAGTAAAGGGTGATAGTAAAGGCCCATGTAGGTGTTCAAGTTCCTTTTTCGCTGGTGCAGTCTATTAAAAATACATGTTGATGGTTGGTCACGGTTTGGCGAACTTTAAATTTTAATGTTCATTAATTTATTGGTTTTGTTTTGTTTTTATTGTGGAAGCAGAAACAAAGAAGCAGAAAGCTTCTGCCTCTTTTGTATGCCTATATTCCTTGCTTCCCCCCCCCCCCGCAAGTTTTATACAAATTCTTGTTCATCTTCTTTAGTGCTTTTATTACTCCTGATGTACTTATTGCTGGATAGCACACATAACCCTTAGGCATGCATTAACTTGTCTTCAGCCTTCCCTGGTTCCCTTTCCTGCCAGTTCTTCTTTTACTTTAAATATTCATTTAATCTGTCCCATTCTCTTATCAGCCTACAATGTTGTATTTGGGGACATCTCCACTTTTGCTTCATATTAAACCCAGTGTCCTGTACATATACTTTGTAGTCTTTCCCTCGCATTAATTATAACCAAGTCAAGAATTGTGGTGTGTTGATTCCCCATCTGTCTTACCAGCATTTCTTCTGAGCTCATTTACATCCATATTGCTGTATTTATTTGTTATTGCATTGCCAAGACTATTTTTTTTCCTAAGTATAAATTCCTAGCATTTTAAGTAGAGATAAGAAATCTCTTCATTTATTTCCTAGCACTTTGTGTATTGAAGCTACTGTATAAGTGGACAATGGTATGAATTGCTTCAGGTGTATGTTGTCTGCCAGCATTGTGCTGGACAAGTGCCTTCTGGTTTGGTTTTTCTGTAACCCCAGTCCTATTACTGCTCTGTGAGCCCTGGCTAATACAGATGCTTAATTTCTTACCTCTATCTTTTTCTAAAGGTAAACCTTCCTAATAAAACTATTCTTGAGGATCTAGAGAGCAAAGGTTTCATGTGCTTTGTCTTCTATGAAAGCTTATACCAAATACTTCAGTTGTATTGAAGGGATTCTTCCTGTTAGGGAAACAGTGCTTTGAGAAAATCTTGCAAAATTTCCATGACTTGAATTATTGGAGCTCTGATAATGTGAACAATCACATACCATGCACTTCGTAACAGGTAGAGTGTAAAACTAACTTGCAGTATTGCTTTAAAGAAAAAAGTCTCAGCATCTCATAGCTGAAGTACTTCTTGTCTTCTCATGCAACTTGAAATTTAATTTTTAATATTAAAATGCGACAAAAATGTCACTGGTGTAGTAGTAAAAATAGATTTTGCCCATTTTCTGAAACGTGGAGTGTGAGACATAAGTGAGATAGAATTTCCGTGAGCAGGAAAAGAAATATTTTTCTCAGTAGAGGATTGAGTACAGAACAGAGAGGTCAATTTTAAAACCTTTCATTTTGTGTGATTACAGCCATGCTGCAAATGCCATTTCACTATAAGGGAGGACTTTAAATCATACCTTATTTCTTGATTTGTGCTGCAGGTCAGATTAACTAAAACGGTTATTGTGTCACCCTAGAGATTCCTGCTTGCTGCAAGACCAGACTTTAAACCCTATTTTTATTATTAAAAAGGCCAGCAGCAACAAAGACTATTTTACAAGTTCTGAGACGTTTTCATAGCAATTTGATCTTTATACACAAGTTTTTAAAACTCTTTGTACTGCAATTCTTAGCATATGTAAAAATAGGAAAGGGGGGAGAAGGAGCATGAACATTCATTTGCTTCTTGCCTGGAGACTGTCCCCTCTCAATGCCCATCTTGAGGAATGAACTTTGAACAGAACGTGTGTTGGACTCCTGTGTTGTGGTGGAATAGCAGCATCTTTCAGCAGATCCCAGTAGGTTGGATTGAGGGGAAACCTGGTAGTTTGTGGGTCTAATGTATGGTGCAAGTTCCCCTTGCTCCTCCTGAGTTGCCATTACGCGCTTCTATCTTCAAGGAAAAAAAAGTCATCTAGTTTCAAGATACAAACCTGGGTATGACAGTTTCTATTTATATTCTATTTTAGTCAGAGACACCAATATTAATAAAACTGGCCCCTGGAAGGGAAACAATACTAGATGCAGCTTCTCTGTGTTATATTTTAATAAAGTATATATACTACTTTTACTGTCTTTCACTTGCTGCAGTGCTCTTTCTGCCCTAACGTGTGTGCTACAAAACTGTTAAAGATAGATTTGACTCTACATAGTTGCCTCTTGCTCTTTCCTAAACTCGTTTAGGAAAATCTGGCAGTATTTAGCTAGCCAGTATCCTCGGGTATCCCTTGGCGTTGTCTGCTTGTCTTCTCCTGATCCCGTGCTTTTAACTGCTCGCACAGTGTTTGGACACTTAATCTCGCACTATTTAATGGAACAAAACTTGAGGAAAAAATGATTTTTGCTGGCTTCAGCATGGTAATTTGGATGTCTGCCCATATTGCTTAATGGGGATCTGTTGAGTCCATTATGGAGATTGAGTGTTTAAATTCATTTGTCATAATTAGGCTCTCAGAAAAATCCCCGAGATGCCTAGAATGCAACAAGACTGATTTCTTTTTTCCTTTTGCTCCAAAACCATGATGAGATTCTGCCTGATTTGGAAAATCCTCTTGACTGTTTGCAAGGTTGAAAATGTACTGAGGGGAGTAGATGATGACATGCATTTCCAGCATTGTCTTGGGAACTACCTTGTCAAAGGTACACCAGTTCTGTTTCTGTGAAGCTCATCTTTCCCTTACTGGGCACCAAGTGTCATCCTGTCTGGTTATCTGCCAGCACTGCCTTCCAGCTCCAGCAGCAGTGCTTGCTTGCAGGGTGTCTGTGGCGACGGCATGCTTTGTCAGCTTGAATTGTGTGGGGTAAATGGGGATGGTGTCCGGGCACTACCCAGTCCTCAGCCAGAGCGGCATTCTGGCGCTCTGCCAGGAAGCATTCAACCCACTCAGTCCCCTGTACCTCGTGCTGATTGCCAACCCAAAGCCTCTTTGTATTATCATGAAATCAAAATGGTTTGGGTTGGAAGGGACCTTAAAGATCATCCAGTTTCAGGTCACCTTCCCCTAGTCCAGGTTGCTGCCAGCCACAGCTTCTCTGGGCAACCTGTGCCAGTGCATCGCCATCCTCGTAGTGAAGAATTTCTTCCTAATACCTAATGTAAAGCTCTAGTCTTTCAGTTTAAAGCCATTTCCCCTTGTTCTGTCACAGCCTGTCCTTGTAAAAAGTCCCTTGTCCTTAGTCTTTACCACAGCTGCCCATGAGCATCAGCTGTAAAAAGGTGGAGTATTCTTTCAGTACTCTGCAAGCCAGTGACCAAGTGTTCAGCAGCCACCCCTTTTTGACATATTTAACTGCACTGAGCTGGTTTTATGTGTTTTGTAGGGTTGATGGAGAGGGGGGATATGTTTTCTAATGACTCCTAGGGATGGAAGCATAAGGTTAGGCTAATAAAGGTTTCTGTTTTGTTTCCTTGTTTTAAGTTTAATGGTTTTAAAAGTCCTTTTCATTTTAAGTGTAATGATTCTTAAAAAGTGAAGCAAATAATCTTACCCCTTCTGGCTTTGTTTGCCACTGTAGCCTTTTGGAAATTTGCCCCAGAGTAATGCCATGTGCATGGCATGTTGTAACGCCTCTTCTCTTGGCAAGGAGACTGTGGTGTACGTGCAACTACTGTGATGACTGAACTACGTTGCTAGTAGGAAGGTGTACTTCTGCAGGGATACTCTGTAGTTGCCTGTAAACCAGGGTGGCTGCAGGTGTCGGAGGCCTGGGCAGCCGGGGCTGGAAGCCAGCACATGCCTCTGTTAAAGAATCTTGGTGTTTTATTGTTCCAAGTCAATCCAGGGAATGATGAAGATGTCACATAAAAATAGGTCCTAAGCCTCAGTGTTTCACACAGTTTGTGAAGTTTTGGGTTACTGCTTTAGATGTAATCTTATTTTCCCCCATCCCTGATTGTTTGCAGTGTCTTCCTGGCTTGCATTTTATGCAGGTAGGCTGGCTGGAGGTAGCCTCAGACAATTACAGAACACCGGAAGTTTTCAAGTTTAACGGACATAAAACCTTACAGTCTCTAAAATATTATTAAAAGCAATTCTGTGTGCTTTGAAACAAAGCCAAACAAACCCCCACTCAGAATGGAATTAATTCTGATAAATAAGGTTATAAGTGATTTCACTGCACACAAAAGTAAGAATAGGTTGTCTGGTAAGTGAATGATGGGATCTAGCACTGAGAAAGTGCTACTGCATTTCTGTAAGTAAAAACCTACGTAGTGTGATCAAAGCTGACTTTGCAAACCGTGTTGTTTTCATAACTGAAACATGAGCATGGGCTAGGGAGCTGCTCTAGTTGTATGTCAGATCACCTAAGGGTGATCATCAAACCCAGAAGTTTATGTTTAAGAACAACCTCAACCAGAGTAAACAGAAAAGCTTCCTTCTCTACAGAGAAGAGAGCATTGCCTTCCACCCATGCTCCAAGTGGGACACCTACCAGATCTGAAAGCAGTGTGTTGCATTATTAAGGTGGCCAATCCAAGCTACTCAATCTGTTAGTAGACTTGACTAGTTTGAGCTGTAAGGCAGCTGGTATCTAGAGCTATCAAATAGAATGAAGGAATATGTACCTGGATTTCAGACATAAAACTTTTTTTTTTCCTTAATCTTCTTGACTATGGGGTTTTCTCCCATCCCAAGTTTACCTGAGGGGTTGTTTCTAAGGATTTTTGTGTGTTGAACAGCTTTTGGAGATGAGTGAGAATAGATGCATGCAGTGTATCTCTAACTTGCTTCAGGTGTGCCTGAACATTCAAATGTGTTCTGAGAAAAGAAAAAAAGTGAACTGACAGCATCCTGTTCACTTGGATTATAAGATGCTTCAAAATAGCAACATTGGCTGCTGGGTTCAGGTAATGCAGCATGAAGAAACTGAGTGTCTTGCTTGTGCAGTCATGAATTGAGATTTTGAATTAAGAATATGCCCAGTTCAAAGAACTCATTAACTTCAAATTTTAGTACTGATCTGGCCTCAAACCAGTTCTCATCAATGTTTTCTATTAATCAGAAATGGAAAAGCTTATGAGCTGAGGAACCAGCAGCAAGGCTCCTGTTAAGGCTGAGTTGATACCGCAATACATTCTTTCAGTATGGGCTGCAGAGATGTCTGAAGTTGCCATAAACAGAACAAGACCTTTACAATACTGTGTGTCATAATTAATGTAGATGTTTTCTTTTTAAATTAGATGCAACAGTTGGAGTTAGCTCAAATGCAACAAAGAGAAGCCAACCTCACAGCTTTGGCAGCCATTGGATCAAGGAAGAAAAGACCACTGGATTCAGCAAATGTTGGATCTGGGCTAGAGGTATGTAGATGGCTTACAATTACTTGCATGGTGTTGAATCTTCATACTGAGTTATTTTTATCTTTCCTTGTCGGAAGAAGTGAGTATTCTCTCGCACAAAATGGCTGGTTACGTACTGTAAGAAAACTAGTCTGCGTGTTAGATACTTGAAAGGATTGTTTCTGGTAAATTTGATGGGAATGTTTTCTTGTGTGTATAGGAAGAACTGTGGATAAGAGCACTGTGTAAAGGACTGAATGAAATGATGGCTCAGATAAACTTCCATCTGCACTGGAGGGTAACAAAGCTGTGGTGATCTTTCACAGCAGCTAGTTGCCATGGCCCCTTGGTTTTGCTCATGATGGCTGTTTTGGATGGCTTTTGAAATGGCTCTTGCTTTCATATTTGGCTGTGGACTTTTTTCCATGCATAGTGCATAGGCATTCTTTTCAAGTGAACTGTGAGTTCACCTTGGCTAGATCCCCCCACCAACCAATAAATAAATAAAGCTAGGCCATTCAGTTCTTGCAGTAAGACAG
Organism: Amazona ochrocephala; assembly: GCA_039720435.1. NCBI lineage: Eukaryota > Metazoa > Chordata > Aves > Psittaciformes > Psittacidae > Amazona > Amazona ochrocephala. The sequence continues at coordinate 49,334,380 of CM077876.1, read as the reverse complement.
ATTATCTTTTCTGGCTCGTGCTGCATTTTAAAATTGCCTTGAAGGTGCTTTTAACAAATCTTTGTCTGAACAAATCTCTCAGTGTTGTGTTGGAGATTGAGTTTCTGGGACCTGGGAAACTTGTGGGACTGTAGAAGTTCTTTTCAGGGAGACTGACAGCCTACTACTGTTAGAGGCCATAATCTTGGCTGGAGACAGCAGAAGTGTATTGCAGGCTGCCATTCAACTGTTGTTGCCAGTTTTGCCCCTTTTTCTCACAAAGCCTTGATATTGCTCAAGTGGATGGCTGGTTGACGGCTGACCAGAAGCCTGGTCAAAAGAGCAGAAGCCTGGAAAGTAACTCTCATGTGGAGGAAGTGGTAGTAAAGTTGTCCTTTCTGATAAACCTTACATCTTTTTCATTAAGTCTTTTTCACTGTTGTGGTTTAGGAAGCTGAAATAGATGCTAGGATTGAAAACACTCCAGCGTTTTTGCATATATGCAACTATAATGTCTGGAAGGACCTTGTATAAAGCTCAGTTATTTGCAGTGTAACTGAGACAATGGTGGCATCTGTCCTGTAGGTTTTCCCTCAGCCTGGGCTGTGACAAGAGACTTGTCTAAGGAGCCGAGGTAGACGTTTTTTTCTGATTTTCATTTTTTTCCTGACATGCAGACACAATTAGCTCCTTGAATGCTTCATTTACTGCAAGTGAAGGAATCTGCATCTAACAAGCTGCAGAAAGCAGCTTTCCCAGCTTTTGAGCAGCTATTCTTCATTTCTTTGAAGTTTTTTAATGTACTTTCACATCAAGCTGAAGGTATAGTTACTTTTTTATAATACCACTGGAAAAACTTGAAAAAATGAGTCTAGCACACGAATGACTTTCCCCATCCTTTTCTCGTCTTCCCCCGAGCTTCTATCGAGTAACTATTCCTGTTCTTCGTAGTGGTTTTCTATAATTATTGGCGGATTTGTTTCTGAATATTTAACAAGTCTGCCTGTTAGGTACTTTTCAGTTATTTCTCATCGTCTGCGGTGTGTCTGCTTTATTAAAAGCTTCATGAGATTGTGCCAGAATGAGACAGATAACAGTGTTGCTGTTAAAAGGTGGTGATCCATTATTTACATTGCCAGTTCAAAAGAACACGGACATAACGTGCCTCAGAGTGGCCACAAACCTTGGCAGTATTTCTTTGTCACAAATTTACCTGCTGTATTTTGAGACACTTCTCATATAAGTTGCTTTACTAGACTGAGTTGTAAGGGCAGTAGATGGAAGCAATTCTGCCACTGAAACTACTTTTCTCACATGCTATCTTGCATTCTTCCAGTACCTAGTACTTAGGCTTCATGCTACCGGGAAGCAATTCTCTGCAGGACTTCTTTTCTTTTTTGTGAAATTATGCAGGGTAGCAAACTTGAGAGGGATGTTTAGATTTAGATGTTTAAGTGTCCAAATACATCTGAGAAGGATTTATAAAGGGCTTAAGACTTCTCATGTAGAATAAAGAACGGTTTTGACAAACAGTCTAATTCAAGAAGCAGAACATTTGTAATACATTCATGATAACATGGCAAAACATCCTAAGCAGTAAACAACATTCCATTCTTCAAAGATGAAAGGAGGTCTTTGAAACTGAAAGCAAGTACAATATGGCCTTAGGCTGATACACATTTGGGCATCTTTAAAATCATCTTTTTGGGCAACCTGTCTGAGAATAATTTAAACAGGCAGGATGTACTTTCTCATTTCAAATTGTAGATAGAGACACCTTTACTCTCAAGTAATCTTAAATGTCAGAACTTTCTGACTGCAATGGCAAGGAGTAAATCTCTGCATAATACTCCTGTGACCTTTTTTCTTCAGCCTGATATCTTGGTAGACAGGAATGATGAAAGAAGTTATTCTTGGATATGAGTGATCTTCTGACACTATTGAATGAAATCACTGGTGCTAACCACATTAAGTTTTTTAACTCAAGACTTCAGCTTTCCTTGGGTAATGTTCTTTGTACAATGTTTGTATTTCTTACATCCATGTTAGAGCAAAGTTGACTCTGTTCAGCTGCTTCTTATTGTTGCCTACTGCAGTAATTAAAGGTAAGGAATTGTTTCAAGCCATTATTGATGTAAAAAGAAGCCCTAAGGTATTTCGGGAGACAGGGAAGAAATAATCAGTTATAGTACGTATTAAAAAAAGTGAAACTCTGTAAGCAAATTTGTTACCTATTTGCCTTTCATTATTCAGTACCAAAATTTAATGGGTACTGGAAGAGAGCAGCTTAGCAGACTCGGTTGGTATGGATCTGCTGCCTTCTGTTTTGGTGTGAAGGGCATTTTGTTAGCATACCATGTTTCCTTTCTCCACAGACAAGTACCTGTGTTTAATTGGGATGGTTTTTCAGCCCTAGGTATCTGTTTCTCTGCACTGTGCCACCCGACTTTGCATCTTGTCTGGAAAGTCTTTTTTCTGTGGTAGTTGAATGCCTGATTCCTGCACATTCATTTTATCTTGTTATTTGAAATTCTGCTTTCTGTACTTGGTCTTCTAGGGAAACCTGTTATGGATTATTTTAATCTGGGAACTAGCACATGTGGTGACACAAGCATTAGCTTTACAGCTAGAAGCCTGATTACCAGCAGCCACATAACTTCATAGTGTGGCAGGTAACAAATAAAGAGGTTCTTGCCCCAAGGAGTCTGTCAACTAATTTGGACCTAAAAGCAATATAAAAAGGGTGCTCTCTATCTTGCCTTGATTATTGCTTATGTATCCCTAAACTTGAAGTAGCAGTAGGGACAAATCCATGATGTTCATGGAATGGAAAAGTAAGGCTAATGCTCTAGGCCTAATTAAAAAAGAAAAAGGCACCGGTATAATGTGAGCGCTTTTGTCCTTGTTGGAAACACTCATTTGGGTAGTTCTGCTTGTTCTTTTCACTGCAACTTAACATTTGAATGGTATTGTTCAGAAAGAGCAATTTGAGAAAACCCTGGTAAGAAAATCTCTGTATTGTGAAAATGTGTTAATTGCTGCTACTTGTATTCCAGAGGTGGTGATATCTTCATCTCTGTCATTGTGGTCCCCCTGGACACTTTTGGATACAGTGAGGAGGAGAGGCCTTTGGAATTGATTCATGTGCATTTTCGGGTTTGTGTATTTGTTACCCCCAGTTTGGAGGCATGTGGTGAGCAGTAATAAATTAAAGGGTGGGAAGAACTGAAAAATAACTCATCTTGAGAAGGGAGAACACTTCTAAAACAAATCAGAAAAAAGTAAACTTGAAGCCACAGACTCATTTTCCCAATTCTGTGTTCTGTCTCATAGTCTTTATTGGTTGGTAACATGCCCCATAATGTTTCCAATGCTGACAAATAGCCAAAGATATTTTTGGATTAAGTTTTATTGCTTTTCTGATGACAAAGCTACTTTGGAAACAGCTTTGTCTCATTCTCACTGTAACTGTGGAGTCTTTCTTAGAAGTTTGAAAACCCTTGCAGATATTTAAAGCTTATTTCTGTGAGAAACAGGCTGCAGTTCTGAGCGCTTAAACTTTCTTTGCTTTTATCCAGCGGTGTTCTGGGTCTGAGGTAGTCTTTGACCTTGAACTGAGAGCTGTGTATTTATGTGATATCATGCAGCAGGGAGGGGAAAAAGCCTATATATCACTAGGAGACTTGGCTGTTGCTCTTACGGTCAGCTTCTGAAGACTGTGGTTGGACCATCGTTCTGCTTTATACAGGAAAACTCGGGTGCCTGCACTTCGGTGTAATTTTTACATTAAGGACTTGGAAGTGGTGCAGTCTGTCTTGCCCTGAAGTGCTGCTGTTGGTGTCCCCTTCACTCGCCTTCTTCCAGGTTGGTCACATTGACTGATTCAGGGGTAAATCTTGTGTTAAATCTTCTTTCTTTTGCCTGATCCAGTTTCAAAGGAAATTTCTGCCTCCGAGACACTGTTTGTGGCTGTTCTGTCCACTGCCGAGGCTGGCTACTGTTACGAAGTGTGGGTCTTGCCTTGCCACCTGTAGTCTAGCTCTGCTGTAGAAACTTAAGCTACTGCAAGTAGCTGCTACAGCGGGAAATGGTGCAGCTGACATCCTCAGGTCAGTGCAGAGCCATTCAAGTACGGTCTTTCTGTCAAACTCCTAGCTCTGGTCAACATACTTAAAATAATGTGATACTTCCAGGGTGATCTAACAGCAGCCCACCAATAAGCTTGTATTCTTCTGGGAAGAAGTTTGGCAGGAAATGTGAGAAATGTCTTGTTTACCACACTGGTCATTGTTCCATTTTAAATATTGATTGTGAGTGGAGAAAATAAATCTCCGAATCTCTTCATTGTTAGCAGAACTTAAACTTAACCACCTTGCTTTACAGTTTAGGATGTTGGAATGCATGCTGATTGAACGTATTCTGTATGTGGTGCTTGTTTAAGCTTTAGAAACGCTCTTTAGGCTGACCTAGGAAGAATTAAACCTCTGAGCAGCAAGCCTTTTTCTGCAGAATGAAAGAAAACCTCAACTCTTCTTAATAATTGGAGAAGAGAGATTGTTTTGGTGTTTTTTTGTTTTGTTTTTTTTTTTCCCACTGTGTGACAATCAAATCGCTTTCGGGTTTTTTGGCATTTGCAGGAGGGATGTGTGATAGTTAAGGGTTATGTGGCTTTACACTCTTAAAAGCAGTAGCTGTAGAAGTTACTGCCACCTTTTTGGCCATAAGCTCTTCCGATGAGAGGACGCATCAACATTCATCAACAAGAATTGTTAAGGATGTGATTGTGTCTAAATGTGACTTCAATGCAGAAGTTGGCTCTGTAGCGAATGATGATAGGTTTGCTGTTCCCTGTATATCCAGAGGATGCAGAGATGCTGCTGGCTGGTGCTTGGCAGTGGTGTGTGATAGTCTGCTAAAATAATTTCTTAAAAGCTGCAGAAAATGAACTTAAAAGCAATCACTTTAAATTGGACCTAGGCTTACTTGCATGTAGGTAGGTGTTCACAGCCAGGTTACAAAATCTGTTTCTATACTTGAGGGATTTCTCTCAATTTGTGTCTCTACCACCCCTTGTCCCAGCCTATAGGTCTAAAGTGATACAGGAGGGCGGTGTTGGTGTGGGGAAGGGGTTGGGGGGGGAGGAGGAAGGTTCTTTGCTTATGCTTAGCGTATGCAGACTCTTGATTTCAGTTTCTGGTTCTTATTCAAGCTATCAGACAATGGAAGAGTCTACGGTGGGGTCATACCTTGGGGAAAGAGGGGAGCTGAAAGTGTTACTGCAATTATAAAATATGGCTTCGGCATCTTAAAATCTGCTGCAAGATTAAGCACATAGATATGTGCTTATATAAGTACAACCCTGTCAGCTAGAGAGTTTCAATTTCAGTGCTGATTCTTCTGGCTGCTGTCAGTCTAGGCCGTACAATTGATGTGAATTTTTCCCCATGTAAATAGGCAAAAATATTCTCGTCTGCCATTCACACACTTGAGAAATAGAGTTCATTGGCCCATATTGTGCCTTCTCTGTGCTAGGGATGAACTTAATTCTTCCTATGTGTGAAAGATATCTGCAATTTAAATGACTAATTGCATTGTAGCTTTAGGCTGAAGATATTGGTAATGTGCAAATGTTGATGACATGTGAAGGGTCAAGAGATTTATAATTTAGCTGACAATACATTGCTTAAAATGAAGTGGCAAAGAGCCAGAAAATTTCAGCTTAATAATTGTCTATTAACTAACATGACATATTTGTATAGTATTCATTTCCTCCAGGTACAGATTAAGCATCTGATGTACCCATATGAAGTGACATGCGTACATGAATCTTGGGCATAATAGTGAATAAACTGACATTACATTCGCAGTAATTTGTTTCAATATGTAAAACGTGTTGTTGCCTACTTTTGAAAGGACTTGTAGGAATATTGCAATGAAATCTGAGGAAAAATGTGTAGTTGAATAGAGTTCTCTATTATATAGATCTGACAGCTTTGTGCTGCAGATAACATCATAAATATACATGTTTGTTTTCAGCTGCATGAGAAGCAGCCTGGAAAAAGATCTAAAGCCTTTCAGTCATTGGATTGATCTACCCTAATGGTCTATAAGGTTAAAACCCCCCAGCTTTCCCAAATCCCAACCACTTAACGCAACCAACTTTATTTTTGAAAAATAATCATGTAAATATTGAGTAATGTGGTCTTTGGTATTGTGAATGTGGGAGTGTTTCTATTAGGCTAAGGTTTGTTAGAAAAGGGAGCATCGGTAGGCTGGCTTGTAAACAAAGTATTATCAACTTCTTTCACTGTGTTTTCTCAGGCTTAAATTAGGCAGTTATGTGTAAAGCAAAACTGTCACAATTCTGACAGGGTCTCTTTGTTCCCCTTTGCTGCTGAGGGAGACCCAGGAAAGTGTTTTTGTGCTTCACAATGTGTTAATGGCTTTTTAACCTTTTTGCCTCCTGTGAGACAGGAATGTGTCCTGTGTTTTACAGCTGAGAAACTGCCATACAGGGTACGCTAGATACCACCGACCTCAGTGTGACCACAGGTGACAGAGCTGGGGGTTGAAACCTGGATGCTTTTGGCTCTGACTCGCTAGGTGTTCTTACCACCTTCTGACAACGTCTCTGCTGCACACAGCTGTAATATTTCAGTGTTTGGAGATGTTATTGAAAACTCTAGTGACTTTGCTTCCTTCTGGTGGTGGTGTTCTTTATAATGTGCAGCAGAGCTGCAATGACAGTTCACTCTCTTAGGATCTTAGCTCTGGGACTGGGATATGTTTGTGCCACACCAAAAGCTGAAACGAGAACTCTTGGTTTGACTTTTGACTGAACGCTTTGCTCCCTTAAAGTGTCTCCCTCTCGAGAGTTTAAAGTTTTGCCATTGATTGGTGTGAAGCCACTGAATTTGAGAAGGGAGCCAGGAACAGCTCACTGAGCCTCATCCAAACTTGGTGGGAGGGAAGTTGTCTGCTGACCTCACTGAACTTTGTTTCAGGGCCTGTAGAAGAGCTCTGTGCAACTTTGGTATCCATGTCAATATTTGTGATGCGGACTTGTAGGTGACATACTCCAGGTACCTCAAAGACTAGGAATAAGGTGGTGATGGTAGCTCAGGTAAATTCAGAGCCTTGGTGCAAGCTGTGGCTCTCAATCAACTTCGCTCTTGCCTTTTCAGAGTTGGTGTTTAATTCTCAGTCCAGCCACTGGAGGGAGCTCTAGAGATCGTAAAACAGGTTTCAAGAGCAACCTGTGAACAAAACTAGCTGCTAAACAGGCATGGGACTGCCGCAGGAGCTCCGCAGTATATTCTGCTGCCCAGATCAGTGACAGCAACTGATCTCTGTCAGCTGTGTATAAAAGGCTCTAAGGATGAAGAAAGGGTGACAGCACGTTGCTTTGGCAAAGTTGATGATTTGGCTTGACTCTGAGGATATCCAGCGGGACTTTGACACTCTTGTGAGGTGGGCTGATGCCAACCTGATGAAGTTTAACCATGCCAAGTGCAAGGTCGTACACCTGGGTCGGAGCAATGCCAGGCACAGCTACAGATTGGGCGGGGAGGAGATTGAGAGCAGCCCTGCAGAGAAGGACTTGGGGGTGTGGGCTGATGAAAAAATGAACATGAGCCGGCAGTGTGCGCTTGCAGCCCAGAAGGCCAACCGTATCCTGGGCTGCATCAAAAGGAGTGTGACCAGCAGGTCGAGGGAGGTGATCCTGCCCCTTTACTCTGCTCTCGTGAGACCTCACTTGGAGTATTGTGTGCAGTTCTGGTGTCCTCAACATAAAAAGGACATGGAAGTGTTAGAACAAGTGCAGAGGAGGGCCACGAGGATGATCAGGGGACTGGAGCACCTCCCGTATGAAGATAGGCTGAGAAAGTTGGGGCTGTTCAGCCTGGAGAAGAGAAGGCTGCGTGGAGACCTCATAGCAGCCTTCCAATACCTGAAAGGGGCCTATGGGGATGCTGGGGAGGGACTCTTCATTCGGGACTGTGGTGAGAGGACAAGGGGTAACGGGTTTAAACTTAAACAGGGGAAGTTTAGATTGGATCTGAGGAAGAAGTTCTTTACTGTGAGGGTGGTGGGGCCCTGGAATGGGTTGGCCAGGGAGGTTGTGAATGCTTCATCCCTGGCGGCGTTCAAGGTGGGGTTGGACATAGCCTTGGATGGCATGGTTTAGTGGGAGGTGTCCCTGCCCATGGCAGGGGGGTTGGAACTCGATGATCTTGAGGTCCTTTCCAACCCTTACTATTCTATGATTCTATGATAGGCCAAAAGCAGGACTGCTACCATTGTGGCCTCCTGGGGCTGTTTTTAAGCCAGCTGGCGTTCTTGTTGCTATGAAGGGTGGGTTCCAGTGCTGTTGCCACAGCACCTTACCTGGCATATGAACAGGGTCTATCAGCTGTTGGTACCCAGGTTGACTGGTCGTATCTGTGCTGGTAGTTGCCATTCCTGGGCTGCATGTCTGTCATTTCTCTCTCAGAAGGAAAGCAGAGTGCTGGGGATTCTGTGGAAGTCAGGAACTTCAGGATATGGCTGACATTAGTTGCTAGTTAAGGCACTAATAATTAGATGTTGCAGAAGGGGGGAATACAGGCTGGTGGCAGCACCCTTTGCTAACATCGGATCTTCAGGGATACACTTTATATTCACTTATCTTTGTACTTGTCTGTAGCCTGGTTGAAAAGTAGCACTTTTCACTTCCCCTCAGAAGAGGCTGTCTTGGGGTAGGCTGAAGGCATTTGCAGTGAAGAATCCCCAAAACAGCAAGATGCAAGCAGTTGCTGCCCAACTGGAAGGAACATAACAGAGATGTCTGGGAGCAGAGAGCAAACTGCTTTTCCAAACAGAGTATTTAAGGTCTCAGAAGCAGTGTGAGGGAGCTCCTGTGCAGGAAGGGGTATACGAGTTGTAAAGGAGAGGACTTCTGGCTGTTGCCTAGGGCCAGACAAGATCAACCTTCTGCCCAACAGGAACTTTTGGTTCTCTAAATGGTTTTTTACAAAAGTTAGGCAGTACATCGCCCTCCACTGCTTGGTCCAAAACCAAACCATAAAAGACCAATGTTTTGATGCAGCTGTGGAGGACGGTAGCTAAAAGGAGTTAGTGCTCATCTCCCTATAAACTTAGAGTGAGTCCCCCAGCACAATCCCAGTCAGGTCTGGAATGACTTAGGCTGTCTGTTGGCTTCTTTAATTTTAAACCTTTTGAGCCTTTGAGAGAAGGACCTTTTCTTTTAACTCAGATGTGGTAGCAGCTGTTAGTTGCTTTAACCATATTCAGTAACTATTCAAAGAGTGCCTGGCCTCTGTAATGCTCTACTCAGTACCTCTGATAAACCGGTGTGATGCTACATGGAACTTAGAAGCATGAACTGTCTGATTTAGCAAACACAATTCCAGCACAAGCTTTGGATGTGTTATTACAGTGTAACATCACTTTACATCTCTGCACTGGGCATGATGGGTAAGAATTTAAGAATAAACAAATCCATAACTGTCTCAAATGCAGGCAGCTTGGCAATTCTGCCCTATTGTAGCATCTCGCAGCTCCCAACAGCATCCAAAGCAGGCTGGGGGATTTGTGCTGCCTGCCTCCTTTTTGTAAGGGAGTGAACAGGATTGAGGTGGCTTTGTTTGGTGTCTCTTTAAAGGTAAGACTTCTAGTCTAATAACTGTTTAGAGAGAAAATACTTTCACCTCAATAAAGTTCTTTGAATTATAAAGGACTTTGCTGTTGGGTTACTGAAAACCCTTGGGGTTTGTTTCATTTATAACATTGCCTCAGGCATTCTGCTGCATCCTGTTGGACTGACCTCCTTTTCAACCCGTGCTTGCAGCTGCATTGCAGAGTTATCTTTTCCCTGGATCCTTCAGGGTTGTCATATGACAAACTTGAACTGTGACCCTTTTGTGTCTTACCAGGCCAGCAGTGCCCTCTCTGAGCAATGTGGCCAGCAGTCTTCCCCACGCACACATTTGTTCCAAGCCATTTAACAAACTGAAAGTTTCAAATGATGGCATTTCGTAGTGTTTAATAGTATCGACTGTAAAGCAAATGAAATGGTGCTGCATACCCTGCATGCTGCTAGTAAGAAATACAGCTTCCATTTCTGCAATATGCCCTGGGTTTTCTGTGGTTAGTGTGTGCTCTCTGGTAAACCTCTTTTATTTTTTAAATACATTTCAATGCTTCCCCCCAAACAACAGTGGCATTCACTGCTATAGATAGTCCAGCACTGGTATTTGTTTCCAATGTATGGGGGATTTAACCAGATTTCTCTAAGCAAAGTGGGCAAAGTCATTTTGCAGAAGTCTTGCAGGGAGTGTTAGGGTAAGAATTGATATAGTTAACATGGCATCCAAGCAACACCATCTCCGAGTGGTGTTGATGCTGGCAGGCATTGCCTTCCTGAAGTTACAGAGACTGAGCACTCCGATTTGTACAAATTGCATTCATTACCCGGAACTCTCCAGTAGTGATAAGAGACTGGCTGCGTAGCATAGATTGGCTCCAAGATAAGTAGCCAGTATATTGTGCAGCTCATGGTAATCTTCCTCCTCCCTGCCCCTAATAATAAATCTTGGGGCATTTTGGAATGCGTGGGGGTTGCTCATTCCAGTAGCCTGAATGTATAACTACTCAACATCATCATCTCCTACCAATTGTGCTTTCATAACCAAGCGAGGCAGCCAACTGAGATGGATAGACTCAGATACAGTGTTCCAAACATGCAGATGCTTTGACTGTGTGTATTTGTTGTTCCCTTAAAGGACAATTCACAGGTAATGGCAAGGGTAAGAGTTTCTTCTGCCTGTGTTCCAAGGCTAGAGCCCACTCACAGTGATGGTCTTCTTCAAGAAGAGTTACGAACATCTGGCTTACGGTCTGCAAGTGGGAGTGACATCTGTGCATAGGAACTGTGGTAGTACCTTCTTCATAGTTAGCTTGTTCTTTCTCAGTGTAAGCGTTTGTGTTATATGACTTCAGTGAAATGGCAGCTATTCACTTTACCATAACAGTATAGTTTTAAAGAAAGATTTGTCTAAAGAAAGATTTTTTTCTGGCTGCTTTGGCTGAAATAAAGCAGCAACTGGCAAGTGCTTGTTCTGTCTTTTAAGCTATCTAATGTGCAAGGACCGGGTTTCAACATGTAAAGCTGAACATCAGGAGGCTAGGTTTATGCAAGCAGGCAGTATAATCCAACAAGTTCAGTTAAAAACATGTATTTACATGGAATTCTAATAATTTTTTCTCTGTCTCTCCCCCATTTAGGGTTTGAATGGCAACGGAGTTGCTCCTGGATCATCAGGTTTTAGCCTTACAAAACAGCTGCTCTGTCCAAGAATAACCCGTGTCTGTCTCAGGGACTTGGTATTCTGCATGGAACAAGAGAGGGAGATGAAGCATTCTCTAACCTTGTACCACGCTCTTCTGAAGTGATTTGAATTTTACATTTCACCTTGCTGTCTACTGCCAAAGAAAACACTGAAGCATTGTTGCACTGTCTTGAAATTCCAATTTCTGGAAAATGATCCGTTGTAAGGATAACTGTTGTTTACAGATAAACATTTTTATTAAATGCCTAACCTAGCAGCTGTAGGGGTTTTAATAATACTTGGCTTAAACCAGTCTCTAAACCAGTGAAATCACTGAGCTGCACACACAAGCACTTGACTACTACCTGCTTGCATTTAACTGTCATGCAGGGTCTGAGGGCTTGACACGTGTCTGTAGTTCATGTATGATGCTTTCTTCAGTACTCCAGAGTCTGCCACATCTGTTCTACATGTAGTGCCTTCTTTGAATCCAACTTTATTTAAGGAAACAAGTAACACTTTAAATGCACTGCACAGCATGGCAACTGTAATCATGAGCCAGCAGTCAGTCAGTATGCTAATGTATTGCCTATCAGGCTCAGCATCTCCTTAAATTTTCTGGGTTTATAATTACTACTGGATGCTCATTTGTGGAAAGCAAAGTAACAAACGAAAGGAATGAGGGGGTTTTCCTCCCCCTCACCTTGCCTCGACTGCCCTTCCCCTTTCCTCTGAGAAAGTGACTTGGGAAGATGAACAAATTGGTGGTTCTTGTGATTAAAGTACATTAGACAGTGTAGTTAGGACATACTTGGGGGAAAATCTGGAGTTAATAAACTGCAATACAAGGAGTGAAAGACCCTAAAAAGGAAGAGTAAACAGAAGAAACAGTTTATCTTTCTGTAGCATTCAACTTGAGCATAGATGTAGAAAGAAATTAACAAAAGCAACCTTTACTGACTACAAAAAGGGGAAAGCTTGAGATGCATTGAAACTTTGCAGCTGGAGACTCTCTTAAGGAGAAAAGCAGTGTTTACAAAGCACCAAATTCACTGCTTTATTGAGGATACTGATTTAATACCTTAATGTGCTGTAACAGGGAAAATTACCAAATAGAAAGTATTTAGGTAGTTGCCTGGTTTCCATTCAGTAAGAAGGAGGAGGACTCCGAATTATTAAGACTGCTAGGATAGATACAGAGATTTTGTACTTGCTTGGCTTGTGGTGGAAGAAATACCCTCAGGGTCACCCTTCTCCCCAGCCTCCAAACTTTTTCCCTCCCATGACACAGTGCCGTATATAGCATGGCTGTTTCCCAGGATCGGTGGGAAAGGCACTGACTGTATTGAATGGCTTCCTGCTGAAACTTCTTTCTTTCAAGAAATGAGCTTCCTATGGTTTCTTGGCATGCTACTTCAAAACTTGAAGCAATGATTCAAACACCTTCCACTTTCAGAACCACTGCAGATAGTTACCAAATTCATTAAGTTTTGAATCTGTTATGGGTTTTTTTTGTTGGAACAGTAGTAAACAAATCTAGTAAATGAATGCTGTAAATTATTTATATATGTATATATAGCATATATATATATATAAAAGAAGAGCAGTACTTTGAGTAAGCTATAGTTTGCAAGATATTGATGGCATCAGGCAAAATTGTTTTGTATAATTAAATGCTTAGCTTTACTTTTTATGTAAAGTGCGGCATTTTCCATATTTGTGTACTGTATCTTATTGAGCAGATGTTTAAAATTATTTTAAATACTGCATCAAAGCAATTATTTTATTAAAAATAATAAATCAGTATCTTTGTTTCCTAACATGAGCAATTCAGCATCTGAAGCAGTCATCCCCATGACTAATGGCGTGGCTCTGAGAGAGAGCCCCATCTATCTGCCCATCACAGTGCTTGGCACGGTTGCCTCACGTGACATATTAATGATAAACATCTATATTTTAAGGTTTTTAAAAAGAACGAGGTGACAGAGCAGAGGATTACTTGAAGGGAAAGTGGGCAGGGAGAAAAAGCAACCTCTCATTTGTCTGATTTCCCACAGTCAGTCAGCGCAGAGGCTGGGTTTTGTTGTTGGTTGGGGCTTTTTTAACAGCTGGGCAGAAGCAAGGGCTTTGCACGTGTTCTGGGCGGTAAAAACACAGACTTCAGCAATGTGCGGTGGAAACATTGTCCCGACTTATTTTTAAAGCAACTCACAATTAATTAAGTGCAGGTTGGAGAACAAAGATGAACATCTGCGCATTGGCCCGCCTCTTCATCGTCTTTAAACCAGTGCGATACTGAAATGAAAGACGTTGGAGAAAATGATTGATAACTGGGTACATGAAAAGTATGATAGATGGTTCAAGTGCAATGCAGATTGCATGCTTTCATTGTTGCCCTGCTCTTTCACCAGTAGTCCACCACCTCCCTCTACCCCAACCCCAAAAATTTATGCTGTAGTAGCATAAATAGTCTGAGTAGCAGACATTTTCAGAAAGGTTTCTCAGCAGGTTCTTAGGCCTAATTTCAGACAGGACAGAGAAGACCTTGGTGCAAATGCTAAAAGTACTTGTCTCCCTCCCAAGGGTTCAGCCTGCCTCTCATTCAAGCGCAGCTTGGCTTCTGAGAATAAGAAGTGTCCTCTAGAGTATTGCTTAGGGGTCACTTGGGCTTTACTCATGCACAGTAGGAGTAGGAGTAGAAGGAGAGTTAACCAGTAGTTCACTTCCCCCACTTTCAGCAATCTTACTGGGCTTTATGGGAATACTAAAATCACAGTCACAGGGTGATGAGGACAAACCCTGCCATCATGATCCCTTACCTCTTGGTTCTTGGCATGCTCATATTCAAACTTGGGAGCCTAGCAGAAGAGCTGTCTATGCCACTGATGCTGTGAGGGTTCTCCAGCTTGCTCCAGGCACTTCTTGCTGTCCAGATGGTCTGCTAGCCTAGTGGCACCTAGCTATCTGGGCAGCTATCCCTGGCATTCAAGTATTCAGCCTTTAGGGAAAACACTGTATACAGTTGTGGGGGGGAAAGCTGTTGTCACTGGCTCTTGACTACCACTATCTTAGCAGTGCAGTATGCCAAGTTTTGTATGTTACGTGGTAACAAAAGGGGCTTTATACTCTTCCAGCTGCTGCTTTTTCCCTTTATTGGCATTTTCAAGTCTTACCACTGAATCCAGCCCTTTGCACTGTCTTTGACTCCAGCTTTTCCCTTCTCCCCCTGGGAAAGACTAGCCGGAGTGCACTAACACACCCCGCAGCTTTGTTCAAGGTTTAATGAGGAAGGTAGCGGGGGACTGTGAGACACTGCTAGATGATTCCTCAAAGCCATTGCACTCTCTTGGACACTTTGACACGAGTAGCTTAAGGCTACTGTTTGCATGAAGTTGTTCTAAGCCCACTCTCTTGTAGGCACCTGTGTCCTGCCATGTGAGTGCACTGTGCTCTGCAAAAATGCTGTCAGCTGTTCTCCAGGTTCATCTCTTTGCTCTGTTCTTTGCTTTCCTCTTTGTTTGTAATCTCTGGGGTAAAGAAGGAAAGACTAAAGCAAACGAGGATGTCCTGAAGGGGCAGACAGTCAAAGTGATTGGACTTGGCAAAATGGGCTTGCTTGCAGCAACTTCTCAAATGAGGGCTGCTGTGTTTCTGAGGCCAAGTGCTGTACACGCTTCCCTCCGCACATAGCACACACGATGTCGACAAATACTCTGAGAGCTGCATCCAGCCATTGTTATCCAAGGTCTCATGGCTGGAGCCTGCAGCTGTGGAGATAACTACAGTCTGCAACGAAGGCTTTACACCTTTGATGGGTCCAAAATTGAGTACCCAGGCTGAAGAATGTAGCATACCAGACCTCTCTGTTTTGCAACTTTTAGGACTGGGGTCATTACCATGTGTCAGTGGCTTGTCGCATCCTCATCTGATAGCAAGGCTGCCTGTATGCAGGCCACAATGCTAGCATTTCACTTGGTGCAGGCCTTTCGTAAGCTAGATGACCACCTCTGATGGCTTTGTAACACTGAAGGAATAAGCAAGAAACACTGTCTTTTCTTTCTGGATATCAGCTCTTCTTTCCTCTTCTACTATAGGCAAGAGCTGGTCACTTGTTGCCTGCTCTCTGAAGCTATTCTGGCATGTTAGCTTCTAACCTTGCTACCCAGTCTCTCCTCAGGATCCCATGCTTCACAGATCCCAAGCTGCCTCCAGGCAGCCTGCTTTTGAAAAGGCTTTTGCTGTGAAGGAGGGAGGAAAAGGAGGATTTCCATTCTGGACTTGAAAGGCTATTGTGGGGTGGAAGGAGGTGTGGTGCAGGTCAGCTCCCATCAGCCCTGAGGCTGCTCCTTCCTGTGCAGGGAGCAGGTCATCGCAGGAAGCTTGTTTTTCATGCTGGCCAAGACTTCTACCAGGCAGTACTACTTCAGTTGGGCTTTCTACGATGTCCTTGCAGCTGTAGGTGCTTCCGCCTTCCAAGAGATGCTTCCCTGGCAAAGCCACCAAAAATTCATGCTGGAGACCCCATCAGAGCAGGTCATGGTTCTTTTCCCCAACCCCACTCTCACAGTCCTACATCTCTTCCAGGTATCTCCTCTTCAGTCTGTTTCTCTCACAAGTAGGGAAGGGTATAGAGCTGTCTTGTGTGTTTCAGGAGGATGCTGAGTGGTATCTAGATGTGCCCTGAGGACCCAGGGGGTGACCTGATTCGGAGGAAACTCCAGGAACAAACTTGCCAACGAGGTTTTAAGTTGACAAGCAGGTATTCTTTACTGCGGTGCTGGGAGACACGGGGGATAGCTCCTCCTAACGTGTGTCCCCGTATTGCTACACAAGCCATCCTTAAATAGCCGCTGGGCATACATACATATTCATGAGGCTACGTATGGATTACATCATTTTCCAGAAAGTTCCCTGCATGTGTACAAAAATGTGGTGGTCTCTGGGGGTCGTTTACTTCTCCCAACAGTCTTCATCACTTCTGGCAGCCTTCGAAGCACGCACAGTAGATGCTCATACCAGCTTAATTGGTTCGTTAACACCATAGACATAACAATCATCCTGTCCTTCTACTTACCAGTTAGTTTAACTGCAGCCCATCCTGGACCCCTGCCATTCCAGATACTCCTTATCCTTACGTCCTGTTCTTCTAGCCTGTTTTTCTTACACTCTTTTTGTACTAAGGTCATAAAGGCCTAAAACTACAGTGGTTTATCTTATCCAAGAATTCTCAGTATGTTCTCTAGCTGTACTCTATTTTTTTTCTGTGAATCATGCACCTCAGTAATTTTCCATTGCTACTGTTACAAAGCCATCAAACTTAACATTACTTAAAATTGATTCTAAAGGTTTATACCTTTCATTTTGTGATTTTGTGCCCATCTTGCCTCAGACCAGTATGTGTTTTTCCAGAGCTCTGCCCATCAGTACTCTCACTGCCTCCCCTGGAGCTGTGCCATGGTGGGAGGGAGCAAAGGTGGGGGTCTTATGCGTGGGTACTGCTAAGGCAGAAAAGTCATCCTCATGGCAGCAGCTTGGCACACATGCTCCCACTCTGCAGGCTGTACTTGGAGAACTGCAGTTAGCAGTGAGCAGTTACTCTCTCTACCAGCTCACAGGGAATATCATTTTTAAATCTATTTGAAATGAATTATTATCTGATAGATCATCTGTATCTGGTTTTGAGGGCTAATTCATAATTATGTGTAGTTCCCCAAGCTTGAGATATTTGCTCTTCCACTTTGAAGTGTTTAGTGTGACAGGGTTTATTATTTACAGTTATTTGAAGGTGTTTCTTATTTTTGTCCTGAGAAGCTGGAAGGGAGAAGGGGAAGTATTTCTTTTTTTCAAGGAATTATGTGTGACTATACATGTACTGTGTGTGTCTAAGGATGGCTGAGTAACTTCTAAAAAGAAATACCCTACTTCTTGTAAAGACCGAGTTACAGCAGCTCCCAGGTGTGAAACTGCAGCAACACGGAGAGGGGGAGGAAGGAGACAAATTCTTGGTGTGGTTGCAAGTTTTAGTATGTTAAAATCCTTTGATATCTTTGTGCAAAATTGGGCAGAGAATAAAGAGTCTCTTGAAAAGCCGATCAGTAGGGCTTCTCAAGGAGGAAGGGCAGGGAAAGGAAAAGGCACTCAAAGGATCGAAGACAGAGCACTCTCCTCTCTTCAGGAGCTTTGGTGATACCTTTATGTATGTTCTGGCAGAGGCTTTCATTTACAGAAATGACAGAAAAGGGCCTATCTATAAAAAAAAAAACAACATCAAAGTAGGTGGGTATTTGAACGCAGGCTGTGTATGTAATGATTTATGGCAGAAGAAATCCTTACATCATTGCTTCTTGTTCAACACAGTCTTCATTCTTGTCTTAATGTCTGTTACAATTTAGAGAAGCACTCAGTTATTATCTCATATATCTTTGAAGGAGTGGCAAGAAGAGTGATGGCCAGCTGCAGGCCACTCATAGAGCTGGATGCAGGACTGGGGAGCACATGCTCTTCACGAGAGCCTGTGGCCTGACTGATACCAAAAGAAGAGGTTGGAATGAGTGGAAGATCATAGAATCATACAGTCATAGAATAGTTTGGGTTGAAAGGGACTTTCAAAGGTCACCTAGTCCAACCCACCTGCAATGAGCAGGGACATCTTTAACTAGATCAGGCTTCCCAGAACCACATCCAGCCTGGCCTTGAATGTACATGTGTAGGTACAGTAGATCACAGAATCATAGAATAGAGTTGGAAAGGACCTTAAGATCACCTAGTTCCAACCCACTGCCATGTGCAGGGACACCTCACACTAAACCATGCCACCCAAGGCTCTGTCCAGCCTGGCCTTG
The DNA here is from genome assembly GCA_039720435.1 of Amazona ochrocephala. NCBI lineage: Eukaryota > Metazoa > Chordata > Aves > Psittaciformes > Psittacidae > Amazona > Amazona ochrocephala. The sequence goes on along the minus strand of CM077876.1, from coordinate 49,316,229 downwards.
AACACCGCCAGCGATGGAGCAGTCACAACGTCCCTGGCAACCCATTCCAGTGCCTCATCACCCTTACAGTAAAGAATTTCTTCCTTAGATCCAATCTAAACTTCCCCTGGTTAAGTTTAAACCCATTACCCCTTGTCCTCTCACCACAGTCCCTAATGAAGAGTCCCTCCCCAGCATCCCTATAGGCCCCCTTCAGGTATTGGAAGGCTGCTATGAGGTCTCCACACAGCCTTCTCTTCTCCAGGCTGAACAGCCCCAATTTTCTCAGCCTATCTTCATACGAGAGGTGCTCCAGTCCCCTGATCATCCTCGTGGCCCTCCTCTGCACTTGTTCTAACAGTTCCATGTCCTTTTTATGTTGAGGACACCAGAACTGTACACAGCATTCCAAGTGAGGTCTCAGGAGAGCAGAGTAGAGGGGCAGGATCACCTCCCTCGACCTGCTGGTCACACTCCTTTTGATGCAGCCCAGGATACGGTTGGCCTTCTGGGCTGCAAGCGCACACTGCCGGCTCATGTTCATTTTTTCATCAACCCACACCCCCAAGTCCTTCTCCACAGGGCTGCTCTGAATCTCCTCCCCGCCCAACCTGTAGCTGTGCCTGGCATTGCTCCGACCCAGGTGGAGGACCTTGCACTTAGCATGGTTAAACTTCATCAGGTTGGCATCAGCCCACCTCACAAGCGTGTCAAGGTCCCTCTGGATGGCATTCCTTCCCTCCAGCTTATCATCCGAACCACACAGCCTGGTGTCATGGGCAAACTTGCTGAGGGCACACTCAATCCCACTGTCCATGTCACTGACAAAGATGTTGAACGAGGTAGATACTAGAGGATGTATAGATAGACAGCATGGGCTATTCAACATCTCAGAGCTGAAGCAGTTTTGCCTGTCCTGATGTGAGTAAACCGTGGATGGAGGCTTACAGCCCATGTTAGCATCTGCTCTGCTTCAAGCTGACATGGTAATTAGGGTTGTGCTACCTTTTGTCAAGTCCAGGGCTGTAATTTTCTGTACCCTGCCTTTCACCAGCCAATTCATTAGCTCTTTGCAGCACAGCTGGCAGCAGTACAAACTGAAACAGGCCTCATTTCATGCAGCTCTCAGTCTTTGCTTCTAATTTGAAAGCTTTAGCCTTCCTTATTACAGGGGGGAAAAACTGAAAGTGACCCAAACTTCAGGTACAGAGGGCAAATATTAAAAGTGAGGCTGGTTTTGCCTTTGAAATTCCTCTCTGCTTAGAGACTGCTAGTGAGTGATGCCCCAGAGCTGGGGAGGATAGCTCCAGAAAGAGATCCATCCCCTCGAGTGTGCAATCAGCCCTTCACAGCAGTCTGCTGGGGATGCTGAAACAGAAATCAGTGTTTCAAGCTTTTTTTTCCCATGCCATAGAGAAGCAGCTGTGGGAAGGTTCTGCCTATGTCCTTACACAAAACCAGGATATCCAGTAATTAGTGAGAGATACCTCCGGGGCAAGCTCAAATTTTGCAACACTTCCCAAGGCAGAGAAAATGCCCTGGGCTGGGGCAGTCTTGGGAAGAGGGTGAGTCAGGAGGCTTGGTTTTGTTTTCTTTTTCTTTATAATCTTGATCAAACTGTTAGAAAACTTTGCAGAGACCCAACTCTTTCAGACCCCCTACACCGGGTGAGGCTCTCCACCTCCTGAGGTGCATGGCTGCCTTTTCAGGCTCTTTCTCCGGGAGACTAAACGTTTTGCAGTCCTGAGATGCATTCTGAGGATGCCTGGGAAAGGGCAAGCCGAGCTGACCCCAGGGGCAGTATCCCTCAAGGGAGATAGATGGGGGTTCATCTATCAAGGGAGGTAGCAGCAGGGCACTGCTTCTTGGGGTGATCTTTTCCTCCAGAAGCACAGGTTTCTACTCGAGAAGGGATTTTAAACCCTGTGTGGCTGTCACCTGCCCTGGGAGGCGCTATGGCACATGGAGGTCGAGGCAGCGCAGGGGACATGGGGAGAACGGGAGGCAGGAGCCGGCGGCGACTCTCCCTTGTCTCCAGCATGGGGTCCCGGTCCCGGGAAGGGCGGTGGGGCTGCGCTGGGGGAGGCGCCCTTGAGAAAGCCGCCTGCTTGGCGGAGGGCCCGGAGGAGACAGCACCGCCCCAGGCCGCCGGCATGCCCGGCCCGGCCCAACCTGCCAGCGAGCTGCTGCGGGACTGCCCTGCCCCTCGGCTGTGCCGGCATGGGGACGGTGGCTCCTGGCCAGGGGATGAGCCCTGGATGGGGGAGTGAGCCTTGGCCCGGCTGATCCGCCTGAGCGCTCCTTCGTGATCCGTCACAGCGCTCTCGGCTCACGCACACCCCGCACTGAGGAGGTCTCCTTGACAAGACTCTCCATCATGGACAGCAAACCCCAATGTAAAGGGGCTCGAGCTCCTGCATGAGGAAGCGGCACAAATGCTCCCCAGCTCTTTGAGTGACAATCCCCAGATGCCTCTGGCTGAGATGCAGGGTGGCCTCACTCGTCTTTTCCACTCTTATCTGTCATTCCGTCTGCCTGCTTTCTGTGGTGTTGGATCTCCTTCCCACCTTTTCTTCCCTCCTCACCCCCAGCTGCCTTAGTTTTGCATTTTCATAGAACCATAGAATGGTTTGCTTTGGAAGGGACCTTAAAGATTATCCACTTCCAACCCTCTGCCATGGGCAGGGACACCTTCCACTAGACAAAGTTGCTCAAAGCCCCATCCAGCCTGGCCTTGAGCACTACCAGGGATGAGGCATCCACAGCTTCCCTGGACAACCTATGCCAGCACCTCAGCACTCTCACAGGGAAATATTTCTTCCTAATACCTAATGAAAATCTCCCTTCTGACAGTTTAACCCCATTCCCCTTGTCCTGTCACTACCTGCCCTTGTAAAAAGCCCCTCTCCAGATTTTTTGCAGGCCTCCTTTAGGTACTGGAAAGCTGGTGTACTTTGCCCCCATGCTCATGTACTCTGTAACACTGCTTGCCTTCCCTTTCTAGTCACCCTATCCACTCACTACCGTTTCTCAGTGTTTTAAGACTTGGAATGACCTGTAAACACAGAACAAACTGTCTACTTTGTCCAGGCACCCTCCAGCCTGTCTTTACCTTCTCTGCTCAGGTGAAACCAAAGTGCAATTCTCATGTCCAAGAAATATCCAGACCAGGTGCTCCCTCCTTTGTCTTGCTTGTTGGACACTTCTCTTCCCAAAAACCTTGCCTTACTCTTCAACTTCCATCCTTCCTCTGGTTCTTATCCCCACCCCTCAAATAACCTGCTGCCCTTGGATGATTACCATCCCTTCCCAGGTTTCCCCAGGCTCGCTGCTTTGATTGCCTTCCATAGGAGACACCTCCTGTGCAAACAGCTCCTCAGCTGCCACTTGTCTGGGCTAATGGTTCACAAACCTTGATCACAAGCCTGTTGTCCTCTACATGTGCAGAAACTGTGATCACCTGGAGATCCTCTGGGCATGCTGAGACATTAGATTAAATTCAATGGGGCAAAAATAGGGCTCAGCTACTTTCTCTTCCTATGATCTTTGTTAATGATTAGGTGATGTTCCTCCTGTTATATTTGCCCTCTCCAGAACTTCCAAATTTGGGACATGATTTCTGGAGGGCCTTGAGGAGTGCTGACTGCAAAGGTCTCTGCCATCATCTCTGTCTTCCCAAGGTGTCAGAGATGCAGGTTCCCTTTTCCCCATGGGAGGACAGCTGAGGTGGAGCAGTTTTCCTTTCCCAAACCCCTGTGCATGCCTGCTGCAGTAAGGAGGCCGCTTTTCGTTGTCTCCTTCAAGCTGGGCTTTGCTACAATGCCAATAAAAACTTGCTGTTGTCAGGGCTCTGCAGCATCACAGTGAAAGCCGCTGGAAGAAGCACTTGCTTCTCAACAGCCAAAGCCCTGTGTTGGGAATTTCCCTCCATCTAATTTTGGTAGTTCCCCTTCCCAATATGCCACCCTCTGGAGATCTCTTTGGCATGTCACTTGAGGCTGTGGAGCTAAGGGCAGCAGGGGCTATTTATACCTCCCTGACATTTACCACAACAAAGCCCTTTGCTGAAATTAGCTGCGAGCCCGAAACCCACCAACAAACCTACACTCATAGCACCTCCCATGGATGCTGCTGCCCAGCTCAGGGTTGGCACCCCACCACTCTTCTCCCTCACAGTGGGGCTCCTTTTTGCTTGCTGACTGCTGCTTTCCCTTCAAGCGGGCAGGGATCCCTCACAGGGAATGGAAAACAGTCTCCACTCCCATGGGTGTGGGGTTTTGCCTTCCATCGTGCCAGCAGCAGGCTGTCTATGGGAATACAAACGGTGCTCAGCACAAGCTTTGTATAATTAATACTGTTTCTTTGAGCTAAAGTAGCATTTATGCCCCGATTGATATCTATGGTGATAAAAATACAGTCCCTGCCATGACTGGATGAAAAAACACATTTGACAGGAAAAAATAGGGGTTTTTACTACTTGAGTGAATAGAGGTACAAAACTCCCACACTTAATCTCCCAAAACAAAACCATCCTCTTCTTGTGACCCCAGGAAAGGCCCTTAGATGCTCTCCTAGTGGCGTACGTGCCTGAGTGCATCCCAGACCTCCCTCCCCAGAGCAGCGGATGGGGCAGGAGCTCAGCTTCCCCACAGGAACACATGGGGACAGACAGGTCACGTCCATCACGATGGTCCAGGGTTTGTCTGCCACCAGCAGCACGGCTGCGGTGGGGGGACAGCATTTTCCTGCGGCTCCTTGGGGAAAAGAGCCCTTGCCCAGTCCATTCTGCCCCAAGGCAAAGCCGGAGCAGGGAGGAGTCGCTCCAACTCTCTGTGGTTATTTCAGACTGCAAAGTTGGGGGGATTTTTTGTTGTTGCTGTTCAGTGAGCAGCTCGCTGTGAATTTAATAGGTAAGTTTTGCTATCGGTAACAACTCCCCTAGCCCCCGAGCAGTTTATTTCATGTGTACAAGAGTGAAAAAAGGGAAAAGTAAGAACACCTCTAGGGAAAATAAGGGGTTGGGAAATGGCTGTAAGTGCAAGCGCAGGATTGCCAAACCCACACGTTCAAAAAGCATGAATCAGATCTCCAGGAATCACAAGACTGGTGGTCTGAATTTCAAATATGAAATCTGGGCAGTTTCTGAAGGGTATTTCCCTCATGTTTTCAGTGCTCTAGGGGAATCTGCATGCTCTCTGTTGGGGAGAAAATGTTCTGATGGGCTGGAGTTGAGGCTTACGCATGCTTATGAGAGCCCAACCTCCCTAAGCTGGAGCCTGAGACAGTCATCCCACCCTCCCAAACTCCTAAGCCTGTACCACCGCAGTGCTCACCCCCACTGTGGGGTATCACTGCTGCTCCCTCAAATCCCTGCTGAGCTGTCTGGAAGGGTGGTAGAGCGCCAGTGCCCATCTTGACACAGTGGGGAAAACCAGCCACTTGCATTTATCCAGTTGCATGGATAGGTGGTGAGGAAGCAGCATCTCTGTTTTGTATCATAGACCTTAGTAAGAGAGAGCCACTGCTTTGAATAGTTCAAAGATATGCCCAGCTTGGGCCTTAAACCAAAGCAGCACTGCCCAAGGTAGGGAGAGCTGCCCACGATAGCCATTTTGGAGGGACATGGACTGCTTTCCACACTATGCAAGAGCTCACTATAAGAAAGAGCTGAAGCTATTTTATCTGGGGGGTAAAAATTAATGCCTCTTCCTCCAAAGTCACCTGAAAGCCCCAAAACATGAGGAGAGTGCTGTGGAGAACTTCCTTGGTGCTAGACTACGTTGCCCAATTTGCTGGCCCCTGAGCCTCCAGGCAGCAAGCAGCCATCACCTACACCTCCAAATAGGGATGTGCTGGCAGGAGAGGGAAGCTGCCTCTGTCTCCTGCTTCACTTGAGGGCCTCTAGATCTATAGCTGATCTAAAATGCTGTTGCCCAAGTCAGCCTTGCAGAGTCAGCTTTGCTGCAAGCCCTTTCTTGCCTATTCCTCTGGAGTCCCTCAGCCACTGCCAGTGCTGCAATGTTGGTCCTTGCATGCCCTTCAGTTGTGCTACAGCTGCACACATCAGAGGAGAAGCAGGGTGTCTTCTGTGGGTGAGGACTCCCATGGGTGAGCACCTGCACAGCACCACGGGATGGTCTTCCCAAGCCCACACGTGTTAGCATTGCCTCCCTGCACTGGACCAACATCTCTTCTGCTTCAGCAGAAGCCACTCTCATCCTTGTGTGTTGCTCCCTTGTTGCTTCAACACCCCAGCTCACAGTTACAGGAACATACCAGCCAGGACTCAGTGGTGTGAAATGTGGGGAAATCCCAGGTGGCATGGCTCTTCCCAAGCTCCTGCCAGGTAGGCGAATTACCTGTCACAGGGAGAGGATTCAGGAGGTAGAGGGAATTGCATGCAAATGGGAAGAGCAACCAAAGAGCTCAGGTTCTCCCAGACCTGCTGAGGCTGAAGTCTGCAGTTGGCAGTGCACCTGCCTTGGTGAAGGGTGGAGCTGCAGCTGGGCAATGGGTAAAACCTCACAGCCTTTCAAGTTGAGCATCGTATTTAGCTCCAAAACACTTGTACCATCTACCTATGGCAGAGGAATGCAGGTGACTTCCAACCCAGTAGGCAGGGACAGCAACCAACGGGCAGGGAAACCACTCATGTCTAACTGGAGCAGTAGCTCTTGCAACGGTAGCTTATGAGAAGGAGCTGGTTGGGTTCCAGCGCAGGAGTGACTCACAGCCAGTTTATGGTTACCTATGAGCCGTCATGCCTGGCTCCAGGCTCCCTGGGGCCTGGTGCAGCAACGTCTGCTTCCTGAGTTCAGTGAAAGGGAAAAGCTGCCTTGCTCTTTATTGATGAGCGTGAATTAATCCACTCTTGCCCTAGGTTGGAGGTAATACCAATAGGACCAAGTGCTCCCTTCTGCTGAATAACAACCAAGTGTGGGAGTACTCTGGCCTGAAGAACCAGGCATATTAGCCTGACCTGAAAGAAAAGCATCTATATCAAAGAAGAGGTGAGAATAACGCATGCACACACAGCCAGGGGCAGTGGCACTTTGCAAATGTGCCTGCTTGCCTCATCGGATGCCCTTTATCTGCTACATGGTCTCATTTGCCAGTATAAGTACACACTTGCTAGTGGGAGACTAACACTGTGTGTGTAGCACAAGAGAAGATGTAAGAGCAAAATGAGCCCAGCACATGTGGATATCCCAGGAAAAGAGCACCATCAGAGCCAAAGAGGACAGACGCAGCCATACCCCAGCATACCTCTTGCTTTGGTTCCTTCTTCTCAATGCTCCCTGGGGTCACATACGGTACATCAGCCTACACTGTTGGCTGGAGCAAGGTGACGAGACTTTCGCTTGCTCCCAGGCTGACTCTCTGAGTTCTAAAGGAAAGAAAGAAAGGAGGAGGGAAGTTAGCTCTCTCTTCATTCTCAATCCACAGCTGGCCCTCACAGCCTTCTCTTTCTTGCAGCAACAGAGCAGCCCATGTGGGCCATGCTTCCTAGGAGATCTGCCAACAAAACACATGGGCCTCCTGGTCTCTCACAGTGTTGGCTCCAAGGATAGAGGATGTGGAGCTCCACAGAAGAGCCATCTCTGGCTGTGACCTGCTGCGCTACAGCTATGCCTCCAACTGAATGCTGCTCTAGGTCAACACAGTGAGCACCCTCCAGATCTACATGGGATTCTCACTCTTCCTCAGGACATAGTGCAGGGTGCAAGTCTTAGCCTCCCAAGCCTCTTGTTCACATTGCAGGCCTGGTGAGTGTATCCTACTTGCTCATTTTCCTGACACAACTCTCCATGTCCAGATGCTGCCTGCACCCAGGCTGGAGAGACATTCCCTGCAGACCCCTGGCATGCTTCTCCCAACTGCCTCTCCCTTGGGAATCCCACACAGGGGTTATTTTGGGACTCAGAACATCAGTCCATGAGTGGCAAGTGAGTGGTTTTATTCATTCCAAGCTCCCTATCACGCTCAAGTCCAGAGGAGGGCCACGAAGATGATCAGGGGACTGGAGCACCTCTCGTATGAAGATAGGCTGAGAAAATTGGGGCTGTTCAGCCTGGAGAAGAGAAGGCTGCGTGGAGACCTCATAGCAGCCTTCCAATACCTGAAGGGGGCCTATAGGGATGCTGGGGAGGGACTCTTCATTAGGGACTGTGGTGAGAGGACAAGGGGTAATGGGTTTAAACTTAAACAGGGGAAGTTTAGATTGGATCTGAGGAAGAAGTTCTATACTGTGAGGGTGGTGGGGCCCTGGAATGGGTTGCCCAGGGAAGTTGTGAATGCTTCATCCCTGGCGGCGTTCAAGGTGGGGTTGGACATAGCCTTGGATGGCATGGTTTAGTGGGAGGTGTCCCTGCCCATGGCGGGGGGGTTGGAACTCGATGATCTTGAGGTCCTTTCCAGCCCTTACTATTCTGTGATTCTGTGATTCTGTATGCAAGCTCTGGAAGAGCTCTTATGAAGGTCTTGTGACCTGTCTGATTTTATCTACATGTGCTGTCAGCCTTCTGAACTCTCTTTCTCCTTTGAAGGGGAGGGAAGTTGTGGCTGTCCCATCTCTGGCAATGTTCAAGGCCAGGTTGGATGGACCTTGGAGCAACCTTGTCTAGTGGAAGGTGTCCCTGCCCATGGCAGGGGGTTGGAACTGTATGATCTTAAGGTCCCTTCCAACCCAAACTGTTCTATGATTTCCCACCCTTCGCTGTGGACTTTCACTGCTTGCAAGGGTGCTTTGGTCAGAGCAAGATGGCTTCAGAGGAGATGGCTCTGTTCTTCTGAATACCGCTGACTCTTAGAAAGACTGGATTTGCTGCTCAGTCTTTGCCCTTGGAGAAGCAGCCCTTACCCAGCTAAATTCGGCTGGGGGAATTCCACCTGTAAGACGTGCAAGTAAGGGCAGAGACATCCTCTGCCTTGTCCCTGTCAAGTTTCTGCTCCCCAAGGCCTTGCTTTCTCTGTTGGTAGTTCCTGCATGCAGCAGCAAGTCTGCTCCCCATGTGTTTTGCAAAGCCGCGATGCCCACACATTTTTTCCATTGTGAACCTGGCTACATCCCTGCCAGCTCATGCAACCAGCTATTGTTAAGTAATTGTTTGAGTCATCCACTGAGCCCACGCCCAAGCAGGTTTTTCAGATTTAACACATGGGAGATTCACTACTGTTGGTGTGGCTTTGGGGTACTCTGCTTCCTGCCTCCCCCAACATGGTGACAGCAAGGGAGGCACCAGATGGGCTAAATGTGGCCATTTGCATGACCATCCTTGGGTTCCCAGCTCCCAGCCACCAGTAACAGAAACTTGATGTGACACAGAAGAGCCATCAGCTTGCCCCATGCTGGAACTTGTGTTTGCCTTGTGACGCTACTGGAGATCAGAGGTCTACTTTTCTTTCCCTATCCCCATTGTCATTAGCATGTAATGCAGAGCAAATATCAGGGCTCCTTCCCCACCTGTGATGATGCCTCCTCCTGATCCCTACTTGACGTGTGGGATTTATAGTTCAATTTAAACCTGGCATGCTTGCTACTCCCCAATTCCAGCAATTAGAGGATTTGAGAAGTGCATTGTGGGGCCCTGATTTTTCATATGGTCATTCTGGCTGACACCACCCTTTTTACCGCCTTTTTACATACCCAGTCAAACTGCTCGGCACGTTTTCAGAAGAGGCAAGATTAAAAACCCAACCAAAAAAGGCCCAGCAAAGAAAAAACCTAAATGCATTACTGAAGTTTATAAGGCTAATACTTTATAGGGCTAGTATGCACAGGCCTGGGGCCTTCAAGATAATATAATCTAATACTCGGAGATCCCCTGATGAAAGGCACTATATATGCAAAGTGCTTTATAAACATTAATTAGTTAATGCTGAAAATTTTGCCCAGGGCAAAAATAAAGCAAAAAAAAAGGAAAAACCCTACCAAAAAATCCCCCTTCCCTCCCTCCCTCTAGTCCCTGACTATACAGAGTTAATGATCCTGTGTGTGCAAACTTAGAGCACATTTTAATTTCTGTTTACTTCTGGGGAGATGGAAGCACTGGAAGTACTTTCATATACATTACATTTCTTCAAGCATTGGTAACATGGCTGTTTCTCCTATCGTGTGATTTGAGCTTCATGAATGAGGACACCACAACGTTTACGGCATAACCTTCACCACAGCGTTTGCAATCAAACTACCCAAGCATTACTAGTGCACCCCTTCATACTCCATAATCACCGAACAACCAACCCATGTGTGGAGGTCTTTGCAATGGCAGCTTTCATTCCAGCCCACCTTTCCAAACCTTGGGCAATCTCAAGCACAGGGCAGCTGTTTTCAGTGTCATCACCGCATCATATGCCACCACATAATGTATACACAGAGAGCAATGGATAAAGCAATAGACTTGTTAGTTATCACAAAAGGAGGGAAACTGGGCAGAAATTTGATAAAGTAGACCTTGCTTTCGTAGCTGGTTGCACACAGGATGAGGTTGTGTTCCAAAACAGTTTGTGTAAAAGACAAGTTGTGCATTCAATGATAGTTCCAACAAGAAGCGTATTTCATCTCTTCTTTGTGATCCTTGCTGGGAAAGCATTCAGCTTTCAGGTAACACTACTTCCAGGAGCTGCTTTCCTCTGAAGCCGCCATCTGCCCTAGTCTGCTGGAAGCTGTGAAGGCCCCCTGTCAGATCAAACAGAGCCCACTTCCCCCCACAGTCCTTCCTTCTCCTTTTAGAAGGAACTGTGCTCACTTCCATGCTTTGCAAAGCTTAAGGGCCCTCGTGGGCAGCACTCTTCCAAAAAACCCTCTGTATTCTCAGCAAGGTTCTTTCAGACTCTACTCAGTCCAAAGAAGTCCTCACCATGCATGCTTCTAACATGCCAAAAAACACCACCCCATCTTGTCTGACTCTGACTTCTCCGTACACCATGTCCATCATCAGAAGACTAACAGCTCCCTTTCCTGCAGTCAGAATAGATGACCACCTCCCACCCCTCTCCTCTCAGCTGCAAAATCTGCACGTGCTAAAGCATCATCCTCAGCTTAGTGCACCTCTAATGGGTGTTTGAATGCAAACCCCACTTGCTGCCAACGCATCGAGTTCTGCTCCAGTGCTCCTACAGCGTCAAACCCCCACCATGAGCCTGTTATTCATGGAGGCACCTCTTGCCTCACCAGACTCCTTTAGCATGGGTGTCCCCATGGCCTCTCAGCACCACTGAAGAGCAGTTGCCAGGCAGATGGATGACCCAAGAACTCGTCTTGGGTCATCAAGTGAAGAGGTGAAGAGGTGACTTACTGAGATTTAACGACTGTTGGATGATTGTTTAACTACTGAGCTCCAAGGAGCTCAGCCTTAATGACAGCCCCCCCCTTAGTATTATGACAGCTATTGATGGGGTCTTTGGAGAATCAAAGGCTACAAAGCTTTGTCCTGGTCTGGTCCAGTTGTGGTTCACCTGAACATCCAACTAGGGAGAGCCATCTCATGGGAGTTCTGCCTGTACAGGAATATAAGGTCAAGCTAGTGGAGAGCAACCACTTCCACATGAGTCTAATACAGACGTACCTGACTGAACCAAGCCATACTTTCATCTTGTGCAGTTCAGGATGTTTAATTTTAATCCTGTGTCAATGGGAAGGAAAAAAATGGTATGAAGTTCTAATAAATAAATCATGCTACTGAGCACTCAGATCAGCACATCCTTGCTAGAAGCGGTACAGAAAAAGCCGCCTTCCAGCACTGCAGACTGCTTTAAGACATCCTTTCACAGAGATGCTATTGCAAGCCAGTGATACAACAGTGCTGTTGTGTTGACTTCAGATTTTGGTATTCTGAGGGTGTGCAGGAAGAAAAATGTGAAATATTTAGTAGTTTTCAATGATCGACTTGAGAACTCTTGAAGAACTCTGGTTTTCCAAAACCACTGCACATCTGCTCTCAGACAGCCTGGCTGCTTTGAGGTGCATCACGCTGGGCATCTGCCAAGGCAGCTGCTGAAATCACAGGTCTGCTTGGAAAATCTAGATGGGAGATTGTGATGGAGGAAACTGTCTACAGTGCTACTGCTGAAGTTACTGATTTTTACCTCCTCTGTTTTTAAATTCCTTTGCGGTGTTATTTGCTCTCAAGGAGACGACTGGAAATTTAAAACATGAGAAGATGCCCTTTGTAGTGCAGCAGGTGAAAGACTTGATTTTCCTGGGATTTCCTGAGTGCTCAGACCCTGGTTAGGCTCCCACGATAGCATAGGGAACTGTTGCCTCAGTCAGATGCTACCAATTTCACCAAAGCCATTAGTCTGTGCCGCAGCAGAGTATTTGCAATATGCATTAGGACAAAAGCTGTTTACCACCCACTGATGAGCTTTTATGTGTAAAACGTCCCTTTCACTCTGTGCTGAAGCAGACACTTGCTTTGATAGTTATATGAAAAAAAACATCACTTTGCTTAGGGATATTTATAACCAAAACATGCAGAATTATTGCAACATAAAGTCTGCTTCACTGGGTCTTGCTGATATAAAAAGGAAAAAAAAAAAAGTTAAAAAAAAAGGTTAATATAATAAAGGAAAAAAGACAGATGCATATGCGGAACACAGTTCAGATATACAGCACTACATTGCCCCAGCAATGCCACCAATTCAGTTTAAATCCTACGGAAAAAGTTAATGTTATTGAAGTACTGCAAATTAACAGCAGCCCTGGCCTTGTACATCGCCCCTCCACGACAACCGGCACATCAAACACCTTCGCTGCTCTGCACGGAGACAGAGCGGAGCGGAGGAAAAGTGGTATGAAAGTAAAATGGTTTCTCATCCTCTGCCCTGCCAAAGGCAAATGCCAGCTCTCACTGTTGTAAACTGTAAGGCAAGGCAATTTACAGTGTTATGGAAAGAAAACGAATATCACACTAGCAGGCAGGCAGGAAGGCAGGCAGAATGAGACAGATATTTTTAATTGATGCTAGACGAACGTAAATAGATGAAGCTGGCATTAAGCAGCACAGCCCTTTTTCTCTCTCTGCCAGGTGCCCATTTACCCGGGCTCATAACCGAAGGCCAACATGACATCAGAAGCCCTATGGTGTTTTGCCTTTGGGCAACAGCCTGTAAAACTGGTTTCATCTGGCAGATGAGCGTGTGAGCTGAGGTAATTGGTGTGTTCTTTTCTGCCTGAGATTCCTTATCTCATCCTGAATATTCCCATAACCTCCCATTTTCCTGCCCTTTTGTTTCTCAACAAAAAAAATATTTACATTGAAATAAACAGTGGGAGCCTCTAGATCGCATCATTGCTGGGGAGACACAGGTGCCGGTAACTTCACAAATGAGCAATGCAATGACAGCTGTAGAAAAGATAAGCTGGAAATGGGGACCTTTTCTAGTGGGATGTTTCCTGCTAAACAGAAGGTGTTTGTGCAGATCCCCTTTGATAAAGGAGCCTTGCTCAAAACCAGCTGCTGCTCCATTTTTCTTTCACTCCTGAGATTGGTTTGGATTGTATTTCTGTGGTGTTTTGCAATTGAAGAGCAAAAACCATCTGAATGTAATGGGAGCTTAATGTGGATGTCTTTCCTTTTACACGCCAAGGCTGGAAACGACCAGGGTTGCCTATTTTCAGGGCTGTTTTGCCAGCACAGCCAACCCAGGTTACGCAGAGGCTGAGCAGGCTTCCTGTGGGCATTCCTCACATCAGTTGCTGCTTTGCTGTCTGAGGAGAGCAGGACCACAGAATAAATTCTGCCAGCACATTTTCTGTCATATCACTGAGTGTACATTACAGGGTTTTTTTGTTAGATTGGCTATGTGGATGAGTGTCTTCGCCCACCATAGCTGTTGGTTTAGGATGGCCACAGCGGTCTACAGGACACACATGCTCAGAAAACTACCGTAGGGCAGCACCACAGTCTGGTAACATGTGAGTGTGTAAGCTGAGTGATGGGACAGGCATTTCTGTCTTTCCTGAAACACAGGAACATCTATGAGCTGCTCACAGAGAGAGGTTGGAAGGCAAAAAAGATTTTATCCTTCATTCCTAATGTACTAGTGATAAATATAAATGTAGCAGGAGGACTGGGCACGATGCCTAGCAAGACTCACTGGAGATAAGGTCCCTGCTCTGACATGTTGGATCAAACAAGGTAGGATGCTGTCTCTGTCATCTGTAACCTAGGGAAACATGGCGGGCTTTGCAGAAACATTATTCTTTCTACTTACTGGTCCCTTTGGATCTGGGAGGTGCTGGGAGCATGGAGTAACTTGGGAAATCCGGCCACAGACAAACCCAGACGCTTAGTTTTAGCCTCTTACATTGGAACATTTTGACTGCTTTCTCCTGCTCCTATGGAAATCACCAGTGAAGCTTCCCACTGAAGTCAAGCTGGATTCCAAGTCTGTAAACTCTGACATACTAAGAGGGAGAAGAAAATGCAGAACATAATATAGAAAAGAGAGCCCTTAACCTGCCAAACAAGGCTAAAACACAAATCTGGTGGTTATGTTAAACAGTCCAAATGAAAATTATCCAAATGCAGAGGATTATAAGAGAAGAAAGAAAATAGACAACTAGAAAGAGATGATGAAAATATGGGCTAAGGGAGGAGGAAGATATAAAAGATGGGAAAATCCACTCCAGGATGAGGGAGAGAACAAAGAAGATGTGAAAGCAGGACATAAGTGGAGGAACACCAGTGTGAAACACAGGAGGTTCTGGGTGTAAGGATGGACACAGGGGCTTTGACACAGGGTCTGAGACCCATCTATGACAGGAGAAGATTCCCCTGAGGAGTATTTACACATTCAGAGAGGCTGGAAAATGACTAAGCTCTGTGTGATCATGATAGTAAAGGACATAGGGGAAATGGGGCAGGGAAGCAGTGAGGAGGGTGTCCCCTTGTCTTGCCCACCTTGCTGGACATGCCCCAAAGACCAAGACCAAGGAGGTGCTGCGGGAGCCCCAGCTTTATCCTGAGGGGCTCCAGCTCTTCCTGCAGGAGTGAGGGGCACAGGGCAGGGGTGTGCAGCACAGTGAGCAGGGCAGAACCAGGTGGCTATAGTTATCTGGGAGTCAGGGGGCTTCAGAGGTTGCTGAGCTAACCCCAGAGGGCAGCTCTCCCCACAGACCCAGCCCTGTAACTTCTGGGCAGCTCGGTGACAGCACGTGATGCTCCTTGGCCACCAGGTTTTAAACCAGGTCTATGCATATGAAGCTTGGAGCACCCTTTTGACCTCTCCTCCTGTTTCTGTCCTCTCCTCTGCACTTGGAAAGTTTTGGCCACAGTTTGGCCAGGGTCTCAGGAGCAGACACACGTACTTCCTTCCTGTTCCCCCCTCCCGTTGGTGAAATACTCCCCAGCATACCAGTTCGGCAAGCAGATAAATGCTTCATGTTCAGAAAGCACATTCTGGACTTTTAAGAACAGTGAAATGAGGCAGATTCCCATTGTGGGCAATTTAGCTTAATGTGATACAGAATTCAGCTGTTTAATATACCCAGATGCTCCAGCAGTGAGTGTATTAAAAAAAATCTTCAATAAATAATTGAGATGAGAATAGGGGGGGTCTTGTTTGTTTGCTTTCTTCTTTAATGGAAATGGCAAACCCAGGAACTTCCCACTGTACATCAGTTATTTAACATGACATCTTGCTGTAGCGATAATCCATCAACAGCCAGTATTACATATGGATGCATAAAAAAGTTTCCGCTTGTGTTGGTGCATTTGCTGTCTGCCAAACTGATTATATATACATTTTACAATAAATTATACATATTGAACTGAGAACCTGCTGTGTTAATTGCTCACATTTTTATAGGGAAAAAATGTGGTCATGAAGTGATTTTTCTTTTTAAGCATATTGAGAACATGGCAGAAGATGCTGTCTTTAGTTTATCAGAGCTGAAAAAGTCAATAGTTAGCCCTACAATCACTAAAACAAACAAAAAGGCAGAAAGAATGAACTTTGGGGAACGTTCTCCAGCATCTTTTCGACCCTGTTTTCCTTTAGCCATCTGTGTCTTAGCTTGGCGAGGTATGAAAATAGATACACAATTTCAGTACTATGAGTATCCCATTGAAATGAAGACTAAAATTCTACTGTACCAGCAGCTCAGGACACCCTGAAATTCTTTCCCAAACTGGGGCCCCACAAAGCAGCTGTGAGGAGCACTGGGTCTATCTTTCTACTTTTCTTGAAGCTCTGCTCTTCGTTTGCTTATTCTTCATCAACAAAGTCATGCAATTATGATCTGCAGCTTTGCTGTCCACAGCACTTCTATGAGTAATACTTTAAATATAGTTTATTACACCAAGCTTGGCACTGACACCCGATGGCTTTCAACTTCCATTAGGATGGAATCCTTATCCCATTCCTTACTGAAGAAAATGTTGTAAAAGATCTCTCTGGATTGAAAGAAAAAAGAGAGGAGAGCATTAAACCATCAAATAATATGACAAGGGGAAGAAAGCAGAAGGAAGTGATGTCTTAGTTTTAGGAAGATGGAAGACAGTTTTGGTGCTCCAGGAATAAACAGTGTAACATAACAGTGACACTTGAAGGAAGAAATGCATTTGTGGTCTCTTTGGATAGCTGCGAAGTGCAAGGAAGCATGAAAGCCCTTTCCCTGCTGTTTTTTATTTTTGAGGCAGCACACACAGACTATTCTCTTTCCATCACCGCTAGAAAGACTCTGGTTTTATTTATGCTTGTTTCATTTATGAGTTCCTAGTTGTCTGGGAGAAGAGCTGTTCCTGCAAGCGAGTATCAACCTTATCCCAGTGTGTGGAGGAGTTCTCCCTGCACTTCCCAAAGCAAACCTTTACTCAGGCTCTGCCCTGCCCAGGTCCCTTCAAAACACAATTAAACACGAATGTGAAGGAGCGGACATACACTTTTAAGAAAAGCAGTCATGTGTTAGTGTAAATAATGATTGTTTCTGAAAAAAAATCCCTATGTAGTTTCCATTTATTTTGATGAACTTTCTTACAGTTCATAGCACATTTTGAGCAAGACAGAATGAAGCGATGGCCAAGCAGACTTTGTAATTAATGTACAGATGGCAGTAGGAGAAAGCAATGAGAACATCATCTGTAACAAAATCTGCAGACAAAAGGATGTATCTTCTCTTTTTGCCCAGCATGAAGCGGCTGGCCTGAATTTTTTGTTGCACTAACGGGTGTAGCAGTTAAGTTTTGCTTCTTTAAAGAATGAAAGCAATCAAGGTAATTTTCTCCTCCACACATTTCAATCAGATCACTGTCTCTCACTCTGACATGCTAAGGAAAGAGTATGTGCAAATCGCTTCCTTGTATGTAAGTTTTACTTGCCCTTATTGTTTATCATTCCCACATTTTGCTATCGCTAACCTGAATTAACAAGTGTCACACAAAACATAGACCTAATACTAGAGTTGCCAGTGACCCTGAATGCTTCACCTGTGACATTGCCATTAACCATTTTTGATGACTTATAGCTTCTTTTTCCCACATTAAGATCCTTTCTTGTTTACACAGTATTCTTCCATCCGTATACTACTTCCACCCTTGCAGAGCTGAGTTTGTGCTACAAGAGCAGCAGGACTGGGACTCAGAGCGCTGAGCCCTCCATCCAACTAACCACTCAAGCATGTGCTAATTGTCAGCAGGGAACACAGCTGGCCCATCCCAGTAATGCCTTGCTCACACCCCGAAGTGCTTCATCAGCACACGAGGCCCTCGGGGAGGCCACAGCACCTTTCCATGATGGTGGCTTTGATGCCCTTTTCCAGCCTGCTTTCCCTGCTGTGATTGTTTTAAACAAGTCTTGCTGGTTTATTCAAGGTGCTGTGAGCACCAGGTTTACAGCAATGCTGTTTCATGCACACTTCTGTAGCCAGCACTATCACCCCTCTGGAATTTTTTTGCATTACTGGTGCATTGCTCTGCAAAAAGAAGAGGACCTTGATAGCACCAAGTAGGCAGGTAGGGCCATGTTTCACTCTCCCTGGCAAACCTTTCACACCTGAGTGAGCCCAATCTTCTTGGAAATGACAAAGAAAGAATGGTTGAAGTTGAAAAGGACCTCTGGAGATCATCTTGTCCATGTCCTCTGCTCAAGGGGGGCCTCCTTGAGCTGGTTGTCCAGGACTGGCCAAATGACTTCTGACTATCTCCAGGAGACCTGGAGGACTTGCCTGGAGGTCCCAGGACACCTCACTGCCAGCAGCACAGCCACAGTGACTTCCAGGTGGTTTCTCCTCACTGGTGTTGCTCTTGCAGCACTGGCTCATGCAGCCAGCTGTGGAGGTGACCATTAAAATGGGGCCCTTGATCACCCGTGCCAATTGGTCATCACATCTGCTGTGCGGAGCACTAGCTGAGACTGGACCTGCTGAGACTGCTGCCACGAAAATAAAGCCAAGGTAAACACTGAGGACAAGAAAGTGCCCTAATTTGTAATGGTATGCTTTGGAAGATGTGGTTCATCCTGTTTGCAGCTGTTATCAGGCCAATGAGAAACAACAAAAAACCCCAACAACCAAAGGATGTGGCTGAATCTCTCCAGTTAAAAAATAGTTGTATATTTTAAACGAATGCATAATGCCTAAAAGATGCTAGAAAAAGAATAACATTTATTACAAATATATGCAGAAACATATTGCTGCTCAGTCTCTTATCACAACATGGCCCCGCATAATGTCTTTGTTGGAAGAAATTAGAAAAAGACCAACAGAGAACAGGAAAGAAACATTTCCTAAACTTTGAGAAATGCACTTTTTCCCCCTACCAAAACAAACTATATGCTGCTCTGATTGATTTATTATCTCAGCAGTGCCCTTTGGGCTTAGTGGATATATTAACATTTAGCAGGTAAAGACTTCAGAATAATTTAAAATAGTGTACAGCAATCACAGGCTGATTTCTGCTGTTGTGTGGTGAAAAAGAAAGAAATGTTCTACTAAATATAGAGGCAAAGACAGTTGTGTTTTAATGTGTTGGTGAGAAGGTGGTGAGACTACATATGGCAGTGAATTCACAGTCAAGCCTGTGTACGAGCAACATGGTGCAACTGGTGTCACAGAGAAGGTCCTTCCTCTGAGCCTGACATCCATTACTCTCCACAGAGCAACTGGAGGATTCTTCCCTTTCAGAAAGTGGCAGATCAATCAGGAATGAACTGGAATGGTTGAAACACGTTAAAACCACCGAGTTACATGCACTGTATTTGATTTTTCTTAAACATTTCTCCTTTGTACTTCCTCGCTATCCTTCAAAGTACTCCAAGTACTCTGCTCATGCAGTATCTGGTTTCAGGCAAACCAGCCTGAAAAACAATTTGCCTGAGCTGAGAAAATATGCTTGAAGTCTGCATTCACAGGCAGCTTCAACATCCTAAGGAAAATGCTTTGTTTTTGTAGCCTGAAAGTATGTCACAAACATGAATAGAATTATACGCTTGCTCTCCCTTGCCCTCAATCCCCTTTACCTTAGGAAAAAATTATACACTTCCAATTACAGGGCCAGTTAAAATCAATACAAAGGTGGGAGAAAACAGATCATTTTTCTTATGGAAGTAACTGTTTTCATTAATTTTTCATTAGTCCTGCTTTTGTTGTGCTATCCATCACTGAAGGAGCTGGTATGCAGTAGATTACATTTAGGTTATCTTACGTGCTTCCAGGATTTAGTAGATATTGCCCGATAAAGCTGCGAGCTTTATGGCTTTAACTTACATCTATCAATAATGCATCAGAAGAGAATTTTTCTGCAGAACAGCTGTCCCTGAGCCAAGCAGCTCTCTCCTGGAATAGCTGCACTGGTTACAGTGGAGATGATAGCACAGCTTTTAAACTACTCATCTAAAGGCTCCCACTGTGAGAAAGAGGAGCAGATGCTTAAGGAGGAAGATAATCCATGAGGGTTTGAGCCCTCGTTTCCCGCTGTTGTCATTTTTATGTTGGGGTGTTTTAAGCCATGAGCCAGCTGTGCCTTGCCCCATCTCAGCAACCACACCTGAAACATGTTCCTGCCACCAACCATCCTGGCATGCATCAGGATTATGTTGCAACCACTATATGAATGACCAAAGCTCTTCCACAAATCTCACTTGTGTTTTTTGTCGCTATTCCTCTCTCCCTTCCCTGCCATAACACCTGAGTTCTGTGCCGAAGAACCAAAACATCATAAACAGAATATTATAGCCATTAGAATATTATAGTCATTAGAAGAGCTGAGCCAAAAGAAGGTGATGAAGACATCAGTAGACCCTACTTAAAACATGAAAAGTGAAGGGAATTTTATTTCATTTGTTTTTCTCTCAATTGGGAAGGAATTAGGAAAAAAAATTCCCAAAGGCACATCAAGCTGCATCATGCGGTGTTGCTTTTGAGCTTATTCAGACATCTTAGGGATGCCTTGTGTTTGCTTGAATAGCTTTCAACTCTCAGCTTTGAAAAACACATGTGTCATAGCACCTCACTGATTCCAACATCTTTCTATACCGCAAGAGGGATTGTGAAGGAGGGTGGCAACTGAGTGCGACTCTTGAAACATAGCTTGCCACCTCGGTGGGTAGAAATCAAGCCTTTTCTGCCTCCCCAGCTGCAAGATCTGCTTCTTGCTACCCTCCTCCCTTACAGGTAGAGAGGTGCTTAATTGAAGGCTTGTACAATGCTTTGAAGAGACCAAGCATGGCATTAGGGCCAAAATTAGTATTCTTGAGCTGCCCGGGCACAGACCCAAGCAGAAGGAAAACAAAGCTCCTGAACGAGAGAAAGCAGGAGGAAAATGCACAGCTACTTTTGTTGTTTTCTGGTAGTAAGTATATTTAAGGTGAGCCAACCGGAGCTGAAGTATTTATTCAGAAGTGGCAGGGATTAGGGAAATCACTGCTTCAGATCTTCAGAACTAGTGCCCATGCTCTGCTTGCTTCGTCTTTCATTTTCACACTTTCTTAGAGGTTAACCAAATGAAGTATCAAGCATCCACTGGTGATCCTTGCTGAGCCCTCTGCTTTGAACTGAAGCCAGAATGAGTGCAGTACATGAGTTTAGGGGACTTCAGCACATGCAGGTTTTGCTTTAAATCCATGCCCACTTGGCAGGTTGCTGTCCTGCCCCTTACACAGAACCCCAAAAGCAAACAACAAGGCCAGCCATCCCATGCTACACACATTCCTCAGGACAATTAATAACAACACTGACAAACTGCATAATAGAACAGAAGCTAGAAGACCATTTTGGATTGTAGATTAGATCATTTGTCAGCCCAAACTCCAGAGCACAGAGACAAATCTCCCTCCTCCTATCTTTTCCCAGCAAGCCAGAGCTGTGCTCTCAGGACCAGGAGATGGGTCTCACTGGGCTGGGCAAGGGCACCGTCACCCCATGGTCCCTGAGGGGCACAAACCCAGCCTATCCACACTAGAGACAACCTCTCTGGAGGGAAGAGTTCATGCACATACAGTTTCAGTGGGGCTGAGGGATAGGACTGATCAAACCATGCTTCCTTTGACCTGATGTGGAAAAGAATAGCTTTTTTTTGCTTTTTTAGAAGCAATATGCAACAGAGATAACACACGATGGATGTCAATGCAATGATACTGACAGCTGATCACCACGCCATCCCTCTTCTCCTAATCCCTAAATTACACTAATCTGATTTACACTATGATCTGAATTACAGATTCATGTTATGAATTACAGATTCATGTTATGAATTACAGATTCAGATCATAACTTCAGTGTGGGGCAAGTTCACCATGAATATGGAGAGCAGAATATGGGATCCGGCCCATAATATCTGACAGCAATTGAAAAATAAAACACTACACTATTTCAGGGGCAAAGGACTCAATAACATACTAAATCCTTGGTCAACAAACGTGAAAACAACAGAAAAACAAAAAGTCACAGATTCAAGGAAAAGTGGAGTTTTCCCTATTTGTCAGAGGGCACCTCTATTTCCAGAGCTCATCCTAGCACAAACAGAAAATGCTTCAGCAGGTTGGCAATAAGGTTTCACCCTCAGCATCACCATTAGCGTCATGGTTACTAGCTAGCAGGGGTAGTTCATTGAATCATAGAATAGTTTGGGCTGGACGGGACCTTCAGAGGTCACCCAGTCCACCCCCCCTGCAATGAGCAGGGACATCTTCAACTAGATCAGGTTGCCCAGACCCAATCTAGCCTGGTTTTGAACATCTTCAGGGCTGCTGAAGCCAACACCTCTATGAACAACCCATGCCAGTATTTCACCACCCTCATTGTAAAGAATCTTTTTCCTCACATCCAGCCTGAATCTCCCTCTTTTAGTTTAAAACTGTTACCTCTTGTCCTATTGCAATATGCCCTGCTAAAAAGTCACTCCCCATCTTTCTTACAGGCCCCTGTAGGGCCTGAAAATGAAAGGCTGAAACTGAAAGGCTGCAATAAGGTCTCCTCAGAGCCTTCTCTTCTCCAGGCTGAATAACCTCAACTCTCTAAGCCTTTCCTCATAGGAGAGGTGCTCCAGCCCTTCTTACAAAAGGATGAACTTCTGTACTATGTGCCTGCATCTTGTATTTTTTTTTTAAGCAGAGTGGGGATATGATTTTAGCAGTTGCAATCTCAAATAGAGGATCCCAAATGCTAAGTCAGCTTTGGGGTCTTCAATAACCAGATCAATGAGGTAGCAGCCAAAGCCAACACAGGGACCTGATGCAACATATTGATTTTTGGTGGCGGCGATCCCTCCAGACCTTCGAGAAATAATAAACCACTCAAACTGAACTCTGAAAAAAAGCAACTGGTCCACAGGCCCTAAGGATGTCTTGGTTTCATTTCCACTGTAAATAAACCTCAGGCAGCATGAATGCCGACATACAAATACCAGTTGTCCTTAGAAATAATTCATAATACAGAATTCCGCAGTTAAGAAATGACAGATGGAAATACATGTTTTTATTTCTCTGTAAGACTGTCCATTGGCCAGTAAACTTTTTTTTCTCACCCTCAAAAAAACAAACCCTTCCTCCCCAAAGTCTCCAAAAACATGAACATTAAAAAAAAATGCACTTGACAAGTCATTTGGGTGAAAGCAAGAACCCTGTAATTAGTACAGCAATCAGTTTTTAAAGGTTGCTGCAAAAAATTATGCTCATGAACAAAATGTTTCTCTTCACATTGAAATTGGTGCCTATTTAGCATAAAGAAAAATAATTGAATGGGTGGCTCAGCTTTCGTGTTTTCAGAGGGTAGTAGGTTGTCCTCATTGGATTCTATCAGGCATCAAAAACCAATGTTTTGACTATACCTGCTTGTGCCAGCTGCACACTGAAATATATGGTCAGCTTCTGTTTAGACGTGTGGCAATGACGAGGAAAAACCTTTGCCAGGCCAGACTATCTGGCCAATAAGTACCTGGAGACAGAATAAATTAGCAGAACCTATTTGCAAGTACTGCTTCTGTAAAGACATATTAACCTAGTACTAAATGAGCCTTCACTTTCCCTGGTACAGGGTAAACATCAGTGGGACACTCGAAGTTTAAAGGCTCATCCAGGCATGCCAGGATCCACACTTGCATTGGATAGCTGTTTGGTGCATTAGAGTCAATAGGAGAACTAAACCCTGCAGAAATCCAGCATTCACATTATCAAAATACAGGTGAAGACCCAGTTCCTCTGCCTGTACCTCACTGTGGGAATGGGTGTTGGGTAGCATCTGCAATCTCTGCATGTTCACAGCAGTTCTCCTGGCAGCTGCTCAACCAAGTTGCTGAAGTACAATACTGGCAGCTACTGTTCTCCTGCAGCTTTTCCTCATGCTATCAAATACAGCACCACTGATAGCATAAATCGGAGTCGTACTTTTTAATAGAAAATTAGATCAATTCAAACTATTGTACATGTCAAAATTCCTAACCTCCAGAAATGTTCTGACCATTTGGTCCTTCTTGGTTCCCCCATTTTCCCTCTTCCTAGATATATTGTTCATTTGTCTGTTGACCATGTTTTCTAAAGGCCATTTTAAAAACACATGGCTACAAGCCTCAATTGCAAACAGGACTAAGCTCCTTTGCTTTCGAAAAATCTACATCTAGTTTATTCCTGCATACATTTTTCATCAGCCATCACTTTGTTTATTCATGACCTCTTGCTCCATGACCACACTGTAAGTGCAGAGACATCCACATTCAGGGTCTCGGAGTGTTTTTGACCCCATCGACAACGAATGCAGGCTCGGTGGGAGAGCAACCAGTCAATCGGGGGGTTGGGAGGAGCACAAATTCTCAGTGCCATTGAGTTGGACAGGTATGTGCTGACCAAGCAAAACCACCAGCTGAGCACAACCTGCCAGCTTTGGAAGCAACAAAATGAAAAGCATCAGTGGCAAAGCTCCTCTCCCTCCATACCCAGCCTGCGCAAAGGCTGCAGGTGCTGCCAGCACTGGGGAGGCAATTTCAGATTTCGTTGAAGCTCATGGACAGGCAGGCTTAGGTTACCTGCTCTCCGAGCAGCAGGGAAAGGAGCTGAAGCCCCTTGGCTCCAGCCTACATCATAGAATCATAGAATAGTTAGGGTTGGAAAGGACCTTAAGACCATCTAGTTCCAAACCCCTTGCCATGGGCAGGGACACCTCCCACTAAACCATGCCATCCAAGGCTATGTCCAACCCCACCTTGAACGCCGCCAGGGATGAAGCATTCAAAACGTATGTCCATACATACACATGGCAGCCAGCATGGCAAGTCTGGGTGCAAGAGCACCTTTGGGTTTGACAGTGTAAACATATCCTGGGTAGACTGTGGAGGCCCTGGAAAGCAGGGCTGCACCTGTAAGCACAGGGGAGGTTTCTGTAGCTAACAGTCTCTGAAGCATCACATTGCCGTGCACTGGTACCCTCACACTCTCAACCCATGGGCACTGGCATCTTTTTCGACATAGCAAATTTCATACCACTTCCAAGGGTTTGAAGAGCTGTTAAAAATACTTATTCCCCAAGGTTTTAGCTTTCCAACTTCTATGCAAACTAACAACCAAATTGTGGGCAGTAAGAGCAAGCATTTGTTTATTTTGTAAGAGGACTACTCACTGCTAATTGAAAACAAGCATTTTCAATGAGGCAGCTGTTTCAGTACTGTGAATAGACAGATCAGCATCACATTGAAGATCTAATAACCCACTAATGAACCTTAATTTTTGGAGCCCCCTCCCTCACCCATTTCCACATCTCAGTCATTTCAAAGCCATTGCTATGTGCTGCCAGACAGTTATTCAAGTGTCCCATCTGACATATCTTAATAAAAACCAGAAAAATGGTACTTTTTTTTTGAGTTATCAGACTATATTAAAAACCTTGTTACATGTACTTAACAGTTTCTTTTTTTTTTTTTTTTTTCCCTTTTCTTAAATAAATAGCAAAGTGTCACCAAAATGAATGGAATGCCGGCACCATTGCATCAGTAGAAACTTCCATACTAGGATGAATACAGAGTCATATTCTGGAATCTTGCATAAAAGGATGCTTTGGAGGAGAAGTAGTGGTTGCTGGTGCATCTTAGGTGGTGAAAGCATCAACCCATGAATAGTCCATGCAGCAATATCGTGGCGTGGGTACTTTGCAAAATCTTGCCATCCTGAACAAGGCAGCTGCAGCGGTGGCCTCGGTGAGACTCTGCAAGAGAAGAGCTCCCAGGACATTGACTTACCACCTGCTATCAAGAGCAATGCAGCTGATGGTGTAATGCAAGGGGCTGACCATCTCACTCTCTAGGCAGAAGAACACTAGCTTTAAACAAGGGAAATGAATAACATTGAAACAGGCTAACACTCAGCAGGGCAAGAGCTTGGAGAGTTGAAGCTGACAACTCCTTAGTCCAGAGGGAAGGATGCAACTATTCACTGCTCCATTGAAGGTTACAGAACAAGGTGTCTTCTCTTGATGGGTTGCCCTGGGCTGAGCTGGCGTTATTTTTAAGTCTGATCGACAGCCTGTTTTCAAACTGGGACAAAGCTTAAAAAGGCCAGTGCTTAAAGAAGATTAGCAACACGGAATCACAGAATGGTTTGGGTTGGAAGGGTCCTTAAAGATCATCTAGAACTAACTCCCTTGTCATAGGCAGGGACACCTTCCCCTAGACCAGGTTGGTTACAGCCCTGTCCAATCTGGCCTTGAGCACTGCCAGGGATGGGGAATCTGCAACTTCTGTGGGCAACCTGTGCCAGTGCCTCACCACCTTTATAGTAAAGAGGAACATGCAGCACACCACACAGATCTCACAATGGCATCTGCTGCCTTTAAATCACTCCACCATGCGCAGACAGAACTGCCTGCCCACTGCCTGCCAGAGCGGCTGCCACTCCATGCGCTGGAGCACAGTGAGATAAATCCCACTTCTCTGCTTCTGTTGGCTTAAACCAGACCCTTGTTATTTTAAACAGAGTTTATTGTATTTAATACATTATAAAATTTGAAAAAATTGTAGGAAAGCAGCAGATTCAAACCAGAGCATCTCTACCAAATATTAGTTATTCTGGCCCCCTTTGAAAAAAAACACAAAACAAAACAAAAAGACAACAAAAAAAACTCATTCAAAAGAAAAAGTTAACCTTTCACATCTGTGAGGGCAGACAAAAAGTGTGCGACTTCTGTACAAACTACATTTAAAATTTCAGTCGACTAGCTTTCCACTGCAATGGATGGTCGTCATCTGAACACCTGCCCATCCACCTCTAAAAAAGACAGACATAAAGCTCCATATGCAAATAAAGTTGAGTCAAGGTGTGTACACATTAAAAAGTGGATGGCTGTTGGGCAATGGAAAATGGGTGAAGAGTAGTCTATGCATCCTCCAATGTTAATGGCTTGTACACCGTTAAGTGGGCCCGAGTAAGGCCTAGGACACTTAATGGCCATCACAGCACCAGCCTCACCCACCACTTTTTTATTGTTGCATTTCCTACCCTTTGACATATACATACATATATATATGTACATACATATATATACATACATATTTTATATATATATATATGTGTGTGTTTCCTTTTATACCTTGAGGTTATTATTACTACCACTATTCCAAATGTTCCCATATGAATTCAGGTGTGGTCTCTACATTTGATATAAATGTGTCTTTCATTCCAATTTTTGTTCCAGGACTTGTTTGGAATCCAAACTGCACATGAAACGTCCCCTTTTGTTATCCTCTCTTTTTTTTTTTTTTTTCATAAAGAAACATGTCCATTTTAGTCCAGAGGCTCTTGCTTTATTCGAATGACGGAGGGTGCACGAGATGTCCTTCTGAGTTCTCGTCTCAGTACGTATTCACTGAATTGGGAAGAGTCCACCCCACCTCCACACGAGCCAACAATCTCAAACCCTCTTTGCTGTAACCTCTCAAGGACCTGCAAAAAAAGGGAAACAAACACTGAGGTATAAGTAAATAAACTGACTGTTTGCTGCGCTGGGACGATAACTACTGTTTTCAAATGGATTCAGCTAGGAAACAAAAGAGGTTACACAGATCTGCTAACTTGTTCCCTCACCTCCATTGTATTGGACTGGTTTCTGCTCACTTTGGCCACTCAGCAACAGGAAATAAAATGAAGAAAAATCTACCTTATGCTTTTACCACAGCCAATGAACCCAGTATTCTTCTGGCCACAGAAACATCCCTGGAAAAACGCATTCTCTGCTTCACAAAATTTACAATACCAAAGGGCAAATACAGGATCGCACAACAGATACTGGAGGATGCTGAGCAAACACCTCAACTAAATGGTGACAATGCAGATAATAATTGGTCATAATTTCAGAAAGGTTACCATAGCATTTTCTAGAGACTTAAAAACCCAACAACAACTACGAAGGTTTGTGGCTACAGTTACCTGTAGTAAAACCTGGGACTTTTTAACTTTAATTACACGACTAACAAGTTCTGTCTATTCACCTTCTTTCCTCCCTTTTCACAACCTGAGTGCTGCTTCCAGTGGGAAATACAACGGCAAAAGCAAGAAAGAGGAAAAAATAAAATACACAAGGAAAGAAGAGTGAGGCAGAGCTCTTGGGGCAGCAGGGGGATGCACCCAACACAGCTCACCCAACAAATGGTGCAAAGATCTCAGCTCCCAGCATCAGCTACAGGATGCTAAGAACATGGTCTCCTTCCACACCACTATTATTATTATTTGAATTGCCCATGTTCATGCTGGTTTACTGTAACTGCAGGGTGGAGGCATCCTTTCCCTTGTTTATACTCTTTGCTACTTTTATCATCATAGAATTATAGAATGGTTTGGGTTGGAAGGGACCTTAAAGATCACTTCGTTCAAACCCCTCTGCCATGGGCAGGGACACCTTCCACTAGACCAGGTTGCTCAAAGCCCTGTCCAACACTGCCGGGGATGGGGCAGCCACAGCTTCTCTGGGAACCTCTCCCAGTGCCTCACCACCCTCATCTGTTGTGCTGCCTGGGTTTCCTTTGCCTCATCTTTACCTGTGGTAAAGCCCTTCAGGGTCAGCTGTGATGGCCACCAGCCCCAAGGTGAGAGAGGCTGATGCTCCCACACCCCACAAGACATGGGACCCTCTGTCCAGCATGGCTGGACTTCACTGGGGTTGTGCTTGGAGTGGATGCCTGCCAACTCTTTCACAGCTATTTTACCCGTTAATGAATTGGCTTGCATGTGTGCTGGGACAGCAAGGGCAAGCAGAGTGTCAGAAGGCTGTACAGGATTAGGGTGGGAAGAGAAGAAAGCTGTGGGTTAAAAATGCTTAAAACAAGATATGCCACATCTTTACATGTATTCTTCAGGTCAGCAAATGTCTTTCCAAAATACTTGAGCATGGCTAATCATGCAGCAGACAAATCTCAGAAATGAGAGGGTGGGAAAAGAGACTCAGAAGCAATCATCAAAACTTCCGTGCAATTTTTGTTTACCCTGATCTTTAGCTTTTGACAATATATGCCAAAAGCCTCCTCCTAAATGTCTCAGTGCAAGCCACTGAAAAACAGACTTCCTACCTGAACTGAGTTGAGGTGACAGTATCCGTTCAGTGGAAATCGGATGACGTGCGTTGAGTCGTGATTCCAGCCAGCGTTGACAGAATTACACATCACATCACCAATTTCTGGAAACACTTCTTCTATCAATGACTTATCGCCACTCAGTGTAATCCTCTCTCCAAGATCTGGGGCAACTCGCACCACCAGGCACTCACAAGACTTTGAGAAGCGGCCAGTCTCCCGGTCCTGTTTCCACCTTTCCATCTCTCCTAGCATGGGCTGAAGCTGGAAATACTTTGCTTCTTCATATAACAAACTGTAGTCCTGAAAGACACATATGTTACTGTGCATAGTTAAGAAAGGCGTTGCTAACGTATCCCCTACTGTATATGGTTATCCAGGCTAACACCACTCTAGATCTGGAACCCTTCAAACATAGTTCGTAATTACTGTGCAGGAAGGTAATAATAAATAAAATAAAAAATAAATAAAATAACAGTGCAAGCAAAAAGTAACCATCAGCCACTTGAAGCAGACTAGGTATAGCAGCACTCACGAGGAGACAGGGAGGCTGCGTTTGCTCAACTCCTTCTTGCTATGGAATAATCCAGGCAAAAATCCCACTTTTCCCCATATTTTATCCCCACAGTGATGTCATAGAATAATGACCTCATTGAACAGATGGAAGAGAATTCAATCAGGATTCAGAAAATTCATCAGTATGATCCATCATGTCTTACAGCAATACTAGCAGGCATTGTAACAGGTATAAGAATGTAAATGAGGGAGCCTGCAATGGTTCTTAGTGTAAAATGATGCAGATATTTGCATAATGGATTGCACATATTACTGCATTTTAAAAATTAAGTATTCTTTAATACCTCCCCATTTTGCCAACAGTATTGTTTACTACATTGACTCAAATGCCAGAGCAGAGAGAACACATTTCTAAGCATAGCCAGTATAGAAGTAATTTAGAAGTGATGATGTGGAATCTGTCTACTGCCATGCTTTAAATTAAAAAAAGTAAAAAAAAAAAAAAAACCCCAAAAATTCTTGCTTTTTTAGGCTTGAGAGCATGAGCCCATTTGAAAAATATTTCTACAGAGAAAAGCAATACATGAGAATTAGGGGAGACAGAAACAGAATGACAACACAAGACTACTGCTAACAGTCAATATGGCTCTGAATTTGAGCTAGAAACCAAACACTTGACAAAAATGGAACACCTAAATCATGCTCGAAATACTGTGCATATTTAATGTGCAACAAAAAAGCCACCTGATCTGTGTATTTCTAAGAAACAGGTCTGCTGTTCATTTTAAGCACTGATTTTCCGGACACCTTAAAGCATAAGGGAAGGATACCTCTTTGAACATCATGTTGGTTGGGTGAACTTGCCAGGAGGCACATGTTTAATTTCAGTCCAGCTACAGTGTATTTTTATGTGTTTAAAAGGCTCTTTATATATTTCTTAATATTGCATGGAAGGTGGCTTTTCCTTTATTTCTGATTCCTTTGGGACAAATGCTGAGAGCAGCACAAAACCATACTAAGGCTTCAAAAGAGGGATATGATGCTTATCAGCTAGTTCAAAACTCCCACATTACTTGGACAGATCTACCCTTGTCACGCATGGGAGAGGTAAGCATACATCTATAGTACAGGATTCAAAGGTTCCTGCGATATGGGCCTTGAACTCAACCTCACACCTATTGTGCCCAAACACTGAAAATCTGTCTCATATACAAGGGATGAAAGACTTCACACCAGTGTGAACTGCTCTAACTCTTCCCCATCACCTCTCCTGTTCAATCTGAGTTGCTGTATTTCCTGCAGTGAACTAATAGCACAGACAGCTACACTGATAAGCATTCATCAAGTAACGATAAAGATCTGTTCCGATTGCAACTGCAGTCTCCAGTGCTGACATCACATATACACTCACATACCTACAAGCGGATAAACACAGAACATCACACAGTCTGAAGCTCTACCTCTAACATGGTGAACACCACATATTTAATTTGTTATTAAAAGAAAAAAGCAGGCTCTTTAATAAAGCTTTAATAAATGTGGAACTATTTATCCCTGACTTCTCTAAAACTCCAAAATTAAACTTGCAGTATGAGTTCAAGAGTATGAGGGAGAAAATATTTTATGATTTAATGCTCAAATATTACCATGTGTGCAGTTTATTTTGTCAATACTGTGATTCTCTGAATTTCAGCGTGGGAGTGGAAGCTGGAGCTGCTGCAATCAGAGGGGAAGCATAAAAGTGGATGAGAGGACAAGTAATCAGCAAAGCTCACGAGCAGTCAAGTTGCAGATTGTAACATCTTTTTCTGTCTTCATCAGCATCCTACAATATTTAACTTCCCCAGGTTAAACATGGCAAGGCTGCTCCATTACACTAGAGCCAGGAGGGGGAAATTTACTATTGATGCCACTTTAGGAACCCCACACTTACTTTCGCCACATACCTGAAATTAAACACCATGCCCTGCAAGTTCCCCAGGTCTAGGGCTCTGTTTTGGCTGCATACTAGATACTTGCTTTATCAAGGTACATGCAAAACACCCAAGCGCCTTGAAATCTCACCTTGAAATCATCAGGAATGAGGAGTTTGGATGTCCTTAAAAAATTCAAGATATATCTGAACATCTGCCCATCTCTGTCGATGAAATAATGCTGCTTGAGACTGTCGAGGACAATGGGCTCTGTGCCATCGAAAAGCCGTCCGATTCTGGAGAGAAAACAAGAGGAGAGCAGCAGGGTCAGGCTAAGCCTCGCTCAGCAGCTATTCAAATGGCCTGATGCTGCAAAACCCCCTCACACCAACTGATTAGTAAGAAAAGGGATGGTTTCAAAACACAGTTTAAGATGCATGGTTTCTAGTGTGGCCTTAAACTTCACTATGGACTGTAGTGGTAGAATAAAGGGCAACAGGTTCAAACCTGAACAGGGCAAGTTTAGATTAGATATCAGGAAGAAGTTCTTTACTGTGAGGGTGGTGAGGCACTGGAATGGGTTGCCCACAGAAGTGGTAAAATGCTCTATCCCCGACGGTGTTCAAGGCAGGGCTGGACAGAGCCTTGGATGGCATGGTTTAGTGTGAGGTGTCCCTGCACATAGCAGGGGGATGGAACTTGATGATCTTAAGGTCCTTTCCAACCCTAACTATTCTATGATTCTATGACTCTAAGTAGCGCAGCTGGGGAGGTGCAGCAGAAGCAGCCAGAGCAGGAGCCCCTCTCACACCCAAATAAACATACTGTGAGATGACACCCCCTTGATGATTTTGGTACCTCTCTTCATAATCCAGATCAGCAGACCCTATTCTCCAGATGCACCAACCCCTTGACTGACTCCATTCTTCTTTCCAGGAGACTGCACAGTGAACCTGATTTAGTTTGGAAATTGTACTTGGGAAATAGGGGTGTTTCTTTTGTTTCTTTCCTTGTTTTTTGTTTGGTTTTAAATCCAGTTCATTTTTTTGGATGCTGTTTAGGAGGATGCCATGGAGGCCAGGTTGGACGGGGCTTTGAGCAACCTGGTCTAGTGGAAGGTGTCCCCGTCCAGGGTGGGTGGGTGGAACTAAATAGTCTTCAAGGTCCCTTCCAACTCAAACCACTCAGTGGTTTACCACAACTAACAGCTGGCCAGGCATTGTGGGAATAAGAAGCTGGGGATACAAAGGTTATAACATTTCAATGCGAGATAACTATTTCACAGTAAAAAATAACTGTTTGTGGCAGGTATCAATTAGCACTCTAAAATAATCAGGAAAAATGCATCAGTTTTTAGATACTGAGCACCAGAACCACCAAGCCAGAGAGCTTCTGCTTGCCAAAAGTACTTACAACATCAGCTGTTGGGTACACACGTTTTCTGGACATGTGCCTCACAAACAAAGCTCTAGTTAGAGTATCAGGAAGGGGTGAAAACTCCTAACAAAACCCTTGCCAGAATAACATGAAATATACGTTTCTGCACCATGGTGTTTGCAAAACGCTCCTGAGTCACTGGTTGTTTCCTAATGAAATCACTGGTAGGTTTCATTTTGTGTGCCTGTTCATATGTCTGTATGTGGAATGTGGAAGTACTTTGTGATTCTTTCCAACACTAGCACTGTAAAAAAAATGGTCTCAAAATAGCTCACTTGTGATACATCACACAGGCACCCTACATGAAATACCACTGATGATTTGGGGTGTGATTTTAGAGCCTTGTCACAACCTGCTACATTCTGAAGATACTGTCTTTTCATTATTCTAATGAAAAGACTCATTTGTATGTAGTTTTTGTCCCAGTATAACCAATCTGTTCTGGGAACCAGCATAGTAAAACATCTGCAGGTTATTAAAGAGCATACAATAGTATCACCAGACATCAGCATGGAGCTACGGGACCAATAGGCACTCTTATTCCCTGATCACATTCAGTTTGTGGTGGAAGTAAGGTACAAATCTGTCTTCTCATGCAAAGGATAGAGTGAGCACAACAAACAGTCATGGCACACTATTTTTGTTTCAAAAGAAATGAAGAAACAACCATTCCCCACCAGCACCAGAAAAAAACAAACCACATACAACCACCAAAAACTCAGGAGTGATCAGCCCTCCTTGGCTGCACAAAGCATCCCAGGCTGAGAGATGCCCCATCCATCAGCCAGCAGAAAGGGATCTCCAAGGAAATGCTCAAGAGTCAAAAAGCAGAAGTGATTCCCAGAGAGGAGGAGATGGCAGTGCTTGCTGCTGGGTCTTGGGGCTCCAGGTGACTAGACGCCGTGTCGCACCCGCAGCCATACACCCTCCCTTGAAAACAGCACAGGCAACCCAAATGCTGTTTGGAGGGATGTCTGTGCCCACAGCAGGGACCTCTAGCAGTACACCCAGTAATAAGTTGTGAACAGAATACAAGACTCATCTATTTATTTTCCCTCACCAGCTGGGAGAGCTGAAGACCAAGAAAGAAATAAAACCCCATTAACCTCAGCAGACCATTTACAAGTATGTAACAAATACAAAACCAAGGTCCAAATCAATTCCATTTGCATGAAATCTGTATCATATAAGGAATTAAATATAAATATATTTTAAATTTAAATATATTTTTGCAGACTGATCAAATATAAAATATTTCTTTCCCAAAGCTGCCCCTTAGAACTAGTGCAGCTTTCTTCCTCTGATTCTTGTTACTGCCTGCCCTGCTGCTCAAAATTTAAGCTGTGAAAGCCCACATAATACAGGCTCCTGTTCACTAAGTGGATGAACAACCTTTAAGGCTAATATGGATGCACTCAGCATTTGGAATTAATTTTCCCCTATACTCAAGCATGCCATCTTGGAATCTATTGTGGAATTCACACACAAAACATATATATTTGGCCAAGTCAGTCATTACTGAAATATATAATTGTAATTGGTTTCTGCAGCATTTTCCTAGCTCTAAATTACTACTATAATTACATATTTTAAACCTCTAGGCTTTTTGGTCTTCATTTTATTAATTGTTTAGGAGAAAAACAAGATAGTATCAGAGGATGGAGCCTTCTGACAAAACCATAATGCTGACGAGAGCGCACTGCCATTAAGGGTGCCACCTGGGAACTGAAAGGCTTTGGGTCCAGGCTGGAAGAATTAACAAAGTGCTGCCTTAGTGCACTACTGCATCGCAGCAGCAGAAAAACCCAAGGAACTGCAAAGCCCCAATTCACTTCCAGCTCCCCTCCCAGGATCACTTTTCAACACACAACTGTACTTTCCCATGTTAAAACAGCTTTGGAAGGGTAGATCCCCAGCAGAGAGACTTCTGTATGCAAAATTAAAGTCTTTTTCATTTTCAGATGGAAAAATGTAGGTTCCAGCTTCCTTCACATAGCCTCCAGGGGAAGATCTGCGATAATATGGGACCCAAACCTGGTGGCATAGTCCTTCTCTTCAGCTGCATTTGTTACACCCATGAGGAGAGAAGACCTGGCTGTGCCAGGATCTGGGCGGGGACCAATTGCCTTCACTCTCCAGCCTCACCCTGAGCTCTGGGGTTCCTGGAAGCACAGTGGCAAGCACTCTGCCGTGCCTTGCTCGGCAATTTATCTATACAATATGACTTGAGCAACCATCCTCCCTGTCACTCACAGCTCCACTGTTACTCCTGCATCGTCTCACACCGCCATTATAAACGCTTAAGAGACATCAGTCTGCTGGCATGAGAAGGGACTGTTAAGTCATGTTTATTATAATTTCACATCTCAGGAAAACCTGAAAGATGTTTTTTCCCCACTTCCTTCTTGACGACATTCCCAAAATATTGAATGGATTTTTAAACATGAAACTGCTTTGAAGGAGCCTTGCAAAATAGGCTGATAATTATATGCAGAATTAGCCAAATATCAAGGGGAAAGGATAAGAGACTGTGGTCCATTCACAAGAAAATGTACTTCTGAGATATTTAATTAAAACTATCAGGCTGGAATTTTCTGTATATCAGGAAAATTAATGTCCCATGGGTTGAAAGTGCAACCTCCAACGGGTAATAATTAATGTCTGTGGCTTTAAGTATCACATTCCCCTGTCAGAAATCAAATCCTTCAAAGGCAGAAAATCTAACCAGTGGAAAACTCCGCTTCCATCAGAGAACTTGATTTTACTGTAAGGATACAAATCAGCTACAGCCACAAGCCTGGTTTTAGTGGGGAGTAAACAACAGGACAGTACTTCATGAAATAAAATGGATCCTTCTCCCCACAGACCAGCACTCCCATAGCAGCATTTCTAGAACAAAATGCTAGCACGGGAAGATGACAGGATTTCTCAAATTCTTCAGAAACAAGTCCTGTTTGTCAAGCATAACAATATATAAAATATACTCAGTCCACAGCAAAGCTGTATACGTACTGTACGTGGTTATAACCTTGCTGTCTCAGTGTAGAAATATTTACATATATATTATTATACACATAAAGAAAAAGACTTTGCTTTAGTATTTTCTGCCTCAGTTAAGGATTTGGGAAAGCAGCAATAATTAGGAACGAGACAGCCAATATTAATTAAACAAGCCAACTATTGCACAACTTAAAACTAAGAAATAGGACAGAGTTCTGCAGATTATTTTAGTGGCTTCTGTGGGTGGAGCTAAAATTCTTTCTTTTTGTAATCAAAGGGATACAAGGAACATGGAAAAGATGCAAGCCTTGATGCTTGCAAGCATGCAGAATTTTAAATTACTTTCAATAAACCTTCCCTAAGAAAATATAGATTCCTTACTATTGAATACAATCAGTATATTATTTCTCGTATTATCATCTTTATTAGAGGACACTTTGAACTCTAACTGAAAAACTTCTGCAATATACTACTTTCAACAGCTCTAAGCTGTCAGCTTCCCCTGTTCTCTGTATCTTTTGCAGAACTACAAAAAGGGAGGAAAACTCGTGTGAAGCCCTTTTAATAACCCAGCAGAATGAACTGAGCAGCAGGAGAACCCTCAGCGATATCCTACCACCTACAATCCCATGGTGAGGTTTGGGACCCCACCAAGGTCCAAATATTCAGGCAAGGGGCAAAGTACTCATGAAAACACATCTTTCTCCCTCTAATAATGGATCGCATGGCAAAGAAAAAGCATGTTAGTTGAAATCTTACTCATCTGATTGGAGCCACTATAGGAGACTGAGTAGGGTTTTGGCCTTCATGGGGATAAGTGCATGCAAGTTTTATTGTCACATCATTATATTTATGTGACTAATGGAAATGCTTATTTAACACTCTGGGATGTGCGGAGAGTGAGCTGGAATAGGCTTTTTACTTCTTTTTTTCATCTGCAACTTTTCAGTCCACATTGTCCTTATTAATTTCTTTTCATTTTCTTGTACTGAGTGCTCAAAGGCAATTTGCATAAGAGCCCATTATAAATCAGATCTGTTTAATGCTATGCTCATCTCATAGCTATTTAATTTTACTTCCCAGCACGTCTAAATCATGTCATTTTGCACTGCCCCTAAAAGCCAGTACATTTGAAGATGCATCCACCTCTTCAACCAGGGAGAAATGGTATGCTACCCAAGCGGAGGTTTCTATTCTTTTTTCAGAGGACCACTTTGTGACAGTAACAACCTGCTCTTTTTTGAGTATCTCACATCATTTGGATCTACAGTGACTGAATACGTAGCTACCTTTATAACTCTGCATAACAAAAGTTGGCTCATAAACACGATCTAACAGAATACATTTGCAATTTTCAGGAACATATATTATGAAAACCACATTTTAACCAAACACCCTGTCGTAATCTCTTGCTCTCAGTGCTATTGTAATTTGTTCTTATCTCTTCTTCCTTACATTTAATTTAAGGTTTCATGTCCATGAGTCTCAGGAATTCCTTGGCACACACAGTTCATATATTATCAGAACAGGCATGAATACAATGCTTACAAAGCAAAGGTAACAGGGGAAAAATGTATTAAAACCTAAATTCTCATTAAACCTTCTATAGAAAGGGTATTTATATAGGAGCCAAAGTGACAGAGCAAGAAGGACGTATGGGAGGAGGTATTAAAATACCAGTTCCCATGAGATCTAAAAGAAAATGTTACATTACATTTTAAAGAACAGATAAATCCCAGATACAGAGTAGAAGGATGTCAAACCTTTGTGGAAATATTTGCTACTGATTAAAGAACTGAATCATTTACATGGAGATCATTTCAAACATCTTAAGATAGTTATTTGAACATGGAAGCAAAAGAGAAGGTAAAGACAGGCTCAGAGGGCTAATAAAACATTTACAAGAAATTGAGATAGACAAGAAGTGGTGAATAGTTTCTAAGGCAGAGCAAAGCATGTGAAGAGCAGAAGGGAAGGATCTGAAATGATGAGTGAGGTGGTATCATCAGGGAATGTATCCGAGGGGAAAAAAAAAAACAAAGCATGGGATTTGCTATAACCTGCCTGATCAGAGGCAGTACTAGCAGCAGAGATGAAAGCAAATCAGACATATTATAAAATGAACCAACAGTCATTGGATCTAACCCACATGGACAAACTGACACATTAACTGGAAAAAGAATAAGTTGCACAACACCACGTAGTCATGTTGCAGGAATGCCACTTACACGAGAGCAAACTACTGCTTTGTACACTGCAGATGAGCGTGGAGATGTGCAACTAAATGACAGCTGAACAAAAGAGGATATATGTGTCACAGGAAACATTGGGATGAATACAAAAAATGGATGGCTAAGGCTCCAGAAGTCAGTGGCAACACCCTAATCTCTGCCTGAAAAGGAAGTTTTCCAAGAAAAATAAAACCTGTATTTTCCATGCTAAACACGTGATCTAGGTATCTAGGAGATTCACACCAGAAGTAACAATTATACTACAAAATAGAGCTAATACATGTACCTAACATACTTGTTGACAGCCTTTGCAGGGTGCCCAAATGTCCAACAGAAGTAAGCCAATAAGAGTAGGTTCTATACAGCATTTTCCCAGGATGTTCAAACCCTCATTCTGAAATTCAGGACCATCATCCATCCAGAGCCAAATGGCACTTGGAGAAACACTGACATTTTAGAAAAGAAAGGAATAAATACTTGGGATGGGATGTGAAGAGCTGGTGACTCATGCACAGAAAGCTACACATGTGGGCAGATGGAAACCAGCTCCCAGATCGCATGACAGCAGCAACGGGGAGGCCAGAAGCACTATCCCTGGACTGCGGATGATGGGTCAGAGAGTTTCTGTTTACCATATACCTTCTCCCTCTGCTCCAGTATACCAAAGAGATACAGACAGATAAGAGGAACAGGCTGCAACCCAAATCTGCATCTCTTCACACAAGGCTGGGTAGGTGTTCTAAAAGCTATTGCAATACCACGGCAGCCAAACCTCCTGAACCTCTAGGTTGCATTACAGGCTTCAGATGTGGCTGAGAGGGGTCTGTCCTCTGCTCTCCATCTGTTCCCCCTCAAACCACAATCCTCATGCCCACAAAATCCATCACTTTTAACAAAGTGAGGTTCCTCCATGACAGACACTGAAGGTGCTGACACTTTCCAAGACACCGCATCTATCCCCGACTTTCACAATTTTGCTTGTCTGCAGATACCAAGCACTCCCTTAAGCCCTTTTACTACCACACAGACCCATCTCCAGAAAACATGGGTTCTTGCAATCCCAAAATAGGCTGTTCTTTCAGTCAAACCACTATCCACAGAGCAGGACCACAGCTCCTCTCTTCCTCTCAGACCCTAAGATCCCTCTCTGACCATCCGGCTCTCTATCAACCCACCCCACATGCCAAATCAAGGAGACTCGGAGCAGGGGAGGAAGCTGCAGATACCTGCTGCCATCCCTTTTATCACGAGTGGCATTGTGTTTCAGCCATTTGTGAGGACATCAGGCAATGAGCAGCTACACACAACAGCTCACCTGCATGCCCACTGCTTCATAGCCACAGCATTTTATGCTTTACAACACCATCTCTCCTTGCTCTCTTTTTTCAGGCTCACTCATACACTGGATATACTGAAGAGCAGACTGCAAGCCTTTAAGCCCCATGTCTCCCACAGTATTTGGTGTATCTTGCAAATAAGTCCTTAAAAACTTTTTAGTTTTCCAGAGCATATCAAAACCACTTTTCCTAAAATCATTTAAACTAATGAAATGTTAAATCAATTATCCATGCAAATACTTTTTTCATCTCTGTTTTTGGTACCCAAGTTTTCTTGGCAATGATAACATTTCACAGAAAAAATAACAAATATTCTCTTTGCTTGCCAAGATAATTTTACTAAGCTTGAATCCGATTTCATTGAGGTATGTTATTTGTTTTATCTTGAGGGAAGCTGCCTATTAAGTTAGCAGCAACCGTGTCTTTTTGCTTATGATACGGTTATTACCAAGTTATCAGGAGTACCTTTAAGTCATTAGGGTGCAATGGCAAATTAAGTACTTTGCGTCATAATTAGCTAATAACTTTTGAATTATATTTTAATCATGTTTAAGATGGTCAGGTTTGCTGTGAGTACAGATAATGCAGGATAGGAGCAGAACTGGAGTATTTATCGTTCAATACCAAAAGCTAAACTGGTGAATGCACAACAACCCAAAGGCCATGATAAAATATATATTCAGAACACTGAATGCCTTCACAGGCAGCAATGTTAAAAAGAAGAACTTGCATCTCAGGATCATGTTTAAGCAAAAATACAATAGCTCCAACCCACTCTCCTTTAAGCCTGTCAATTCTTCTCCAGAGACATGCTAGCAATATCCATTTTTAAATCCCTATCAATAAATCTGTAAATGCAGATTCCACAAAGAACGCTGTTAAAGCAACTCAGAAAGAGCTACCAGAGCCACTTCCCTTTCAAAACTCTGAATGTTGAAAAAAACCCCTACCAACCAACAAAAAACTCCGTCAGAATAGGAGAAATTCTTTGATGTACTCCTTCGTACATCGAGTCTGCCCCCCAGCTTTCATGAATTTCATTCAAACATTATTAGCTCTCAGTATTCCCTCAAGAAGACTCAGTATCAAAATTCCACATACAAATCACTGGAAATTTGGAAACATCCTGAGATTCTCCATGAAATCCCTTAGAAAAAATAGCAGCAAAGTGAGTTCTGGATCCAGACTCAAACAGACACCCCAGTTAAGCGTGTATATAAGAAGTGCTATGGTATTGCAAACTGCCCCTTTCCAGGATGCTACCTTGGGAGCCAGGCATCACATTTCATATGCCTGGAGCCTGTGCCCTGTAAACAACAAGCACTGCAGTGAAACCATAACGAATCAAGCTTCCCAACATCTTCACAACCCTGAGTACTTAGCCAGAAATCCAGTCTATGTTGTTTTGTTAACTGCTGCCTCCTCTAAGAGAAAGGACAGTGTGTTTCCATAGACAGGACAAGAACACACTTGCCCTTCCCTTTGCAAGAGTTACACAAACTCCTCCTGCGTTGCAGCCCATAAAGACAAGAGATTGTACAACTAACCTCTGCACACTGTATGCGGAATCCTGTGGGGACTGCTTCTCGAGAGAGAAAGAGGTCACTTCTACATTAAAGCCTAAGTAAAAGCTTCTCATTAATTAACAAAATTCAGAGAGAGAAAGCACTTCCAACACCTTTACCTCTTAACTATGGTGAGCCTATGTCCCCAGAAAACACCGTCCTCCAGAGCCCAGAATGGAATAAAATATTCCCAAACATCCTCGCTCTTCTGCTGTCAATAAATACCAATGAGAGTCACTTGCAAAGTTCCTAACATCCTTCTCAAGTGCAGTTCATGCAGAGGACAACAATGTGCTGCTGCTAGCTTGTGCAGCAGAAGCCTGTAAAACCGATTAACAGGTTTCAACCCTGCTGCTGAACTTGGGCTCTGACTGTGACAAGGCAAATTTGCCAAGGAAGGTGGAAAGCATGTTCAGCCTGCTTTTTTAAAGCCATACAAGAACAGACAAAGGGAAAAATATACATATAAAGAACATTACTAAAGCAGTCAAAACAGGCTGCAGAAGTGATGTCAGATATTAAAGATGGTCCTGAAAATTTCATTTGCAAACCTCTCTCTGCATAAAACACTTTAGACTTGATCTTTAATGACCTACTGCTTTCCCACAGCACCCTCAATTCCGCATGCAAGCTGGGGATAAGCCAGGGTTGTACAGCATAGCAGACTTGCCCATGGGACCTCTGCTTCATCTGTTGGAGGAGCAGGAGAAAGCCTGATGGATGAGGGGTTGCAGGAAGGGAACACAGGTAAGGCAGATGGGGGCTGCCCCGGATAAATGAACTCTGCCCAAGCATGTGCCAGATTTCCTGCACAATGCTACCACTAAGCACAGTAGCCACATTTGTTTTTTTTGAGCTCCTCTGAGTGAAGCAAGAAGGTACTAGACTAAGGAATGCTGCAAGGAAAGCATGCAAGAACGACTCTTCAGGACATTTGATACACAGAAAGTACAGCCCAAGGACATATGCTGCACTGAGGAGGAACAGGAGATGCTGATGACCTGTTTAGTAATTAAGCACCACATTTCTCTGTGCACAGCAGCAGGCAATCATGTATTGAAGATGGTATTACTACACATACAGTGTGAAGACAACAAACTAAGGTCGCTTGGCTTCTCTAATAACATTCTTTTCTTATAAAGCTGACTAATTGCAACGAGACAAGCTGCAAGGCCGGCTACACAATAACACACTTACTACACTTCTTAAATATTTGTGTTTTGCTTTACTACTTAGCTCACTTGCTCACAGATTCCTCCACCTAGACCAAAAATGGTACTTCCAGGCTAACATCCTCCATTATAATGTCTTTGAGAAAGGCAATCCAGATAGTGTGACAGCATACATAACAGAGGTAACAAAGACATGATCACAGAATTAAATATGAGAAACACAGGACTGTACACTGCTCTTTTTGATTAACTTATATACATTACAATTACATTGCTATGATTCCTAGTGTGGACACACAAATGTGCCTACAGAGACGTGTTTATACCCGTAGAACTTATTCCCATAAATTTACATGTTTAATCACTTCCATGCTAGAGGTTGAAGTAATTTGAGTGCTTCAGTAACTAGGAAAATCACACTATTAACCAAATCAGTTCATACAAAATCAGTTAAGAAGACAGGAAAGTCCATCTAAAACAGCTTAGGCAGTGGCTCTGAGCAATAAATAATGTTTAATGCATAGGTTAGAAATGCCAAAGCCACACCTACACAGTCTGCTGGAGGTAGGGTGATAAAAAAAACATAGATAACATTATTTCCATTGACAAACTTCACATATACAAAATAGTGGCTTTATTGTTTATTAAATTAGATGCTGTCATGGTGTAATCATCCCTGCAGCCATACCAAACCCAACGGTACGTCAAATGTATTTCTGTGGAGGAGGCAGAGAATAAAGGAAGAGAACTGAGATACAGTAGAGAAGCAACATAGCCCCATAAATAGTGGTGTGAGAAATAATTAATCCACGTATGTGAAAACAGACACTATAACTGCAGCCAGTGAAATCCCCAAAAATACCATGACAGAACTATGTTACATCCTTGTGCCTTGAACACACAACAGCCAGAATGTCATTCAGTTGCCTAAATATGGGTGTCCGGTGCCACTCAAGATGTTCTAGGGCATCTCTGGGACCCCCCTGAAGGGCTGGGGGATGGCACAGGACACTACTGCAGACTTTTGCTCTCCTGGGGCAGCAACAAGAGTCCAGAAAGGAACTGTGCACTAGCTGCCTGCATTCCAAGGGTATTCCACTCACAAAATGACCACAAACTAACAGTACTGAAATCTGTATATTAAAGTCTTAACACTATTCTTCCTAGATACTAATTTCAATACAAAATTGGGCTTTATTAAATAAAAAATAGTAAATTTATATGACATAAAATTGTGAACAATAGTTTGCAGTGCTCCTAAAACATGTAGGAATTTGTGGCGTTTTTAATTTGAGCACTGTTTTACCCTGCAGTTCAGGTTACCCTTACGCAGAAGAGCTGACTGTTCCTAGCTTCTTCCTGAGATGCAGCTTTACCAGAGGAAATACAGAAGAGTGCCATCCAAAGTCATATTATACTGCGTGTTTAGGACCCCCATTTCCTAAATGCAGGAAGGCAGCATCAACAATTTCAGCAGGGTGTTGAAGTGACCTGACTCTAGAATTGAGCTCTACCCAGTGGACAGACACACACACCTATGGAGGGCAGCCCACCCCACCTATGTGGGACTGGATCTCATTCCATGTACGCCTTATGCACCACTACACTGGTGATCATGCACCTGAAAAATTATGACAACTCTGTCATGTAGTAACTAATAAATTCTGGATGTAAGCAAACAAGAGGGAAACAATCTGCGGAGAAACAGTCAAATAAGCATATTTGTCCTCCTTCATTCTGGAGGACTTACAATAGTGAGGATATCTATCTTACATCTGCTGTGATCTTCCTGGTAGAAACCAGCACAACCCAAGAGCCAAAATTTCCCTGCGGCAATTCCAGGCTGCTAATAAACAAGACGTT
The DNA here is from genome assembly GCA_039720435.1 of Amazona ochrocephala. Taxonomy (NCBI): domain Eukaryota; kingdom Metazoa; phylum Chordata; class Aves; order Psittaciformes; family Psittacidae; genus Amazona; species Amazona ochrocephala. The sequence continues at coordinate 49,272,231 of CM077876.1, read as the reverse complement.
GCCTACCAAACTGTGCACTGCTTTTAAACTGGCAGAAAGATGTTGATCACGGAGCAGACTACTGCTTGAGTTCGGATGTTTTCATTATTTTGTTCACTTAAATTTGAAGCCTTTCTCTAAAATGACAGAACTAAACTTAAGTAGACTTGGATTAAAAAAAGGAAAGAAAACCCCAACATTGCCTAAGAGCTTTTCCATACTGCATTTGCCTTGTCCCCAGACACTGGTGCCACCACACTATTATAGCATCAATAGCTTAAATTGCAGCTAGCGCTAATACTAGAAAAAAATCCTCATCAACCACCAACACAGGCATGCATGCCAAAAAGCTGTCACAGAATCATAGTATAGTTAGGGTTGGAAGGGACCTTAAGATCATCAAGTTCCAACCCCCCTGCCATGGGCAGGGACACCTCACACAAGACCATGTCACCCAAGGCTCTGTCCAACCTGGCCTTGAACACCGCCAGCGATGGAGCATTCACAGCTTCCTTGGGCAACCTGTTCCATTGCCTCACCACCCTTATAGTAAAGACTTTCTTCCTTACATCTAACCTGAACTTTCCCTTTTTAAGTTTGAATCCGTTACCCCTTGTCCTACCACTACAGTCCCTAATGAAGAGTCAAGAGCTATGACTCCTTTACCAACAGGAAGAAAAAAGCTAACACTTTTGTGAGAAAAATCCTGAATTTCAATCTAGAATTTTAGAATTATTTTATAATAATTTAAGTTCCAATACAGGTACTTTCCAGTATAGGGACAGAAAACTGTTCCAAGAAGTTCTTCCACCTCTCTGATCGCTGAAAATAAAGCATGTTACAACAGTCTTGCATTACCTTCTCCACTTGTGTAGCTACTTGATACCAGTACTTTTTGCTCTGTATCTGACTGCAATAAAATTTAAATTTAGCAGAAATCCAGGTGTTTTGGTATATTTCTGATTACTCTTTTTTTCCATGCATCACCACAAGGCATAGATGTAACTGTTTTCTACTATCTTTACAGGAGATCTACAAAACCACATTATTGAAAGGTGCAGAAGCCTGAAAATAATTTGGGGTAACGAAGAGCTGCACTGTTTCATTGGAACACCACCTCTTCAGAAGCCACCGGTGATACAACAAACAGTTTGGGGCTATAGGATGATTCTGATAATTTTCCATTACTTTCCTAAAAACCTACTTTTTCACTGTTTAGAGGCAGGCAGAAGCCAATTAGCAGAATGAAAGAAAGGAGTCTAGAAAAACAAAGTGTCTGAGAACAACCGACTCTGACTATGAAGCCAGACCACCAAACTATATGTTCTTGCTAAGCACCACATGCATAAAAGTTGCATTTATTTGCATTAACCAAGCAATCCCTTGGTGGAAACCTACAGTGTACTCCTTGGCCACTCACTTTTGCACAGTTTTTCTTCCCCCAGTGTATACCACAAGATGCCTAACAAAAAAAGCACAGGAGGTGAAACGACCTGAGTGTCCAGTTGTGAAGCAGAAGGCAGAATGAGGTGCTTCGTGATGGGTTTTAACAGGAGGGAGAAGGCACCTGAAGCCAAATCACGCTCTGTGATATTATTACTCATATTGCAGCAATAAAGTCCATAGAAAAGCAGCAAGACACTGAGATTTGCTTGCAGCAGCCCGTCAGATGCCTGCCCCAAGCCTTACTGCTCGTCAGCTGTGCCCATAACAACAAGCCCCATACTCCATCCCTGTATCCAGCAGCCCACCCAGAGCTCCAGCCACAGTGGGCAGCAGCAGCACAATCACACAAGTGATCTTTGCTGCCTCTAATTGCCACCAGACACTACCTACCTACTTTGATGTGGAAAGACCTCTGGCAGCGATATGCCCCAGGGATTTACACTGCTGTAAGGAAGGAAGGAGTCTGTCACATCTACACAGGTAGTGCAAAGGCAGTTAGGGAGGGCTTTGGTAACTGGGATTGGTGAGAACTGTTGACTAGGACTTGAATCTCACAACAGACTGATGAAAGGAATAAATATTTCTCCACTGTGCTTCAACGGCTGGTTGCTCTTCATGGAAAATCTTCTGCTAAACAATACTGAGGAATACAGAAATAGCCAGTATACGACTGTGGATAGCAGCTTCTTTGCAGGATCAAAGTCAGACAGGACGTGTTTGCTCCTTAAAGTCTGCAAACATGGGCAAAATTAAACTCCTCCACACCTAATTTTGGGAGCACATAACTTGCTTATTATTTAAACAAGTAGAAGAATGGGTTTCACCTTAACCTCTGAAGCAGGGAAAGCTCTCTCCTGTACTACCCACACACCGCTCTGCTCCCTCACTGCTAAAAGTGTTTTGTTACTACAGCAGAATAATATTAGGACAGCAATGAGGAAAATAAACTCTCTCCAGTATGATGGATGTGCCTTCATTTCAGACATACATTTAGTCAGCAATGCGCTACAACAAAATTGACCTTTAACAGGACTAGATTTCACTGACTGTTTTGTCGGAGACCTCACTCCATTTATTTTGTTCTGTCTGCAGTCTCTGCAGTTTCCATCTGATAAAGCTTTAGCACAACTCACCTTTCCAGCGGAAGCAGACTGCAAAGAAAAATATTCAACTATGCAAGGCCAAAGGATAGAGTCCTTCCTGAAGTCCTTCACAGCAACAGGAAGGGCCCTGAGAAGAAACATCCCTGGAGAATGAGAACTGAGCTACCAGCTTTATGCTTTTTGCATAGTACAGAAGTCTGTTGTATGTTCTTCATCACTCCCAGGGCCCTTCAGGTTTGTTATGTTTCCAGGACTTCATTAATGAAGAAAATGAAGAAGGACTCACACCTGTGATTTTGCTACTCAGCATTTTAATAGGAAATAAAGTGACCCACGTGGAAACAAAACACAATTGAAAGTCACAGCCATACCAGCTGTTTCTATTTTCAAACTAATGTTTTATGCCTTGCAATGGTCTCAGAGAAGCAATGATTTCCAATAGCATCCTTCTCACCCTTCCTTTTGTTGAGCCTACCAAAGAGAGAAGCACAAAACACACCTGATCAGTGCTTTTATTTCTGCTTCCCAAGTAGGGAATTAAATGCTCAACCTGGAACAAGACCTCTGTGATCCAAAGAGCAGCATCCGTTCAGTTTCAGAGAGCTACATCATTAATCCAAAGCGGACATGAGAAAGCACCAATTGTAGCTCTGCTGATGAGTTTATTGGGGTTAACTACTAAGCAAGAAAAGACTGGTATGAAAGGCACGGCCTAAGGCCCAGCTTTATGTGACAGCAGTATTAGAAACTGGGAAAATAAGAATGCCTGATAAAAAGTGGAGCCTCCAAATACACTTTAGCTACATAAAAGCAGCAGTTTTTCCTCCTCTGCCTCAGTTAGATCTTCCATGGGGAAAATATAAGCAGCAAGGCATCTTTCCTGCCACTATTTCCACAGCTTACATCTTCCTAGAATAACATTTCCTTTCTCATGTGTCTCCTTTGCACCAAAAAGACAGACACTGTCACAGGGCTTTCCCCTGCAGCAGCATGCTGATGCCAGTGTGAATCCCTGTAGTGTTACTGCACTGGGGCTAGAAACTGCCATGAGTGGGGGTACAGCACCACATCTTCATCAGGTTTTGGAAGGCCAGAAGGAAGATTAACATTCAGGGAGAAGCTAGTAAAGTGAAATTTCACCTTAATACTCTGCAAAGGATGAGGACATTGCTTTTGAGAATATCAGCAAGACATGAGAAAAACCTATTTAAAAGTCAGACACTGGTGTATCAGGAGCCAATCATGATGGACAGCAAAATGTTTGGAAAAAAATTGATAGAAAATAAATACAATCTACACGTTTGAAAAGTAAACATGCAAACTTTACACGCTTTTCATATGCTTGATGGTTCAGTCATATGCAGCTGTATCCACAACATTTGGAGAACAAGCAAAATCATCTTATTGTTCAAAACAGAACATGAGCTGTTTCACGAGACAAGCTCCAAGGATAAAATTAAAAATAACCCAACATTTTTCTAGAACTCTGAAATTACACTGCTAGTAAACTAGAGTTAAATAGCAATAGCTGTTGAGGCTGGAGAAATTACCATCATGGTGTTATCTAATCTCTCCCCAGAAGTCAAGAATTATGACTAAACCCCTCCAACACAGATATAGCCTGAAATTCTATGTCAGAAGTATGTCCAATTGCATTTGGCAACCCTTAGTCAAGAGAGAGGCTGACTATAATTGGATGAATATTTGAAGTGCTTCATTATTCATGTAGGAAGGCTAGGTAAAAACTGTTTTGTAGTCCCAAGACACTGGAGGGTGTGTGTTATTGGGTAATAACCAATTAGGAATGTTGACAGCACTCTGCCTTTAGGATCATCCTGGCCAACAAAGCACCTGGGTGTATGTTGTTGTGCAAAGGCACACACCCACTGCCTACTGCTCAGTTTATTTAAGCAAACCCTTTACCAAAGGATATGGAGGACACCCCAAAGGATGTGCATTTGACAACTCCATTGCATTCCAAAATACTGCTTCTTCATTCTTCCCTTTGCCCTCCAAAATTATTATTTGTTTTTTTAACAGCACTTCTGAATTTTTTATACTACTGGCTATTGTAAACAAATCTGATCTCTCTTTTATTACATATAATCTACCACAGAGCAACATCCTTATTATTTGGAACAAGTAAACAACAACAGCAAAAGATCAGCTCTGTCCTGGGTTCAGCAGTAGCAGTCATTTTTCTCCTTCTTAATAGCTGGTGCAGTGCTGTGTTTTTGACTTTCGGCCTGGGAACAGCGCTGATAACACCAGTGTTTTCAGTTACTGCTTGGTAATGTTTTGGTCTGACCAAGGACTTTCTGGGTCTCATGCTCTACCAGGTAGGAGGGGAAGGAGGAAGGAAGCAGAACCAGGACACCTGACCCAAACTGACCAAAGAGGTATTCCATACCATAGCACGTCATGCCCAGGATGAAAAAACGGAGGGCAGAGACCCAGAAGGGTGGGGTGCACTGCTGGGTCGGGCTGGTATCGGGTGGTGAGCAGTTGTATTCTCTTCCCTTGTATTTGCCTTGTCATTATTATTACTGGTGGTAGCAGCAATGGTTTGTGTTATACCTTAGTTACTGAATTGTTCTTATCTCAACCTGTGGGAATTGCATTCTTTCAATTCTCCTTCCCATCCCCCCGGAGGCTGGGGGGAAGAAAGAGGGGGGAGTGAGTGAGTGAACTGCTTGAGCTGGGCTTAAACCACGACAAGTCCTAACCACATAATCTAGTAAAACACACCACTATGACACTAAGTAAATACTGTAAACTCGGAACAACATGCTAGTCTAAGAAAAACATGCGAATCATTAGCACAGACATGCAAAAGATTTAAAACCTAACAGTTCTGACACTTGCTCACAAAACCAGAAATTCAACACCAATGCAGCTCATGAGAGATCAGTCCAACCCTTCCACTACCTCCCAGCACAAGGTTAAAATGCATTGATGGTACAAACACTATTTTTCCTTTCCTCCTTTCTTTTCTGAAAGTTTGCATTCTGATTGAAAACAAAGCAATTCTCATATGAGATGCCTCACAGGACTTCCATACCTACAAATGAAAAATTCAAAACTTTACCTGAACAATTTACCTGTTTCAAACCCACAAAATGTGAATTCAATTTGTTACGAAGAGGAACACAACAGTTTTTCTGCAGCTCTTATTTTCTGCCTTGTATCATATTTAGCCTGTCCTGTGGTGCTGAGAGTACTGCAGCATCTTCACTAAAATCCCCCAAATGTCATCTCTCCCTTTCCCCCATGTACCACCAAGACGATGTTTTGGTGAAGGATCATCCACAGGCCCTCAAGATAATGGATTCAATGGGATACACTTAAAAGATCATTTTTCTCCCTTGTATTGACTACTTGCGCTGCTCTAAGACAGGAAGGGCTTTCATTTTTTACGTAAGCTGTAAGACCCTGAGGGCCCTCTAAACTGTTTAAGAGGGATCAATTTTCAGACGGGTAGAAGGGGCCCAGCAGACCTTCACAGTTTGGAATACCTTATTCCCTGTGGATCCCCAACAAGTTTGGGCAAACCTAACATCAGCTCCCAGCGGAGCCGCTCTTTGGCATGGCAGCACTTCCCACTGTTTAGGATTTGTGGTTAGCATTCACACAGAACTGTAATTTATAGTATGCATTCAGGGAACAAAATAAGAAAATACACGTTTTGCAGAAGCAAAATAATCAGGACTGCTGATGGAGATAAACAGCAATAAAGCTGCTAAGCAAAGCAGCGCTTGGCACTGGCGTAGCGGCAAGAAACCATTACCCCGTGACAAGGGTTTAATACACTGACATTGTTGCAATTACATCCAGGCAACCTAACAAAACAAATTCATTGTATGGTACAAAATATTTCCAATTCGACATTGCAACATTTATTTTTTAATTACAGCACAAAGACAACTTTTGGGGTGTGGAAGTACGTAATCCATCATTTGCTCTGAAGTGACACACTTATGGCAAGTGCTGGGCATTATAACTTTCTACGCCACAGTAAGCAACTACAAGCAATTTCTTAGGCAAGGAATGCAAAGGGTTTGGGTGTGGTTCTGGGAGATGCTGCTTATCCTCCATCTCCCTTCGTGTCAGTGGGAGCCGAAGGCAAGCCACATGTTGCTGCACTGGGACTTCAGTCACTCCTCCCATTTTATGCATGTCACAGAGCTTCTGACAGCTCTCTACTCATATAAAAAGAGGTTTCACCGTTCAAATACAGCCTGTGCAAGAACACAAATACGATTTTTAATTAAAAGGAATGGGATTTTAATAGGTCACTTAAAGAACAATTATGTCTACCATTTGACTGACAGGCATGTCACATTTTACTATGAAAACCCCACTGGGGTACAGGAGGTAGAATTAATCTTTATAAATTGATGAACTACTGAAGTATACCCCATTACATTTGATATTGCTACACTCAACCGTCTCATCTTACGAACAAAACCCCTGCCTCTTTCTATTACTCTTCCCTTTCACCTTTTTTAATCCTTCTAAAACAGAAAGTTTTTGATTCACAGCAGCTGAGCTGCCAGTGCTGCTCTCCTTTACTGAGCGCCAGTTCTGCAAGATGCAGCAGCGTGTAGAAATGTAAAAGATAGGTCTTCACTAATTAGCTTGGGTACCAGACGCAGCACAGCTGAGTTAGCTGGAAGCAGGATAAACGAGTCCAGGTGGAGCGCTGTGCTATATTGCTTTGAGCACCAGAGCTAGCCCAAGTGTCTACACACACCGCACTGCACAGTGGAAGGACTGGGTGGGAAGGTGACTGTGAGCCCACTACTTTCCTAGAGGGGTGCGCCTACAAATCATGCCACAAGAAGCAGCTACAAACTCAGCTTACGTGCTTTTAAACTGTTGCAGGAGCCTCTCGGTTCTCTGAAGCAGGCAGAAAGTGCCTAGAAAATTGTTCAAATGAAGCGTACAGACAACTGTGCTGGAAGAAACTTAAAGATCCAAGCTAATGTACACATTGCAGCTGCAAACAGTTTATTTGATTACTGATTCAAAGACTCAATAAAAGAGATCAGAGTCAATGAGTCTCAGAGCATCCTTTCAACTGATGTCACTAAGAGTGAAAGCATCATCTGAGATATCTATAAAATATGCTTGCTGCTTAACAACTCAAAGAAAGCCCAACATTATGAGCCAGAAAACCAAGGATGTGTGGGGAGAAAGGGACAAACAAGGAGGAAATCTGCCTTGATCTGATCAGGTAAAGATCACTTGTGACCTTTATGAGCTCTGACTCATTCCATCAGAGATAGAAAAGTGCAGCTGAAAAAGAAAAGACAAAGCAATGAGGGAATTCAGATGATAAAAGTAAGGTCAATGCTCAAAGCAAAATGGGAACAGAAGCAAGATTCTGAAGGGCAGGCATCAAAGGGACAGCAACATCCTGAGAGTTGTAGACTAAGGCGGAAAGAAAGGCTGACAACAAAACACAAAAGCTTGCCATGTTACGGTTGTCTGGTTATAACATTTGAATAAACTGCAGACCAGTTAGTTAGAGGAAACATCCATGTAACAAACTGGTGATGTTCCCCTGGCCAACACAGTATTTATGCTGTATTTTCATTAAAACAAATGCAGATAAGTATTTGTCCTAAGCAGTTTTTACCATTTCCTATGCAATCTTTGCAAATACATCCCCAAATGCTAAGCAGACTTGTATATATGAAACACCGCCAGCAGGTTGATCATTAACAGAAAGAAGTAAGCCAGAAATTGGAATCTATATCCTAAAGCTCCAAACACACCCAAGAGGTGGACGGGTGTTGACAGTAAAACTGGAAGCCAAATGTTTACTTCTGCAATTACGTACTTACTAGATGCCAATTTGCTTAGCAACTACATTGTAAGCAGTTTATGTGGGAGCAGGATAAGAACCTAGTGCTAACATACAGAATATACAGAGGTTTCCGAGTTCAAGGACTGAGTAAAGCAAAAGGCAAAGCAAACCACTGAACCTCAAGACTACGGCTGAAACCTAGACCCTATCAGAAACGACTGATAAGCTGAATACTTCAGTGACACCTCAGTTTTTAATGGGCTTTTCCTTATCAAACCAGCAAGACACATAGACTCAACACTCTTTTTTAACTTCCCACATATTTTCTTGGGCAGAATGACAAATACTGCTTGGGTGCCTTCAGCTACTGGGTAGTAAAAATTACAAACACTACAACAATAAATTGTTTCTCATTGACAAATTTCCATCCACAATGCTTATATCAAGCAGCCTTTGCAATGAAAGGATTTCTCAGAGCACAAACCTTTCACATAGTTATTGACAACCTCCCCTCTGACTTACAGGTTGATCCAAACCATATAACCTCACATGAACCTAGTGGGAAAGGCATCTATGAGCCATACTGACAATACGGATATGGATTTTCTTCTTTCCCCTCAAGAAATATGTTTGTTACTTCAGAAGACTACTAGCCTCATAAACAAGGAGCTGAAGCTCTTAGCTCTGTAACACTCCTGAATGTGGACATTTATCCCCCTGGATATTTCCATCCACAATCATACCCACGCAGCCATAGTTAAGCACAGCATGAACCCCTGAAATATTGAATCTGCATATCTACTTTCTCTGGGTCTGCATATATGTAAAGAGTACTCTAGCAATCCTCTCTCTTGATTTTGCTGTCATTTTACACATTTGAGTGCACAAGCATTGAACAAATACATAACACTGCTTTTTATCCTCCAAATAAATAACACACAAAACCACTTTTACTGACACTCAGAACAGGAAAGCAACAGCTCCATGGCCCCTTTCAGTAGACTCACTATCAGTTACTGACCTCATGATGTGAGAACCTGCTAATCCGATAGTGCTATTCCTTCTACCTAGTCACCAGCCACAAACAGCAACAACTTGCTGACCTTGCAAGTTAGGCATATTACAGGACTAACATTTGGAAAATATTCACTTCTACTGAGGCAACAGTGATGACTGACCTGTGGTGATTATTAATTGAGGCAAAATAAGGTCAACATATACCCTAAGTTCAATATACACACCTAGAGATACAATTAATCTTGGTCAGCCAAGACCAGAAAACACCCCTCTGAGCTCTTCATTTATATGTGTCTTACAGGAGATTTCTCTTTACAATATCAGTTGTCTAAATTCTCTGAATTTCTTGAAATAAGCATAATTTATACTATCACTGACAGTTCTGTTTTTATTTTGCCTCCCAAAAAACAACCAACTATACTGCCTAACTGTATTGAGTCTGGTCCTCATGAATCGACATTTAAGTTTTTACTAATACCTTGTAGTGATGAGAAAGAGCTGATGATGTTGGTATATCTCAGTTACTGGCATCTATAAATATTTATGCTTAGAGATAGTAATCTTTTACACTTTCAATCAACATCCCAAAGCATTTTACAAATTGCTTTTTCGTTAACCTCAGTAGGAAGCAATCCAAGTTCAAAGTCAAATCAACTACCTCGGGTCACAGAACGGGTCAGTGAGAGAGTCAATGTATTTCCCTATCCCAAGCCCTCCTTTTCCCTTGCCACAAGACCATGCAGCAGTCAAGCGATGAAATATAAAAGGTGAGTAACTAGATGAGCAGTTTGAGAGGTACTATCAAAGGTGAGTAGGAAACTTGCGACGGGGTTGCTCTTGTGGAGGTGTTCCAGAGGGAGATCTACACAAAGTGCAGAACGCCCTCACCGCAACACATCTCCTACAAACCAGAAGTCTCCAGCATGGTGTTGCAACCTGCAGAAGTTAACTAAGGGCCATGTCAGTGTCTTATTTTGGAACTGAGGATAGACAACAGAATCTGCCAAAGCTCTGGAGCAGGTAAACGGTGCTAACCTGCCTAATTCTTAGCAAGTCCCTGGAGGTCTACCTATGTAACCTATGCGGGATAAGTCTCACTTGCAAACTGTCAAAAAAGGCTAAGGACAGTCTGGGAATTCTCCTATGTAATTCTGATACAAAAACAACCCCCCAGACCAACCCTTACCAACCCCCCAAAAATGCCAGTGTCCTAATTTCAAGTATGTGAAATTTAATTTCCCTGAGGGCTGAGAGTGAAGATTAGGTAAGAAAACTGGGACATGAATGGATTGGTTCATATGAAAACCCGAAACAGCCTTGGGCAGAAATTTGGAAGTATTGTGAAATACCATATAAGAAGAACCCATCTTCATATGCAGGGAGTAACTCCTGATGGGAGATGTAGCAATGCAAACAGATATCTCAAAAGGTTCTACAAATAAATATATAGGAGGGTTTAAATGAAATTTTCCCATTCTGTGGTGGGAATACAAGATGCAGTAATCCAATTCTGTGGTGTTATGCAAACATTTGTACCAGATGACTTGGACAGAACTAATTAAAAGTCCAGATGCACTGAACATACGAGACAGATAGACAGACAACACTGCTGATATTGCTGATATCAGAGATACCAGACAGCTGATGCTCATATGATCAAAGTTAAACATCTTCCCATTTAGTTCTGAGAGTCAGTTGAGGATGTTTTAGCCTGGTGTACAATAACTTTTGGTAGATACCATACAGACAGCATTAGGGCTGAGAGATGTAGGAATGCAAACTCCAAGCAAAGGGTTCAATGCAAAATGATAATGCACTGAAAGGAGGACAGTAGGCTGCTCAGGTTCAAATATCAGCACTGAGAGGCCTGTGCTTCCTCTACTCAGAGTCATAAATCCTAAAACTTCAACCCATTTTCCTTAAACTATAGGGAACAATGGGACAGCATATACGTGCCTCAGCTCTCAGAGGACAAAGACTCCTTTAGTAGGCCCACATCCATCTTCCCTGGAATAAAAAAATTGATTTTTTTTTTCTGGGCAGTGAAAAGCAGACCTATTTTTTAAAATCTTCACTTGCACACACCCCCCACCCCACCCCAAAATAATAAAGAAAATAGTGAACCCAGATCTTAATAACTTTATGTTGCCAAATATCATCCTGGCAACTTAAAGTAAACCAAAGGTTGTTGAGGAAGGCATGATCTGTTCAAAACAGAACAATTTCCAAAACCATAAGACTCCGCACAGAATAGAAATAATTTATGTAGTCCATTCACATGGACATATGAATAACCATCAGTCAACATCTCTAAAGCAGAAGGAGCAATCTATACACGGGTGAATGCATGGAGGTCTACAGTCTTGGTGGAAAGCGCTGCACAAAAGGACACCTGCCCCTTCCTCAGGCATTTAATGGAAATTACTATTTTTTTTAGCAGACTGACCTTACATTAGGTCTTCTTGGTAGATATACTGATTCAAAGTCCCTCTTCTTGAAGCCTAAATCTGGCCAATTGTATTACTCAGCTGCATGAGATCATATCTGAAGCATGGTCTCACTGGTGTCTCAGGAATACCTGAAGCCTACTGATGAGGTAAATAATGATATGGGATCTTCTGATGGAAACACTAGGTTCTCCTTGGACTGGAAGATAACTGGGCTCCTTTCAATTCTATGCTACTGGATTGTTAAAGGATTTTTTTTTTTTAGCACAATTTCAGCTTCAGAATTCAAAATTCTAGGATTACTCGATTCAAACCATCTATTGGATAAGCTGCTTGCCTTTGGATTGCTTCACTGTACCAGTCTTTGGCCAAAACACAGATAGGCTGATTCCTCGGGTTCCTCAATCACAACAGCATTGGAGAGAAGCCCTCAAGGGTATCTCCATAGCAAACAGCAGGGACCCACCATCAGTATAAGACACTTTTATGGTAACACCTGGGTTTCATTGGAGGAAGGAATGTATACCTACTGTGAGTAGGCATTTTACTTACCAAGGAACAAAACAGGTTGGGGGATCTAACAAAAGAATTATGGAAAATGAGCCCTGTGAGCTACAAGTCTTTACCTGATTATCATTTAAGAAAGCCTGTTTTTAAAGTACTCTTTCCAGTTCCTACTCTGCTGTCCAGGAAGGAGAAAATAAAGAGGCACAAGACGAGATGCTGTTGAACCCAAAAGGAGCAGAAAGAGTACACTTGATCCTACAAAGAGACTGCTCTACTGGGACAGGTCTCCTTCACACCAGCAAGTCACAATGACTCCAAAGCTGCTGGTTTGGATATCACCCTTTCAATCTTGCAAAGAAAGATGACTCTGGTACCTGGCCCACGGATGAAAGGTTCACTTTAGGCTTTTGGCCCTCAGACTACATGTAATACGAGTCAGAAGCCTAATGACTTTCATGTCTCAACCTGTTAGATGCTGGAGCCTGCAACCTATGCCTTGACTCATCCCTGGAGCAGTGCTCTTTCAGGCAAGATAATGAAGACCTTATTTTTCATAGACAATACTTCATGTGACAGTAATTCTCAGGAGGCTTCAACTGGCCAAAGATATAGATGAGACCCTGCCTTAGTTTTCATCTCATTCACACACACACAATACTGGCAGAAAAGGAAAATATACAAGCAGTGTTGACCAAATCATAGAATCATAGAATAGTTAGGGTTAGAAAGGACCTCAAGATCATCGAGTTCCAACCCCCCTGCCATGGGCAGGGACACCTCCCACTAAACCATGCCATCCAAGGCTATGTCCAACCACACCTGGAACGCCGCCAGCGATGAAGCATTCACAACTTCCCTGGGCAACCCATTCCAGGGCCTCACCACCCTTACAGTAAAGAATTTCTTCCTCATATCTAATCTAAACCTCCCCTGTTTAAGTTTAAACCCATTACCCCTTGTCCTCTCACCACAGTCCCTAATGAAGAGTCCCTCCCCAGCATCCCTGTAGGCCCCCTTCAGGTATTGGAAGGCTGCTATGAGGTCTCCACACAGCCTTCTCTTCTGCAGGCTGAACAGCCCCAATTTTCTCAGCCTATCTTCATACCCTTGATTAACTAACAAAATCAGACTGTAGATATAGACTGACTGGGTCAGGCTCCAAGAAACAATCTGTATTAAAGTCTAAATATTATTGGATAATTTGTACCCAGCAGTCACTGTAGATATATATGTATGTACACACACACAACCATTCAAAAAAAACCATGTTCAGGTAAAACCTCACAGACAAAGCCCAAATGACTGTATCATGATTGCCACCTTATTGCTTCATGCCATCATCTTGACATCCAAATGAGTTTAATAGCTGCTCTTTTGAAGCTGCTAATGTTAAAAAAAAATAAAAAATCAAGTTCTGGAAGTGGCTGGGAATTCCAGGTTCTAACAGCTCTGCTGGAAATACTCACTCATCAAGGGGTTCAAAAGACACTTACTGTCAGAACTGAAACACAAACGCATGTCAGAACGACTTGAAACAAAATGACTATAACTCAGAGCTTGGGTTTTCTTCAAATTATGTTTGAAGAGTTTTAAAATGCTTAATTTATTAAACCAGCTTTGATACTACAGGCATACCTTCCACTTTCAAGTGCTACAATGGCTGAATTGAATATAGAATACATCAAGCCTAAATTCCACTGCCACCATACCCAGTTATGAAAGACATTTTAGTGTTTCTCCACTTAAAGTAACATACAGTCCTGCGAATTTGAGCTGGAAACAGAAGTTGCATGTATTAATAGACACAGCCTCTCATACTGCACATGCAACAGTTTCAGACACCATCTCTGCTCCAACTACTAAAAAAACGCTAATCACAACTCCTAGCAGCTGAACACAGGCAGCTCAGAAAAAAGAAGTTTCCCAAAAATGATAGATATGGTTTTCGAAGAACAGTTCAAGTTTTTCCAGACATTGTTTCAATCTATCCTCATGGGCCTATGCTTTGGTGTGGCTTCTATTACTTCCTTCTTCCTGGCATTCTTTAAGGAGCTTGTCTTAAGAAAGGCCATGTGTCCAGCTGTTTCTCTTTATTTACTATTCTCTTCCTCTTGCATTGTCAACTCCCAGTGTCAGAAACACTACTCCAGTCCCACCTAAAACTATGCAGGCAATGCTTCAGAGGCAGTAGTACCAGTGAAACCCATACTTAGAATCAAATCCTGTGAAGTATGCCTTACACCCTTTGGAAAGGCAAGTCAAGAGTTGCTGGATCAAGAAAAATGCTAGGAAGACCAGGAAGGTAACACTGCTTTCCCTCTGTTGCAGGATTGGTACAGACTAGTACTGGGGACGCAATCAACCTGCTGACCAATAATCAACTCTCAAAATTACAGTATCACTATTTTGTCTGCCATCACCACAATGTAATATCCACACACCCTGTGTTCAATGCACTGTTGTTTTCTTAAAGCTGCACACTTCTTTCATCTATTCTACATACACTGTTTGTTCATGCATGCAGAAGTTTTCTAACTGCTAAATGCCAGTAAGCTACCAGAGTCATAAAAGTTTCATTCAGGACGCAGGTGAGAGTTAAAAGTCTAATTATTTGAAAAGTCCTAAGATTCTCTAAAAAGTATTCAGCTAATGCTGTTCTATATTTTGTTACATTCAACCTTGCCTTTACCTCAAGTGGCACATCTGAATTACACATGCAGGAGAGTGGTTACGGTTCCAAAAGAAACAAAATAAATACCCCAACACCCCCACCTTTGGACTTAAATGCAGTATCGCTACAGGTTTTGAATGTAATAAACCGCAGAACGGGTGCCTTGGCACAAAACCAGAATTCTAGGTGGTAGAACGCAAGTGCTCTTTACTATCAATTTCATTTTAACGTACACACACAGGGATTTGCAGAAGTGCCATTTGTCTGAAACACAGTGGAAAAGAGAGAGAAAAGTCAGTCTCTAACGTCTTACGAACAAAGAAACTTAATTTAGTTTTGAAACAAAAGAAACTAAATTTATCATTCTGAGACAGCCCCAGGACATCTAAGCATGACATGGAAGAAAAGGAGTTGCCAAAGACATGCAGAACAAGGTTTTTAAAGTTACCTGGAATCGGGATATTTTGTAAGCGTGGCCAAGCTGCTGGTATACATGTGCCCACCCACATCAATGTGAACTGGTGCGTTGGATTTTGTGAGCTGTGCTGGAGTAGGGATGCCTTGATTGTTCAATGGAGATGCAGGGGATCTAGTGATCAGAGGTCTTGACATATTGGGCCGACTGTCCTGTGAAGAGATAGACCTGGGTTAATGATCTCCTTAAAAACCTCACAGAATCCACAGTCTCAAGTCAATAGCACTGCCTCATAGTCTCAGCTGCTCATGACTTTTATCTTATTAAAGCACAGACAAATATTTGGCAGTTTTTAAAAAAATCAATCCAGCTCTTACTGGCTACATTTTAAATAAGTGGGGCAAAATGCAGTGATAAAACCCACAAAGTAGAAATCATGCTCAATAAAACAAGTTCTTCCTGAATACTGCTCATGACAGACAAGCCATACCAAAAGAAAGGTCATTTTTGTACTTAAGAGCTGATAAAGGCTCTGACAGAAAGAGCTGCAGAAGAAAGACCATGAAAATTACTATTTTCTTTCATTAAGACGACCCCAGGTAGACTTTCTGTTCCTTCCCAAGCCCTCCATCACTGCCGTACAGTCAGAACATAAATACAAACCCTCAACTCCTCCATCCTGCACACTCTTCTCTCGAACTCCCAATTCACATAGCACGGAAACAGAAGCAGAAACACCTGGACTAGTCAACTGCTCATGGACTGCAGACCACTGGACATCGGCAGCCTTTGAGAAAGACATTTTCCATTTAAAAGTTATACGTATGGCGACAGATGCCCCCACGTGCCCACATAGGCTGCAGGTCGGAGCGACTTCCCGAGGTAGGCGAGCTCCAGGAGTGGAGCAGGAGCCAATGCTTTGCTGATGAAACCAACTTTTAGTCACAAAGGAAGAGATGTAATGCCAGCAAAGAGCAGACACAGCCTGCACGCACGGTGGGTGGGGCAGGGCAGGGCGATTTGCCGGAGCCAGTAAGGCAGGCTGCATTCAAAGTTGGGGATTAAAATAGAAATGCATTCGAGAGCGGTTTTGAGACAACCCCGCTTTCGACTGAAGGAAAGCTGCGTATGGGGTGGAATCTTATAGGGATGCCCTGAGAACTAAAAGCCCTTGCAAATTACTAAGTTTTACATTTAAAAGGTAAGCAAAGCAGCAAGAAGCCAGATACACTTCATCACAAAACTCTCTTTGTTCTTTCCACACGTCTTTCAGCTGCAAAATGCAATGGATTCTTTGTAAACATCTCTGCAGAGCTGGGCAGCAAGCCTTGCAGAAGTGGAGCATGGCCGTGAGAGAGAGTTACGGGGTATTCAGACTAGCAAAGCCTGCCGCCACTGAAAACAGAATTTCCCCATTTTTCACGGCTGTTAAGAGGCTCAAACCGTAAGGGCAATGCAAGCCAGGTAAACGTCTAACTGAAATGATTTACAGGCCAATGTTGCACAATAAATCCAAGTAATATGTAACAAAAGGCATCTATAAACCACAAGGTACTTAACTAATTTTCTTTCATACACAAAAGCAAGCTTAGGTCAAATACTGATAAAAATGAAGAGGATGAAGAAAAACATCTACTTTAGATGTCGAGGGGGTGGGGTGGGCTGTGTTTCTCCTGTTTCTTTATAAGCAGAAGTTAATATAAATCTGCAGAAATACCACGCTTAATCACTGCAATTGCTTGAGGAGGTGCCTGCAGCGCAATGAAGACAAGTCCAGACAAAATAAGGTACACACGCTATGCAAAACTAATGTCTGCTATAAATGCGATGTGGTACAACCACCACCCAAGATGCTACTGATCTGCAGTATGATATTTAGTAAAATAATGAAGAAAAAATCAAAAATAACTGGAAAGGTGAAAGTAACAAGGAAAGGAGTGATCCAAACTGGGGGGTGGGGGGGTGGTGTAAAAAAAAAAAAAGCACGCATTGGATGATTAGCAAGAAGAAAGCAGCAAATGTGAGTAATGGAACACATTTCAGTGCTTAAAAGCAGACTTAACAATTTGATTTTATTTTAAATCATCAACAAAGGCTGACACTTAAAATAAAAAACTGAATTCTGTAACTTGTACAAGACAGACACCACCACCTCCCTTAGCAGGATTCTCTCTGGCAGAAAAACACAACCCTGTTGCAATTCAGCACACTGCAGCACCACCGAGTCTGTAATAGTTTTTCAATTGGACACATTCTCCTGTATACCCTGCCTGAGGCTGCTGGGGAGAAAATGAACAGATTTGCAGGGTTAATATTGTAGTTAGTCTGGGACCTCATTCAGCATAGCTGTGATAGCGCCGACTGCATGAAACGGTAGAAGAATGTGTAGTATAAACATCACTGCCAGAATGGGAGATAGGTCAAAGGACTGTGGGCATTTTACAAGGCAAAAAAAAAAAAATAATCCCAAAACTGTAAAAAAAAGGGAACCAGTTTCCAAACCCAAGATGTAACCAAGCTGCCATTTTACAGAGTTTATCTACTAAAACGCCCAAGAAATAAAAGTGCTTCATAATAAAACCTTTTGCTATTTTATTTCACCCTCCTTCTTTCCAACATTCTCCCCTTTTAGTTACCTGCATTTATTGCACCTCAAGAAACAACACCCATCTGCTCAGTGTTTAGGTATTAAATACAATAACGCTAACCTTGCTCCAGCCTTAGCTCACAAAGCACATTTCCCTGGATAAAACCAGTTCACTACTGTTTTGGAGACCACTTCGAAATCAGGCAGTTGTATTTCTACTGCAGTTACCTCAGAGAAATTGAAGCAGAAATGGGATTTAGAGAACCAGGTGCTTAAAAAACATCCAACAACAAACAGCACAGATCACCATCCAACATGTATAGCATTAAGACCACTGACATTTAACAGGACAGAATTAAGCCACTACATTAAGTAAAATCACTGTATTGTTTCAGCTATGGAAAAGATAATGCAGGGACAAATAGCCTCTTTGAAGAAATACATAGCTTATGTTGGATTATTGCAAACATGAAGTGACCAAAGTTGGGTAAAGAGTGGTTAGAACAAGGCACTGCTGGTAAATTAAGCTTCTACTACCTAAAGCGATTACAAATATAGAATCATAGAATCATAGAATAGTTAGGGCTGGAAAGGACCTCAAGATCATCTAGTTCCAACCCCCCTGCCATGGGCAGGGACACCTCCCACTAAACCATGCCATCCAAGGCTATGTCCAACCCCACCTTGAACACCGCCAGGAATGAAGCATTCACAACTTCCCTGGGCAACCCATTCCAGTGCCTCACCACCCTTACAGTAAAGAATTTCTTCCTCATATCCAATCTAAACTTCTCCTGTTTAAGTTTAAACCCATTACCCCTTGTCCTCTCACTACAGTCCCTAATGAAGAGTCCCTCCCCAGCATCCCTATAGGCCCCCTTCAGGTATTGGAAGGCTGCTATGAGGTCTCCACGCAGCCTTCTCTTCTCCAGCCTCAACAGCCCCGGATTTTCTCAGCCTATCTTCATATGAGAGGTGCTCCAGTCCCCTGATCATCCTCGTGGCCCTCCTCTGCACTTGTTCTAACAGTTCCATGTCCTTTTTATGTTGAGGACACCAGAACTGCACACAATACTCCAAGTGAGGTCTCACGAGAGCAGAGTAAAGGGGTAGGAGCACCTCCCCTTTATATATAATATTTATATAATTCCTTAGAAACAACTACAGGCAAAGAGAAGGGAATCATAGAAACTAAACCTAACAGGATCCAGCAAGCTATCAAGAACAGCTGATGAAAAGGATCAGAAAAGCTCTTCAGAAGCCTTTCATGGTGTGCTTGGTGTCAGGCAGTGAGACTTGCACCCAGGAAGGGTTTCTAGCTCAGCCATGGCTGTTCCCACGTGGGAGATCACCGAGGTTGGCATCTGCCTCAGGAACTACGATAACTTTATTCATGAGTGGGACACAAAGCACAGCTAGTGCCAGCACAGACTGGATGGGCAGTGACCTTCCTGATCTCTTAACAGTCTCTTTTTCACTTGGTACCTTTACTTCTCAAACACTGCAACATTTACCTTACAAAAAAAAACAAAAGAAAATAAGAACAGGAAATCCTAAGTTTTACAACAATTCCTATGGGCCAAAATACTTTAAATACCCCGTAAAATATTTATCATTATTAGTACTCAAAAATTTTCCGTTTCTAACAACTTCTTGAAAAAATGAGATCCGATTTCCAATCAGAATGAATTTATTACTGAAAACTACACACTCAAAAGTGCTGAAACCCCTCAGGTTAAATGCATTTAGGTCACATAAAACTTTTCAGTTTTGGCTCACAAACCACTGCTCTCTTAGAGCAGTTTGGGGCTCCTCCATTTTCCTGCTGATATTTGAAGGAGTCTTTCAACAAGAAGCAGTTTGTAGGTCCAGGTCTTTTGAGCATATCTAAACCTGCTTCTCATTTTCTGCTCTAGGCAAGCCTTCCTAGGGCAAGGCTCAACAAAAAAGCAAAAGCAGCCCTGCCTGAACTCCTCCTCCCTGGGATTTACAAAAATCCTTATGATTTAGAATTTCTTCTACCAAAGGGGATTATGGAGGAGAGCTTTCAGATCTCTTCCCTGCCTTTTTCTTCTAAACTACCTTCTTCCCAAATCCATTCAAGAATATTGTTAAAGAATAAGCCTTTGAAAAAAAACCACAGTAGCTGTAGGGCTGAGACACACACCCATGCAACTGGTCTACCAAAGAACAACAACATCGGAACCATGCCAATCTTCTGGTAGCAAGTGGAAGAAAGAAGAGATATCTGAAGAACGTGAGTTATTACAATATGCTGCTAAGTGTATAAAAAAATTAAAGAGACAGGAGGCTTCCTCCTCTCCTCAACATATTCACTCATACACTCCATGATTAGCAGAGTGTTATTTACACTCTGTGGTCTTGAGTAAAGTAATTCCAGTTCCCTTCTTAAGCCAGAAACCTTGACAAAACCCATGCCATTACAAGACAACCCAAGCTCACTCACAGAAGGACCGACAGTCAAATACAAACACCTGCTTGACTCACTGGACTGCGGGGATCATTTTAGGTTGCAGGTCATGACATTGCTGGCTAGGGTTATTATAGCCAGCATCTTCCCTGTGAGCCAGTTCAGCTCAAGCAAGACTGCATATAAATGCTACTCAATGTATTGTACCTCTAACCTTTGTATCAAATTCTAAAACTATTACACAGTCCTCGTCACAGCCCAAGCAATTATTACTGCTGAGAAACTCAGAGTCACATATTTCAAACTCTCTTGGATTTTTGGGGGAGGTGAGGACAAGCTTGTCTTATCTAGTCTAGACATTAGACACTATAATCATACAGTAGTTTATTCTAAAGCATTAAATCTGTTTGTATTCATTATCTTTGTTTCACAGCAGAAAGCTACGAGAGAGATGTTTCTCCTCACAAAAGCTTGGTGATGCCCAGGAAGAGCTGGCAACAGCAGTTAGCACACCCACATCAGCCATCTCCAGCAGAAATGTCTCCTCCTCATACATCCCACTGCATGGGGAATGAATCCAAACAGTGAACAAACTTCAGAAGTTAGAGACAAATCACTTTTCCTTCAATACAAAGCAGAAATCACTCAAGTGTCATTCAGGGACAGCTATGCACCTGACTCAGAAATAAACAGCAGTCTGATGCTTATGGGCGCTTGTGAGACGTGGGAAAGTCCTGTTCATGTCCTTCATTCAAACCAAGAACATTAGGACTACTCTCAGATTCAGCTCCCGCACAAGAGTCCCCAGTTTTAGGATGCACTTTTTCAAAACAAACATTTCATTAAAGATTAAAAAAATAATCCCGATCATGTCTTGCCACAATGCTTAAACAAGCACCCCCACTCTTTCTATTTCGATTCAGCAAAAACAGTCACCACAACAAAGAGGCTGGAGAAAGTATTTATTCAACATAAACAATATCAACACAGTACAAACAGCACTTCTGGAAGGTGTAGCAAGGAGGCAGAGATACAATGGTATGTTTCTAGGAAGCCTAGGTGCTTGTCCTGCTCAAAAGGGGAAAATCCCATCCTGGGCACCTCTATGGGCTGGCCATGTCCTCACACCAAATTCTCTGGCTGTGGCCATGGTACACTGAAACCACAGATGACACCACGTTGTGCTGGCCTCTCAGACAGAGGAGCCCTGCAAGGTGATCAAAGATGACTATGTGCACAAGACGGACTGTGCAAGCTGCATTTTGTTCTCTTAAGGTGCGCTTGCCACCACGGTGCCTTCTCTTTACCTTTGCTCTGAAGACTCAAGAAGCACAAAGAAGTTGCCTAGATCTTTGGCAAAAGTTCATACATGAGCACATCCATACCATTTCTGCTTCTTCACCCTTACACCGATGGTCAATACTCTCTGAGGCCATGCTTGGGCTGCACTGATGCCACTGCGTCTGCAAAACAAAGGAATAGCATATTTTTTTCCGCCCAGTGAAAATATGCTGACAGCACTTTCATGTTTTGCCTTTCATCAATATAATCCAACTGCTCTTTTCCTCACAGCTGCAAGCTTCAGTCTAGCTGACTCTGAACATTACAAATTATGTCTATAAAGCAAAACTCCAAAACAAGTGTTTGAGTGCCACATGAAAAACGCTATTAGCTGCAATTCAGTACCACAGTAAGACAAAATATCAAGTCCCCCGAGACTCAGTGGTAGTACTAGAATTACTGTTTTAAACCTCTGGAGGAAAAGCCTCATTTTAAATGCTGAATGTCTGTCAACATGTGGCAGAAGGTCAAATTATCCCATGCAAGACAGTAAAATGCAGCGGAGAGCTTGAGAAGCACGAATGTTTTCTTGAGATGCTGAGGCAGACCTACTACTACCAAGCAGCTACTATACCAAGCAGCTGCTTCCTCCTCCTCATCTCACAAGTGCAGTGCTTGCAGCACATGGTATTATTTGCAGAAACACATACAGCAACCCACTTTAGAAAGGTGGACACCACAAGGCTGCCTGACAGAGGGGACAGGAATACCGACAGGGTTCCACCATAGCCAAGGTATAAGGTATAGGCCATCAGGAAACAAAATCTTGTCTGACACCCTTTGCTACAGTTGCCAGGAACCATGTTAGGCTGTCTTCTGTATCCTGCAATAGCCCATATACAGATGAAGCCTACAAAGGTGATAATGGACCTCTGTCACACCAGAGCAGCTATAGCAGTGATGACCGGAGCACTTACCTGATGGGACAGTTTTAGATGCTACATCATCCTGTCCCAGAGGCACTGGCCCTGGGGTGACGTGCTGATCTGGCCCCTTAAGCTGGGCGTTGTTCACTCCACATCCCGCATGCTGGCTGTTCACAGCCTCCTCTTCCTCGAGATGCTGGTGCTGCTGAGTACATACGTCCACTCAGTGCTACAAGTGCTGGAGAGGTTGTGGTTGCATTTCCTTGCTAAAATTAACCTTGCTGGGATTTCATCAGAGCTGATCAGGACCTAGAACAAATGCCACAGGTGCAGAGAAACAAATGCAAGAAAAGGGGCTGAAGGAAGTAAAGTATTTGTGATGGATGGAGAGACCTGCCTACCTGGAGACGCAGGACAGTTAAAACTGCCCTTGGATAAGAGCTTGAAGACGCTTTGAGAATCCCAGCGCCCAGCAGCTGAGTCTGCAGCACACAGCTAACTTTAGCAAAACAGCTCTAACTAACCACACCTTCACCAGAAACTGGCCACTGAGACCTTAAGAAAAAAAAAAAATCTCTCAATTAACTGGAGAAAAAAGATTTAGGGATAAGGCAGGAGTCAAATGAGGTATAACCTATGCTTATACCAGTACAGCAGTAAAGGTGAGCGCAAAACCTGGAAAAACGTAAAGTTTATAGAGACAGGATGTATCTTCTCAAGTGCTTGTAAACTTCTTAGAAAACTCCCCTAAGCCTTGAAACTGCAGACAAAAGTTTAATACTTCCCTCAAGATATTCTATATGTTTGTACTGTTACGGAAGATTAACTCAGCCCTTTGCTTGTTTGGGTAAGCACTGCTGAGGCCAGCCCAAACGTTTTCATTTATTACATTCAGGCCCTGCAAGTAAAGCTCTGCTCTTCTGCACTGCCTACCCATTTCTTGCTGTGCACACCCTCTATGCTCTGGTCAAGCAAATGGTAAATGTGGCTGACACAGGACTTGGCTTAAACCCATACAAGTAGGATCTCCGGCACATATCCAACCCATTGCTCTATTAAAAAATCCACATGTAATTCAGGGATCCAGCCCAGATTCATTACCCCCAAACACGCCCACTTCCACTAGCCACATTGGCTTTCATAATGGAAATAGATGACTTCCACGGACTTCAGATGTGCTGATTTGATTCTCACTCAGTAAAAATGGCCGTTTAATTTACAAGCAAAACTGGATTTGAAAGCTGCTCTCAACTGCTGCACAGCACACCACTGCCCACCTAACACCATATAATCACAGGGTGGTTACCCCAGGGTGCAGCAGGCACAAACAACCCCTAACCATGCTGGAGGATGCAATGTTTAGACACAGGAGAACATTGGATCAAAGGTCAACAGACCTGCTGTGCTGCTCCTATGATAGGAGCAGGCCGAATACCTGGCATTTCAAGCCACTTGCTCCACCAAGAGCTTGTCTGTCGTGCACTGGCTTCTGCTCAAGCTAGCAATAAAACTGATTTAGGAGTGACAAAAAGGAATCATAACACCCCAGCCTGAGCTTTCTCTAACTGGACATATCCAGCTCAAAATATTTCACAAAGCATATGGCAAAGCACCTCCATGACCTTCACTCAGCCTTCTTTATTCTCACAGGCAAAAGGGGGATCCTGCCAGATACTGCAGAAACTATTATAAGCCAGTTAAGTGCCAAGAGATCTCTCAGTCTCAGTGGAGAAAGGCTGCAGTCATCATAGACATTTGAAAAAAACAAAAAGGAAACACTATTAAAGAGATGAGTAGTCCCTGGGAAAGAGGCTGCCAGCTCTGAAGAGCCTTTAGCAGCCTGGCAGCCCTGCCCACAACACTACAGCTGATACAAAAGTCTTTGCTTCTTCTGCCCTGAGGACAGTTTCATTTACTTTCCTTTAAACCTGGAAAATAGGTCGCTTTTCTTCTCCTACTTCTAGCAAACCTCTGGTAGCAGAGACAATGTGAATTTAGCTGTACTTCATAGGAAAGCAAGCATGCAAAGGGAGTTTCACCTTTTGGCAAAGGACAAAGATGACAGACCAGTTCTTCTCCATTCAAAGCTTCATTTATTCCAGCAAGCAGCATCAATCCAAATACCTTGGACCACTTCATCCCTGTTGCATGATGTGACCTGACAGCAACTTTGCAGATGACATACCTACACACTCTGGGGATCCATCCAGAGTATATACCTCCTCCATGAAAGAGGCAGCAACTCAAGCAGCAATCCCCAGGCCCTGGGAATAGCCTACCACAGAGTAGCCAAAGGGAGCGATAGAGGATCTCCCACCACATCTCCTGCACCAGTGAAGATAGGTGTTCAACAGCCTCACTCGTGTACGTGGGGTTCAGACCAGGAATGGACACGGGAAGGGATAGGGGAGCTCTGAACACCGGAATCCATCTTCCAGCTGTTCCCAGGTGGATGCCTCCATAGGTGGAGAATATTAATAATGTAATTTTTAGTCAGACTTCTCACTCAAGTGTTGTTGCCTTTTATCCACTTCTAGCAGGCACTCCATGCATATTTTGTAAGAGTTTTTACATAAGAAAAGGACAAGAAAAAGAAAACACTCCCTCCTGGGTTTACAAGGAAAGGACTTCTGTTTGCCAGAACTATGCTGGCACATTTGAATGCAGTTAAACAAACCCTTAAAGATGGTGTCAAAATTGGAGTGAGAAACAAACCAACAGGTTACATTCTTCTCAGACTGAGTTTGCAATTTGTCCGATAATCTTCTGGTGAGAAGCAACACCAAAAAAACAAGCATTGCTAAAATTCGTCTGTTTTGTTTGTGAGTTAAGATCCTATCAGTAGTACATGAATAAAGATTAACATCTCGAATTGCAGTCATATCTGAAGATTTTAAAGACCTATAAAAATGCAAACTTCAGTGGGGTAACTGGAAGACTGTCATGAACTGTCAGAATTTGAGAAATGGGTTTTTTTCCTTTAGATTTGACTCCCAAACTGAACAAAAATAAGCCCTTACTGCATTATCTGAAGTAAATTTACACTCCTGTTTGAATAGCACCTGCCCTTGGGTATGTTCCAGAAGAACGTCTACCTTTCCACAAAAGGGAGGCTAACACCCATTGTAAAACTTCCAGAGGCACATTAGATGCCTGCTCCCCCTGCAGCAATTTCACCCTTAGAAGTAGAAGGAACGCTGCCAGTTACAGCCTGTGCTGAGGAAACATGAGTTATAATTTTACCCTGGGAAAATTGCTGAACTGGGAGCTTCTGGTGTGGCACAGGTCTTGCCTTCGCAATCCAATGGTTCTTTTGATTCAGAGAGGCTTTGAAAGGGTGGTGATGAAAAACATAGCCTCTCCCTTTGAATCAGCCAGCCGCCTGCTTTTCTTTGCACTTTTAAAATTTGGTTTATTAATTTGCCTAGGAGCAGAAAGAGATAATACTGACCCATCTAGAGAAGATGTGGTTTTGGACACATCAACAGAACATTACCTACTTCAGATTGAACATGCAAACAACAAAATACACACCTTCAGACTACCCAAGGAATTTCATATCTGGAATCACTTTACGAGGCTTAAGAAAAACACAAGAAAGCCTCTATTAGCTCCTCCTGCCATGTGAAGAAGAAAAAGGGAAGGACAAATTACAAGGATCTAATAAAACCATGTCTTTGAAATGCTGTAACACACAAGAGCTCTAAGCACTCTCCAGATGTTTCTTGCAGCAACCAATAATAAAATATCCTCGGATGGAACAGTAATTTTGAAGACATTGTGTCCACTTAGTAATTATGCGGCTAGACAATAAAACAGATAGACAGCTTCATCTATAAACCTAGCTGCATAAGAAAGCCACAAAAGGGCTTTAAAGCCATACATTTGTAATGATCTAATTTATAATGAAGACATAAACAGAACTGCAATTTTGACAGTTACGGTTCAGTCTGGAAGAGAATTAGAAATATGGCGTGAAATTGTAATCTTAAATCATACATTCCTTGCTCCAGTATCGACGGGATGGGCAGAAACAGTGGACTTTTAGGAGCCCTGCATCATTGCTGAGCTCTTCTCCTCTATCCCATTCACCTCCCCTCCCAGCAGGTCTCCAAAGCTGAACCTAGGAAAACAACCACCCTATCTCTCAAAAATAATAATCTACTTGAAACCCCACCAGAGGGAAGAGACTGCCAAAAGGGAGGACAGCTCAAAGAAAGCATAAAAGCTGAACTTACTGAAACGACAGGCTTTTTGGAAGTCCTTGTTAAAACAGACTGCAATAGGGCGCGTTTACTCAGCTCTACCATGATCCTATGCATTTCCAGGGCTGGCTGGGACTTTTTCCTCTCCTCTTTGCAACTCCCATTAAAATTATCAGCCTACAGATTTCATAACAACCATGAGAATGAAAAAGCCCAAACACTATCATGAGAGAAATCGTATTATCATTAGTTATTTCAAAATGCACATGGGTTACTTAACACCTCGGGATAGGTGACATGACACCACACAGATGCTCTGGGTGCAAGGGCAGGAAACAGCTCCCTACTAAAAATACACACATCAACAGGGACCTCCCCAGAGCTCTGCAACTGGGATACCGATACAGAACACAGGACATGAACTGAAAGCCACCAGTGACCCAGATACTTCCCTACCTCCACCCCATATTAAAATCTGCCCATCTTTGGATTTCAAATCTCTCGAAGGAGTAAGTATGCTTTTGAGTGGCTGGTAGGAAGGGACTGAAATGCTGAATTAAGCTAAATACAGATGGGGTTAAATTCAAAACACTCCTTTAATGCAGCAGCACATGAAGGTTTTTAGTTAGTTTTACCTCATTTTTGGTGTTTTCTGGAAAAGCATTTAGGGACAAAGGGAAAGAAGAAACGGTAGGCATATGACTGTGGGGGTCAAACAGCAATCTGTTTCGGTTAGTGTGAAGGGCAGGATTTGAGGAAAGGAAAAGACAGGAGTCTGCTTTGGAAGACAAGAAGAATGCCAGGCAAGATGATGACCATATGGCATATGAACAAAGCATATTTTAGATTTGGTTCATTTGATTCCATTATGTGTAAAAGATAACTTTAGGATCCAAGGCTAAGAAATACAATTTTGATGATTGTTTTCAGACCTGTAGGGATTTCTCCAAGTAGTCATTGCAGCTCATATGATAAAAACATCCATTTGGCAGCTAATTTTATCATTTTTTTCCCACAAGGGTGGATTAACCATGAATCTATATAACCATGTGCTATATGCTACAGAAGCCATCACTGCCACCATCACGAAGCTACAGACCACAGTCTACTTGTAGACAGAATGACCTCTGCTAACTAGCTCAGTAAACTTTTAATTTTCATGGAGCTGTTGGAACAAGTCCAAAGGAGAGCCACAAGGACGATCAGGGGACTGGAGCACCTCTCGTATGAAGGTAGGCTGAGAAAGTTGGGGCTGTTCAGCCTGGAGAAGAGAAGGCTGCATGGAGACCTCATAGCAGCCTTCCAGTATCTGAAGGGGGCCTATAGGGATGCTGGGGAGAAACTCTTCATGAGGGACTGTGGTGAGAGGACAAGGGGTAATGGGTTCAAACTTAAACAGGGGAAGTTTAGACTGGATATAAGGAAGAAATTCTTTAGTGTTAGGGTGGTGAGGCCCTGGAATGGGTTGCCCAGGGAAGTTGTGAATGCTCCATCCCTGGTGGTGTTCAAGGCGGGGTTGGACATAGCCTTGGATGGCATGGTTTAGTGGGAGGTGTCCCTGCCCATGGCAGGGGGGTTAGAACTAGATGATCTTAAGGTCCTTTCCAACCCTAACTATTCTATGATTCTATGATTCTATTAAAAGGCTTTGATTTGAACCAACACCACAACAGACCTCACACATAACTTTAGAATAGGGGATGAAATCTTACACAATATACATTCCTTCTTCGAAGCATAGCCTGGTTCTAAGACTGTGTTTGTGCTTCTCTAGTCATTACCAACACACAAAGCACCAGTGCTTAGACAATAAGAAGACCTGAAAATGTTTCGAAAAGCAGAAAAGACTACACCTGTCAAACAACAAGAAATGTCTATCTCACTTTATTTATTGGCCTTTATTGCCTCCAATGTGCAACATATTTCAATAAAACTGAAAAGCACAAAATAGACACATTAACATAAACTGACAGTACATATAGTTGTGTTACAACAAAGAAACCGACAACAGAGAAGAATCACATCATTAGACAATTCCAAGGGACAGCTCAAAATTATCCTCATTAAAAATAACACTTCAAGAAATCTTTTGTTGGGTTGATAGAGAAGGCAGGGGGGAAGACTTCATCTAACTGAAGCTAGAGAAAACAAACCCACTGAATATCCTAAGTGGTAATAACCAGTAAGAATATTCGGCTGATATACAGGAGGGAAGGAATGACATCCAGAGGGACTTTGACACGCTTGTGAGGTGGGCTGATGCCAACCTGATGAAGTTTAACCATGCCAAGTGCAAGGTCCTACACCTGGGTCGGAGCAATCCCAGGCACAGCTACAGGTTGGGCAGAGAAGAGATTCAGAGCAGCCCTGCGGAGAAGGACTTGGGGGTGTTGGTCAATAAGAAACTGAACATGAGCTGGTTTCAGTGTGTGCTTGCATACCAGAACGCCAACCGTATCCTGGGCTGCATCAAAAGGAGCGTGACCAGCAGGTCGAGGGAGGTGATCCTGCCCCTCTACTCTGCTCTTGTGAGACCTCACTTGGAGTATTGTGTGCAGTTCTGGTGTCCTCCACATAAAAAGGACATGGAACTGTTGGAACAAGTGCAGAGGAGGGCCACGAGGATGATCAGGGGACTGGAGCACCTCTCGTATGAAGATAGGCTGAGAAAATTGGGGCTGTTCAGCCTGGAGAAGAGAAGGCTGCGTGGAGAGCTCGTAGCAGACTTCCAGTAACTGAAGTGGGGCTATAGGGATGCTGGGGAGAGACTCTTCATGAGGGACTATAGTGACAGGACAAGGGGTAATGGGTTCAAACTTAAACAGGGGAAGTTTAGATTGGATATAAGGAAGAAATTCTTTAGTGTTAGGGTGGTGAGGCACTGGAATGGGTTGCCCAGGGAAGTTGTGAATGTTCCATCCCTGGCGGTGTTCAAGGCCAGGTTGGACAGAGCCTTGGGTGCCATGGTTTAGTGGGAGGTGTTGGAACTAGATGATCTTAAGGTCCTTTCCAACCCTAACTATTCTATGGTTCTATGATTCTAAGAATATGCTGATAAGGGGAAATATCCTTTATAGCAATAGAGAAAGAACAACTTTAAAGAAGGATCAAGACTACAAGATCTTGAAGTATACGAAAAAAAGAGGGGTTGGATTATCAGAAGTATGAGTAGTTTTAAATACCTTGAACAAAACCCCCACTACATTCCAATAGAGATCTGAAAAGTGGAAGAAACCATCACAATAGGAGCCACTGACAGGTAAAGCAGCAGATAAAGGGACAATCATACAGCAACACATCCGGAGTCTTTAAAAGAGCAATTCCAGAAAAAGCCTGGGAGATAACATTTGTGATGGGTTTTGTCAGGAACCAGGTTAAATTTGAGGGAGACATCAGGAAGACCTTACAGTTTGTGTGTTACTTTATCCTGTCTTCTGCTCAGAGGAGCAGCGCAGGAAGCCATCAGTTCCCTCCCCAGCATGGAAAGAGAAAAAAATAAAGAGGCTGAAGCACTTGCATTCCTGCAAGAGGCAAGGAAAGGAGGCAACAGAGATGCAAAGCCCATGTTCAGAGTAGGAAACTGAAACACTCCCCATCGGAACAACAAAGACCTGCAAGAAAAAGGAACAGGCAGGCAGAAGAAGGAGTTGGCATTTAATCAGTAAAAATGGGCAGAAGGGTGGTGAAATTCAAAAATAAAGAAAAAAGCAATCCACCAAACAAACAAACAAAAACATTTACATCAACAGGCTTTGGTCTCCCCTCTGGAATAAATACTTGAAAAGCTTACCTTCAGGAATAGATTAATTGTAATGTGAGAAACAAAAGATCATTTGAAACAAAAGATCATTTGAAACAAACAGGAAGGGTTTCAGGGGTCTTGTGGTGATCATCTAGCAAGGGGTAGCATAAATTAACTTCAACATCAATTCCTAAGTTATAGATTTGTCTCATGGCAGCCGTCTTCCATCCTATTACAGACACACTCAACTGAGCTCGATTTCCGCTGACCACCACCCTGGAGTTGAAGAACTGAAGAGGAATAGTTTGGGGAGAGATTTTTCTTGGGGCAAAGGTATTGGGAGAGGAAAGATGTGTGGCAAGATTGTTTTGATTTTCAGCAGAAACACTAAGCCTCATGATTTCCACCCATGCTGCTTTGCACAAAGAACAGAGCTTCAACCCAGAAGAAAACAAGGGGTGAGGGTAGGTTTGTGCCTTATTCCACATATTTAACGAGCAGTGTGGAATGAGGTGTGGCAAGTGGAATTCGTAACTCCAGCCCTGGCCGGAAAAGGTGGCTGGATGCCAACTGCGCCATACAGGTCTCGTTATCTAAACTTCAAGTAAGGTCCTGAGGATCCCAACACTTTCTCATATTGAGGTGTGCCACAGATAGAGAAAAAAATTGCACTGCAGCCACAGGGTTTGATAGCCCCAGGGGTCTTACCTCCCACACACTTGCTTTAACAAAACCTCTTAACCCATCTCACAGCGACAAGCCTTACAAAGTGCCCAGCACAAAGCAGCTTCACAGAGAATAACACACTCCTGCCAACAGCAACTTCGCTTCACCAGAAGCAAGTCTGGAAGTTTCTAAGAGACCGATGCTGGGGTAAGTAGTGGAAGGCATCCGGTAATAAGGATGGAAGTTCACCTATTAGGGGCACAATGAAGCAAACCAGAAGATTCATCTGGGACTGAAGAAATCCAGAAGAAATCTGAATGCATGGCTAAGCTTAAGCAGGAGCAGTTACACTAGAAATGGCTTTAAACACAAAAAGGAACTAAAGAAAACCAGATAAACTCTTAATACTCACGTGCAAATTAGACTCAATGAGGATAACTGATTTTTATAGAGGGTCTAATGATACAGTACAAGCTAATTCGTCCCATCTGAAGCCTGGCACCATTTGGCATATTTGATTAAAAAAAAGAAAAAGCCCTGAGTGTGGGGATTTCTTTCTTCCTCCCATTCTTCTGGCTCTTTTGCCATGCTGACGCTTGTTTGGATTATGTCTATTTTGAGCTAAATTAAATAAGAGAAGCAGAGTTTTGACTCAGTAGTAGCAATAAATGGGGTTAGCCTGGCATTGATCTGTGTAAAGGGGCCAAAACTAGGACTGCCACAAGCAAAACATGGTCAGTGAACTCTACAGCACCAAGAGTGACCCTGCAGCTGAATTCCTAGCCCTGATTACAACAGAAAGAGACTTGCTGTCCTAAACAAAGAGTATTTCAGGCAGCAGATTAGCAAGAGAAAGTCTACTTGAAATAGAAGACAGAGGAAATGGACCAAAAATAAGAACCACAGCACACTTCAGAGGATATCAGACAGTTTCTGAACAGTGCAAAAACAAATGCCTTCCTTGCTCTGCATTTCTGGTAAGCCAGCATTAGGTGCAAATGCTGAAAGAAACAGTATTTTTCTTTTGCACCTGAATTAAATAGCTTCAGTTAGTAAGTGTGCAGCAGTGAAGATGAGCCAAATCCACGTTAAGAATAGCATGCTGAAAAAGTTACCTTGAAGACTAAGATCATCTGTATTACAGCCCTACAAAAAGGGAAATCATGTTTATTACAAGAGGAAAGGCTTCTTTTATAAATCATGTTTAAAATTCAGCCAGCAAATTTATACAGAAGGAGAATTTCACAATCCTTAGGAAACACAGATCAAATTTGTTTGCTTTCTGAGTGCCTGTGCCATTGTGCAATGCAAAACAGCAAGAGCACAGCAGTAAATCTAGCCTCATGACTACCGAGTTTAATTGCAGTCTATCTACAATGGAGAACAAAGTGCCTCTTATTCCTGCTGCACTGTGATCCCACCAGATCTGAAGCCAAGCAGGGTTGGGTCAGGCCAGCATTTGGCTAAAGGCTGGCAGAGCCCTGGAACTGGCCACTCCAAGGCTGACACAAGCTCGCACCTCACTACTCGTGCAGCCGCTCCGCGCAGCAGGAGCACCCAAGGTGTTGGGCACTCACAGCCATTCCTATGGGCACCTTCAGCCACTGCTCCCACCACTCTGGCAGGACTGATGGGTGCTCACAAGTCCCATACACAGCAAGCAGCTGTCAAGAAGCACAGCCCTGCCAAGTGACCCAAGGCTGCTGAGCAGCAATGCTTCCCATCCTCATTTTTTAATCTGGGACATTTGGGTGGCACTGGGCTGCGTGATCAGAGCTCACCCTGGCTGGAAAATTAGAGATGGGCCTAGTGCCCCTCGTGCTGCCTTCACCAGGAGCAGTGTGGACCTCAGCTCCCTGAGCAAAGAGAGCTAAACAGAGAATCCCCGATTATCACTACTTTGACTTTTAACCTATTTCTTTCCCATATTTTACAGTAATTGCTCATTAACATAAGTGTTTCCTTAAAAACAAGGATCACAAAATATTGAGCCACGTCAAATCCTAATGAGCGAGCTTTTAATGGTCTTCAGCCCATCCTTCCCCCACAAAGTGCCACAATACATTTTTGCTTGCTGCTTTATAATGTAGCAAGGGGCAATGTGGGGACTCACAGTGGAAAGAGAGGGTGATTCAAAGTCTGTTGGTGTACTGACAGCTCACAAAAAATTGAGACAGAAATCTGCAAGACAGCACTCTATTTTTTAGCACTCATTTGGCTTGCCACCCACCCTTATTAT
This sequence comes from Amazona ochrocephala, assembly GCA_039720435.1. NCBI lineage: Eukaryota > Metazoa > Chordata > Aves > Psittaciformes > Psittacidae > Amazona > Amazona ochrocephala. The sequence goes on along the minus strand of CM077876.1, from coordinate 49,238,757 downwards.
GGGTTGATTTCACCCTTCACTTGAGTTTTGTGGTGGCTGCAATGTCAGAGCATGAGACGTGGTTGTCACAACTGGGAACTTGCTGACTGATTTTATGGGAACTTACAAACCCACAAAACCAAAAGACATTTACTATTCACTTACATTCTGAATGTTCCTTTCACCTCTCATTGAATAAATCTTGGGCAAGTGAAAGTTTATTTCTAGTTCAAAATTCATTTTCCCTTCTGTAGAAGGGATCCTAAGCACAATATACCTTCACTGTGGCAATGACCCCACAATATCCTCCCCTGAACAGCTCGAGGTCAATATACCTACATTGGTAACAGCATCTTGAAATTAAGTTGTCATTTTAAGTGCTTAGCGGGCATTGAGACATCTCAAATAAATCGGTTCATTATTAAAAGCGGCAATTATTGTAAATTACACTCTTCACAAGAACAACAGCCTATGCTTTAAATGCATTATGATGCCTGCCTGACCATTCCCTTTAAATGAGGATAGCTGAGGGCTCAGACTCACCATCATGCAGCAAACAGCTGTGCAATTTACAACTATTCTTTTTTTAACCACTCCTCTCCCTAAAGCTACCACCCCCATAGCAGAGATGGCAAAACAGACCTTATGCCCATGCCTCCTGTGTTCCAGTTCACGGACTAAACATGGCAACTCCAAATTGCTGGTGACGATGACAGCATCCAAAAAACCCCCATAATAATCCCTTGACCAAGGTTTGCTGTAGCCACTGAAGCGCAGGCACACAGTACCTTTTGCTGACTCTGCAAGTGAGCAAAAGCCTTTCACAAAGGAGGAGGGCAGCCGAGGGCAGTAACATCAAGCTAAGATTTGCCAGGGCTTGCCTGTCAGAGGACAACATCTTGCATTTTAACCATTTTTGGCACATTCCACATTCAGTATTTTCAAGAGCTTTCTAGGATGTTTATGAAACAACTGCAAGTTAGGCAAGTAAATTGATGGTGGCACAAGGAATGCCTTCCCACATTCCTCTCCCATGCTCTACCGTGGAAATAAATGAAGATGTAGTTTATGTGTCTGTAATTACAGTTTGCTAAAAGGAGAACAGGTAGTTAAATTATGGTAAAGAGTCTGTGAGCCTGTACCCTGCTTTGAATACCACAGCGATGTAGTTTATACAGAATAAAGAGACAGGTCAAAACATTACTCAGAAGGAATCCATGCTCTAGTACCATCCAGCATAAAACAATCTACCTTTAAACTAGTCACATTAATCATGTCAATCAACTGGACTGTGAGGGTGCTGAGGCACTGGAATGAGTTGCCCAGGGAAGTTGTGAATGCTCCACCCCTGGCAGTGTTCAAGGCCAGGTTAGACAGAGCCTTGGGTGGCATGGTTTAGTGGCAGGTGTCCCTGCCCATGACAGGGGGGTTGGAACTAGATGATCTTAAGGTCCTTTCCAACCCTAACTATTCTATGATTCTATGAAGTTGTTCTTATGAGAGCTATAGGTGACATTCAGAACACTGTCAAGTTTCAGTCATTTAATACTAAATACCAAAAGGGTAATGTTACGCATTTGGTTTATGACACTTTTGTATCATACATCATCTGCTGTTTGCTTTTAATCCTGCATTTCCCTCATTAAATACTTACAGTATTTATACAGCCTTGTAAAACTCCAGTACAAAAGAATAAGCAACAAGAACTTTTCCCCATACATTACTTGCCAACTTAATTATGTAATGTAATGTGAAAGGTTTATGCACACCAGCTGGATCTTATTATAGTTAAGTTTCTGTCTTTTTAAAGTGTACTTTATCTGGAACATTGAAGTCACTGAAGAATTTCACTTAAAAATACGTTGAGCTGGCATACACACAAGTTTATAGCACAGGATGCTAACTCATTAAATGGGTTCAGAACAAGCCAAGTTCATGGACAAGTCTAACATGCATCAGCTAAATTTAAATATTTGAAGCCAATTGTGGATTATTAACTGAATGCCTCAGCCTAAGCCAAACTTCCCCTCCTTAACATCACAGTAACCAGAGATGCTACTCCTTGTACAGTAAGAAAACTAGCAAGTAACCCAAGGAAGAAAAAGTTTCAAGTGAGCACTGGTATCATCTCCCTACTGATCAGTGCTAAGATTCAGAGGTGCTGCGGCTTTCTGTATCAAGATCCATCTAAAAAGCTGGAGTTTCAGAGCTGTGAAGAGTTTAATAGCAAGACCACCGAAGAGGTTATTAAATACCTAGCTGAAACAAAGCAAACTTGTCGCACACTTTGGTATTACCAATTGAGAGATTCCTGTTCAATCGTGAGGCAAGAATCATGGTTTAATAAATGCAGAGAACAAAACCAAGCATAAAAAAAATCATGTGCAATGATTTTATTTTTGTTGTATATTTGAGTGTAATTACTGTCTTAAGTACTTTAATTGCCTGGCATCTCCTCAAGTGCCTTGCCTGTGGGGAGGGGAGGCAGGGCAGTTTATAGTTTGTTATTAATGAATGAAGTACAAACAAGCTTACCTTGTCTGTAATCAGCATTCCCACCAAAACAGTTCGAGAGAAAAATGCAAAGGGGCCCGTTCATCCTACGAGCCCAATGGACTGCATTAATATCTACTTTTTAAAGATAAATGTCCTTCTGCCACATCACTTGCACCTCAGAGGGTGACCTGGCAAACATCTTTATAACATCCACATGAGAAGCACCACCTTCTTGTCCATTCCTGTTTTCTTATACAGAGAACACCTCTTCTTGGCCACTGATGTGTGGATAGGGTGTGGGCACAGACACCCCTCAGGTCTGGCCCCATATGACCTTTCTTGTATGCCTTCTAGGTGAGAAAAGGGGGTGTGCACCAAGGGGAAATATGTTCTGCTTTCTGCAAGCAAATCTGTAGGGTCATTTACAAATGCTTTGGAATGACATGCATCCAGCCCTTCTCAGCTGGAAATAATTTTTGCCTGGAGTAGAAATGGAGTGGAGGGAAACAAGTGACAAAAAGAAGCTCATGCAGGATAAAATAAATATAATCATCTGCTTCATGAAGAAATGATTAGACACAAGAAGCCATCAGTAAAAGGCAGCACAGTTATATGAAGATGGTAAAGTCAGGAGGATGAAGAAACAAACTGCTGTTTTTCACTACTAGTGAAAGGCAGAGAGAGTATGAATTAGGCCATTAGTCTTTTTTTTCCACTTAAATTGGTATAAAAACTCTGCTACTTTTAGATAATGTCACATCCACAGCCCAGCTGACCATCCAGACACCAAGTGTACCACTGGCACAGCGAGCTGTTTCACATGGCTGTCAGCCCACACTGACTTGTCAAGAGCTCACCTCTGAGGGAGGGCAGCTCTTCCCCTTGCCTTACCACTCAGGCTGCCAACAGGAGTGACAATCAGTGCCAGTTCTGGTGGCCTGCATTGCAAGAATGCTTGTTCACTGGGAGCCACTCTAAGCTAATTTTCACACCCAAAAACATGCTTTCTGTTACTACAGATGAGGACTTTCTTCCTCACCCAATTTTGAGCTAGATTGCTGGTGCAACCAGATCAATATCTCTTACCAGCTTCTCAGTCATTTAGCCTGTCTCCTCATTATAGCTGGGACACCCTATCCAACACCGCCATGTCCTATCTCCTGAAGCACAGCTTCTCACTCTCATGGTATCATCCCACTGGCACACCCACAGCACACTTGCTCGAGGGAGGCTTTATGTTGCAGTTTCCACTTCTCATGTACTTTCTTCCATGGTAAAACATGCAGCTTTATTTTTCAAGTCACAACAAAGCAAGTATATTTGACAGTTTCTCCAAAACACAATACTATTGCTTTTATAACAGTCCTCAAAGCACCCCTACCATTGCCAGCAAGTAAACATTGCTGATCAGATGAAAACTTCTCCCTTGAGTAAGTTTCTTATAAAGTACATAACCATACATCTTGATATAGCTGCATATATAAAGCATGGGAACAGATGCTGTAAATACTGATCTGAGATTCCTAGTCATTATTTGCTTAGGCAGAAACGTGATAGAAGAGAAATCTAAGAAGAGGTTGTGTAGAAGTTTCAAAATATTTATAAAAAAAAGGGGACTACAGTGTGATAGCAGCTTAACAACTTCTCGAGAATGGGTTGCTGAAAGCTAGCATCCAGCCATCTACCAGCAGAACCAACGAGAAACTCCTGATTTCAGAGCTATCACCTTACACTAGTTTCCTTAGGGAAAAAAAAACCAACGTTTTGATTAAGCACACCACTGAGGCATTTAAGGTTCTCATATATAACATGAATTGACACACAAAAATACAGGCATTAATATACACAGAATAGAACTAGCACATACAAGTCATTCTGGGCACAGACAGCTATTCATGGAACTAATTCAACAATACATGTATTCCACTAGGAAACTGCGAGTCAGATAAACATGGGAAAAACAAGACTCTCCCACTGTCTCCCCTCCTCTAGACTCCTTAACCTTCCCACGTGCCCTCCCATCATGCAGTGGAGCTGCCCCTGCTCTGTCTGGCATCCAGGAGGGACGAAGCAGCAACCCACCAGGGTTCTTCTCAGGAATTTTATGAAGTGGCTTAAAGATTAATGGAATAGATGACTAGTTTATATAGCACTTTGATCAAAACCATGTTTTCCTAACTTCCTCACTGAGTTCTAGTAAGATGTGAATGAGAAAATGATCCGGACGCTTCAGTTTACAAAGGGTATTTCAAATAGCCTGAGAAAACTAGTTTATTGTCCATTCAGCATAAAACCAAACACAACGCTTATAGGACATTTTACCACAGCACTCATTTCTTCTGGGATACGTACCCAAGAACCAGTGCTTACTCTGACACAAAATGCTATAGGAAACCACTGGTTTAAATGTCACATTTCTTAAGGTTAAGGGAAAAAAAAAATCTTTCTATTTTAATTTCCATAAGAAACAATAATATCCTGTACTTGTCATACTCATTTTCTTTTAACTAACCTTAAAGTTGAAGAAAACCAAAACTTGCTCCCCACTCCTTCACTGTTTTTTTTTTTACATTTTCCCATAGCATTTCTACTTTAAAGAGAAAAATGCACAACTCCTCTTTGCCAGCTCTCTGGATCCATCTTCTCCTTAATCAAAGCTTGCTTCAGTGCACCTACTACATTTGTTATTTAGCATTAGGAAAGAAGGTCTGGTTGTTATTTTATTAAATCCTAATTTCTTCCTCCAATTTTAGCTCCTCTCCAAACAGAAGCATTATTTCCTGCCCCTTTAATCTATAAAACTAACCCAGCAGAACCACACTGGTATACAGAACTAGTTTCCAAACCAGTGTGCTACAAGACAGTTTGTAGCATTTTCTCACCCTGCTTTCCCTCTCCCCCTCCTTTTCCATTTCAACTTATTTCTAGATCTTTTTCTTCTCACAAAATCCTTATGTTCTGCCTTCAAAATCCTGCTGGTAGGTATTTAACCCTTGCTCTCTGACCTCCAGATAAGATGGCATGCTCATCTCTGCTCTCCTCCCCTCCTAAAAGTCTAGTCCTTTGAGATAAAAGAGGTAACAGCTATTTCGGATCACTGTCAGTAATGTTAAAGAGAATCCTCAGAAGCCCAGAGTCACGGGCTGTCAGTAGCAGTACCCAGCATCTCTGCAGTGGTCCCTGCTCATTTGTGCTGAAGGAACCTGAACCAGCTCCCCACAGGCAGGATGGGGGCACAGACGATTCTGCCATCCTACACGTTGAGCAAGGGACTGCTGCTGTGAAGGTTAGGGTAGCTGAGTAGTTGTTGAAGCTCTGTCACTGGAAATCTGCACGGAAGAATGTCAGAACCTCACCACACCAGAGCATTTGACAGCAACTAACACCTGTAAGATCATACCCCTGTAGCAAAAAAAGTGTCCAGTGGAATCAGTCCACCACTTTACAGAAACAGAAATGCCGCAGTAAGTTAAGAGTATTCAGCTAAGCTACAAAGCACAGGAAGGAGCAGAGGGAAGGAGAAGCATGTTTTGCTTTTTCAGCAAAAATCTGGACACAGGCCTTGTGAAATCTAAAAACAAACAAAACCAAACAAAAATATTTATCAGCTAGTTTATCTTTTCCTGGAAAGATACGTATTTGACCTGACACTTTGGTATCTCTCAACAACCAAAGCATAGAAGCTTCTGGAAGTGTCTGCCATATGTTTTACGTGACTGCAACAGTTACTACCATATCATTATCCTGTACTGCAAATCTAGCCTACTATTATATTCATGACCCTGAATATACCTATGAGCAGTTGGAAGTGAATACACTGTACTAAGGAAAACTGACTGGTTAACATTATTCCACTTCAGCACATGCATAAGGAATCTTTTCCCAATGAATTACAAGAGCAAACTTTAAAAAAAGAGCATTGAATTATCCTTCTCTGTACCATGGGGATACATTTACCATTTACACAGTAGTGTAGCGCTACTTCCATACATTTGTATTAGCTTCTAAATTAATACTATATTTTGTATTGAGTCACTGTACGTTTTAAACTCAAGACCCATTTTGACACATTTGTACTTGCTAGTTTCAAAGAACCTGGGTTTCCTTACTCTTTTTTTAAATTCCTTACTTTTGATACTTTTCAATGCCTAAAACTGAAGGGAACAGCTTGTATCTAAAAGTACTTTCAGACAAAACATTTGTGTTCAGGTCCTACTTCGAAGATGTCAAAAAACCTCATAATGTTTTATTTCAAACCCACTGACAAATGCAGGTGCATTTCAAAAATATCACATTAAAAATACACCCCAAAAAAGGTAACTTGCGGGAACTTCTGAAAAGAAAACCAGGAATAAGGCTGCTTTGAAAGTGCGTCAAATACCTCAAAAGGAAGGCAAAACTACAAAGTTATGAAAGGACATTAAAGTTGCTGCTGCTTTTTTAAAAACAGAAAAAAATATATATATAAAAAAGTCAAACTGCAACTGTTACTGTTTTGGATTGGCAACAGCTTCAAAAAGACAATTCTGCAGCAGTTAAGTTTTGAGTCTGACACTGAAACTGCGTTAGTCCCACTCTGTCTATTTTATTTTCAAACAGTATTTGGGGAAAAGACAGAGTCGAATGGATTTGCATTTTCATCCCTACTGAGGAATATCACTTTTTCAAGCGCTCATGCTGGAAAGAAATCATATTCCTACCAACATCAGTCAGTTTTAGAGAACTTCAGTTTCCCTCACATGGTTTCATGGACCACAGAACTTTGCATTATCCATTTTGCCTCCAAGAACAGTTACTTTTCCACTCCCAAGTTTGCCAGTCACTGATTAGTGTGCATTTTCACATAAAGAGAGGTTTTGTTATGTTTTGGGGTTTTTTTTCCAATAAAAATAATCCACAAGATACATACTTGAGCACTACCTAATTAAGAGGCAAGATAAGACATTAAAATATACCAAAAGGCTAAACAGCTCTTTATGGACCGGTTATTTGCCAAGACCCACATGTTTAGAGCATCTTCTTATTTCTCCATCCCCAAACAAAGGCATTTTAAAGAATTGAGCAGAAACATGAATCTGCTCTTACAATGGTTTAGGGAGAGCTTCCAGAAACCAGTGCTTTGATGACAGGAAAAAGACATGTTTTCTAAACCCAAGATGGAAACTAGCACTGATAAGCTAGATAAAAGCCCACACAAATCATCACCTCCCAATAACCACAAACTTGGTCTGTAATAATTTTCTAGCTAACTCCTGTGATAAACAACTGCAGCCATCATATCTGAGATGATGAGGAAGAGCACACTCCTTTATGGAGTGCTACTAGTTATAACATTATTAGAAACACTGGGAAACCCTCAAAGAGGCATCTGACATTCACACACCGTTCACACTACAGCCATAGGTTTGTCAGCTACACCATCTGTGCTCCCATTTACACTTTCCAACCTGTCACCCTCACTCTCACAGTTAGTTCTCCTAATCTGGCATCAAAACTAGGTGGGTTAATTACAGCACTTCAGATGACTTGCATACTTCTGAATGGGGCAATCTCAATACCCGGAAAGGAATTTATCAGGCATGTCACAGGTAACAGCCAGCCCTTGTAAGAACAGAGGAAGGAAGCTATTTAAGCCCACTTCACCTTCCTCTCTCCTCCTCCCCACCCACACTTGAGGCACAAGGAGAAAACATCTCAACCCAAGTAGAATTGAGGTGAGCAGGGCAACATGAGCGGATTTCCCCTTCTCTTTAGTGCTAAACCCACACAGCCCATGCTCCCACCCCTGTGTCAGCCAGACACACCACATGCTTCCGCTGCTTCTTCTCCAGGGGAGCTTTAAGCCAGAGGGTACTTGGTAATTAACCACTGATGATTTCCTCTTGCACCCAAGAGTTTCAGTGCTGTTCCTCTGGGTGCACTGCAGACACCTCACCCATAAAACAAGAGCTCACGCTGGCAAGCGAAGCACAGGCTTCACAGCCAATAACCCTGACCACAGGAAGAACTCAGGATGCCAATACTGAACCTTACTAACTGAAGGTCAAAGCATCAGACAGGATGCTGTCCTTACTTCAGCACAACCTCTCTCTGCCACTTCTGAAGCCTACTAGAAATGTATGGAGAAAATAAACAGTAGTGAAAGAAGCAGCTATATATATCACTGCAGAGAGTAAAAGCTCAGGATTCAGCTGAAGGATGTAGAGAAATTGCTCTTGAATTTATCCAGCAATCCTTAATTTCAAATGTAAATAGACAGATATTAAAAAAAAAAAAAAAAAAAAAAAAGAGAGAATCTTAAAATAAAGTGGTGTTTTAGAGAAATCATTCATTTACGCATTATGTTTCTGACAGATTAAAAGTAGTAACAGTATACATAGCCACCAAATTGCAGGGAAACTTGAGAGCTGTGGCCTCTTTATTAGAGCTATCAAGCACAAGAATCCCAAATACACAGCCTCCTCTTCTTCCCACTTCCCACAGTAAAAAGCAAACTAAAACAAATAACAGCATCATCTGACCCGGTTCCTGGGCAATTTAAGGAGGAGAGAGTGAAATTAAACACTGTGCTAGAGGAACGGCCAAATCAGAAATCACCCCAGCACCTTCACAGGATCTTTGGGATAAGAAAACAGAAGGAAAGCCAAAATTTATCCTTGTGCCTCACCTCCCATAAAAAGATTTTTTTGCCCTCCTCCTTTTGCAAGGACAAGTGGTCCAGCCTGTGTTTCTTGAACAGCACCTACCCCCTTGAGCTACATTCAAGCCTCCTCTCCTACCCCCACCTTGGGGAAGCTTTACCAACAGATTTATAGTCCATTCCTCCCTGCAGATTGCATCAGCTTTGGCCTCCTGGACTCCTGTTGTTCCCCAATGGAAAACCATGAGAGCATTACAGGAGAAGCATCAGTTTCACACTGCCAGTACCAATGTTTGAAAACAAGCGATTACTCCTTGCCAAAAGGTATGTAACACATTACCCAAGTTACACTATCCAGTTTAAGTACCAGAAATGCTGTAAGCCACATCAGCATAGTGCATCTCCCAGGTTAGTACAAGAAGCAAGTCAGAAGTCCCAAGGAGGTGCTAGCTCAAGTATCTATGCACAGGACTGTGTTATATGGAGCAGATGAACCCTATACATACAGTGAAAACAATGCTTTCACACATTGGTAAAGTGAACAGAGCTTAAAAATTTCACTCAGTTTCAATTTAATTGACCTGTCCTAGCTATAGAAGTGTACAGATGTATACAACAGGTAAGAACATCAAGTAAGCAGGAAGTTATTGGAAATGCGTATACTGCATCTGTGCACTACAACTTTGATTATTTCCCAAACTGAAAATGGCAATAAGAACATGTGGAAGGCACTTGCCCTCATTAGGGATTAAATTCTTAGCAAGTTAGAAGGTTTTCAGATCAACTAATTAAAACTGGCTGAGTGCAAAAGCATGTGAATTTCTAAAAGCCTGGAAGAGCCATTTTTCCTTGTGGATAATCCTCAAAAAACAACCAGAACAGAATTAATTCCTATGTCTTCCAATGTTACTTTTAGATCAAGGTACTGTAAGAAGTTCCCATCCCTTCCTCACTCCCCCTTCAAATGCCTGGAAGAGACTTAGAAAGCATTCCCTGGAAACACGATTATATATTTTTACTATCATAACACTAAGAAATCTCTTCCACATCAGATAAAATGCAGTTACCAACACTTGTCCCTTGAATCCAAAATATGATTAAAAATTATCTTGCACATACATATTTGGTTACATGCACTTAATGATTTCCTTCTGAAAAGAAGGGCGCATTTCTTGCTTCAGAAACAGAAAAGCAAAATAATAAGAAAGAAAGGACACAGGGAAAAAGATGAACAGAAGGGCTTCGAAAGTGACTGAAAATCTACAACATCACTAATTAGGTTCCAGCTTCTAACACAATAGTGGGTGTACCATGGTCTGTTATCAAGTTTATAGCCAAGGGCACAAGACAATACAACCCCACATTCAATTTAATTACAGCCTATGGCTTTTGCAGTAGTGCTGTGTTTCAAAGGGTTTAAGCACTCATTTATTTCTACACCATACACGGAATAAGGCAGCTCACTGTCATACAGACTCACCAATTAGACTGAACAGGTTTCTGATCTCATGCTCTCTAGAAGGAGAGCAGTGGGCAATGGGAAACCTTTTTAATGGATAATCACAGAAAACTTTTTGGTTAAAAAAAAAAAAAAAGCTCTCCGCTACCTTTAAGTTTGTGCATTTTATCTTTGATGCGCACACAGAAAGTACAAATATAGCCATTTCAGAGTCTATTAGATTTTTAAAAGTGTTAAGATACAACAGCGCTTCAGTCATACTGGATTTTTCCTCCTAATTGCACTAAAAATTGTACTAATCTTCATTTGAGATACACAAAACAGATCACCTCTTGCATTCTGACTATCACTGAAGGCTGGACCAAGCAAGTTCTCTGACTCAGCTCCTGTGATTTAACTAAATAAAAGGAGTCTAATTTCTAAAAGTAAAAACATTCTTAAAACTAAAGTGACAGGGGGAGAAAATCACCATCTGAAATAGTTACAAAGTTTAATAACTCCAATACATTGTGCCAATGCAACTAAAAGGACTTACAAAGACAAGTATTTGACTTTAAACTCCACAACCACAACTCTAAACGCTTGTATGGAAACACCATTCCCACATCATCTGTAAAATACCATCCTGAGTCACCTCAAATCAACTCCATCTCTGACAGCTGATCCAAAAATGGACCAACTTTAGTCCAGGAAAGTAAAAACAGTTCCCTTCGTTCCTTTCAGGCCATATATTGCCCCCAAATCTGTATACAAGGTCCCTATACCTAATTCCTACCCTGCTTTTCTTGTACTCATCTTGGGAAACACATGTCTAGTTATCTTAGTTATAAGGACCATAGCCTGTGATATCCCACTGTCTTCAAAAAAATCCCCATCTCTGTTGAACAATCTTTAGAAACACTCAGTTACGAACAACAGACTTCCACTGAAGAGTGCAATAGTCCAGATTCACGTGTTTCACTATGGAGACTGGTAAGAAAGCTGTGCTTTGACACCCCTGCTACATTCTTCCCTGCCTCCTGAGGATTCCAGAGCAATTTTGATGACTACCAGGTACAATAGGTCTCTTCTACAGTTAAATACTTTCCAAATCTGTAACTTAGGAGAAGATTAAAAACTTCCCATTAAAAAACCACAAACAATAACCAAGAAACAAACAGTAGCCTCCAAGGCAGGTACAGGTTTCTTTAACTATAGGTTAAAGTTCCTTTAACCCTCAACATTTAAGATTTTAACCACAGAGTTTATTTTAAAGACACCAAGCAAATCCCTGATTTTCTTGCAACCTGGGATAATCCATTAATCAAAGAGGACAGCACTAACTAGGCAGTAGGGTAGCCAGGACTAACCTCTGAAACCTGATCAACAGCAGTCCTGCCACAACAACTAACAGGTATTTAGCAGTCATCAATCTAAATAGCTTTAAGATAGGGATACTGCCCCATCTATTATCTGCCTAGAAGTAAAGCCCAGCATCCTAACACCCACTATCCTAAGCACCCTTCCCTGAAGCAGTCTGATGGGCTTTCCTATCCCATCCCCCCCACCCCACCCCCCATATTCAGAAAGCACCTAGTGATGATTCTGGTCAGAGTACTACAAATATTTGTACAGAATAGGAGCCTTTTTTTGTGGCTATTTTATGGAAGTGCAGGGTGTTCCCAGATCAAAGATCAAACAGAAAAATTCTTATCCACATTAAAAAAAAAAATAATAAAAATCAACCGAACAAAAGGACTAAAAAGAGCTAGACTAATTCACTGATTTGCCCTCAGTTGTACCTGCTACCTCCTTATATTCATCATGTGCTACTCTTCTGCCTCCTTTTGCAGAACCTGCAGTCAGAACTAGATTTCTGGTTCTGGTCAAAGTAAACCCTTCAAAGAGAACATAAAGCAATGAAGAGATATGTGCCAGATCAAAAGAAAACAAAAAGGGCAGCTCCCAATTTAAAGCAGGAGTAAAAAAAAAATGCTTAAGGATTCCCCAGACCAGCCAAGACAAATGCACATGGCTTATGTTTTAATCACTGAGCATTTCGTTGATACCTTAACAGCTGAAGAAACTCTCCACAAGCAGCCAAGAGAAACCCAACTGAGTTACAGAATCAACATAAAGGAAGCATTTTCAAGTGACACACACCTCTCCTCAGCTATGGCAGAAGCCAATCTATTTCCTAGGTCTATTTTGGGGTATTACTGCTGTAGTAAGTTCAGCATGTACCAGATCTATAAATCTCAACAACTACCACCACATTGTAGCATCAAAAGCTTAAACTTCAGCTATTGCTCATCTTTCAGTAACATGAGACAAACAACAGCCAAATTACATCCCTCTGTCATCAACTTGAGCTGAAGTACTGTTGTCAGTGGCAGGAAGATTGCTACACTTCAGAGCAAATAAAGACTGAAAAAAAAGTTGTGCCATGATGGCACAGTGCTGTATGCTTAAAATACACTCTGTAAATGCTGCTCTCAAGGCTGCAACCTAAAGCAATCATTGGATCAGGAGGAAGGTTTAATGTACCTTTCCCTAGCTCTGGAGGAGGCTCCTACAAACCCAGTGTTGAAAAGACAATTTGGGGCTAAAACAGAAGACAGGAGTAACCACGCCAGAAAAACATAAAATTAACATCCTTGCTCAGATTCTTACACTAAAAGGTTTGTAGTCAGTGAACACTGAAGACATTCCATTTAGTGCTTTTGTTTAACCTTTTCTATACCTTGCTTAATGCTATAAAAAAGAAACAGCATGCATGCACACAGTAGAAAGATGCTGAGAAAACTCATCACTCCAGCACTTTTTCATCACAGTACTGCACAAGTCCACGAGGGCAGCAGAATCCATCCCCTCGAAGAATAATTACAAGGATGACCAATAAACCACGGACTTATGACCTTCATGTTTTCAAGGAATCTGTAATATTTGTCAACAGCTGAATTTAGTGTCATGTTACTTGATGAGAGGCCTGGAAAGTCTTTGTTTATAATTAAGCAATAACGATTGAGGACCAGGGCATTTCCTGGGGATTAATGACCAGCTGGGAGAGTCGATGGCTTGAGGCAATGCCTTGGGCTATTAACCCCAGCCAGCCATTAATTTCCCCAGGAAATGCCCTGGACCTCTATTAGCCTAACTATTATAAAAGGTAGCTAGGGAGAAAAAGTTTATTATTAACATTCTCCCAAGGAAATGTATTCCACTGCCAGTATTTTTTCATTCTGTCACCTCTCAGAAGTGCGTAAGTTAAAATTGACATGAGAAGAATTGGCAATTAAAAAAGACACTTTTCCTTCTCCTAAAGACTTAAATTAACGAGTTCTGTAGCAAAGGAAAGATTCAGCTACAAAAGTGGCTGGGCAGCTTGTTTAGCTCATTAAACTGTGAATGGAGATGAACATTTCCATGTAATTACTGAGGAAAAAAAACCCACACTGTCTGGTATCCTTGCTGATTGCTCATTTTCTTTCTTGATATGCTCAAGAAAACAGCACATGCCTGTGCAGCGTATAATCTATTTTAGATATTTTTCCCTTTCTCCCTATAGCTCACCACTAATGAGAACTACAGCACTGAATGCTTCATGTAGGAATCACAGCCTTGCAACAAACAGTACAGCAGCTGGATTTCTCCTCACCTAAGCTTTACGCAAGTGTGAAGAGATCTGTGGGTAGAGATTAAGCTCTCCAGCCTGATGACTAAAGGTATCGAACCACCTCATTTAACAGATTAAAGACACGCATACTCCATTACAGCTAACTGGATCAGAACTGTTCTGCCCAGATCCCTCTTCCCCTTCCCATGCTCACATGCACCGCTGCTCTGAAAGAGCTAAACTACATTTGAAGTTTCAAAATTACTTTCAAGGTCATTAAAAGCAAGGGAGAGAGGAGTCCAGGGTTAAACACAGTGAAAAGCATTAGCTTATACCTGAAATAATGAGCTAGAACAAAAACATTATCTGCACATAATCAAGCCTCTAAGCCATTCAGAGACACCAGATACAGCAGGAGATCAAACTACAGCACTCCACTGAAGTGGTCCAAAGAAAAAAAACCAACCAACCCTGCTAGAAGGAGAGGTCACAGGTACTTTAAAGAACATAGATGCTTATGCAGGCATTCAGTGGAAGCCCCGCTCTCCCTCCCTCTTCCCTTCCCAATTAGCCTTCAGGCTGGTTGATTAGCTGGCAAACTCTTTGAAAGGGTCAGTCTGTCCAGAACTGGTATTTCCACTTGGGAAACAGCTCAGGCATGTCATATACCTGTGCTCACCCAGCACCGCGCTCTCTGGCTGACGACTGCAATCCCTGTTATTACTTGACACAAGAATGTCAGAGGGGTTTTGTAATCGTGTAGGGCAGCCAGCAGTAAAGTTCTTGCCTGAAACACGGTATTTTATGGGGCACAACATAACCACATACGCTTTACAGATTTAGTTAGAATGACTTCCAAAATTCAAGCCAGTTGCAGAGGTGCGAGTCTTTAATTGAAGTAATTCAGCTCCAGCTCTCAAACATCAGAAAGAAAAGTATTTTTGGAGGGGATAGGGAGCAGGCACCAGCATGTGCGATACAGAGCAGAGGGGGTTGACAACGCACGCACTTACGGCACAGCTCAACAGCGCTCCTGACAAGACCTCCTTCACCTCAATGAAACACATCTAATGAACTTGGGCTCGTTCCACAGTGAAGCTGCACCTAAACCTGTTTAATTGTGCTCTTACTGTGTATTTCACCCGTACAGTAACTAATGCAAGTAAAGCCAATTTGCTTATCTGAAAAAAATGGGGAAAAAGAAGAAGATCACTGCCAGGAAACTGAGCTATTTTAAATAAACAAATACAAGATTAATGCAATTGCTGTATTAACCCTCTTGTTAACTTCTGAAGTTTAAAATTACACCCTCATTACTAGTGTGTAATTGAGTATTCTCCCAGCCATTTCCTGCATTTGAGGTTATTCAAATAGTTCATTAGCACATCAAGAACACCACGCACACTAATGATACCTGATGCCCTTATCTGCTATTTTGGCCCAACTTTCATAACTTGCACCTCCCACAAAAAAAGAGAAAGAAGAAAAAAAAGGGGGTGAAAGAAAAAATGAGGAAGGAAAGGGGGAGCCCGCAGGGCTGAGCCATTGGTGCTGCTGCCAACAGGGACCATGGCAGCACCAAGGCACCTCTTGAGTCTGACCCACGCAGCGAACACCCACCAGACCAGAGGAAGTTGTGAGGCAAGGAAGTTGGGTAACTCGAATCTGGGCTCCTTAGGTGCCTGAACAGTGAGAGCCACCCAGAGCTGGTGGTGTACATTGGTACCCAGCCTTGGGTAAGATGGGAAGCAAGGTGGGGCGCAGTGAGGCCTATGTGGGACAGGGTAGGGGGTTGCCATTGCCACCTTTCTCTTTTTCCTCCTTTTTTTTCTTTTTTCGGTTACCTGTGTGGGGGAAACAATAGCAGGTGAAACTACTGTGGGTGAAGTGGTGCTTCTGTGCCCATTGGCTTCAGGGAGGAGGTGAGGCAGGGGGTCGTGTTTCACTGAGACCACCACCACGGCAGGCGCGGCGGCATCCAGGGCCTCAGCGGGGCGGCGGCAGAGTCTTTTGGGGGAGGCAGAGGGCCCACAGGCATCACCACCGGCCGCAGCCCCTGCCGGGAACACTGCCTCGTAGAGCGCCCGCTTAACTGGGGCCACCGCGGCCACTTCTGCCTTCACTGGCACAGCATCGCTGTCTTTGGGCAGCACGTAGGGGTTAGCAGCAGGTGGCCGGGGCCGTGGTCCACCGTTGAGGGCGGCAGGGGTGTAGCAGCCCCCGCCAGCGGGGTGATGGAGGAGGTGGTGGTGGTGGGGAGGGGGGTGGTGGTGCGGCGGCTGCGGTCCCCCCAGCTTGGTGCCGATACCAGCGATGCTGTTGAGGGTGGCGATGGAAACAGCACCAATACAGTGGTTAGTGTAGGTCTTAGAGAGCTTGGCTGCCTTGGAGAGCATCTGCATGCGGGTGCCCAAGAGATTCTTGCCGATGGCCTTGTTCTCGTACCAAGTGATGTCACCCTCACTGCAGTGGTCCCGTGGGCGCTGGAAGAAGGCCTTGCAGAGGGGGTTGCGCTTGGAGAGGTACTTAACAAAGCTGGCATAGGGACAGAACTCAGTGCCAGTCTCATACATGCGGGGCAGGTTCTCCTCATCGCTGCTCTCTGCCCGCTTTTTGCTCCAGGAAGATGAGCGCGACTTGTGGTAGGGCCCCAATGCCTTGAAGTAGACGAACTTGCGTCCATCCTCATCTACAGCCAGCCCAAAGGAGTCCTCCTCCAGCTCCCGCTGGTTCTCCCGGCCCCGGGTGCAGAAGTACATGCAGGTCTCAAACCAGACCTTGTTGAGGAGCCCAAAGGGGCTCTGGGTGCTGAAGACACTGCAAGTGTAGAGCTTGCGGAGGTCAGCACGGGTGATGGCCTGCTTCTGCACCACCGGCCCGGCACCCTGCTCCTCCAGCTTGCGTATGACAGCAGCCAGGGTGAGGTTGGCAGCGCGGAGCTCGGGGTCCTTGGTGAGGTCGAGGGTGCGGCAGTAGGGTGGCTCATTGAGGTAGCGGTTGAGGGAGCTGCGGATGCTGATGAGGGAGGACTTGGAGTAGAGCTGTCCGCTCTTGGAGCGCGCCTCGGCGTAGAAGGAGCGCAGGACCCGGCAGAGCGCCCCCTTGTCCATCGTCTCGAAGTCGGGGCTCTGCGCCTTCTCGCTCAGGTACTCGCGGAAGATACGCACCGCGTAGCGGGTGGCCAACCGCGTGTTCTCGCTCAGCCGCGCCCGCTCCGGCCGCTGCAGCAGCAGAGCCGCCTCCAGCTCCGCGTCCTCCGCCGCCCCCCCGGGGCCACCGCCGCCTCCCGGGGCAGCCGCCGCGGCTCCCCCCGGGGCCGCCCCGACGCCGCTGCCGCCGCCGCCCGGCGTACGGCCCGGGGCGGACGGCAGCGGCTCCGTCTCCTCCTCCTCGCCGTCCCACTCCAGACCCATCTCCTCTTCCTCCTCCTCGTCCAGCAGCAGCCCCCCATCGGCTCCGTCCTCCTCCTCCTCGTCCCCCGTTATCTGCACCTCCTGGATCTCATCCTCCTCCTCGCCCTCCTCCTCCTCGCCGGCGCTGCAGTAGCGGTGCGGGCGGGGGGCGACGCCGCGGCCGGGCGGCCGGTCCCCGGCATTGTTCCCGCCGCCGCGTCCGCGTCCGCCTCCCCCTCCGCCGCTCCACTCTCCGCCGCCACCGCCGCTGCCAGGCATTCTCGCCATATTGCCGTCTCCCTGCCAGTCCTCGGGCAGGGCGCATGCGCTATATTGGACCGCAGCGCTGGAGCGCTTTTGTGTTTTAATGACCTTCAGCTACCGGGAGGCAAAGCCGGGCTCTTAAAGGGGCCGCGCTCCCAGTGGCGGCGGCGGGGAAGGGGCGGGAGGGGTTGAGGATGAATGAGGAGGAGGCTGAAGGGGTACCGCGGGGAAGGGAGCGGTACTTACCGCGCCCGCCGCTCACCTCGAGTCCGTCCCGTCGAGCATCGGTGATGAGCGCCGGGGGTGATGAAGAACCGCCGGGCTAGGGCGTCCGCCCTGACCCGATAGTTCCCCCCCACCCCCGGCTCCCGTCCCGCCTCCCCATCCCCGAAAAAAACCCATATAATAAGCACTCTCTAAGTGGAACGGCTCTTTCAGAAGGGACGGACCGCCACCAAGCAGGTGGGATGGAGGTCCGCACTCCTCACTGCACAGTGACTTAGAAACAAGCCAGAAAAAGGAGGGGAAAAAAAAAAAAAAAAAAATCCACCCAAAAATCTTGTCCCTGCCCTCGACGGGATGCTGCCTGGGGGCCCGCCCCGACCAGCCTCGCACCTGTACCCGGGCGCCTGGATTTCGGTCGAGGGGCTCAGGTGGAGACGGACCCTCGGGGTTTTGCATCCGTGCGACTTGCAATCCGCCCGGGAAGAGACGGGCGGGAGCCGCGGCGCTCGCTTGGCTTGCGGGACAAGCGGCGATGTTGCCCGCGGAGAAGGAGTAATAAGGACTCGGGGGCTGGCGGACGCCCCGGGCTGGCTTCTGGCTCGCTGGGGCTGCAGACTTCCAGGCAGCCGGAGGGCCCTAGCCCCTCTTCCCCCCCGCCCCCCTTCCCAAGGAGCCAAGCTCCTTCCTCAGCTATCCCCTTCAGAAACGGGGCAAAACCCGAGCGGACGGACTTCAGCAACTGCAGCAGAGCGCACGGGGTATGGAACCGCTGGACCCAGCGAAGCCGCCCCGCGGGGGTTTGCTCCGACTCCGCGCCCTCTGCCCGGCTCGGCCTCGGGGAAGCCGTACCCAGCGGTGCCGCTGCCAGCCGCCTTGCTGTGCGCTGCCTTACCCTTCCTTCCCTGGGAAGGGTCCTTTGCCGGGCTCAGGAACACAAGCCCTGCGGCAGTGGGAGCCTGTCCCACCCGGGGCTGGACGAAGCGGCTCCCGACCGGGTAGTACCCGCACTATACAAACCAAACTACCCCCATAAACCTTCCTATACCGCCTCGCCGGGCGATTTCTTTTGCTTGGTACCTTGAAATAAATATTCATTACAACTACTGGCTACACCTGAAATTATAGCCTTAATTGCAGAGCTGCTGGCCTGAGTTGCCACATTTGCTGCTTACTCATGCGTAGGCAATTGCTCGATGCCCAGCCGTGGTGGTTACCTTTGGGGAAAGCTCGGTGCCGGTACTGAGCAGCGCCGAGCCCCGGGGCTGCCTCCCCTCTTCCCCACCCTAGGCAGAGGCCGGTGGCCACGGACGGGGCTTCCGGGGCAGCTCCAGCTCTCACCATCTGGGCAAACGTGTGATCCCGAAGACGGGATGCGCACATTGTTGAGCGAATTAGCCAATTCGAAACAAATAAGCGCTCCGGGAAGAGAGCCTGCCACTCCCGGAGAATAACTGAAAAGAAACCCGGCACTGTTGTATTGATGTAAGCGTCGAGTAAATTACACGGAGGTCAAAGTTACTGCACACACTAAAGTAGTTGTGCGCGCTCTGTAGCTTGAGAGTGGATTTGTTCTCTCTTAGATCACTGGCATATATCTGTACTCTAGCGTGTTTGGGTTTTTTCCTGTGCACATAAAGAGGATATAAATAACGCGGTATTGTTGGGGTTTATTTGGGATGTGTTTTTTTTTTTTTCTGTTTGATAGATTGTTGTTTGGCTTTTTGTTTGTTTGGTTTTTTGTTGTTTTTTTTTTTTTTTTTGTTTTGTTTTGTTTTGTTTTGTTTTTTTTTCCTTGTCATACGCTATCTGCAACCCAATCCTGAAACAAAGTTTCAAAGACCTTCAATGAGATGGACCAGACGCTGAACAGATAGCTGAACTCAGCAAGCCCTTGTTGTGGTCGAAATTAGGCAAACTTCAGACAAGCTCTTGTTAGGAGCTGTAGCACCCTACCCTAGAAGACAAAGAACTGCAGGGCATACACCTCTTCTACTGAGATTTTTTTTTTCCTTTACTGTTCCCACAAATGCTAAAAATGACATGACTGTCATTGACCTTTGATCTCAATTCTGTCCTAAGACAGATGAAGGTGCTTTCCTTTTTTAAAGAGCTTTTCAGAGCCACATGAATGCAAAACATAATTATTTGTTTTGTTTTGTTTTGTTTTTTTAACTTTAAAAGAGATGAACACCAGGTTGACTGCTTCTGTACTTGGATGTTCATTTAATCACCATTTCCTGATTACAGGAGGTGAACTATGATGACAGACTTGGAGATGAATATGGAGCCCAGTATACTAATAGTAAGTATAAGGGACATAAAGAACTTGCAGTGAGGTTGGAGGGGAAAAGCGTATACGGAGCATCCATATTACACACATCATTTGGAAGCACCTCAGCAGCCAGGGGGAATTCAGAGAGTAACAAGTGAGGTGTTTAGAATGCTGTATGTGCCCATAATTGGGCAGACACCCACATAAGCTATATACCTGTCTAACCTATATATCTGTGTGTGTTTGTGTGTATGTATACATATGTAAGTTAATCACATTTATATGTTAACTTACTTATCTGTCTACATTCCTGAAGATAAGACTTAGCCTAGTCAGTTGTATTCCAGACTTTTAAATCCTATTGTTCAAATTTTCAAGGTAGACAAGGCAATTGAACCTCATTCCAAAAATGCCAGAGTTGCACAAGGTTGTCTAATCCAAGTTGGCATAATAACATTAAACTTACATCCACTCCACCCTCCATGTCACTAATCGGAGTTTTATCCTGCCGAAAGCTCCACACAGGCACAGATAGCGCTCTCCCCTAAGACTCAAGGTTTGAGGCTGATTTTCATATAGGTGCTGTCCACATTTAAAGAATACATTTTATTACTGCTATAAGAAGATGTAATACCCACAGAACACTAACAATGCACCTGCACCACTAGGGTTTCAACTGGATTATCCTTCCTTGTGTATGCATGGAGCTCAGTTCATATGCCACAGAATTAGCATGCCAGGTTAAAAAACAAACCCTAAAAACCTTCTCCATGAGTCAGTTGGTTTACAATGAAGGCTTGTAACCACATTAACAATTAGTTTCAGGCTTTTCCTTACTTCTTTTTTAAGCTACTCTCCTCCTTACCCCTTGTCTTGCTCCTGGCAAGGAGAGATCTTGCTAGAGCTACGCACCTGTACAGTCTGACTATTGTGCTAAAGCTCCCCACAGCCTTATTCTCCTTCAGACTAACACAGGCTACTTGTCCTGTGGTCTCCGCAAGTGATTAGCTCACTTACAGCCGCCTAACCCTTTCTGGTGTGGTGTTTCTTGGTAGGTGTTTCGTTATGAAGCTTCGCTAGGAACTAAACGGGAATATCCCCCAAAAGCCAAGAAGCAAAGAAAATCCGTTGGGCTCATTTGCACCCCAGAATCCATTCTTAGCATCTAGGCAAGATTTTTAAAAACGGTGCTTAAGGCAAGCTTGCTGGTTAAGCTTAAGGCTGACCGCGTGGCATCTTATTAAGAAAATAGCTTTTTCTCCATGTACAATTTTAGTTTAAATGCAATAAACATGTTCTTAAAACGTGTCAGTATGTTTTTTAAACACAAGATATTTTCACTGTAGAGGCAGGCTATGCAGAAATTGGTATGAGAAATCCATACTGACACTAGAGAACTAGAAGGCAAATAACACTTGG
Organism: Amazona ochrocephala; assembly: GCA_039720435.1. Lineage (NCBI taxonomy): Eukaryota > Metazoa > Chordata > Aves > Psittaciformes > Psittacidae > Amazona > Amazona ochrocephala. The sequence goes on along the minus strand of CM077876.1, from coordinate 49,217,016 downwards.
GACTCTTGGAAAATACACTTAGGGAAAAAAACATGTCCTAAGTATCCTTTTCCCACCCAGAAAAATGCAGTTTTGAGATAAGCTTTTTTAGTGTTTATGACTGTCACTTCAAAATGTTAATTGCATTTTTATTTTCCTCTTTTACTTGTGTATATGATATTTCTGGTTGTTTCATTACTTTTTTGATACTAGAGACAGCTGATGCTGACATATAATGTGCTATAATAGATTTTAAATCTTTTATCCTAAACTTTTCTTTTTTTAGATTAGTGTCTCTGCGTGACAATGAAACAGCTTTATATAACTCAAGAAAGGAGACGTTGATTTAGGAAAGCAATGATGTCTCCATCAGTGCTAAGTTGCAGCTGTTCTGAATGAATTTTCAAATACAAAAGCTATTTCACCTCTTAGATTGTCATATTATGAAATGTTAGTGGTAGTTGCACATATCAAAGCACCAGCTACTATCGACACGTCGTGAAATGTGAAGGCAGCATCAAACCAGCCCCCTCACAAAGCTCCATGTCGCCAGTTGAAAGCGTATTTCCGACATATGCTCGTACTTTTTTCCCCACAGGTATTTGCTGGTTTCACTTGACTGCTTTTTTTTCTTTTCCTTTTACAAAAGCAGTATTTCTGCTGTTGAGGCCACAATTTGTTTCCTGATTGCTCATTTTTCAAGACAAACTAGAGAAAACCTGAGTCATCATCTTTGTAAGAAAGCACACGTTTAGTGCTTGGCTGATTAAAAGACAAGGCTTCGTGAATCATCATTATTTTCAGTGTCAAGCTGCTGGAGCATTTTTGCTTCCAAAAATAAAGAAGAGCTATGTTGTCAGACAGCTTGGAAAGAGGCAGGTAATAAATTGCATTGCACTGCGTAAAGGTTTTAAGGGTCTTTTAGAATGTGCTGGAAGTAAGTTGCCAGGAGAAATATTAATGTTATATATTAGTGTTTCAGTTTATATTTGTCTTTGCTTCTGTGGTGATGAGGGCACTTGAAGCAAGCTGGCTGGTCTGCAGGGCACAGCAGTAACTGGTTAGAGTTGCTCTAGCAGTTGCCTGGCTACTTCTATGAACTTCTGACACCAAGCAACCCAGCATGTTAGTGGCATAATGCTTACTCTCCATGGAGAGAAAGAGCATTTTCCATCCCGGCTGATGACTTAGGTCAGTTTTTGGTCCTTTTCAACTAAGCCCATAAATTTTGCATTGAGGTGAGGGAAATTTAGAAGGACCAAGCCAGTAACTCAAGCAAGGAACCTCCAAAGAGAGATCCCTGTGTAACCACAAAGCCTTGTTTATAGACATTATAGGTCTGCATAAATACAAGTTTTCACTTTATATAGTTTTTTTAGTACTATGTGTAATCGAGCATAAACTAATGCTGTATTGGATATGCAGTTCTTGAAATCCTATTTTCTGTCATAATCTTCTAATAAGTACCTATTTTGAGCTAAAAGTTCAGGCTGGAAGTCACACTGGGCTGGATGAAACCTAGAAATGCAGGGAGCGATAACTGGTTATATGACAACAGGATCTGGGTGAGAAGGCTCCTTAAACATTCCTTCAAGAAAAAAAGAAGAAAAATGCTGAGTGCTAACAATATAGCAAACAAAAATGTATTGGCATGATACTCTGAAGAAGTGTACTTTACACTTTGTTCTTATACTGTATGGATTCTTGCTAACCTTTCAAGCCCCATTGCGTGACCCAAGGTTTCTGTGTTGGCATGAGGTATGCCGAGCAGTGATTCTTATGGAGGGCCAGAGGTAGGGCTTTGCACCCGACAAAACTTATTCACACCAGGCTTTTCTCGGAGCTGGGGGTCCTCAAGGGACAGGGACAACAGCTGCACTTCAGCACAGCCTGGAAAAGGGAATCTTGCCCTCACCATCGGCTAGCGGTTTTAAAGCCTCTTTATACCATGAATTCACTGCCAATATACTTTTGTTTTGACACAGTGACTGAAATAAACTGATTATTTACCCTTTCTGCCAGTATTATGTCTGTGTCATTGTAAATTTGGAAATTCCTTTTCAAGTATTTGTGTAGCAAAAACCTCAGCACCAATGGCCTGTCTGCTTAGATTTTCTTTTCTCAATTGAGTTATCTCAGCTGGGTTGACACAAACCTAGTTTAAGCAACTTAAAACTGGGTGAGTTCAAATGAAACCCACAGAGGATGCAACCATACTGTTGAGCAGTGTCAGAACTCTACTCAGGCTGTAACCCGGACCCACCTTTTGTTGCTGAAACAGTAACCTAAAATTAAACACAACTCTTTGATTTTTGTACGCTTCCCCTTCTTTCTCCCTCACTTTATTTGATGTGATGTTTGCATATCTGACCTGTGCAAATTTTGCACCTATTTTCTTTTCAACCCTTATCTGGTCATAATGTTTTCTGCCCCTGATAGCAGAATGCCACACTCCCTTCTCGTTGTGTGAGATGCTAAAAGCATCTCTAGTTATCCTGTGAGATCTAAACACAAACTGTTTAAATAAGGTTTGTATCACAGACTACAATAATTTGTAAAGCTGCATTTGAGTAGAAGGGAATAAATTCATAGGTCATATGGAAGAAGATTACAGGAATAAAAAACTATAGCATGCTAGCCCCCAGCCCTCTTCACATCCTTTATCAGAGAATGATTTAATTCATATAAAGAAAAAGGCAATAGAACATGTGGCAGAATATTAACAGCTAAGGAAAATTTGCTTGCTATTTTTGATTTGGCTGGTCCTTTATGCAAAAGCTTTCATGAACTAAATGTTGCTAGTGTATGTGATTTCAGGTAAAAGCAGGGGGAAAATCTTCAGGATATTCTTAGGACTTTCATTTGAAGTTTAAAGCCAGATGACACGAAGTAAAAGAGACCTGAAAGGTCTCTTTGCAGTTTGCATCTGTATTTTGCTGTAGTTTTAAGTTATTCAGGGTAAAACTTGGAAAAGTAGAAAAACTGAAATGATTCAGAGCTAAGACAGACAAAGCTTACAAAGTTTAGAGAAAAAGACTGGATGCATCATCTGTACCTCACTTGGGTTTTTATAATATCAAAAATACCTTCTAACATCTGGTAAACTTTAGTATTTTGTTAGAGTTTGGCATTTAAATTAACAATCAAACACTTCTGCAACTGTTGATAAATGCCTAAATGCACAACTTTTTTGTCCATCCCTTGCTTTGAATAGCCTTGTCTTTTTGTATCCATGAAAGATTCAGCTGGGCTTGCTTCAAAGTTTTGTTATTTGAAGATCAAGGCTAAAATTCTTTTTCTTTTCACAGAACTAAAGGTCTCATCAAATAAATAAATATAATTTAAAAAAACCCTCAGAGCCAACACTTTGCACATTCATGGACTGAATTATTTAATTAGAAGCAAGTAGTTATTTACTAGTAAACCCCCTGTTTTTCAGGATCAATGAGCTTTGCTCAAATAAGCAAGAAAAAAATTGTAAGCTCTTCTTTTGCCTGGCACAGAGCAAGGTTGTTTTGCAAATTTCAATTTGAAATCTGCAGTGCACAATCTCTCCATTAGTAATCTTTGCAAAGGTTTATCAAGTTAGTCTGAATAATTTCCACCAAGTTTGGAGTGAGTGTGTCACTTGGCCTGTTATGGACCTGTTCCTACAGTTTACTCTGCTGTTTACCTGTGTATTATCAGACTCCTTCTGCTGATTGATGTCAAAACTAAAAAAGCAGGTTGTAAAATCACCCTTATTATCCTTCAGTGTGGAAGGATATAAAGTGTGAAATCCAGACCCATTGCTTTCATTCTGGCTTTAGTGATCATAGAAACCTGCTGTAGGGCAGGACTAATCTGCCAGAAAATTATTATTGAGCTCTGGTAACTCAGATATATGTGCAGACTTGAAAATGTGGTTCTAAGTGCCAATTCCAGGTCCTACAAGAGCCTCGCATGGTATTCTCCACCTGGCTCAGAAATACGCTGCATTCCACCATAAAGAGGAGGAAGTTTGTTAATTCCCAGGCAGCTGTGAACAATTTAATCTCTTTCCAAACAAGTCGGCATTCTCTTCCAATTGCATAGTTTCTTGGGGGATGAGCAGTTTGAAGAGTGGTGAGAGATAATAGAGCCTTTTTTCAGAGGTCATTCCTGTGAATTTGGCCTTGACAGTAACATCTTGATAACAGGGTTGCCAAATCTCATAGCCTCATGATACTTAGTGGGTTTGGAGTTTTCTCTTCCGTACGCTGGAATGGAAGGTTTGAAAATTAATGTTTGGAAGACAAGTTTGAAACCTTGAATTACTGCTCCGTAAAACTTGGAAATCAGGTGTAGAACCACAGTTTTGCAATTTTAGGAAGAAGAAATCCCTGTGATTTTTAAGAGACTTCTTATTCTGAAGACTGGTGATTGGCACTCTTGGGATTTCCCAGACTATGCCTATGAGAACTGAACTGTTAACTTGACTTGTTTTCCTAGGTAAGTCTTTTCCTCTCAAGATTTCTTTGTCAAAAATTCACCATCCAAATCCTAAACAAGCCATTTTTGCCACCTCTTTGGTAATGTGTTTAGAAAAAAGAATCACAAGGAACTACTATACTACAAGGAATTCATATCCAGATTTCTTCAGGTTCTCAGAACCAGTAACCTTGTTCTGATTATTAGAACAGCTCTGTATTCAAAACCTGTTGTATAGGTATTTAAGCCAGCAGTACTCCTATCAGGTTTGCCCCTGATATGGTTTCCATGGGAGCTGTTTGGTGCTTAGCCATTTGCAAACATGGCTGCTTATGTAGATAATTAAATTAGAGTTAGTGAACACAGTGTTCTTCTGAAAGCCTGACCTTTGGTCTTTCTGGCGCACTGAAAGAGGAGTGAAGGAAAATGCATCCTTTCTGTGCTTTACATATTCAGTGCCACTTTTTCTTTACTCTAAAACTAGCTAGATGTGACTTTGAGGATACTTCTACCAAAAGCTCCCACTATTTCACTGCATTTTCAGCAGTTGCAGTAAGATTCTTGTGCCCAGTCGTAGGTAACCACCTTAATTCCTCCATTTTCACTGGCATTCCTAAATCTCAAAGCTTTCTTTTTCGTTCAACAAGATATATTGGGCTCAGCTTAAATCAAAATGTTTAGCAATATTCTCTAAGAACTAGTTTTATCCTGTCAGAAAGTGCTGGTGTTTAAGCACTTAGGAATCTCAGTCATACCTAAAGTGGAGAGGCAGAATTACAGGAGCTTTGTTTATAAAGCTCAAGGATCAAAGTATCTGGATTTGTAATGTTTTTGCAATGGGCGCTGTATCTGAAGGGAAGTTTTAGGTCCAATTTGCTAACCCCTCACTTTAAATGAGCTTGTGATTCCCAAACAGGAAAGGACAGGATTTTGTCTTCTGAATTCCTATTTGGCCACTACTGCCTGGGCTAATTAGGGACAGGTAGAGAGAACCCCACACACTGCTGAATAAACTAGAAAAATCCTGATGTATCTGACTGAGGTCAGCAGCACTAATTAGCACTAATTAGCACCCATGGACAGGAAATCTGCTTGAACCTGCCTGCTGCACTTCCTGGTTTTGGCCACATCCAAAATCTTATGGGAAAATGATCCTGACACTATATCATGGCAGAAACACATTGTGGGATGCTCATGGGCTGCCTGTCCACCTAGGATGTTTATAGTCATTGTCACTTTCTATGTTTACTGAAGTATTTTTGTACAGAGGGTACAAACCCAGAGGCTTTTTGGCCACCCAACAAGTTTTCCCCTTGCAGGGGCACCTCTTTACTTGGCTTTTATGCTCCGTGAGGTCCAAGAAGCCTGTTGCTATTGTGGGAAGTCATGTTGAGAGTTTCAGCTCTCAGCAGTAGTACCAGTAACACACTGAAGCCACACAACCACCTCTATGTTGGGGAAGTCATCAAATCTTCATTTCCTCATTCTTTCTGGCCACAAAATGTGGTCTTTCATGAAGGTTCTCCCTAATGCCGTGGACCAATGCCACTACCCCCTTTGCTGTCCTGCTCAGGAGCTCAACCAAAGGGACAGGGTGCTCCTCTCTTAAGGGTTGTCTGGGCTTTATCTAGATCTGGGTGACAGTTGTTAAAATAACAAATATACCTAAACCCAATACTTTTTCAGTATTTTTTGATGTGTTAGTGGAGTAATATCTGCAAGCTTACAGTGTTTTTACTTTTTTTTTTTCAGCTGGTCAATAGGACAATTTTAAATAAATAAGTAAAAAGAATTTTCACCCTCTGAATGCTTCAGAAAGGACAAACATTTTTCATCACAATTTGAACACAAGCACTGTGACATGCGTGTTAGGCAAGTCTCCTTCACAGAGTACATCAGTAATACTGCATTTTTTAAAGAAAGGTGGTAAATACTGGCCCTAGAGTAGTTTCTCAAAATACTATACATAAATGATTATTTCAATAGGCAGTAGTCAAGCTAGCACTTGCATGTATGAAAGGTTTACCCTTCATTTTAACCTCGGAGAGAGAACAATTCCTCTCATATTCCTCTGTTTTGTGGAAAGGACTTGAAACAACCAAAGAATGTTGTGAATGTTCTACAAATTTGGATATGTTTTAAACCAGAATTAAAAAACCCCAACAAACCAAACAACAACAAATCACCTAAACTGAAAATAGACTAATGCAAATAAGGAAACAAAAAAACCCCAGTGAATTAAACTTCTGGCTTGGATGATACGAGAGTTTCACACCATGCTAAAAAAGGATCTTTTCCCTGAAGTGTGTCTAAAATGTCACCAAGTCAACAGAATAGTGTGCAGAAATGGGCAATAATTGTTCTGCATTGGCATAACCAACCTGGAGACATTTGGCTGGATAATGAAGAAGACGCATTTGACATGTGGAAATTGCCTATTCCTACAAAGCCACTATTTCTTAATATTGCAAAGTACTTAATAAAGCACCCCAAAAGCAAGGAAAGAGAAAACTCTGAACTGAAGACCACTGGTTGCACCACTTCTTTTTCATTCTACTTTGAAGAGTATCCTTCTGTTCTGTGCTGACATAGTCTGGGTTGATTCTGCTGAATCTGCCAGCAGAGCAAGGCTTAGCAAATTGACTGGGGAAAGGAGAATTCAGTCTCAGCTGTTTGCAGTCATCTGAGAGCTTGTGGTGATCTGTGCCACACTGTTTGTGCTCACTGCAGAATGTATACACCTTGGGGGAAATATTAGTAATCTGGGCACAAGAGCTAAAGACTTTCCGCTAGAATAATCTGCATCATGTATTTGGCTTAGTTTTCTCACGGGAGAAATAGGAGTTTTCCTTGCTCTGTGTAGTCAACCATCATTCAACTTACTATTGTATTTTTAAAGGACGCTCTCAGTAAACAGCAAGGATGCCAAGACTGCTGCTGTGCCCTAATGATATATGCCAGATGATAATGTTCCCCTGCTAATACAGAGCTCAGACTCATGAAGATTTGCTAGGAAAGAGTAGAAATCTATATCTCCCATCACATTTGCAAAACCAGCAATATCAGGGGAGCTCATCTTGAACACATGGCAACCAGTCTGACTCATGGTAACTTGCAAAGTCATAACAGATAGAAGTACAATTTCACCATGGTCATTCTTCTTTAATAAAGACATCCCCTAAAAAAATCCCCAACAAACCAAACCCCAAATCCAGACCAAATAGATGGCTATTTCCTCCATTAGCATCCTGTCTTGCTTCTTTTGAACCACTGCCACAGCTGTATCAGAGAAGAACCAATATCAGAATGTCAGGGCTGGGCTGGGTTAACCAGGAAAAATAAGTTGGAGTAATGGTGAATGACAGAAAAAGGTGAGGGGATGGAGCTGGGCTACAAAAGAATATGAAACGGTTCTGAAATAACTCCCACTCAGGTTGCACTTTTCTTTAACAACCTCTGTGTGCCCCCTAAGTCTATTGGCAATTATCTGAGCCTTTACAGCCCTAAAGCCATCCTGTTGTCAAACTGTGTGCAATTCATCCTACACTTTGCTGAAAGAAGCATTTAATAGAAGATGTGGTCTGGCTGCCTGCAGTTTCTTCCCATCAGCAGTCCCAGTGGATAGGAAGAGTCATCGTGGGAGCATTCCTATAGCACTCATCCACCTATGATCCTTGGGTATGTACAGGTATATTCATGAGCTCTATATTCAGAACAGGTGAATGCCTCTCAGTAGCACAACTAAATTTGAACTTCGCTGTCCTAGTGAAAGGGCAGTAGTGGACAGGGTTCAGGGCCAAAGCACAGCTGACACAGAAAAGGGAGGGAACAGATGTGACAGAGCCAGAAAAAAGGTGCCATAGAACAGACTTCCTTCATCCCACAGCTGACAAGAAGTGGGGTCTGATTCTTTTCCATCTCAGCAGTGACTCTCCCTTTCGTGAATGCAGCAGTAGGAGCAAGTCTCATTTTCTAGGGCTCTGGCACAGGTGACATAGAATTGGGGCAGAGCTGGCTTGTTCCTCAAGGCAATCTGCTGCCCTCAGCAGCTTCTACTTTGCTAGATCCTGAGGTCAGCTCTGTTGAAAACATCCAACAACTTTCTCTCAAGTCAAACTGCTGGACTCACAAGCAAAGCCCAAGTAAATTTGCTGTGCCCCCCCTGGGACACCAATAAGGACCCTAGACAGTAGTGCCAAGCAGCACATGTCATGCAGAGGTCATGCAAGTATTGTCATTGGCAGACGGGGTTGCTTTACCCCAAAGGTAGGGTGAAAGTGAACAAGAAGTCAGGCTTTAAGGCACACCAAGGCTTCTTGCATTTGCCTTTTATGCAACTCCAAGAGGTAGAAAATATACTGGTTTCTCTTTGCTCATTACAATTAAAAGCAAATATGGACAAATCTGTCTTAGGTCCCTTCTCCCTCATTTCTTTCTTTGATTTCACTTTTGGCAGTCCAGCCTTATGCTGGAAAAACTGCATAGAGTCTGATTAAAGCCCTGGCACTCTTCATTCTTCAATGAGAAACTGTAGTTTTTCCCCTCTCCCTGTGTATCACACTGAGGTAAAGGAAATGCTGTACATCTGTCTTGATTTGGACAATACTTCCTCTTCTCATCTGTCCTCCATTCTCTCCAAATCACATACTTCTGTTCCCATACTGTCTCCTTTGCCCTATATTCTTCCTTCAGCAATGAGTAGAGGTACATACCTAGTTGCCTAAATTATTTCCTGTATTTCTTTTGCTGGGGATTGAGGAGATGAAATACAGGGAAAGACAGGACAGAAAATACACTGAGCTGATATGCAAAGCTACCCTGAACATCTCTTCTACTATCTCATTGTTCCTATTGGGGCATACAAACAGCTGAACAGACAGCACTAATATCTGTGGGAAAGACAGGATGATCCTCCCCCTCTTTCTCCAAGTTTCTTCATTTTTGTATAACCCTGTGTGCCACCTCAGCAGGTGACAACTCCTCATCTTGGCACATGGCACAAAACCACTGTGGTGTTCTACTCAAGGTGGCACCAAGTGCTGCAGTAGTCTGCTGGTGCTGACCTCCCCAGCCATGCATAGGGGAATCTTGGTGCTTTCAGCCATATATCCTTGCAAGTGTTTGGGTAAAACAGTTGCCTAGTCCTTGCCAATCTCAAGTATTCATGACTACAAGATGTTCCCAAAAAGGCATGAAGAAAGACAAAAGTTCTTGACTAATTTTTAAACAGTGTACTTGGGAGTATTCACTTAAGTTCTGGTTTTGAGTTTTTCAGACTGCATTTGTTTACAAGTCTTGTTTTGCTGTCCTCTTCTCCCACGACCTATCAATTTACCCTCTATCCCAAACATGAGGGCTAAGGATGATTGTTTCTCCCTTTGAAATCCAAGAATCTCTTCATTCCTGGATAGTATGCACTGAGAAATTTAATGGGAGGTGAGGGAAGAGGCTTGGCAACCCAAGAAAGAGCAAAATAAACCAGTAATTTACTTTCAAAGCATTAACCCCCACACCCTAGAGTTAGTGGTATATGTGACAACCTAGGCAAATCGAAAAAGACTCAGAAAAGCAGAGGAGAAAGATCCTATGTTTCCAAACTGATAACGGACAAGGTGCCAAATGATTGCATTTCTTTCATTTGCCATAAACTGGGTTAGCTTTGAGCTTGAAGGAGAGAGAATAGCAGGTTTTTAAGTACTGCTTCTGGGCCTGGCATCAACACTTCTGTTACCATAATGAGTCAAACATCAGAGGCAATATGCACAAAAGGATGCAGGCCAACCAATGGCTAGGCAAATAGAAGTGGGAAACAAGGACTAAAAAATAAATGCACATGGCAGAGAAGAAGGACTCATCCCCACAAATATTTTGAAATTATAACCTCAATTTCCTGCATTTCAGCAAATAAAGTCACTACAAAACAAAGCTAATGAAAAAAACCCTCTAGAATTCTATGCAAGGTTAATTTGCCAAAGGCAGATTTTGTTCTGCTAACTGCCATTTGCCATGTACCAAAGCCACAGTCCCCAAATGCTCTTGCACATTTCCATTCAGGCAAGCACACACACGATTAAGAACGTTTGAGCAGTCATCCTTAGAACTGTGAAAAAGATAAATTCTTAAATGAAGGGAAATTAGTCTTCTCAGCCACAGAAACCATGGCCTCAGATGCTCCCTCCCCTTGCCATTTACTGGGTCTCCTGAATGGCTGTTGGATGACTGCGGGTAAATAACTGTCTCTGGGGACACACTGTGGGATGGAGAGTGCATTGATGGAAAACATTTGAAACTTTGAAGTGCACCCTCACTTGGGCACTCCACTTGGAACTCAGAGCAGTCTAGAGACACATATTTGGCGCTTCTCACCCACCTCAACTGTCAAGTAATGCCCTGATTTGTTCTCTTCTACCTCATACTTCCACTGTTATTTCTCCCTCCTGATTATTTTCAGACCAACCCTTCTTCCCTGCCCGCTCTTTCAACTTGTATCACTATGACCTGGAGAATTGATATGCACTGTCTAGTGCTCTTCTTTACTTTCCTTTGTTCTTTCCAATGCTTCATCAAACACGCTTGTCATGAAGAAAATATTTACTTCTAGAAATTACAGCAATCTGATAATCAACTAGTACAAAATGACCAACTACAGAACTCTGAAAGACCTCCCAAGTCCCTTCCATTCTCTGTTACTAGGCTTCCTTTGCCATTTCAGGACTTGTTTACCCTTGACATTTTTATTAATGTGATTAATGGAGGGGTATTCATTTATTTTGACCAACGATTGTACTGATAGTCTTATCACCATTATCACAGTTGCATTGCTGTGATGATGAGGCACATAAGCCACCTTTCTGAAGAGAATGCCACCATCCAATTGCTGTGCAGCTATGAGTTTGATCTTGGATATGACATTGAACCGCCTTCCATCTTAGGAATTAGAGTGACATGCTACAAACTTTTGTCTTAAGAAATTGTGTGACATAAAAAACTTCTACTAAAGCACACAGAATTCAATAACCATGTTTAAAAACTCTGGTACCTCCACTTCCACAGTGTTAGACAGCACTAACATGATACAAGCCAAAGTGCTGAGGTTACTAGTCCAATGGGAAGACAGTAATGAAGTCCGATTTCCACAAAGAATTTACATTCACATGCTATTGTTCTGGAGTCAGTTAATGATTAACATGGATTAGCTTCTGTGCCTTATGGACATAATATCAGGGTTTCTCTAAAATGCAGGGTTACACAGATATACTGCAGGGATTTTCAAACAGAACATGTTCTTTAAGACTACATAGTGGTAAAAAGCAAAAAATCTTACACGGTATTACAAATGCATATAATTCCTGAATTTGCTGCCAAGAACCAGCTATTATTTTACATGCAGCTCCTTGGCATTTCAGGTCACATGATCTATGTGTGTTGTACACACATGCAAATAAAGAGAATGCGATAAGGCAGGAGGAACATGATTAAACTTCCATTTGAAGATAGATCCTGACTCTCTTCTGTTCCTGAGAGTTTGTGGGCACCAAAGAGAATATCATAAATTTGCTCAGCAAACAAAAGGTGTGACATTAATACACGTCACCCAACACTGGAGTCTTCCATACAGCCACATGTACAAGAAAACCATTTCCCCACTAGTTGTATTAAAGCCAGCACGGCTATGCTTCTTCTCCTACTGCCACATTTTCTTTTGCACTTAATGATCTAATCACATCCTCTTTTTTCAGGGCCTTTGCCTCATTCAGCACCCAAGATGGATGCGACTCATTGAATAGGCATCTGTAGTCTGACAGTTTGTCTGCATATTTGCCTGGAGCTGAAGATACATCTTTTGACTCTATCCCTGCTCTGTCACTAAGTTCCTATGTTAAGATACCGGACTAGTCACTTAAACTGAAGCAAAGTGGTCACAAAGAGCCTCTTTTTTATGTTGTGGGTGCTTGACTTGAATCACTTGAAATCTGATTTGTTAAAGACCTAAGCTTTCATTGCATGCAGCTGGGGCAGAATGTTACAAAAATGCTCAATATTCTGAACAAAATAGACACTCAACAGCTCAAACTTAAAAAAAGTAGACAGTGCTGGCCATGATCTCCCTGGACTTCTTTTCCTGTATGCAAAATACTTCTTTCAGCATGGGGACAGTGTGACAAGTACGTCTTTGGGAAATGGTATTTCTGAGGTTTCAAACCCCATTATGACAAAAAAATCCCAACGCACAGTTCTGAGGGGAGGACCTCCCACACAGCTTACACGTGTTCAGGTCGTCCTGTGTAGCTGTCTGCATGAGCCAACTTTTGGCATTTGTACGCTCAGTTTCATTGAGAAACCTTTCCCTGTCAGGATTTCATCAAAACAGAAAACTTACAGCAAAGAGCTTCAGTTTTGACAGAACTTTTCTTTTCAGATGACTGCTTGGTTCATGTTTCCTGTCTGGACTCCTGAGATTATGGCAGGAGTGTCTAGGAAGAGTGTACTTGTCCCGCTGTACAAGTTTCTGTTTCCAAAGGTAGTTGCTCCTAGGTGAAGTCAACTAGGCTTGCGAAGACACCTCTTTCATGTGAACTCTGTTATACCAGCTATGGATGCTCTACTGCTCCTGTGGTAGCAGAGCATACTTACCTGGCTAAGGTTGTTGTGCCGTGCTACAGACACAATCTCCTTCATCTCCAATAACTCTGGGACACCTATCCAACTTGCAAGGCCTTCAGATTTGCTAAAAACAGTATGCTGCTTCAGACTTAAAGTATCCAATTGGTACAACATTATATAAACCTTCTGAATGAAGCTTCCACCTATGTAAAATCAAAGCTTTATGTCTTCTTCACATACATATGTCTTTGTCCACGCTACATCTGAATCTCTTAATCTTTCATGAAAAGACAATCTCTCAGAGGAGAGATTGCCTGTCCTTCAAGGCCAGCAAGGAGCAGCTTGAGTGGGACTGTTTACTGCTCCCTACTACACAAGCAGGCATAATCAAAGCTGTTTCAAGGAGAGGAGACAGTTGTCCCATCCCTCTTGGACTCCAACCAGGTGTTTCTATACCCTTTTTCAACAAAGTTTTCCACCCTTGGAAGACAACAAAATTTAGGCATGGCTATTAAAAGAAATGGAAAGTTTCCAGGAGGTTGTGGCAGCAACTATAGGCTTTGCTGGGTTCTGTGCATTTCGCTTCTAACAGGGATCAGTGCAATGTGGCATTTAAATAATGTTGCCGTGAGAGTGGTTCTTTTCTACAGCGTGCTACAGTTTCTTGTGCAGCAACAAAGTTGGTATCTTCCTGACATCTGGTCTATGGCACTCATCCATCTGTCGTAACTGAGTAGGTGTTGGGTGGGGTTGGCAGGAGATGCTTGTTTAAGTGTTTGTTTTCACTGTAAAGGAACTGCAGAGCCAGCTGAGCAATTAAATAAATACCATCTTTAGGAAAAATGTGTGCACTTCATATTCTAAAGAAATGGCAAATAATTCAGCTGGAGCCTCACACTGCTGAAATGCAGAGACCTTGTTCTGCTTCCTCCTCAGTTCCATATTGTTTCAAGAAGCCTTCCCCATTGGGCTGGCACTCTGGTTTCTGTTCCTGACTCAGCCACATGCCTCCTAGATGAATTTGGGTAGGTCACTTCAGTTTCTGTGCAGCACTTTCCCTCTCTGTAAAATGCATTCGAAGTTAAACACCTCTTCTGTTATAAACTCTGAAATCTGCTGATAAAAAAAATGCAGTGGAAGAGTTGGCCGTTATTATTGCTGTCATTACCTTGCTTTGTGGTTATTCTGTTCAAATAATAATCTTTTTGATTCAACCTTTGATGTCATCTGCTCACAGCAAAAGAGAGGTTCTACTGAACACAGTGGAAACAAGTCCACAGTTTCCATGGCTGCCTCTCTAGGTAAATCTGTGTCTTTTGGGAACTTGTTTCTCTCATTTCACCTGCAATGGAGCATAAAAGCATTTCTCTCTAGTCAACTTCTTACCCATAAGCTTTCATAAATACGTGATGTACCAAGCGACCTTTTCTCCCTTCCTCTGTGATTAGGGTATGCTCCGCTTGCTCAGTTTTAACTTTTGGACAGAGCCTGGTATTCATTTCTTTGTCTTAGGACAGTGACTCCTGCCATTCTGTTTGCCAGTATATGAAGACATAGTTACGCTTTCTATCAAGCTATCAGTTTTATCCTGCTCTGTGTTCAGTTTATAGGTTGAAGAAGATATTTATGGCATTTATTAGTGCCTTCAGCAGAACATCTATTTGCAAATGTAATAGATAATCAAGGAAACAGGGGAACTCCCTATGCATAGTTATATATAGCAGGTTTTGTCTAATCCTATGAGGTTCTGACTACATTCACAAAAACCCTGGCACAGAGAGGGATGCTCAGAGCTGCTTGCAGATTCCTATTTTGTGGCTGGCAGACATGAATGTTAAATTCAGTAATACTCAGATTATATTTAAGGATGTGCACCCACCTACGGAGATCACACTATCTGTCCTTGAGAACAGAAAAGAAATCTGTGATCTGCCTGTTGTCTTTCCTCCCTTCTCACGTACATATAGCAATAGATGTTACCCTTGGATTCTCTGTAAGAGTTTGTGGGAAGTTCATCACATACTGAATGCTTCCTATTTTCTGGTGGCTCCTGTAAGACCTGGTATCTCAGCACTCTCATAGGTTATCAATTTTGCACCTATGATCATCAGTCCTCTTCGACAAAATCAGATGTAAAACACTGGGCTTTCAAATGCAGTTTCTTATGAAATACTCAGTAAGAGCAAGAACAGCAGCAGCCACTGGGGACACTGATTAAAAAGGATAAAAATGTGTTTTTGTGGGTTTTTTTTTTTTTTTTGTTGTTTTTTTTTTTTGGCTAAGTAACAAAAAAAAAAATCAGTGTTGGTATTATCACCCTGAAGTCACCTGCATTTTACCCACGCTGTCACTCTTTAGTGCCAGGAAGAGGTGGAGGAATTAAATTGACTCTATTTGTAGATCAGATTAGGAAGAGAGGTTTTGTATTATTATTTCTTAGCTTGCAGACTAAAGCATGTACTGTATGTGGGAACAAATTAATCTTCCACTTCTCCACTGTGATTTGTACCATAATAAACTTTCAGTTTCTTCTCTAAATTATTTCCCTCTCTGTAATTTTCCCTGTAGACTTGTGGACCCTGAAGTGCCACTAGCCACAAAATTACAAATAGGAATATTTTAAACTCCAGTCATTTACAAGAAACTCATAATCCTGACATCCCACAAATATTGTATTTGCTGTGAGATGAAAGGAGCTTATTCTGTGCTTTAATCATGTCCTATTCATTTCCAAAAACTAGGCTTTCTCCTTATTTAATCAGCTTTTCACATCTTTCTTGATCACCCCAGGACTGACAAAATTTCAAGCAACCCATATCAAACTAAATATTTTTTGCTATTACTTTTGCAGCAGAACATGGCAACTGCAGGATTAAGGGAAGGAAAGTACACAAGAGCAGTGAAAGAAACCTCCGGATTACAAAATCTAGTATTTTTTATAGACAAAAAATATGAAGGATCCAGTACAGTTCTCCTTAAAAATGCATCACGATGGCACTAAGTCCAGTCTTTGCACAGCCTTCTCTCCTGTCTCTTTCTCAAGGAGCAGCCCAGATCGACTTTGCTGTGATAGCCCATGCTGAGTTGAATGGTATTTGGTGTCAGTTACAGAATTATAGTCTCATACGACAGTTTGGATTGGAAGGGGGCTCTTAAAGATCACCTAGTCCATTCTGCATCAGGGAGTTTTCTTTGGTACCAAAATACAATTCCTCTTATCAGCTTTAGACTTGCTGGCTTTATGTTTTATTGTATTTCTGATCTTTGTGAGAGAATTGCTCTGGCTGCTTTGCTTTGCAAAAGTAGGGAAACACACAGAAAGAGACAGGAGTGATGCTGCAGCCAGTTCTGGGCAAAAACTTAGAAAAGCTGGGTCTTGCAGCAATAACACCATTTTGTTTGACACAAACTAACAGGGTCACACAAAACTTCTCCTAATATTATGAAAAAGTAAAATGAAACATATAATTTCCTTCCTCAGCTGTATTCATTATGTCATCTACCTTTATCATATTTTCAGTCTTCTCTCTAAACAAACCAGCTTTCACAGAGCCCAGTGCTGACATTTCATGCCTCTGTGCATTTTGGGCCCCTTCTATGCTTAACTTTTGTACAAGAGGGTGACCAGACCAGCTCACTCAGATCAGAGGCTCCCTCCTTGCAGGCCAGGCTCTTTAGCGCCCCAGTCCTTTGCCCCGGTCCTGGGCAGCCCCAGCACAGGACAAAGAGCCTGGCTGTGTTATGGGAGCCCCTTCTCACTGTCCTTTGGGTCTCATGCTGCTTGAGCCTCTGCATCTCTGCATTCAGCAACTGAGTGCTATGGTCTGCCCCTTCCACTGCTGCTTTGCTCTCACATGACACATAAAATAAGGCTTTAAGAGGTTTTTCATAACCTGAAAGTGTCTGCAGAGAACTCAAACATTTCTTGTCACATTTGTCACTTTCTGTGTTGGCAAAGTGGCAAAATTAATGCCACCTTCTTCATGTAACTGTAATTCAGTTCCAGGTGTTTCAGAGTCTTGTCTTGCCCTGAGTGACCAAGAGGCCAGACAATTTTGACAGTATTTATACCTCCAAATGTTCCAACTCATTGTTCTGATAATTCAACAAAATTTCTAAAGATCAACCCTAGGGTCTACTTGTGGTACTCTACTGCCTTCTTTGCTAACCTTTCACTCTTCCTTCCTGCAAAACTTGCTTTCTCTTATAAAACAGATTCTAGGGCAGAATTTTGCATCTCACATCATGACTGCTGGATTTTCTTAACAGCATCTTCAGAGGAAAGTTATCAAAGGCTTAATGAAATTCCCTCTAGAATTTATCTATTAAAAGGTTCTGCATAATCCACAGCTTCATTGAGATACTGCAAGGTTTGTTTTAGGAAGCTAAAAAGACTAACTTATATTTCAACTTTTTTTTTCTTCTTCATATGGCTGAGATGATCTTGATTTTAAAGTAAATTCATGCCATGTTCCAGTGATTTGGTATATGAGAACAGTCTATTTTTAACCGAAACTTGCATGAGTTTGTTAACAGCTATCAGCCTTGATTGATGCCATCTGCTCCAGGAGGTTTGTTACTTTAACATGTCAATCCTGCAGTTCCTCTTCTGATACCTCAATGTTTGACAGGCCCTCATCCTTAGTAATTAAATAAAACTTGTAGAGAGTGAATGTATCTCCAATCACTGAAGACTGATGGGAGATATAATGTAGTCTCTGCAATACCCTTGTCATTTTTAACTGCCCCTTTGATACAGCAAATCCACTAATTCTATTTCAGCTATTTGTATTTCTTATTTGTTTGAAGAAATGTGTCTGTTTGCACTTGAAATTTTGTATCAGTCCTCCTGTTTCCCGTCTTTCATTTTACCTGTTTTGTTCCTTTCTTTTGTGTTAGCTAGGGGTAGATTTCCTTTTCTTGAAGGTTACCTGTTTGGTTCATCATACTGTGTTTGTTTTTCTTGCCTTCCTGCTTCCTTTTTGGTTTCGGGGTATGCATACCTTCTGTGATGCAATTATGGTACGCTTAAGTAGTTCCATGTTGAGGCTAAGGATTGTAATGTCTTCACTTCCGACTCGTTTCCTTCTCTGTACCTCTTTCCAATCATGTTCTCCCTCCAAATCCAAGAAATTTAAAGGATTATATTTTAATTGCAGTGCAGTTTAAGTGTTAGCTGGCTATTAGATTTCTATCTCCACCCTAGAAGGCTTTGAATGATGTTTTGCACTGCTTGCGTTTTGCTGGGGTGGGAGGTGTTTGCATTAGCTCCTTTATTTAAGACTGGACCGGACCCAAGGCTCCGAACTTCTAGAAACTGCATGAAGTGCAGTTGTGACACAAACAAGCAGCAAATGCAATTTCAAATAAAGATCCTGCTAAAACACATTGAAGGGAAATCACACATTTAGATTGGCTAGACCATTTGATGCTGGAGCATGCTTCAGTAAGTTCAAGGGCACTAACAGGGTTTTGGAAAAAAGCTGGATGTGTTAGCCGGCTGGTGCTTTCCAGGAAGGGAGGAGTTGCTTTGCTTTTTTTTACACCATGATCCTGCTTAACTGTGTTTACTAAGCAAGAAACTGGGAAAAGGGTAAGAAAAATGCTGCTTTACAAGCAAGAGACACACATGCTTTGTTTTAGCATCTCCCTGCTGTGGTAGGACAAACTGCTTTAATCAGTTTCAAAAACCACACACAGCTCTGGAACCCAGAGGAAGAAATGAGGCATTTAAAGGAAAATGCCAAGAGCACTGAGGAGGGGGAAAACAAGGAGATCAGGGAGGAAAGAAGTGACATCTTGCCTTCTGCTCACACACTGAAAGCAGGACTATGATCTGTACAGGAGGTGAAAAGGGGCAAAAATGAGAAAAAGGCCAGGCAAGGCTCTGAATATGAACAGATGGTCTGCATATAAAGGCTGGCCATAAATGACAACAAATCACTGGACTTCAAAGCTGCAACCAAATCCACTGAGGTCCATCTTAGAGCAGGGGACCTGGTAGTGTTTGAATATGGGTGCTTGATGCAGGCTCACACCAGGTCTGTTCTTGGTGAGAAGCCTTTTCCCTTCCCTGAGAGCCAGCGTAGCATCCAGCTGGGAGCTGTGCTCCCTTCAAGCCGCATCTCCTGTTTGGACATCTTGGGAGCACAGCAGGCACAGTGCCACCACATACAGTGGAGGTCACTTCAGAAAGAGTATCATCAACTTCAGCATGGTGGTATGGGGCCTATTGAGCTGTGGCTAAATGAAGTCAATGGGAAGCATCCTTCCTGATGCAAGTGTGGAAAGCTCTATTCTTCACTGTTAGGGTGGTGAGGCACTGGCACAGGTTGCCCAGAGAAATTGTGGCTGCTCCATCCCTGGCAGTGTTCAAGGCCAGGTTGGATGGGGCGTGGAGCAGCCTGGTCTAGGGGAAGGTGACCCTGCCCATGGCAGAGGGGTTTGAGCTAGATGACAGTTTAGGTCTCTTCTAACCCAAACCTTTCTATGAGTCTATGGGAGAGGAAGAAGCAAACTCGTCTTATAGTAAGTTCTCTGTGGCCTTTGCCAGTAAGGCAACATTACATTCGCTTGACCAACTTTAAAAGGAGATGTATAAAAGAGAAGAGCAGCACCAACATATTTTTAGGGCACAGAAAATAAAATTAAAAAAACCATATATTTGGAAACTGACTCTTGGCAGCCTGTTTAAAAGAGCTTGAAACTATCTGAACTACACAAGGGAAAAAAAAAGAAAGAAAAACATGCCCACGAGGGCTGAAAAATCACTTCAGTAGTAGATGACTTTTAACTTTACATCCGAAAATGTTTGGCAGGCATAATTTTAAAGTGTTAGGGAAATGTGTGTGATAACTGCTTGGGTGAAAGAGCAAATGTAGTCCACAGTGAGATTTATCAAATGTTCACATAAGCAATCAGAACCTGACATGGCCAGCTGCCTGTGGAGAGGGGCAAAGAGGATCACAGCTCTAAACTTTGAAAATGTAATGAAGCCCACTGATTTCTCACAGGAAATTTTTCTTTGAGCATGTTCATGTGTCATGGGAATGCTAGTGTGCAGAAAGCTCTGACAAAATGTCAGCTATAAGGCATAATGGAAACAAAGCCCTCCAAGCTCTACCAAAGGCCAAACCACCCTTTTCCTCTTTTTAAAGCTGCAAAGATTCTTGATGCCCCAACACCCCTGAGCATCCTTATGTGTAATCCTTAATCACACAAACAGGCCTATTGACGTGACTGGGGTTATCAGGAGAGTCTTGCAGGATTGACCCCTTTTCAAAGAGACCAGAATTGCTCTGAACTTCCTGGGGCTTGTGTGGGAATGTGCACAGAGGCTTGAGCCCACCAGTGAAAAGAGAAGGCAGTGCCGTTTGAGGTATTCGTGGGAACAGTAGCTGACTATCTGCTTGCAAAGTGAAAGAGGGACATCGAGGCAAAAAAGGAGGTACAAGGCTAGAGGGATAACAAGCAGATAAAAAAAGTATGCAGTTTAAACCAGCATTAACTTATCCTTAGTTTTATGTTACAGATACCTAAGCAGCTTGCTTTTGCTGTTCTGCTAGAGTAGCAGCCTTTCAAAGAAGCATATTCTTTTAGCACCTTTTGTGGCACAAGATGTTTTTAAAAAAGTAGTTTTTGTAGTTCAGAAACCTCAAAGACCTCTTACGCCAGTGCTTGAGACATGACCATTTTGTAGCAAGTGATGCCATTTGGGAGCCCATTTGCTTGTGAAATGCTTGGAGCATGGGGCCGTGAGAGCAGCGCAGCCCCAGCTGCAGTACTGCAAACTTCTGCATGCCAGCACCAAGGAAATGAGGTACCCCAGACCTGAAGCAGGATTTTGGAGAGCAATAGAGGCGCTAGAAACGTGTAACAGCCAGGCCTAGCTGAAAACATCAGGGGAGGGAACTAGATGGGCAAGTCTTATGTTCCTTGTGAGAATCCTGACAGGCTGTGGATAATTAGTTCCTTTAGACTGGGGACAAGCCAGCAATACCTTAGTCTTGATCCCACATGTGGGAAGTATGAGTGGGAATGAGGGGTATACCCAGTGCCCCCCAGAAATGGGTCATGTCCTACATGTAGAAGGTCAGAATTTGATTCTTTTTTTCACTTTCAGCAGGACTATGTTGGCTTTCCAAGTCCCCAAGGATGCATGAAAGCCTTGTGTCTGTTTGGCCAAATAATTTGTAACTCATACTTTCCATATGAAGTTCACCATAAAACAAGACAGAGAAATGACTTAACTGAATTTGTTTTGAACCCAGTATCAGAGGAGTGTAACAAATAGAAAACAGTCAAGCACCATACAATCAAACAGGGAGAAATTACAAATTTCAACACACATGCAGCTGCCTTGTGGAAAAAATAATCAAAACTACTACATTTAACATGGCTGTGCTTCTATAATAATTTCCATCCAGCTGTGAAGATGCTGTTAACATATTTTGCTTGAAATTTCCCCATACTGTTTCCTGGTACTAAAAGGGAATCTGTGGATCTCTGCAGCTGAGTGATTAGTCCAAGGCCATAGGGCAGGAGATCTGCAAGCAGAACTTCGGGCTCTCTGATGTACTCTAACCAGAAGACCATCCCTCAGTCTCCTTCATGCTGATGACTTTGGAACTAGCATTAAAAGATCCAGTGAGACGCAATGATGGGAGTGCTAGATAGCTATGCTAGAGAGCCAGAGGCAAGAAAAATGATTAGAGACATGTGGGGGTATTTCTAAACAAAAAGATTAAGACCAGAACTATTTCATTTAGAAAGGAAAACAGTAAAAGATGATAGAATTGATGTATATAAAATAATGAATGGTGTGAAGGAGAAATCAGATGCCCTTCATAAAACAAGAGGGCACCTAATGGAATTTAAAAAGGCATTATCCTTATACATGGATAAGGCTATTACTCTCCAGCTTATCTTTCAGCAACCTATGGAACTCTCAGTTGTGGGACATTGATGTAAATAGTTCAAGAAGATTAAGTTAAAAAGGGAAGACTGCATGTAGCCAGAAATAAATACAGGGGTTTGAGCTAAAGAAAACACATCTTCAAAGGTCTGATTTTCCTCTGAAAGAATCACCTCTTCCCCTGAAAAAGAGCTAGCTTCTTTATCTGTGATTGAGTCTTTCCTTCCTGAGTGCAGAAGGCCAGCAAATAATGCAGCTGCTTTCTCCTATGTCCTCGAAACAGCGACACTCCTGGCCACGCGTTTTGCAGGAAGCCTCTTCCTCAGAACAGCCTCAGCAATCTTGGAAATTCAGGTTTCTGCTGAGAGCAAAAAACAGTCCTCATTTTGCCTCTGGGAATCCTAAGCTGTCTGTACCACAGAGACCACTGTAAGGAGAAGCTGGAGGATATGTAAAGTTGCACTGCCTTGTTCTTTTCTCCTTTCACATCTGCAGCCTCCTCCAAACTCTATTGCTTCTTTCACTTTCTCCATAACCAAGCTGCAGATCCATGTAAGATCCCACCTCGACCTCATCAAGACTGTCTCTTGGATGTCTAGGCAAAATCCGTCATGTTTTTTTGTCTACAAAAAAAAATCAACCTTTCTTTTGTCTATACAGAACAGAGCCCTAACTGTCCTTCTCTTCCTTTTGACTCTCTTTGAATCCCTCCATTGGTGTTGCATCTGCCGATTTTCGCTAGTCTTCCAGGCTCTCCTTAACTTCTCTGCATCTGTGAGCTCCCTTTGATAATCAGGGTGTTAACTGTCCTGTGTTGATCTAGCCTGCCCTTTTCTCATTTTCTCCTATTATGGTCTTCATGCCTCCTCCTACAGTCACCAGCAGGTACAGCTGCCTTGACCCACAAGACTCCCTATGATATAGTTGGTAAACCTGTCTAATCCCTTGCTGCCGTACCACTTAGAGAGAAACAGGCTGCTGTAGATAAATGGTGTCAAACTTGCCTGTTACTGGCAAGACAGGAAGGTCTGTTTACCTTGTGTGAGTGGCCCTTAGTGTTCGGATTATCTCTCTTCAGTGTTTAGAAAAGTGGTATTATGGGTACTTAATGGGCTATGATAATGATAATGATCCTCTGAATTATTCAGCACTGGGGACCAGTGCTGAATGGATGGACCATCAGTCTCTCTTCCGACATCTTAACTAAACGTCTAGGTGAGTCTTGGCTTATTTAGAAAGCAATGCACCTTGGGAGACCTGGCATCCTTGGTATTTTAGTTAGAGACCCCCATTTCATTCCCTCCCCTGGGTCACTCCTACCTGCCTTTTTGACAGCTCTGTTATCATGCTGATGGGCCTGTACTCCCTTTGTAAGACACGATATGCACAGCCTCTTCCATCTAATGCTGCTGCCAACTTCAGTTCTCACAGGGAAATAAAGCTGGTTTTGTTTCATAAGAGCACTTTGCCTTAACTTTGAGCTACTTCAGCAGCCCCTGGATACTTTGGTTTCCAACCGTTATTTATACATTCTCACTGTCTGGCACCCCTCTCCTCTCTTCCCCCTGCTCCTCTGGCAACACTGATAGCAGGAGCTAATATTAATTACTTGTTGAATACCTGCAGTGCTCTGCTGCAGCAGGAGTGATGGTCCTTCCCATTGGGATTTGTAAGCTGGGTATACAAATAAACCAGTGCACAGAAAGTTCGCGGGGTGATTGGATGATAAAGAGGATGTTTTTAAGTTAATATTTGTAAGAAGGTGAGGAAAAGAGAAAAGGGCTCTTTGTTCATGTTTCTTTATTAAATCTCTTCTCTCCTTGTTGCAGTGTATGATGAAAATAAAGTGAATGTCACTAAATAAACCAGAGGAGAACTGTAAGCATTAAAGGTCTAACTTGGAAAAAATGAAGAACTATAGAAAGATAAATAGTTTTGCAGCTGGAACAGAGAAGGAATGAAGGATCCTATCTAAAGAACAAACCAGAAATTCCCCCCACTGACAAACAGTTATGCACAATTTTCACTGATCATAAAACCAGACACTGATTGAGGATTTTTTTTAGGGAAGAAATCAGGATATTTTTAAAATTCTTCTGTCAGACTTTTTCAAATTTCTATCTAATGAAAACTCAAAATAAATAGTGGTTTTCAGGTATGAGAAAGGTCTGGTTTCAGTTTTGGAAATGAGTCTCAAATTGCCTTTTGACAGATTTCTTTAATATCTATTTTTTCTTTAAAGAAAACCAAACTTTTTCTCCACTGACAGAAATGCTGATGAAAAAGCTTGGTTGACCGTAGCTTATTGGAACAGTGCAGGTAAAGTCACTGAGGTAAAGGGCTGGCAGTGCTTTTTCATGGAATCATAGAATGGTTTTGGAGATGTTCTCCAAGTAGTCCAGGTTTTAAAGACATGCCCAAAGCAGAGTATTACCAAATTCAAAGTCTCACTTTCTTCTAGATAAGGTATCAGAAAGTGGTCTTGGAAACTACTGCCTAAATAGGGCCAGTTTATAGCCACATTTATTGTAATTTAGCTTGAAGAGTTTGTTCTCTTCTCTCTGGGATTCACTACCTGTATGTATTTATAGGGATAGTCGTATAATTTTCCATACTACACTTTGCTAACATGGACATTCAAACCTCTTCTAATATGCTTTCACAAGACACTTCATTCCCTAATTGTCCTTGCAGCCGTGGTTCCAGCTTAAGTTCACCTTTCTCAAAGGTGGATGCTCAGGGATGCTCAGAGTTGTGCACTGCACTCTAGACCAAGTTTCACCCGTGCCTTACATAGACATATTAACGTTTCCTCATGTCTGCTGGAAATACCTCACCTGAGACAGCTGGCCGTCATTTCTGCTCGACCAAATCACAAGATGGCTTCGCAGTTCCTTGTGAGAACCAAAAGCAATGACAGGTGCGATCTGACAGAACCTACTATCACTGTAGGAGATGGTTTTGTCCTCATACCAGCTGCCGGTTTGACAGAGGCTGTCACAGTCAGGAGTGGGGTGCACATGCCTGAGCCCACGTACTACCAGTTACAGTCCTGCAAGTTAGCTATCCTGCCAGTCGTCCTGAATTACACCAGGGAAAATAAAGGAAACCCCCTAGATGCCCGCACTGAACATGAGGTTTATGAATCATAAATGCTGGCTGAGGGGGAATGACCACAACTGTAAAAGGTCTCATTTGAGGATCCAGAGCAGAAAAAGTCATTACCCTGGGTGAGGCAGAACTCATGTCCTTATCATCTCAGAGCAACCCTGCTGTGCGATATCACTTTCCTTAGTTTTAAAAGGCTGCTTCTTACTCATGAGTGCATTGGGTAAGGAAAACCAGTTGAATAAAAGCCACTAAGTAATTTGTCAGGATGAGTTGTCCTTTGCCCCAGCAAGCACTTCTAGGGTTCATATCCCTCACCCATAGACTTTAGGTGTGTACATACCACCTGCAAAGCCGCATTTGAGCTAACCTGCCAACCACATCAAACAGGTAACTTCTATTGCCAGTGGGGGTAGCCAGCCAGCTGAAGAGCTATCAAGGAAAGGTTATCAGGTGAGCCACTCATTTCATAAACATGGGCTAACAACAACTGAACATGCAACAGCATCAACTTTGGTTCAGTTGGATAGGGGGTGTCGTTTATTTGACTTCTGGATCAAAAGCATGATTAAAATACACGTTTGAGAGCCCAAGATTATTAAAGCTACAACATGCATCATCAATATGGAATGTGCTAATGTCTTTCACATACATTAAAATTTTTTTAAGGTGTTATCAGCTAGGAAAATAGTAGTTACTCCATCCTCCCACCTATAGACATTCTCTAAATGTATATATATACATATTCAACTTAATTCACCTGAGTAGCCAAAAAAAGAGATACCCTCTGCCTGCACTAGTAGTGAAGGTGGGCAAAATAGAATGAAGATTTGCATTTTATACTTTTATCTTTCAAACTGAAATGAACAACAACAACAACAAAAAATTGTATTCTTTGGAAAGTAGAACAACAGAAATCTGTATTTCAACACAGAAGAGCAAATTGATTCTTTGTGAAACAACACAGAAGTCAGTGGCACTATACCAGAGATGAATTTTACCCAGGCTGTAAAAAGAAAACATAAGTGCAACACAGACCAGCAGAAGAGATTCCATTTAAAGTAAGAATTATGTTTCTGTCAGAAAAAAACAACAGCTAGCTAAATTTGTTTCCTGGAAGGAGATCCAACTTGGCTCCGCTGCAGCAGTGTGAAAGGATCCAAAATAAGTAACAGCAGGCATCTCCGCTAAAATTTGCTTCTGATCTACATTATTCTTCCTCTGGAACCAGACAGGAGTTGAACACATATTGCAAGAGAGGCACAGCAGTTTATTGCACAGAACATGAGAAAGGGGGCTAAAGCTCTGGCACTTAAAACTCAGCTCAGACGGGGAGTCAGTACACGGGCTTGAACAAACCACATATGCTCTGTAGGGCTAATTTCCACCTGAATGATTTCTGTTTCAGATGTATAGGCTCAAACTGGGGATAGTCTTAATGACACCCATATTCTGCGTCTGCTCCCCCACACATTAAGATGGGGGATCAGACCCTCATGGCAGGGGTGTGAGCTACACTATCAAATCCCTGAAGTATCAGCATCTCAGTAAATCCCCCTGATGACTAGAAGAAAATGAGAACTTTACATTATGCTTTAGCAGTGGCAGTTTGCTTCAGTGTCTACCAGCACATATTAATAAATGAACAGTAAAGCACCATAACCACAATCTGTGCATCTGTGTCTGTTTTATGGTATTCTGAAAATGTTTCTAAAGTAGTTGGAATACAGAAAGCAGAAATTGTCATTCCTCCCCAGCTGGGCTTATGTGAAATGCTGTCTGACTGTGACTGGCAGATTTGATATTTTGTTAATTGTGAGAGACCCCACTTTGAATAATGTACTCACATTTGTTATGATCAGTGAATATTTCCTTTCACAGTGCATTTTCTCCATACATAAACTTATCATAATCCAATAAATAGCCTACGTGAGCAAGTGTTCTGCATGCAGCCTTTCCTCTGCACATGGGAAAGTTGGCTTTTGTATACAACGGTCATGCAATTTTTCATTTCTTCCTGACACCCACAATGAATGGAAGTCTTCCTCGTGCAAAATCATTTGTTGCTCCGACATAAAACTGAAGGCTTCATTCAGAGACATCTAGTAAGAGGCGCTTCTCAGAAGCTAGCAACAAAAGCTGCACTAGACATGAGGAAACTGTTCATTAAAAAACAAACAAACAAAACACAATACCAAAAACCAACTAGGGAACTACGCTGATGTGATGGATGAAATTGCAATGGGAAAAAAGAAAAGGAAAAAAAAAAAATGGATGAATCAAAAGCCATCTTAGTCCTAAAGTTTCCCAGTAATTTGTCTTTTAAAAATTAGATATGCACCAAATATTTCCCCAAAATCTTTCACTAATTCAGTCATGCTCAAAGTGGAATTCAGAGGAAGACAGCCTTTCTAAGGGACAAAGCAACACTTAAGGTCCGAATCAGACTTCAATCAAGAAGAATTCCATTGAAATCAATGGTTACAGCCAGGCAAATCAGCAAGAGATCTAAATCTGTCCTAGCTGATTCCAGATCTATCTTTTATTTGCTATATGGCTTTAGGCAAGTCAGTGACCTTCTTTTTATTTCTCAGTTTCTCCATCCGTAAAACGGTGATAATACTGCTTGTAATACATGAAGAGCAGGAGACTAGTTAGTTCCCTAACACAGTCTGGTTATGAAAATTGCGGGTGATCGATCATTTTTACTCGTCTCCATCACCTTTATTGACTCTTTATAAACTTAGTACCCGGCTTTTTCTCGTTTGTATATTCCTCATTTAAAACCCAGAAGCCATACCCTGGAATCCTTATTCAAGTTCTACTCTGTTTACTTCCACGGCAGGATTCACACGAGAAAAGCGAGTAAGAAATTCGGCACTTGGCCCCAACAACAACAAACTGAGAGGGTATTTCAAAGAGAGCTATGAAATCACGGCATGAAATTAAGCCCATTTACGCTCGCGTTTTTTAGAGCGCAGAGGAATGTGTAGATTAAGTGACTCCCGATGCCCAAACAACACACAAACAAACAGGGCACAAACAAAACCTTCGCCAATCCATCTTCACCATTACTTGACAAGGTACTGCTGCGCCAGGGTTTGGAGCAATAGCAGATATTGTTCAAACAGTGAAACCGGGGAAGGGGGGAAAATAAATAAATAATAATGAACAACCCAACCTGAAAACACCCTGTCAGCTCTGAGAGGGACCTCTAGTGTGTGCTAGAATATTTTGTGTCTCACTTCGGGAGTAATTAATACAACAGAATCACCGCAGTCATTTTGAACGGGAGAGGGCAAGTTCCGCCAAGTCCCTCCGGCCCGCGGGGCCAGCATCCTTTCCCGGCCGCTGCTGAACCCAACCGGCACCCATTACACCGCCACTTCTTAAATTCATTTTCCTTTTTGTGCGCCAAGCACCAACTTCCTCGCATCAACCCGGAGTTTCCCTCAGCCCCCGGCCTCGGTGGACTCCGCCAAGCCTCCCCGGCGCTGTGGGGAAGGCAAGGATGGGAGATGCGGATGGGAAGTTGCATTTCAGGGTTCCCACCGCGCTGGTGACAGAGGGCAACCCGGCGACTCGAACCAGCAGCCCCAAAGCTCCCGCACGCCACCCCCTCTCCTTTCCGCAAACGGAGCGGTGCGGGCGGCGCGCAGGGCTGGTCTGCCCCTTCTCTCCCGCAGCGGGAAGAGCCGGAGGAGGTCCCTGGGCAGCCCCCGCCGCTGAGGAGAAGCGTTTCGCCCATTTTTTAATTTGCCCGAACAATCCGAGCACGCTCGGTGCCCGCAGGGCGGGCTCGAATAAACTTGTACCCCGCTGATTGGAAACAGGCGGCGAGCGGCTTCTTTCGTTCCCGTTTTTTTTATGATTTTGAGGTTTCGGGTTTTTTTTGAGACGGCGGACTCGGATCTCTCTCTTCCGGGACGGCGTCGGACACCGGGGAACGCGGCAGTGCGGGGCTGGAAGGGGGGAGAACAACCGCCGTCCCGCGCCACAGGCGCCTCAGTCCCCACGGGGTAACAGCGGGCGGCGCGGAGGAAGGGCGGCCGCTGCTCCGCGGCCCCGTCGCCTCGCCCCGCGGGGCCGCCCTTCCTTCAACCGCCCCGGCAACAAAGGGGGGGCCGCGGGGAGCTCCGGAGGTGGTGGTAGTGGGGGAAGGTGCCTCCCGCTCGCTCTCACAGACACATATACACACACAATGGCGGCCCCCGCCTGCAGGCGGGCGGAGAACAATGCCAGCCGCGCACCCCCCGCACGGAAACACGCACCCTTCAACTCAATAAATCCCCCCCCCCTCCACGCACACGTCTCCCCCCTCCCCCCCCGAGTCTCTCCCTCGGAGAGGCGGTGGGGAAAGGAGGAGCGCACCCCCCAACACCCTCCCGCCGTGCGGCCCCCTCCTTCCCTCCCTCTTCCCCCCGTCTCCCTTCTTCCCTCCCTCCCGCCCGCCTCCCCGCGGAGCTGCGCGGGGGCGCTGGTTGCGCGGGGGAGCGCGGCGGCCGCGCCGCGTCCCCGCGCGGGGTGCGAGCGCCCGGCACATGCGTGGAAGCGAGTGGCGCCCGAGTCCCTCCGCACCCTCCACTGCAAACAACAACAACGATCTCGAGCAGCCCTTACCTGGAACATCGGAGCCGCCAAAGTGTCCCTCTTTTATTTTTTTCCCCTCCTTTTTTTTTTTTCTTCCCTTTTTTCCCCCTTTTTTTTCTCTCCCCTTTTCCCCCTCTCCCCAACTCACACTTCCGATATTTCTCTCTGCCGGCAGCGGTCTGCTCTCCTCGCTACACCAGAGAGAAATGCAATAGCTTGGCTAAGGTAGACAGAGCAAAATACAGAGAATAGTTGCTCCAGGGCTTTGAAACCCCTCAAGGCAAGGATCAGGATACAATTAGCTCATGTCTCTACCTCCAGTCTGAATCAATCTCCGAAATAAAAGTTAAATTAAATTAACTGATCACACGGGCATAAAATTGATCTCCTTCGAAACGTGCATATAGATATATATGTATATAGCGTGTATTTTTTTTCCCCCGGATTTTTTTTTTGGTGGAAAAAACAGTCTCATTCCAGCCTCCAACTTGCTTTTTACTCTCCTCTTGCACAGAAAAGCTGATTTTAATCGTTGTGATTAGTTTTGATGTAACGTTTCCGCGGGCGATTTCTGCAAATGGATGGAGTGTTTCTTTGCCAGAAGAGGGAAAAGCAGCAGATGATGATAATTATAAGGATTGTTGGTTGGTTCTTTCTTTCTTTCTGTCTCTCCCTTTCTTTTTATTTGTATTTAGGTCTGTCTCTTCTCTTTCCCGAGCTGACCTGACATTGCCGTTGCACTAAGGTCGTGCAACTTGTTGATTAGGTTCACCTCCCGTTTTGATTGAGGGATACGGGATAATTTGGCAATGGAGCAACACATTTTCTGTTCCCTTGGCTATATAACTTCCCAAATGACGTGTATAAAAATAAGCACATGGAGACTGCTTTGCCCCAATCAAGTCTGAATCAATGCCTCGGGGTGATACACAAACTCATTTCAAATGTTCAACCATGCAGAATTGCAAAAAGATTTAAGGAGTTTCACTACATTCTTTTTAAAATTTTATTTATATTTTTTTAAAAAGCAGCAAAATTAAAAGAAAAAAAAATCAATGTAAATAAATCCAGGAATTTGCCACTCAGGTTCATGTGACCATGGCTCTCAAATGTGACTAACTTTCCTTTTCCAATTATCCAGTTGAAATGGAGCCTTGGCTTTTTCTTTCCCTTCACCCAGGAGTTTGCAGCTCGCTTCTCCTGAAGAAAACAAAACCGGTCATAAACAAATAATTTACAAATCTTATTCTTGATCAGTTTTCCCTTATTATACCATCCTCCACCTCCAACTCCACTGTATATCGCTTTGTGCAAAGCTACTGAGTACAGACGCTGCATTAATTTGTTGATGTGGTTGTTAGAGTGGACTGTTTCGTCACAGCCCCCCTGGGTCACCTCCCATTAGTGTCACATCCTCACAGTACACTTTTGTGAAGCGGTATGTTTCTGAGCGCTTCACAGTCCATTAATTCAGAGACTTTGCTGACATTTCTCATGAAAAAGACCAGGCTGAGGCCAAAACTGCCCAACAAAGCCCTTGAATAGACCTGGACGTGTCCAGCGAAAACCTACAATTAGCTTTTTATTGTATGGGGTTAGTATTTTAAGGAAAGTAATGCGAAATATGACAATCGCCTTTTTTTCCTAAGGCGGTTACTGCAGCCTAAGGAATGACTAATTCTCTTGCTTAAAAATGCATCCAACTCAACACATTCCTTTTGTCTTTCCTCTTCTCTTTAAACGATAAGCACAATAATGTGGTAGGACTCCTCAGATAACAATTACACCATTTGTGAATGCTTTGTCACTGCGAGCACAAATACATTAGGTTAATTAACCAGGAATGGCTGTCAGAATAGAAGAGTAAAAACTTTAAGTAACCACACACTTAAATGCCCCAAGAAACATTCAACATGTCTTCATCACCAAATATTATTTTTAGCATTCTTCCAAAAACTAGGGGTACACAAGAGGAAAACCTCCCCTCAATCACTAATTTCTTCCCCCTCTAGGTGCGTGTGCAGCAGGGCCAATGCAACCCTCACTAATGTTACACAACTTAAGCAACAGTCATTTTCAAGTATTTAAACCTGCTTTAATAACTTCAAGATTCTCATGGTTTGTCAATTAAACCGCAGTAAATACACACACACACGCATACACACCCCGCAGTTTTCTGTCCAGATGAATCAAAGGGAAACAAAGTTCAGTAGTCCTGGGTCTTGACCTAACTTTATTTCTGTCTTGCAGTGTGTCACCACAAAAAAATTTGATGGGTCTTCGTATGTGACTGCTTTAAATGCTTCACTGCCCTTCTTTTCCCAATAAATAAATACAGCAATGCCAGCAGCCTGGCAGCCTGGCACTCATTAGCAACCTGCATAATACAGAGAGGAAAAACTCAGTAAAGGAGCAAATTTTAATTTCAAGCTAGCAAGTGGCCATTATGGAGAGAGGTGAAGAAAAATAGCAGTGTAGCAACCTTTAAAAATGTGGAAAATATCCTTGTGCTGTTATTTTACCTGCAGCAAAGAGTTTATCAAATGATGTCAGCACTAGATAAGAAAAGGTGTGTTTTCTTAAGAAGTAAGAAAATGTATTTATTATCTCAAGAAGGCTCATTTGGTAAAATTTTCATCTCTGAGTCAGGAAATCAGAGGCTTAAGTATCACACCACGTTCATGAGATAGGGGAAATGCCCACTGGGGTAGCTGCAAACCGTTTTGGATAGATATTGGTGTCTCCGTTTGTCCACTGTAATATAGCAATGGGGCTGCAGTCTGGCCCTTCCCTATACACGGTGGTCAAAAAAATATGAACTCACATGACTAAAATGGAGGTGTTCTCAAGGAAGTTGATGTTAACTGTTACGCTGAAGTACAATCTGTATCTCTTTTCACATGCAAATGAAACATTTCCATAGTACTTTCCCAGGAGAGGAAAGACCCTGGCATTGGTTATTCTTCCTTCTCACAGCTTTCAGTATCCACTGCGTTAACAGAAGCCTAAATTTACAACTGGTGTAGCTGTACTCTAATCTAGGGATGCTTTTTTGACATCAGTAGAGTTCACAAGATATAACCCGTATGAGCTGCTACATGTATCTACATAAGTTAGCAAGGTTTGCCTTTATTAACTGCTTGGAGGTAATTTACATACAAAGGAGCATGCATTAAACCAAATTCTGTTCTCTTTCACTTGGAGTTATCTTTTTTTAAACGGGTTTACATAAAACTACATTGTGTTTGTGCATTATGAATAGTTTACTGATGCTGAATTCAACTGTAATGAGCTCAAACTGAGCTCAATATTTGATTTCTGAATTTTTCCCTCAAATCATCACCTGTCCACAGCTAGCCTCTGGAAAACTATAGTAGCTTTTTCTGTATCCTTGTCAATGCTAACAGTTTGGAAAATTGCAGCTTTTGAAGAGGCAGGTTTTCCTGCAGCTGCAGATTGTATGTGTCCACCTGCTAAAGGGCATTATTTCTGATATAGCTGTAATCCTGTCTGGAAACACGTACGGGGTTTCTTCTCAGGAAGGCCTTCATGCCAGCTTGACCCTCGTTTGAACGTTCCCTCCTGCAGTCCATAGGCTTGGTATGTGCTGCAATCTTGTTTCAAACATATTAAGAAGATCAGCTTGGTGTGGCAATAAAAGCTAGCGATAGTTGCCTACATTAGATATTTTTTTAGTGGCTTGGTTGTTTTTTTTTTGTGGCTTTTTTTTTTTTTTTTTTTTTTTTAGAAAAATAGAAAGGATTTTACATTGGATTTGAAGGAGGAGGTTTATTGACAGTTTCTCCAGATTTGTTTTCCCCAAGAAGTGTTAAAAATAACGTATTTTTTCTTTATTACCAGTTACATTTTGATGCAATATTTGAAGAAATGGATTTTGTTATTTAGATTTATTTTGTTATGTCTTTCAGAAGCTTCAGGACCAGCAATGGGAGCTTGAGATGTTAAGACCTCTAGCAAATCATGACACTTGTGGATAGGTAAAAAAAGGTCTTAGAAGATTGCCTTTGAGCATGCAGCATTGAAAATGTGAACCCTGGTGTCATTGTCCTCTATGTATCTACCCATTTTTAATGAACTTTGGGAAATTCAACACATTTCTCTGACATTCTCTGCTTCCGACTTCCCTCCACAGTTATTCCTTTCCTTGAGAAGCAGTTCCCCTGCTTGCTCGGTGATTGCAGAGCCTTTCTGAGGGGCACAACAGGATAGTATCACACTAGCTGTGTTACCTGCCTTTAGACATTCATTACACAGAAAATCTGTCTGTGCTGCAGAATAGGTGAGAAAAGACCCATTCTGTACAACCTACGAGGGCAGAGTTCACCTCTGCTCCTGCTACCTTTTGTTTTGGCTAGATTTCCCCTATGCACATTTGAAACCTCTCCTCCCATTGCAAGCCAAATGTTCTATTTGGATTAAGTCAGTATGCTTTGCAAAAAGACTAACGCACTCTTATGGTCACTGTAAGCTTTTCTGAGCTGGATCACATGAAATACCAGCAGGGATGAATACGGAAGAAACTTCAGTTTGTCAAAACATTTGGATAAAGCGTACAGAATTCAGGGCATAACTAATAATGTATCTCATGAGATTGTACAAGTTGCTCTAAGATCACTCCATTTTAACTGCTCAACTCATTGTAATTAAAGACTAGACTGAGGAAAAGAGGGTAAAATGTGAGCATGTGTGTGTGTGTGTGTGTATGTTGGGGGTGAAGGGAAATTGGTAAGGAGAAAAAGAACTTGGTTTTGCTATTTTATGTCCCAGTACCCTGTAACAAAATCCATGGTTTCTAGGATGGTATCAGTTGCCTCAGTCTCAGTTCATCTAGTCCAGGACCACTCAGTTTTACTTCTTCGTCCTACTGCCTGAGCCAGAACTGCTCATGGGCTGTCCTATAATGCAATGGAAGCACCTTCAGGGCACCATAGAAATTTTTGTTGGTGTATCTTTTTGTGCATCCTTTGGGTTTCAGGATCTCTCTGCTTTCCTACCTATAAAAATTTTTCCCTGAGCATACCTATATACACAATGGAGAGGCATTTGGTGTTAAATAACAAAACACACCAATAATTTTCACTCCTGGGTTTTTAGCATTACTCAACTGTACCGTGAGTTTTCAGAGGGAAAATGGACATTGATACTGCAATAGTCTCTCAATATAGCTGTATTTTGAAACACACTCTTCCAGAAATTGTGAGATATCAGCATAATAGGGTAATACATCAAGGTAGTTATTTGAAGTATGAATTTCCATGCAATAAACCATCCTATTCAATCAAGGAAATATTTCAGAGGGTTGCACAATACAGCTGTAAGAGAAACTCAGGCTGAAAAATCTGGATTTGCATCTGTGTTTTGAATAGCCCAAGGTCTGGAAGTGTGTATGTTGGTCTGGGATTGTCAAACAGCTGATCTAGATGAAGAAAGGGGCAGATTATAAAATCTGAACAGGGCTGTTACCATATCACCCTTTCAGAAACAAGTAGTTCTAAGGTTTTTAGACTTAAAAATACTGACTATAATGAGTGATCTGCAGTTTTTTGCAACCAGACTAATTTTCTAGACTCATAAAGCAAGTGCTTCTTTTAAAAAGGGTATTTGAAAGAGACACCCCCTACTCTTCTGCTACAGAATCAGCAACTGTCTGGAACATTCCCTTTCCAAAATAAAAGTGTATTATAGTTTGCGTTGTATTTCTGTGTGACAGAAATTACTCTATGCTTTCAATGCTATTCATGAGCTTTGAAAAACTGATGTTGCTTGCACCTCCTTGCTCTCTGTAGAAATAGGAATCTGTGAAAAGGAGCTGTACTTTTCTGTTTGGAATCATTTGGAAAAATCTACTTTTAAATCACTGATGTTTTCCTCCCTACTCACTTCCTGAAAAGCAGCAGTTTTTCACCTCATGCCAGTTTTACATCACTGTTGTTTCTCAGGTTTGCAAGGAATTATAAGAGCTGGGCTACACTGGCCATACTTGGTGGATGGGTTTATGCGAAAGAGGAAGGTTGAATAAACGTTAAGCTTTGTTCTTTGTTCCATACATAGTGTATATATCACAGCTGCGGTTATAAGAGTAATTTTCACAGTTTAATAAGGTTCCAGTACTTTGTTTCATACAAGAAACTTGTGGAGAGTGAGCAATGATAGACAACGTTAGGTTTTTGGCTGGTCAGTCAGGGATATGAACCCTCTGGACTCATCGCAATTCTGATTTGTTCATCTCCTGGTCAAGAACAGTGGTTTGCAAGAAGCTCATCAGTATTTTAATCCACGTCCTGCTGGTCCTGTCACAACTGCTGGGGGACATGAAGACACCTACAAGTTTAAAGAGGATTTTAGTTGACTGCCTGTGAAAATAGACACAGTCATCTCCTAAGGCAGAAGCTGAAAATGTCTGCCAGGGAAAAATGCCCATCTGGCAAAACTCTCCTCTGATGCCACAGTCACGGAAAATGGCTCTGCTAGTTCATGCAAAGGCAACACTCATATACCTCCAGGCAACGTTTCTACATCCTGAACAGCATAAGACAGATGTTGAGAAAAGTCCTACCTTGTCAGCCAATCTCCTGCTAGCTGGCTTTGGGTTTTGCTGTGATATTTCTTCCAGTCTTCAGTCTTCTTGTGAATGACTGAACTATGGAATATGTATGGTAAAGGGAAGCCCCTAGAAAAGAGAGGGCATGATGGTCACCAAATAAACAGTTCAAGGAAGGTGGCATAAAAGAGGCGTCTCACAAGCACACATCGTCAAGCAAGAGTTGCTGCCAAAGCCATGTCTATGTAGGAACACTTCCCTGACAGATATAATAGCAAATAGTGCTGGAAAAGTCAGTGACTTGATGTAGCTGGCATAGTTGTTGGTGCAAAGAAAGGAATAGGACTCTGTGACAAGGCAATTGTCTGCCTTCTCCTTTCTCTGCAACTATACTACTTGCGTATAGAAATAGCTATTCCAAAGTGAAAAACGACTTCTGCGGATGCACTCACACTGGTAAACCTGGCTTATTCCTCTGTGTCCAGCACCTCTCTTCCCCAGCAGAAAATGCAGGGTTTTGCTATTGCAGCAGCAGCTGCCTTTGCTCTCCTGACAGAGAAAAGCAGTTTCCAAAATGATCAGGAAAGGCCACAAATACTGAGGAAATATTCCTTCGCCTGGGGATTTGCTGTCACTTATCAATGACTCGGCTATGATATTGTCTCTCCTGATTTCTTTCCTAGTTTTAAAGAATCATGTTCTCAATTTATCTTTTTAACTCAATGGTCAGCTAAACCACCCACACTGATGCCTAACACAGGAGCAAACCTTTCTCACTTATTTCTTTGTGCTGTCATACAGACAGACATGGAAATACACTGGTGTGACTGTGCAGCAAAATCAAGCCAAACTTAGAGAAAATCTCTGAGGTCACAGAGAGAACCGTGCTGATATTTATATTATCTTATATTCATCCAAGGCAATTTTCACTTGATCATCAGTCATCCCCAAGTTCAGGATACACCAGTGCTTTTTAATCCATCTCAGGTTTCTCACAATCTTCTTCAGCTGCATGGGATGATGAGTACCGTCAGCTAGTGTCACTCACTCCCTATTTATTTTCCTTTACCAGCTCGCTAGTGCAAACACTTGTTGAGAGAGGTGTCAGTGTCCCCTTTGGGAACACTCCATTCTCCCTGCTTTCTCACCACCTAAAACCTTCAGGGTGCTGAAGACCCCTGCGGAGGTCCTGGTCTCCTTTGACAGCTGTGGAAGGGAAGTTGTGTGCAGCCTTTTTCAGGAACAAGCTGAACTAAACCAGGTGTAGTCTGTGTCAAGGCTGGGTTCGTTTTTCTCCTGATACTTATTTTCTGTAGCATGCCTTAGAATTTATTGGTCATGACTTCCCAAAGAGCTGAGTATCCCTGCTTCCCTGGGAGAATCGGGTCAATACTCTTTCAGCTGCTTTACAAACATTGACTAACTAATCTATGCAATACCCCCCAAGACAGGAAAACGAGGCAGAGAGATTATATGACTTGCCCAAAGCTAAAGAAGGAATAAGTGTCAGGCTTATTATGTACAGGGCATATAGATCAAAGGAAATACAATGAGAACTCAGGAGTTCCTGACTCCCAGTCTGCTTTTTACAACAGAAAACAACACTGCTTTTCTACAGTACAGCTTTTACAGGATTTTTTTTTAGTATAGGATTTTGTCAAAAGCTTGAAGGAAATTCAAATAAATCATCTTAGCTATCATATATTGGTGCAGATGACTTACGTTTGAGAAAAGAACTCGCACACTTGCCAGATTTCAGTGAAAAATGATGTCTTAAGAGCACAAAGGCGCAATCTCTTTCTCAGGTAAAGTTAATATAAAAACTTCCCTCTACAGCCTTAGTTATACAGCTGCATGATGCTTTTTTTTGTCTTTACATAGGTGTTTTAAACCTCCTATTCTTAACTAATTTAATTACAAAACTTCGCTAACTGGAAGATTTAAGTCGCAAAGGTCCTTGTGCTGAAAGCTTGGCTTTTTAAATCATAGCTGTTCCAGGAATGAGGAACCTGCAAATAGATGTGTACCACACACCACCCTTCTGGATTTTTCAGTCACTTGATGCAGTTCAGTGATTTGTATGTCCCAAGAAGAAACAATATTCATGCCAACTGTACTCCTTGCCAAAATGAAGTCAATAACAAGGTTCCCATAGATTTAAACACCCCAGGTTTTTACTCATTTATATTTTGATCTCTAAATACATTTTGCCATGGGGATCATATCACGAAGTGTAAGCTTGTGGAAAAAAATATACTGCAATTTCATTATTCATATTACTTTTATTACTAGTAACAAATATGTTGTGTTACATTTTTTCTGGTTTTAAACATTACAGGAACTCCTTTTCATGAGCAGTAGGACTAAGTACTCTTCTGCATATATATGGATGTGTGTATATACACAGATAAATCTCTATCTGTGAGCAACAGACAAAGCTATGCACAAACTCCTCACTTCTGCAGTTCCTAATTTTCACATGATGAGCTATACAATCAGTGCTCTATTCGGAATAGCTTTCTCCTACTGAATTTCTTAAAATAATGTCTTTTTTAGAGAAAAATGGGAAAATCAGAAAGACTTCTGGGCAGACTGTGGAAAGAATTGCAGGCAGATATGGAAATGCCATGCTCTGAAATTGCTGGGGTGGATTGCAGACTCCCTGAAGGCTCTCTCGAGGTCCAGGTGCCTATACTCCTGCTCAGCCATCGGGTGTTTCTGGATGACTGCAGAGAGCAGCCATCTCTGTGTGCAATGGGATCTCTAGTGATGGGAGGTGACCTCCTTTCTGGCTTCCATTCAGAGACTATCTCCTCTTCTGAAAGTGTGTTTTCTTAATCAGACCAGCTGGATTCTGCTGTGTAATGGTATTTGGTTACTTTTCGCTGTTTCTGTTTTGTATGGGAGTATGCCGACCAGCTCCTCCTTGGAGACGCTGCCCATAATAGCAGCAAGTTTCTTCACTGGTTTTAAGAGTTTTATTTTGCCTTTCTGCCTGCGTATTCACAGAATCACAGAATCACAGAATAGTAAGGGCTGGAAAGGACCTCAAGATCATTGAGTTCCAACCCCCCCGCCATGGGCAGGGACACCTCCCACTAAACCATGCCATCCAAGGCTATGTCTAACCCCACCTTGAACGCCGCCATCCCTTGCACTCTTAAAATGTATGCTCAGAAGTTTTTATCTGGACATTATTTTCTGAAATCAAATTACCAGTGGTCTGGCTAAATCACTGAAAATTTACTCCTCTTCCTGTATGAAGTCACTGAACTATCTAAACACTTAGGCAGAGACTTAAGTCTCATTAAGTGCAATGATACTTAAGCACATGTTTAAATGCTTTGATGAACAGAGGCCTCTGTATTGTTATTACACTAGATTAATCCAGGAACTAAAATTTGTTTTTTGAAAAAAATAGTTATTTTTGAGATTATTTTTAGGATGAGAGTCCATTTGAGCATACCTTCTAGCATATGACTTCACAGAAGTGTATGTCACATTCTCCCAGCAAAAAGTAAAAATAAGCAGCAACAAAAGGGAAAACTCTTGTTTATGGGGATGTTGGTGTTTCCAGAATGTCTGGATCGTGAGGCTTTGGAAAAATATCTCTCCCAACCAGTCATATATGGACAGGCAAAATAAACTGGGAGTAGGTAAAAAAGTTGCTGTCACCGTCACATTGAATTTTGTAGGTAATTCTGTACCAGCTTTCCTTTGACCGTATAGAAAGCATTCTTCACAATGTCACTTGATGTATCATTTGAATACGGGGTTTGTAACCCATCTAGATTCATAAATCTCTTAGCTATGGTGTTTAAATAAACACAGTCCCTACCTAGTGGATTTTTTTGGTTGGTTGCTCTTTTCCAGTTTCTTAGTGCCTGGTTTCACAGGATGAGTGCCTAAACTCTCCAGTTTTATTCTGCTGAGCTTCATCTCAGACTTGAGAGGAATCCAAAAGGTATGTGATGCTGTGCTGCCCTGGGCACATTTTGGCAAGTATTGGCACAACTTCCAGGACTCCGGGGGACTGTAGATCCCCTGCAGACCTGTGCAGGCATTTTATGCCTTTCCACCTCACTGGGGTGGGAGGTTAGCTGGCTCACTTTGTTTCCTAATCATGTAATTCTTTGCTTTTTGGCCATGCTTCCTATCCGGAGAGTTCAATTTTTTTTTTGTCATTTAACTGAGTATTCTGAGCAGTAGTTGTTGCCTCCTTATGTTTACCTTCTTCCTTGCTGACAAATGACATGAGCTGAAAACAACCAAGAGGTGGACAAACAGATCTGAATGGTGTAGATACAGAGAGTAAGATAGATAGGTATAAAAAAGAAAATTTCACTTGTTTTGGATTAATTTAATCAACACCTCTTGGTGTGCCTTTTGATTTGTTACACTGATGGCACATCCTTTAAGAGAGAAGAGAGAAAAGTGCTTATGCCCAGCTGACTTCAGCAGTGATTTGTTTACTAAGTTGGCAATACCTTTAATTTTGGATAACACTTCCTTTGTAAATCAGATTAATGCACCCAGTGTGAATGTGTAAATGTTGCTGCTTCTCTCACTGTTTCACTGTCACAGCTGCATTGATGACATCTTCCAGGAACCAACAAAATCATTGTCAACTCACTGTGAAGATTCACATGGCAAAGAGATAAACAGTGAAAGAGACAGCAACATTAGTTGAACTCGAGGTCAGTGTATGTCTGCAGACACTTTGCTTCCATGGAAATGTATAAATAATGGTAAGATGATTTTATTTGTTAGGATGCCAAAAATAGAAGTAAAACTACCTGGTAAATGCTGCAGGGTAATGGCAAGCACAGGATACAGTCCTGCAGGATGGAATAGCCTCACACCTGTCTCATGTCAATGACAGCACAAGGTTATCAGCATCATCAGCTGTAACTAAACACCACCACTATCAAGCCAAGAAAGAAGGGATTCTTCTTCTGGTGTAAGAAAACAGCTGAGTGGAAGCTTGCCCCTGTGACATGCCTGCCACTTTTGATTGCCCATTTGCCTCATCATCACAGATACTAAGATTTAAATACGATTTCTCTTTTGAAAGTGACCCTGTGAAATGACAAGGGGAAACTCCCAGAGCTGCAATTAACTCACTGACCAAGGACCACAGCATCAGAAATGCAGGTTTGTGGCTCACTTCAGAACAGAGCGGCAAGAGAAACAAGTTTGGAAATAAAATTTGGAAGTGCAGAAAAATGCAGCTAATGTAAGCATTGGTCTGAGTTGAGCTGAAATCTTTGTTCCAAAGGTTTAAAATCTTTTAATCTAGTCCTGCTCAAATTCTTAGTGTTGAACCATCTTTCATATTTTTAGCATTGGGCTAGATGAAATAGCTCATAACAAATTAAATCAAAAGCATTGTAACATTATGGGGTTTCCATAAGCTGCTTCTGCTCCTCTTCACCAAAATCTCATGAGGCATCAGGCATCCTCTGTAAATGAATCATTTATCATGGAGCTTGCTCTGACTTTTATTTTTAGCATCCTAACAAGTAAAATTAATTTAACATTATTTACACAGAAACAATGTAAATTAAATGCTTTGGGCTGATTTATTTCATCTGAAGATCTGGACAATTGTTATTTGTGTTAAAATAAATCAATGTGGAAACAATACTCACAATTCTTGTGATTGCTCCACATGAACTTAAATTACAACAGATGTGTGTGAGAGGAATTCAGAAGAAAGGAGGAACGAGTATCTGATAAGTAGTCATCTCCCTCCCCCCATGCAAGCTACCCTTAGCATTACTTCTTTTAGCAGATGCAGTATTAAAAATCTTCCAAACCAGCATGCCCTAATCATCCAGTGGAATTTACTGTACTGTGACTGTATAGTTTTATAGTGGAATCTACAGTGTGATCATAAACCAGCCTTGCTGTGTCCTAAATTTTATGGCACAAAGATTGCTTGGAGGAATAACCCCTTTCATTTGGCACATTGGAGCCCAGATTGCCATGACTGTGGCTCATGTTTTGTTCATGTGTATACATATGTATATATTTTCACTTTCCGCTCTTTCATTTCTCTTGGAGCACTGAGGCTTGTGTATTCGCTAGTTTTAAATTTCTGCAGCAGGGGAGCTGTGGAGTTTGCTTTTCATTCTTTGTTTTATTTGTTTGTTTGTTCCCTGAACTCTTCTTGCAGTTTAACAAGTCAAATACAAAACACAGGGGGAATAAACATCCACATGGTGGTACTGTGCGTGATATCGCATCATTGATTGGATATACTGCACTGGAACATCACACAAAAGAGCCTGTAACGAAAAAAATTCAGTTGCCTGGAGCTTTGAGCTTTCAAATTAGGCTAAAGAGGTTCCCCCGATAACCAGCAGTGTTGAAGCTTTCAGTATTATTTAGCTTTCCAGGCATCAGTTATGATTTTCAGTTACAAGGGCCCAGAGACCTAATGCACTGGTAAGGTAACCCACCTGCCCGCTCAATACTTTGGGATCAAAAACCTATCTAGAAATCTTCAGTTTACCAAGCATAACTGAAAGCAACTGCCACACTCCCTTCTTCAACGCTATCTCCGTCTGTGCAGCCTATTTTGCATCAAAAGATCCATTTGAAAGCAGAGATCCCTTAGAGCTAAATATTCTAAACTGACAGAAGAATTTCTAGTGGCACACCAGCCTAGAGCCATATTTTTATGAGGACATCACTTTCTATTTCTAAGCTTCAGTATACACTCATGCTTCCTCATTGCCAGGAGCCATGCCACATCAAGTTGCCTCCTCCCAGCTTTTATGTTTTTTTAATGGAGTCCGGTTTTCTGCCTAACTTATGGCTCTCTCCCTGACAAATTGTCAGACACCTATGTCACTAGGATGGTGAAAGCCAGAAAGGACGTTGCAGATGTCATTAAAAAACATGTGGGACATCCCTTTGTAAATCTGATTATTCTTGGAAGTTGGGAGGGATTGATAAAAATAACCCCACAGGAAAAAACATCAAAAATAAACAATATGCAGTATTTAGTCCTTAAGTATTTGATGTGGGCTAGCAATAGACAAGAGCTGTAAGTTCAGGTGGTTGATCGTGTATTGCTTGCCACCTCCCAGCACTGCTGTGAAGAGGAGCTGTGCAGGACCCTTGACACCAGCAGTTTTGCACCACTGCCCTTAGGTTGCAGTCTGCTTGTACATCTTACTCAGCACTGAGCAGTCTGCTTGCACTTAAATAAACTGCAATCACTTTGGTGTCTGGCTAGAGACTGACAGGTCATACTACTGGGTCTAAAGAAGCAATAATGGACCTTCCCCAATTTTGTATCATGGGAAAACACTGCTTTTACAGTAATGAAGTTCATTTTTTCATTCCTGATGAAAAGGTAACATAATTTAGCTTCTCCCCCACAGTACTGCGGAATTTAACATTTGCTAAAATATTCCAAAGGACTAGCACAGGATTTCAGTCCTAGAAATTCAGCATCCATCAAAGAAGGTAGGAATTTTTATGTTAAAAGAAGAAAGATGTGCTGTTATAAGTCAGCAACTTAAATGCCTTTATCTATACAGCCTGCAAGACATCTGCAGAACATTCAGCAATTAAATATGCCCCCAGCTGAACAATAATGTTGCTGCTTGGTCTGCATATAAATTAGAGTGAGTTAAGGGTGAGTGCTCAAACTGGGCTC
Organism: Amazona ochrocephala; assembly: GCA_039720435.1. NCBI lineage: Eukaryota > Metazoa > Chordata > Aves > Psittaciformes > Psittacidae > Amazona > Amazona ochrocephala. The sequence goes on along the minus strand of CM077876.1, from coordinate 49,173,138 downwards.
TGGTGTTGTCAATATCCTGTGTTGTAAGCTGCCCTTGAAATCACCCAGGAGTCTGTAAAGGGCACTTGTAATGGTCCTAGCTCCCATCCCCACACCTCTTTCCCCCTCACACCAATAAAACAGAACGCAGATCCTTCAGAGGGGGAAAAGTACTAGTCATTCATCATCTCAGCTTAGATTGTCTCTCAGCCTGCCAAAATATGCCTGCTTGGGACTGGCAGAACAAAGAGAAAGAGGGCATGGAGCTTTTCATCTCAAGGTGCTCCACTAGAGTACCAACCCAATCTGCGAGTGTCTGGAGAATCTCTCCTCCCGCCCCAGCACCGTGGGTTTTCCAGAGATGCCACCATGTGTGTAGGTTGTTTTTTAGGCTGTTAAACTCGCTGCAGCTTCCCCTGCTTGGCAATTTTGGCTGAAGGGCCAGCAGGCTCCCCTTTGTCTCCCCCCAGCAAATGGCCTATCCAGCTCTGGTTTGGAGCTTCCAGGCATGTGGTGCAAGTTAGATGGGCTGAAGAAAGCTGGTAAGAGAGGTGCTGCTTTTCTCCCACTGCATCGTTTCTGAGGGTGACTGGAGGATATTGACACACCCAGCTATTTTATTACAAATGTACCTTTTCTCTAATGCCTTCTGTGCAAGGATCCCACAGTATTTTAGAGGTGTTAAGGTACTTCACGAAGTTGCTGTATGGCTCTAGTAGGTCAGACAGTCTGGTAAAGGCACTATAGCTGCCCACTAACACTTATAGCAGCAACAACTGCAGTTGCTCGAGGGCAACTTGCCCTTGCTCTGGTTGCTGGCCCCTCTCTGCCCGAAGTCACCCATTGCAGAAGCAGAGGTGGTGAGACAGATGCCTGTCCATGCCTCCGTGGCTCCTGTGGGGGCTGGTGCAACGGTGCAAGTCCGTCCTCCCCCAGGGAAGCACAGGGGTGGAGCAGGGAGGGAACTGGCACATGGGGCATTATGTGCCTATGCTCTGATGCAGGGACAGAGAGCGCGAGTGGAGAGCTGGCAACACTGACATCTGCAGTGGCAGGGATGAGATTTGCCAGAGCTCATCTTTCAGGACCCCAAGGCATAAACTTCTGCGATGACTTACACCTTCCTTATGACTGTAGCACCTCTTTGCTTGCAGTAAATTGCCCTGAGATTAAAAAGGGAAAAAAAAAAAGAAAAGGAGTGTTGAGCTTTGCCTGTTGAGGCTTATCCTCCCACCGAGCAGCAACGGCCACGTTTGTGTCTGAAAAAGAGAAACAGTGGCTGCCTCATTGCTGGCCGTGGTGAGTTCGTGTGAGTTACCGGGAGAGCACAAGAAAACACAGAGCTATGTGGCACAGCACCTTGCATGTTGAGTGGGCTCAGGCACATGTGGCTTTGTAGTAAAAAATCCAGTTCGAGCTCTGTCTTCTGGGCAGAGCTTTCCATGTCACTTCTCAGCAGGAAAGAGCTACTTATTCTGTGCCTTGAATCTAATTGTAACAGCACCTTTCTTTATGAGCACTACAGAGTATCTGTTTTCTTTCAGCAATTTTATGGCAACAAACAGCTTATACCTCTTTCCTTGTCAGCAATTTTTTCTTTCATTCCTTTTTTTTTTTTTTATTTTTTGGCTATTTGAAAAAAAAAAAAAAAAAAAAAAAAACTCTGAATTTAGCCTGCTACAAACAGCACTTGACTTGTTAGAGGTGATATAATGGGATAAAGGGACTTACAGTATGCACGGCAACAGCCCTGCATGTCTTGGTAACCGTATAAGCTTCTGGGAGAAAGGTACAGAAATATCCAGAAGCAGTAAATATAGTAAGGTATGCATAGGGCAAATGCAGACCATTAGCAAGGGACCCATAATGGAACATTGCCATCTTTAAAGGCATTTTTGTTTCTACAATTTTTATGACAGTTTTATGGCAATTCTGTAACTACTGTACTTCACTGCTTCACAGTGATTCCTTTTCATCTCCTGAGATCATTCCAGGATGTTAGGATGTAATATATGGATAGAAGAGCGATCATTGCATAGCAAGCTACACATAAAAGAGTCATATAATCAATTGCTCTGATGTCATAAAAGTCACAGTCCACTGATCTGATGTCACCATGATGGATTGGGACTTTGAATGCTGCATTTATGGTGTTTGAAAAAAGGGGGAAGGGTAGTTATGTCAAAATACGTGACATTCTTAATGTGGCATTAATAGAGCTAAATGGGATTCAATGATATTTGTTTATTTGACCACAGAAGTGTGATCCAAGTTCAGTGTTAACAGCATAAATTTGGCTAATTCTGCGTGCTTTAGGAAACCGGTGGATGAGAGCCAGAAGCAATGAATATTTACTGCAGCTGAAGATCTCCTCCAATGTTTTAATTAATAATAAAGGAACTAAGGGCTCAGCCATGACTTTGCCCCAGGTCAGGGGCAGCACATGGCTGAACTAAGGAGCAGCCTGTGAGGCTGTGGCTGGTGGTGCTGCAGTCTGCTTGTGATTCCTACCTGCTTTGGCAAAGGAAATCCTCCTCGAGGTTGCTCATGCCTAGCTTGCAGTAACCAGCATGTGAGGAGAGGAAGAGGTGTGGGGGCTGCAAGTATTGCCATGGACAGAGCTGAATGGACCCGCCAGTCATGCAGAGGTGACTGTCCTCCCTTCACTATTGTCCACAGCCCGGAAAAGCTGTTTGAAGGTGAATATGTCATGGCCTTAGCTTCCAGGTGAGACACTGCAAGATGAGTCATGTGGGGCCATAAGGTTCAAGGCATCCACTGGTCACATACTGTTAGGATCCAGGACTAGAAAACTGTTCTGTTTCAGTTTTTACGCTCCTGAGGCTATAGGACCCTTGGAAGAACATGAGCTGGAACCGTTTTCATGGTCGCTGTGTCGTGAGGAGAGGGAGTATATTACTTTTTCAAGGGAGAGGCTTGAGGCTGCCATTTCCCATCCTGGCAGTCAGCCGCGGCCCTCTACTGGAACACATCAGGTGTCTGTTTCTCCTCAAACTTTTATCAGACTGGTCTTTGAAAGTGACACTGACAGGTTTTTGAGTCTGTGCACTCCGGGGACATGGACATGCGCATGGCTAGGGGCGTGCTGTGGGTCACAGAAACTGCCCTGGACCCGCAGGACTTGGTTTAGTTTTGGCTCATATTAAGAAGGTTTTCTTTACAACCTAGAGAACTGCAGAAATGAAATTACTCTTTAGCAGATACCACAGCCATGAAATCACCTACATGCGTGTTATGAGTAAGAGCACCACTACCTCAGTTTGTGATAAGCATTTGAGTTTTTGCATCTGGAAAAAACCCATTGTGAGTCATTCCCGTGCAACAACCTTGCTCACCTTGGCTGCACTTAGGAGATGATCCTTGTCACATTGCCAGACCACGACATTGTCACTCTTCTGCCAGTCACTCTTAGCTCCTTTTTCCCGTCCCCTGCTCTCCACCCTCCACTTTACTTTAACTTCTTTGCCCATAATATCCCCTCAGCCTAAAAGTGTCCCTTTTGGCTCAGCAGAAGCAAACACAGTGCCCTTAGAAGCATTTCAGGCAGGCTCTCCAGGGCGTATGAGCCCAGTGCTAGAGAGAACTTGCCAGGTAACACCAGGCGTCCCCTCCACAGTGGGATGGCTCGTGGTCCCTCTTCGTGCCCAGCACCTGCCAGCCTGGGAACAGGAGATCTCACTCCAGAGTGGGATCTATTGATTTCACTTCAAAACCTATTGTGGGCTCCCTTGACAAAAGCAAAGTGGTTTATCCTTGTGTTCCGGCACTGTGAATCCTCTGAGGTGCTGGAGCAGGGCTTTCACTGCTACCAGAACCCCCTGACTGAACCACTGCCCTGCATTGCTTTGCATTTTCCCATTACCCAGTGTATTTTCTCTTCCTTGAAGGCAAAGTTGGAAAAGGAAAGAAAGCCAAGGGATCCATTCCAAATGTCTGTACTAGTGCATATTTTTTTTCACCATAATTTTAAAAGTATCATACAGTCACCCTTCCTTTATGTTGAAAGCAGAGTAAGAAAACTCCAATTTCATGCCCTGAGGCCTGAATAAAAGAATAAAAACAACACAACATTTGCATCTGTTTAACAAGCTCTGTTCTAGAAGTCTCCATACAGGGAAAAATAATGGGGGGGAAAGCCCCATCACTCCAGGTTAAATGGAGCAGTTCAGATAGCACTGTGGCAAGGAAAGGCAGAGAAGAAAATTATTGTCACAAATGACCTAAGAATTCATGGCCTTATGATTGCAAACACAAAGTCTAAAAAGGTTACATTCTCTTGCTTCTCTGCCTACCCCCGATATCAATGAACATCAGCTAAAGGTGGCTGAAGAACCAATTTCATGCATCTACTGTAGAAGGAAATGAACTGAGCCAAGGGCAAAAATAAAATTATACAAATGTTATTATAGACTAGCCTGCTTCTGTCCTAGTTTAATTCAAATTTCAGCGCTGCAGGCTTTGCTGCTGGCAGTAGCCTTCCTGAATAAATCAACATTTGCTTACATCTAAATTATTAGAGAAACATGTGACTTTGTTTATTGTATAAATTATACGCAAGGTTAAAGCATTAACCGTTCAACGGGCTTTATGCAGCCACACAATTGCTCTGACCCCCCTCCCCAAACCTTTCTCCTCCAAACACCATTCTGAGGATGAGCCATCCAGGGAGGGCTCTGTGGGGGCTGCCTGGCAGGAGCGCAGCTAAAGGCACAATTCCAGGGCCTTTTTCTCCATTGCACTGCCCTGGGGGGGAATATTTATTGCCATGCAGAGTGCACAGGGGATGCAAAACACCCTCCTGATGACTGGATAGCTTTCAGACCAAGTTGCAGGAGTGTTTATGGGTACAGGAGGTGATTGGGAGAGCAGTCTTTGGTGCCCAGGTACATTTAGAGGCAGGAGGAAGGAATCTGCTGCTATGAGGACTATTGTGATGGGTTTCCCTCTGCTAGGGCATGGTTTACTGGGATCACAGCAACTCAGGGACTGGGACCACAGCAATTTAGGGGTTTCAATGAGCTTGTGTGTGCATAAACCACAGACTGACCACGGTTTTCCAGACTTCATGGTGACAGCTGCTGAATTTCAGCTGGGAAGAGCTCATTAAGAAACCTAAGCAGTGCTGTTGCTATCACCATGCACATCTCAGCCATGAAGGAGCCAGGGGCTTGTGGGGCAACCCATGGGGCAACCAACAGCGCTGCAGCCAGGGCCCCTTCCCTTGGCTGTCAGCTCTGGGTCTGTGTAGGAAGAATTGGAATGGTCCGTCTCAATTGGACTCACTTTCCATAGGTGCTTTCTTTACTGCTCCCCAGATGGTAAAAAAACTTCCCAGTTTGCTCCCTCTTGGAAATACAATCCTATCGCAAAGGAAAGCACCGCTGTAGCAATACGAAGCGCTGCAGCAGTATAACGTCAAACTGCAATATCTGGTATTATTGCTGCAAAGTATTGAAGGATTCTCTTTCTAAAAGAAAACAAGCAAAAACCCAAAGGAACGCTTCTCCCCCAAAGCTGGTACCATCTCATATACCAGTTGGTACTGTGCTTTTTGTCATAAGTGCATCACTGAATAGCAGCTGAATAAATCTTTTCCACAAGGGTATCAGATGCCGCTAGCTCAGGGTCTGAGATATGGAATCCAAGTGTATGTCTCCTGGGCTCCTGCACTGAAATACTATCAGGAGTTTTCTGTGGCCAGAGTGGACTGAATATTTTATTTACCTTTCATTTACACTTACAAATTAATATGTGTTTTCAGTGCTGTTAAAAGGCCTCTGAACAGAGCTGTAGTTTTATATTCAGCAACGGGATGTAATTTCCCTATCAATAAAATTGTTTGTTTTTCTCTGCACCCGATTATTATGGAAATTTCACAGTTTCTCAGCTACAGTGATGTCGAGTGAAATGAGCAGGCCACTTATGTGGAATTTTTTTTCAAGTGTCCTTACTCTTTTCCATTTATGCTAATGTTATTTTATGCTAACAGCAGACTATGTTTTGCTTTGATACTATTAAAACCTGGCTGGCTTGAGTAAAGGGAACATTTTTATAACACTTTCTGGAAATGATCTAACACAATAAAACCATCTCCATTAAGAGCGTGGTTTTGGAGGAGACTCTGCTTCCCCACCCTTCAATACAAAAACTGAGAAATCCTTTAGACATAAACTCCTTTTCCTATTTTCGTTCTTTGTAAATGATAACTTACTGTGTAATTTAGCTATGCTGCAAGGAGCTCTTCTTCCAAGAGGAATTTGGGAAGCACATATTGTTTATCTCAGCCTGTGAACATGATGTTTACAAATCCCATTACCAAATAATGGGATTGGAATTCCTATTTAAATTTTTATGCATCCTCTTGCAAAAACATGCCCTTCTCCCTCCTGAGTAGCTGAGATCTTCCTTCTCCATTAGACAAGGGCTCAGTGTCATGATAACCTGCCCTGGTTTCCTTCCGAGTATTGCTACAAAACTCAGTGGGGCTGTGCCTACAGAGCCAGAGCATAATCTTTAAGCATGAGAAATTCACTTTTAGCCTGAAGTGTAAGCTAAAGTGAACTCCTTCTCCATTGGCCGAAATTTATGTCAGATCCATGAGAGGGGACTGCCTGATTGAAAAGACTCAGTGCAGAAAATGTAATTAATATTTAGGTATTTCTACCTACAGAGTAAGGCTGTCTTCTATGATCTCTCAGTTCATTCCTGCTTTCAGAGCCTCCCACCCCAATGCCACTGAAAAAGACACTGAAGGAAGTGAGATCAGGTTCTCCACACCCACCCCACTGGGGAACGTGACTTTGCATCCCATGGCCTTTTTGGGGGAGATGTTCCAGTGCAAGCTAAGTCTTCCTTGGCTTCACACTGTTGCCTCTGAGCTTGTACACCAGAGATAAATCTGATGCAGTGATTTCTTTCCTCAGTTGGAAAATTTGCCTCGTCTGACTGACAAGCCTGGGCACTGAGGTCAGCTGGGAGGCCTGGCTGAACAGAAGGCTGTAATGAAGACATTTTCTCTTTCCTGGCTGACCTCCTACAGTCGACAGATTTGAATAGCTTCTTCTCCAGCTGACAGAATGAAATACAGTCTAGCAGAGATCAAAAGAACTTACCATTTATCTATCTAGTTATTCATAAAGTCCCCTATCACTATGGTATCTGAAAGCCTCCAATGAACTGGGGAGAGTTCCCCAGGGCCAAGAGCCTCTGGTGTTTCCCCACAGCAATCAAAATTGCTTCCTGAGGCTTTTTTTTTTTTTTTTCCTTCTTTCTCCTACTCAGAATTTTTATCCATTACTGTGAATCGTGGGGATTAAAGGGAAGATTGAATCAACTGAGCAAAAGGCTTTGGCTGAATTTGCATAGCCAGTGTTCCAGCTTCTGGTTGAAAGAGTTATTGTAAGAGTAAAAAAGTAGCTGAAGAGAAGAATTGAAAGTTCCCAACCACAAAGTCCCATTTAAGGGGAAACTAGCAGAGCTAGATGTGTTTACACACTGAAAGGAGAGGGGAGTGCATGGGTGAAATATTTTTACACAAAGATAATTTCAGAGTGGGACTTTTCTCCTTCCTTGTGATTTGCACAGTGCTCAGTCAGTCATACAAAGCCAACAACTCAATGACATTACTTAAGGATATGAAACGTGTGTTAGGTGAGTGACTTGCCAGATGAGTCTCTCACTAGAGATGGAGGCAGGTGGGTGTTGGCAGAGAAAGGTGGGAAGATCATCTGTTGTAACAAAGGATTTTAAATGTTTTATTTAGGAAAAAATATCTCTTGGTTAGATATTGTCTTGTTCTGTACTCAGTCAGCTTTCCCAAGGATATTGGAGCAAATGAAGCAGATAGAATGGTTTGGGATGGAAAAAGACCTTAAAGATCATCTAATTATTGTCATCTAGATAATGCTGGGCTTAAACATATTTGTCTGAATGCTGTGGGCTTGTGCCATGGGAACCACAGAGGGCGTCTCGTGGATGTGCAGCTGCTGCTCCAGGCTCCTGCCAGCCAGGTTTCCCCAGCCTTGTCTAATCCACCAGCATCTCAGAGGCATCAGTGTATTCTTGCACAGGCAACTGCATCACGCCACTGCCCCTGCAACTCCTCTCACCCAACTTTAGTGCCAGCTATGGTCAACAAAACGCAGAGATTTTAGCAAGTGGATGCTTGCCCACAGCGTTGGTAAATCCTGATCTTCTCCACTTATTCTGGGCATTATGTTTATAGCTATAGAAGACCTGACAAGGCCAATAACAGGTCTTTGGAATCCAACCCTCTGCCTTGGCTCAAAAGCCAACAAATCTTTATTATTGAAATTCTGAAATCTTCATGTTCATCTGCCATCAGGCTCTATAAAGCAGAATGCTGTAAGCTGCTAGAATTAATCCCCCTGCATAATCAATGTTATTGGATAAATAAAACAGTACCAAATCTAGCAATCTTTTCCATGAATTTTACAACTTTGAGCATTTGTCTTAAAAAAACCTAGCTCCCAAAGGCATTGCTGCATACAAATTCCAAGGCTTTTTCAGAGCAAGTGTGAATAAAGAAAAAAAGAAAACAGAGTATTCCTAAAAAAAAGTAATATCATTTTTATACTAAACTCATAATTTCTCAAAATCTGATTCATGGTTTCTGAGCCCTTATTGTTAGCATTACTATAAATATCATGGCATAGAATTTTCCAAGCAAGGACTCGAGCTTTACAGAAAAGCAAATTCATGTTCAGTACCTGAACTGGAAGACAGTGTGGCCCTTACTTTCCATCTGCATCCTGTTCTTCTTTCTATCATCTTCCAAACTAAACAAGACCCAGGACTGTCAAGGGACTGCAAAATGGTCATCAGGTGAAACTAGCTGATAAAAAGCATACTATGTCTTTGCAGCTTCTTTTGAGACTGCAAGCAAGTTTTTTTAAATGGTCTTTGCTCCGTTCTCTACTTCTTAGCCCTTTTTTACATCACTCTTCCACTTCTCATTGGTATCATGAGACCAAATTCTTTATAGTTTGAGAGGCACTGGGATATTTCAGTAATGAACATCCTAGAGTTTCCATTAAGAAACTGTGAAACAATCTATTCAAGGGATGACAGTGTTAGCTTTTTCTGATTCACATTAAACAGTCAATGATTTATTAAAGATTTGTTAATTAATAATGTGGCCAGCCTTATGATTAAAAAGAAATACAAAGCAACAGAGAGGAGAACCTCTACTGGATTATCTTATGGAAAACACAATCAGGCTGTAAAAGCAAGCCAAAAATAAAACTAATATCTTCTTCATTGACCTCAGGCAGTTGCAATTGGATAAAGCACTCTTCAGTTTGTTCCCAGCAGTTTTGTGCAGTGTTGCTCTATGATAGGACTAGCAAGTGCACTCTGCTTGGAGGAAGATTCATCTTGGCTCTGTGTGTGTATGAATTTTGAGTTCGAATGAAGCCTTACAAGAATCATATTTCAGGTGCCTACAATCTTATAAACACAGAGTCAGAAAGAAGTGGTTGCTGTCACAGAAGTACCTACTTATTCGTTATTTAAACACTTGAATGGTAAGAGCTATGGTACAGGTCATTAATAACATAGAATCATATCATAGAATAGTTAGGGTTGGAAAGGACCTCAAGATCATCTAGTTCCAACCTCCTGCCATGTGCAAGGACACCTCACGCTAGACCATGTTGTCCAAGGCTCTGTCCAACCTGGCCTTGAACACTGCCAGGGATGGAGCATTTACCACTTCTTTGGGCAACCTGTTCCAGTGCCTCACCACCCTCACAGTAAAAAACTTACTCTTTATACCTAACCTGAACTTCCCCTGTTTAAGTTTAAACCCATTACCTCTCTCTTACCTGTCGCTACAGTCCCTGATGAAGAGTTCGTGAATATGGCAGAGCAGAAAAACCTAGTTTAAAATAAATCTGACTTTAACTGTCCAGGCAATGGCAGGCATGTCTTTGTTTTGTAATTTGACTCTATAGCAAACCAGGGTAACAGAGTTCCATTTTGATGAACTAGTTTGTGTTTTTATCACAGAATTCGCTTTGTCATTGTAAAGACATTAAACTATTTCAAGTTTACACCAAGAATGACTGCAGTGAACACATTAAAACTGTATTACATCTGCCAAGGAAATAAATCCAATGCCCGATGAAGTAGCTTTTGCTGGTCTATCGGATAGTTTTTAGTCTCATAGCTATTAATTTACAAAATTCAGTAATTCATAGTGGGGCTTCCACTAGCTAGTGCTAATTAACCGAATTCTGCTGTAAATGTGAAAGCTTATTGGAATGGTATTCTGAGCAACAAACTGTTCTGCTGGCATTGGATCTCACATAAATAATGCACAGAACGGTGCAAAGGGTAATAAGCTCCAGTGTCCTGCATGTATAAACAATCTTGCTTTTTTGGTTAGGAGCATAATATTCTATCACATGAGAAACCTGGGCTGTGGTGTTAACCTCACCTAACTCAGGGTTTAGGAGCATAGCAGAGGTGATATTTTCAGCCTCGGAGGGATAATGTATCATACTTGGGCACCTTGTTCACAGCAGTGCTACAGTCCTCAAATAGGCTATCATCACTTCTTGTGGCTGATGACTTTGTGCTGCAAGGTGGCAATGGTACCTAATGCTGTGAGGCGAGGGGACGTGGGTGTGGAAGGACAGAATTTAATGAGGAACAGTACTTTGCAGTAGTACTTCAGATGCCTCAGGCTTTGTGTCCCAGCAAGCTCTGAATAAGTGAGGATAGGCACAAATAGCATGGACTTTTACATTAAAAAAAAAAAAAAAAAAAAAAAAAAGGTTTCTGTATAGCTTACAAATATGCAAGGATCATTCAGGGAGCTTTACTTTTAAGCGTCTACAGTGATTGCTTCAGTGCCATGCAATTACACACAGACCCTGAAGCGAGGCCTGTTTTTTGCTCAAGCTAGCACACAAACCTAAACCCCATCCTGCTCAGGACAGAGGAGACCAAGCAGCAGTGCCATAGGACATGTGCCACGAAGTCACCAATTCTCTGCCTTCCTCTCTTCAAGATGATTCAACCACCTCTCTCACTACCAGCTGAAGGGAGCCTGAAAGACGAGGGTCATTGAATTGGCTCTCCCTCTTGCTGAGCTCTCCATCCAGCTGTGGAAATGACCTGTTCCTTTTCTGGCCAGCCGTTTGAAGGGAGTGCCATGGTCCACTTGGGACAGGATTCCAGTCAGTGAATCTTAAACATATATTAACTGTATCTTACAACAGGTTAAATACCTCAGCCTCCAAAAGATGCAAAACTGAAGATAGGTACACCTGTTTGCCCAGAGTTTTATACCACATCGTGCTAAGTCTGAGGAGGCTGCAATTACAATGCAAAGTGTCTTGACTGTTTTGGCTTCTGTTCTGTCTAGCTTCTTTCATGCATGGATGTTGTGTGATTTGGCAGAAAGTTTTGCAGTTATTGAGCACTCAAAAGTTAGTCAATAGCAGGTAGTCAGAAGAAATATGAGATATCTTATGTGCCTCTAGATATGAAGCTTGAGGCAGCCAACAAGCACATGTTAAATTGGTTCAGCACCAACAGAGAAGTGTGGTACCTGGTATGCTGGTACTGCAAGCTCAGGCATGATGCTGCAGTAGCACAAAATCAGCTTTCAGGCAAGAAGTCTTGCGGGAGGGAGCTGTGTCTGTGCCCACCAGTGACTTTTTGTCATTTCAGTGGAGGATTCTAGCACAGGTGATCAAGTTTGATTTTGCCTATCTGGGAAAAATGTCAAGATCCAAATTCAAAACTTGATGACTATGAGAGAAAATGATTGCATGACATCTATGACAGTCCACTTCAAGGGTTTGGTGTCCCTTTCGGACAGCTGTAAAACTAGAAACAACAGAAGTGAATGCAAATCTACACATCTCCTGTAGCTGCAGAGCTTCTGAGATGTCCGCAGGATGCAGGGTTTGAGGTAGGTATCAGAAGCACAGGTGGCGGGTGTGATTAGGAAACAACACACATGCAAGGATGGTCTTTTACCTGCTGCGGATGCTGCAGAGTGAAGCTATATATGCATGTTCTTTCTGTGCTGAATGCACCTGTTGAAGGTGTTCCTCCTAGGTGTCCTAGTTGCTGGAAGTTACAACTCCTGCCAGAAGACATGATCCAGTGAGGCCTGCTGGGCAAGGCAGCTGGGTGAGGTTACACAGTTGACAAAGGTATTTTTGCTAATTGTCTGGCTTGAAGCAGAGGAAAAAGGGCTTGTGTGCCCTTTTCTTGGCAGAGCTGTGGTGACAGTGCTTTCTGGTAGGGGCATGGTAACCCCCAGTTAGGAATTATAGTCTTTGTCAGGCACAGCTGTTTGCAGAATCCATGACCTAGTATGGAAACTTCAAGTGTCACTGGAAAATTAGCTAGACAGTGGCAAACATAAAATTTACAGATAGGAAAAATCTAGCCAGGCTTTTAGGCATTAGAGGGCTATAGCACATGGTACTCTGGCAGCCACAGGGTTACAGGACTCCTGGCTTACATCTCCCTCCTCCAGCCTCTTCTCACTTCTGCCTTCCAGCCCTCCCCCAGAGGCAGGGTCAGCTGGAGGGGTGACCTGAGGGATGTCCTTGCCCATGCTGGCATCCAGCATGGTCTGTCCAGCAGCAAAGCTCAACAGCTCTGATATGGAAGAAAGCGCACAAGCAGCCTGCAGTTTTGGCTGCCAGCAAAAGCAAGCGCTGGCCCTCAGCCCTGGCAGCTGGAATGCAGAAGCGCAAAGTGAAAGGAACAAAAGCACTGCTTCCTTTCTCTCCTTTTCATCTATTTATTCAGTTGATTAATCAAGTTTGGGAGGCCGTTTGTTCTGTGGGCATCCTGTGCCATTCTCATGCTGCTGTAACCTTGATTCAATCCAGCTACTCTAATAAGGAGAGAGCTATAGCTCTGCACGGTGGTGCCACACTGTGCTAACAACAGGAGGGAAGTACGATTACACATAGTGACAGATGCAGAGCACTAACGTAGGTGTTAAACCCATGCGCAGCTCACAGCTCAACAAGGTTGGCTCAGCCCCGTGGCTTTTCAAGGTGAATGGGCTGAAGAGTTCAAAGTTGATTATGTGTGAGTCTTTCATGATAGATCCTAAAAATTGAAGTTACAGCACCTTTTGTCTGAGCAGAGGTTTGCCTGAGGAAGTTCAGAGGAAACTTTTCTTTCCCTTTCTGGCCCTTCTTCCCAGAGGCGAGTCCTGGTTTTGTCATACTTAGGGCAAATTATGCTAAAGGGATTTTGGTAGGAGCCCACAAAATAAACAAAACAAAATGAAAGATGGGTTTTGCATATGACTGTGTTAAAATCCCTTATAAGAACTGAAATGTTGATCTTCTTGGTTTCAGCTCTCCTCTTTTACAGCATCTTAATTCTGAGTGGGTCACTTACCATCAACAAGTCTGAGAGCCATGAACCTGAAAAGGATAGAAAGAGAGGGAGAGAGGAAGAGGGAGAGAACATCAGCTCAGAGATAATATTTTTCTCTCTTGATCAGAGTCTTTCCAAGAGTGACATACACAGGAATTTCCACTGCACTGGCCGCAGACGCTTTCTCAGCAGGCGACAAGTCCTTTTCTTGAGTTCTCAGTGGATGAAATTAGTAGCATAGAGTCATAGAATAGTTAGGGTTGGAAAGGACCTTAAGATCATCTAGTTCCAACCCCCCTGCCATGGGCAGGGACGTCTCCCACTAAACCATGCCATCCAAGGCTCTGTACAACCCCACCTTGAACACCGCCAGGGATGAAGCATTCACAACCTCCCTGGGCAACCCATTCCAGGGCCTCACTACCCTTACAGTAAAGAATTTCTTCCTCATATCCAATCTAAACTTCCCCTGTTTAAGTTTGAACCCGTTACCCCTTGTCCTGTCACTACAGTCCCTAATGAAGAGTCCCTCCCCAGCATCCCTATAGGCCCCCTTCAGGTATTGGAAGGCTGCTATGAGGTCTCCACGCAACCTTCTCTTCTCCAGGCTGAACAGCCCCAATTTTCTAAGCCTATCTCCCTACAGGAGATGCTTCAGTCCCCTGATCATCCTCGTGGCCCTCCTCTGCACTTGTTCCAACAGTTCCATGTCCTCTTTATGTTGAGGACACCAGAAGTGCACACAATACTCCAAGTGAGGTCTCACTAAAGCAGAGTAGAGGGGCAGGAGCACCTCCCTTGACCTGCTGGTCACACTCCTTTTGATGCAGCCCAGGATACGGTTGGCCTTCTGGGCTGCAAGCGCACACTGCCAGCTCATGTTCATTTTCTCATTAACCAACACCCCCAAGTCCTTCTCTGCAGGGCTGCTCTGAATCTCTTCCCTGCCCAACCTGTAGCTGTGCCTGGCATTGCTCCGACCCAGGTGTAGGGCCTTGCACTTGACATGGTTAAACTTCATCAGGTTGGCATCAGCCCACCTCACAAGCGTGTCTAGGTCCCTCTGGATGTCATTCCTTCCCTCCAATGTATCAACCGAACCACACAGCTTGGTGTCATCGGCAAACTTGCTGAGGGCGCCCTCAATCCCACTGTCCATGTCACCCACAAAGATGCTGAACAAGACTGGCCCCAACACCAATCCCTGGGGGACACCACTCATTACTGGTCTCCAGCTGGACATTGAGCCATTGAGCACTACTCTTTGCGTGCGGCCATCCAGCCAGTTCTTTATCCACCGAGTGGTCCACCTATCAAATTGATGTCTCTCCAACTTAGAGAGAAGGATGTCATGCGGGACAGTGTCAAAGGCTTTACATAAGTCCAGGTAGATGACATCAACTGCTCTGCCCCTGTCCATCAGTTCCATGGCCCCTTCATAGAAGGCCACCAGATTGGTCAGGCAGGATTTCCCCTTAGTGAAGCCATGCTGGCTGTCACCAAGCACCTTGTTGGTTTTCATGTGCCTTAGCATGCCTTCCAGGAGAATCCGCTCCAAGATTTTGCCAGGCACAGAGGTGAGACTGACTGGTCTGTAATTCCCCGGCTCATCCATTTTCCCCTTCTTAAAAATAGGGGTTATATTTCCCTTTTTCCAGTCATTGGGAACTTCACCTGACTGCCATGATTTTTCAAATATGATGGACAGTGGCTAAGCAACTTCATTTGCCAGCTCCTTCAGGACCTGCGGATGGATTTCATCCAGTCCCATGGACTTGTATACATTCAGGTTCCTAAGGTGGTCTTGAACCAGATCCTCTCCTAGAGTGGGCCTAGGGTCTTCATTCTCACTGTCCCTGCGTCTGCCTTCCAATACTCAGGTGGTGTGGTCATCATGTACTATTTCCAGCCTCAGCTACCTGCCTCCCTTTTTGGAAGCTGGGCTCTTCAGGACTGCACCTATGGCACATATTACAGTAACTTTTTTCTTATTTATTAAACAAGATATGTTTTTCCCTGAGGATCTGTGGCATGCACACAAGGAGAATGGGAGAAGAGTAGGAACTTTTAGTCTAAGAGGGGGACAAAGACTTTTGCTGGCATAAATACAGCTGTGGAAAATAGAGATTTTGTTGTTTATCATGCCTGTATTTCATGCACAGCCAGGGAAGTGCTGATGAAGCAGTCACACTTGGGTGAAGGGGAAGAAAGAAGATTGTTTACTCAGTAAAGAAATTACAGAGCCACAGACAAACATTGCTCATGCTCTTCAAAAACTTACCACTGTTCAAAAGGCAACTTCTGATGTCAGCTATTAATAGGATTTATGCTACTGAGCAAGCTGTCTGAAGAATACAATAGAAATTAGTTCCAGGGCACCTTTGCTTCCTGATACTTTTGCAATCCAAACAACAAACAAAAAAGTCAAGATTGCTATCTGTATTTCTTTGAATTCACAAACTTCTGTCTGAGATTTGGCTGCGGGTAAGTAAATACAATCCAACTGCATTTTTTCTTTCAGTCTGCTTAAAAAACAGCAGAAGAATTCCTTGTTGGCTTCAATAAGGGCAGGCAGAAGAGGTAGAGGAAAGTGGAAGCAGCTTTCCAGCTACCTCAGCCAAGCAGATGGCCACTGCCTAGGTCTATGAGGTGCAGCCGCTGTGGGCAAGCCCCTGTTAATAGGGCTCCCAGGAAGAAGTGTTATCTCTGACCCATCTCTTGAACTGCTTACACTGCCTGGAATGCTGTAGCTCACATGCCGGAGCTGGAGTCAGGACATTCCTCCTCTCTGTCCCTGCCCTCTTCACTTCCTACAGAAAAATGCTTCCACATAGACCTTTGCTACAGTTAAAGAGCTGCCAGGCGCATCTCTTTGCTGACTTTTTTCCCCATTTGTTTAAGTGCATAAATTCTGCATTTCTGTTTGACTATCTTATGTGTGTGCTGGAGGGGAAAGGAGGCCACATGAAACAGCTCTGCTGTTTGTGCCCTGGGGGATGTCTACATGGCCTCCAGTGAGCAGATGTGGGCTTGCTTTGCCCGTTCTCTGAGATCAACCGAAAGCCACACAAGTGTTACCTTGCTGAGTCTCAGCTGCCTCCAGCTATGTAGCTTCCTATGAAGAACCCAGGGCTTGAACCCTTGATCAAACCCAAGATTTGATACCTCCAACTGATCAGTCCTCTCTCAGTGTACAGCTGTGTAGGGAGACCTCAGCACTGATACTCTGAGTGGGTGAACAGAAGTTTTGAGGGAAATTTTATGGTTGATTCTTTCCACCTAGGTGGAAGGAATTGGCATGTAGCAAAGGAACAGCTTCTGGATCTGCCGTACATGTGTTATTTTTGCCATAGGACAGAAAAAGTTCCTGGATCATAGCCTGAAGAGTGATGGAGAAGATGAGCAACTGGAAATGCAAATTGTATGTCACAGCACCCTGAAAAAGCTGTACCACGGACATTATAAAAGAGGAGGTATAAACACAGCAAATCGGTGGTTTGTGACCAATAGGGGAAAGAAAACTAGGAATCATTAAAGATGATGTTCTTTAACATTTTCTTCAGTGGTGTGGCATAGTGTCATCACCGCTGGCAAAATTTGCAGACGACTCTAAGTGATATATGGTAGTGGGGACATTACACAGTGATCAAAATTCCTTAGAGCAGGCCCGTTTAAACAAAACGCATTTCCATACTAAGAATATGATCTGTGCCTGAGGGTTATGGGAGGTGGTCCATAGGGAAAGGTAAGGGAGACAGAGAGCACTCAGAAAAGGAGCTGAGAATGAGCTCCCGGGGGACTCCGTAGGTCTGCAAAGGTAGGAGAAGGGAAGGAGTAGTCTTTTTGTGAAAGCCTGGATGAGGCCACTATTGGTCTGCTGCCCAGAGACCTTGTGTTCACTTGATAAAGGGGAAGAGGGAACAACTGAAAAACAGCAGTGAAGAAAGTCACGGAATTAGTTGTGCTGTGGTGTATGAGTATGAGGATCTTGAGAGAGAAGAAATGTGGGCTCCTAAAGGGCTTCTGAATGAGTACTGGTGGCTTAAAGTTGAAACCACACAAATTTACACGTGAAGTTAAATACAGGTTCTCAATCAGAGGGTGGTTAAATGTGAAGTAAGGTAGCCAGGGAATTGCTGAGGGTTTTTTTTCCTGGTATCTTTAAATCAAGATAAATTGGTGAATAAATCACTTAAATAAATGTATATTTTCTTGTCTTAAATTTGATCCTAGATGAGTTGTAGGGGAATGTACTGGTTTGTGCTTGCTCAGAAAGACATCTAGGTTCAGGGTCTGTGTTGCTCAAAATAGATGCTCAAAGACACTTTGATTTTGTAATGGCAAAAAGGTACTTAAAGGATAGAAGGATAGAAGACGATCAAAGCCCAAGTTTCACAGGAATAACACTGATTCAAATACTCTGATCTGAGTGTAATGGCAACAGCAGATTCTTCATTGTAAAGGTAATGCTGCTGAGACTTTCAATATTTGCAGATTTCTCTTCTGTTCTGCCAAAAGTGTGGCACTCAAAGCTTTGTTTGAGGAAAGATTATATTTTCATTGCAGGGAAATAATCATGGCTTCACCAATTTCCTCACCCTCTTTTGAGCTGCTGTGTTTTCTAACACAGATTTCTTATGCCAGTTCTGCCCAAGTCTGTTGTGATTTTTGATGCTGAAGAGATAACACTGCAAATCATCATGAAGGTAGGAGAACTGCAAAACAGCATGACTTTGCACTCAACTGCAAGTTGATTGAAAAGAAAATAGTTGCAACTAGACAGCCTATGTCCTACTAGCCTAAGCCTCACAGGGACAAATGGCTTTCTTCCTTTAAAGGGTTAGCATTGTTTATTGGAACTGTACAAAGAAAAGAAATGAAAGTCTCTAGTGGGATGTGATATTCTACTGGATGATATTACCATCCTTGTTTATCCATTCCTATGCCACAAACCCTGAACATGTGCTACATGTCCTTAGGCACTCATTGGTTAATTTACTTGTGCAGAGTGAGGCGATAAAGTAGTAATAATAAATTACAAAACACAGTACAACTGGAGCAAAGATACTCTACAAAAATTATTTCTTCTTTTTTTCTTTGATATTTCTTCTCAGCCATAGTTATAATACGAAACTACAGGAGATAGTATGGTCTGACACATTAATAAATCTTATGAGAAAAACTAAATAATTCATTAAAACAAATGAACAAGTTAATAAGAGTAGAAGTGAGTTAAAATACAATAAAATATTATTAATACATCTCAGCCTTTATCCAGAGTCTGTTTAAAGTGAATCAATGCACAATTAATGAGAAGCCGAGCTCCAGTTGCTGTATGATTATGTACGGGTGTCGTGGTTTAACCCCAGCTGGCAGCTAAGCACCACACAGCCCCTCGCTGGCTTGCTCTGCCCTGGTGGGATGGCAAAGAGAAATAGAAGGGTGAGAACCAGAAAAAAAGTGAGAGAACAATTTGTGGGTTGAAATAAAGACAGTTTTATAGGTAAAGAAAAAATACATGCACAAGCAAAGCAAAACAAAGAATTCACTCGCCTATTCCCATGGTCAGCCATCTCCAGGAAAGCAGAGCTCCACCAAGTGTAACAGCTACTTGGAAGGACAAATGCCATCACCAGGGATATCCTCCTTTTCCTTCCTCTTCCGCCAGCTTTATATGCTGAGCCTGACATCAAATAGTATGGGATATCCCTGTGGTCAGCTGCGGTCAGCTGTTGGACTGTGATCCCTCCCAACTTTTTGTACACCCCCAGCCTTCTTGCTGGTGGGGTGGTGTGAGGAGCAGAAAAGGTCTTGGCTCTGTATAAGCACTGCTCAGCAGTAACCAAAACATCCTGTATTATCAACACTGTTCTGAGCACAAATTGAAAACAGCCCCGTGCCAGCTACTGTGAAGAAAAGCAACTCAATCTCAGACAAAACCAGGACAATAGAGCATATCATGCAGTATCGCCCAATCTGAAAGGTGTTTAATCTTTCCAGCATTTCTGAAATGAAAGTAAATGTGATCTGGACTTCAGGCTGCTCAGCTACTGCAGTGATGGAAATCTGAGAAACAAGAGGAAGCGGTAGTCAGGAAATAGCATATATTTTGTGGGAGGACTCTTCACAGTCCCCTTCTCCACCAACTGCAATTTTCTGTCTTCATAATAGTTCAGTTTAAATAGAATCATTTGGTTTTGGACAAAACCACAAAAAGTCTACATAAAACCCTGACAAATTTGATTGCAAGAAAATTGTCACACGTTTGTTTTGGATTGTAAAACTTATTATAACTGTGGCATTGATTCATAAAGTTTTCACTTTTTTTAATGGGATTTCTGTGGGGGCAAAAAAAATCTGAACAAAGGAGACTGCTCTGGGAGAAAAAGCTGAAGGCAGTTTTGGAGGCCGGGAAAATGAACTGTGGTGCAACTTTTCTGAGGTCTTGGGTGAAGGCAGAGCTTGGAGGCCTGCTGAGTGAGTCCGTTTATGTGCTATCCAGGGAGCAGTGATTTTAATAAGACTTTCCAGACTTGGCACTGAAGAAGCAGGTCCTATCACTTTGACCTTTTTGCACGGTAATATTTTGACATGTTGAAGTAGATACTGTGGCTTTTGTGTGACTTAAGTTCATCCTATGTTGTATCCTTCTCACATAGGTAAATGATCTAAGAACGCAGAGAAATTCTTAATCTAAATAGACATGGCTTTTATGACTTAAGTTCATCATATGTTGTATCCTTCTCACATAGGTAAATGATCTAAGAATGCAGAGAAATTCTTAATCTAAATAGACATCAAATGCCAGTTATAGAGTTTGTTTTAGTGAGAAAAACTGTCAGATTTATCTCTGAAAGAATTTACAGTCCATTCTTGAACCTTTCTTTTGAGACAGGTGCTGCTTTTCTTAGGGACAAAGATGGTCTTTTGTATCTTGCCAGTGCTGTGTTCCCTGAGGACTTTTGTAAGAGCTGGTACCTGAGGTTTTAATTTTACTTTGGTGGGTATTGTGGAGATAAGAAAGGCAGTTGTGGCTGCAGAGAGAATTGTGATTGTTGATTTCTCACTGCTGCAGAGGAGGTCACAACAAGAAGGAAAGCTGAGGCCAAATCTTGGTTTCAAAGAAAGAGAGACATTTCCTTCTTCTACTGTAATAAGCAATGACAGCTACAAAGGCATACCCTGCCTTGCAATGCGATAACTTGTTTGCCTTTCCCCTAGCCATGAGCATGGTCCTTCCTGACTGTCTGATGGCAAATATGAGTCGCCCAGCCTGGAAGGAAGCACAGCAGACAGCTCTGGACATAACCTCTAAGAGAAACATGCGGATAAACTTGGTGAGTTATGAGAAACAGCCAGATCCTGAAAGCAGAGATGCAGGGGTAGGGAGTGTGTGGGCAGGAGTTTGCAACTTATTCAGTACATATCACCAACACCTTCAGAACAAGAAAGCTAATATCCTCAACAAAGCCTATTCAGAGGAAAACCAGGAACAAGGATGCTTTCTAGAGTGATATCTCAGCTTCCTTTCCCCACATCCACCTTGGTTTTATGAGGTACATTTGAGACCAATATCAGTAGCTTTGCCCTTACAAAGTCCCAGATGCTGCTTTGAAGCTGAAGTTAGAGGAGTCTTGTGTCTTCAGTACCCTGTTGACTTGTCACATTGGAAGGAACTAAGCCCATTCCAGATAGGTGTCCACAATGGATGTGATAACTCTGCTCTGGATGTACCCCATTTTTCAGTACTAGCCATACAAAGGCTTAAATGCCTGGCTTTTGGATAGCTGGGGAATTTACTGCAGCTGTCACCAGCAACCTAAAGATTTTGAATACCACTTCCCTCAGAAGTCTGGGTTTTCACCAAGGGCTCGCTCCTTGTCATGCAGATTGAGATGGGCTAAATGGAAAAACACGCTGGATATTTGACCTGTCTTTTGTAGTTTGATGTCTCCAGGAGAACTACATGTTCCAGATCACAGTGGTACTTCAGTTCCTGGCTAATACTAAGATACGATGGGACCAGCTTGATACTCCCTTTAGTCCACCTCAACATCAAAAGAATAGATTCTGCCTGCAGGGTAAGACAGGAGTCTCTCATGCAAAAGGAGTCTTGGCCCCATGTAAAAGTGCCCTACTTGACTCAGCCCCATGGAAACTTCCAGGCCTATGGAAGGGTCTTGCCTCTGGCTGGAGCTCAACAGTTTGGGACAGCAAGGGCAGGAGGAGCTAGCAGAGGTGCGGGTCTCCCTGCTGTGGTGCTGATGGGGGCCATCTCTATGGCAGTTTTTTTTTCCCTCCCGTATTTAGTCTGAAACCTTTATAGAGTCATAGAACAGTTTGGTCTGGAAGGGACCTCAGAAGTCATTTAGACAATGGGTTAGACTTCAGTCCTGTGGTGCAGATGTTCAGCAACCTGCATTCTTTGGAAAATAATAAGTTCTTTGCAGGGCACTGATTGTCCCCATGTTAAAAAAAAAATAACCCCTATCCTTGAAAAAGAAAAAGTATGCTTCTCCTACTCTGTCATCTCTTCTAACACATTGCACTGAGGGTTAAAGGCGTGTCTCCGTCTCCTCCCCAGATGTCTTTATTAATAGCTTTCAAATATTGGCCTCCTTAGGCCATGGGCAGATGCAGCTCTGGACATGCCAGAGGCTGCATAGCACTCAAGGAGATAAGACAGTTTAGTTTAACACAGCACGAATGATTCCAGCCTGAAGTCCCAATCAAAGAGATTTACAGCTGTTTTAAAAAGACAGTAATGTTGACTTGACTGGTGAAAGAATGCATGAAACCACTCTCGATATAAAGGGCCTCATTTTAACAAGTAAATGTTAGAAGCACAGTATACATAACTTGATTATTATTTCATTAAAAAATAGCTTAGTAGCTTAATTGTAACCCAGTAGCAATATTTGTACTTTTGGAATTAGCAGTCAATACCCCACAAGAGAGACACATCCTTTAGTTAAAACAATTAATAAAACAGACAGTGAAACAGATCTCCTTTGTCACCATTTAGGAGCAATTTAATACACTCTGTCCCTAATATTTTACGATGCAGAAATCCTGTTCTCTAATTTCCTATTCAAGCCTCTATCCAAAAAGGCTGTTAATTTGATCTTTTCTACTTTGATGCAAGAGACCTTGCTCAGCACCTCCCCGGATCAAGCCCTGGGAGAGGCATTAAAAGATGAGAACAAGCAAGCCACGATCCTTTGCAGTGGGACAAAGGCAGCCCTACACCTTGTGAGGGGTGTTTCTGCATGGATGCTAATGAATTGACCATCTGTAATCTGCACTACACAATTATAAGTGGCCTCCCCTGACTGCACTCCATGTGCTGGCGCAGCCTGGTGGGAGGCGCACCGTGGACTGAGGGCTGCCAGTGCCATGGCCTGT
This sequence comes from Amazona ochrocephala, assembly GCA_039720435.1. Lineage (NCBI taxonomy): Eukaryota > Metazoa > Chordata > Aves > Psittaciformes > Psittacidae > Amazona > Amazona ochrocephala. The sequence continues at coordinate 49,150,350 of CM077876.1, read as the reverse complement.
GCACGGGGGCTGCGGGGGCTCTGAGAGGCAGATCATATATCCCTTCACCACAAGGCACGCAACCTGCTGAGCAGACAGGTGCTGGCTGTGCTGATGTCCATGGGCAATGAAGCCTGGTTGTCCTGGTAGCTGACATCTATATCTAGATCTATCTGGATTTTTAAACTGATACAACATGAAGAATGTCACTCTCTGTTACTGTATGTGTGTATCTTATGGACATCCTTTAAGCACTATGCCTTGACCATGTCTGCCCTGCTTTCTTCAGCTGATGGATTTTGCCATTGTAATGGGCTATTGTTTTCCACAGTTTTTTTAATTTATCCTTCAGTTCAAATGCTTCTGGACATGATTACAGTTAGACTCTTTCTCCAGTTCTATTGTTTCTACTTATGCTTTTAAAAACTTTAAACTTAATCTTAATAAAGCCCAGCCATTGAAACCAATGTAAATTCTGCCTTAACATATACAAAAGCTTTAGAAGGTGCCTACTGTGCTAAGCATGCTTAAACCTGATTGATGTCAGGGGGAATAGATTATATTGCATGTACTGCAGCACCACAGTAAGTTAGAGCTTCCTTTTTTCTTCCCTTTCTGACTTGGATCCAGCTGCCTCTCTATTGGTATTAAAAGGATTTTGTTAGCTTTGCTTGGTCCAAATTTTAACTAAAGTGAACAGAAGCTTTTGTAAAATCAACACCTAAAAATATATTCCCAAGGTATTCTGTAGTGACATATATTTTTACATCAATGTGCTTTCTTCAGTAGTATTCGAGGCCTTGCTACAATGGGACTGGAGCCAGTTAGAGAAAAAGACTGAACAGAAAAGAAATCCATTTAATTGAATCTTCACAGTCTTGCTCACAAGAAGAAACAATTAAACTGTAGGTTCAAAGGAGGTTCAAGAAAGCACTGTAGGTGTCACCCTGTGGAATAATTAGGAAATTTGGGATAATTGGGAATTAAATCTATATTAAAAATGCAGCATTGTCCACACATAAGAGAAAATGGACTTTCAGGGCCTCTCAGGGCGAGATGCAGCCATACCTAGTATGCCAGGAATGTGCACTCCACAGCGGTTCCCGTAACAGGCGGAGGATACAGCGAGGTGGAGATTTTGCGGGTATGCTCTGTCCTAACTTCAGCAGATAAAACGGGAACTAGGCGGTACAAGAAACTGATAAGCTGCACACTTGCCATCCTGAGCCAGCGGCCTGTCATCTTTTTGACAAAATACCGTCCTAGTGTGAACTTTGCTTCATTATAATACTAAAATACACACCCCTCTCCAGTGTGACCCCCCTCCGAAATAAGACCACCTCTCTCTGAGCATGCTCTCTGAATTTTTAGTCTCATATACCTTTAAATTGAGGCGAGAGAAATTTTCACCAATGGTAATAAAGGTATGTATGACTAGAGTCACTCAAGCTCCACCTTGAAGGTAAAAATAATATAAAATAGCCCAAGAGAAAGGGGGATTTTAGGGAAGATATCATCGTGGACGAGTTAAGGAAGATAACATCAACCGACTCCTGGGACCGGTCGACGGGCTGGACCTCTCTTCCCCCCCATAGGGACGCCTGTGGGTAAGACTTGCACTGTATCCAGTGCTTTCCTAGGAAAAACTTAGAATCTCTACAGAGTTATTCTTATTTGCCACCAGTATCTTTTAGAGCTAAGCTGTGTCAACTTTATCAAGCGCTTGTATTCATGTAACTATTATATGCACGTGCTTTTGCAGACAGTATTTATCACCGGCAATCCATAAGAACCTGTACCTGTTGCACCAATAAATTTAGTTAATAAGTCATACTGTTTTGATATCTAATTGTCACTATCGGTAAATCCAGACCATTAGAGGCTCGGTATCTGTTGCATTAATAAACTGCACTATCAGTGAATCCGGATTAATACGTGCCCGGACTGATAGTTGCATCTGATTGTACCCTATCAGTGAATCCGGAATTAATACGTGCCCGGACTGATAGTTGCATCTGACTGTACCCTATCAGTGAATCCGGAATTAATGCGCGCCCGGACTGAATTATCAGTGAATCCGGAATTAATACGCGCCCGGACTGAATTGTCAGTGAATCCGGAACCAGACGCGCCCGGACTGATAGTTGTATAGTGAAGCCTCTCCTGGCCCCTCTAATACAGTAAGGGGTTCATTCTCCCCTTTTAACGCAACACACCCCAGGCAAGATCAGTGAGATAACTCCTGATTGTGAATGATATAATATGTATGATATGTATGAAGATAGGCTGAGAAAGTTGGGGCTGTTCAGCCTGGAGAAGAGAAGGCTGTGTGGAGACCTCATAGCAGCCTTCCAATATCTGAAGGGAGGCTATAAGGATGCTGGGGAGGGACTCTTCATTAGGGACTGTAGTGGGAGGGCAAGGGGTAATGTGTTCAAACAAACAGGGGAAGTTTAGATTGGATATTCTTTACTGTGAGGGTGGTGAGGCACTGGAATGGGTTGCTCAGGGAAGCTGTGAGCGCTCCATCCCTGGCGGTGTTCAAGGCCAGATTGGACAGAGCCTTTGGTGGCATGGTTTAGTGGGAGACGTCCCTGCCCATGGCAGGAAGGGTGGAACTAGATGATCTTAAGGTCCTTTCCAACCCTAAATATTCTATGATTCTATGATTCTTATCTAAGCTTTCATCCATTTTAGGTAGGCAGCTTCCTATGGCAAAAGCTTTTCTGTTCCAGGCCAGAGCTGAAGTCAGAACAGAGGCAAAAGGGTGTTCCAAGTTTCATCCCATTTCTGTTTAACTGCTGTTCCCTGAAGTCCTGCTCCTCTGATTGCCTGGCCTGGACACCTGGATGAGGATGCATGGAAGGGGATGTGTGTGTGTGCACTGTGACCCCACTCCAGTCCCCACTTGCCTTTCCGCTCCTGGAAAAACCCATGCAATCATTTTCTAGTAATGTTGGCAGTGACAGCATTCTAGCAACATGGATTGTGCTTTTCATGGAGGTATGAAGTCTTGGTGTGATGATCAACACCTGCCAGCACAGGTTTATGGAGAATGGGGCTAATGGGACAGTCCTCCCCACTGTCAACACCTAGCAGGCACAAGAAGAGATGGTGACAGCTGTCTGAGTGTGAAGCTTCCCTTCCTCCCACCCTCAGGTCATGACACAGCTGAACCCAGGCCTGAGCATATCGCGGTTTTCTAGCAGCATGCCTGCACACACAAGGAGGGGTAACTCCAGGCAAGTGTCCCTGGGAGATGATATCAGGCCCCTCGCTAAAAGCAGCTTTGTGCTACGCATCCTTGCATAAAACCTGATACATCGGTCTTGTGCTTGTGCTTGTGCTTGTGCTTGTCTTTCATACCACACCCTAATTCTTCCCAAGTCTTCCCTTGCCCATAATATGGTATCTGGCTGACATACAGGGAATTACAAGAACAGAAATTGCTATGGTATGTAGGATAGTGGGTAACCTGTTGGGATTATGCAGATATTGTCATGTGCCTTTAAATCTCAGTTTCATTTTCTCCCTTCAGGCTGTTTTTAGCATCCTTGATAGCCTTGTAGATAAACAAAGCTGGCAGAGACCACCTCAATAAGAAATGAATTTTTCATTTCTCTAGTAACCCAGCTAACCCTGTGCAGGCTCTTCCACATATAGCAGATGCTCAGGCAAAGGCTAAAATGAGGTGAAGACCTAGAACCAGTCCTTTGCAGTGGAAAAAGCCACTTTAAAATTGAAGGTGACTTACAGCCTGGGCACACTCCTTCTGCCTCTAGGATTTCAGCTGTCTTCCTAGGGCTTCCTCCCTTGGGAGCTGCTTTTAGGGCTCTTGAGCTTAACTGGTGCCAGAGCTGCACTGCACCTGCGTCACAGCCCAGCCCTTACTGAGAACAAAGAGCAAAAGATCATTTTCTTTCAAATGAGATTTTAAAGTAAAATAAGTGGTTTCAGCTGGCAGGAAGCCAATCTTACAGACCGGCTCCCCTCATACCTGCCTAGGTGCCTCTTGCCTTCCTCCCTCCCACCAACAAGCAGATGGAATCAGATGGGTTGTGATTGAGAAAGAAGTAAGGAAGAGGCTTTGGGGAGGGTCTGGGTGAGTCCCAGCCAGCACTGGGACAGAGATAGCAAATTTGAATTTCTCTTTGGATGGAAACTCAGATATCCTTTGGGCTCTCCAGCCCCTTGGAATAGGCCTGCTGCTGCAACATCCCTTCTTCCTCACAGCAAGTCCCCTTACACCAGTATTACCAAAGGCCAGGTCTGCCATAAGGTAGGTGGGCACTCTGCAAGTTATCCTTCACTTTGCAGGTTATTCTTATGTGATCAAGAGCACTTGTTATGCTGACCAGAGCCCACTGTCCACTTGTTCTGCCTTCCCCTCCACCTTCTCATAAATCCACCCTTGTGACTACTGACAATGTAAGGTGCACCACAGTTTTTGAGTGAAGATATTGAAGTCAGTTGTTAAAGGTAGTTGTGCTTCAGTGTTCCTCATTTTTCGCGTGGCTCAGGTGGTACTAAGCAGTACTTGTTTTCAAAAGCGCCATTAACACTAATGTTTTTCAGAGGGAGCTACTCATTTTGTATGAGCATAACTGAATGCAGCACATGGATTTTTAAAATAAGAAAGATCTGAAAGTGGCATGTAAGTCGTGGATTGGTAGTCAGGGTATCAAGCTTCCGAGGGTTAAGAAAGGATTGAGAAGTAACCCATAAAGTGATAGAATAAAACTACCTAATATTAATTTTGAGATAAATATATGGACCTAAAACACACCAAAAATTAGTTTGGCCTCTTATATCCTATGTTCTACTTGTACATCAATCTATGGCGAAGAACATACTCTGTCAACCAATTAAAAACATGAGGTCAGTCACAAGTGGTGTTCCCCAGGGCTCAGTACTGTTTAATAGCTTTACCGCTGACCTGGACGAGGGGATTGAGTGTAGCCTTGTCCAGATCAGAAATTTTGCAGATCACACCAAGTTGGGCAGGAGTGTTGATCTGCTAAAGGGTAGGAAGGCTCTACAGAGGCATCTGGACAGGCTGGATTGATGGCCCGAGGGCAGCTGTATGAGGTTTAACAAGGCTAAGGGCTGGGTCCTGCATTGGGTCACAACCACCCCATGCAATGCTACAGGCTTAGGGAAGAGTGGCTGGAAAGCTGTCTGGTGGAAGAAAACCTGGGAGTGCAAGTCTCAGCTGGCTGAACATGAACCATCAGTGTGCCCAGGCAGCCAAGAAGGCCCATGGCATCCTGGTGTATGTCAAGAATAGCATGGCCAGCAGAGCCATGGCAGTGGTCATCCCCCTGTACTTGGCACTAGTGAGGCTGCACTTCAAAATACTGCATTCATTTATGGACACCTCACTACAAGAAAGACATTGAGGTGCTGGAGCATGTCCAGAGAAGGACAACAAAGCTGGTGAAGAGTCTGGAGCACAAGTCTGATGAGGAGCAACTGAGGGAGCTGGTGTTGTTTACCCGGGAGAAAGGGAGGCTCAGAGGAGACATTATCACTCTCTGCAACTACCTGAGAGGAGGTTGCACTGAGGCGGGTTTCAGTCTCTTCTCTCAAGTAACAAAGAGATAGGACAAGAGGAAATAGGCCCAAGCTGCACCAGGTGAGGTTTAGATTGCATATTAGCAAAAAATTCTTCCCCAAAAGGGTTATCAAGCACTGCAACAGACTGCCCAGGGAAGTGTTTGAGTCACCAGCCCTGAAGGTATTTAAGAGATGTGTAAATGTGGCACTTACAGACATGGTTTAGTAGTGGACTTGGCAGTGCTCGTTTAACAGTTGATCTTGATGTTATTAAAGGCCTTTTCCAACATTAATGATTCTATGATACTATGACTTATCTTTCAAAGTCAATTTTTTGGGGTTTTATTTTTAAATATATGTCTATATATATCTAACAAAGGAACTATTCTTGAAGAGTAATATTTGCCTAAAATTTTGCAAGTCCTGATTCAATCCATTTGTATTAGTGGAAATATTTCCAGTGACTTCAGTGTGCCACGGATTAAGCTCTTGTTCCAATACTTGCCTGATCAAAAGCATTATGCTCAGGCACTGCTGCAACAACTAATCCTTATGTGACCTTCTAGCAAATGGAATTATCATCCTAGTGCTGGGTTAGCCAACCCATGCTTTGCGTGGAGGGGTAGCTGGTAATTTAGGGTCAAATCAGCAGAAACCAGCCTAACAGCATGTTTACCAGACCAAACCAGCCTATAGTAGGTGGTAGCAAATGCAGAGAAAGTAAGCAAGGACTGGATTTGCTAGAAATTGGTTTCTCTTCTGGGTAGTAGGTACTTCTTTTTGCTTTGATCATCAAACATGAGCTCTGCCTTGGATATGGGCTGGGGTTAGCTGCCTAAAATGCTCATGTCTTTCCAGTTTTGGAAAAAAAAAAAAAGATAGTGGGAATTAAATTGTGTGTTTTCATCCTTTTTTGACTCACAGAACCCTACAAATTTTGTTTGGCTCTAAACTGAACAGAAACCTGTTGAGAAAGATTTGCCTTTTTGGTCAATTTCTCCATGACTCCAGTAAACTAGCCTGCTGATATCAAGGTGTCCACCTGCTCTGATGCTAACCTACCATCTAGCACTATGTCCATAGACATCATCAGTATTTCCCCCCCAGAACCTCTTCGGACATATCCTGCTTTCAGAAGAGGTTTCAGGCCATAAATCCTGATGAAATGTTTTTTTTTTTCTAACCTACAATTAGCCAGGTTTATCTTTGATATTTTAAGGCCTGCTTTTGTCTCTTTGGCAGTTGGTAGTTAGCTGAGCTTTTCCTGCTTACCAGGAACTGTTCCTTTAGTGGGGATCCTGGACACCTGGACACCTGGATTGGAGGTCTAATGTGGCACCTGAGAATAATGGAGAACAATGCTAAGTGAAATCCTCTTGGAAACTATGTCTTCTAGATGCCTAAGTCTTTAGTAAGAATAGGTAGCAGCAGGACAGATTTTAGGAAAGTACACAGTGCATTTACATACCTAAAGAGGCAAAGCAACTTAGTTTTTTAAACAGTCCAAAGCCACAGATACAAAACCGTATTACGTGTTACATGAGGTAGTGGCTCTGTAAGATAGAGTAGCTGTCCAGGATCATTCCCTCTGTCAAAACGTATTGCCTGCATGAAGTAAGGCTGTGGTGTTGGAAATGGATCCTGCAGAAGGATTATTTGGCAGCTGGCAGCTGCCCATGCACACATATTTTTGCAGATGAGGCCTTCTATAACCTAGAATTTACTGGCACCTCATTAGTGAAGTGTCTGCTGTGGTAGACAGTTTTTAACACCTGCAGTGTCAAAAGAAAACCATTATAAATGGAGAATATGCATTCTACAGTAAAAAGCATTTTATATAACTAAGTTATTACCTAGTTGGGGGACTTAAAGATGAAAAAACCCAACCCACAATTAGAAGAGTTTTCATTCCTTGTAATGGACTGTCAAAGCTGTCTGGAGTTCTGTGGCAAAAAGAAAAAGCCCAGCAGACTGAAAAAGGAGGTTAGTAGCTTTTCTACAGGGCTTTGTTTTTTTTCCCTGGCAGAGGTCTGAAATATGCAACCAAATATTCAGAAATGGTTTTGACTGAGGATTTTGAGGTCATCACTAATCTCACTAAGTACCTCAGATTTCTTCCACCAAGGTGCAGTATAACACCTGGCATTTACTAACACACAGAAAATTACCTTTCTGCTTTGTAGAGTATGTTTGTCTAGAAATAGCAAGCTCAGTAGCAGGACCATGAGATCCAACTGTTTACCCAGTCCTAAAAATATTCTCCCCTTCTCATAAAATGAATTTAAATCTTGTGAAATGCTAGGGAATGCCAATGTAAAAGAGCAAGAATGTTTATTCATCTTCAGGTGCAACAGCAAAACAGCATAGTTCCACATCTGCATAGCAAATAGAGGATCCTTCTAGCTGAATGAGGCAGCTTAGTATCACTTTTTCCACGATTATCCAATTGATAGATTGTCCAATGAGGACATTGCCAAGTGAGCCAAATGTATGTTTTGGGGGTATCTGCCTTCATCAAGTAGGTGATGACTGCCAGCCATAACTGGCTCAATTCAGTGAACTCCAGGGGAATATTTTATACTTTTTGACGCAAAGATCTCTTTATGACACCAAATGTTTTCAAGGAACCCAAATGACGTCATCCTGAAATATCTCCAGTCACTGAGCTGTATACACTCTTCTATCTAGTGGAAAATACTGACCATGCAACAGTTTGCAGCTTTAACCCCCGCCTTTGAAGTAACTGCAGGAACTAGAAACTTGTCTCTGGATGTCTAATCTGCTGTTTGTATTGATTGATTTGCCTTCTACTACAGTTTTATAAACATCTATTTCTCAGTCACCCTCTCTGCTACTAAAATTTCATAGAATATAGAAAGACAGCCTTGGAGTTTCACGAGCTGTAGTCACCACACACAGAGTAGAAGTTTGCTAGCCTGGTCTGAGATGTTAGTGCAACCCAGAGAGTGCCCACACTCAACAAAAAGAGGCTATGTCAGCTGGGATAACTGAAAATCAAACTGAGGCTTATCTACTGTGGCGAATAAATATCTACCTTAACATCTTCTTCCTGTTCTTGGAACTTATAAGCTCCATAGAAACAGATGAGAAACTGGCCTCAATTTCTTTCCGCATTATTTTGCAGGACAATGATACAGGCTCATTCTGCTGTATTAGGAGCTGATGGTTGTTAGGTAAGAATTAGAAAGGAAACCCCAGAGATACTGTTTATCAAGCATAAGGGGGGAAACTTGAACCAGCAGCAACAATAATCTTTCTTTCCTACATTAGCATTTGCATTTTTATCTCTGGCAGATTTTGACAGAAAACATGTTACTATTTTCTGAGAATTGCCCTTTTTTTTTTTTTTTTTTTCCCCCCGAACTGGCTTAAAGTGAACCCAGTATCTTTCATGATGATTCCTTTCTGCCTGGCCAACAGTAATTCTAACCAACCCATTCTGTGGTCAGGAAATAATGAAATCCAGGAAGTGCTGTCAGGGTTATACAAATTCTTATTTTCCTTCCAGATATTAAGAAGGAATCAGCTATCTCAAAAGATTTTCTTTCTGGGCTCACAGAGAAAAGAGTGTGATGGATTTTAACTTTTCAAGTTGTTTTTTGTTTGGTTGGTTTTTTTTCTTATCTATACTCAAAAGCAGTTAAGAGACTGACCATGGGGGAAAAATCTGAAACAACCACATGATATCCTAATGACAGGTAGTAAAAAGAGCAGGAGATTAATAGAAAGGGCTCACCTCTGGTTTATGCCTTTTCAGTTTCCTCTAATGAGGTACAATGTTGGGTAACTGGTGTCATGTGTCATGTCACAATGCATCATATTCATATGAGGGTCTGTCATGTCACAGAGAGTAATAGGAGATGACAGACACAATAAGAGACTGACAGCCTAGAAATCTTTTTTCAAAATTTTTATGTCTAAAGATTTAAAATATATAAAAGATGCTATTGGTAAGTTAAAATGATGAGGAGGAGAGAAGAGGGTAGGAATGAAAAATAACATTTACACGATAGAAAGCAGGGCAGGGCAAAAGGCCGCATCTCAGAAGCATCACTCAGAAAGTCAGGGAAGCTAGATCCCTGCCAACTCAACCTGCAGGATTAGTTTAGTAGTTTATTAGTTTAGTAATACCATTGGAACTGCTCAGAATTTTAACCCTAACTGTTGGAACTATTTAAAGGAGGTTCTAATTCAATACATCGCTGTTTTTGTTCAGCCCCCACGCTGGAAATGTGGATTCAGGTTTCTAATTCCCTGCAAGTTGAGGTCTCAAAATCCCTCTCTGGACAAAAAGATTTTGTGCTTCCCTGTGCCAAGTCATTCCTTGCCCCAGGAGCAGCTGTGGGGGAGGAAGGGTGTAGAGTCATCCTTCTACACCTACCCAAGGACCTGGGCCAGGCAAAGGACTCAACCAATGCAACCTGAGGCATGTTCACACCTAGCACTTATTGCGGTTTCTGCATATCCTGCATTAATTGATCTGCAGCCCCTATTGAATGAGTAGTGTGCACACAAGTATTATCAACTGCTAAGTTGTGCCATGACACATTGCTGTGTTTCAACATAGGTGCTAAGGAAATACGGTCAGGTGCCGCAGTGTGCATTGTGCTGTTCTATGATGGCCTGCAGGGAGATAAACATAAGCTGCGTAACTGATCTATATATCTTCAATTATTCCCCCAGTTTCATCCCACCACACATCTATTCGTTGAGAACAGCCAATGCCATTTTCCATGTGGTAGCATGGTGCAGACATTGCTGAGCTTTGTGGTCCTCATGGTGATGAGTACAGACATGCGTGGGTTAGCATAACTACCCTCAGGTTATGACTTCATGGCTCAGGACACCTCTGTCAATTCCTTAGATCAAGCACATGTTCCTCTGGGAATTTCTCTTTAGCGTGGGGGGATCCCCCACTTCAGAGCCAAGCCAAGATACTCCTCTCTCAAGGCAGGATGCTGTTGCTGATGTGCAGGGCCACAGTGATGGAGCAGCCACCACATGGCTACACACAGCCATCCTTGCCTGGAGACTTGTCATACCACTCGCAGCATAGCTGTTACTTCAGCTGTTTGGAGAGGACTAGCTTACTGTCCCCGTAAAGACCTCTCACAGAGTATTTGGATGGAAGCAAGGAGATTTTGCCATACCTAGTGGTACCCAGAGGGCTGAAGAACACATTAGGGAGTCTGATATTAAAGCTGATGGGTGGTAAGAAGTAGATGCCTCTCGTTGCAATGTCTTGATTTGCTTTGCAGAGCTTTGGTAAACCTAGGAGTGAGACTTCCTGCGTGTCCAAGAAGGAAGGCTGGAGGAGGTGTTGTGCACCTAGAAAGAAGGCTTCCATAATGTTACCACTGCTTAGAGCATACCGGTGGGGATATGTTGTGCTGCTCTAATTGATGATGGTTGAAAACTGTGCATGTTCCTTTATTTTTGACTTTAATCACACACAGAATCACAGAATAGTAAGGGCTGGAAAGGACCTCAAGATCATCGAGTTCCAACCCCCCGGCCATGGGCAGGGACACCTCACACTAAACCATGCCATCCAAGGCCTGCTTTTTATATTGTAAGTTCAACGGTGCACATATTAAAGTTCATGTAGGGATTTTTGTTTACTCTGCCACAGATTTTATTGCACTAAAAGCTGGTGTTTTAATGAACTGCTTAGGGTGTGGAACCATAATTGCGAAGACGTTTTCAAAGGTGTTTTAACTATAAATAAAACTAAATGTTTCAAGCAGTAGAAAATATGAGAAACAAATAACAAGGCAAAGTTGAAAACTCTACCATCTTTATACTAAAGATTTCGTCATGATTATTTTTGTTTTAAGCTACACATTGCAGAGAAGCAAACACTTTCAAGGTTAAAATTATGTCTGTGCAGGATGCTCAGGAATGTCCTCTGTTTCTTAGGGCTTGGGGATAATGGGGAAAAGACCTGTCTCTTCTGGAAGAGGGAGTGAAATCCAGCTCAACCATACTCAAAATCGCATATTTTTTTTTTTTGGTTACAGTGTGCAGCTAGCATATAGTCTGTTCCTAGTCACTGTGGCAAGAAAGGTTTATCCTACTCTCTGGAGGCATCCAAACAGCGGATGGAGCACAAGGAATTTGTGACAAAGAACTTGATTGAACGTGAAGAAGCAACACAGGTTCTGTCTTAACACAGAAATTTTAGTCTGGACAAAGGGGACATTGTCTTTTCGTTTCCCCACCAGCATCTGTGGTATGGTGGGTGCTAACACTGATTTAATACCTGTCTCCATCCCCAACCAGATGAAAGGGGACTCAAGAGATGACATGCCCAAGGAATTTGCCTGCAAATTCCATGGGCAGCTCACACAATGGTGGGAGAGGCAGCTGAGCCACCAGGGAGGGTGCCTGGGGAGGATAACACCTCTGATCTAAGAGCCGTATGTGTGTGGGTGCTGCAGAAAGCCAGGTTATTTGAGCATCTTTGCCTTAAACACTCTGTTTGCACTACTCTGCAGTAACCTAGAGGAGCAGGGTGGGTGGTTGTGAATTTATTTAAAATCCTTTAAAACACATTTGGAAGAAAGAGGGGAAATATTTTTGTGGAATAGTCAGGTCTCATAACTGCCACATTAGCTCAAAGCTGAGGGAATTTGTGAAGCTTTGAGACTCAGAAATTATCTCAATGCTTTTACTTTCCTGTACCTATTGCTACAATAGAAGTTTTTTCCTTTAAAGCTCCTAACCAATCTGTATGGTGCCATTATTTTTGCTAATAGTAGAGTAGTTGAAAAACAGAACAAGGAAGACATAGTCCAAAAACTGTCATCAAGGGTGTATAACCGTGAGTGGTTGCTGACATTGCAAACTCACTCTATGAGTCTATCACCTATGGTATGATAGTTTAGAGAAGAAATAGATGGAGAATATATGTACTCTCTGCATTTTGAGCTGCACGTATTGAAAGCACAGCAGCTAGTAAGAAGCTAAATCAACATGGCAGCATGCTGGCTGTTTCCTGGAATAAGATGTTCTTGTCCTCTGCAGCTATAATGCATCAATATAATACTATGGATCAATAGCTCAGGCCTGTAACTATAGATCTAGTTAAGGCAGTATTTGTATTAAACACTTTACTATTATTAAAGTTTACTATTGCTGCTTTAAACTCAGGCAAACTTCTACCACTCTGCTCTTTATGTCAGCTGAACTCTCCATGACCTGTAGCCTCATTAACTCCTTTTCATATTTCCCATGGCACTGAAAAAAAGCTGTCTTGTTCTATGGTATGACTAACCATTCTTGGTATGTATTTTCCTGGTTTATGTATTTGTTTATCACTCTAAGGAAAACCTAAAACCATTCTTCTTCTGTTTGTTGTCATCAGTGTTATTGTGTTTTCTTCCCCTTCTGCTTACAAAATAAGCAGATGGAAATCAGGAAGCAGTCAGAATTTTTGTAGTCAATACATGGGTGTACATTTTAGTAAATAATCCTTCTGTCAAGTGAAATTGTCCCTTTCTTGGTTGGTGTGGCATTTGTATTGGAAAATACAAGATATGAGAATATGATAACTTTGAGAACTTTTTTTGCTAATTACTAGTGATCTTTTCTGTTTAACAAACTGAGTCTGATTGCCCCCTCTTCTGTCTGTTTACAATTGATTTTTAATAGTCTACAAAATGTATAGTAGTGCATAGTCAGCTGTAAAGCTTGTGTTCATTTTTAATTCAGGTAATGCCTCTGGCTGACACTTCAGATGTTCATGGGGGATTTCTGAGCTTCTGCAAGCCATAAAGTTAGTCAGGTCAACAAAAACCTGGGATTACTGTTTTCAAGAATTTGCTACACAAAGGCTTTAGCAGCTGAGTAACATCTCCTGAGAGTGTCCCTGGCACAGCAAAGGATGCGCTGACAGCCTGCTAGGGTGCTGTAAGTACTTAATAAAGCATTGCAGAACAGTGGTGATAACTTAGATTTGGCCGCAGAAAGTAATGCCTTCACATCTGTTTTGTGGAGGACACCTCACAACTCCAAAGCAACCACCACCAGCACCATCGACTTCAGAAGTCCAGGCCTCTGGTGAAAAAGGTTTTCTGATGATCAGCTGCCTCAACAGAGCAAATATAATGCTCAGTGTTTCATCTAGGGGGCAAAACCTATCCATCTATTGCAGCTTTTTGGAAGACACAGCATGTCAGAAAGACCTGCAACTGTAAATTCTGCTCACGTGTTCAGGCTCACTAGGATCAGGTACTTCTACAGGACCCTCTTGTTTGGATGGGTAAGGATCCCACTTTAATTCTTCAGAGAAAATATGCTCCTTTCAGAATATGAAATTGCTGACACTTTTTTGATGATGGAAGGTAGCTCTGGAAGAGCATTTCCTTTACAAGGAGAAACAGTAGTTTCCTTTCTTTGGGCCGAAAGAAGAGAAAAAGTTTACTTGTATGGAGAAGTGAGCAAATCGTTTGCTAACTGAGATTTTAATCCCATATATTTGATGTGTATGGGTCTGCAGAATGATGTGTAATTAGCTGAGAAAAAGTTATCCCTCCAAGGCAAATCTGTGGTCCTTGATGCATTTCTTCACTTGCTTCCCTGTTGTCCATTTGCATGGAAGGTTTGTTTTGGCAGACAGTGGGTGGTGTAGACCATCATGACGTCCTTAGCCCTTACACCTCTATTGTCTTGTCAATGGTTGTGAGAGAAGCAAAACCAGCCACAAGTTTGATCTATGCATTTGCCTCTGAACTCTGGGGCACACAGTACTGTAATAAATACCTCACACAGCTCAAGAAAACTGTCACGCCACAGAAATGCACATCAGGAAGACTACTTGTTCTAGCAGGAATTTTCCAATGAAACTGAGAAATACTATCAGCAGAATCGGCTTGCAGCACTGCTTCTCTCCAACTAGAGCTGCAAACCATGCCCAAGGGGACCTGGACATCAGAGCCACTGAACAATGGGTTGGTCTTGAGGGGAAGATTCTTCACCTGGTCACCCTTCCCCAGAAGCATTTCTGTAAATAGAAATTGTTAGAAATTGATAGATATTGTTTTGGGTATTTTGTCACTGTTCAGACAAGAAAGAAAATACAAATCAATCAGAGAAAGTGATTTACAAAGACATAGATATTTATGTCTTTGTTCCTGCTTTGGATTGATTAGACTGCAGAAGTCACTGATCTAAAGCACAATAACTATTTAAGAAAAAATAAGGTTTTTGATTGATTTTCCTTTTTTCTCTCTTCTAATATTCTGGCTAAAATATGTTAAAGCTAATTATCTTAACTTACCTGTACCAAAACTGGGGAAATATATATTATTTCAAGGATTTCAAACCGTCCAGAGTTTATTCTTGGATTCTGCCCTGGTATAAACATTTTGTATAATTTTATAGAGCCAGAGACAGCACCTTTCTCTTCTCTTTTTAGACATGAAGTATACATTCATTCAATTAAACGTTAGACCAGATCTTTCAGTATTGCAATTCAATATACTTTCACCAAGGCTATAATGGTTTATTCCAGTACAGTATCTAATACATTGCAGAGTCATCTTTGAGACAAATCTGTCTGCACTATACTTTTGTTAAGATGACACTTGGAGTTTAAAGAAGGCAGAAGAGCATTGCATTAATTAATGCTTTGCAACATATTATAGATCTTATTCTAGAGGGTGTTCGGCCTGATCAGTCTGCTCTTGTCTGCCAAATATGAATCACTGCTCCTTCATGGAAGTGCTTGTGAGAGCCAAGAGTTGTGTATGTTGCAATGAAGAATAAACTCCATCTTTGACACTTTTATAAATTCCCTCTCCATGCCATAGCACCTAAACACTTTAAGTATCTTTATCCTTGCCAACATCCCAGAAGGTAGGAAAGCGTTTACTTTATTGTGAAGAACTGAGGAGTGGTGATAGCAAGGAAATATTAATGAAATCTAGGATGGAGAGCAATTAAATGCATGTCTCCTGAGCATGTTTCAGAGCCAGGTACTCTCTCCTAATTATCCTAACATTCTTAATGGGTCACACTGTTTTTAGGAGCAAACGTGCAGTAACTTTATATGATCCATCTGCTTTTTATGGGAAGAAAGAGCTTCATAAATAGTGTGTATTCACAACATTTATCTGTGGCTTTTTTGCAGGTGGGGGAAATATTTGTTTAAATGAGATTCAGAGTAGTGGTGGAGGCTATGAATATTGACTTTGCCAACAGTTCATGAAGAGGAACTGCAGTTGAAAAATGCAGATTTTTCTCCATGGTCTCCGAATTATCTAACTCAAGAGAATTCATTTGAATCATTTACATTTCTAACAATCTATGTTGAAGCAGGTGCAGACCTTATCCCTTTGTGGAGAATCCTCCTGCTAGGAGAAAAACAAAGCAGTGTTAGCATTTCCAGCAGCTTTCCTACTGCTGCCTGGCAGAGGGTAAGCAGAGCAGCTTTCCATTCACTGGTGGTCTGTTGAGCTGCACCCTCCAACAGTAGAGGATCTGTGCTTTGGCTCTTCCTCTCTCCTGTCACGTTTTGAGTAATACTGCCTATTACCAAGTCTTCCTACTCAGTTGTTGGCAGCTTGCTCTCGTGTTGCTGCAATTGATCTTTGGAGCAGAACCTCAATCTGAGGCCCTTTTATTGTAATGTAGTTCCTACTTTATAACTACACTCTTATGAGAAAAGGGAGGGAGAAAGAGAGAGAAAAGGAAAAGCTTTGTGCAACTCAGGCAAATTCTGATCAAGAAATAGTGAATACACAGGCATATTAACTGTGAATTAAACATGGAAGCTATGTTGATACAGTAAGACTGTATCTTGACATGAACTATATATTCTGTTTCTCTCTTATGCAATAATAGCTTACCAGTCTATTTTAAAGAATTTCAAGGGGAAACAAGTCACAGTTACATTGCAGAAATAAATCAAGTTTATCTCCCCTGGAAATTGCAGTGTATAGATAACACATGCTCTTTCAAGATGACTTCCCTTGCAAATACAAGAGTTCTGCACCACCAAGGAAGAAGATGATTCTCTCCCTCCCCTTATCTGAGTGGGCTAATTGAGTCACAACAGTGATTTCAGCTACTGAAAAAGTAGTCGTGTCATTATTCTGTATGCAAAGGCATTTTTTTTCCAGAATTTGGCATATATGTCCAAGGAGGTGATTCTCACTGCTACTTTCACTCGAACACATAGAATCATAGAATAGTTAGGGTTGGATTCCAGGGCCCCACCACCCTCACAGTAAAGAATTTCTTCCTCAGATCCAATCTAAACCTCCCCTGTTTAAGTTTAAACCCATTACCCCTTGTCCTCTCACTACAGTCTCTCATGAAGAGTCCCTCCCCAGCATCCCTATAGGCCTCCTTCAGGTATTGGAAGGCTGCTATGAGGTCTCCACGCAGCCTTCTCTTCTCCAGGCTGAACAGCCCCAACTTTCTCAGCCTATCTTCATACGAGAGGTGCTCCAGTCCCCTGATCATCCTTGTGGCCCTCCTTTGGACTTGTTCCAACAGTTCCATGTCCTTTTTATGTTGAGGACACCAGAAGTGCACACAATACTCCAAGTGAGGTCTCATGAGAGCAGAGTAGAGGGGCAGGATCTCTTCCTTCGACATGCTGGTCACACTCCTTTTGATGCAGCCCAGGATATGGTTGGCTTTCTGGGCTTCGAGTGCACACTGCCGGCTCATGTTAGTTTTCTCATCAACCAACACACACAGAATCACAGAATCACAGAATAGTAAGGGCTGGAAAGGACCTCAGGATCATCGAGTTCCAACCCCCCCGCCATGGGCAGGGACACCTCACACTAAACCATGCCATCCAAGGCTATGTCCAACCCCACCTTGAACGCTGCCAGGGATGAAGCATTCACAACTTCCCTGGCCAACCCATTCCAGGGCCCCACCACCCTCACAGTAAAGAATTTCTTCCTCAGATTCAATCTAAACTTCCCCTGTTTAAGTTTAAACCCATTACCCCTTGTCCTCTCACCACAGTCCCGAATGAAGAGTCCCTCCCCAGCATCCCTATAGGCCCCCTTCAGGTATTGGAAGGCTGCTATGAGGTCTCCACGCAGCCTTCTCTTCCCCAAGTCCTTCTCTGCAGGGCTGCTCTGAATCTGTTCTCTGTCCATCCTGCAGTTTTGCCTGGGATTGCTCTGACCCAGGTGTAGGACCTTACACTTGTCATGGTTAAACTTCATCAGGTTGGCCTAGATAACTTCATTCTTTGACTTTTCCCAAATAAAGTCCATCCACCAGCTCCCCCCTTCGTCTTTGAAATATAATTTTTGTCCCCTCATCGAGTCCTTGCCTGCCAGTGTCCCACAAAGCCAGTCCTGGGCTTATATCAGCTTTATAAAATAACTCCAGAACTTCAAAGGACCCTCCTTCAAAAACATATGAAGTCCTTTTGAGACCAGGATCTCCCTTTCCTACTTGCTCTTTGCACTGCAGGGTGAAGGATAACTTCAATCCCACACCACCCTTAGCATCCTGGCTCTTGGTAATGCAGCACTGCAGCTGCCCTACAGGCTCTGGTGAGAGGCAGGTGTTCAGCTCTATGCTCACTAAGTGGACCCCAGTCTGAGCTGGATCCTTTGGTTCTGCTTGCTTCTTGTCTTCACCTTTGCTACAAGGCAAATGCTGTGTCTCAAGAGACCATCATAAAGGAAAAAACAAATTACTGTGGACATGACAGCTGAAGAGAGACAAAAGTTTCCTAGAGTTTCTGTAGGCTCCTGGGAGATATTTATCATTCCCCTCTCCTGCTCCCATAAGAGAGGCAATTCCTACTGTTTGCATTGTCATATACCTGTTCCGTCATCTCCTTTTCCATGTAGAATTGTCCTGACCTATTAACTCTCTCTCATTTCCATGTGATCCTTCTCAATATCTTTCCCAGCGTTAGAATATACTTTCCCAAAGATGTTAACTAAAATTACCAGTAGTGCTCAAGATGCAGGCACGCCATGGAGCTGTATAATGTTACATGCTATCTATCTGCTTTATTTTCAGTTCCTTCCCTAGTAATTCCCAATGTACTATTTGCTGCTTCTCTGCTATGGAGCCGACTTTTCAAAGCACTATCCATAATGACTCCCAGATCTCTTGCTAGATTTGTAACAGCTAATTCCCCTACCTAATAGCTAATTTAGAGTTCATCACTGTGAAAATAGTCATATAGTTGGTTTATTATCCTTCTTGTGCCTTACTTGCTTTTATTGACATTTCATTTGTGATTTTGACTGAATTTCATCTGTGATTTTATCTCCTTATCACTCAGTACTGTGAGATCCTTCCACTGCTGTTTGCAGTCAATTGCACATTTCACTTTCCCAAATAATTCTGTGCCTTTTTAATATTTTTGTCCAGATGACCTTTGACAATTTTGAAATGCACATATTCCAATTTATATCTTGTGGGACTGCTCTGGTAACATTCATCCGTCATGAAACACCATATTTTATCCTTGCTCTTTTTTTTTTCCTGTTTTTCAGCCAGCTATTTATCCATGCCAGGACAAAGGGATTTTTTTCATTAGCTCAGTTTATTTAAATGCTTGATGAGGGACTCTCCCAACAGATTCTATCTATCTTTCCAGATGTCCTGGAGCTGTATCTAGTAAATAGATGCCCTGTGGCATGTGGGTCAAGTACCTGGGACTCCTTGATCTCTGAAGATATGTAATGGTTGAAAAACACCATGAGCTGTCATGGGGAAGACTCTCTGGATTCTCAATATCATGATGACATTGCAGCGTCACAGTGCCACCATACAATGCAACAAAGAGGTCCACAGGGATTAGATCCTGGTATTTCTCCATCCCCAGGCACTCATCCACACACTGTGGAGAACTGAATGTGGAGCTCACACCTGGCTTTTGGAGCAGGGTGCCAGAAAAGATTTGAATTATGTTTTCAATGTGGCTGGTGTATTGGAGAGTGCCGCTGTTAGAGCAAGCATAAGTAAGTCTAAGTCTTCATTTGTTGGACTGAGGATTCACTGAGCTCCTGAATCCTTTTGTTCAATATATGAGAGCAGGATAGAGGTAAGTTGTTCAGATTCATGGGTAAAAAATAACTTCCTAAGTTTCTGTGTTGTATTCAAGTACAAGTAAATATGTGACTCTGAATCTTCATTTCAGAGCTGTTGTGGTTTAAGGTATAAATCACGCAGTTTGCTCACTCACTCCCCTCTCTTTCTTCCCCCCCCACTCTGGGGGGTGGGGAATGGGGAGAAGAATCGAAAGAATGTAACTCCCATGGGTTGAGATAAGAACAGTCCAGTAACTAAGGTATAACACAAACCACTGCTGCTACCACCAATAATAAAAATGACCAGGGAAATACAAGGGAAGAGGATTCAGCTGCTCACCACCCAACGACCGAGCCATGAACTCAACTCTTCTGGGTTCCTGCTCTCTGTTTTTCCATCCTGGGCATGATGTACTGTGGCATGGAATATCTCTTTGGTCAGTTTGGGTCAGGTGTCCTGTCTCTGCTTCCTCCCAGCTTCCCCTCCTCCCTGGCAGAGCATAAGATTGGGAAAGTCCTTGGTCAAATCAAACATCCTAAGCCATAACTGAAAACATCGGTGTTATCAGCGTTGTTCACAGGCCGAAAGTCAAAAACACAGTGCTGCACCAGCTACTAAGAAGGAGAAAAATGACTGCTGCTGCTGAACCCATGACAAGAGCATACGAAAATTTCTACAGCTATGTTATCAACGTATTTTCCTTGTGCAAATGATATATTTTATTTTCCTTCTACTATGAATTAACAGCCTAACTTAGCCTTTTCTGAATTCTCTGTGGCTTCCATATAAGACTCAACTGTACAAAAATCAACACAACTTTGAAGGAAGATAAATTATTGCATGTGTTGGAACCAAGTGGAAGGCAATATGAATTACACATTCCAGTTGCTTTGGACCTCTTTGAATCTCTGCATCACATTGCAGAAACAGCAAGTTTTAAATCTGGGCAGGATTATTTTATTATTTTACCATCTATTAGATATTCCCTCTCAGTACAACTGCTAAATTATTGTCCCTTTTTCGAAGCAAAAAAGTATTTAATTCAAAAGTTGGCATATTAATAAAATTCATCCCAAACATAGTCTTTCGCCCTGCCTCAGCTTGTCATCCATATAAGGTCTCATAACTATAAACATATTTAAATGTTTAAGTGAAACAGGACAATAAAGGACATTTGCCCAACATTCTAGGGCATATGAACCCAAATACGGGACTTCTGGAGAGAAAAAAAAAGGATTATATTTCACTTAACTTGACCTTTTAAGCTGCCAGACTTCTTGTATGTAAAGCATCTTCAAATGGGGGAGCTATTTTCATTGTGCTTTTCTAACATGTGCAATGTTTTAAGTGAGGTCCTAGATGAAGGACTGGGACAAGTAAATATCTACAGCTCAATCGAAGTGCAACAACATACCACATCTTCACAAAAACGTCCAAAAATGATCTTAGATTAGTTTCGACTTCCCAAACCATTTTGATTAATTATAATTGCTAGCAAGGAAACCTCCCTTCTAGACAAAATGCAGCTGCATGTTCTGGCCTGGTAACCTTTTCTCTAAATGTACTGGTACAGCTCAGAAATAGCCCTTCCTTGAAATGGCATAGTTTTCCACAGCTCTTTTCCCTCTGGGATCAGTGGGGTCAAAAGTGGTTGCGGATGTACTGAAAATGTTATTAATTTATTTTCCGAAGAGAAAAAGTGGTCAGTGATGCCAGGATATGACTTCATTAATGTTTTTTTCCGTGTGCCTTTAGAGACATGTGCCCAAATGATGTTCTACACACTCACCTTCTGAATTTTGTCGTGAAAGCAACTTAAGTATTAAGGATGAATAATAGTGTCAGTAGGAAAAAACATGCTTTGGCTATTTGTGCACTGGGCCCAGCTGTACATCCAGTGGAGGCAATGGGAAACCTTCCATAAACACGGAGGCAAGCAGCTCAAGACTCAGCGTAATTCCTAATACCAAAGTGAATTAAATACTACCTAGTATTAGTAATAAAGAAACATGTGGCTCTTGGGGAAAATTCCCAATGCCCTTCTGTTAATTTACAGGCCTCTCATCACCAGGAAACTGATCAGAGAGAGGTGCTCATCTGGAGTTTCAGTGGCTGCCTGAAGCAGCTATTGGTTTCTGAGAAACATTGGATGAAGATATTTTGTACACGAAGATGGGAGATAATTTTCATGGGCTTTAATTTGTCTGCACCTGTGTTTTGATGTATCTATATAACTATCTCAGAATCAAACTGAACTGCTGGAAAATTGAACCTAAATCTCTTGAGTTCAATTCCTTACCTAAGAGGGTAGTTTTCATTGCTTCACTGAGAACTGTGTCCTCTGCTTTTAACTCCACATACCAATTTCTTCTCATACAGGTTTCTTGCTTGAGTCCTATGCCTGACATAACTTAGTTCTCCATTCACACACTTCTTCAGCTGATGTATACTGGCATGTACTCTAAACAGCAGCACAAATATATGTATACAACATTGGTGGCTATACGGGTAATTAACACTTGCAATTATGCTGCATTTTATGCTATGGGAGCATATAGAGGACCTGACCTGCCGTTGGCATGCAGTGCATGAAGAAAAGCGAGAGTAGGACAAACAGGGCTTTTGGCTTCAGGAAGGGTGGACTACTCTGGGTCTCAGGTTATGCATCAACCACCACAGGTTTCCTTTTTTCTTTTTCCAGCTGTCTCTATTCTCCTCTATCGCTTTGCTACTTCTGAAGAGTTTAGAAGTTGCTAAAATAAGAGGAGAAACAAAAAAGACTTTTGTTGAGAATACCCTTGGAAATAGTAGCTGGGGAAAAAAAATTGTCTAAAAATGTGTTCCAGCTGTCTCGCTTTTGACCAAGTTAAAAGCTGCCCTGAGTCCCAGAGACCTTTCTCTTTTTAGTCACACAGAGTACCAACAACTGTGCTGAAACTATTTGTATGAATTAAGGCAATAGGGAGTTATCTCAGGCTCAACATAAAGCTGTACTTTAACATGTTGCACTTCATAACTTTCAACTTGTGTAACTTTAAACAGCTGGGTAACTTGGGTAACTATATACAGATTAATATAAACTCACAATCTTGGTGAAGAGACTTCACGCTTCCAGTCCTGTGCAATACTTTTGCCTTCAGCTTCCTGTCTTGCTGATTTCTAATTCCTTCCCACATTTTATTAAAAGCCTGCTTTCCCCCTTCACCATTGCTTATAGCTTTTAATTTCTTTCTATTATTTAATGCTGTAATAGTTGAATTTTGCTAGATGTTGCAAATCATACAGCATAAAACTTTCTGTGAAGTCTGGACTAATAATTTATTGTCATCCTCAGGGATACTTGTGGTTTTCCTTCTCATAAATTAATAAAACTTTTTTTTCCCAGTCCTTTCATGTAAAAGGAAACAGCCTTTTGCAGATAAGACCTGGGAAATTAGGGAGACTTGAATTTCTTTCTAAGCCATTGCCTCGCTCTGACCCTAGATCAGTCATCTTAACATTGTGTGCTTCTATTATTCCAGTGGTCAGAAGTGGATTTTAAACCCACATGTATTCAACTCTTCATATGATTGAGATATGTGGATGGAAAACATTAGGCAAGTGCTTTGGGTATACACTAATTTCCTTGTAAAATCTGGTTTATTACAGAAATAAAGGGTCTTTAAAGAATAAAAAAAAAACATTTAAGAAGAGAGTAAAGAAATAAAAAAGGAGTGGAGAAACTTAAGGCCACCCAAATAAATGGAGAGGTGCACCCATATTTCAGCAGTTTTGAAACAGGTTATGAGCGTCAAGTGTATTAAACATAGAATCATAGGATCATAGAATAGTCAAATGTTCTGTATCACAATACCCACAGTCCGCCATTGCTAGAGGATGTACATGATCCCAAACAAATGACCTGGCTGAGTCCTTTCCCTGCACAAATATTCACTGAATCCAAGAAGAGAGAGAAACAACCATGTGCCTCTATTTTCAGGATCAGGACTCTATTTTCCTTCCAACACACTGATTGGAGGAATGCCTCTCTGGAAGAATGTGAGTGTTTAAATATCCCTGAAAGTGGAAATATTGCAATTCAGAGACCCATTGTTTTAATTAGCAAAGTGCTGAAGAGCATGCTGCATCCCACTTTAGCTGATCCATTCTTTGGTTCTTTGTTCAATTCTCTGGATATTCAGCCTATGAACATTGTAAGTATGTGTGTCCTTATCCTTACTTTAAAAGCTTGTTTGTGGTTCATTATGAGCTATTAGGGAGCACACATCAAGCAGTTGCTTTGGCAAGGATACAGGAATTGTTTCACACTCTGGCAGGAAGAATTCTATCCTACTGAACATAAGGTTTCATGACTGGATCTGCTGCTCCCTCCCCCCTCCTGAGCATGCTTACATAAGGAAAGCACCTCTTTGAAGGAGAATATGGCAAATAGAAAGTCTAAAGGGGTCAACTGTAGCTCTAATGTGCAAAGCATTTTTCCCTTACCCCACATTTCAAAAAATAACAGCACAAAAATCACTGCAGCACATCAGAAACTCAAAAACTGGAGAGAAGTGTAGGCATTAGGGTGTTCTGAAGTAAAGGTGTTGCCAGCAACCTCTGGGCTTGGGAAAAGGGCTGGATGAAAAACATTACAGGTACAATGTCAGGAAGCTTACGTGTGGAGTTTCTAAGTTAGGCTTTTGCAGGCAGGATCTCACATAATAAGGTGCTTCTCAGGCTCACAGTGGGCAGAGATAAATGTAAACCAACATGAGCTCTAAGATAAGCAGAAGCAGTTGTCACAGTTCCTACATGCTCCTTCATGTCTTCCAAAATAGACAAAGTCCAGAAGGCATAGATTTTTGTCAGAGAGCTACCGTAAAAACTTATGAGCTTTGGCTCTACTAACTGCAACTTTTTTGGCCAATATACCCTACTCAGAGTACAGATACCTTCCAGATCTTGCTGTATTTCCCCAAATGATTTGCTTTCTTAGTTATTCTCCCTGAGTTCCAAGCAGAGGCTGTAGTTTCCCCCTCTGAAGGTGGTATGATGTGAAAGACTAGCCTGGCAAGGCAGAAAACACCATGCACCCTTCCAAATCATAAAATCATACCGCAGAAAATAGTAAAAATGTATTAAGTAGCTCTGGTATAAGTTCTTGATAGTGAGTTTCCTGAGGGCAGATGCACTGTCAGTGCTATATGTAGGTCTGGCAATCAGCCCAGGAGAGAACTGATTCTCTGTTGGGATCCTCTAGCAAAGCAGTAACTTCTTGAAAGGAACCAGACCATAACACTCCTGCTCCTAGAAAGTGTTCATCTCAATCCTGTTGGCTGAGGAGCAGGCTGAGGATGTGGGGAATGCTGTTTGAGACACCCGTTGCATCACCAGCAATGAGACTGCAGATGTGCAGGGATACAACTCCCAGTTGGAGCTGCCCTCTGAAAGAGGTTTCTCCTGAAGGGAGAAAAAGGGGGATGGGAGCAAGGTCTTTGCTGCTGGCCAGTGATGTGCTGTGATTGTAGAGGTCACATCTTCTGCTGGAGGAGTTGAGCTGGCTGGTAGTGTCAAAACTTTGGCTGTTACTGCAGTGGTGGTTTCTGTGCACTGCTTCCCTGCCTGTGGAGCAGTGGTAGTAGTAGCTCCTACTTCAGAAAACTGCCTTAGCTAGGGGACCCCCACCTGCTATAGCTCGGACAACCGCATAATGTAATAAATGCAGGTAATAGTAAGCAACTTTTTAAAGTCCGCAGACTTTGACTGAAATTCACTTAAGCCAGTTCCTGTTAAGTTCAGCCAGATTTGAAGAAGGCACTACAATATCATCTTTAAACCCATAAGAAAGTCATTTCAGCCCTAATGTTGTTACAGACACAACAGAAAAAGGCACTAATGCCTTCAAAAGCTCCCAGGTAATTTACAGATGCTGCAACCAAGGCAAAGAGACGAGCACTGAGAGACAAATCTGATAACTTGATGCAATACAGGTTTGTATCTGTTAATCCAGCATTCACGAACTGCTGCACTTTGTCAGGGATGACTTCTGTGCAAAACCAGTCTGCTGCACTCCCTTTTTTCTTTGCACTGGAAAATGCTGCAAAATCTACACACAATTCCCTCCACATGCAGGTGATTTCTGTGACCAATTCAAACTTCATCTAAAATTTGTGGCTACATCTCAAATGTAGAATTAGTTTAAATTGATCTAATCTCCCCTTTGCACAGCTTCTGGTCATTTTGAGATGCTCTGTTCTGGGAAGTGATGGAAAGGAGGCTTGATCCCTGTCCTGGTGCATCCTGGCAGCTGGAAAAAGGGGATTTTGAAGGAGGGCAGTATCTAGTCAGGGTCAGGCACTCCAGAGTATTTTGGCATGGCAAATATCTTGTTCAAATTAAGAAAACCCCACAACCCAAACATCAAGGAGCTTACCAACAGAATAAAAGACTCAAATCTGCTTGAAGAGGTGTGTTTAGATGAAGTCCTGTATCACACTGGTAATTACACAGACCATGTTCCCACAGTAATTCACTGCCAGGTGAGAAATCCCATGTAAAATAATTGTACTTAGAATAGAATCATAGAATAGTTAGGGTTGGAAAGGACCTTAAGATCATCTAGTTCCAACCCCCCTGCCATGGGCAGGGACACCTCCCACTAAACCATGCCATCCAAGGCTATGGCCAACCCCACCTTGAATGCTGCCATGGATGAAGCATTCACAACTTCCGTGGGCAACCTATTCCAGGGCCTCACCACCCTTACAGTAAAGAATTTCTTCCTTACATCCAATCTAAACTTCCCCTGTTTAAGTTTAAACCCGTTACCCCTTGTCCTGTCACTACAGTCCCTAATGAAGAGTCCCTCCCCAGCATCCCTATAGGCCCCCTTCAGATATTGGAAGGCTTCTATGAGGTCTTCATGCAGCCTTCTCTTCTCCAGGCTGAACAGCCCCAATTTGCTCAGCCTAAGCCCCAATTTTCTCAGCCTAAGCCCCAATTAAACCCACATACTTATTTAAGGCAAGGCAGCAGTAGCAAATGCTTCCTCCTTCTGGCTCAGAGAGCCAAACTGCTCTCTACTGGGGAGAAAAATGTAGATCAAACCCAAGGGAGCCAGAGATCCAGATATGTAAACCTAGTCGAGTAATGATTGGGGATTAAGACCAATTGCAGACTTGAAACAGCTATGCATAGAAAACATGCATAAATATTTTAAATATGTGTGCAGACCTAATAGAGTAAAGCCAGAAATTAGATACTAGGGGAAAGGTGTGGGCTGCAGGTAAATAGGCTTATCAGGAGATTGTCTGCCAAACCACACCAATCCTTGTTTACAGTAAACAGCCAGCACTTAGTATTCAAGTCATTCAATTGGCAAGAAGACCTCTGCTTTCAACCTAGTGGTGGCAGACACCAGAACCTCCCAAGCTGTTGGATGTTTTCTTTCAAATTCTTAATCTTGCCACCCTTTGAACAGAGGAAAACTTCTATAGTAGGCAGAACCTGCTCTCTCCAAATCAGTAATGTTCTTTAGAAACCGCTGCGGAACATACATATTGCTTGTGTTAGTAGAAGCACATAAGGAAGAAAGGAAGAAATACGGCCCTCCTTTTCTGCAGGTTTCCCCGGAAGAGACTTAGGCACAGAATTAACACAGAACATCTCTCAGATAATTTCTTAGATCTATGGAAACGGTCTAGAGAAGTGGGGAAAGCCTCTGTATCTTCAGCTGTTTCATTTAGCAACCCTTGAAAGACAGGAGCAGAAAGTCCACTTTGATACAAGGTATTAGAGTGTGATATTCAGACTCCTTTGAACAGTACATGACAAAATTGTCTATGTGGCCTATGTGGAAATCAGCATTTAGTTTGGCATTTATTTTTCTGCCCAGGCAAGTAGCTGGTTTGTAGGCTCATCTGCTGAGTTTGCACACCAAACAGAAATGCTTATTGGCTGCATACACAACCAATTACCTCTGTGTAGCAGCTCACTTCCCAAAAGAGCCTGCAAGTGATAGGCAGACTGCACTGGAGGAAGCTACTCATCAGTCTGGTTCTACAATCATGGCTATCACATGCACTGTTTCACTGCCATATTTTTCAGCTTTTTTCTTCTTTTGTTCTTCATGTCTCAGTGTTCAGATGCTCACTATCGACTTGATCTTGAGTCATTACATGGAGGCCATCAGGTCTGAACAGAGGAGGTCATCTATTCAAACTACTCACCCAGCTATAAAACTTATCTTTTCACCAAGGTTGCCAAATGGCATACTTTCACAAATGTAATGATACTTAGAGAAATTATACTTCATTGCAATGTGCAATCAAATTCCTGGTGTCTGAAGATTTCAGACCAAAAGCTTTGAAACAGTGCTTGAGCCACTAGGTGCTGCTGTCTGTCACCATCAGTTGAGAAATTGCTGCTCTCTTACTATTACAGGGGGCAAAAGGATGCTAGATGTGATGTAGAAGTGAAAGGTCCTACCCTTCTGTCGTGGTTTAAGCCTCTATAACTCACGCAGTCGCTCTCTCACTTCCCCCTCTCTCTTCCCCCCCACTCCGAGGGGGGGGGGAATGGGGAGAAGAATCGAAAGAATGTAACTCCCATGGGTTGAGATAAGAACAGTCCAGTAACTAAGGTATAACACAAACCACTGCTGCTACCACCAATAATAATAATGACAAGAGAAATACAAGGGAAGAGGATACAACTGCTCACCACCTGATGACCGAGCTGTGAACCAAAAACTCTTCTGGTTTCCTGCTCTCTGTTTTTCCATCCTGGGCATGACGTGCTGTGGTATGGAATAACCTCTTTGGTCAGTTCGGGTCAGGTGTCCTGTCTCTGCTTCCTCTCAGCCTCCCCTCCTCCCTGGCAGAGCATGAGACTCAGGAAGTCCTTGGTCAAACCAAAACATTACCAAGCAGTAACTGAAAACACTGGTGTTATCAGTGCTGTTCCCAGGCCAAAAGTCAAAAACACAGCGCTGCACCAGCTATTAAGAAGGAGAAAAATGACTGCTACTGCTGAACCCAGAACACCTTCCTTTTCAGCTTGTGGAGGCCAGCAGCGGTAACAATAAAAAGGAAGATGTGCCCCATGCCTTACCACAGCCTGTCTTGCTAGTGCAAGGGTAGAGAAGATGGAGTTTCATAGAAGTGGATGCAGAGGCGAAAACAAACAGCTTGATCACAACAGTGTTAAGTGGATGACTCAAAACAGGGAAAACATCCCAGCCCTTCATCAGGAATTAGAGAATCTCTTCACTGTTTCTGGAGGATTTTACTGAAAAATTTTCCCCTTTGGAAAAGATAATGCAGGAGTTAAAAAATAATAGTAATCTAGTTATCTAGATGACCAAGATATAACGAGGTTTCAAAAGAAAGTAGAATAATCCCACAGGAACCTAGTATAATCCCACAGGAACCTTTGAATGGAAATCCTGAGTTTTTAACCTGCAAGCTTTGCAGTATTGACATTCCATTAGCAGATCTCTAAGCTCTCTAGCTGCTTACTCCCAGCTAATCAATATCCAAATTCTCTGGAGTAGCTCAGAAAGCAAACTTTTTTAAGGTAAATGATATTTTTCTCCCAGTTTTCTTTCTCCTGCATGGAGTATGCAACAGGACAGAGGTACAGGTAATACTTTGTGTGGGTATCTCCGAGCAAAAACATTAAAATGGAGACTGAAGATTATTTACTCTACTCTACTCTACTCTACACTACCCTACTCTACCCTACTCGATTCTACCCCCAAGCTTTGGTACAAATACTTCTCCACTTCTTTCAACCCCTTGCTTCCTGAAAGTGTTTCCAGGAAGGAGGTTGGAAGGTCCCATCTGGGGATCAGATGCAGAGCTAAGACCCAGCTTCCTTATTCTGCATGCTCTGTTTGGTACTTTTCATGTAAACCAGGAGAGACTGGAGAGCGGCTGGGGAGGAGGGCCTTTAAATGTGTTGCAGAACTAAGTAGCTGGTTTTGAGGCTGTGGTGTTTTGTCATGGGCAGAATTCCCAGGGTTCTGCACTCTGGATGAAAGAAGCAGAATGAAAAGAGGGTGCGTAACAGAGGATTTCTGGGCATGATTTTAATTTGTGGTGCTCTGCAAGAGACCCATGGCAGGACGAAAGGGACACTGCAGGATGTCAACAAGGACCTTGGGAAAAACTTCATATCTGGAAGCCATTTCATCTGCTGTCCTCACCTATAGCACTTTCTCTTTCTTGTGCATTACAATTCTGTTTCTCCAGGTCCCAGGGCAAGTCTTGTGATTGTGCACAGATAGGTGAAATTTTCTTAAAGTTATTTCCAGTTCAAAGAAGAGAAAAGTCTGAGGATGGAAACCAACAAATACACAAGGTTTGCAATTACACAATGTTCATTTGTCTTATACAGAGGGAATCAGTCTGGCTAATATTGGCGTTTCTGCAGGTGTTTCACCATCCTCCTGGGTTAAAAGTTGGCACACTGGAATGGCAGGAGTCAAAAAGATTTTATTTAAAATAAAAAAAAAACAAACCAACCCAAACAGCATGCAAACCCAGTTTCATTCTACTACAAAAGCAGAAAACAGGCCAAAAATGTATTAAAGTATACAGTACCAAATGATGTACTCTGAATACTGCAACTGATCATGAGGATATATCGGTATTTTATTGAGAGGGTGGGAGGAAGAAAGCTTTCAAAACTTTCGAAATGAAAAGTGTTCTTTTGAAGTGATTTAATTTATAATAGTAATTTGTAAACCAACTTTTCCATTAAAAACATCTAGGAATGTCTAAAAATGTCTAGGAATTTGGGTAACAGAGAGCCTTTACTCCAGTTTGTAACATGCCATTGAGAATCTTATAAAATATCAGTTTTCCCCAATGACAAAGGAATTGTATTTACCGAACAGGAATACCTCATTGTTCTGTGAGTTTTAAGAATGCTTTTGAGATTTCCTTTATAATACCGATGAGAAAACAATATTCCTTTTTAATCAACTAAAGCAACTCATGTCTACACTGGGCTTTAGGGTCTGCCAAAATAGGCTGCTGCTTCTCCCCATCATGGCACCCAGCAGAACTCGGAGCTTCCCACAGTCTGTGATGCTCCATCATCCCCATTTCCCTCCATCTCCTGCTTCAGTAATATCCTGTCCTTTAATGGTTCTATCTGAAAGCCTTTCATCTGGTGTTCTCACCTATTTGCAGTTTTTTCATGTGTTAGATTTCTTTTTCTGTTGGCCTCAGAATGAAACTTATACATGAACACAGTTTCACCTCCCTATATCCCTCTCTTTTCCCAGTATGGCCACCTGCTTGTTACTTAGTGAAAGGAAACCCCTTTGCACTCAGAAGAAAAGGGCACCACTATTGATGTTGGACATGAAATTACCATACCAGTTGTCTGTTAGAAAACAGTCATACCAAGGTAGCCATATAGTCAGTGTCCATCTATACTCCGATGTTTAAAAGAGAGACAGAATAAGCCAGTGAGACAGAAACATGAGAGTCTCAATAACTATAAGTCCTCCAAATGATCCCCAGAGCTAAAACTGAATAGATCCCTCTCACAAAGTCATAAAGATATGACCTTTGAAGGTCCCTTCCAACCCAAACTATTCGGTGATTCTATGATGTGTCCTAAAGTGGATGGTGGAGGGGGGGGGCAAAAAGATTTCTGTGAGAAGCATGCCTGTGATAAAGGTTTATTCATTTTTCTAAGAAGTTCTTCTACCCAGGCCTCTCTTAATTATGGCTGTACAATTTTTTTGTAGATTTACTATAGCTCTAGTTGATATGGTGTATACAAGTGGGATTTTATGCTCTCCTCTTAAAATTCATTTCAGATGGAAGTTGTATTTACCTTTAATTTCAACAGAATCAAGAATTCAGATTGCTACTTACAATAAACCACTCACTAATTGCTTTCACTAAAGTCAGGATAAACTTAATTTTAAAATAGGGGAACACAGTGTCCTAGAAACAAATACCTTTTCTTTTGCAAGAAGATGAAAAATCAGAGGATGTTTCACCTTACACATATGCGCTACTATTTTTGAGAAGCCAAATCCACATTAAACTCATTTGACAGCTTGAATAGGTGGGGCAAGAGGATGGAGGAATCAGAAACAATTATCTTCCCCAACTTGCCATTAATCTGCACCTATATATAGGTAATGAAACACTATCGTTAACCCCAAGATGTAGTTTATATCACTTTTTGAGGCACATAGCAGAGAAGAGAAGAAAATGACTACGTAACAAACACAAGCCAACTCTTTTGAGCTCCTAAAGGCTGTAGCTGAGGATCTAGCAGAATTAATCCCAAACCACTATGCATTAGCTGCATTTTTGCTTACATTGAGCCAACCAGCACTTTGAAGAGTAATATATTTCTATCAGTCATTCATATCATCATAATGGCAGTAATTTAACTCCTTTGGGGTTTCTGTAAGAGCTCTGCAAAAAAGCAAGCGGAAGAAAGTATATGGCTGCTGCCTTGGGCCTTTTGTGGGTGTTAAATACATGTAGTCAAATAGCTGGCAAACCACATATTCAAACCAGCATATGCATATTCATCTGTTTTGCTCAGATTTGTGTAGGACTGGTTTTAACTTGGTCAAGAAAAAGTGTTCTCCTTTCTTCTCTCTGTTAGTCCTATCACTACTTTTTGTAAGAATGTGTCACCCTAAACTACTTGGTGGACATAGCCTAAAGAATGTTGAGAAAGAGAGGGGGAATATACATACGTACTCTGTATATGTAGGTTTTGAAGGGTCAGATCATGTGTTCTCTGCACTTGGTGATTTTTATCTGAGGAAGAGTACTGTTTTCAGCAACTCCGCTAGAGCATCTCTTCATTGTCACATTAACTCCTGCAGTTAAATCCTCTCAAAATCAGTGGAAATGGGTGGCCACTGTCAGTACAGAGGCTGAAATGTAAGGCAGGTAGCAACCGAATTGCATTTTCTGCACCAGGATCTTTCCAGGAGCATGGTAGAAAGGAGAGCTCTTGCACACCCAGCTCCCCACAGGACTGTGTGGTCACCACAGGTAACCCTCTGATGGGAGATGGAACCACAGCAAGCATGGAAGAAGCCAAGCCTCATGATCATGTGGTAGGCTGTCAGGCCATTTCTGACATCTCTCAACAATTATCTTGTGCTCACATAGCATCATAATGATAAAACATTGGAAGTATAGGGGGCTGGAAAGGCAAAGGATTCTCCCTCCATCCCTAATGAATCAGGAACAAGGACAGAAGTACTTAAAACTTCCAAAATTCACATGTTTAGGAGTCCTACCTGGACTGGGAGCAGATGGAGGTGAAAGTTAGTGTTGTCCCACCAGAGACAGCGAAGGACACTTGGCTCTTACTCTTCATTCTCACCTTTTCAGGAAAGCTTTAGCTCAGTAGATATTTGGCATTTGTGGTACCTTGTTTCACTCTTTCCTCCCCTGTCTGCTCTGGGCTTATTCCAGGACCTAGCAGCACTAACAGCCAGGTCTCAGGTACATTTGCCCCATTTTACTACGTGCTGAGACAGGCTCTTCAGGACACCCTGCTCACACTTGCACTGGATGTGATCAGCAGTCTTTCCAACTCTTCAGGCTAGTGGTGGCCTCTGCCACCTTCCTGCTGCAGTGGCGAGAACAGCTCCTGCCTCAGATTTAATCAAGTCAGACTTGTTCTTACCTCCCTGCTGCTGCTCCTTGCCTGCTCCCTCTTTCTCGCTGACCCCAGCTGGCCCAGTTCATCTTCAGCAGGTACCTCCTCGCTGTCCCTTTCTCTTTTTCTTTTGTTCCCAGCCTTCCCTTTCCCCAGTTCCTTCCTTCCTCTTCCACCATTCTGTTCCAAAGTATAGTTGTACACATACAGAAATTAAAATAACATTTCCTTTTGTCTTGTATTTGTCTGACTTTCAACTGACATAATCTTTCTAAAGAGGGCTGAGTACCTCTCACACTGAGTATTATGTATAACATATATATGTGTTATACATAATACACTGAGATATACTGTTAAGTATAACATATATATGTATGACACACTGAGTATTATGTATAGCATATACCATCACTTCTAACTCACAAAGAACATCTAACACAACGGATCCTCAAACTAAGATGTGATCTGTTGCTGCTTGTTTAATATAAGCAGGCATTTGATAATTATTGAGCACTTCTGACACTGGAATCTTTTTTCAACATTTTGCCCCACCTCCTGTATTTATAGATAATTATACACACAGAAACGTACATATATACAAGGGCAACCCAGGGACAAACATTTTTTCCAGGTGCAGCCTCTTTGCCGAGTAGAAAATCAATCCTGATAGTAGTCAAAGCTTATTCTTGGCTTTTGTGGATGTTTCTTTAATTTATTATTTTCCAGTATCTCTTTCAAGTCATTGGATTAATATCCATGAACTTTCTTAGACTTTCTAGTCCTGATTCTTTAACTGGATCTCTCCCCTGATATATTCCACATAACTTGTAGTAGCTTTTGCTCCAAGTGGCCTTCCTGCTGTGTTCCTGCCTATCATTCCAGTAAGGGCTGTTCAGCAGAAGTTCTCTCTGATCTGGAGATTGTAGACAACAGTCAAGGTCTGCTGCATACTTACTGCCTTGTACTGGCACCCAACCAGAACCTGTGGTGCTCACAGCTGCTGCACCTTTTTTGCCTGCAGCACATTCTGAATTAGCATGCACTGAAAATATTCATTTCACAGATGTTCAGCTTCAAATTCCACTGTTTAGAAGACATAGTCTATTGGAAGAAAACCTGGATTTTAAGGGAAGAATCTTCCCATGGTCAAGTGAAACTTTTCACCAAAGCTCTTACTTTGTTTTCTTTTTGAAGCAGTCTTTGGTCCAGCAAATTGTCATCACCTGGAAAAGTTTGTTTAATTCATATTAATTGTTGCTCTGTGTGTCTTAGGTTACATTTACATTTGCTCTCAGTATATTAGCCTTGATCAGCCACAGCAGGACCTGAGCAAGGTCACCCACCTACATTGCAGCCCATATATTAAACTTAGGCTTGCTGTGGTGGGATGGCTACTTCTGTATCCTCACTTTCTAGATGCCCTTCTGGTATGAAATCCAAAAATAATTAAATTAAATGAATTTTTGCATCAGATTCAATGAAATCAAGACTTCATTTCTAGGTTTTGCTTTGCCTTTGGTGCAAGGCTACAAAATCTCAAAGTAGGATGAAGATGTCTGTTTCCTGTCTGTTGCACAGCATAAATTTTACTTCTACCTTCATCACCAGGACAGACATTACCAGGAGCTATCTTTTGGACAGAAGGAACATGAAAAGAACTGCAAAATTCTAGCTTGATGAATGCTTGTGAGAAATATTTTCAAATGTGTTTTTCCTCAAGGTTGTTGCTTCTGTGTGCAATGGTTGTTCATTTAATTCAGACAGCACCTGTCTCTGATCATTATTTTTAAAGAGTTATAGTGATCCATAAACTTAATCTAGAAGAGAAAACATCCTGTTTCTAAAATACTCCAATGGAATCACACTGTGGTTTTGATTACTCCTTAATAAGGTGTACACACTGAAGCATTTTCTTCACTAGACATGCTGCAGTCTCCTTCCTCCTTTTCCTAGTTTTGCAGATACTTTTTCTTTCACTGTTTCAGAATTTCCTTAAAGTTCCTACAGTGAAAATACCTCTAATATCAGCAGATAATCTCAGGAGCAGAAATTCCAGAACTTCTTATTTTTGTAGACTGTAGAAAGTATCAAGAAAACCACAGCTGAGATGGTACTCTTTTGTTTAAGGCCCTGTCCTGGCTTGGTTTAAAGCTCTGAACACCATGAGGCACCATGAATATACAGATAGGCATCTCATGCTGAACTTCTTCTGTGTCTGAAGTTGAAAATAGTTTATGCTTGCCTCTCGCTGATGGCTTTTTTTGTCTCCATCCTCACATGTTACTGAGAATGACACTATTCCCAACTTTTTGGTGGTGAATATTTGCCATGAAAAGAGCATTTGGCTACTCTAGAAATGAAAAATGCAGCCACAAATCCTCCCTTTCTCTTCTACAAGGAATGCTGACATAGTGTTGTGGTTTAACCACAGCTGGACCATAAGTTCCATTCAGCTGCTCCCTCACTCCCTCCCGACCCTTGTGGGATGGTGAAGGGAATTAGAAATAAAAAAGGTAAATTTGAGGTAAGGATTTTAATAATTGAAGTAAAATTATTGTTGTTATTATTGTTACTGTTACCATTATTAATAATAATAATAAAAAAAGTAACAAAAAGGTAGACAAAAAAGAGAGAAATAAAACCTGAGAAAGACAGTGGTGCACAATACAATTGCTCACCACCTGCTGACTGATGCCCTGCTTGTCCCCAAGCAGTGATCAGCTCCTCCTGGCCAACTCTACACAGCTTACATACTGACAATGATGTTCTGTGGTATGGAATACGCCTTTGACTAGTTTGGGTCAGTTGTCCTGGCTGCGCTACCTTCTTACTTCTTGCGTCTCTCCTTACTGGCAGAGCATGAGAGACTGTGAAGTTCTTGATCAGGGTAAGAACTACTTAGCAACAACTAAAACATCAGTGTGTTACCAGCATTGTTCTCAGAATAAAGCCAAAACACAGCATTGTACTAGATACTAGGGGGAAAATTAACTCTATCCCAGCCAAACCCAGGACATACAGACCTGCTGACCTCTGCTTCTAGCACTCCGTCTGCCTACCGGGACGATCACTGGCGTTGGGAGTTGGGGCATTGTCTCAGCCATGGGATTCTCAAAGGCAGTGGTCTGCCTGCTTCTCCTCTGGGACAGCATGTCCAGCACCATCAGAGGAAAAGAGGATCTTCTCTCACATGTCTTCTTGGTTTCCTCCTATTTTCTCTCCGTCCTGAGGGAGAGGAGAGTGAGCAGATTCTGGCTGGGTACCAACGCAATGCAGTATGTATGCAACAGTCTTTCACTGCTGTCTACACTCTCCAAATCTGAGAGGACTTCTGCTGAGCAATCCTTACAGAGTGATAGGCAGGAACACAGCAGGAAGGCCACTCAGAGCAGAAGTTACTGTAAATTTGTCAGACCGTTATACCAGGGGAGAGATCCAATTAAAGAGGGGACAGCGTGAGCAGCTGTATAGGTGTTTGGCTATTAGGTGGGGTCAACCCATCAAAATGGTGGTATGAATCTCACCTCTGTGCTACTGAATGACGTGTAGGTAATAAAAACAACTTTATGTTTTCACTCATTTGGGTTAAGGAGAAGTTTTTATGCCTTGCAATGTCTTCTGACTGAACTTGTAATGAATTGCAAAAACTCGTGGGAAAAAGAACAAAGGAAATCCTCTTATTATATCTGGAACAACAACCCTTCAGCTGTGTTTCCATACATAGAATCATAGAATCATAGAATAGTAAGGGTTGGAAAGGACCTCAAGATCATCGAGTTCCAACCTCCCTGCCATGGGCAGGGACACCTCCCACTAAACCATGCCATCCAAGGCTATGTCCAACCCCATAATAAGATTCATTTATTTTGTTACTACTGATCCTTCAATTCTCAGGGCGGAAGCGATACACAGCTATGAGTAATATATACTGCAATTTTTTACAAACCAGAATATTTTGATTCTTTCATGAAATTGCCTGTTGTGCTCAAAAGTAGCAAAGTTTCTTCTGTTAAACTGCTATGAATGAGCCAAAACACTACTGGAGACTAAAATGACTATTTTTACACACACACAGTATTTTCCAATGAAAGGTCCCTTCCCTGCAGCTAATGGGGAGAATGGAAAAAAAAAATAATTAATATGAGGAGAATATTGTCCTCAATTAAGCAGAGTTGTAAGACAATAAAAGAAAATGCTTTAATCATATTTAACAATTAGATGACAGTTTGCTCAGAATTACAGAGGAGAAAGGAGTTTCTACCTGAGCAAAAAGCTGAGTATAGAAGTTCTCTCTCAGAAATGCAGCACTCCCACAGCTGCAAGTACTGAACTGCAATTCACTGTTGACAGCCTGGGACATTGTGAGAGAATTTCAGTGTAATGACTCATTTAGCTGCGATGTTTAACCTGTGATGGTTAAGGAATGAACTCACCCTCCTTTTTTCCACACCTTACACAACATGGTGTAATCTGCTACAGAAGGATGTGGTGAGCTGCTGAAGGCAGTAGTTAGTTAAAACACTGCAGCTAAAAAGACCCGAGATTAACTATTAACATGATTAAATTTCAGCACTAAAGTTTGCAACTGTCTAAGGAATTAGTTTCACAAGCACACAGACGAGCAATATTTCCTGAACTCTGAATGCAATTTTCCTTTCAGCACTCCTACAGTACTGGCATTTATGATGTTTCTTTTGGTACTGAAGTTGTGGAGAGAAGAATGTAAGAACGTCTGTGCTTATTTAAGATATTAATCCCAGATTATTTCAAGAAGTCAGCAGTTAGGTAACATTAAAGAAGAAAGAACTAATGAAGTGATTTGGTGTTGGTGTTTCTGGTCGTGAAATAATCATGCAGCATTTGCATTTCTTCTCTTAATGATAGTATTCTTCTACAAAGGGCAGAGACAAAGTAATCCAATCATTTAAATATCAAATAATTTTATAGATTTACACTCTAATTTACATATAGCTCAAGTTCTGTATTTGTGTTGGCTGAAATGATGCGTAATGCACTACATTAACAAAAGCTTTGAAAAACAAAATCACACATTCCTATAAGACCACATTTCATACAGGAAGAATAACAATGGAAAGACATCAGTCAAGTAAGAGCTTGGCAGTAAAACCTGCAAAAGGACTTGAAACAGTGGAGGGAGGCACTGGGAGCTCTGAATTATCTGATACTGGAGGTAGTGGGTATTACACATAATTAATCTCCCTCCATCATCCTTTCCCCTTTACCCATCTAATAGCACCGGTGGTGTGTTTGTGTAACTCAGTTAAACAGTCTCTGCTATGTATCTTTGTTAGCTGGTGTCTGGATGAGGCACCAACAGAAAGGACTCTTCAGCCAACCAGGACACCACAGTGGGCTGTCACTGTCCCTGGCCAGACAAACAGGCTATCTGTAGCTCTTCTCAACACTGATGCTGACAAAAGTTCAGCTAGATTACAGCAATTTTTGCCCTAATCAGGATGTTAATGCTAAGGTTTCCCTAGCAACAGGAGCCATAAGTCCTAAGTGACATCTTATTCCTACTAATCTTTTTTTTTTTCATTTTCAGTAGGTAATTACAGGTAAATCCTCCAGCAGCTGCTCCAAAGAAGGATGAAGTGGTCAATACATTTCATTTTGCTGCCTGCAAATAAGAGTTTATTAAGGAATGGTGTCAACAGACTTTTATCTGAGCCATTTAATCTGTGTATTTATAAATATTATCTGAATAGGTAGGAGCTCTTTCTTTACAAAATTATGACATACACTAGCTATGAAATATCAGTCTTTTCAATTACATGACTAAACAGAAGTGCAGCTCACATTACTGAGGCTGAGGTATATTGTTTAGATAAGAGATCTGAAAATCAAATTCTTATCATGTGTCTTAATAGCACTGTGGAGTTTTCTGTCACTAAGGTGGTTTCATCCTTGTTACCAATAGCAGAAAGAACAAAAGAAAAAGGACTGTTTAATGCTGTTTTTCTTTCTTGCCAGCATTAGCTAAACAGCACCCTCAGCCTTTGAATGCTGCAAAAAATTTGGAAGGAGCAGTTAACATTAGATGACAGACTTGAGGAACATTTGCAAACATCTGGCAATACTTGCAGGAGTGAGTTGTTGTAAAGCAATATACAGCACTACTCATTCCACATTAGATCAGCTCTTTGTCATGCAGTTGCTTCGCAAAGGGAGCACTTTATAATATCTGCACTGGCTTCAATTAGTTTCTTTGGAAGTGTCAGGTATAGATTGAAAGACTGTGCCTTACTCTCTGGGTGACAGCAAACAGTTACGATTAACGTCTGTGCTGGAGCTAAAGATCTCACAAGACATACAGAAGGCGGGTAAAATAATTTTTCCCATGCTATCCTTATCACTGAAACTTGTGTTTCTTGCTAGAGCTAACAAAGCTTGGCTTTGTCTGTGGTATTTGACTTTGGTAAGGCAGAGGAAGCTTTCATGGGGAAATGACTTACAAGACACACGATGGTTCAGTGTAAACAATTGTTACTTTCCAGAGTACTGAATAAGCACATCCTTTCTTTTTTATGAGAGATAGATTTGGTTTTGGAAGGGCAAATGACTCTTTATAGACTAGATACTTCTTTTATATCCTCAGTTTGTAGATTTTTTTCCCAAGTAGTAGAAGCCTTGGAGTGGTGATTTAAAAGCTGAATCTGAAAGACAAGGAGAGAGAGAAGCAGGGGAAAACTTAGTATTTGTCTTACTGCTAACTAAAATGAGGAGCTTGTCCAAAACTGATATCTGCTAGTTTAGTTAGCAAAAGGCAGAAGAACAGTTTTGCTTTATTGGTCACCAGTTTGCAATTAAGGATGAGTTTTGAACTTCCTGAATGCTATTCAAAGGGATGGAAGAAGAGAAGGGGAAAAGAAGAAAGGGCAGAGATTAAAGGACACAGAGCTTGTATTTCTGATCATTATGGTCTTCCAGGAATAGAAGTAGCACATTTCAAGCTGCTTCCTGGTTGCTTTCAGCAGTGGGAGTCCCCTCTGGCATTTATGTCTCAAACACTCCCTTTGGCTGTTCAGCCTGAGACTTAATAAGCAAGGACACAAGCTACTAACAAAAGAAGAAATGTTCCACTTATTATTCAATCTTAAAGCCATTCTTAGAGCACTTTGTTTATTTAATGCAGGTAAATGCAGTGCAGGCAAAACCAAAATAGCAGATACATCAATCGCACCCATGCAACATTTTTCATACAACTCTAAGGCATATGCCTGGGTCCTTAGCATAACTGGTGAGTAGCTGCCTGGAGTTTCCCCGCTAAGGGTTCAGACAGTCTGTTTAGTTAGTCTGAAGCTGCCCAGACTTACTCTACCTATATTTTTTCCCCTACACGTTCAAATTCCATCTACATATATGCTTCCTGACCAACTCAAGCATCCAGAAAAAGCATGTGAACCCAAACCTTGGTTTTCTATCAAAGAGCATAAAACACTAAGGCATTGTGCTGGAAAGGACATCAAAAGTCATCTGGTCCTTTCCTCTATCCAAGACAGAATTACTGCCATTTCTGACAGATCTTTCTCTAACTTGTTTCTGAAGATCTCCAAGGATATCTGCTTGGGAATCTCTCCAATCAATTCATTCTTTATCCTTATATTGTCAAACTTTTTCTGGCATTTCATATGATTTTTTTTAAAATTTAAATTAATTACATTCTTTCATACCCTTTCCATCACATATTTGTCAGTATCCTCTTCCAGACATCTATTCTGGAGATTAAGATTTATTTAGGTTAGTCTTTCCAACATCCATGTTTTGAGACCTCTGAGTGATCTTGTTGCTTTCCTGTGAACTGTCTCCAATTGGCCTACCTTCTTCTTGAAGTTCAGTGCCTAACTTCATGGTACTCTGAGTAGAATGGAAAAACAACTCTCCTTTAAATTTTGTGTTTCAGGAGTAACATGAAGGAGCTTTCTCCCAGTTGCTCAAAATCGCCTTTTCCTAGAGGATGCTCCAGCTGGAGTCCACTGAGAAGCAATATACAGGGTCAACCGCCTCATAGAGCCTGGTCTGTGGGGCCCTCTGCCGAAACTATCAGACCCTGTAGGGCTCAGGTAGTCTGGCTAAAGCTCCCTAATGCAGCCAGTGGAATTTGCAGTCTGTTACATGTATCAGCAATGATGCCAGGCTGTGATCATTTTACAGTGCCCTGCTTAATCGTGTTAGCTAGAGAGCTGTCACATTAAGAACAGAGCAGATGCCCATGATGGGCATAGCAAAGGGGCAAAGGAGAGGGGAAGCCAAGCATATTCCTTGTTTCTGAGCACTCCTAGGGACAGAACTATGTACAGGGGAACCTTTTCCAGAGGATGACTGGTCCTGCTTATATCCATGTGCAATTCAGGTGCAAAATAACTGGTCTGTCAAGAAATTCAGCCAGTGGAAGCACAGGCAAGCAGCTACCAAAGGATCTCTGTACTCCTCAAGGTCGTTGGTAGAGTCAGACTTTTCTCACAAAATTGTTTGTACATCCATGTCTCATTTGGGCCGAAAAGGGAAACATTCCAATCTGAAGGAACAAAGACTTTGTTTGATTTGCTGGTTGCTGTCTTGAAAGGCTCTTGTCAGCCTGACTTTTGCCTAGGGAAGAGAATTGCCATGGTGTGAGGCTTCCAGGCAGATGGCTGGAAGCAAGTGCCAGGCTCAGTGGTTCCTGTCAGCCCAGCTGTAGCTCCCAGATTGGAAGGATCTCACACTCTTTGCCTCGAGGTAGAAAACATGAATGATAAGACCCTGCCAGAAATGTCAGCTTCCAGCTGCGTAACAATTCCTCCCCAACACAAATTTGAAGTAAGAGTCAGGTAAAATTGGAAAATTTCAGAGAATTATTATCTGATGGACAGTTATTAAAAGGGTGTTTTCCACAGAAAAGAATGACATTCTTTCCACTCCAACAGGAAACTGTCGACAATTTCCACTTGCTGGTGCCTCAGAACCTTTCAGTTCTTTTCCAGGTGCTTTTTTCTCATCTGAGCTGTTTACTTTGTTTCCCTCTTGTGACCCCTCTCACAGCCTCTCTTATGAGCCTCACCTTGCTCACCTCACCTGCCCATTTTCCCTGCTACCCTTTCCCATCTTGCCAGTGTGCCTCTGCTTTTCCAGCAGAACTTACCAATCAGAGATATCTTAATATTGATGCTTGCAAATGGTAGCACTGCTAGTTCAGTGATGATAGCTTTCAAGTTTCTTTCTTTTGCTCTATCCAGAGTTTGTATTTATTAGGTCACTTCTATAATTATAAAGCATTTTGACATTTCAGCTTAAGCAGGAGTCTCTAAAACTATACATAGCTGAACAAAAGGGAAATGGGAATGAAAAGAGAAGAGGGAAGATGTAAGGGAATAAGAAGTAAGGAAGCTGTAGCTCTCAACTACTTCTATCCTGAAAGTACATGTTTTCACAGGGCTTACACAGTAACAGCTGCACAAGCTCTCCACCACTGCACATTGGTGCTGGATCTTGCTGCTCCTAGACTATATAATTCCATTAAAAACAACATAACAGCCTTTTTTCTGAAATGACCTGCCCTTTACCTTTGCCATCTTCCCTGGGAAGCATGTTTCCAGCCTCCAGACCTGTTAGAAGTACAGTTTTTTGATAACCTCCCCACCATCACAAGCTGCTCACCACTGGGACATTGGGGTTCTTCCATCGCATCCACATCCTCCTGGGTTCTCTATCTTGCTCAGCTGTAATTTATTGCTGAAACCACAGGCAACCTGCTGTCTGCTGATTGCATGTCACAGTTCATATCCATTGACAATTATTGATCAGCTCTTAGGAAGATGCTGAACTCTAGTGTTGTCCCATCAGCTCACCTGCAAGTCAGTTAACATCCTGAGACGCCATAGCATTCATCACCTGTCCAAGTGCATCTGCCTGCTTTTTGCAATGCTTTCTGGTGCTAATGGCCCTGGGGTGGAAACCCTCTTTAGTAGGGTGAAAAATAGAACCCCAAATGCTATACCCAGCCTCTGTGGTACAGACAGAGCAGGGTGCCACATTTTTCCTCCAGATTCCCTCTGAATCTAAATCAGCTTCTCTGGGCCCCCTGCTGACATCTTCAGTAGGAATTTTTAATGTGTGCACTACAGGCCTCACCTTCTGCCTTTCTACATCTGTATATGTGTTTATGTGAGGTCAAATAATGTGACATTCACCTGGGGAGGCAAGTGTTGTACACAAATAGCGTGTTGGCCGGCTCTTACTCAGGGGTTGGAGAGGTGAGCAAAGCCAGCACATGAGCATCATTTCCTTCCCCTACATATCCACAAACAATCGACTGCAGAAGTCACTGCTTTCTGCCAGTTAGCAATACCCTGTTACCACTAATTGCAAAAGCCATTAATAAAAGAGGGGAGGGGGGAAGCAAGACACAAAAGGGAATAAATACTGTACATAGCCAGAAGGCCTTTCCCTCCCACACATATGATTCACTGTTGTTCCTTGCCTCACATGGGAAAATGTTGTCCTGCTGAATATGTACCTTAAAGGCAACTCTGCCTCAGAGACATCACATATGCATATTGATAACATGCACTTTGTAGTGCCTAGAGATGTTTTTAACGAGGCTTGCTGAAATGTACCAACAACTTTCTTCTCCTTCTGTGTGCCACAGATGATTTTTAAATGTGTTTCCTGGTGGTCTTTATCCCCTGTGAGAAAGCAAAAGGATGGTGAAGACAATAATTCAGGACAGCAGGAAAGGAGAGAAATGGCTTTCCATCTTTCCCACTCATGCATGACGGTGTAGGCCCAGAGACCCCAGTTCTCTTGAAACCTCCACGTAAGCTCGTGCGGTTTTCTGCAGTGACTAGAGAGATATGCTGAGAAATGCTTAAAGGGGTTATAGGTAGAAGACCAGGAGAGAGACTCTGCCAGCAGTGGCGTGGGTGCAGAATGATTTCAGGCAGGTCACCTCATAGGGCTCACAGCCCATTAAAATCCACCTGCCTCTCTGCACCTGTAGTTAACCTTACTACATGACTGGAAGAAGTCAGGTGAAGCTTTCCTGTGATCTCAAAGTGATGGGAAGAGCAGTGACATGTACTATGAGTCCTTCCAAGTCTAAGCATCACACCTCCCTTTGTGTAGCCCTTTTTAACTAACACTATTCAATTAATACAATTTATTTTCAACATCTGCCTCTTGGTGTCATGGGTAATTAAAATGAGATACAGAGCCACTGGAAGCATGAACACAGAAACACTGAAATCCCATACACCTTGTTCTGTCCTCTGTGGAATAACTGGTACTGTTGCACCTAAAAATACTTTTCTGGCCCCTTTCTACTGCTGGAAAGTACCTATAGTTGTAACTCCACTGCTTTTGTGCTTTGCAAAAGGTTCTGCAGATACAGTGCCTGCTCCAGGAGATCAAACCCACAGCATCCACAAG
Organism: Amazona ochrocephala; assembly: GCA_039720435.1. Taxonomy (NCBI): domain Eukaryota; kingdom Metazoa; phylum Chordata; class Aves; order Psittaciformes; family Psittacidae; genus Amazona; species Amazona ochrocephala. Next base: position 49,105,698 of record CM077876.1, on the reverse strand, counting down.
TACATCACTGTGGCTTTTTGCTGCTCAAAGCCTCTGAGAAAGGCTTATCTGGCGACAGGCAGGCAGCAGGTCAAATCTGAAAATGGGGAGAATGACATCCCTTGCCCAGGACTGCATTCAAAGGAGGATAAATGCATAGCATGATCCACACACGTTGATGACCAGCTACCTGGGGGGGTATGCTGCCAGTCATCACTGGTAGTGCACCATGTGCTTCACCTATCCTGTCACAAATTTAAGGCAAAGAGTGTGTCTATACAGCACTTGAATAATACTATTATGCAGACATATATGAGCAAGCTTTTAATAACTTTGTTCAGGCATTGGGATCTGCTATTTGCAGTGGCATAAATTCACAACAGTGCTGCTGTTAGACTCCTTATGACCTGAGTAAGCTCTTTTAAAACTTGTTGCTGTGTACCTCCTTCTCATGGGCAGCTTGGAAAAGATGGAGGAGAGGTTGAGAGACCGTGTATGGCCTCATCTTTCCCTCACAGACAGTTACATTGGGCAATGCTAATGGAGTGCTGTGAAGCTTCCACACTCCCTCATTTACCCACAGAAAGTCTGTCCCACATATTTCAATTTTTTGTTATTCTTGCTTTTAACTGCTGAACCAATGCAGGTAGGGTGATGTAAATATCTTCAAGATCTTATCTTCAGCAGCTGCTGTGATGGCTCATAGATTATGACAGTATTCCTGGTTGGTGGTCGAAATCAGAAAACTTGCTCAGGATGATAGTTCCAGAACTTAAATGTAATTACCCACTCTTGCCTGAACCCTCACTATTTTAATCAAACTTTTTGGATTTCCATTTTTTTTTGACATGCCACTGCAGATGACATTTTGCTTCCTAGGTGTATGCAAATCCATAGACTTCATTACTAAAAGAAAGTAAATTTGTAGGTAACCTCAGAAAATTATCATAGTCAGCATCATGAATGAACACAGATCCATTATAATGCGATTTTCACAGCAAAATGTCTTTGGGGTAAAGCAGATCCTTGCTTAAAATGAGCATGCACAAAGCGGAACACACACAGAGAGGCACACACTAACCTTCAATGGTTGTGAAAACACATAGGCTGTATCTAGGAAAAATAAAAAATTAGATAATGATTAATCTGCAGCATTTGGTGAAGTCTGCGAGGCACCAGGTGTGATTACAGGACACATCGCCTCTCTGGGCCAGGGCTGAAGAACTGTGATGTTTTCTAGAGAGGAGGATGCTCTGTGAATATTGACACACAAAAGTTTCTCCATGGGAACTTGTCAGTGGTGGGAACAGTTGAGAAAGTGGAGCCAACACAGTGCTCCAGCTCAGCTGCAACACCAAAGTATCCTCACTGTGTACTCCCCACCTCAGTATATTTTCAAACACCACTTGGCCCTAAATTTTCTCTGCTATCTTCTTAAATTGAGAATTGCAGAGGATTGTTTTCTCCATGATTTTGTTAAGAAGAGATAGGTGCATGGTTTCAACTTTGGATAAAGTCCTTTAGCAGACGACGTATGCATATTCTGCAAAATGTATTTCAAGTCTCGTAGAACATATTAATTTGAGTGTTATCCAATATCAGCTTGTTTACATCCCTGCAGATATATGGAGAGGTTCCCAGCCTTGAAAGCAAAAATCAGGACACTAGAATTGGCAGCTATTAGCACTCGTTTGAGCGAGTGTTTTTCCTGTTCCTCGCACAGGTCTATATTATTTTTATCCTTTTAGAATTCACTCTTTTATTTTGGGGAGCACTGGAGGGAAGCTAACGAAGAAAACCATAAGCCTTAAGGTAATGATTCAAGAAAGAGCATTCATACCTTCATTTTCTATATGTGTGTTAGAACAAGAAGGAAGGATATGAAAGCAGGCAAATGCAGTTAGGGAAACCAGTAAATGCTCACTGAAAGCTGCTGGCAGCAGAGGCGAGAGTAGGGTGATGGGATTCCTGGCTGAGACACAGCCCCTTCATTTGCCACTGTGGTCGCCACCAGTGGTTGTCACACAGATGCCATCCAAGGGAGGTAGTGGGCTGTGCTTTGTGGGTGAAGGATGGCCCCCACAGGCAGCAGGTGTATGGGCAGTGTGCAGGCGGAGGCAACCAAAAGGAGGACTCAAGGATGAAGAAGTTTCATTGAGAAGGATAGGGAGGGTATGATGAAATAGGAGGAAGAAGAGGTAATGTAAGGCAAGGTCTGTTGTCAAACAACAGGTGAGTGTAAGCTAGCCAGGAATAAATTCAGGCTAGAAATTAAGAGAAGTTTTCTAGCTTTGAGACCTGTAAGCTCTGGGGCAAGCTTCCAATTAGAGCAGCTACAGGAAAGCCACTTATAACCTTAAGACAGGTTGATGCGTTGAGTAGAAAGCACTATGTTTTATGGTTACTGAAGACAGTAAAAGACAGGGCCCTGTAGCCTACAAGAGTCTTTCCTGGTCTGTGTTCCTAATTAAATGAAGCATTCGTTTGCTGTGTATCAAGCTGGGGATATGTGAACAAACACCTCAAAGACACAGAAACCTTTCTGTTCCTCCTAGAGCTTCCCCACCGGCAGTCTCCTACACAGACAAACCTTACTGCAAACAGTAAAACAAATGTGAGGCTTGAGGAGCAAACAAGCATGCACCAGGGGAAATGATGTTAAACAGTGAAACTCTCAGCTGTTTCTTCACAGGTTAATATGAAGGGCCACATTCTGACATTCTTGCTCCCTATTCACCAGAAATGTGGTGAATATGTCTGACATAGAAAACTGTAACTTGGTGATGGAAGTTGACTTAATTACAAAATTCCTGTCAAATTGTCAAACAGAAAGTACAAAAGGAACATTTAAGGGTCATTGAACTGTGTTCCCAAGTGCTGGGCAAAAGTGCTGTAACTAGACAGCATCACCTTACAACTCCTCATTTCTAAGGCAAGCAGGAGCAAGAAAATTGTCACATTTTGGATAGCTTCATTATAGTTTTTCAGCACCATTCCACTGGGTTTTGGTTCTGTTGAAATCCAAAGTGAGCCTGCAGGTTGGTTTCTAGTTTCTAAAAACAGCCTCACCTTTATACAGTAAATATCCTTGATCTTAGTGTCAATAATCATCGGTATTGGAACTAGCTGATTTTGACATTATTACAATGAGGGACAGATTAAAGGAAGATTAGCTGCGGCAGAATGAGTTGCAGCAGAAGCTGACTGATTGACAGAAAAAGCATTTAGACTGTTTTCTTATTTACAGTAGGTTTTTTCTTTTTTTTTTTTGATTTTTTTTTATAATGTTAAGGTGAATGGGCATGCTGAAGTAAATATAAAAGGCAATGAGCCAGAGGGAAAGTAGTAACACAAATACATTGCAGTCAGAAATACCAGGATGTGCGTGCATGGCTCCTGGGCACCATTATGAACCTGCACCCCAGGACGACAGGTCATTCCAAGAATAGTGTGTGCTTGGAGCATGCAGTGTCATCAGCAAGGACTTACACATATCCCCATGTGGTGCTGGTTTTATCCTGATGGAGAAGCTAGGAGCCTGGCAAGAGAATGCATTTATTTTCTTCATGCACATAAGGTTAGCTCAGCTTTGGAACTGGAAACTTGAAGTGATCAAAGTATATTGGACCTTCAATGCCTACAAGAAATTTGGGAAAAGGTAGAATTTACCCCATGACTCTGGTTTTCAACAGTGCCAAATCACTGCATTAAAAGGTATTGCTACAGTTGTAACTCTTGCCTTGAGCTCTTAGACACTTCTGTGTGATTTTAAACATTCAGTGAGAGAGGGAAAATATCAAATAAACAAGACTGATGTGACTGTTCTGATACAAAAGATGTGGAAGAATGAGCTGTATGAGTCACAGTGTACTCCAGCTATGATTCCGTGCATTGGAAAATGCCATGAGACTGAGAGCATCTTCAGTGAGCAGAGGAGGAGAGTTCTGCTGGGAATAGAGGAGAGCTGTAGGAGCGCTACACTGGATCCCAGGTGGTGGAGGGGGAGAGTTTGAGAAGAAACAAGGGAAAAACATCAGAGGAGAATAAGATACCAGAAGCAGAGGAAGCCATGGGAACACAATCTTCAAAACAGGTCTAATGATAGAATATTTACAAACGAATGACAATACTTTAGTCATCGTCTTACTGGAAATGCTATAGTAATACAGAGGAACAGCAGCGGAGCCTGGCTTGCATTGGAGCCAGCATAGAAACATTCAAACAAGTTGATGTTATCTACTAAAAGCAGTGCCTTTAACCAACAATCCTCCTTCACTTCATATATGCACTGGTATGAAAGCCATGTGTGTCATTAGCATACGCTAAACCTGATGACATTTAGCGTTTCTTTCAGTTTTGTTCACTATTTCATCTTTGGCAGATGGGGCACTGCTTGATGCTCTGGACATGAAGCTTCAAACCTGTTTTCTAAACATGCCACAATATACAGTTTTAATATTTTCTTCTTATGTATCTTTTTCAGGGAAAAGTAAAAGAGAAGAACAAAAAAATCAAAGCAACTCTTGCTCCTTGCACAATGCCATTGTGCGAAACAGACAGAAGGCAACTGGTGCTGCCATGAGAGGGCACACTGCAGCTGTAGCTTCAACACAGCCCAGCAAATGTATCTCAGGAAAGAGAAGTGCCAGTTGCTTTCCCCATCAGCGTGTGTACTGAAGAAAGTTTAGAAGGCTTTCTATTAAGTTTCCCAAATGTTTGTTTGTCTGCTGGCTTCTCCCTCCCCAGCCTGCCTCTAACCCTTGCAGTCTTTCTTTGCACTGCTTTCAAGTGGAAGTTTCAAAGTTTGCAGAGTTGTGCTTAAAGTTGGCATTTTTGGACACAGTTTTAATGAATCCGTAGTTTCTCTTGCTTAGCGTGTTACATCCAGGGAGCACGCAACACTGTTTTGGAGACTGTCCTGTAGTAAGTGAGCAGAAGAGAGCAGGTGCATGCAAAGACATCCTATTTGGGGTGAAGAGAGGTAGATCTCTCAGAGTATATCACAGGAGCCACATCAACAGAACTTTTGCAATGAGTCTTAGGCCTTATATTACTAAAAAGATTCTGACACTATCGGTATCAGGAGTGTGGCCAAAAAAATGGAAAATGATCAATGAGCTGAAGAGCTCAATGTGTAAATCAAGGACAGCAGGTGGTCTTTGGTTAAAATCATATTAACAGAAACCCATGATATTTGAAGGCCATAAACTTACCAAGTATAGAGATGCTGCATAGCTTAATAGAAACAGGGTATAGGAAAATCAATATAGGAAAATCAATATAATAAGAGGCTACTACAAATCTACTCCTGATTTTCAAAGCAAAACCAGCAAAATCCTTTTGCAGGTAAGGTGGAAAAGTATTAACACATGAACTGTGGGAAAAAATCTGTCCCTTACAGAGGGGTACCTTGGATGTACTCAGCATTTTTTCGCTAGTTAATGACTTTAGTAAGTGTACAAGGGAGAGATTAACGATGAATTACCTTTGGATGCAAATGGTATTTAGCCTAATAATAAAGGTTACTTTTTTTTTCTATTTTATTTTTTTTTCAACCAGAAGCCCAAACACATATTCTGTATTATTCGCTTTTCTTTTTAAAAAGTCTGGAAACATACCAAATTCTCATGTGTGTCTATAACATACACACCAAACTTAAAAGTTCAATCTGTTGGGAAACTTATTGTCTCAGTGAGGCGTTTCAGAAACTTGAAGAAAGTCTCCTGTAGCTCACACCTGGTTTGATGTGATCCTTGTTTTTCTGGCTATGTCTGCGCTGTTTCATGTTCCCTCTGCTCCCCAGGGCTGTTTGTTTTATCACCTTTCTAGCCAATAGCCCTCTAGTTTGAGTGCCAGGCTACTGGGACAGACATGATTCTTTGTTATACCTCCAAAATATCTAGCACAGTGAAGCCCTGACCTCCAAGTCATCATACTATGGTTAACTCCTAATAATAATTATCTGACCTGCTGGTACAGAATTGCATGTAATAAAAAGTAATAAACCTGTCAATGAGCAAAACTCACAGCCTTCCTAAAACAGCTGACAAAGCTACTACTGCACCTCTGATTGCTAGAAAAGCTACAGATCCTGCATAGTGTTGTCAGCCCGCTTGTTGTCAAGAGGACAAAGCTGGTGTTCTGTACTAAGGGTCCCCTAAAAATACATGGATAGCACTTGTTGCTTGCAGATATCGCAAGATATGTGCAAGCACTGCATGTTGCTCTTCTATCCAGCTGACTGTAGGAATGGTCGTTCTCCCGAAGAAGAGTCTATGTGTTATTGGACATCACTGACATGTTGTCCCTTTGCTACCTCCTGAGCGAAGCTCCATCCTGTCAATGGTCTTCAAGCACATCAGTGCCAACTCTGTCAGCTTGGAATAAACAACTGTCATAGACCACTTAACCACATGTGCTTTCCACAGAGGAGCACTCACTTGCTCTTCTCCAGGTTCTGTGGGAGATGGGTAATTTGGAGCAAAGTGAAGTTATACACGTATCCACTACCACTAGATCTCTGCAGACATGTCCAACTATCTGTCGAAGTTCCTTAGTAGCAATTTCTATCCCTATGAACACTGGAACTTTTTCAGTCTTTGACACGAGCAAGTGCACTCAACAGAAGCACGCACGAAGATAAATGGCTTAAAACGGTTGCCTGACACCCATGCAGGTGAGCACAGACTGTGCCTATGCTTGTAAGAAGGTCCATCATTGAAAAGACTCATGTTGACAGATTCTTTTCAAGATTCCACAGCCTTTGCCTGTGTTGATGATAGAGGAAAGAATTGCAGAACTTTGGATTCAGAGCCCTGACATCTAGTTTCAAGAGGTTTGCTTCTCCTGTAGAGCTTGGTTTCTTTATGGAGCACACTCCAATTGGGTAACCTCAGTTCTGGTGATGAGGGCTTAGAGCACATCATGTTGTCATTTGAATGGTTTATTTTTGCTGTTGCTGGACAGGGTACTGACTTATCCTTGCAGTGCATTAAAGCTTTGTTTCCATACTTTGGCTGAGTAAGAGCAGCAGAAAAAGGAGATCTAATTTCTTAACAGAGTTCAGAACAACTTGTTCCTGCCTCTGGGACTGTGAGCTCATCTTCAAGTTGTCCTTACTAATTAGCAACATAAACTCCTGCTTCCCTTATGAGGTTGGCTTGCAACTGGATTCTGACAGAAGCTCTGCGGGTCACAGAAGAAACATTCTGAGAAACTACTCAGGATGATTAATTGAAGAAAAAGTACTAAAATACAGTGCAAGTCCTAATGTGAAACAATGTGAGATATGGTTTGCTGTGAAATGTCTTTCGAAGTGCGTACTTTCGTGCCCTTTATTTCACCATCAACTTTTAAAATAAATTTTATTCTTAACACAAACATTTTTCCCATAGTCTCTTTGAATTTATTTTAGCAGGGTCATACTGTACAGGGCACACACCAGCACCACTGCTGCAGCATCTGTGGCAACTTATGTTAACCATTGTCTGAGACAGCTTCCAAGCCACCTGAGGCTACCTCCTATTTACAGATCAAGACTTCTGCTACCAACAGATCTAGCCCTGTCTATAGGTTTTTCAATCTCCCTTCCATTGCTGCGAGAGGCATAACTACCCTAATCCCATGACAGCATTTAATCCCTGAGTTGTTCCCAGTGCAGATTCTTTGCATGCTTCATTTGTTACAGAAACACAGTATCAGTAAGAAGAAAGGCCTAATGCAAGTGTATATAGTACTATTGCTGTTCATAAATTGTTTCATTATCAAACCAGGTGTATACTTTAAACCCCGGAGTTTCAGATCATGACGTTTCCAGCTCTCAGAGTTGTAACAGATGATTACATGAGGTTTAAGAAAACAAACAAAATGTTTTTAATTAAAAACTCATCTGACTTCAAAAAGGAAATATTGTGATTCTGAGTCCTGCCACACAACTGGTAATATTTTGGATTTGACAGTTATTGTAAAGCTTTCCCAATGTCATTGCAAATCTGGTCTTCTTGTCTTGTTTTTACCAAATATACAACGCAAACCAAATTAAACCAAACAGACAACACAGACCAAATTAAACCAAGACATACCAAACCTTCCCCCTATTTATTAGCAGCTCTATGTCTCCAAGTACTCATTAATGATCTCTTTCACTCCCAAACTCAAATCTGCGGGTCTGGGGCAGCTCAATAATATCAAACCACCCTCTGCAGCCTTTTCAGTTAGGAGAGCTGGCAGCAGGGAGCAGGGGAAGGGAGCCCTGTCTCATCAAGTAAAAGTCACACCTGTGATTAAGCAGGTTTTAAAAGCTCTGCTACTGCCACTAAGGAGGGACAGCCACAGTGTAAAAGTATATAATCAAGATTGTACTTTTGTCATCACATTTTCTTTGGGTTCTTCTTTAGGTGTGTAGGAGAAAAATAGCTGACCTACAGAAATCACCATGCCTAGGTTATACAGATGCATCTTAAGTATCAACCTCACTAGTAAATTGTGGTCTGGAAAAAATGGGATTTTAAAATATCCCCATGGTTCTTTTTGTCAATGGGTTATCACCACCAGAGACGCTCCAAGCAGATAGAAGAATTCATACACACTTGGGGGAGCGGGGGGGGGGGGGGGGGGAGGGGGAAGGGGAGTGAAAAAACACAGAAAAGAAGAAATGTCTGTATTAGATATTCCAGTAGATATTCTGAAGAAAAGGATCTGGCGAGACCTACAACCAATGGCTGGAAACAAACAGGCTGATCTTCAGGACTTTCTGACCTAGTTTGCCTTCAAGAAGGTACAAAGCAGGCAAGAAAAAACCATCATGTTTCAGCAAAAGCAAGTTGTATTACTTTTACTCTGTAGGTGTAATTATTTGATACTTACGGAGAGCATTCGTAGCTTTATGTTAAATCAAACCATAAGGAAAATGCTTTTGGTGTAACATTCATGAGAGCAGACAAGACTCCCCTTTTTCAGATTTATCTGTAGAATACACACTTTATGTTGGCTGGAGAAATATTAACACTTGTAAGAGAGAAAATACCAATGTTCAGAGAAGAGGGATGGAGTCAGGGTGCCTGTGTTATCTTTCCTGTTAAAGTTTACTATTAAATCTGTGGGGTAACCAGAACATTTCAAGACTGCTTAACCATTTGTAATATACGTGTATATATCATTTACATGTACATACATATATGTATGTATATAAAAGAATGTATAAAAATGTATATTATATGCATATATATAAATGCAAATTTTAAAACTATAAATATATAGGCAGACATAAGCATAATAGTAAAACCAATTTTAACCATTTCCTGTAACTCCAGGACTCAGTATTTGAAAGCTGCTTTAGCTATAGGATTTCCTTCTGAGAATTGGAAAGCTTATTATTATTTAGGTCCTTCTACCACATCCTTTCTTGGAGGTGGGGGTAAGAATTCTGTTTGCATGGCACTACAGGAGATGTCTCTGTAGCAGCCCAGAGCAACACAGGTCATTTCTTGATTTGTTAAGTGTTCTATCCCTCCTTTACCTACCCTCAGCTTTCCTCATCCTCAACTCTGTCCCCTCAAACAATGAAAATGAGAAACAAATGGAAGGGAATATAAGGAACACAAACAGTATTTAGGCAATTGTCTCAAATATGGAAATTTTAATGATAAATTTTAAATAATTAGCAATATGCTGAGAAAATGAAAAAAAAAGTAGCTGGAGTCTGCAGAAAAAATTAGGTCCATCATCAAAGTTCACAGAAACTGTGTGTTTATTACAAAAAATGTCATTTGAAGTGAAAATGAAGAATCTGATTCAGAAATTCAGAAGCTTGGAGCTTCAGTGTGAAAAAGTCAGCAGTCCCCGCAGGGTCCCACATTCATTGAAGGGACAGCTCTCTATGCAAAAAATACAGACAAATGGAGACCATGAGATGGCGGGTGACATCAGATACTGCAGAGCAAAGATATCAAAGGGCCAGAAAAGTTAGAGCCTCCTCAGGTGACATTCTTTGACAAAGTTAAAAGAAAAGGATAGTGACTTTTTTGGATAAGAAAATTAATTGTTCCTGCTTCCATAAAATGTTTGAGGATTCAACCTGTAGAAAAGATAAAATAAACCGTGGCCAACCTGAAAAAAACAGAGCTCTGCAAGAGGCAAAACCACCAACACACTCCATCCCAACAAATACACAAAGCAATTCTTCTAACTGGGGAGTGAATAAAATCATTTTGCTTTGACCTTTTCCTCACCACCCAGACACAATAACAATAGCTGCTATATATAAACCTTAGATGCTCTTCAGCTGCGTTCAACCAAGGGATATTTATTTGAACTCAGAAAGGCTTGTGGTAAATGAAGTTGGGGGATATTTTATTTACGCAGTGATAAATTAACTTGTGAGTCGCTTCTCTAAGGGTAGCTCTAGGAATGGTTCTGGTGCAGAGGGATCCAGATGGACTTTTTGAACTCCTTTGTTCAAGCTCTCTCTGTGGTGCTCGCTGGGCTTTTTCAAAGCTAAAATGTTGGAGGACACAGAGCTTTATTCTCACATTTTAGCCTTGAGGCTAGAGAAGCTTCTGCCCTAGCAATGTTTGCCTCCAGTAAATCTGAAGTATGCTAGGCAGCTGTGGAAGGAGAAAGGGAAAACAGAAAAGCCTTGTGTCTGAAACATTTGTGTTTGTGTGCATCTTACCCTGTGCAGCTGGTCTGACTCAGCTCTGAGAAGATGCTGTGCAGCTGTTTCTCTGGAGCAACACCTGTGGGCAAACAGCAGCAGAGTCCAACATCTATGTATATCTTCCTGATCTCCAGAGTTCATTTTGTCCCTACTCTTGTCATCTTTAATCACGAAGCATTAGGCTTTTTCTGATTGGATATTCATGTACATATATTCAGAACTTACAGGGCCAATCAACCATTGTTCTAGTTTTTCTATTGATGTTTTTCTTGCAAATTAAGCCCAGGGACTTGCCACAAGCCCAAATCCTATCTTTTCAAAATTGATTACTTCTTTGCCGGGACACTGTTTACAGCAATTGTCTAAGACCGGGTTTGGCTGGTGCAAAGGAATTTCATCTCTTCTGTGAAGCTAAGACAGCATTTAGCCTGAGTACTCTACAGCTCTGGCAAGCCAAGGCAGATGAGAGGCCCTGCTCTAGGGCAACTCTGATGATGCCTAGAGAAAATGGCCCCAAGTCCAAAGTGGTGGTAGCATCTTGAAGAAGCTCAGAGGAGGAGGCTTTAGAGACTAAACCACCTCATTCCAGCTCTGATGAGCATATTCAGCAGAAAAGGCAGCAAATACAGCAAAATAAAACCAGCATGCATTCGCATCTGAAGATGGAACCACTAGGCAGCTAGGCACTGAGATACCGTGCAAATGGAAATAATTAAGCACTGGAACAGAATAGTGGAGATATCACTGGAATTATAAAAGGATTTTTTTGAGGAAAAATGAATGAATATCCAATGCCCTGAGATTTGCAGTTCCAAAGTAAAGCAACAATCCCCACAGAATAAATGGAGCTAACCCTAACGCGGAGTGGGATAATGGCGAAATGTTTCTCATACTAGAAGATTCCAAAATGTGTGAGGTAATCTTTTTTTTAAATGGTTTTGGGGTCATGGTGGGTGGGAAAGCCTTACGGCAAATGAGCATTGTGAGGAAGAGTAGCAGAATCCAAATTGCTCTATGGCAGTAGGAGACGGCCGTGACCCCTCTTCAAGCTGAAAGCCATATGGCTCAGAAATAAGTGGAAATAAATGGCCAAGTCATTAGGATCCCAGTGGGGCATGCAGCAGTCTCAGATGGCAGCTGATCTCCCATGTTTTTTCCCACAGATCTTGCCCACTGCTGCGAAGAAGTAAATGCAATGGCTGTGCAGAGTTGTGCATCTCTGTGTGCCTTTTCCTAACGTGTGTATACACAGTCTATTAATATGAACTTTTAGGCATACTGTGAATTCAAAACATTTTAAGAAAATGCATATGAAAAGGGAAGTAGGGATGAAACATCATAGGAAGGTCACTGTTGAGTGTGAGGGGAGAAGAGTGGTTAGGAGCTCTGTTTGCCAGGCACACGTGCAGATAGCCTCTACCTCTCCCTGCTACACATGGCAAGGTGAGAGACAAGTAATACAAGCTCCTTTTGCTTTTCAAAAGAACCTTGCGATAGCTTTTTTAAGATAGATTATGCCACAGACTTTGTACTTGTAAGGATTGCTTTTCTAATGAGGCAAGAAAGGTCAAAAGAAATTAATAGCCAAGATAGCAGTTATCAGTTTGATATAAATAAAGCAGCTTATAATGTTTGCTATACACCACAATCTGCAACAGATAAGGAGTCTAAACCTAAAGAAGGATTTAAAAGGATGCCGATATTGGGAATATCTACACTCTGAGTTCTCTTTTTAAGGAGATGACTGGGCCACAGTTGCTGATTGTTGTTATCACTGCTGAAGCTATTGTTGCCAGTGAAGTTTAGAGTAAGGACATCACTCACTCAGTATGGCTCAGCCTCTTCCATTCAATGGTTCAGATGTGATCCACAAGCCTACATGCGTGTCCTCATAAAACAGGGACCATGCTTTAATCCCATGAGTGATACCACAGCGCTAGTAACTACTGGGTAAGAGGTACATTACAAAGATCTCCTTTGCCTGCACAGCTGCTTTTCTGTTCTTCGCAGGACCCTTTTTCCTCTTAACCTGCAGGCAACTACATCACTCTCTGTTTGTCTTTCTAACTCTCCAGACAGCTAGCTTTCTGTTTGAGATTCCTGAGTGTCTCAAAATGCTAGATAACCTCAAATTAATTTTACCAGTTCTGCCCAAATTCCCATGAGAACTTGTTTCAGCAAGGTACAGATCATGTGTGTTGGAAGTTATATGCCACACACACACACAAAGCACCCCACTAAGTATCTATAGAGAGATGCCTCTGGAGCTTGGATATGAAAGGAAACAGCCAGACCACTGTGAGGGGTGACTTTCTGCTGCGAGTCTGCTCTCAACCCTTCTTGCCGATTAGATGCTATCCCAGGTGATGGGTTTTCACTTTGATGCCATTGTTTAAATCCAGCTGGCAACAAGGTACCACACAGGTTGAGATAAGACCCTGCAGGTTGAGATAAGAACAGTTTAATAACTAAAATACAGTACAATGTACTAATACTAATAATAATGATAAGGGAAATAACAAGAGGAGAGAACATAAAACTAAATGGGGAAAGGAAAACCAACAGTAAACACAAGTGATGCACAATACAATTGCTCACCACCTGCTGACCTATACCCAGCCTGACCCGAGCAGCGATTGGTTCCTTCTGAGTAACTCCCCCCAGTTTATACTCTGGGCATGACATGCCGTGGTATGGAATACCCCTTTGGCTGGTTTGGGTCAGGTGTCCTGTCTCTGCTTCCTCTGGGCTTCTTGTGCCCCTCCTCACTGGCAAAGCATGAAAAGGCTGAACAGCCCTTGACCATGGTAAGCATTACTGAGCAACAACTAAATCGCCAGTCTGTTATCAGCATTGTTCTCAGACTAAAGATGAAACACAGCACTGCACCAACTACTAGGAAAAAATTAACCGTATCCCAACCCAAACCAGGACAATTAATCATTGTCAGGATCCTAGTTTAACTGCAGGAATGCCATATGTGTCTTAAGAGCTAAATTTTGCATTCCAAGCAAGGTGTCACACAACCCAAAATGTAATTGCCACAGGATCCAATTTCCATTGATAGAGTAGCTCACAGAAGCTTGATCTCACAAGCCGTGCTTTAACAAAAGGAGTCTGAAGTACCAGCATTTTCAAAATCTTAGTTCTTCACTAGTCCTATGAGTTTTCAAACCATCTGGCAAAATCAGTAATGAACATATACCAGCAAATTTTTTGCTCTAGTTGATTTAGCTCATTGCCATAAAGATATTAAATCTCTTTCATAATCAACCTCTCTTCACTGACAAATATTTTTCAGTAATAAATCATTCATTCTTATACTTCCAGACTCCTCTTAGACATGTTCTATTGGCTGGATTGGGCTTTTTCCTTGTATCTCAGTCCTGAGGTTTGAAATCATTAAATGTTTCCAGTGATCACAAGACATCATTTTTTTTTTTTTATTTTTATTTTTAACAGGAATTTATTTGCCACAGTAATGTGAGATGTAGAATACAAGTGGGAACTAGACAATCATGTCTTATTTTATAGTGTATTTTTCAGTAGGTTATTCCAAATGTTACACATGGAAATTTTAAGTGCTATAACATTAGTTCTGTTATCATGGTGACTAAGCATTTCAATAAGCAGTCTTGTGGAAAAATCCATGTACATAGTTTGCTTTACCTCATTTGTCCTAAATTACAGACTGCAACAGCACTGTTTAGATCATATAAGTTGGTAATAAACAGTTCAGTCTATATTTGCATCTTGTCTATTTATTAAGTCATTGAGAAACTCAATTACACACAGGCTGATTTGAGGTGAAAAAGAAATTGTGTATAGTGTTTTCATCTCTCACTATGGAAATAAAGGTTCACAGTGTAGATTTTCCCATATTTTACTTGGATTAAAAATACTGGATGGTGTATTATATCCTGAATGTGTTACACAAACTGTAGGTAAAATGTTGCAGAGCACAGCAGCAACTGCTCTGCCATCAAGCATTAGAAAGGTAGAAATTGGAAGGCTTTCTAAGCAGACACTCTGACAATTATTAATAATCAGAAACAAAACACATTTTGAAAAGCTCATATGCAAATACACGTGACAAGCCTAAGCAGTACATGAGATGAGTCTCACTCCTGCACCCACTGAATGAATGAAAGACACAGCTCCCAACTACTTCAACAGGAGAAGGGTTCTGATGACAACTCAGATGCTGCAGGGTTAATTTTTTTTTTTCTGTTTTTTTTTTTTTTTTTTGCCTGATAATACTTAGAATTTGGCTGATGAACTCTGAGAGTTCACACAACCTAAAAGGTATTTGTATACCTCAGCGTAACCACCTTTAGCTTCCATCCTTTCTTTTCTGAAATCCAGTGACAAAATATTTTGAATGTGTTAAAGTACAAATACAGCATTGGAAACATTCTTGCCATTATGGAGGAGTACAAGATTCTTCCAATGACTTTTTAGTACCCCAGAATGCTGACATGCCTTGTCAGACTTCTTTGATATCCATCGACCACCACAAACAAAAGATATTTACCATTTCCCACCCCAACCAAGAACGCTAAGTTGTGTTACCAGGTGCAATTTAGAGCTGACCGTCTTTAGAACACCCAAGCAGCAGAAAAATGCATATATTAAAATCATATTGAAGCAAAAGACTTCCAATGCATAAAAAGGTCATGCTAGTCTATTTTTTAACCAAATGTGACTATTGTACAGTGATGATACCACTGTAAAACAACTTAGAGAAGCACATATCCTTGCAGGTCAAAGTTAAATGAAGACCTAAGTGATACTGAAGAGTGATGTTCCCTTACATGAATGGTGGTCTGTTGCAGTGGGGCAACATCATCCGTGATGATGGCCGCTCTAAGAATTTACTTAAGAGCAGGTCATAAAATTTAAGTCGAACACATCTCCTTCCAGAACTAAGTGTCTTGCTGAAAGACTCTGATTTTGGAAAAAATACACAGTGAAATGCATGAGAGAAGCCACTGGAGCTCCCCAAAATCTCATTGTCAATTCCACTGCAGTCAGTGAAAAACTACTCCATGAGTCTCATTCTGTGGGAGCAGGAGCAGACCTACCGTATTTTGCTTTCCTACTAATATCTAATAGCATAGCAACACCCTTCACTATCTAGTGGTCTCTATTTTAACGTCCCTTCTTTTCCCTAATCTTTTCAGAAGCCTTTATATCTTATCCCTGATACTCTCTGAGTGAGGAGATTTCCTGGGACTGGTTCTGATTGTTTGCTGCACTTCATTAACACGAAGTGTTTCAAGGAAAGATATCCTCCTAACTGAGGTGGCTGGTGCTATGCTCATGTTATGCTCACCTCAGCAGTAGAATCAGGCTGGTGAGGAAAATATGCATCAAGCCATTTGTGTAAAGGACCCTTAAGCATAAAACAAATCACAGCTTCTTATTTAAATAACACAGGACCATGCAAAATTCACAAATTAACAACTCCTAAGG
Organism: Amazona ochrocephala; assembly: GCA_039720435.1. NCBI lineage: Eukaryota > Metazoa > Chordata > Aves > Psittaciformes > Psittacidae > Amazona > Amazona ochrocephala. The sequence goes on along the minus strand of CM077876.1, from coordinate 49,089,587 downwards.
AGTAACTTTACTAAAATGCAAACCTTTGCTTAAAAATCCACCAGTGGTATGTGCATTGCTCCTTACTTTACCTGTGTAAGCCATGCAAAAAGTTTAATCTGTGCCTCTTTAATAATTACAATATTTGAAAGAAAAAAAAGGGAAAAAAAAAAAACAACAAAAAAAACCCCAAATGAGTATGGCAGGACATGCTGGGACTAAATAGTGCCGCAAGTTGGGACAGTAGAATTGTCCTTGGATCACAGTGCATGGATTTGACGGTAACAGTGGTTTATTATCTCATTAGAAACATCTAATGCCCTGTAATAAAGGTTGCATGCAGAACATGTCAAAGAACAGACAAGGCTATTACAGCCCACAGTCAGGAACAATGCTTTTCTCCCCTCTTATTGCTAAATAGGTAGGAGTAGCTTTTCAATTTAAAAATAAAAGGTATATAATTACAGTAATAATACCATGCTCCTGACTGCTCTGCAGCTGCATATTGTAAAACTCAAAGCCACTGATCAGAAACAAAAGCAGTAAGTTAGTAACAGCTTTACAGAAATGTTCTGCTGGGGTGATTATGCCTGTCAAAATACTTCTGTAGGGGAAGGACTGTTTACTGAACATATTTCATGTCCCTTTTTCCCTAAAAACCCTTGCAAGCGCTTGTATGTTTTCCTAACAACAGATAAAGAAACCTTTGCCAGAGGTGTAATTAAGACTATACGAACACTAGAAGAGGCATGGATCCCATTCAAATAGTTAGACATCAGTTACAACAAAAAAACAGGAGTCTTATTTTTATCATCTGTTGCAAAAAAATATTTCCCAATCAGTGTTTCAATACAGTTAAAAGTTAAAAACCCTCTACATTACTAATAAATTAAAAAAACCTGTATCTCCAACCATCTTGTAAGAAAATAGGTAAGTAATTTAAATATTTAGTTTACATAAATTAGCACAGAAATGTGTATTTGAACAAGCGCACTGAAAACAGATATGCCTTCTTTTCTTCTTCTATCTCTTTTTGAGTTATTAAATAACAGGAAAGCCTTTATATTCTTTGCATGACCTTGGTAGTCTACTAGCATGAAATGGTCAATAGTCAAACCCCAGAAGAATATTTCGCCAGATAGACAATGACAAGAAGGGGCATAAAGTACAGTCAAATGCTTTGCAGCCTTAATACAGTAGACTTCAGCATTCAATTTCAGTGAATTTACTCCCAAAGGGATGAAGAAAATATATTAATACTGCAGATCACATGAGTGAAATTTGATGAGTTGATAGATTCATTTTTTTTTAAACCTATTAAGGTATCATTTTTTCAGAGGTAGTTTGCAAGGCAATAGTGATTTACATGAGTGGAAACAATACTCCTTTGCTTGACTGTGGATGAAACTCTTAAGTACTGTTGCTGCTGTCCCTGAACCTCACAGAAAATGCTTAATGGATGAGATGTTCTAATCGGAGCTGACAACAGCCAATTAAGTGTCAGAAGAACAATCTGATAAGTAGGTCTTCATGTCTATAGGCATTTCCTGATATGTCTTAACTGTCAATCTGAATGTTAAACATCTCTATCTTTGTCTCATTATTGACTGATTTATTAAAGAAGAATACTTCCATTTCTTTTATTCTTTTCTTTTCTTTCTTTTTTTTTTTCTTTCTTTTTTTTTTTTTTTACTTTTTGGTTGCTCCAGAAAGAAGGAAAGAGAAATACTTGGAACAAGTCTTAATTTGGAATAATTGATGGGGAATCCTAATTATACAAAGTCCTAATCTTGCAACTGGGCAGGAGTATGGTTTGGTGACACCACTGCCATTCAGCTGCCCACACCATACCTTTTAAGGAATGGTAGATGCTCAGTCTAGAGGAGATCTGTTTCTTTAATAGGTGGAAGGATATCTGTGGACATGCTAGGAGGCTGCTCTCTGTTTTCAGTGCTTCTTGCTAGTCATACGGAAGACAACACCTCGCTGGATGCATCTCTTCCCTTCTTGTCCTCACCCCTGTCGATATCAATCACATGAACTATGCCAGGCTTCAGGATCAGGTCGTCGGTCTCTACATGGCTCCTGTTATCATCCACCTCGATGTACTTCCCTTTGGATGGCTGGGAAGCCTTACTGAAGACATCTTTAAAACGGCGCTTGAGTTCAACATCTGGGCAATAGACATACTCATAAAGAGCACCAGCAAGGACTGCTCCTATTATTGGTCCCACCCAATATACCTGCAAAAATAGGCAGAAAAAAGACAAGCATTAGGCTCTAGAGCAAATAAAGAAGCTATGGTCTCAAGAGGAAAGCGTGACACTACAGACTTCACAAAGAAAATTTTCTGCAAAATGCCTGGCCCAAATGTTAAAACCAACTCTCCAGAATTGCATGGTCACATAGCCCCCTGGCTTTCATGAACCAGGGCACTATCTGCCATCATATCAGTTTATGAGGCAGAGAAGTTTAACTACCATACGTATCACAGATGGTGATGTAGAGCTCAGCAATTATGTGATTGCTGTAAAATCACATACAAAGTTGGTCAAAAGGCAGTCTCTTAGGCAGAAAATGACATTAGTAATTATTTTTTCTGCTTCATCCCAGCCTGTCTGTCTCATTTCACCCCCTTTAAAACTACTCTTTAGTCAGTGTAAATCCAGTCATGTAAAACACCTCACATCCCTGGGTCTGGCTGTTCCCTGAAAAATCCTCTCATGCCAGAGTTTAGGGAATCATCAGGCAGTGGAGCCCACAGATCAGAGGAGAAGAGGGACCTATGCTGACATGCCAGTGAGGTACAGTTCCTACTTCTCTGACGTCTGAAAAAGATTTTAGTCTACATGTCTGGTTACTAAAGTTATGGGGCAGACTGGCTGAGTGGCAGTGGAACTATGGACATTTCCAATGGATAGACACACAGGCATCCTTTCAGGCTGCCCTACCTTCTCCTGTTACTAGAAAGCAGCTTTTTTCCCCTCTTTAAACTGTGTCCAGTAAAACAAAAGTACAGGTCCTTCATTATCATTATTTGGATCAATGATAGCTGCAACATTTCTCGAGATAAAAAAAGGCCACAGATCCTGGCGGGATCATGCGTGACTTGTCAAATAAAGCTCTGTAGTCATGTACAACATATAGTTGCTCTGGCATAGCTTTGCTTTTAAACTAGCAGGGTGAGATGATTGAGAAGCAGGCCCACAGCTCCAAAGATAAATAGTTTTGTAAAGTCTTATTGATCCATCCCTTTCTAAGAGGCCTCCTCTAAATTTTTGTCACTCATTGACAGCTGTAGACAGCATGAATGGACTGTTTGCAAGATCACACATAAAATAAACACCAACGTAGAAAAGCGATTGTCTTTCTGCATTTTCACTCAAGGCGGCAATGAGCTTTTAAGGAAAGAAAACCTTTCCTAGTGTATACACAGATCTAGTTTAGTATTTTGGACTTACATTTCCTAAATAATCCAAATTTGGCTTCTGATCCTGCAGAATCCAACAGGCAGTCAGCTACCTGATTAGCTAATCTGAATAAGCAAATACAGCTGACATGCACAACTTTGTAGGGTACCTATCTATTTCAGCATGACATGCAGCAGTTTGGTAACATTAGTAGGTGCAGAAGCTTCTGTCAATGGCATGCTGACGTCACTGCCTGGGAGGAGGAGGAAAGGCCGTCTTTCCAAGTGGCCAGGACAGTAGCTAAGCTTCTCCTACAAGTTTCTTCATGGTACATTTGTTTATTGTTTATAGCTTTAGTTATAAATTACAAGCTCCCTCAGAGTATGGATAATTAATCTTGTGAAAAACTATGGCAGTGTTTCATATGAACAAGCCATTCACTGATAACTGGGGAAATCTGCCTCAAAAGGATAACTCTTGGGAACAAAGTTACACATGGTATCGTGTTTGCAGAATTGGAGCCTTAGGGCCTGAAGACAATGCTATTTCTGTTATTAGCTACAGTGGGAGCAATGTGGGCTTCATACTTTAAAAATCAAGAAAATCCATATATGCACTGTAATATGCAGCTCTTACAGTTAGTATTGAAAATGTCCCTAGAAGTGCTTTCTCTGTGTGTAATTAGGTGAGGCTGAGATGCAATCCATCTCTTCCTTATAAAATGTGAATGTGTGAATTGGATTTTAATAAGTTTAATAGTGGGATGCTATAGAAAATGACTGCATCATTTAGAATCTGTTTATCAAATTGTTTCCTCCACAAATACTCCTAGTTAAGCTGATGCTTTCAAATTGAAGCAGGTAGCATCTGGTCTGGTCTGCAAAGACCAGACTGCAACCCCTTCATCTCTCACTGCAAGCATTTGCTGAGACGGCTTGTCCCCTGGGAAGCAGATCGCACAGGGTCCCTGCTCTCATTTTATACGCCTGCCCCAGTTTGCTGCAGAACCAGGTGAAACGTGAAGCTGACAGAACTACTTCCATAACTTCTTACCAGTGTGACCGGGGGGTTGCAATCTGCCTCAGAGAATTTTTCTCTCTAATAGTTCAGTTCTTTCAGTCTCTCCCTGGATTGTGTTTTTTTTCTGTTTCGAACTTTTTATATGATTTCCTTTTTACCCCAGCTACTACCTCCACAAAATGGCTTCTGAATAGCAAGATGCTGTTCCAGTGCGCTGTGTACTGCATTGCAGTCCTAGCAGAGGAGTATAATTACACCCAAACTTGTGGCAGGTCAGCACCCGTCTTCCTCAGGGATGGTCTCTATGGGGTGCACTGGGATAGGTAACTAAGAGCAAATGACATATGGAAAATCCTGATATCTGTCACTGTAGGGAAGGAATCATGAAAGCTGAGTTACCCATTGGTTTTCCCATTTCCCCATGATGACAGCAGGACCAAACGATCTGGCAGGGTTCATACTGGCACCGGTGTAATTGATCTAAAGAAGAGACAAAATGTTACCTGTTATTAAAGTCTTGAAAGGAGTTATTCAGTTTCTGTTACTCCTTGTTCTATGGGAAACTCTGGTTTACTTGGCTTCTCATCTTGACAGTGGGTATTGTCACTCTCATCAGTCTTATCACAAAATTAACAAAGACATTATGTGAACAAGCAGAAAAGTTCTGATGCAACACCCTACCCAAGGAGACCCCCATGCTACTTCAGAGGGTTTTGGCGTGGATCCATAAAGAATACAGGAGCTATATAGCTGTAGAATCTACAAAGGCCGCAGAAGTTTGCATTTACTTGTGAAGTAGTCATAAAGAGAAAATAGTTCTATATTTTTTCAAGAGAAGCCATTAACTTACAGCAAATAAATGTCCAATTGCAACAGAAAATCCAATTGCTAAAGCTACTGAACCAGTGACATCACTTCGTTTGGAATCACAGCTGGCAAAAATAGTAAAAACCAGCTGGAATGTAATTATCAACTCCACCAGGAGTCCATGGCCAGCGGAAAGATCTCCATGTACCTGGAAGAAGGGAAAGAAACACCAGAAATTAAGAAAAGGTGATATTGTAAATCAATAAGCCACTATGTACATTAAATGTATTTCAATTAAAGGTATTTCTAATGGTACACAGTGAAAGACACCAATGAACTTTTAGAGGTACAGGTCATCCCATCCCCTTCCCCCCTTTATACCTTTTTTTTTAAAATAGCTGTATTTTTTTTTAAATTGTTGTGTTTTTTTTTTTTTTTTTTTTTTTTTTTTAATTATTTTTTATTTTTTTTTATTTTGTGAGCCATGGAAAATTACTGCTGGACTGAGAACAGAAGACTTAACAGTAATATCCAAAAAGAACTTCAAAGTTAGACTGCAGAAGTATAGTTTATTTTTAAACAGGGATTTGCAAATGCTGCACTTCCCCTTCGCCATTTTTTTTCTTGGGAGCTCTGTAATTTACTATTCAATTATAAATTCATTAATTAGCACTGACTTAATTAATTTAAATTTCAATTAAAAATTAAGCAGTGTGTGGCTCAAGTGCATTTTTAATAAGTCCTGCAACAGGGCTAACTGATGGCATTCCTTATTAGTTTAGAACAAAGCTGAAATCTAAGCCACAATCTATTTCAAAAGTATGTCATTTTAAATTGATGTTTTTTCAATCCCCATCATAATGGCATAGAATACATTTCCCCCTCCCCAGCCCATAAAAAAGTCATTTCACCATATATTATTTAAATTTTGTATGTAAATTAGCATTACCTGCTGTCATCAGATTTGGGGAAGTTCTAGGAAAGAGAACTTCTATAAAAAGAACAGCTATAGATATTACGCTGTGTAAACCCATCCTAAGAAGAGATTTAAGCCCTGTCTAGATGTTGTAAATAGACCAGCAAGCTCTCAAAATCTCTACTTGAGCTCTCTTTATTCTGCATGACACTGATTGCATTTTCTTAGGCTCTAATCTAGTCTAGTTTACGAGTCAGAGGAGAAGTGATTACCGCAGTGACTCCCAGGCCTCCTACCACGCTCGGTGGTGTGATGAGGTAAAGGATGCCTGCTCCTACGATGGCCCCCAGGCATTGGGCAAGAATGTAGAAGATGGACTTGGCGAGGCTGATCTTCTTTGTGCAGACCATTGCCACTGTCACAGCAGGGTTAATGTGGCCTCCGCTGATGTGTCCAAAGCACTGCACCATGGTTGCAATGCTGAGTCCAAAGCAGAGGGAGATAAGGACCATATCTACAGGCAGGGGCTTCTCTGCTCCACCCCAGTTGATCGTGGAGCCGAGGCTGAGAAGGACAAAAATGAGCATGGCCAAAAACTCCGCTGAAACTGCTTTCCAGAATGGCTGAGTCCAGACTCCCTTAAATGCCACCATGATGCTCTCACAGAGACGACCACACTTACTGAAAAGGAAAACAAAGCTTCATCAGGAGTCACCAAATAAGCCTTATGCACTCCTGTTAAGGGTTGCTACCTGACAGACTTTGGGGAGAACATAGCAATGCTAAGCATCCTTAGGCTGGGACAGCTACAGACTGCACTATTGGAGCAGATTGCCCTTAGAATGTGACCACTGAATGTCTGCAGCTTCAGTTCACAAAAAACAACCTCTGTATCTTCTGAAATAAATGAGTATGCAAATAAGTGTTTTCTTCCACAGTAGCTGACTTTTGCCTGACTTAGAGGCTGTACAGTCCTGCCACTTCCAGTGGGCTGTTAACCATCATGCTCATTAAATGAGTATGTGCCCCCTTTTTCTAAGCAAATCTACACTATTCGCAAAGCAGGTATGATAATTCAATAAAAAGGAGTATCTTAATCATACCCTAATGGTTTTGATAACAGTGTGGTGTTGGGAGGTTGTCCTGGGAGCCATAAGGGAAAGTCTGTTTGTTTGGACACTTACACAGACCAGTATTTCAGTTTATATTTGTGCAAAGAACAGTTTCTTCACTGTGGATGTGGGGTAAAAATTGAATACAGCCATGAGAATAGATGCAGTCCTAAATTCTGACCTTGAAATCAATCATGCAATCAATAAAGTTCTTCCCTTTGGGCTGAGGGTGCCAAGCTGTGGAATAGAGCAGTATTTTCTGTATGTGTGGTGTGTAGAACAATATGTGGCAAAGAAAGAAGTGTCTTGATTTTTCTCTCAGCCTGGAGATGCTTTTTGTTAGTCTACACTGCCTTCCTGAGGAGTTACAATATTGCTAGATGTTCAGATACCTACGAAAGTGGGTCACCAAAGAAAAGTTATTTGTGGTATTAATAAATTAGGAGAATAAGCCAAAAGGGAAGCATTTTAATGAGTTTCTAAGGAATGCGAACAAGATTCTTCTCTAAAAACAAAAGCAAAAAACCTCCAAACCCTCCAAAAAGTAGAAAACAAAGGGAAGAATATTCAGCTGCTACATTTGGGAACTGAATTTCAAATGGAAGATGGATGAATTCATGCTCAGTTATCTAAGGTAACTGAGCTAAAATGCATATTTAATACCACTTAGATAAGAAAGAAGCATAAAAGGCATGTCTGCCCTTTTCAAGTTGTTGCAAGAGGAATGGCCCATGAATTTCTTAACAGTTGCAGTGAGTTAAGAAAAAGCAATTTAATCCTGTGACTGAAGCAAATAATTTGTTTTCCTGTCTCATTTCTTATGCTAATTTAGTGTGTATTTTGGATAGGTCGTTTGAACTCTATCTCAGTTCTCTCAACCCTCAGATGAGAACAAGAATTACATTTTCTCCTACAAATGGCTGTTGCAAAGTGCTTGTGAAGTGACCTGAGAGACTTGAGCAGGACTTGCTTTCCTAGAGAAGAATTGAAGCTAGAACCTTAAAAGACAATAAAATCATCCCAAAAATATTTTGATTTTGGGTCAAACTTGAGACAAACAGAAAGATGTTTTTCTAAGATCTCACATTAACAATCAGTTAATGACCAACTATGTAGCCTAGACTTTTTGCTCAAAATGGCTCCAAAATAATTGCCTTCCCCAATGCTGAAGCTCACAGGTATTTGGTCAACCTTACCTTTGAATCCTACACCCAGATTCTTACTGAAACCTAAGGGTTTACCTCTCACACCCTTACTACTTCCTCACTAATAATTTGTTTTAGTGGCTTAAGACACAGGTGCTATATCCATCCTGACAAAAGCTCATTTTCCCAGGGCATATCCCAAGTGAACATTTTATATAGGGATGAAGCATATCCTGAAGCTCACAGAAAAGAAAGCTGGATGCACTAGGGAAACAACACTCATTTACCCTTTCAGCCCCAGCTCAGCCGGGACACAACCTGGATTTATCTGAACATTCACTTGCTAAGCAAAACGCAAGCTCTGGAGTTTTATCACAGACTTCTGCAAAGTTCCCAACCACCAAAGGCTCTATGGGAGGAATACAGGTTTTTGGAGCATGGGATAGAGGCACATGGTGACTCTTGACTTCTTTGAGTATGCCTGACCATGTTCTTCTGTACACAGAGAAGAGTGAGATCTGCAAATTACTTACATCCCTTCATCCTGTAGAAGTGGACAGAAAATGGGTTTTCTGTTTGATATCATAATTTGAGTTAGTTATGAAACATCATGAAAGAACACATTAAGAGTGAGTGTGTGTGTACATGCACACATATGTACAAGAGAGGGACAGGGGACCCAGATCACACCATCTGCTGAACTGCTGATGGGCCTGTCTAGCAGGAGACTACCACTAACAAATGGCAGATCTCATACTGTTTATCCAGCTGAGATGATGCCCAGTGAATTCAGCCAATATTATTTATAGCCCTGAAAATGCAGAAGTGCTGCATGCAAGCCAAAAGGATAACTCAAACACAGAATCTTGCTCACCAACATAAAGAAAGTTTCTGTTCTTCTCAAACAGCATACTACAGGGAAAAAAAATCAAAATGGCAGAACTACACCCTCAGCCATACTTTGACAGTTAATGATCTAAACATCAATTTTTAATGCATACATGTTTTTCTGAAGCAGTCTGTTTTTCTATGATTTTGACACCCAGCAACATGTACAGATGTCATGGCCAAATTTTGATGTCTAACTGCACACCTTTCTTCCCTACAGCAACCCCCCCTACAAATGTTAATAAAAGCTTAATAGTTGTGTTTGAGCCCTGAGTCCAGGTTTTCACTTACATCTAAAGGCTTTCAGCAATTCAGAAGTCAACAGCATTTCCAACATCCAATATTTTAGCATGCAGTTAATTTAAAAGCTTGTGACGGAGAGAGTGTCATGGTTGTGCCAGGTCTGAAACCAACATGGGACTTTCCAGCAGCAATGATTTGCCATTGAAGTTGCAAAATATTATTTTTTTTTTTGCAGTAGTTGCTCATGGTTGCCTTCAATACAACAGAAAACCAGAAAGGCGCTTTCATGTTATGGTCACACATTAATTTCACATGCAGCCACACTTGAAATTCTCTGGTCTGGACTAAAAGATTACACAGTGGATTGTGTTTAATTGGACACGAGGTGTTTTTTTACAGGTCAGGTTACCATCAGGGCTGCAGACATGATTATGGCCTCAAAGCCCTAACAATATAAGTAATAAAAATGTCTGAAGCACAGAAGTCAGACAGTATTCTAAAAAAGTCTTCCTTTTCTAACTGGTGCCATTTCAAGGAGTGGATCAAACAGCCTGGACGTGGCTTGCAGCCAGCCACTCCACACGACACTACTGTCACACTGAGGTTTGAGCGTGCCGCAGCTATTTACAGGGGCATCTCCACAGCAAACTCACATACTCCCCGACCTGTGCTGGCACAGCCGGCTGTGGCTCAAATGGACATTAAGCACTAGCTTGCCAGCTTGGGGAGAGGAGAGGGAGAGGCTACAGTTGCAAAATAAATACACTATAGCAGAACTTGCTTTAACCATTTTGCCTCATTTTCCAATACGATGTTGAATGGGTGACTGCCGTGGGTATCTACAGGAGGTCAGAAGGGAAGCCTTGGGAGCATGGTACCTCATTTTTCTGGCGGCGCAGGTGCTGGGATTTTTTCACGCACGTCTGTACATTGCAGGACCGCAAGTAGCGAATAAAACAAAGTTTCAGGGTGTGGAAAAAGCGATTTACAACCCTCTGCCCCCCTTCATGGACGAAAGGCTCCGGCGGTGCCTTCTGAGAGGGGGAGCCCGGTACCCTGGGAGCAGCCCCTTGGATGCAAAACGCACGGGCAAAGCACTCCTGGGATCGAGCTCTTCCCGCGACCGAACAGCGAAGGGGTCCCCGCGGGCGCCTAGAAGGTGTCTCCTGCGCATCCCGCTCCCCTCTCACGAAGCTTTTCCATAAAGTCGTCTTCGGTTTGGGTGCCTGCCTCCCTGCCTGCGTCCCCTCCCTCCTCAGCCCTCGCCCCGCGGAGGGACCCGCACTCACCCGCGGCGCGAAGCGGCCGCTCCCTCGCTCATGCCTCCCCGGCGGGCGCGGGTGCGCGGCTTGGGGCGCGGGGCGGGAGGGTGGCGCGGCTCCCGACCATGCGGCCCTCCCCTACCTGCTGCTCCGGGCGGGCCAAGGCTGCCTTAGAAACTGCCGCCGCAGCCCCGGCCGCGGGTCATTTGCGATCATGTGGATATGCAGATTGATTCAGGGGCTTAAAAGAAGCCCGAAGAGAGCCCACTGTGCTTCTGCAGCATGGGGAAGCGTTCCCGGGTTTCTCATTCTTTTTTTTTTTTTTTTTTTTTTTTCTCTGCCAAGCACTGTGTGTGAAGGAAAAAAAAGGTCTAAACAACTCTGCAGCCAGGGAGCTTTATCCATCTAAAATGCCTATTAGAACCTTACCAGAACGCTACTGGTTGCAGAAGAGACAAAGTGGTTCTATTTGTTAAAAGCTGCAAAATTCAATTATGTTTTGGCAAGGGAGGCCACTGAAAAGAAATGTTGAAATTAGACAGTGAGGAAATTCAGATGGTCCTCACACTGAGAGAGGCTTTTTGTAAGGGCATGTAGTGATAGGACAGGGAGTAATGACTTCAAACTGAAACAGCGTAGATTTAGATTAGATATTAGAAAGAAGTTCTTTAACTGTGAGGGTGGTGAGACACTGGCACAGGTTGCCCAGAGAAGCTGTGGCTGCCCCATCCCTAGCAGTGCTCAAGGCCAAGCTGGATGGGGCTTTGAGTAACCTGGTCTACTGGAAGGTGTCCCTGCCCGTGGCAGGGGAGTTGGAACTGTATGAGCTTTAAGGTCCCTTCTAACCCAAACCATTCTATGGTTCTATGATTCTATGACTCGACAGCACCAAAACAATCCAACGAAAAAACAACCCTTCACACAAAAGGAAAAAAGCAAAGTTGCCCAAGTTTCCAGGCACAATTATTTCATTAGAGAATGCATAGAAACGGTCACTTGAAGAAGACAGGGATGAAAATGGAACAAATATCTAGATTTTCTTTTTTCCCCATTGGCTTAGACCTTTGTATGAAGTAAAAGAATCTTTGCATAAGTTATGCAAAAATATTGTAAGGGACACGTTCAAGTGTTAAATGAGGTTAAAATAGCACGCAGAGAAACTACATCTACTGCTGTGCATTCATGCAGCAACAGAGAAAGAATCAAAGTTTGGCATAATGGTCAGCCAGCCTGTACAGGACAGACTGTAACATACAATCCTTCTGACCATTAGAAAACAGTGCAAGATCTGAAGGACTACTTTGGCCCTGGAAACCACGGACAGAAGGTCTTCCTCTGTTAGAGAATTGTAGGTAATAATTTACACCAGGGAATAGCAAGTATAATGGATAACACTATCAGTTCAGGATGCCCTGGACAAATTTGTACACACAGCAACAAAAAAAGTCATGCTCATGTGTTAAATACTTACCAATCATAGTTTGTGCTAAATGCAGGTGATCATAAAGCACAAGTGTAGGTGCTTCTCTCATGTTTGCCTGCTCTTCTGCTAAAGCCGTGTCATAAAGGACAAAATGTAAAAACCTGACATTTGCAGGGGTGCAGTCATCATTACACAGCCCAGTTCTTCCAGTTGGTGCATTTGTTTTTTCCATCTATGCCCTTCACAATCTGCTACAGTGAATCTAGAAACTTCGAGTCCTAACACTGTCTTAATGCCATGTAAAACCATTGAATCCTTCATATACTCACAGACCAACTTCTTCCGTCAAGGCTGCAGGAGCAGTTCCTCACAATTAAAGGATTTCAGTTAGGATGTTCTTCTGCATAATATTTTTTTACCCTATTCCCTTTTCCCCTTCTACTACTACTGTATAAAAAGCTCATTTTCACCGCTGTGCTTTAAACACCTGTGGCTTCTCTTGATGTGGCTTGAATGTGCCGTATCTTTTTCCACCTGCATTTTGAGATGTCACTATCTGATTATTTCAACCTTTTATGCCACAGCTACCTCTGTCATACAAAGCCTTTCCTCTGTTTTCCTAAAAACTACAACAGGCGCCTATATAAACCTCAAATCTCTTTCCAGTTTTGGAGCTGGCTCTTTCAAATCAGGGCTGAGTTTGCTTTCGTAGCTTTGCCCTGACAACATGCTTATTCTTTGGTACTTTGTGGACTCTGCTCCTGCAGCTCAATTGTTTGTTCACAAACAAAATTCACTTAGCAAAGCTAATAATTGCTTTTCCTTTTCTTGCAGATAGCATATGTCTGCTCTTTTTGGTCCATAGAGCAGATCACTGCCACATGGAGAAGCAAGAACATTAATAGCTTCTGTCACTGCTACCATTCTTATTGTGATAGATCTTCTGGAGGATTAGACAAAGGTTGTGGCCACATAAACAGAGAAAGGCAATGCTTCAGGCACAAACCTGCAGCAAACTGCACTGTGCCAGCTCTGATCAAACAAACAGACTATGTTCTGTTGAAAACAGAGAAGGCAAGGAAGACAGCCCTTGAGATGGCACTGAAAGCCACAGGAAAGCTGCCCCACTTTGTCCAGGGAGAAATTTGTCAATTTGGGGAGTTGGAAATACACAAGGTTAGCCTAGTTTTTAATTATATGCTTTCATCTTTACAAAGCCTGGGTTAACTCATTTTAGACTTCTGTGCAAGGATGAAATATTTCTTCTGCTGCTGTGCACACAGTTAAGGAAATAACAAAAGAATATATATGAAAAATTTAAAACTGGTTTTAAAGCACAGTCATGGTGGGGAAGGGCAGACAGCATGGGTATGTGCAGTGGAGTCTCCCTGTGCCTTTGCTTCTCCTTCACTGAATATTATATCTGAGTTTCTACAGTAGTTTTTAGGACATCATGAATTAAAGATCTCTGTGGGAACACAAGCCATGGTAAGAAGACGCTGCAACACGTAAGACACCTCCTCATTCTGAACAAGGACTTCCCAGGCAGTTGAAGCATGTTGGATCTGGGAATTCAGTTTGGTCTGTTATGGAGGGGAGGGCACACTGCCAAAGTCGGAGAGGAATGTGCAAGCAGCTAATTCCAGTTAAAACAATATGAGGGTAAGAGGCAGAAAAACTCCCTGCACTAGATTCTGTCGCCCCACTGAATAACAGTGTGGGAAGAGTCCCTTCACTTCTATGGCGAGTCTCTTGGATATTCATCCTGGGCAACTCTGTCAGGCTGCGGGGTTTGTCAGACAAGACTGAAACAGAGAAAAGAAAGATCAAAATAATAATAAAAAAGACATAATTTAGAAGTACTGTGTGTTTTCCCAGTGCCTCCTCTTCCACTTGTACCCAGGAGATCTGGACTGTTCTCCCTTACGCTACTGATGATAAGCTTCTCAGCTTGTTCGGCTCCTCTCTCAGCACCACTTCAGGCTTTCAGTTTTCCAAAACCAATGAAGCTTATATGCATGCGTTTACTCTCTTCCTCCCTCTTTCTCTGGGTATTCCTGCCCTTTCCACCAGGTCATGAACCCATCAGCCAGCTTCAGCTACAGCTGATGGAGGATCAGAAATCCCAAAGGTGTTTAGGCTCCTGCCAGCCCAGGAGCGTGAGTGGCTGCAGGCAACCGCAGCAAAAGGGACGCCTGCTGCTGCTGGCAGGAGAGGCTCCACGAGGATTTTCAGAAGTGCCTGAGTGATGGAGAGACTTAGTTGCTGTTTTCAGAGTACTGCAGACTCCTAGGAGACTAAATTCCTTTGACCTTCCTTGGCTCCTGTCGACAAGAGCGGGCTTTAAGACTTTCAGAAACTGTCGACGCTTGCAGAAACTCTCAGACTTTTTCTGACTGATTGAAAGTTTCATTCTGTTGCCACTAAAAAATCCCCCTCCCGACACCAATTTATGTTTCATAAGTTTGGGTTGAGCATTGTCTACTAAAAGGATCTTACATAAAACACCGCTTACTGAAATGTGATCTTTGCACATTTCTGAAGTTTTAATTTTCCTATGCTGTAATCTTGTTACTTAGGTCATTCACTTTGTCACGCCCTGCTATCAGCCTGGTCCAGGTTTCGCTGCAGGGCTATGTTCTCCTGACATTTAGAGCAAGAATTCCCTGGGAAATCAGTCAAGAGATTTGACATTGCTGCTGGCGAAGCTCCAGCGGGTTTAGTTTTACTCTCCTTCCCTATTTATTGTGGAATCTGTCTGTCCACAAGCTGCACATTGAGTTCTGTGCGAGAGAAGGAGAACTGAAAGGGACAAAATGGCCATTCATGTGGGGATTCATTGAGGCTTTTCAGAAAGGTTTTACAAGAAGCTGTGATGACTGCTGAGCTTCCTTAGCCCTCTATTACCTCCCTTATGAGACAATTTGGATTGACTGCTTTCTCTTTGCTCTCTGCCCCCATCTCAATAGGCAGCAATTATTGTTGGAAAAGCCACATTAAGACCTCGGTAGTGTAGGAACCACCTGGGGGCTTTTCATCCTTAGAAACAGTTTAATTTCACTGTGGGATGGACAGGCCCTTTTCTGGGAACATGGGAGAAAATAAAAAGTCTTTTTTTTTTTTTTTGTCCCCTCCTGCCACAAACTGCTCCAACTCTTCTTGCAAAAAACTGCATCACTGGCAGACACAGACAGAATTTGATGTACTGGAAGGGTGGATCAGCAAAGCAGCCCTGGGCACTCCTGAAGGCTACAGGAGAGTTGGTGAAAGAATCCCAAAGCAACTGGAAATGAGGGAGAGAAGTAGCTCTCTTGTGGATGGGGACAGTAAAATGCAGCAGCACAGGGCAGGGTGCAGGAGGCTCTGCATGTGCAGGGAGAGGCAAGCAGTACGACATGATGGTGGTCTGCATCTCTGTGCAGTCTTAGCCAGTGGGGACAAAGAAATTTGTCTGTCTTTGCTAGGTGAGACACTGAAATGTGGTTAAGTGCTAATGGATTTTATCAGCCACATACCGTGTGGTAGTCCAAATAAATATACCACTGTTGTACGCTTTTTAGCATCTAACCATGCTTTCCTGACCAATCTGAGTTACTGTTTCTAAGCTCCCCAGTGCCAAATGCTCAGCCTCTTCCCCCACTGCAGCTTCAGTTTCCTACAGAAATAAAGTTTAAAGAATCAGGGAGTTTAAGACTAGATGGCAACACAGCGTTTTCTAGTTAACTTCATATATTATAGACCACTACACTTTGCCTCATGACACATTTCATGAGTTCAATAATTTATACCTGGTTAAATATATTTTGCAAAAAGCATTCTTGCTTGATTTGAAAACTCAGGGGATAGAAAATCTACCCATTCCCTTGGTAGCTTATTCCCAAGACTAATAATTTTCATCATCAAAAAATGATCTGTGCCTCTAAACTGAATTTGTATTAATTCATCTGCCATGTGGTGGTTCTTATTATGCTGTTCTTTCCTAGATTA
Source organism: Amazona ochrocephala (assembly GCA_039720435.1). Lineage (NCBI taxonomy): Eukaryota > Metazoa > Chordata > Aves > Psittaciformes > Psittacidae > Amazona > Amazona ochrocephala. Next base: position 49,073,395 of record CM077876.1, on the reverse strand, counting down.
AAAAGCCTCTTTTACTTCTACTATCTCCCCATGAGGATACTTATATAATGTGATCAAGTCACGTCTTCATCTTTTGATAAACTAAGCAGACTGTGCTCTAGAAGTCTTTCACTCTAAAGAAATTTCTCTTTAGTTTTTTCCTTTTCAGTTCTTGATTGTGCCTTCACCACTTTTTTGAACATGATTTTTAGAATGCATTTTTAATATCTGACTCCAGCAGTCATTTTCTGAAGTAAAAACATTTCTTATAGCACACCTAGGAACTGAATTATCCATTCTTATTGCAGTATCACATTGAGGAAGCATTTTTCCTTGCATCTCCACAGTGACTCCTCAGACCTTCTCGTGATATAGCCCTCATTCTGTGGGTAAGTCTTGTTTCATTCTGAGACATGAAATTAAGGAGACATTCTGTCTCACAGGGATTACATTAGAGAAGAATCCATTCTGCTGTGTTTGGCCATCCTTTTCTCAACCTACTGTGTCACGTTCAAACTATACTGGCAGTGCTTCTACATTTACTTCCAGATTTACTCACTGATGAAAACACTGACGCACATGAGGCCTTGCAATGGTCCCTTCAGATCCCTCCCAACTGGTGCCATGACTAGTCCATTAAGTACTTTCAGAGATGTGTCAAACAGGCCTAACTCCGCTTACTGCTCCGTGGCTAACGTACAGCAGTAATGCTTTAGCAAATGTCACTCAGTGTTGTGGTAAAGCCTCTAGAAACTCTCAAGCACATTACTCTGTACAGCTACCTCTGTCTAATGAGGCATAATTTAAAAATTAGATCTGACCTGTGTTGGTGGTGGTTTTCTTGGTTTTTTGTTTGTTTGTTTGTTTGCTGTCGGCTGAGCCTCAGTAGCGTAGTATAGTTGACATGTGTCCCAGTGCTAGGAATTTGTTTTATCCAAGCAATCTGCCGTGTACAAGATGATAATACATAGAATACATATATAGCTTCATATTCATAGGATTTATATGCCTAGTGGAAATGCATGCCATGAATGGGCTTATGCAGCATGTTTTGAGAAAGACAATTTTGCTTCCAATTATTCAGGCTATCTTTAGAGATTACAATAGTAACTGTCTTCTTAACACCATGTATTTTAGAGGGGTTTTCTTCCCTCTCAACATTAATACCTTCTAAAAGCTAAAACCTCAGGCCATAGAAATGAAGATGTTGATCTTTTTTCTATGAAAAGGTTCATCTTTCATTGAACTAACTGAAAAGCAGGGTCTGACTATGAATATTTACAAGTTCAAGCTTTTTTGTCCATAAGCTTCAAAAGAAAATCTGACAGCACATTATTCTTGAAATCCTTTGTAGAACATTAGGGTCCTTTCCAACCCTAACTATTCTATGATTCTATGATTTCTGACAGTTTTCTATGTTTGCAGCTTAAAATAAAATAAAAAAAGTCTAATAACTTTGGATACAGGTGCCACATTTTTACTGGACTAGGAGAAAGGCTTTAAACTCAGAAATGTGAATTGCAGTTATTCAATCTCTTTTTTATGGCAAAAGCTGTAGTGCTTTAAAGATTTTTGTGTTGGATCAGCTGTCAACAAAGATACTAGAGATTAATATAAAGAAACAAACACTTTTGGCTGCCATCTTCACCTTTTCTGATACCAGCTTATATCCACTGCATGGATGGATGGACTGTTGGTTTGTGAACTCATGAGAACTCATCAGTTAACAATGCTTTGTCTTCAGCTACTGAAGTCCAGTAAGCATGTTCTGGGTGCACATACAGCCACAGAAAACAGTCTTTTGAGGCCCTCTAGTCCAGTATTCACACGTGTTGGCACCTTACAGGGATGGAGGCTTAGTGGAGGATGCAATCTGTGAAGAAGACTCAAACACATGGCCAGAAAACTCTCCTGCTTTCTGCTACTTTCACATCTTGTGTTTCTTTATAAACAACATTTTCTAATCTAACCTCCATGACTGCCTTCTATGGTCACTTACAGATTGGCAAGATGCTCTTTCACAAAGCCAAGCGCAGGAAAAAAACAAAACCAAACCCCATGAGCTGTGTGAATAATTAAAAACAGTACCAAAAGACATTGACTCCAGAAAACTTGGTTTGCAGATTTCTTAATACAGAGAAACCAAGATCATGGTTTGGACGAGTGTACTGTTTGCTGGGTACAAAACTGGCTAGATGGCCAAGCCCAAAGAATTGTGGTGAATGGAGTTAAATCCATTTGGTGGCTAAAGAAGAGCAATAAATCTGATGAAAGGTCTTGAGAACAAGTCTTATGGGAAGCAGTTGAGGGAGCTGAAGTTGTTTTGCCTGGAGAAAAGCAGGCTCACAGGGGACTTTTTTGCTCCCTGCAACTACCTGAAAGGAGGTTGTAGCAAGGTCATGTTGGTCCCTTCTCCTAGCTTATCAGTGATAAGACCTGAAGTTGCTCCGGGGGAGGTTTAGACTTGATATTAAGAAAAATTTCTTCACTGAAAGGGTTATCAAGCACTGGAACAGGCTGCTCGGGGAAGTGGTAATCATCCCTGGAAGTATTTGAAAGACTTGTAGATGGCACTTAGGGACATGGTTTAGTGATGGACTTGGCAGTGCTAGGTTAATGCTTGGACTTGATGTTATTAAAGGTATTTTCCAACTTAAATGATTCTATGATTCCAAGAGCTAGTCTGAGACCATTCTTCATGGGTTGCCTCTTTAGACTCCTCACTCTTCTGATTTTCCTGCATCCATGCTTTAGGTAGATCGTAGATAGCCCTGCTACAAGTTGCTGTTTTTAGTGGATTTCATGAGTTTTGTGGAGACAACTATTTTCGTGAAGATAGGCATTATATTAATTTAGTGTTTATAAAGGAAGTAGATATGGTTAATGGTATCTCTTCAAGGATACAAGCCAAAATAGTCAGATCCCTGCTAAAAATATATCTACTTTTATAAGACTGCATGCATAGAAAGGGAAATTTCTGAGGGGTTTACAGTTTCACGTGACACTTTTTGTATAAGCTAAACATCTACAACACATATTGATTTTCAGTTTCACCCTGCATACTTGACTGATGTGAGCACATTTTTCTTTCCAGCAGTGTGGCAGAACCAACATGCCAGTGAAAGGGATTCTTTTCAGCTACATGCCTCACTGGCACTGTTATCTGTGGGGATCCTACCACAGCACGGCTGTTCCTTGGGGTGCGAGAGGGGGCAAAAAAACATCCAGCCTGGTCCTCAGTGTTGCAGAAGTTTGAAGAATAGGCTCTTGGAAAATTACTTTTTATTTCTAAATCAAACCTATTTGGTACAAAATGCACAGAAAGGCACTTCCACACAGTCTTACGATGCAATTTTTGCTGTCCAAAGTCAGAAACTTGTAATTCATCATTATTTTTTACTGAACGAGGATGGTGAAATAGAACAAAGGTCAAGTCTTAGAGGAGAAAATAATCACTTGAGCTACAGACAAGTGTAATTTACTGGAAAAATTGAGAATTTAAGACACAAACAGAAAACAAAGTGAATGTAAAGCAGTAGGGATCACAGTGTAGCCCAAATATAAAACAAATAGAAAAATGTGTCGGAGATATCTATCATGATCCAGAGCAAGAGATTTTTAGGTAGGACTCTGCCCTGATTAAATAACTTATAAATAAAATGTACATCTTTCCCCACTGTTTCTTTGTATGTAGAAGATACTGAAAGTCCTAGATGATTTCAGAAGTCTGGGCACACCATTGGTTCACTTGGATTTTGTGATGAGGCCAAAAAGAGAAAAAAAAAAAGAGCCTGGGAAACCCTATAACTGTCCAGTCTCAGTGGTTTTGCTACTGCGCCAAAATAAGGGGTCAAGGCATAATAGCGCTAGAAAAGCTCACTTGCTGTAGATTTTACATAATGAGTTGCCAGCCTCAATCATTCAGCCTGTGTTTGGTTCTGCAACCATGACAGCACAGAAAGCAGATTTCAGCTATAAAGATGTCAGTGGGAGAGCTTATTTTCCACTAGTAAATTACAATAAATTAAAGGAACACCTCCGAGTTCGCAGGAGCAGGGCGTGTATGTGTGTGTGGAGCAGAAAGCAAAACTGAAAGTGCTAAAAAGAGTCCCTCAAAAATATTCCCTTTCTCCATGGCTTGCTCGGAAAGGTATGGGTTTGGCAAAGCAGCCTCTGCTGCCTCCAGTTAAAGTATGTTTATGGATCTCTTTTTACACTAAAAAGATGTTGGGCACACTTTCCTAAGAACTGATTTCTTCAGCCACACTTAGATGTCTCCTTTAGGGACAACCTGCTTTTCACAGGCGGCCCTTGCAGCCTCTAGAGATGTGCCTGGCAGCAGCTGTAGCTGGTCTACCTGCAAAGCTTTGCCTGCTATCTCCAACTACCGACTTGTGGACTGAGTATCCTAATGTATATCAGCTTAAGATGGAAATTTCGGTCTTAGCATCACCGTTAAATAAAGCAAGGCAGAAGATAAATTGTGCGGCAGATTCAGCCCTTTCATTAGGGGGGTTTCTGTGTGCAGAGGCAGCACAGTGTACTGGATGCACTGCAGCCACTTGGTTGGAGAAAGCCAGAAAGATTCAGGGAGAAATGGAGAGTGGAATTTGTTGGCAGCATGGCCAAAGCACAGAACAATTTCATGCAACTTTGGTTCTGTGTTGGTGTTTTCCCTGCTATTCACAAGAACCTGCAGGGATGATGAGGATTTTGACAAACACCATCCTCTCTTGGAGCTGAGCTTTTGCTGTGATGTAGTCTTAGGGTCATTTCATCAGAGATACAATAGCAAACCAGCAATTTCTTATTGTGGACTGTCACCTCCAGCTCTAATTAACATTCCCCCTTCTCATTAGAGGTTTTCCTTCTCTCCCTTTTCTGGTTTGCTTTTTTTTTGTGTGTGTGTTTTGTCTTGTTTTGAAGAGAATAATGGAAGTCACAGCAAAGGTGACTGCCGGTGTCTATGGCTTGGAGTGCATTATAGGTACTGTACATATAGGCACTGTAACTCCCTTGAAAGCACAGAGATGCTGCAACCCTTGCCCACTTCTCCACCTACAAGTTCCCCATTAGGGAACCTCCCCCGAAAACATATAGCAGGCACAGCTGCCCAAACTGCAGACCCATACACCTGGTAGCATCCTGTCTCAGGCAAGCTAAAAGAGCAAAACTGAAACTTGTGCAAAAGGTAAATCTCCAATTCCTGTGCATAGCTCAGGCTCATCTGGAATAACATTGTGGCTCTGCAACGTGCTAGTAAAATGTTAACCTGCCTATACAGCATATAATACCTTTGCGTATACAATCATAGAATCACAGAATTCTAGGTTGGAATAGACCTTTAAGATCATCAGGTCCAACCATTACCCCAGGACTGCCAAGACCATCACTAAACCATGTCACTGAGAGCCTCATCTACATGGTTTTTGAACACTTCCAGGGACGGTGATTCCACCACTGCCCTAGGCAGCCTGTTCCAATACCTGAGCACCCTCTCTGTGAAGAAATTTTCCCTAATATCCAGTCTAAACCTCCCCTGGCACAACTTGAGGCTGTTACATCTTGTCCTATTGCTTGTTGCTTGGGAGAAGAGATTCATCCCCACATAACTACAACCTCCTTTCAGGTAGCTGTAGAGAGCTCACCCCTGTGCCTTTTCCTCTCCAGACTAAACACCCCCAGTACCTACAGCCGTCCCTCATAAGACTTATGCTCTAGGCCTTTCAGCAGCTTTGTTGCCCTTCTCTGGACCTGCTCCAGCACCTCAATGTCTCTCTTGTCGTGAAGGGCCCAGAACTGAACACAGTACTAGAGGTGCAGCCTCACCAGTGCTACATACAGGGAGATGGTCACTGCCCTGGCCCTGCTGCCCACGCTACTTCTGATATGCTACCATATTCATTCTCTGCAATAGCCAGAGATGAAAACAGAGTTCATCTAAGTTCTGTCTGTACATCCCAAGTGGTGGGAGCTCTGTTTCTTTAGAGAGCATATATCTTAATACTCATTTAAGATCTTTAAAGTCAAATGCAGGACCAAGTAGCTGCCACTACAATTGTTGAAAGTCATCTGGCTGAATATTATGAGACACATACATGTAAGTTTGTAGGGAGGGACCTGGCATGTAGTTGAAATTGGCTCTCTGAACACACATTGTTTCTCAGATGAACTGTGATTCATAATTCCTAAAACTTACAAATATGTCTCTGCGTTTGCTTTTATGAAGAATGAGAAAATTTAATAGGCAGATGCTAGTTTGCCTACATTCAATTTGTACACCCAAGTAACTAGCTTGGGAAAATTAAACCTTTAGCATTTAATATCCTACTGACGTGCATTTACAATCCACTGAGTGTTGATTTACATCTTTGCATGCTGAAATGCCCAGACAAACCCACTCTGCTCCTACACCTTACGTCTCATAATGCTTTTTCTTAAATGCAACTTATATTGGACATCTCAAATTTGCAAATCTTGGAAAATTGGGAGGTTCTGTGGAAACTGGTTTCTGGAAGTAATCTGAGGAAAAAACCTGTGAGATAGGAGAAATTTCTACACGAGAAGAACAATACAGATATGTGTGCACAGATGGTGACTGACAGTACCATACCCTCTGGAAGGCTTATTAGTGCAGCCTCAGTGCCATATTAACATAGATATGCTGGACTTGAGCTGACTTATACTTGACAGCTGAGAGCAAACCGGCAATTGGTCTCACCCATTGGTGCCATCATACTTAACGAGGGAGGGAAATTGTATGTGAGAAAACAGAGGAAAGGAAGCAATAATTACATATACCAAAAAAGAAAAAAGCTTATTGCCATGACTTTGAGATTTTCCCCTTTCCTTTTATAAGGACTCTTTCCACTCATCACTTTCTGAAGACAAACAGAAGGCAGCAATGCAGTCTGTATCAATACAATCACCTTGTCACTAGTAGCCTCCATAGAGCCATAGAGAAAGTGGCTATGCTAGTAGCAATCCTGAGAATCCCTAGCAGGGGGAGGAGACTGCCACAAGGGTTTGTAGGACCTTGGGAAGGGCTGGGGGAACACAGCCCCTGGTGCTGGCTTATGTAGCCCCGGTGTTTGGGAGAAGGCAGGAGTTTGCATACATATAGGGGATCCACTTCTTCTGCAGAACTCTTGAGCATCATTTTATTTAGGGCTACTGCACAGAAATAAAACAGCTTATCTTTATTTGGGCTTGGAATAAAATGAGACAGCAAGATTCTCATGCTGGTTCTGTCTGCTCTTCTCTGTACAAAAGGAACTGGAGGGGCACTTTCCCCTGTTCAGACAACCTGGCACTCACCTTATGTTGAGGCAGAGCTTGGGGCAGGCGTGGCAGATTCACAGTGTTTCGAAACAGAGCTTGCATTCTTAAGGCCGCTGGCTGCCCAGAACAGAGCTGAATATTCCACTCTTCTAGTCTGGAACAAAGCTGGGAAGTCCCCAGCTTCCTCCAAACCATTGGAAGTAGAACATAAAGAAAGGCCATGAACAGCCTATGAATTAAATTACACATTAATACCTAATTTCTAACCACAGCTATTCATCCACATAGTTCAATGATTTTAGGAGAAGGCACATGGTATAACTGCATTTCATTTACATGATCACATTACAGTGGGGAAACTAAGGCAGGGAGCAGTTCATGTTTGTTCAACATAACCATAAAGTTGCAGAATCTGGAGGAAGATCCAGGTCTCTGAAGTCCAAACCTGTTACTCCAGGCACAATCTAACGTACAAGAAACTTGTGGGACTCACTTCAGTAAGTTACAGTGCCAAGACCTCAACAGCTCTCTCTCAAAATAGACATTTTTAGGAATACCAAATTTAATCTAAAACATTCTTATTAAAATAAATAATATGACTGACTCCTCCACCCATCCACATCACACATTGCAGAAAGTAAATCAGTCCCAGGTATCTGGGGTTATGGACAGGTTTCCTTTGATGAGTCAGTTATCTGCACCACTCGGTACCCTGTGTTCCTGCCTTGCCCTCTGAATTGTAAATGAATTGGTTGATATAGTACAGGTGCACCTGTTTTTTTGTTTTTTTTTATAAAGTATGATAATTTATAATCTGATTTTAGATATTAGGTTCTGAAGCCAAATTAATTTAGTTTTGAAAGCATCACAGTAGGTTATACAGCTGATAAACTGGTATTAACATTACAGTTAAAAAGACTTACCTGATGTATTGTTAACCTGCAGGGACATACAACAAAGACTTTTCTATATAACCTATACACACAATAGAAAGCTCTAGTAAAATATTTTCCTTTCAGACTTCTGCAAAGTGTCATTTTCATTTAAATTTAAACTACATTTAAAATTAAAGTGGTGATCTCTAATGGCACAACACCAAGATGGAGCAGCCCGAGGCAGGAGCAGCTCCAATAAATTTGGCCTTTTGGGAGAGTTACACCAGAGGACATTTCAAGAGGATGTGCCATGTTTGTCTGCACTTTGGCTGCACACCTCTGACTTTTCATCAAGTTTACCGGTGTTTTTAGAAGAGATGGGTGTAATGGCTGTGTCGGGCCTTTGCAAGCCAAACCCTGCCTGGAAAAATGAAGCTGACTTATGTTGACAAATATATCAGAACTTGAGAATACAAACCTATGAAGTTTAATGCATTTTTATTTTTGGTTTATTTTATCTTTATTAAAATGATTTTTACTTTTTTGTTAAAATACTTTAATTTAAATTAATTTAAAATTATTTTACCTATTAATACTGAATAATTTTAAAAGAAAGACAAATATGGAACATTACTTTCCAAAAATCAAGCTTTTGTTTCAGGAGGGAAGTATGACTGCCTGGTGTTTGGAACAGACAAGAGAGCACTCTCCTCCCACTCCAGCCCTCCCATGGACTCACTGTAATGCCTTTATAGCACATTTGACGTGCCCTGACAACCAACCTACATTAGAGAAGTGCTTAGAGATCTTCAAATGAAGAAAAGTTCAGAACTAAAAAGCATTTACTGTAATGAAGCCCCTCTGCATGCCACAGCTGATCTCTACTATAAGTGTAATTGCACCGAATGTTGCGGAGTATGTTTTCATTCTTCTTCTGCATATGTTCAATATAATTTTCTGAGTAAAACAAACATCTGTGCAAGTTGTGGAGGTGGGATTTTATACTACTTACAGTGGGTGACCTTCAGTTTTTGGATTTGCTTAGCATTCTTACAAAACATAAGCGAAGTTACAACCCTTCCTCACACTTTGACCTTTTGAAATTTACTTTTAAAAATAGAGGTTATCTTTTGTACTGCAAATTATGCCTTTATCTCTTATAATCCCATAAGTCAGATATCACAGTCCCACTTCAATTATGCTAAACTCTTATGTTAATTTTAAATCATGTAACTTAATTCCTGGCAAAGCAAGCTGGTGATTTTCAAAATGTGGTTAATGAGGCAAAGTACAATCTAGATTCTGCTACTGAGATCATCCGAATACCCTAGGTAGATGAAGATGACTATGGAGAGGCTCTTTTTTATAAAAGTCTGGATTAGATGCAAAAAAAATGAATTTTTAAGTGCAGCTAGGGCCTATGAAATTTGAAGTTGAGCATACAAAGAAGTTAAATTACTTTCACTAGGGCTGTAGAACAACAGTGCGGCTAAACTAATTATGCTTCTGTGCACATACATGCTTATGTAGTGTCCTCCCTTTTTAAATCACAAATGCAAACCATACCAGATTTTCAAGATGAGAGCCCAGGGACCTGATGTCTATGTCCACAGATGCATGCAAATCAATGTCATTTTCCCTCTCATTTACAGAAGCCAAAATTTTGCTAATAACTTCTTTCACTCCCCTTCCCCAACTCTAACAATGGCTTTATGTAAGATCAGTTGGTAGATGAAATCTTATGAGACTGTATAGCTTTTTCAACACAATTATGTCCCCTGCATTCCTGAATCTCTATTATTCCTTGATCACATAGGCTGAGAGTTTGTCACTAATGCAAGTTCAAGGTGAAGGTTAAGTTCTTCAGAGAATTTGCTATTTTCTACTATTTATTTGTCTGAATTTAAGAATTCATACAAAACTCATATATAAATTGGCCTCTATTCTTTGTTAGCATGTTAAAGTTTTTTTCCTCATAAGTGTTTTAGAAACTATTGGTACATGAGCCATGTTTTTGTCTGTAAACTAGTGATTAATTAACACACATCTACAACAGACAAACCACCCAAAGCAAATACATAGACATCCAAAGGCTGGTGTACATTTATTTTTTATGTAATATCTTCAATGACCTCCCTACAAAGCAAGAGAGTTCATTCAGGGCTTGAGGTGAGATTCACTACTCACAAGAGCAGAGGATCTACAAAAAGAGGCCATTTTACTTGCATCAGTTTCCTGCCAGGCTGTTTCCTTATTCTACAACTTGTTATATCATTATGTGAGATGCCCCAAAACACTCCAGAAAACAAAGGATAAGTGTCATCTTTATTTTGGAAGGGCATAGGGATTTCTTCCTATCCAGTCTGCAGAGATTTATCCTCCTCCTGGGACACCCTGCAGGTTGCAGGAATGACCACATGTATTGGTCAGATAACAGTTGAGGGGAGGAAAGGGAAGAGGAGAGAAGGCACCTTTCCCTGTTATAGCCAAGACTGTGGGACTCTGGACATAACTGCCTCTTGGATGAATCACCAGTAGCTATTCTGCCACATAACACTGCAGTATCCACTCCACCCTGGGGTTTGCTGGCTGCTGACAAGGCAGGAAGGACACCAAAACAGGTGACTTCAGTAAGCTTTGGGAGCAAAATTGGCTGATGGGTTTGCAAGGCAATGGTCGTACAGCTTCCGTGTAACAGATTGTGAGAGCTGGGCTGATGGTAGGACACTGGCAGACCAAGAGTGGTCACACAAGCTGCAATGAAGTTGCTTCTCAATATAGACATTATAATGTCCCATAGCGACCACCCCAACACTTCGCCCTATCACCAAAGATTAAGACTATGTTGAATACTGGGAAACTGGAATGCACGCAACATGTGGTTGACTCCCCTGTAAATTGTTAATGTTAATGTATGTGACAGCTCTCTGAAAGGAAGGTCATATTTGTCATCTCTAGTGCATCAATCAAAATGTGGTTGTGGACAGGGACTTAAGATCAAGGCTTACAAAGATTTACTCTGCTCACCAGTTGAGCTGCCATGTTATTTTTAGTTTTATGCATTTGTATTCAAGGGCATCCTTCAATAAAAAACAATCAGGTCTAAAACCAGGTACAGTCTAATGGTAATCAAAAAAACAAACCTTGCAATTGAGAATACTGAAAACATTTTAGAAAATCAGCCAGTGCTTCTTTACTAATAAGTGACAGAAAGTAAAAAATACATTCAAAAATAGTTTCAAAAACAATTTCTAAAGCAGGCACACCAAAAAAAGAATCATACTTTTCTGAATGCTTTTCTTCTTAAACCATTAAAAGAACATTAGGTAAGCTAATGCAACAGCTGGCTGCACTACCACTTCCACAGTATAATCCATAATGGTAAAAGCAGCTTTTTCAGGCATTTTAGTGCAATTTATGCTGTTTACAGGTCTTTTTTCTGCATTCTCCTATAATTTAATGTCAATTGATATCACTCTAGCTTACAAAATCCCCACTAAGTCAAGAAAACTCCACTTAGCAGCAACTTCATTTCCTTTCAGGGCTAATATCAAAGTAGTTGTTTTGAATATCAAAATGATAAATATCTAATAGAAGCCTGAAGCTATTCTGGCGCTATACAGTTGGTGATGTATAATTGAACATTAAGTAATCCAAGTAATAGAAGTCATAGATCAGCTGTCTTTCCTCCTTAGACAATTCCTTCAAGTATTGCCTCACTACTTCTGCACTTGTTCTCTCATCAGAGGAATGTCTGTCTTTGAATTTAGGAAACTTCAGCTCGGCTGGAGCATCTACCAGCTGCAAAAAGTAATTGGCATCTTCTTCCAGGGTTTCAAACTTTCCTATAAAATCATAGTTGATGAGGCAGGGATAGCAAAGCTTGCTGACTTGCTCCCAGTGAATGTCCATTCCTACTGGGCGATGAGAATCTAACAAATATTGGATAAATTCCTTGAACCTAACTCCCGATCCTGTTTTCAATGCCTCTTCATTTGCTTTATGTCTATACCTCTTAATTATTGCCTTCCCAAACACTGGGTGGTAATAGCTGTTTGGATGCTCAAACTTATCCCTGAAGGCGGATACCAATCTTTCCATAGGATCACGTACAAATATAGCCTTGGTGTATGTATTCAAGCGTGTGTATATCCCTTTTAGATCATAACTGTCCAGTTTCCTTAGATGTTTTCCATAGTGCACATCATCATGGGAAATGTTGTGTGCTGAAGTGGCGAGTCCATTGAGCACCATGAGGACTCTTTTCCAATTGGAGCAGCCTGCCTTGGGCACTTCACAGTACAGCACCTTGTGCCTGTCCTCCACGTAAATTCTTGACACCAGGTGCACGAGGTGGGTTTGAAGCTTCTTTCTGCTGTTGTATTTCTTACAGAAGTCATGCAGGAAGGACCTGCGCTTTTCCTGGGTGCTATCCACATCCTTCCATCTGCCATCCTTGACTAACGTCTTGTTTAAAGGGTGTAGCGCAGGAGGTAAATGCACTCCTCTGAGCCAGCTGAGAGGTGACTCACTCATCTTCTTCTGGTCAGAGAGTTGGCTCACCAAGGAGGCAGCCACCACACCAAACAGGTCAGCCCTGCCCCACCAGTGCCTGCTGCCCAGGATGGTCATCTCATGCTTACTGAGGCCAGGAGGAGTGCTCCTGCTCCACTCTGCTCCCCTCAGCATCCCCAGAGTGGGGAGTGTGAAATCCTGCAAACAGGGAAAAGATCAGAGCTTTAAACACAGCAACAGCCCAGACCATTCACAATGCAACAGCGGCAAGGATGGCAGCGCATGTTTGCGATGAAGCCACATTTAGTACTACTACAAAGCCCCTCCTGAACCAATTGATTGATACATCTAATTCAGCAACAAGCTGGGCTAATTACTGAAATACATGTTTCTGAAGCTTACCTCTTAGTGCACAGTAGGTCCTCCTGCAAAAATAAATAGCTTATACCACACCTTTTAGGAAATCAGAAGAGGTTCACACAGGGAGGCTGATAGTCCTGGTAGGGGTAGCCAGGTGCTTTTCTCAAATGAACACATTTTCCCCCGTGACGGCATTGGTTGAGTTGCAAGGCTGCTATCAGCTCTCTGCAGCTCACTGGCACAGCCACACTAACAGCTGCTGAATCTGCTTCCACCACTGTGACTTGGAGCAGGCTCTGTCCCTCAGTGGTAGGGGACAAACTTAGGGCTCCTAAATAGCTGACAGCAGTGGTTTTGAGCTGGGTGTAGTGACAGATGAAATCCCCAGTCCAAAAAGCTCCTATTCCTGCCCTCTGTTTGCAACACAGATGCCTGCACCTGAGCCAGGTGCTTTCACAACTAAGGCAAAATTGGTGCCTTTAGAGCTTATTCCATCTGACTTTTTTAAACATCAACATTAATTACATCAACTAACTAAACATCAACTAGCGACCCTGCAAAGAATGTGAAAAGATGAAACTATCCTCACAGACATATCTTTTAATGTCCCCAGCCAGTGTGCAATCTAGAAGCTGCAAAAATGGCAAAGCACGGACCTGTGTTTTGCTGTCAAATTCTTTAGGGTTTTGTATCATGCAAGTTGATCGAAGAGTTTCTTGCAGTTTAAGCATTGCTGCTTATTCCTGAGTATATTCTCATGTGTCTGCTAAGGCTTGTAGATTTTTTCTCCTGTCAGTAGGAAAGCCTGCTGCATTGAGGCATCTATATAGCTGTCTATTTTCATTACACTTCTGGAGAGAGAGGCTGCTCATCAATAGGTTTTTAAACATCCCTTTGCAAATATTAGACAGCCAGATGGACACACATTGGACAGACATGCACAGGCTACCTGACTGTTTTTGTAAGTCATACCTTTTTGAAAACTACATAAAAAGACTCTTCTGCCATAGACTGATTAAACATTTACTGGAAAGTTGATTTGTGGACTGGCAGACCAGTAAGTGTTGGATTTGGGGGGGATGGGAAAGTTCATAGGCCGACTCAAATATGTTAAAAATTCGGAGGAATAATGTAAGAAATGGTAATGCATGGAACACAATTAAAATTCCAGCTTGTAATGAAGCCTAAGGAAAAACAAGCAGTTCCAAGAAAAGTTAGCCTGTCTTGCAATGTAATAATTTCCAATGACATAAAGAAACCTGAGGAATCAGGCTATTCTGTATTGCTGCAAACCACAGATGATCAGGTCTTTGTTTTCACTGAACTGAGTAAAATGGCTTTTGTATTGGTGAAAGCAAATAAAAGAACAAAGCCTTGCAGGACTTGTACATCTGTGAGAGAGGGCGTGTGGATGTGGTCTTTTTTTCTAATACAATTTTTCTAATATAATTTTGTGGGTTTTTTTAATTCTGTTTTCTAACATTTTATTATTTAAAACAAATGAAACACAGATTTATATCCCTTCTGCCCTAGGATGGAAAGAATTCAGAAACAGAGTTAGTGCAACAGCATGTAGCAATAGTAGTAAAATGGGATAACTATGAGCCCAATGGGCATTTCAGCATCACAGTGAATGGCGACTAACAAGTGCTACTGCAGAACCAAAGACTTACAAATAAATTAAATACTTTGACCTTAAAAGGAAAACCTGAAACTTAAAAAAGTGAAAATGAAAAATATGAGATACAGAAAAATCAACCACACAATACCAGGCTTAACAGAAGTAGGAATAAACTTACACTACAATGCTAAAGTAACCAAATATTGAAAACTCATTGGTGCGGCTCTGGGGAATTTTATAATTTAGAAGATAGTCTCCAGTCATATGTGACTGTACTGGTGTTTCCCAATGAAGAGAAAATTGAAGGGGGAGGCAGTAATACCTCATGACTTCCTATGATACGCAATCGGAATTTAGCTATTTCAAGAGATTTCAGCGTAAAGATGCTTGAACCATTTAAATTTCAAGTCAAAGACACTAAGATGGCTAGAATGATTAAGGGTCTGGAGCATCCTTCATACGAGGAAAGGATGAGGGAGTTGGGCCTGTTCCCCCTAGAGAAGAGAAGGTTAAGGGGGGGCATCTGTTCACTATATATAAGTACCTGAAGGGAGGGTGTCAGGAGGATGGGGCCAGAGTCTTCTCAGTGGCGCCAGGTGATAGGACAAAAGGCAATGGGTATAAATTAAAACACAGCAAGTTCCACCTGAATATAAGAAAGACCTTCTTTACTGTGAGGGTGATGAGCATTGGAATAGTCTGCTCAGAGAGGATGTGGAGTCCCCTTCGCTGGAGATATTCAAGAGCCGTCTGGACACACTCCTGAGTAATGTGCTCTAGGTGACCCTGCTTGAGCACGGAGGTTGGACTAGATCACCTCCAGTGATCCCTTCCAACCTCGATCATTCTGTGATTCTGTTAAATGGGCCTTACATTTCAGAGGAAAGTTCAGCATTCTGAATTCAGCCTGCCATCTTGAACTTTCATCTTGAATCCTTTCACCACGTCAGGAGGGAAAAGGACAGACTGAAAGGTGCGTGGTCCTGATTTTGTTTCATTTCAGTCTGCCTGGGAGGCAGGACCAACCTCAGGGGATAGCCCAAGGAGATACCAGAAGAAGATTGCATTTCAGTTTCAAGAACTGTGAATTCAGCTGTAGGAAGTACTACTGAAGGATTTTTCATGGGATTAAAGAATTCAGAGAAGGATGAGTAGAACTATTCAGAGAAATCTCAGGTAATACCCTAAAGGAACAACATATGCACAGTGGGAGTCACGTGAAAGCGGTTTCCTCCAAGCGAGATGAGGCAAAAGAAGAAAGAATCTATCAGGGAAAAAAGAAGCCTCAATCTGAAGAGGGTGAGGGGAAGGACACCTAGGGGAAACACAATGACACGAGAAGTTCTGAGAACAAAAAAATTTATCTCAATATGTAAAATACTATTAGTTGCTTCCCCTCTCCATTTCCGCTTCTCAATGAGACACATATCCCACAGTGAATACAACAGTATTGGTTACTAAATGTTATTGTAAGTTCCACAAGGGATGGTGTCCTTGCAGTAAATGCTGGCTGTAACTTTATCTAAGAATGGGAATGGATAGTGGTTATTTTCAAAGGCATAAATGGCTGTTACATTGCCATGGAAGTTTTTCAACTCAAGATAAAAAAGAAAGAGAACAAACCATCCTATACGCTTGCCTAAGTAACTAGGCTAATAGCTAGTAAAGATGCAATGAAAGAAGGGATGAATCAAGCTTTATTTTTTATGAGAAATGTTTAACTAGAAAGGTTTTTTTTTTTTGGAAACTAACAGAAATTGTTTAATAGATAGTGCCATATTTCTTAGGCAAAACTGCTTGACAGTCTGGTATATTCAGCTGCTAGCACCCTTAATGTGCATGAGAGAGCTGAAAGCCACACACTAAAAGGATTTGAATGTTTTTATGCCTTCTTTGGCTTCCTCTTGAAGCCACTGAAGTTTCAATGCCCATTTTATGACACTTTAAAGATCTGAACATCTCCATGTTTTATTTATTTATTTATTTATTTTTTCACAGTAAGAACAGGAAAAGAAGAAACTTGTAAAAGCAAGAAACATTTTTCTAAAAACCCTTGTCCATTGTAGCAGTGTTTGCAACAGTCCATCCCAGAACCTGCTGGGCACCATTATTTTGGAAAACACATGAACATACACCAACAACAGGCAGCATGCAGGTAAAACCTCATTGGTCACTAAGTCTGAACCCAGATCTTCTCACGCAAACAGTCCTTACCAAACACTTTGAGCCAAGTGTCCAAGTGCAGGGATGGCCATGCATGGCTTTCCAAAGAGCTGCTAAGTTTGGGAACCTGCTGCCTGGCATGGGAGATGGACTCCATGGTTACCTTGGATAGATGCAGGGCTGTCCTTGAGCCATACTGACAACCTCTGCAGCAGGTCATGTACATTTTATCTGAGAATTAAAACCCAGTGAGGTGTTGCACCTTTGCCAGTATTTATGTGGAGTGCCCTCTTCTCCACTTGCATTAACACATTTAAAAAAGTTAAGAAATGGTTGTGAGTCACATTTAGAAGAGTATGCACATTGTCCCTTTCTCCTTGTAGCTAGGCAGGAACTGCAGACATTTAAAATTAGCTCAAGTACAAGGGAAAAAGAATTTAACAGAGTGTTAGCGAGTGTGGTATTCGGCTACTGGCAGGCAACTCAGTGAAGCTGCTGAAACAAAAGGCATTTTTGAGTCATTAATGGGTTTATGGATTTTTTTTTTTTTTGACAGTTTTATTGCTGGAGATTCCCTGCTTCTCCCCATTCACAAAAGGATTCCTCCTCACTGCAAAAACAAGTAGTCAATACCTTCTTTTATACACACTGAAGCTGTCCTTTCCTTTAATACCTTCACAAGCCACTGGGGTAGAAGAGATTGACTACTGCCAAGAACGGTTAAGACTCATCCAATTACGCTTTGTGATGGTTTTACAATGCACTGGTGGGATCTCATCTAGACAGTTTGCAATTACAGCAACCTGCCATGCAAAAAGATAATGATGTATTGGAAAGGATGATATTCCAGGGCTGATTTACAAAGATTTAATGGCCTGCAGTGCAGACAGTTGTGCGCTCCCTAAATGCTTTAGTGCTAGATCTTCATTTTCACTAACAAGGATAATAAAATTAAGTGAGCCCAACAGAAAATATAGGACAAAGAATAGTGGAGGAAAGCAATATTCTGTTTTATCCTGCTCTTCTGTGCTGCCAAATAGCTGCATTGTAAGGATTAGTAATGTATGGTTTGGTTTTTGATATCTAGCTAGTATTTCTTCTGTCCTCAAACATGCTTCCTGGAAGAGTCCTCTAAAATGCTTCTTAGAAGCAATTGCGTGAATCACACGGAAGCCTACTGCAGTCTGCTTTTTGCTGTGGCTTGCACTTATCTCTTGGCAGGATTGAGCACCCTCAGGACCCTCTCAGCACTGTTACACTAAGTAGCTAATATGGGTGCTCTGCAAACACATATCCAAAGATGATAAAAGCTTCATTTGTTAAGACAACAACAGGTTGACCTTTTATTTTTTTTTTTTTTTTTTCAAATGAAATTTATGAAAACCAATTATTTAGAAGGACAGAGCATTTGTATTTTCTGACCAATCCAGGCAGGGGTTCTGCAGTAGAAACTCAAAGAAACTTATTCATAAGAAACACAGGCCCCCCAAGTGATGAAATGACAGGAGTTTGAAATACATGCTTGAAGTATATTTTATCTTCACTTACATCCCAGTCCTTTGGTACTAGATGTGTTCAGGAGTGCTAAAGTTCAGCATGAACTGAAAGTGTTAGATACTTTATTTTACAGTATAAATGTAATTCTTTAAATTGCTTCTCATGTGAGGATTGTATTATAACGACCATATAATTTCAAATTTATTTGTTTATCTAGGATCTACCTGTAGAAAACAGACAAAGGGTTTTCAGAGACAAGGTTCATTTTCCAATTCACTCTCCAGTTCGGTATTGATCAGTCTCTTAATTTTGGTATTCAGATGAAGGTACCTTGAATACTGGAGGGCTATAAAACTAACATACTCTTAACTTGGATTGTAGGTACATGTGAGTCTTTCAAAAGGTAAGATACAGTTCCAGCCTAAACCTTATTTGCTTAAAATATTAAGTTATTCACATAATTGGGCACAGTTAGAAGGATTTCTTCAGCAGAGGTCCACGATTATGGCAGATGGCTCAGAACTGATATATAGTTGAAATACGATGAAAAGTTTGCATGACTCCTATCTTCAGCAAGCCAGTGAAGCCTGGAGCTATTACCACCTCACTTTAGCTGCGAAACCATGTAGAACTATACTTACACATGTATGTGCAAGTTTTCCTTAGCCTGCCAAAAAGACTGATTATCCTTAACTTTTTTTTTTTTGTGCTAGAAGACTATCTGCAAAGCATATTTCAGAAGAGTCAGACTCCTCTACTACTATTCTACCTGAGCTAACATATAATAGCTTTCTCATACCATAGCAGCTGGGTAGTGTAACGTTGGTGAGCTAAACAAATCCCTACAGGAGTTCCCAATGGACAGAATATGCAGGCTGGCCATAAGTAACAGGAAATATTTGCTGATGATGTGCTTCACCTTCTGTGCAGTAGAGATAAACCTCTTGATTCATCACTTGCGCTTAAAAGAGCTACTCCAGAGACAGGCACCACTAACCCCTCACCTCCCAGTGGAGTAATGAATATTTGGCTTATCTAATTTATTCATGGCAAACCACCACCATTCCTCATAAGCCAGAGCTAACATATGTATTCCTTATGAATGCTGCAAGTTCAGTGGAGGTACTTCTGTCAGAGATACCTTGTGGCCGATACACAATTTCATTATGGAAGAGGAAGAATGAAACAACTGTGCTTTGAACTTTCACCATTCGTTCTGCCCCTAAAGTTCTCAAACAATAAAATAGCTACAAGCTTATCTTTCCTCGGGATTAAGATCTAGAAATATTTTGTGTGGAGCCATCAGTCCTGACAAGCAAAACCTTACTATAACAGACACCACATTTTCCTATAAAATATGTATCCCCAAAATGCATGCACTTGTACCAAGCATCTCTAAAATCGCTAAACAAGTCGGGGAAAAAAAAATTGTTTTGTGCAGGGCTATCCTCCTCTCCCTGCTCCCTGCCTCTATCTACAGAAAGCACAAATCCACCCATGCTAATGAGGCAAGACAGCCTTCATAAGCCACTTCCACAAGCTGATTCGTATGGTCATCAACTTGGACGAAGGAAATTAATCTTTAATTTTACTTGCCAATTCTTGTTCGAATCTGTCATTAACTCCCTCCTGTTTCCGCTTGTACAGCCAAAACATTTGGTTTCTCCAAAACATGCTCAGAATAGGAAGGATAAGAAAGATCAAGGCATGCTTAATATAAAAGTATCAATAAAGATGCTATTATTATCGGAAACTAAGTAACACGTAAGATTGTGTGACAGATTAAAGATTCACCAAGACAACTGCAACTAAGCATTGAAAATAGAGACAAGCACTCTACCTACTTATTACTAATAAAGAAGTCGTTGTCAAGGTCAATCAATGGTAATGATAAATTGGCTGCTGGGTAGTACAATGCTCAGGAAGCTTCTCCAGCTTTCTGACAGTAGTTTCAAGGCACTGGTTTGTTGCAATACAAACTTGTAAATAAGCACAGAGACATTGCAGCCCAGACAGCCTGTGTCTGGGCAGAGCCTGCTGCTAGTTTGCATGGAGTGCTTGTCTCTAGGTGTGTAGCTAAGATGCACTGTTAATAAAAGGCAACTTTCAGATCACGGACCACTTAACATTTGGCAATATTTAGCCCAGCCTTCTTCCTATACAGTCACACTTGGTTTTGGCACAGGTAAACCAGTATATTTAAACAACATTTAATTCTGAGCTCAGTCTCCCTCCTCTGTGTATACTCTGCTAATAAACCTAAATCAGGCACTGCAGTCAGTGGCCATGAATATTCATCAGTATTCACTCATTTCTATACGGAACAATGTCAGAGCAAAGCAGCTTAAACAACCTGAAATTTGAAATGGACTCAAACTAAGCATGAAATACTAATTATGAAGAATAATATTACAAAAAGACTCTTGGGTTCCACTGACTAGTAGGTTTACTATATGTATACAAGGCATTCTAATCAGAAGATGACACTTTCAGGTAATCTGTATATTACATATAGGTCTCTTATTTGACTTCATTAAATAATGTTAACATGCCTACTTTTTCATAACTTAAAGCACAGAAGCAAGTCAAATAACCTAAAAAGTTCCCTCTATGGACAGATAAAATTCTGAAATTGTTACTTCCAAGTGCATGGTAATTCATATACGCAGTCATTTTATGAAGAAGAAAATAGATAATGCTTCTTGCATGTTTACAACTTAAACCAGGCATTAATTTTTGATCACATTTCATATTTTAAACAACATCTATTTTCTGCTCCAAAGACAAGGGATGAAGCCTGAGGCTAGATGACATCTTTTTATCCAGAGGTATTAGGGACCATGACTTGGCACTTGCTGATCAACACCAACCCTGCACAAGGAAAAGGTGGTCCCCATTGCCTTATCTGCGTGAATAACCACATATTTCCTGGGAGGGTGATCTACCTGCTGTTAATAAACCCTGAAAGTTAACTAACGTTGCATGCTGGTGCTGAAACCCTGGCTCCCCTCCTCCAGGGAGTGTTGTAACCACCAGATATCACATGTGCTCTCTCTCAAGTTCACTTTTACGTACAGGAGAGATATAAGATGGATATTACAGGTAGTAGAAATTGTAGGCTTAAATCTGCTTGGGCACAGGAAGAAAACAAATCTGGACTTCCCTATTTCAGGGAATCACTGACTTAGTTTTTACAGATATCCAACACCATGTTAAGAAAATCACCTGGTACATCTGTACTCACATGGTCCAATCCAGCAGGTGTGAACTTCCCAGTGAGATGGCCATTTGTGTTTTTCCACTACACTGAGGTAAATACCTGGGTTGGATCAGTTGTGCCAACACTGGAGCATACCTGTACTCACAAAGGAACAAGCCTATGAGGTTCAGCTGCCTCCTTGGGGAGGTGTTGAAGGAGCAGAGGACTTGAGTTGAACTTAGGTACTTCACTTTCTTTCCAAACCTGCCCCCCATGAACTACACTGAAGGTATGTTACTTAAATAGTTGCTTTGCTGATTTACTGAGTAGCCAAACGTGGGGCTTGAATGCCTAATAAGATATTCGGAATAAAACATAGCACAAACCATGTATTATACAGGGAAACAATGTGATTCTAAGCCCAAAAGGTTTTGAGTTGGGTACTAAATCCTTTCCTCAATTACTTTAAAAGAACTACTTCAGCTGCAAACATCAAGCTACAAACAAGCTGTTCAACAAAGTGTTCTTACAAGTGGTAGTCTACTTTTGGTGGAGTTTCAATCACATTTCCCCATCCCATCTCTCCCTAGCCAGTGCTTCCAGTTCCTGACCATACCCAACTGGCAGCTGTGGGCTGAGCTCTTCCCTTATAACTGCAGCAAAGTTGGCTAAAATTGACTCTGGCTTCAAATGTTACTGCAGGAGGATTGAGGGGGAGATGGCCTGGCAGCATGACTAGACAGGTCTCCCTAGAGCATTGGGGCATTTACAATCAGTGAAATGTAAAGATGAAGATGATAAACAACTGTACTTCTCCACAAAATCTACCATCCCTTTTGAGAAGACAGGCCTGTAATGTAACGCTGTGCTTCTGCATACACGGCAGTATTTCTCACATTAGTGGCTGTGGTAAGATCCACAGGGAGTTTTTGCTGATAAACAGAATCCATTTCTATCTTGTCTGCAGGTAAACACACTTATCTTCTTACATAAACAAGACATCTTGCTCTTTTAGAAATATTAAGAAAAGTTTCAAATGAAACTAGGTTCAGCTGAAGAATATTAATGTATATTCAGGCATGAAGAATTCAATTTCCCAAAAATTGCTTTGGAAGAGACAGTAAGATCTCTAGAGGTCTCAAAGCATTTTCCCCTCAATCAGAATTAGCATTTAATTCAAATTAGATGACTTTATTGGTAAATAAAAACCAAACAGAAATGTATAATGCACTCTAGATTGGTATCTTAAATCTGTTTGCCCGTATTCATACATTTTAAACTAATTAATGTGTTATATTTTTTTAATTAATACTTGAGAATTGATTGCATTCATAAATTACAGTAGGATGAAACAGGAAGTGAATTTACAAAGGGGATTATACACTTCACACTCCCTCCTCACACTGACTTAAAGGTAGCATACCCCGTTTTCACTGATAGTGGCTATCTCATGTTTATCATAGATAAAAGAAAACACCCTAGTTTATTCTGTAGCAGTGCTTTTGTACAGCTATCCACTGGGTATATATTAATCTGCAAGCAGTGCTACAGATGATCAGTGCGCCATCCAAACACTAACTAGTTCAAGCACCAGCTCTCCTCAAAGCAGAGGAATAATGAGAAAGAACAGTGCCATGGTTAAGGGTAGGTGCACCAGCCAGAACCAGTGTTTGGTTTGGTAACTTTGAGCAACTCCTTTGACATTCACACTTCACTTTCCCATGTGGGTAAAACAAGGAAAGATGATAATTGCCTACCCCATGTGAATATTGTGATTCCTAAGTTCTGATTAACACTGGTAGAAAATCCTTGTCATTTTACAGAATAAGAAGGGACACTAGGAAATCTGAAAATCAGGATTGCAACCCAACTTCTCAGCCCATACTACCTTTCATTGCTCAAACATTACATCATTTCTTTTAATACTTGAGCATCCAGTCTGTTGCATTCTACAGTGTTTGGGGGGGGCTTTTTTTTTTTATTAGAAGAAGAATCGTTCTTCATAAAGCTGAAGATATTTTTATCTTCACACACTGCATGTACGTTCCTGTCTATACAGCCTGAGAAATGGTTTCCTTCCAAAGGTTCCTGAAAAGGTTGTCAAATGAAAGTTCTGCTATTCTTATTTGAATGAATCTCAAGCCTCTATTACAATTACTACTTTGGATTTCTGTATCACTTACTACTTGAGTGGTTTACAGGCAATTATAGACTAAGTCTCCCAGAGTCTCTTGGAAGGAGCATTTCCTACCCTCCTTGACAGAGAGAAATAGAGCATCAGAGAGGATGAGATCCTGGTCTACAATATGCTGAACATCCACCTCCATGAAGTGCAGAAAGGAGGCTGCTTTGCTGGTAATCTGGCCTTGTAGCTTAGTGGGGCTTGTATAGTAGGAGAAGCAAAAAGAGGGAGAGAAGTACATGGAGTGGTGAAGGGAGTGTATGCAATAAAGTAGATAGCACGTGGTTAATCCTTGTTATGGGTGGAGAGCTGGAAACAGGCTCTGCAGTGCACAGATGTGGCTGTTGTACAAAAACTGGACAATATCAATTTAAGCACTGTTGAACATGAGGGGAGACAAGGGGTGGCCATGAGGGTACAGGCTAAGTAAGTGCTCAGTGCTACTCAAAGTAGCAGGACTGGCATACATGGACTGAACTTTCCCTGGCTAGGTCATGTGAGAGGGTGAAGGGGATAGAGGAGACTACTGAAGTAAACTACGGCAGGGCACAAGGAAAACCAAAGAGTTTGGGCTGAACTGGCTAGTTTTTGCTTATATTAGTACAGGTTTATTATACTACGTGTGTACTTGAAGCATCCTTCAGGTCATAAGTCATTCCCGAACATGGTCTCTTTAACAAACTTACATTGTCATTTAATAGATGTTTGAGTTTTCTTTCACTTCTTTACTTTGTCAGAAGGTCTGTACATACTGAGAGTACACCAGAGTTATCTCTGGTCCAAGCCTAGCTGTAGCAAGTACATTGCTTCATTACAGTTCTTTCTGTGTTATGATTCTCTAAACCCCTTGTGCAGAAAGGGAAATGCTCCCTGACAGATGTTAAAAGACTAAGAAAGAGATGTATGCCACAGCAAGAGAGTCTGCCTTGAAGAAAGAGCTCCTCAGGGACAGAATAATAAGGCAGATGTTGCGAAGTGCTCTCATCAGCATCCTGACCCAACTGGCAGATGCACTGTGGAAGGGACAAGCTCAAGTCTAAGCTGAAACACAGCTGGGATTTTAACCTGAAAGTCTGACTGTGCAAACTTTAACTTCTAAATGCAAGTACTCTTGTTAGTCCTTCAGAAGTTCTGAGAGGTACTGAGCAAAACCACATGTAGGAGTGTACATTAAGACCACAACACAAACAAATCTGAGTGGTAAAGATGAAAAAAAAAGGATTGCCTTCAGACATATTTTGATTGGTGGTCTGTAACATGTTTTATAGTCAAGACTACTAAACAGTTAGAAGCACAAAGTTCCCGTTTCCTTGCATTTTCCTTAGCACGACTTAACATGCTCTAACTACTCACACTGTACATCAATTCCAGTATTTACCCTGAAGTTGCAAAGGTCGTTAAAAACAGGTATTGAAAAGCAGAGTGCATACCATTTCTAGATGTCTTTGCTCAGGTACAGTGGTAAATGACTGGTGTTGTTAAACAAACGCGCATACCTATATACATAAATGACAAAAAAGGTGCTTAAGAAAAACCAGCAAATGCTTTATGATTAAAAAAAATAAAGAGCTAGTCAAGTTGGTAACTACAGTCAAAGGTTTCTGGAAGTAGATGCTTCCTTAGTATTTTATCTATGTCATATTTCACCAAAGTTTGCTTAGGCTTTAGAAAGAGCTAAGCCCCATGCAGAAACAATAGTGGTCTTGAAGATGTGAGAGGTTCCAGATACCCACGATAGTGAGGGTTTACCTAGCAGGAAATCACTAGGAAAGCAGCTTTACCATATCCCCTTCCCCTCTCTGTTTCACTCATCTCTCAACAAGACATTTCCTGCTATTTGCCCCCTTGCACTCCTACTCCTGTCAAGCTGTAACATCATTTATCTTCTGCAGAGCCACTTCTCCCTTCACTTAAGTTTTTGGCAGCCAGTTTAACTCAGTGCCGTTGCACTGACTTAAAGGCGACTACAGGATCCTAAGCCAGATACGTACCTTATCCTACATATAAAATTTCAAGTTCAAGTATGAAAATAAACTGAATCCTTCGATGGGAGATATTGCATTAGGATCAACTCCAGTTCAAATTTTTTTGTTGATGTAGTACTACTACAAATCAAATACACAGTGCCTCTGCGACTGTGCCCTAAATTATAGACTTGAAAATGAAATTGATTTCTAATTTGAAATGTTCTTCCATTTCTTGGAAGTCCAAAGGAACTTGTATGGAATGGAGCATCACCAGCTTCTCTAGTATCCATCTGGAAGTGAATGTCTACCATTTGTGACCAAATCAACTTTTTACAGCTTTATTTAGATACACACTCCATGTACCACGACAATGCCATTTTTATGCAAAATGAGATGTTCTTAGGTCAACTTCAGAGAGACAGAACAGGCGAGCAATTCAAGAAGGGCAAGGCAGTGGCACGGAAAAAGTGGCAGGAAAAGACCAAGACTGGATACACAAGGTATGGCACCTAATCCACCTTTAGTAACTGTGACAAATGTCCTTTTTATCACAATGCACTCATCCCCAGAAAAGGGCAATGTCATCCACAGAGCTGATTTCGGCATACAGAAAATGCGCAGAATTAGGTCTCCAATCAGTCATACACTTCCCTGTCAACGTAGCCTCAAGTTGCGCTCTAAAACTACAACTGCCCCCCCTTCTGGCCAATGAAGACTCCCAAAAGTGGCTTTGCAAGGTGAATTTCAGGTGAATTTTAAAATGCAGTTGAGTTTATAAGAGTTAATTAGACTTGCTTTGGGATATAAACTCTCAGTTGAAGCACACAACTTCCATTAAGTTTCAAAATATTTCTACACTTATTTAGAAAAAGTGAAGATTTTCCTTTGCTTCTGTAATGCCATATTCTGGTCTAAGTATGTTCACCCATCAATTTCTCAAGAAGGGTTGTAACAACTCTGGATATTTTTTGGTGTCACAGGATCAGGCTTCTCATACGCCTCCAGATGCACAGGGGCTCACTTGGTCAGGAGGGGTGCCAGCTCAGGCCACTGAAACTGATACAGTGATACCTGTGCTGTGCTCTGCCATGGCATTGAAACACTGTTAGACCCAAACCAGGCTGCTTTAGGTGGTCAGTTACCTGGTGGGTCAGTCCTCCATCTAGATGATCAATTCACAGATAATACTAATGTAAAGACCTCAAGGCCTGAATTTATAGCTTGGAAGCAACATACCCATTTATAGGCCATCTAGGTAGCAGCATTCAGTAAGAGGCCAAGCAGCCAAGAATGAGAAGCAGCACAAAGCTTCTGTACAAGTCAGGTCTTCTCAATCCAGAAAAGCATGTAATTTTAGAAAGCAAGCTCTGGGTTTCCTCCTCTCTTCCTGGTTAGGGAATTTTTATTAGTATTATTTTTTTTTTCAATACAGTTCCTGTACCTTTTACCGATGCTGAAATCTTAAATTGTAACATATAAAGTTCTTTTTTTTCCCCTAAATAATTACTCCTAACAAGTACAGTAATAAAGACAAGACAGAAAATGCCTCCACAACCAATGTCACAGTTTAGTGAAGCCTCAGTGAAAATTCACGGCAGAAATTAAAACCGAAGCAACACTGAAGGACCCTGCTAACATGCGTTGTGCATGTATTTTGTATTGATAGCTTTCTGTTTTTTTAAAAAGGAATACTAGCAAACAGGATAAATATTATTTTTTAAAAAAAGAAAAAAACATAATTCTGTCCTACAAAATTTGATACCAGTGAACAAATTACCTCAAGGCTTTGTCTTCACCATCAACACATGGAGAAGTAGATGAACTAAATTGCTCAAATGGCAAATCTGAGGTTTAAATCAAAATGATGGCTGCTTTTATGACTTTGACATATCTGCAGAGCCAAGCATTTGTGTGATACATGGTCATTAGCACACCTACATAATTAATATTATGTCCTGTGAAGTTCTCTCCTTTAACTGCTACAATTCTTCTACAAGAAAAGTTGAGTAACAAAAAGCATGAAAGTGTCTAAGTACCTGATTAATTATCTGTTGTTGCAGTTTTTCTCCAGACTCTGAAAGAAAAAGAAAATAATTACTTTGTAAATATTTAAATGAATATGACTGTGTACATACAGAACAAAAACCAGTGAATTCAGAAAAAAAAATAATCGAACCTTATAACTGAGAAACAGAATTTAACATGTACAAATGACTTAAAACTTCGAATTGGAAATCCACCTAAACTAAAAGAAACAGAAGCCCCTCTTAATATGTCATAAGAGGAAGAATAAGACAGGTAGACAACCTTGCTAACCTGGAACCCTACATGAAATTACAACATTCAAAATGAAGACAACAGATTTCAAATATGTGCTATGAATTATCTCAGTGCTGTGAGATGTACTGCTGCATGTATATGTGCCTAAGAGACTTAGCAGCCAGCTCAAGTTTTGACCACTGGAGGAGAAAAGCAGCTTCTGCCATGACCCTAAAATAAAATTACATGCCTATGTCAAGACTGAGGTTAGGCACCAGCTGACTCAAAGGAGAAATTCTATCCTGATAATGTTCACAAAGTGGCAAGCTGAATTATGGTCTTGCTTCCTTATTCTGACCGACCTCTGTAGTGTCCTTCAGTGTGCTCCTGAAGACATGCTCAAAGCCTGGACAGAACATTGCTTTTCTACAACCATCAGGACCCCAGCAGCAATGATAACTCAAACCTATTCTTTCTTTTTAGATCAAAAGCGATAGTAATTTTGCCTCATTTACTGTTCCATGGACTAGTAGTCAAAAGTGGCAGCTGGTATCAGTTACCCTCCGCTACTGGAGACCATCCACATGTATTGGGGAAAGTCGGGAATTTCACACTTACCTATCCAGCTAGGCTACATGTATCCAGAGGGTTGTTTTTAACTAATACTGATAGGGCACAGTTTACAACCTGTCAGTATCACTATTAACTGTCAGGGGACCCTGCCCAGCATGGGTGGCTGCCACCGCCAGCACTGGAAACGATATTCCATTTCAACAGGATTTTTTCATTCAAATACTTGTGGCACAAGACAGAACTTTTTAAAATGAGTTGAAAATATTTTAAGTGTTAAAATACAGCATAAAGACTCTATTTAAAGTAAAATTATATTCCTTACTTGTCCCAGGGAACACTTCTCCTCTCAATGAAAGCTTTTTAGATAATTCAAATAAAGATAATCACTAGAGGCTACATTATAAAATTGTTTCTTATGATAATTATTTTCTGGATGTTTGTGTTGTGCTTTTATTTGCTAAATATAGAAAAAAAAGACCCACGATTTTTTGGCTAAAAAAAAAAAACAAACATAACCCAAACCCACCCAATTATCATCTAGGGGATACTTGTTAAAATGCATTTCCTTGTTCACTGACTTCATCTTTGGGAGAAATAGAACTGATTCTTAGAACTAATATTTTAACCAGATAAATTGTTGGTAATAGAAGATTAAAGGAATATGTGGTTTTAGCATTGTCTAATGATATACAAGTTGCCAGGAAAGCACAGTGTTTGAAATCTTTGGTTAGATCAACCCTATTTTGCTCAAAGGTTTGTGGACTTTGAATACTGATGCTTTCCTGTTTCCCAGTACATTTGTTTTTAGGCTATTTTGATTCACTTTAAAGGAATTTTAATAACTTTCTGTTGACAGCATGGACAGCTGGTCTTGAGAATTAGTGAAAATTCACTTGCTGACTGAGGAAGGAAGTGACATCAATGAGTTTCTAAAGTCAGCCCTGGGGAAAAAGTGTGCTCCGTCAGAGTAGCCTTTCATGCCATTGTA
The DNA here is from genome assembly GCA_039720435.1 of Amazona ochrocephala. NCBI lineage: Eukaryota > Metazoa > Chordata > Aves > Psittaciformes > Psittacidae > Amazona > Amazona ochrocephala. The sequence goes on along the minus strand of CM077876.1, from coordinate 49,043,936 downwards.
TTTCCAGTGATGCCTAGAGATGCAAATTGCATTATCAATCAAACTTGTGGTTTCTACCTCAGACAAATATAAAAAATGAACAGAAGACTGGGAAAGAACTTTGTGGCCATTCCTGACACTGCTGAGGAAAAGGTAAAGAAGAATTTATGGCAGTTCTTTCCTTGTTCGCTCTTAGTTCTTTCTTCTGGTGATTTAAATACTACAGCATCAAGGAAAAGGCAGTTGCAGAAGTGTCTGTATAATATACCAGTAATGATGACATCGGTTAAAAAGGACAGAGATTGAATAGGCTGTGAAGGACAGAAGAGAGATCAAATTCAAGGTCACCAGCAAATTGAATACTGTGTTCTCCATTTATTCACTAGATCATCCTTGTCCTCATCACAGAACAACGATGTGAATTTGGCATAGTCAGCAGCTGTGCTCAGAAGAGACCAAGGTTTGTAATAAAAGAGGTGCTGCAAATGAAGGTGGAAATACACTGGCACCATTTTATGGGGAAGCCTGGAAAGTCCTGGTGTGTACTGTACTTTTGTTTTAGGACAAAAGCTACAAAAACAGTGAAAAAACATGAACACTACCTACAGTGCTGAAAGCAGGTTCAGTTTCCATCTGATGGCTAACACTGGGGCAGTAGAAAGTTTTGCCATTGAAAGTAGACAGAATTTTGTTTGCCTTTTGTTTTTGTTTTTGTTTTTAATTTTTTTATTTCCCAGAATTCTCTTGCAATGATTAGTCACTATTCTGCTTTGTTTGTTTGTTTGTTTGTTTGTTTGTTTGTTTTTTATGTCACCCTTAGTTTTGAGAAGGATGTTTCTCTTTAGGTACCTTGTGCTTGCCTGTGGCGACCATCAGCGTTTTCACTATGGGGATTCAAGAGAGAGCGCTCCAAGGTCAAAAGACATGAGGCAATGGGATGCTGATAAAACCAGAACTTGTCAGAACATGTCTGTCAGTCCCACAGACAACACCTGCATTAGTCCCATGAAACACAGGTAATTCTTGAGACAGAAGTTTCATTACCAGTAGACCTACACATGCTAAATTCAAAATTTACAAGTTTTTTTCCAGAGCCACTACAATGAGGTAGCAGCTTATGCAAGATGAATGGATGCATGAGCATCAAACTAATTGGGAAATTTACTGCCATCTGGGCATGTGTATGGAAGCTGCCCAGCAGGTAGCATAGTCAAAGAGACACATCTTCTGCAACTCAGACTGCATGTGAATGGCTTGCTCTTCTCCTGTATTTCTCTGGTAACTTCTTTTTTCTACCATCTGGAAAACTGTTCCTAAATGAACTCAACAGTGCCATACGACCAGTCTTGAAAGTGCAAGCAAATCAGAAGACCTTTATTATAGACAAGTATACTTTACTGATACTTTGAGTCAAAAGATGTATTTACCAGTACAAACTACGACTCTGATTTGCTGAGGCTCTGCTCCCCTGCAGCTCTAACTGAGGCTAAAATGATGCAACTAGATACTGATGATTTTTTTGCATCAGGACTGGAGAAACAGACCTTTCTCAATTAAGTTTTAGTGATTTTCTCTTGTCTCTCCAGTTGCAAAAAGTGTAATGGATGGTTAAGATGTTTGAGATAAATGGCCTTCTTGGGTTGACCTCAAGCTATATAACTTTAGGAAGAAAAAACTTACAGCAAATATTCTTTAACAGATTTCTCTGTAATGACATACACTAATTAGTATACTAATTCCTGTTTCCAGGGCAAGTTGGGTTTTTTCATTTTTTTTCTTGCTTGTCCTTATTATAAGGAAGATTAACTTATTGAGAGTCATAATGTATATTTTCTAATGTAACTGACCACTGCAAGACACAAGAGTGTGCCATAACCGATGCTGTCATGAGGATCTGCAACACTGACTTCTCAGCCTTATGCACACAACCTACACAAGAACAACACGTAATTATGCACACTATGCCCTGCTTGCCTCCATACAAAGGAATCTGATATTTGTGCAGGTTTACAGATTAATCTGCTGTAATTCCTTTTAATGTTAAACTACTTCCAGCTCAAATATAATTAAGATCACCAGGTACAAAGGATTCAGATTGGAAATATGAGTACACTCCAACAGCACAAATAACAGCTTGATGCTGTTTCTTATGTTCAAATGGTTGGACACATTAAGGATTTTGACAGCATGTTTGTTCCCTAAGTATGTAGCAGAAGGAAAAAAAAAAAAGAGGCTTAATTTCAAAAGGCAGAACACTATTGCTGCATTTAATTATAGTGCAAAATCCCTCAAATACACAGATCTGCCAGTTTATGTGACGTGACTGCTGCAAGTCCTAGCAACAAAGGATTTCTTTTTCTTCTTTTTTCTCCCTAAAATCAAATCCCAATTTATAATTTAAGCAACCATCATCAACATCAATAAAATTAAGGCTTTGGAATAAAAAGTTTGTTTCCTAAAGTCTTCAGATAGCCCTACTAATATTTGTGCCATGGCAGCAAGACAGAAGGTGAACGGAATAGAAATTCTGGGTCTGCCTCCTTTTTCCTAAGTGTCTAAGGGTTTCCAAGCACATAGAAAAATGTGGGGAGAATCCCAGGGGGCAAAGGGGACCCTCAGCATTGCTTTGAAACAGCCATATGCATAGTCTAAAGCATTCATAGGTCACTTAACTGGAAGTAGGAATGGCACTACTAACAAATCACTTTGAAGAGGGAATTTGATACTCTAGTATCAGTTTAATTTTGTTTTCCCAGTTTATGACAGAAACACTAACAGCTCTGGATGTTACTTTATTTTTATAGACCTAAATGAACACATATGAAGCCTATTTGGTTATGATCCACCCCACTTTCATTACTGGGTTCCTAATCTACCAGAGCAGATTCTGTGAGGTGGAAGGAAATCAGAGCACTCATTCATGACAAACTTTTGCAGCAATTTTCCATGGTACCAGAGCCTGAGGAAGAAACACTCAGATTTGTTTTTCAGACTTAAAACAGAGAAGGTGTGACGCTAACAGATTATCTTCTATGAAAGCCTGAAACATGGCACACAAAGATTAAAATATTTAGGACAAAACCATACATTTCCTATAAATTATCCTCAGAATCTCCAAGATCTGTAAGCAATACAGCTCCTGCAGAAGTGTGTAGCATTTCCTCCTTCTTCTAACAAGAAAGTCAGAAAACTAAAATTGCTCATTTATAGCACTGCCTTCAAAATCTAGTTTGGCTTACTTTTGCACCTCTGTGACAATTATGCAACAGAATATGGTTACAGTGGCCTAAAATGTATTAATCACATCTTCACAGTATTGCATAATCCTTCTCAGTTGTCACAATGCCAACTAGTAAGGCACTCTGGCAGTAGGAAACATAAAAAGAAACCCAAGTTGATATTGATTGAAGCAAATGAAGGAAAGTTGGCCATCCCAAAACACTGAAACTCTCACAGCATTCCAAGGTCTCCCTAGCTAATTTTTAGTTATTACTTTTGATATGAAAACAGACCTTTAATTGTCAGTCTCTAATAAGGATGCAGAACTGTTCCCTGGGAGGTTCAAAGGACCCTGGGAAACTAAACATTTATGAAAGCTCAAGTAGCCAAATGTCTTCCGTTGATTAACACACACCATTCAATTTCCACCTAACAAAGTCATAACAAGAAGAAACCCCAAAGAAAAAAAAAAGGACTGACAAAGAAATATTAGTCTTAATAGGACTCATTCATCAATTCTGTTGTGCGTAAAAAGGAGGTGGGAGTGCAACTTAAATCCGTTCCTGGACCAAATCCTGCACTGATTAACATTATATAACTATACTTATGTCAAGGAGATGTTAAAATATAAGTTACTTAAAAATCTGAAGCTTTACCTGCCCTCTGCCTCATCAGCATCGATACTTTCAAATGAGACAGAACTGCCAGAATTCCACTAACAAAATTAGTTGGCAGGCTTGTTTGCCAGTTTTTTCCTAGAAGGTTGTGCTTTATATATCTGGGGAAAGGGAAAACAAAATTTGGCATCTTTTTTCTTTAAGGATTGAAGATTTGAAATAATGCAAACATGCCAGGCAGCGTATTTAATTTTAACATTAACACAATATTGATACATATCATGGTTTGGATGGTTTCCAGCTGAACATCATGTATATTTTCAATGTCTATTTGGCGTTCATCCTGTATCTAACAACAAGAATATTTTGTTTGAATTTTCTTTTACAGCTCACTATTCAACTGCTTTGAAACGCTTTTTCCTTTCATCTAGCTAATTCATGACTTTTTCAAGATCATAGAATCATAGAACAGTTAGGGTTGGAAAGGACCTCAAGATCATCGAGTTCCAACCCCCCCGCCATGGGCAGGGACACCTCCCACTAAACCATGCCATCCAAGGCTATGTCCAAACCCACCTTGAACGCCGCCAGGGATGAAGCATTCACAACCTCCCTGGCCAACCCATTCCAGGGCCCCACCACCCTCACAGTAAAGAATTTCTTCCTCAGATCCAATCTAAACCTCCCCTGTTTAAGTTTAAACCCATTACCCCTTGTCCTCTCACCACAGTCCCTAATGAAGAGTCCCTCCCCAGCATCTCTATAGGCCCCCTTCAGGTATTGGAAGGCTGCTAGGAGGTCTCCACGCAGCCTTCTCTTCTCCAGGCTGAACAGCCCCAATTTTCTCAGCCTATCTTCATACGAGAGGTGCTCCAGTCCCCTGATCATCCTCGTGGCCCTCCTCTGCACTTGTTCTAACAGTTCCATGTCCTTTTTATGTTGAGGACACCAGAATTGCACACAATACTCCAAGTGAGGTCTCATGAGAGCAGAGTAAAGGGGCAGGACCACCTCCCTCGACCTGCTGGTCACACTCCTTTTGATGCAGCCCAGGATACGGTTGGCCTTCTGGGCTGCAAGCGCACACTGCCGGCTCATGTTCATTTTTTCATTAACCAACACCCCCAAGTCCTTCTCCGCAGGGCTGCTCTGAATCTCCTCCCCGCCCAACCTGTAGCTGTGCCTGGCATTGCTCCAACCCAGGTGGAGGACTTTGCATTTAGCATGGTTAAACTTCATTAGGTTGGCATCAGCCCACCTCACAAGCGCGTCATGGTCCCTCTGGATGGCATTCCTTCCCTCCAATTTATCAACCAAACCACACAGCTTGGTGTCATCGGCAGACTTGCTGAGGGCGCACTCAATCCCACTGTCCATGTCACCAACAAAGATGTTGAACAAGACCGGTCCCAACACCGATCCCCGGGGGACACCACTCGTCACTGGTCTCCAGCTGGACACTGAGCCACTGAGCACTACTCTTTGCGTGCGGCCATCCAGCCAGTTCTTTATCCACCACGTGGTCCACCTATCAAATTGATGTCTCTCCAACTTAGAGAGAAGGATGTCATGGGAGACAGTGTCAAAGGCTTTACACAAGTCCAGGTAGATGACATCAACTGCTCTGCCCCTGTCCATCAGTTCCGTAGCCCCTTCATAGAAGGTCACCAGATTGGTCAGGCGGGATTTCCCCTTAGTGAAGCCATGCTGGCTGTCACCAAGCACCTTGTTGGTTTTCATGTGCCTTAGCATGCCTTCCAGGAGAATCCGCTCCAAGATTTTGCCAGGCACAGAGGTGAGACTGACTGGTCTGTAATTCCCTGGCTCATCCATTTTTCCCTTCTTAAAAATGGGGGTTATATTTCCCTTTTTCCAGTCATTGGGAACTTCACCTGACTGCCATGATTTTTCAAATATGATGGACAGTGGCTTAGCAACTTCATTTGCCAGCTCCTTCAGGACCCTTGGATGGATTTCATCCGGTCCCATGGACTTGTATACGTTCAGGTTCCTAAGGTGGTCCCGAACAAGATCCTCCCCCACAGTGGGCCCAGGGCCCCCACCCTCACCGTCCCCGCGTCTGCCTTCCAAGACTTGGGTGGTGTGGTCAGAGTATTTGCCGGTAAAGACTGAGGCAAAGAAGTCATTAAGAACCTCAGCCTTCTCCAAATCCAGGGTAGCCAGTTCTCCCGATAGCTTCTGGAGAGGGCCCACGGTGTCCCTAACCTGTCTTTTATTGGCAATGTACCTATAAAATCCCTTCCTGTTATCCTTAACATCCCTAGCCAAGTTTAATTCTAAGTGGGCCTTAGCTTTCCTAACCTGGTCCCTAGCTTCCCGGACAACATCCCTATATTCTTCCCAGGCCGCCTGACCTTGCTTCCACCTTTTATAAGCCTCTTTTTTCCTTCGAATTTTGCTCAGCAGCTCCTTATCCATCCAAGGAGGTCTCCTTGCCCTCCTGCTGAACTTCCTTCTAGTTGTGATGCATCGCTCCTGAGCTTGCAGCAGGTGATCCTTGAATATCAACCAACAGTCTTGGGCCCCCCTGCCCTCTAGGGCTGTATCCCTGTCAGCTGGTTCGTTTTCCTATATCAAAGTTCTTAGTATGTGTTAAATGAAGGATGGTTGACTCCGATTTTTTTCTTCTGAATGAAAACTATCTGGCGCTTACTGTAAGGACAGCGTGGTAAAAGCTGTCATGATGGAAAAGACCACAGAGAACAACTAGAGCTTCAAACTACACACTCAGACACCATGCAGAAATAAAGCTGTACACATACATCTGTATCTATCTTTAAGACACCTTATTATGGTCTTAGGCAGCTGAAGATTTGCACTGCATTCACAGTTGGGCTGAAACATTTCAGTAGTTTGCCTTTGGTTTTAGTTCCCGCTTTGTTTCTGTCCATATTAAGAACATATGGTTACCCCCACCCAGATGAGGAATGTGATGGCAGTTGAAATCTCCTGTCAGATTTAACCACGTTAAAGCCAAGTCACATGGAGTCATGACCATCCAATCAAGTATACTGTAAAGAAGGTCAGCTGTTGCTTTTTCACTTATAGTGAAGATGAGTTGATATCCAGCTCTGAAGCACACTATCCCCATATAACCTTGATTAGAATACCCTGCATATAGCATATGAAGATGAAGGCGTCAGTACCAATGGGAAGCACCACACAAGCTCCTACAGGGTTAGACCCACAGAAGCTTATTTTGACTCACCTGCTAGGACAACTGCACCACAAACAGCTGAGCTACAAAGCTTCTCTGGTGTAAATCAGTAGCAGTGGTGTGTGAAATATGAGAATGCAGCAAGAACAAACGGGTGGAAAAATACAGCTTCTTGACACTAATTAGAGTCCCACAGCAAAGTCTCCATCAGAAATCTTAGTCTACAGTTTCTGTATTTCAGAAATAAAAAGGAGATGAATTGCCTACACAGCATAAGGCCAGGAAGTGACCAGTGGTGATGACAGCAAATATTCTTTCAATTTATTACCCATTCTGAGTATGCCTACATAAATAAACTGTAACTGTTTGAATCTGCCATATTTCTTTGTTTAAGGTCTAAATGTACCCCTCTAAGGCATGCATGCTCTTAGCAGACTGGCCTCAAGAAAATTCTCTGAAATTAATCCATTTGGAAGTAAAATATCCCCATTAAGAATGTGACACTTACAGAAAGACACTATCCACATATTACAAGGAGATTCTGGAATTAATGCACTAGTAAAGAACAGAGGGGAGAAGAAAAAGATGAAATAGGCACCCTTTAAAACAGATCCTTAATACCTGGAAAACTCAAAACCCAGGATAATTTTATGGTGAAAGAAAACAAGAAGAAGAAGGGCAAAGAGAAACAAAGCTAGAACATAACCTTTCCTAATGCATGGCTCTGAATTAAGATTCATCAGATACAAAAAAGAAACCTCAAACCCTACAGCAATCCATTGCTGCAAGGAGTATAAATTTATCTACATTTTGTATAACTAGAGTATGAACTTTTGCGACCAACTCTTGTGCTTGAATTCATCTGTAGTTATTGGAAGTCATTTATAAAAGGTCATCCATGACTGAGAATATAATATGAATCCAAGATGCACAAGGATCAGGTTTGTGCGCTCAAAAGAAACGGGGGAGAGAGAGAGAGAGATGGGGAGTGGGAAGCTCAACCATTCAATTCTCAAATGGATTTGGATATTGGACAAGAGTATTTTATCTGAGTAATCAATTTCCAATATGTGAATGGGAATTATGAGAGAACACACAGCTTTTACATTTGTCATTGATGACTATGCTACTGAGATGTTACCAAAGCAGGTTATTTGACCAAATAAGGCTACTTATTTGCTTACTGCAATTTGAGTCAATTTTTTATCTCTAGCACATGGTAAAACCTCTTATTCCCACTGTTTCTTCTAAGAAAATATTAAGGATGCTCAGTTTTGATTGGTATAAAGAAATAACATTCTCAAGTAAAGATAGCTTATAATCCTATTAAATGTCTATACCTGACTACCAGCATTAACAACATTAGTACTGTTTGTGGGGTTTTGTTTCTTCAGAGTTTTTGCTTGGTTTTGCTTTTGTTTTCTTTTTTCAAAACAGTACTAAATGGGTGACATTTTAAGGCATTTCTTACAAGAAGTGCCTATAAGGATGCACAAGCAATTCTCAACAAGATAAGTTCAACAGACATATAAGAGCATTTTAGTAATGTTCTCTGAACATGTTCTTTGAGCATCAGAAAATTCAAACTGTACCCTCCATACCGACAAGGTAGTTGACTAGGAAAAAAAAAAGGATACAATAATTTATGGGTAGAAGTAAAAGAAAATCCATATAAGAGAGATCTGACAGTAGTTATTTAATCAAGATCTTTTGAAAACACCTCCCCAAAGACCTCAAACCAATTCTGAAAGAGAGTCTGTAAAGGGTTCATGGCCACTATATGAGACCACATTGAAGCTTTTTCAAAAAACAAAACAAAACAAAACAAAACAAAACAAAAAAAAAAAAACAAACAAAAAAAAAAAAAAAAACAACAAAACCAACCCAAACTCTTGCATGCTTAATGTCTTTAAAGCCAAATCTGCAGCTCAAGCTTGCAATCTCCCCCACCACTAACTTTGGCTGGCTGAGCAGCAACTGAGTATACATACTATGGCTAACTGTAAATGCCACCTTTCCTACAGGTGAAATACCCTGATGTTCCAAGCCTCACAAACAGCATCATACTCTGCTTTGGCAGGAGCCTTTTGCTTGCTTTAGAAACGCTCACTGTGTCTCCCTTTGCTTGTCATCTTTGCTATGCCAACCCGGATACTAGCAGTGCTCAAAACTGGAAAGCGGCAGGGGTGACGCAGCAAGTTCAACTACAGAAATCATTATGAGAATTGAACTCACAAATGTCACCAAGAACATGGTTAAATATTTCCTTTTAATTAAACAGAGTCTGAAAATAACAGCAGTAAGGTGTTATCCAGTACCCACAAACTACAAAGTACCCCAACACCAAAACTGTAAATGATGCACTGCCCCAATCCAATCACTCGGGCAGAGGTTATGTAGACATTCTTAGGTAGAGCACACCTTTTCACAGCAGGTAAATTGTCAAATAGGCTTTTAAGCCACACCTGCAGGTTTTGTACACACAAGCATTTTCTGCCCACAACATATACTGCTGCTGATTGCAAAGAACCATATGTACATACCAAAAGCTGGTACCGGAGTACAATTTACATCCATAAAATGTGCAGGTGCAGTTTTATGGAGACCTATGAGAAGAACATGACCATATAGCACACAACTACTGTTTACATAGCAGCCTTCAGTCAACAAGCTAAGTAATCATCCCACAGGACATGCTATGCCAAGCACAGCAAGGGGAGGTACAATTTACATCTGAAATCACAGCCACGTTCACGACTGGCAGACTGATGTAAGAGACAAGTCTTCCCTGTCTCAGTTTGCAAACCATGGGTATGTACTAATACTGGTAGTGATGGCAACACCTCAAACTGAGAATAAGACTAATGTGTCTTCTTCAAAGGTGAAAAAAGGATTCTGAGAAAGTCCTTATCAACAAGTAATTAAAAATAAGTTCTTGTAACTGAAAAAAAACTTTATTTCTTCTTCCCCAGTGAATTGTGAATTTTTAAGGCGTTAAAAAATAATCTTGCTTGCCAGACACGAATCAGCATGTGAATTACTAACCAAGTTAGCTTCAGCAACTACTGAGTGACATTGTCATAATATGGCACATTTACTCACATATAAATTACTAATTTCTACAGAATTGAGCACTCAGGGTGGAATTGAGTTCTCAGGATGAGACATTTCTCTTCTGACAGGTGAACACAGTCAATGTTGCATCTGATTGTCAGCAAAACCTGTTACTGGTTTCTTGCTAACTTCAGGAGCAAGGTCTTTAAATATTTCCACAGATTAAGCGGAAAAGGCATATTTCTGTTTAGCTTATTAGCATTTATTTATAATGAATATAATTCTTTATATGAAATTTAATTAAATAATATGAAAAGAAACACAAAGGAAATGTGGAAAAATTCTCTTCAGATTAGAAGGTATTTTGGACTAAAGCCACACCAATTCCTATTAATTAAATAATTAGTGAAGAGTAAAAAATCCAATTTGACAGGACTGAATTTCCTGCCTTCTGAGGGGTCTAAAAAAGAAAATGTGATAACTGAGCATCCACCCCCTAGACAACTTCTGGGCATCACTAACATATTGATCTACTGCTGTAATTAAAGTGATTTGTGTACGTTGAATTGTTTACAATATAAAGGCTACGTCCAATTATCGCAAGCATATGAGAAGCAAATCTTCAGAAAAATGAAGTTTACATCTTGATGTTGCTGGCAGGGAGTGAAAGGAGTGGCCAGCATTTTGAAATGGATGGCTAATTATATGTACAAACAGAGACTCTGGAATAGCAGAGATGCAAACAGCTCAGAGTTTCAGATTTCTTCTGTCCATACAAACATATCAGTAACGTCCTTACTTTCAACAATACTTTTTGTTCCTTGGATTATAGATAACTAGCTCGCAGGATCATAGCAAAAACATTGAACGATCGCTAGTTGCTACTGTGTGGCAGCAAACTTAAACATAGTAACAAACCCACTGGAATAATGGTAGCTAGGCGTACTGGTCACAGGAGGAAGACACACACACACACAAAGGAAACACGTCATAAAGAAGTCTTTCATTCAGTTTTTCATTCTCATTTCTGAGACTAGACTACACCAATTCTATTAATGCATTGTGGACTCATACTTCTTTGCTGGAAAACAAATAGGATCATGTAACCATCTACTCATACTCAACACCTAAATAATCCTAGCTAAAAATATCACTTTGGACAAGCTAAAGAAACACAACTTTTCTTAATGTTTGGTTTCATGGTTGGCTTAAGCTGCTCAATGGCTGTCAAAAATGGACAGCCCAGCTCTTGCTCCAGCTGTAGCAACATACTCTTCTTCCCTCATCCAGCACTAGCACAGCTGCATCGTGAGGTCAAGTCACACCACAGTGCTGATTCAGGTAAAAATTCTCATCTTGCTTAGTAGGCTGATTTTCAACCATATCAGCTCAGATCAGCCACATCAACTGTGCAGACGGAGATGCATGGCTGGGAACAACAGTGGGCGCAAGAAGTCCCCTTCTGGGGAAGCTCACATGTGGATCAGCATAAGCCTGCCATAAATCCACATTATCTGAGCCCTCATCTACCCAAGTGTTACTGAAATGTCACAAGTGACTGAATAGTTCAGATCAGCAACAACAACCAGTCTCCTGGCTACCTGCTATTTTCTTTCAGGGCTCCAATTGTATGGGACTCCATTTTTTAATAGTCAGATATTGTCTATTTGACTTTCCAAAAGGTATTCGATAACATTTCTCTCACAAGATTTCTTAAGGAAGCTTAGCAGATACAGAATTAGAGGGATCACGTTTGCGCAGATTTAGAAAAACAAATGTCTAAAAGACAGGAAACAGCACAGGAATACGAGAGAAAAGAGTGAACTATGGAAGAAAGTCAACAGTGAAATCTCGCTACCTCAGGTTGAGGACACCCATGCTCTCAACACGTTCTTAAAATCACCTGAGAAAGGGACCAAACAGGAACATTTGCTAGTGATATTAAGTTATTTGGGGTAGAAATGATGGAGGCTAAAGAACTTTTTCCAAGAGTAAGCTGATAATAAAATGACATATGAAGTGCAATTTATTCCAAGTAATGCAGGGAAACTTTTAGGAGGAAACTTTTAGGAGAAAACTTTTCATTTAAATTCAAAAGTCGTGGACTCTGAACTGAGGTCTGAGCACACTGCTACTCAGGAATGAGGTCTTGCGGTGGTAAAACTTCTGCATAAACATCATCTCCATGCTCATAAGTGAAAGCAAATTGAAGAACAGAGAAAAAAAAATCAAAAAGAAACCATTGTGTTTCTGTATATACACACACTTGCATCTTAAATATCATACACAACTGTGATCCTTCTACTCATGCACAGAACTGGAGAAGAACAAAAGAGGGTAAGGTGGTGGACTGAAAGGACAGACTGATTTACAAAGAGCAACAGCTATGAAGCTATGATCCAGAGGAGATACGATAGCGATCTGTAAAATCATAAGTGATGCGGAAGGGGTGAATCAGAACTGACTGTTTGCTGCCTCTTCTATCAGAAGCTGGAGGCATCTGATGAAGCAGGCAGATGGCATGTTCAGAACAAACACGAGGAAGCAGCTCTCCACACAACTAGGAAAGGAAACTCAGGAACTCTTCGCCATGGGATGTTATGGCTGCTGAAACTTTACATGGATTCAGGGGACAAGCAAACAAGCTGAGAGACAGGAAATCCTTTGGGGGTTTATAAGCAAACAGAAACCACCTCTGGCACAGGAACTTCCTGAAACACAAACTGCTGGAGTCTGGGAAAGTCACGTGAGGAGGTTTCACTTTGCTGCTAGGATACTGAGCAAGACAGAGCTCTGGCCTCATCCAGTATTGCTGCTGTTATGTGCAACAACGTAAGGTGCTAAAAAAGGGTTCAAATTTAAATACTTCACAGTCTGGACATAGCTACCTCAGTCACTTCCAAAGTTACCTCGAAAGTGTGCTGAAAGCAAGGGATTGACCTGCAGTATTACAAGCCATATGCTAACACCAGACCATTCTTCCATGCCACAGGCTGGAAACACCAAGTGTTCAGGAGGTATTACGAGAATTTCCTATCACCCATCAATTTGCTGGTTTTCAGTTTTTGCTCCACCTTGGAACTGTACAAAAATCACTAGGGAAAAACAAACAAGCCTTTTTAAGAACTAAGCTGTGCAGGATTTTTGTTCATAGAGCAGATATTCATTTAAAGAACATAAATAGCCTAACAGCCATAGCTCTTAAATACTACTACTAATTACACTGCATTGATTAAATACAATTATATTTTAAATAAGCTTTGTTCATATAGTAGTCCTCATATGGTTTTTCTTCTTGTAGAGGAGGAAATTAATCTCGTCTAGAGATTTGTTTTCATGGAAAATAATGCTTATAACTTCATTTATTTTAAAAGTGAAAACCGGAATCTTCATAACACACTGAATATTTCATAGGCATAATTTTATAGGCAAAATCAGCTGTCAGCTTTGAAATTCACCTGAAGTTCACCTGCACAGAGAACCCCCATGTCAACTGCTGCACTACTTTCATTGATCATTCTTAAGTCCTTCCAGAAGGCCCATTTTTAGCCATCTATGATGCTTCAAGTCCATCTGTTGAGTTGTGTTAACGGATTGTGCAAATGCTTCCAGCCTATTTCGATGTAAAATCAGGTTACCTACAATCACAGCTGAAGACCAGCCAAGTGATTTTCCCAGCACTGGTACAATGAAGAAGATATCCTGAATGTTAGCACCTACTGCCCTCTACCTGCCTCACTTAAAACGCCTAAGCAGCAAAACCAGAGGAAACCACTTTCCAGTTTTTAGAATTCTCAGTCTCATAATTAAGCTGGTCAAACCCACTCTGATTGTAACTGATTTCTAGTCTGTTTCTTTTTGATTACATGCGTAAGAAGTGATTCTGCCCTGGAATATTCATCAGTGGCTCCAGCCACTTGCTACAGCTTATTAATTTGATAACTAGCCTGTCACACTGCTCAGACAGCTAAAAAACCACAGGTAAAACTGGACCAAGGCCTTCTACGGCAAGCTCTGGTCAGAAGCTGAGGACAACGGTGACAAACAGATACACTACGACTGCATGCCGTGCTTGCTGAAAGTATCTGTAAACTAATACTTGCATTCTGCATGCCTCAGCATTAAAGTGACCTGGCAGGCACAGTCCCTGGGTACCTTGTTTACCCTCCGTGATTGGCAGTAACAGCCTGAAAAAAAATACAGCAAACTCCATCTGCCTGTGACACTTCCCCCTAGGTTCACTCTCCAGCTCACTGTGATTGTTTATTCATCAGAGGGGTGTGGAGAATAAAGCTCCCATGTCAAATTCTCATGGCCATGCAGCTGGTAGATAAAATGTGTTATTTCCTGACATGAAGACAGCTTTACAGGTGTATTAGGAGCTGCCAATATGCCTTTGTGTGGCCAGGCTGCCAGTGAACATCAAGAATCCCATCAGGAGATCACTGAGGTACAGTGGGGTCTGGCAAAACAAACCACCAGAGCATAATGAATCTAGGTGGTATGCAATGAAGTGTCAAGGACTTTAAAGCCTTTCATAAAACTGCACTCCATTTAGTATCTTAAGTGCTTCATGATTGGTATGTGTAAATGAGGGCTCTGATTTGTTTTTAACAACAGGAGGTTTTGCACTTGTAAAATTACAGCAGAGATATTTTGATACTCAAGAAATGTATCTGTGTTTGTGATAACACCACACTGCTAAAGATGTTAATTTGTTCCACTTCAGGTTTTATTAATTAAGTTAATACTAACTGAGCAGCCTTTCAGCATACTTTTAGCTCGAGCGGATTCTGCGCTAAATCCTGTACACTGTAGCCTCTCCTTAGCCTTCCCCTTTAATCTGCTGTCCCAGAAGAAAAGTTTCACTTCAGATCACTGCCCTGAAACCCTTCTGTGTTTGCAGATATTTATAGAATCATAGAACAGTTAGTGTTGGAAAGGACCTTAAGATCACCTAGTTCAAACCCCCCTGCCATTGAGGTTGCCTATACATGTCTCATATTGAATCAATAATAAAAAAAAAATAAAATCAACAGATATTTTAGAAGATATTTCAAAGAAAGAAGCATTTACAAAAAACTCCTGAACCCAAATATGGCTAATTTTGTGTGGCTAAGTGCCCCCTAGTGACAAAGCCCAACTCCAAAGAACTTTCACAGGCACTTCCATGCCTTACACAATTTTGCATCTCAGTTATCTCTGTTTTGCTTTGTTTTGTTTGCTTGCTTATTTTTATGAAAATGAAGCAAAACAGCCAACCAAACCCTATCTAAAAAAAACAACAAACCAAAAAACCCAAACAAAAAAAAAATAATCACAGTGCGTAGTGGTTTGAGCTCAGTCAGCCATGCAGCCACTCTTTCACTCTCCCCCTTCCTCCCCTCAGCTCGTGGAGGGATGGGGAGGAGAACTGAAAGAATGCAACTCCCATGGGTTGAGATGAGAACAGTCCATTAACTAGGGTATAACACAAACCACTACTGCTACCACCAATAATAATAACGATAAGGCACATCACAAGGGAAGAGAATACAGCCGCTCACCACCCGCCGACTGTTACCCAGCCTGACCTGAGCAGTGATCTAACCCTTCTGGGTAACTGCCCCCCAGTTTATATACTGGGCATGACGTGCTGTGGTATGGAATAACTCTTTGGTTAATGTGGGTCAGGTCTCTGCTTCCTCCTGGCTTCCCCTCCTCCCTGGCAGAGCATGAGGCTCAGAGAGTCCTTGGTCAGAGTAAACATTACTGAGCAACAACTAAAAACATTGGTGTTATCAGCTTTGTTTCCAGGCCGAAAGTCAAAAACACAGCACTGCACCAGCTACTAAGAAGGAGAAAAATGATTGCTACTGCTGAACCCAGCACACCGTGTTAGCCTAAATACAGACTTATACATTGAAACATGACTCCAAATGCTTCAGTCTTTTCCTGCAGGTAGCAGGAAAGTAGGTACAGGAATATTCACGTTAACTTTGATACTATCTATAACTCAAAAGATATGCATAGTCATCTTTGTGGTGGATTGTTTAAATTCCACAACATCCAAGAAACTGATACATTACTTAGAGATGTCTACTGCTGAGTGGTGATATTGCAAAAGTAATAGAGAATTAACCCTGGGCTAGCCCTGTAACTCTTGCCTCTTGCTACAAATTCCTCTCCCCACACTGAAACACACCTCATATCAGTCATTCCTCCCTCAGAACACATACGTCAAGAGAGACATGTTTGGAGCAAACATGTCTAAAAGAGCATGCATATAGCTTCATCTGCTCAGTTATTGTCCCTGAAGATCTAAGTGGAAAACGTACTTATGGAAGCCTGGCTTAAAAATGAGCTCTTACAAAACAAAAGCACCTTCAAAAGCAAAGATCCTATTATTTTATTTTTTTTTTTTTGGTATTTCAAACATTTTCAATTGGGGAAATTAGAGAAGTCCCAGAAAAGATACCGACTCTACTTTCAAACTGTTAATACAGAAGAAAACTGTGTGAGGGCTCCCCTGCTGGAGATCTGTGATCGGATCTGTCGATGCCACTATAAAACTATTCATTGTTATTCTGCAAATTGTAGTTCTTCCATGCTTTTCAAATACTGTATTTGGCTTTTTAACATGCAGAATCTCACACTGACAATTACACTTCAGGTTGTAAAACAGCTCTGGGTAATAGACCCACTATGAGTGACTTAAGTAACACTGTTGTCTGCTATGCATTTTTTTTTAAGAGCATGTCACTTCGGTGAAAACATACTTATTTGTCTCCACACTTAATGAGCATGAATTATATTTTCCAGTTTTTCTAATGACCTTACCATATTAACTTGTGTTTCTGCACTCACTGTCTTTGCAATATCGTAATCACTGATGTTAGCTAGATAAGAAGTTAGCCTGTATGCTCCCAAATTACTGTAAAACTGGGGTTTTAGTCAAAAGTACTCCTATATTCCTCTGGAACACTAAATCAAAGGCTTAAAATACAGCTTTTCAGTAAGCAATTTCTTACAGAAGATAAAGAACAGCTCACAAAAAAAAGACATGGCAAAAAGACAAATTGTTCAAATGCAGACAGCATAAAAATGCACTGAAAGAAGTTCAAATCTTCTAAGGAAACTCTGCTTCCTTAAAAACAGCAAACTGCAATACTAAGATACTCTAAATTGCACTTTGACCTTTCAAATTACTGTCAAGAAGTGGTACAGTTTTATTGTTAGTACCTGTTCTCATGTTTTAGAAGAGTACATATATTGCTGTCTCTTTGTCCATATGGGCTAATATTGGTTAGAATTGAAACATAATGTCAAGGACTGTAAATGCAGACTAACTATCTACCCAGGGAAAGGAATATACTACCTTTTAGCATTTTCTCAATCATGACAGAAAGATCCAGTGCCTTCTTAAAACTAATAAAAGTAGACAAGAAACATGCTCCTCTTACACTTTCATGAGACATAAAGCTCTGCAGCTTAGTGTCTGTGGAAATTTCTTCTGAACATATTAAAATGATCTTAGGGCTCTACAGAAACCTTGCTCATAAAACAAAAAAGCTAAGATAGTTAAAATTAATACACCATAAATAAAACATGCATTTCAGTACATATTAAATGACAGGTCTCAGAAACTCCACTGCCATGAACACATTCACAAAGCAGTAAGAACACATGCAATTCATTAAACCTACTCAAGTGTGCTAGTTATTCCTGGCATTATTCATAATTGAAACATTTCAATTTTAGTTAACAGGGAAAAAAAAACCCCTAATTTAAAAGTAAAACAAGGAAATTAGTTCTATGTTTCTGGATGACAATCCCATAGTGCCTTCAACTAGCCACATTTAGCCTTGGGGGTTTAATTAGAAAAAGGCTTTTTATGAAAGAGGCAATGTAGCCCACTCAAAGAGAAACGTTTGCAGACACAGATCTCTTAAATAGTTTTTCCAGTATGCCAGACAAAGCCAGCAGAAAAACAATTAAAAAAAGAAAAAAAGTCTCAACTTGTATTTTAACTATATACCTTGAAAATGTTGTTCATTAAATATGAATGCTTTTAAATAAGTATAAGGAACAGACTTGGTGTCAAGTCCTCACAGCGGAAAATCTACTGCTTGTAGCAAAAAAACAGGGTAAAAACAGTGTATCCTGCAGGATATAGTACTAAAGTGACAGATGATTGAATGCGGGTGACAGTCTCCCCCACTTCTTCACCTACTTTAACCACAAAAGCTTCCTGCCAAGTACCTCTATAGACCCTACATGGTCAGAACACCTCAACTGGATAGCCTATATGAAAGGAGACAAAGCACCCTGAGTGAAATGGATTGGTTTCTTACAATAAAAATGAATGGCTAAGATTTAGATTTTACATCTTGGACTCAATATTCACAAGCCAGAGGTGCATACATCACAAGCTGTGATCTGTGTCCACCATTATGCAACATTTGATTTGACTTTGTTCACAGAAATGACCACTGACAAAGCACATTTTCCTACTCTTGAGCTGTTTTAGTGGCTCACTGGGGCTCCAGAGCGCTGGCCTCAGGCACAGACCCAACTCTCTGAAATGGAAAAAATCACATCAAGATATAGACCCCATGCAAAATGCAGGCACACCCTGCAAGACTAGACTCTGCAATGTCTGTCTCATCTCACTGTCTATGTTAATCCATTGCCCTGGGGGACCAGCATGTTGTAGGCAGAGCTGCCTGCACCTTTCCTAAAGCCCTGCTACATTTTTCAGTGCCATTCCCAGAAACAACACCAACTTTTCTACACAGTGGGCCCTCCAAAGAAGAAGGATAATTTTGGGGTTTTTTTTAAAGTTATTCTGAACTCTCATTAAAGTACTACCTAAGTGGAACTGGGAGAGCCCTGGGGGAATGGATCATAATTTTTTCCTTTATTCCTGCATTCTTCATTTGCAATCTGCTTCTGGTTACCTTCTGGAGACCAGATAACTGTAGTCAGCAGATTTCCTGTCTGGCCTTATGTGGTCTGCTATTGTTGGGCAAACAAGCAACCAAATTATGTCCTGCTTATATAAAATCATTTGAAAGCTATTCCAGCATACCACCAGACGCAGGAGGAGATCATTATTCCACTGCAGCTGATGAATTAACGAAACGTTTTTCTGCATTGTTTCGGTTGCCATTTGTCAAGGTATAAAAAAGAAGGAAAACCTCAGCAAGTTCCTTGTGAATATCCCAATGTCCCTAAAAACCTGGTCTAGATTTTTCATCTTCTCTGCTCCATAAATGAATATTTTAATGATTTGTACAGTGAGGCAAAAGAGCTATATACACTTTTCCATTTGCAGGGTGAAGAATTGATTTTACATGAAACTGCGATTGTAGAAACACTGCATCCCATCAGTCACATGGGGCCAGAAAAAAACCCACAGCTACTATGTTAAACAATTCCGTCTTTTAGGTTTTAGAAAATTAATTATTATTATTATCATCCCTTAACACAGCTGTATCAGTAAGTCTTTACCCAAATGTCTACAAGCCTTTCTGATTTTTTATTCGGGAGAATAAATCATTCTGAAAACCAAACCAGATAAAACAGTTATCATGCAATGACATGTCCAGATAGCTCCCACTACAAATAAAAATGTGCTGACAAGTCTACACATGTCCAAGGTCCATGCCCGTGTAAATCAAAAAGACAAGTGAAAGCAATTCTATTAATTGAATAGTTGCAAGATATAAAAAGGTGACAAACCCCTATTCTCTTAAATTTTGCTCTGTTTCTCCATAAAATCGTCCTCATGAATCCAAATAGCAAGCAGTTTACCACTGGCAAGCCGGGTAAGCATCTAAGTGCCATGACTACAATACACCAGCAAGGGGAGTAGTAACACTTTGAGAACTTCTGTCTTCAGCAATCTTAAACTAGACATTAAGGTAATAATGTATAGAACAATGATGCCAGGCTGTATAGACAGCGGAGGGGACATTTATTCTACTGAAAGCCTAAGAAATAATAATAAAAAAACCAAACAAACAAACAAAAAAAAAAAACAAAACAAAAAAAAAACACAAACAGAAAACCAGAGTCTTGCAGCGTTATTCGATTTTGAAAAGAAAGCGGAAGCACAAATACAGATTCTCAGATCAGCTCAATATAAACCCCAGGGCAGCAAGATGAAACCTTCTCAAACCTGAGAACTATTTCTAATATATTTTCTCCATTTAAACAGCAATTACTACATATTTCTATGTGAAGGAGAGATGCTTCCTAAGAAAATAAACATGTGGCACTGCTGGGGCTGGTAGGTAGGAGGGCATTCTCAAGCCTGAATTGTAATCCCTGATAGGGAAAGCAGAAGGTGAAATTTCTTAAAGCAGGCCTTCACTCCTGGATTTCTTCACTTGGGACAGATAACTGATCTGTCACTTTCACAGAAGAGTACATTTACAACCAGTGGCACAATGACCTTTGAAATGCTGTGGCACAGACACAGACCTGCCCATGGGGTGGCATGGAAGGAAGCGCTGGATGTCCCAGAGCTCCCTCCGCAGCAGGAGAGAAAGCACCGACAGAACTTCTTCACCGCACTGTGCCCACTTCTCCCTTTCAATCCTATACTACCACATGCTATAGATACCTGTGAGCATTGCCCAACACAACCTACAGCCCAGCCATGCGGAGCAGAGGAACTCAGGTCAGAAGCAAGGAAATGCTGGACTAGAGAAGCAAAGCTGTGAGGAAAAGCTGCTGCTTGAACCTGGTTCATCACTGCAGCCAGGCTTCCCGTATTCACCTTTGCTACTGCACTGAGAGTTTTTTAGACAGAAACAAGAACCCCCCCCCCCTCCAAAATGCTGCAACCCTGTAACAACTGCTATGAAACTAGGTAACCAAGGCATTTAATCAACTTGTAAATACCCAAGTCTGAAGGCATCCTAAGTACTTACAGTGAAATTACTATGCATGACAAAACTCAGAATAGTGTTTTGCTGCACTTGTGCATAATTTAACTCAAAAAAAGCAAGGGGAGTTATGTTTGGATACTGAAGAAACAGGTCACTCTGATGAGGGGGAAAAAATGCTGCAATTTTTACTAGTCTGATAGAGAAATTCTTCACCCAGTGTAAGAATTTTAGGGTGTTGCTTCTCCAATGTAATGCCAGGGGCACAAGGCATCAAAAAAGGGTGTTCCAGATCCACATTCTTAACAAAAAAAATCCACATCTCTTACCTTAAAGTACACTTACAAAGCGCTGTTTTGGCCATTAGAGGCAGACAGAGACCTGTATGTTATAATTCCAGAGCACAGCTGTTACAATAAAGCAATATAAAATTTTCCTTCTATCTGATAAAAAGGACTGAAAATACTAGATAAAAAAAAAAAAAAAAAAAAACAACCAACCAACCAACCAACCAACAAACAACCCAGACAGTCTCAGCAATGATTTCCTGATGTTTCTGAACAATGGTTTCAGCAAATTTCCTATTTTTGAGCTCATAAGTGGATGTTGAAGGGATCAAGTCCAGGACTGGCTTGGACAGTCTTGTTTTTCTGTAATCGAAAAGATACAGGACACAGGGCGGCATCCATCCTTGACACAGTGCAACTGAGTCAGGAGAGGCTACATCCTACCTGGAGCCTCCCAGGATGGGTTTTCAACTTCCCAGAGACTGGGTTCATTCTGGGTAAGTGGCTGTTCAGCCAAGCAAGACTGCTTTTGAGCTGCCAAGACCAGAGGCAAGGATGTGTGGGCAAAGGAGTCTGAAGGTCTGCCCAGCCCTGTCATGTCAGCCTGTGTCCTCCTAAACTCTGTCAGTCCCACAGAAGAGTCATGAAGTCTTTCCTCTTGAAGCACCCAAATGCAGACTTTGTCCTCCTTTTGTGCCTTTCCTTTCTTTAGCACCAACCCATAACAATTCCATCTAATCCCTTTACCTGGCAGAAAGCTGGCAGACAAAATTGAGCTGGTGTCCAACCTCAGGACTTCAGGAGTTGCATGACAGAGTAGCTTGCCCCGCTATGCCCAAGCAGCGTAACCAATGTTCTCTGACACTATCCTGAGGATATTACTTATTGGGGCACAATTTTGGGGCCAAAGATAGAAAGAACATGAGAAATTTGATGTCCTAATGTCAGGAATAAGTGCCTTTTCCAATTTGAAAGCTCAGAAAGGGTGCAGAAAGCACACAAGGTATTGCAAGAAACTGTTCTGAAGCCAATGCAAATGGTTCTGGTTTCTTTCAAACATTCTAGCACTTGACCTTTAATGCATACGTTTCCAAGAAAATATTCTTATTAAATCACAATCAAAATTCCTGTAGATTTATTTTAGATACAAGTAAATTGCATTAGCATAAATGCATCTCCATCTTAAGAGGCAGACTCCTTGATAGGTAGCTTTCAATGCACATGGATTGTAAAACTATGAGGATAGCTTTAAAGACCCGTTTTCAAACTTGCCAAGATTGCAGCTGGGTTGGTAACTCTTCTAAATGTAGTAAATGGGGTGTATTTTTCCACTGAAGGTGTATACATTTTCATCTTTTGAAGACAAAATATGTAATTCATTGAGTTTGAAGACCTCTGGAAAAATGACCCATTTTGATTTATTTGGAAAAGGTAGTAACAGGATATCCTTTCAAGAAACAAGCATGCGTAAATGCAAAGTTCTCTATACAGGCATGATATACACACAGCCCTTCCTCAGATCTCACCTGCAGTCTACATAGACTTCACTCATAATCCAAGATAGATCTCATAATATTCATGTAACCACAAAGGGTTTGATTTTTTCTCTGAAAGGATGGTGGCTTTAGACATTGTGCAAAGTGATTTTACCTGTGCATCAACAGCCACGCCACATCATAGATAATGAACTTTCTTTTGCAAATACCTGTTTGGAGTCATGTACCTATTTGGAGTCATGTCTCTGGCCATGAGTCTTGCTGGGTCAGCTCAGCACAAATAAGCCCAGACAATCCCATACACTCACATGGGAAATGACAGGCATGACTAGATTGAAATCTGCTAATTCTTCTCTTTGTCTATTTTTATCTCCTCAATTTTCAGTCTCTGTGTCACAAACAGGCTCATGGTAACCCACTTTTCCCCATGTTATTCTTTTTCCTTATGTAAGTGAGCCTGAAAGCATAACTTAATTTTCAAAAAGAGAATACATACCCAAACCCATTAATAAACACAGAAGGCTGGACAGAAATGATCTGGGATGAAGCTACAATATGAAAATGAGCACAGCCATGGCTGGCCTTTTGTCTTTCAATCACCATAAGAAGAAAGAACCCATTCTTTCTGAGCCTCCTAGCTCTGGAATTTGCATATACATGCTGTATCTTCTTCCCCTTTAAGATAAGAGGAATCTCTAATCTCTAACCTCCTCCTCATCTGCTAGACAAAAAAAAAAAAAAAAAAAAAAAATCCAAATGCAATGTCTTCATTTATTAAAAAAAAAAAAAAAAAGTATTATTATCGAGAATGTTCCTAATTATAAGTTACCCTGACAGCCAGGAGTAATTTTTCTTATCCTGGAAAAATATTTGGTGTTTTTCAAAAGCTTTTCTGTTTCAAATCAGGAATAAGAGTGTAAGATTACATTTTATTTTATAACAAAAAAAACCCCACTTTTGATTAGCTGAAACTTCCAAATAATTTCAAAACATTTTGTCCTTTTTCTGAGGCTGGAGACTCTGACAAATTCAGAATAGCTAAGAAAGGATTCTTTTATTCAGAAGATGTCAAAACAATAATGTCAACACAGTTCTCCAAAGAAATGAATTTAAATAAAAAATTAATTTGAAACTTTCTTCCCCACACACTGTTTCACAATTGCACTGGATCAGCATTTCTTTCTGAAGGAGAATATTCTGTCAGAAAGATCCCTGACTTGCTCTAGGGCTCTGTGCTTGCTTGTATTTTAGCATCAGGAGAATCAAGGCCTGAAAAGATGTTTTTCTACATAAGTACTGCAACACTTCTCCTTGGGATCCAGCTGCCTGTGATCCCAGGCCCACAGCCAGTGTTGCAAAACTGTGCTACCTTGGCTCAGATTTCTGAGAAAACCACTAAAAGTTGTGAGGCAAGGATGTGAGAATGTACATGGGCTAGAGTCATGCAAGATAAGACTGCAAAAGCTGCAGGCAGAGGTACAGTTCTTGAGCTGAGGACGGATGCTGACACAGGCTTCAAGAGGAAAATCACTGACATGAAAAGGTATAAAATACTTAGGGAAGTGAAATTAAAATACAGCGTCTTGCCTGCTTCTTTTCGTTCTCATTTCCTGAATCAATGAGCATTTAAAAAGAAAATACACAAAACAGACAACTAAACTGACTAGTGAAAGCTTAGTTATAATCCAAAGTATTAATTCATCTGCACAAGTTTAACTCATTTCCCACTGCTAAACCAGATGTTCACTATATATGAACATATAAAACAGCATTTAGTATTACCCTGAAATAATCTTTTGGCATCATAGTTAATTTTTTAGCTTCATGCTTCTATGTATCAAAGGCTCTAATTTTATTTAGTTATTCCCATTTTACTGCATTCTTTGCCCTGTATCTTCACTTCATAGCTTGGAATGAATTACGGTAAATCTGCACATCTTGTGGCTTCCTGATAAAACACGTTTTCCAACATTATTTTCAAGCACATACAATACAGTGTGGCTAGGGGCACTATGTGCAAGATGCTGTGGAATCACCAGACATTTGAAGATCACTGGATTAATTTTATGTTGAAGTGTTACACATAGCAGTTGATGTCATCTACCTGGACTTGTGTAAAGCCTTTGACACTGTCTCACATGACATCCTTCTCTCTAAGTTGGAGAGACATCAATTTGATAGCTGGACCACTCGGTGGATAAAGAACTGGCTGGATGGCCGCACGCAAAGAGTAGTGCTCAGTGGCTCAGTGTCCAGCTGGAGACCAGTAACAAGTGGTGTCCCCCAGGGGTCGGTGTTGGGACCGGTCTTGTTCAACATCTTTGTGGGTGACATGGACAGTGGGATTGAGTGCGCCCTCAGCAAGTTTGCCGATGACACCAAGCTGTGTGGTTCGGTTGATACATTGGAGGGAAGGAATGCCATCCAGAGGGACCTTGACACGCTTGTGAGGTGGGCTGATGCCAACCTAATGAAGTTTAACCATGCTAAATGCAAAGTCCTACAGCTGGGTCGGAGCAATGCCAGGCACAGCTACAGATTGGGCGGGGAGGAGATTGAGAGCAGCCCTGCAGAGAAGGACTTGGGGGTGTGGGTTGATGAAAAAATGAACATGAGCCGGCAGTGTGCGCTTGCAGCCCAGAAGGCCAACCGTATCCTGGGCTGCATCAAAAGGAGTGTGACCAGCAGGTCGAGGGAGGTGATCCTGCCCCTTTACTCTGCTCTCATGAGACCTCACTTGGAGTATTGTGTGCAGTTCTGGTGTCCTCAACATAAAAAGGACATGGAACTGTTGGAACAAGTCCAGAGGAGGGCTGTGAGGATGATCAGGGGACTGGAGCACCTCTCGTATGAAGACAGGCTGAGAAAATTGGGGCTGTTCAGCCTGGAGAAGAGAAGGCTGCGTGGAGACCTCATAGCAGCCTTCCAATACTTGAAGGGGGCCTATACGGATGCTGGGGAGGGACTCTTCATTTGGGACTGTGGTGTGAGGACAAGGGGTAATGGGTTTAAACTTGAACAGGGGAGGTTTAGATTGGATCTGAGGAAGAAATTCTTTACTGTGAGGGTGGTGGGGCCCTGGAATGGGTTGCCCAGGGAGGTTGTGAATGCTTCATCCCTGGCGGCTTTCAAGGTGGGGTTGGACATAGCCTTGGATGGCATGGTTTAGTGTGAGGTGTCCCTGCCCATGGCAGGGGGGTTGGAACTCGATGATCTTGAGGTCCTTTCCAACCCTTACTATTCTATGATTCTATGATATGAGCTTGTTAGTGATTGCATTATTGTTTAAGTGGTTAGGAGACAACTTACTGCAGGAACAAGTGATCAGCGGAGGCTGTGGATACCAGTACCAGAAAAGGCAGGTTCTATACCATACCCAGAATAGTATTCTATATGTATTAATTAATATGTATTAATATGTATTAATTCTCCCACTGTCGAAGACAGGTGACCTGCTCTTGACTGAGCATACACGTAGCTTATTTATAACATTTTCTCTTTTCTGAATAAACTCTTTTTTGCTTTTGGAAAGCCTGCTGGTCACCATGTAAACCTGTAATTTCCAAACCTGGTTTAATATAAGTGAAGGTAGGGCAGAACGGGCAAATGGGTCAATTGCCACCACTCAATGCAAGTCACGAGACATCTAGATTTAGCTGGGACAGCACAGTTTGTGGATCTGAACGGAAGATGCTGTTCCTGGCCAGGGCTCTGCAGCGTATTCTGCAAGGAAGTAGATACTTCAAGGATGGCCAGGGCACCTTCCAGATGACCAAAAGTAGATCAGGTGAAAGGTGTACACCGGAACCACAGCATCTCATTCACAAACCTCTCTAGCCTTAAAGAAATAAAGAACTAGACTATGCATCAATGTATATTTCAGATTGTTCAGAAACCATAAGGACAGGGCTTCATTTGCTTGAATAGGATCATAGGCAACACACTGCAGTACCAACTTTGTACGAGACAGAAGCAATTTTCTCCTGAATTCAGAAAGATGCAAGGGCTAGACATACAACTGGACCACATCAGTTACACTCTGCTGTTGGTATGAGAGTGGATGATAACTGGCTTAATATCCATTACAAATAAAGCAAAATGTTCATGCTGATTTATTGGATTAGTCGCAAAGCTGTTTGCATTACAAAGTCATTGAAAAACTATTTCTAATGGTGCCAATGTAAATTATCACAAAAAAAAATTTGTTTCACAAGTGAAATGGTAGAAGTGTACAGTACTATCAGATTTACTTCAAATACAAAACAGTTGTCACTGTCTGCCAGTCTTTCAATCTAATTATTTAGCTTCCTTGTGGCATTATAGTGATGAAAACTCTATATTCAATTCACATCTTTTACTACTCTAATTGTATTTTCTTCCTTTTTATATATTCATGCTATACACACAACTAAAACTATACTTTCACATCTGATTAATTTCATAATCATTTGTGTTAAGTCTGCACCAACTCAACCTAAAAGATGCAGAGGAAAACAGTTTTGTTGTTATTTTAGCTTAGATTTAAGAAGACAAGCAGCAGCAGCAATATGAGAAATGTAACAGGGCTTAATTACATCTCATACAGGTTTAATTACAAGAAGTGGCAGAATGAACCTGCAACATTTCATGGGCAGTGAAAATTTATCAACCATGTTTCCCAGACTTTTAGAAATGCTATTAATAGTTTACTGCCTGCATACAGGATTCATATTTGCTATTCAGGCTCATACACTTATTACAACTGCCACACGAAATGGACAGCAAAATTAGTTTGATGCATTTTGTCCTAACAAAGGTAGAATTTCCTCAAAATGGTTAGGGAATTGAAAACCTGCATTTACAAGTTTGGATTTCTGCAGCAACTGTAACTGTTTCTCCTTTTTTTTTTTTTTTTTTTTTTCCAAATTCATTGCTGATATAAAACATTGCTGCTGTTATATCCTTTGATACCCTTGTTTAATTCCCAACACATAGACAAGATATTCCATATGCCAACCAAAGTAAAAGAGTCATTTCAGAACTAGTTGAAATACACAATTTCATCCACAGAGGAAACTTTAAACAAGGTGGTTTCTGGGCATGGAAAATGAGGACCAATTAAAAAGAAAAAAGAAAAAGAAAAACACATATCCACAGTATCCCATATGACAATTTAAAGAAAATTTTTATTGCCAATTTCGCATTTCCATTATTTCATGACATATCAATTGCAGTTGTACACATTTAGGTGCAAGTGATAACCTGCCATTACAGCCTGAGAGGGACAGATTTAGGTGAAAAAAAGCCAGCACTGTGTTGATTATTGTATCATTGACAGATTCACACAGTCTTTTACCTAGACCACTTGTAACACACCATTTATGTGTTCACCTTATGTTATATATCATGTTATTTGTAAGGGAATTATTACCTATTGCCTAATAATACTTTGAAAATACAAACAAGTTCCAGAAAAATTGAAATCATTATTTCAACACTTGGTGGCAATCTGTTAAAAAAAAAAAACAACAAAAAACAAAAAACAAAAAACAACCAAATATTTTTCCAGCACTGCTGATTTTAGAAAGAACACTTTCCACTGAAAATAACCTGATAAAAGAATTCAGAGTGGATCTAGTCCATTCCTGCCTGTTTTGACAGTATTTAGTACGGCATCATTTTGTAGATGTTCTGCTGTATTTTTGTTGTTAACATCTTTGAGCAACAGCACTCCAAAACTAGTTATTCAGCCTAAGCTATTTCCTGGTCATTCTTCATAATACAGCTGAACACTTCTGCTATGCTGCAGAGAGCATGTATGAACTGCTAACTACACGCTGACATTTTCAGTTTCATTCCATGTTTTCAAGAAAGAAGGTGTAAACACCAGGGGAAGACAATCAAATACCTCTCTGCTATAGGTTGTCAGACTGTGGCACTGAGTCACTGAATCATAGAATAGCTTGGGTTGGAAGGGACCTTCAAACGTCATCTAGTCCAAACCCCCTGCAATGAACAGGGGCACCTTCAACTAGATCAGGTTGCTCAGAACCACATCTGGCCTGGCCTTGAATGTCTTCAGGGATGGTGCATCCATCACCTCTCTGGGCAACATGTTACAGTATTTTACCACCATTATTGTAAAGAATATTTTCCTATATGGAGGATGGGACTTTTGGGGGTGGGAGCTGTGGTGGGGGTAGCACTTTCTATATAGGACACTGCTGGCCAGCTCTCTGGGGGGTTAGACGTATAGGCAAAGACTACAGAGAGAGAAGTTATTCACACCCTCTTCCTTCAACACATTTTATGGCTTTCTTCCAGTGCAGAATGTGACGAGTCAAGCAGCAAAGCTTTACATAACTTTCTTTATGAAGCTGATCAATAACTTGCAGTATATCCCTGACAGCAAACTAAACTCACTTTAAGGATTCCTGGAACCCATCTGAACACCCAATTGTTTAATCCACTATTCATTACACCTTTCTGTGGCTATCAGTAGTAGTACCAAGTTCAGTCCCTCCTTATGAAATTAAAAAAGCAAAAGTTTTCCTTAGCTTCCTCACTACTTGATTTTGACTTCTGTCCAAGGTTAATCCCTGCAGGTACCAATATTTTACTTAGCAGTCTCCCTGGTATTTTTGACAAGGGCAAAATCAACAGCATGCAGAAAAGATGCTATAATAAAGATGCTACAGAATAAAAACTTAAGCTTAAATCCTGACTCCTGCAGAGCTTCATTAGTACAATTCACACTGTTTCAATTAATCACTATTCATCACTGCTCATTATTTACAGTCCTTCACCTCATCTACAGTCTGTATGACCATGTTTCTATCCAAGCCAATATGTATTAGTTATTTGTGCATGCTTTGGCAAGATGGTATCAAAAGGTTTACTAAAATGCATGTATGATATCACTTGCCTTTTATCTGCTTATTTTGTAATCTTATCAGAAAGGTAAAAAAAAGCAATCTGGCTTGATTTATCCTTTCTAAGCCTATTTGTCTTACTGCTTATGGTTCCATTATTAAAGCTGAGGAAAAATAATCTTCTTTACTCCACCTCTCAATGCATTTAGCGTTTGCCTGTTTTTTATGGTTCTAATTTCACTAGTTTTTCCAGTTATAGTCACAAAACACTCGCAAAAATGGACTCTGTCATGGTAAAAGAAGCACTGCACGGTGGGGATAAGGTTTGTGGAAAGAAGAACAGAAATAGAACCTAAGGTACAGCAACTTTTGTTCCTAAATCTGCCTCCTCTGACCTTAATAAACTGTGTCTGCTAAAACTCAGTTCTGCAGCAAGGAGCACAAATCAACCAGGCAGAGCACTTCAGCACTCCCTTAGCTTTAGCCACATGAAAAGCCTCTCTTGACTTTAGGGTCTACTCAAGTGTTACAAGCTAAGCACAAGCTTTACAGAAGGAAAAAATCAACTACAGCAAATCCCAAGCCTCATTGATTAGCTCCGAGGGCTTACCTCCTGCAGAAGGAGGAAGTTAAAATATAAAGCATGGATGCTGGTGTTGCTGAGGAGCTCAGAGGTCCTCCCTCTGCACAAGCCAGGTCTTCTCACGCCTTTTTCTGTTACTACTGTTAACCATTCATTCAGGTTCCTCATTCTCTTTATTGTTTTCTTTTGGTTCCTTGAGCTTTATTTTTGCTGTTCTCTGGTAGTACCTGTTTTATAACCTCCCTGTTATACTCTCCCCTTGCTACTAAGTTGACATGCACACAATCCCCCTCTGCACCTGCAAATGGTAGAAACGATTTGAGACGTCATCCTGTACATGGCAGACCAGAAGTTCTGCAGTCACCAAAAAAAGATCAAAAAAAGAAAAATGAATTGAAGGGCTCTGTTTTAAATAGGCATGTCCACTTTGTCCACAAAACTTTATTCAGTCAAGTGGAGCTGATAGTTAAGAACTACATTTTTCATATGTCACTTTGCAGGTCTCATTAGACATTGAGACTTACTGAGTACACCTAAAACATTTTTTCTGAAGTATATTTTTCTTGATCCAAAATATATCTTCCCAGAAAAAAAAAAAGCCACCTCCGAACAAAACCCTCAAAACCACTAAAATCCCCACCCCAGCCCAACAGTCCAAGACAAGACCAACCCACCACCACCACACTGAAGTACCACAATGCAGCAAATGGCCAAGAAAAATAAATAAAATAAATCACTTGTTATAGGCTTAAAAGGTATCAACATCTGCTAATTCAGTTTCACATGAAAAAATAAGCTTCCCCTTTTAGCAGTGGAAGGATGACGTTGTTGCAGGAGTTAGAGGATCTCTGACCAAGAGCTGGGTTTTCAGCAATAAGAGAAAACTATTGGAAGCGTTCACCACAAGAAATGTGTGAACACAGCTGGAAAAGGAGAAGGGAGAGTGAAGAGATGAAGGCAAAAGAGACGTGACTCTTAATAGTAAGACATCAAAAAAATAACTATATTAAAAATAATCATGATAGGGATTGCTCTAGAAGAAGATACACCCAAACATAAGAGAATAAACTGCAGGAACAGTTGAAATCAAGGAATACGAAAGCAAATGCTGATGAAGAAGCAATAACAAAAGAGGAACAGCAGTGTTCAGCCTGAATTGGATGCAGAGGCAATTTGAACAAATGTATTTACTTCCTCTCTTTTCTTTCATTTGTTCATTAAATAAACCAATTCTGCTTACTCCAAGGAAAAATAAATAAAATATTCAACATTTCAGACATCTGTGAAACTGAAAACTCTGCAAGGCCATCTAGAAACACTGTGGATAAGCTGAACAGGATTCAGTGAACAAATGGATTTGCTCAGACTTCTGGGAATGTCACTGACCTCCACACAAATGAAAATATTACGATTAATGATTGCACTGTAAATGTTACAGCACCAAATAGATCCAGTGGACCCTTGAGAGATATTAAAGAGAGCAGGAGCTCTAATTTTGTCTCCCACTACTTAAGACACATGGAGTGTGGGGTGATGCTAACCGGTAACAAGCAATTTAGGAAGTGGATCTCCTGGGTGGTGCAAGACCTTGTCAACAGCAGAGGCATCTTGAGGGCATTTTGCAACACAGCAGTTGCCAATTGAAACAGAGGGACACCTGTTTCCCTGATGGAAGTACAGAGCACTTCAGTGCTAGGCAGAGAGATACGTGCTAATGCATTTTGGCAGCTGAGGTAGAGGGCAGGAGGGGCAAAACACACGCACGCACTCTGAGAATGCAAAAAATTCCACTTATAATTCCCTCTGCATTTCTCAGCCAAACAACTCTCCACACCCTCTTCAGTTCAGTTAGGAAAAAAGACTCACAACTATGATTCACATGAAAAGACAGAATGGATGCAGCTTCACACACTTATCACTTTACCTCAAAATTCAGTACTTGCAAAAGGAGGTTCCTATGAGGTATCTTGATAGAGTTACAGAAGACAGAGACATTCCAGGTCACACATGACTTCTGAAAATTTAGACTTGATAATGTGTAATAAACAAGTGATTATTCTTTAATTAGTAATTACGCAGGGGGCATACAGTTTAATTACAACCTATTTCATTGATGGTTATTGCATACACCTATTCAAATACAGTAGAAGAACTACAGAGAAACATTTTTGTATCTGGCTTTAGTCAATGTGAAAGTGTGTATCCTTTTCTTTTAAACATTAATAATTTTAAATTTCAGAACTGTTTTGCTTATTTAGATGTCCTATATTTCAGAGTTGCATTATACAACAAAATCCTATTCATTTACAAAATTGTAGTGCGCAGCTGTTTTGTTACTTATACTGTGTCTTAAAATTGACTGGTTGGAAAATTAAGTTTGTCTGAAAACAATCACCTCTGATATCATTTAAGTTTACAGAATTGCCTATGAAAGTCTCTCTTCTTTGAGCTGAAAATATGATTCACCAGCAAAAAAAATGCTACCCTGAAACTGCAGTCCAGGAAGAAAGGGGGATTTCAGTTTCATTCTTTTCTTGTTTGTTGGTTTTCAACCAAAAAACTTACAAACATATTTCAGAGTAGAAAACCCAAGCAAACACAGCCGACTCGGGGACGGTGAGGGTGGGGACCCTGGGCCCACTGTGGGGGAGGATCTTGTTCGGGACCACCTTAGGAACCTGAATGTATACAAGTCCATGGGACCAGATGAAATCCATCCAAGGGTCCTGAAGGAGCTGGCAAATGAAGTTGCTAAGCCACTGTCCATCATCTTTGAAAAATCATGGCAGTCAGGTGAAGTTCCCGATGCCTGGAAAAAGGGAAATATAACCCCCATTTTTAAGAAGGGAAAAATGGATTACCCAGGGAATTACAGACCAGTCAGTCTCACCTCTGTGCCTGGCAAAATCTTGGAGCGGATTCTCCTGGAAGGCATGCTAAGGCACATGAAAACCAACAAGGTGCTTGGTGACAGCCAGCATGGCTTCACTAAGGGGAAATCCTGCCTGACCAATCTGGTGACCTTCTATGAAGGGGCTACGGAACTGATGGACAGGGGCAGAGCGGTTGATGTCATCTACCTGGACTTGTGTAAAGCCTTTGACACTGTCTCCCATGACATCCTTCTCTCTAAGTTGGAGAGACATCAATTTGATAGCTGGACCACTCGGTGGATAAAGAACTGGCTGGATGGCCGCACGCAAAGAGTAGTGCTCAGTGGCTCAGTGTCCAGCTGGAGACCGGTAACGAGTGGTGTCCCCCAGGGGTCGGTGTTGGGACCGGTCTTGTTCAACATCTTTGTGGGTGACATGGACAGTGGGATTGAGTGCGCCCTCAGCAAGTTTGCCGATGACACCAAGCTGTGTGGTTCGGTTGATACGTTGGAGGGAAGGAATGCCATCCAGAGGGACCTTGACACGCTTGTGAGGTGGGCTGATGCCAACCTGATGAAGTTCAACCATGCTAAATGCAAAGTCCTCCACCTGGGTCGGAGCAATGCCAGGCACAGCTACAGGTTGGGTGGGGATGAGGTTGAGAGCAGCCCTGCAGAGAAGGACTTGGGGGTGTGGGTTGATGAAAAAATGAACATGAGCCGGCAGTGTGCGCTTGCAGCCCAGAAAGCCAACCGTATCCTGGGCTGCATCAAAAGGAGTGTGACCAGCAGGTCGAAGGAGGTGCTCCTGCCCCTCTACTCTGCTCTCGTGAGACCTCACTTGGAGTATTGTGTGCAGTTCTGGTGTCCTCAACATAAAAAGGACATGGAAGTGTTAGAACAAGTCCAGAGGAGGGCCACGAAAATGATCAGGG
Organism: Amazona ochrocephala; assembly: GCA_039720435.1. Classification (NCBI taxonomy): domain Eukaryota; kingdom Metazoa; phylum Chordata; class Aves; order Psittaciformes; family Psittacidae; genus Amazona; species Amazona ochrocephala. The sequence goes on along the minus strand of CM077876.1, from coordinate 49,009,991 downwards.
GACTGGAGCACCTCTCGTATGAAGATAGGCTGAGAAAGTTGGGGCTGTTCAGCCTGGAGAAGAGAAGGCTGCGTGGAGACCTCATAGCAGCCTTCCAATACCTGAAGGGGGCCTATAGGGATGCTGGGGAAGGACTCTTCATGAGGGACTGTGGTGAGAGGACAAGGGGTAATGGGTTTAAACTTAAACAGGGGAGGTTTAGATTGGATCTGAAGAAGAAATTCTTTACTGTGAGGGTGGTGGGGCCCTGGAATGGGTTGCCCAGGGAAGTTGTGAATGCTTCATCCCTGGCGGCGTTCAAGGTGGGGTTGGACATAGCCTTGGATGGCATGGTTTAGTGGGAGGTGTCCCTGCCCATGGCGGGGGGGTTGGAACTCGATGATCTTGAGGTCCTTTCCAGCCCTTACTACTATTCTGTGACTCAAAACAGAAGGTCAGTAAAGCTGAAGAACAGCTGCACAAGTATCTTGCACTGACTAAGAGCTGTAATTCTCAGGAAATATATAATTACCCGATATACAAGTCAAACTAGTTCTGTGAACAGTCTTTGCTGAACACTGCTCTAAAGAAGTAAAAACACCAAGAGTTGTTTGCATAACCAGTTAGTTAGGATAGGTTACAAGCAGAGATCTGAAAAGATTTCATTCAACAGAACTAGAAAATAAGGGCACTATCTTATCTCAGATAAGTTAGTGGCACAACTTAACAGTAATTTCAAAAAAAGGAGTCTCAGATTTCAAGATTAAGGGTGGTATTTGTTTCCTAACCAGGAATTCTTCTCTCTATTAATACTGAGAGATATGTTAGAGAAGTCCCTCAACACTGATGGGTTTGGTGTTATTTGAGCAAAGAAAGAAAAACTAAAGATGTGCCTTTATGCCTGTGCCATCGCCATGCAGTCAGCCCACATCCTTGCATACAATATGCAACAAAATTAGTGTTTGCCATGCAACAGGTAGCTGTAGGTGACCAATAAAGGATCAATGGTTTCCAGTTCCATATTCAAACAGACACAAGGAGCAACACTGGGCAGCATTTAATAGTGTTCTGCCCCATCATGTAGTTCTGTGATGTAATTTGACAGCTAGCAGCTGCAAGCCTGATGGTGTCAAACCAAAGGCAAACAGACTTACTCTTCCATGAGGGTCTGTCATGCTCCTGTGCCCACACCAGCCATAATGGCTGAGGAGCTGCAGAGCCACTGACATGTTCACAGGAGTAGATGTAGCAGGCAGTACAGGAAAGGGTACTGCTGTTGGTCTCAGCTAAGTGCCAAATGGATTCAGGTGACAACTAAAAGATGAAAGAGGGAACATCAGTTCCTGACTAAGGAAGGAGGATAAGATAAGGCCACAGCCAGGGTTTTTTTTTTGAAAACTCACAACAGTTTTCCAGCAAAGAATTAACAGATGCCAAATACTGGGGCCTGACGTTACAGGAGGGCATTTCAGCTAATGAGGGGCAATCCTCTCAGGTATGAGGCAATGATTCCCCCGCTACACCCCTAAAACACCATAATATACCTATGACAACAACTCCGAATAACTGGGGTTTGCAGCTGTTACAGAAAATAGCAGCAACTTTCCTTTGGAAAGTCAGGGCTTAGATAGACCTACTTGCTAATTCAGAAGAACAATGATATTTTGACAGCAGGATACTGAATTTGAACAAAAAAGTAAATTTCCTCATAAATGCAGAAAGTCTTCGCTCTCTGTTTCAGCAACAAAACCTGGAATTCCACCAGGCACTGTGTAAAGGAAAAATAAGTAAAGACTGAAATGATCGCTGGTGGATGTTAACCCATGAAAATGCATCAAGACAGTTACAAGGAGCACAATCAACAACTAACCTTCCACAGCATTTCCTTAGCAACTTCTGTCATACACTGAAAGGTTTGCTTTGTCATTGAGTAGCAAATACAAAAATATATCATCTGATGAACTGAAAAAAACACCTCTACTGATTTCACACAGAAGACAGAGCACAATCAGTATAATTAAGTAATTTGAAAATAGAAAAAAAGCAGGTTCTGCAGGTTTTGAGGAGCAGGACAGAAATCCGTGCTTCTGCACTGTAATAGGTTATTTCTCTAAAGGCAAATATTTATGATTTTATGCCAGTCCATGGGATTGTCTCAAGATAACTAAATCTTCTACACTCAGCACAGAAATACATTACTCCATTTTATTTCTATACAAAGAGCAATTTTCCACTATTACAAAATGAGCATACAATGAATCCCATATTCACCCTACTCCCACAGCTCCTCTTCTTTGTACAGAATGAATACAAAATGGGAATGAATTAAGCTAGTGTGGCCAACTCATATTCTAACACTTTCTGAGTGCTTGAAAAGTAAATATCTCCTATCTTTTATAAATACATAAAATTCAAATATAGTAATAAAATTCAGATTCCTTTTTTTTATATATACATGCACAAAATTTCAAAGAAAAACTAAATAATGTAGTGTAATTTCAGACAGAAAGTCCACAGAAGCTTCCTCTTCTTTTCTCTGCTAGAAAACTTTAATTATAAATTTAATGCCATATCCAATATTTAGTATATTTTTTTAAGTACAGCACTTAGTACGAAAGCCCATTTCAGGCCAAAAAAACACTAGTAAGGTATTATAAAGCCATTGACTGTTTATCAAATTATACTACATTTCATTCATACTACATTTCATTTTAGCTGTGATGGCCCAGTAATTACGACGGATTTGTTTCTTATCTCTCACATATGAAAAAGCATGGCTGGTAAATTAGTGATTATAACCAATAATGAGAAGCAAGGGCATTTATACTTTCTCTTAGTACACCATTTAATTGTTATTAAAAAATCCATTATGCCCTGTATTTTACTCCGTAAGGCACATCCAACCCATTAAATATATCTTTAATTTTCTATCCTCTTTTTAACAAAGATCACAAGATATTATCATATTACTTTTTCTCTCTCACTTCACTGCCAGGCTCTGGCCAACCAATTCTGAATTTTCTTTCACTTTCAGACATTTATCTGCATACAGTTAGGTGAAAGGTACTATTAATCATATCCTGTTGCTAGGCTACCTGGAGATGTTCATTTAAGCTTAATGTTTCTCTTTGCTAAAAAGTGCCATGAGGAACACACAAATCTGAGACAAGAAAACTACCTTGCAGAAACCGACTTAAAAACAAAAAATAAAATCAAGACTTCCAGAATATGCATCAGCAAGAAAAATATGTGAAACATAGTCTACAGTTTACATAGCACAATTTCATTTGGAACATGGACCTTTTGGATAACTAAGATGCACAGTAATGATTAAAACCGAAGTTCAGCCTCATAACTGCTGGAAGAGCTTTAAAGACATGTCTTTATTAAAAATAATTTAGCGATGAGACTACTATCTAATATTCAGTGAAATGAATAGAAACATACTACATATAATTTGAAGAAAAATACTATATATATGAAGTAAATTAACATACTGTTTATAAGTTTATTGGTGTAAGCATATGTGCATATAAACTCGTATTCATTCTATGCCTTTCTGACATAGTAACACAAGATACACATTTCACAAACACATTTTGTGAAGTAAAACAACTTGATGAAATCCCACTGGCCATACCCACCAGTCCACATGCATCCCCTGAGGGGTACCATGTAGCCACTCATTCCTGCAGACATCCTACTTGCCTATCTGCTATGTTTAGGATGAGTTACCAATGACTTGACTAGGGTTTAAGCTGCATGTTACAAAGTTCTGTGTAACAAAAGATGTCACGGAGCACAAGAGTGAGATGTGACTTAAATGGCTCTTTTCACATAGTAAGAAGCAGTAATTCAGGTGAATTGGAAAACATGAAGCAAAATTTTAACACAGACAAGGCCCTGTATAATTGCACTGCATGATAGCAGGACTAAGTTCTATAACTCTCTCAAGTTCTTTAATACAACCTGCTCCCTCATTTAAAACTCAGCAAAAGACCTTGTCTGTGTTACTGCTTAAATAACCTTAATGAACTGAAGAAAAACAGTCCACATTGTTTCCTTTCCACTCTGCCCCAATTTACCTACACACAGTGGAAGGTAAATCAACTTACAACATGAAGCTGGTGTACACAGCTGAAATACATCACTCTTACCTAGAGGGTGAACTAAAAAAATTACCTCCTTGAATGACTTGTCAAGAATTTTGGAGTACTGATACCCATTGGTGTTCAAATGGATGAGAATAAATTCCATCTCTGTAGGATCCCCTTCCATCACCAAAGACAGAAAGCATCAGCTTTGAGAGTATCAACTTCTGGTATATTTGCTTATCTAGAAATTTGGGTGATAGCCCTTAAAAACACAGAAGCAGCAGCACCCACTCAACACAGTGGCGCTCAACATCCTAATTCATCTGTTCTGTTGAAATGCAAAAATTTGGAATGTCAGCGTACAGTGCCAAATCTTCTCTGAGTCTGGGGAATGTAAGCCTTTTTCTGAAGTTTTGCCCAAAGCAAACACAGAGCTCTGAAAAAGTGACAGTAAACAGTGCTACAGAATTTTCAATACAGATTCCTGGCTTGGATAGTGGTTATCACAGGAAACACACATGGGTGCGATCAGTACCATCAACTCCATAATGGAAGTAGTTTTCACTATCTCCAGAATTAAGAAACCAAAAAAATGACCTCCAGAGATCAGCAATGACACTGGACTTTCTTTTTAAGCTCCTGCTACCTAATGTTTTTGTGCCTTCCAAATAACAACTACAAACAGATCTCTTCCTGATTCTTCATGTGAAAAATGGATGCAAAATACTTCTGGAAGACATTATTGCAGTGCATTCATATCTTGCCAGAAAACAATACAAAAATGTCTGTTTTATAGAAGAATGATTTGACAGTTTCCTTTTTAAAAGAAATAATTTCCAATTAACTTTCATTTCTGCCATAAAATTACAGGCTTAGAGAAGTTTACAGTCAGCATTTTCAGAAGTACTAAGCACTGGAATTTTAAGTGTCTAAGTAGAATTTTTTTTTTAGTTGGGTTAAGACATTTGGGTTTTGAAATGCCTACTGGTTAGTTTCAAATGAGTTTGTTTCAATTGATATTCAATTCTATTTCTTCTTCATGGAAAAAGACACAAAAATGTTCTTGTCCACAACAAACCTAAAAGCCCGCAGGCATGTTTTGGGCACCAATTCTGGTGTAAGATTCCTAATTGTAGTCATGTTTTCCCTTGTGAAGGCTGAGATGAAGCCAAAGAGGCAATGCCGGGGACTAAGCTAGTGCTGGTGATGTTATAAGAATTCCGACTGTTTGATCATGGGAAAATTACTTCATGCCTTTAACAGCAGCAAATATGAGGACAAGTCAGATGAGAACTTTTCATAAGGGGGAAGAAGCCTTCTCCCAGTTTTTGCAGAGGTCCTAAACACAAATGCAGCTGCTCTTGAAGAATAAGGAGAACCATAGCAAAAAAACCTAGGAAGAGAATGTCCTGCCTCATGACACTATAAACTCTCTAGCCTATGGGGAGGAGAGCTTTAGAAACCTGGGCCAGTTTACAGATATGCAAATTGACCATCAAAAGCATTAGCCTGGTGTCTTATTCACAGCAAGAACTCACCTGTTGTCCTAGGCTATGTTTAGTGACTAATGTTAGAGAGGTATTCACATCTTCCCATGGTCAAATTCTCAGATGCAAATAGCATGAAAAGCACACAAAAAGGAAATATTTCTCACTTAGGATACTGACATTCAAAAATGTTGAGTGAAAACATGCCACATTTGCACAAAGCCAAGACTGGCTGCCTGACATGAATAGTGAGGTACTGCTTCTCTTCCACACTGCAGAAGTGGCCAGCAGGACAGAAGCCATGCCAGTTTAGTGAAGGAGACTTCACAATGTCAAGTTTTTTAGGCAGAGAGGAAGAGGATGCAATACAGGCTCAACAACTTACAAGTCGGTTGTTTTGAACAGGGGAAACAGTTCTGGCAGCTCAAAAATCCTACTTGGAATAGACGGACACAGAGCAGAAATTTCTTAAGACTGACAGGTTACACTGAAGTTGAATCATGCCTACAACTTAGGGAAGTAGGGTAAGTCATGACATGCTGCAGCAAGACTGCTATTTACACACAAATTACCTGGCTTGAAGCTAGCCCAAGGTGTCTCCAACACAGCGACGTTGCTATTTATAGACGCAATTTAGAGCATACAGTAGTTGCCAAGTATCTAGTTCCAAACAACATGGCTGTTGCTTTGCACCCTTCATATGTATTTAAATAAGTTTTGCAGCCTGAAGAAACATAAATGTATACAAATCATGTAAGTGACTTGTGCCATAGAAAAACTATTTTGCATACAATTATATAAAGTTATCACTAGTTAGACTGAAAAAAAGTTGGGTTTTAAGAGTGGAATATGCCAACCTCAAAATGCTTTACTGATTAAACACTTACATACATCATTACTGACATTGTACTAAAAGTCATACTGATGAAGACTTGTACCTCTGACATTCTTTTTTATGGTGTACCACATAGCTATGTCACCAATTAAGAACTATTTGGCTTAAAATCTTACAAATAAATTGTTCTGACACTACAGCATTTGTTTAAAATTCATTCAAGGAAGAGGCAGTTCAGTTTCATTTAGAAGATCAAGCATTCAGGAGTTTCCACTCCCACTTTGTCTTTAAAGAAAACTACTTGATAGCTTACCCCTCCTTTTCAGCCTGTCCTTTCTTTCCTAAATTGCCTCATCTATTTTTCCCACTACATAGATCAGCTGAGCTTTAAAATCCAAAGAACAATTCAGTCTTCTTACCATTACAGTGGGACACTTGCCTGGATACAGGCTAAAACTTTGTGAGTTAGTGGCTGCTCTTCCACACTTCAGTCGCACTGTGCTTAATGGGGGGAAAGAGCTAAACATAGCTTTTATTGGAAAGGATTTACTGGTATGGAGAAAGGAACCCTCAGATTTTGCATGCAGATTTTTATCTCATTCATTAAATTTCGGTTTCCTGCTACCATGCCCTCCTATAACTGTTAGTAGCTGTCTCAGCAATACGTTATTAGGATGGCAGAGATTGAGATGATATGAGCACTTCAAAGAGTACGTGCAGTGACACCCAAGCTGTTTTCCCAAGAAGCATCGGTCTGTCAAGAGGCAGCACTGTCAACAGGACAAGGGATCAAAGTAGAGAGACCTGGATTCTGTACTGTTCCATAGCAGTTCTTCTTTAAATGCTTGAAAAAAAAAATCCTAACCAAAAACCAATTGCCGTCTGTCCCTCCTATCATTTGTATGACAGTATTTGGAACTGTGGCTGTATTTTAAATATGTAGCATCTTGTTGTAAGGAACCTCAACTGAAGCATGCATGGCAAATTCAGTAAAAGACATGTTTGCTGCAGCCTCAGCATCCCCGAATACAATAGCGAGTAGCGGATAGTTTCCTCCCCCGTTAGAAGATGATTTCCTCTTGTCCTGCAGTCCCCAACATGGGGACCACACCAGCGAACCACTGCTGCAAACAGCATCTGCATGGAGCCTTCTGTATGTAGCCCATGAACATTACAGTACAGTTTTGGAGTACAGCTGTCCAGAACTGCTCAATTTATAGCCAGCGGCTCCTCAAAAAACATAAATATCTGTCAATCAAGTATCTGTGAGGGTGATTTAAAGCTAACTGAAAATACTTTCTCTCCTAACGAGCAGCTATTTCTTCAAGAACTTATAACACCACACCTACTATTTGACCTAATGAGATGACTCACAAATATGATTAATCCCCCTACTGCTGGTATTTTAGATGACCAGACTTGACTTGAATTTCTAGAGATTCATCTATGCAGTATGAACCTACTTATGCTACTATGCTGAGCATGCAGATTTAGTGCTCACTTCTACAACTTAATGTCCGAACGGCAAGTATATTTTGTGGTAACACCTATTGCACTGAGGATCTCCACCTCTCAGAGTAACAATGTCTTATTTTCATGACACACTTCCCATTTTACAACTTCTATTTGACTTTTTGCTGTTCAGCTTAAAATGCTGATTTGCCCATTTTTAAGTGATAACAGGTTTTGTTTCAGAGACATCACCAGGATATCTTTCTGACTTCATTGCTTTTTATACTCCTCATTTCACCAATCAAACAAAATCTGCTTCCTGTAACAATGCATTCAGTGAAGTCCTTTCTTTACATGTAGGCTTTGTCTGAAAGATTCTCATTTCTCATATAGTACACTTCAGGTCTGTTCCCTTCACAGTTTCCTCATATATACAAAACAGCCCAAAAATCTCCTGTCTCACTAGCTCTGTGCTTGCAGCTCAGCATCTCAAGAAATTCCAGGTTCCTGCAACAGAAGTAAAATTTCAGCTAATACCACAAGTGTATTTTCAAGAGCTACAGTCTATGCCTATCTTGCGGCAACATAGAATCATAGAATAGAATCATAGAATAATAAGGGCTGGAAAGGACCTCAAGATCATCGAGTTCCAACCCCCCTGCCATGGGCAGGGACACCTCCCACTAAACCATGCCATCCAAGGCTATGTCCAACCCCGCCTTGAACGCCGCCAGGGATGAAGCATTCACAACTTCCCTGGGCAACCCGTTCCAGGGCCTCACCACCCTCACAGTAAAGAATTTCTTCCTCATATCCAATCTAAACTTCCCCTGTTTAAGTTTAAACCCATTACCCCTTGTCCTCTCACCACAGTCCCACATGAACAGTCCCTCCCCAGCATCCCTATAGGCCCCCTTCAGGTATTGGAAGGCTGCTATGAGGTCTCCACGCAGCCTTCTCTTCTCCAGGCTGAACAGCCTCAATTTTCTCAGCCTAGCTTCATACGAGAGGTGCTCCAGTCCCCTGATCATCCTCGTGGCCCTCCTCTGCGCTTGTTCTAACAGTTCCATGTCCTTTTTATGTTGAGGACACCAGAACTGCACACAATACTCCAAGTGAGGTCTCACGAGAGCAGAGTAAAGGGGCAGGATCACCACCCTCGACCTGCTGGTCACACTCCTTTTGAATGCAGCCCAGGATACGGTTGGCTTTCTGGGCTGCAAGCGCACACTGCCGGCTCATGTTCATTTTTTCATCAACCCACACCCCCAAGTCCTTCTCTGCAGGGCTGCTCTCAATCTCCTCCCCGCCCAATCTGTAGCTGTGGCTGGCATTGCTCCGACCCAGGTGGAGGACCTTGCATTTAGCATGCTTAAACTTCATTAGGTTGGCATCAGCCCACCTCACAAGCGTGTCAAGGTCCCTCTGGATGGCATTCCTTCCCTCCAATGTATCAACCGAACCACACAGCTTGGTGTCATCGGCAAACTTGCTGAGGGCGCACTCAATCCCACTGTCCATGTCACCCACAAAGATGTTGAACAAGACCGGTCCCAACACCGATCCCTGGGGGACACCACTCGTTACCGGTCTCCAGCTGGACACTGAGCCACTGAGCACTACTCTTTGCGTGCGGCCATCCAGCCAGTTCTTTATCCACCGAGTGCTCCACCTATTAAATTGATGTCTCTCCAACTTAGAGAGAAGGATGTCATGTGAGACAGTGTCAAAGGCTTTACACAAGTCCAGGTAGATGACATCAACTGCTCTGCCCCTGTCCATCAGTTCCGTAGCCCTTTCATAGAAGGTCACCAGATTGGTCAGGCAGGATTTCCCCTTAGTGAAGCCATGCTGGCTGTCACCAAGCACCTTGTTGGTTTTCATGTGCCTTAGCATGCCTTCCAGGAGAATCCGCTCCAAGATTTTGCCAGGCACAGAGGTGAGACTGACTGGTCTGTAATTCCCTGGGTAATCCATTTTTCCCTTCTTAAAAATGGGGGTTATATTTCCCTTTTTCCAGGCATCGGGAACTTCACCTGACTGCCATGATTTTTCAAATATGATGGACAGTGGCTTAGCAACTTCATTTACCAGCTCCTTCAGGACCCGAGGATGGATTTCATCCGGTCCCATTGACTTGTATACATTCAGGTTCCTAAGGTGGTCCCGAACAAGATACTCCCACACAGTGGGCCCAGGGTGCCCACCCTCACCGTCCCCGCGTCTGCCTTCCAAGACTTGGGTGGTGTGGTCAGAGCATTTGCCGGTAAAGACTGAGGCAAAGAAGTCATTAAGAACCTCAGCCTTCTCCAAATCCAGGGTAGCCAGTTCTCCCGATAGCTTCTGGAGAGGGCCCACGGTGTCCCTAACCTGTCTTTTATTGGCAATGTACCTATAAAATCCCTTCCTGTTATCCTTAACATCCCTAGCCAAGTTTAATTCTAAGTGGGCCTTAGCTTTCCTAACCTGGTCCCTAGCTTCCCGGACAACATCCCTGTATTCTTCCCAGGCCGCCTGACCTTGCTTCCACCTTTTATAAGCCTCTTTTTTCCTTCGAATTTTGCTCAGCAGCTCCTTATCCACCCAAGGAGGTCTCCTGGCCCTCCTGCTAAACTTCCTTCTAGTTGGGATGCATCGCTCCTGAGCTTGCAGCAGGTGATCCTTGAATATCAACCAACAGTCTTGGGCCCCCCTGCCCTCTAGGCTTGTATCCCATGGAACCTTACTGAGCAGGTTCCTGAAGAGGCCAAAGTCTGCTCTCTTGAAGTCCAGGGCAGTGAGCTTGCTGCACGCTCTTCTCACTGTCCTGAGGATCTCAAACTCGACCATCTCATGATCGCTGCAATCAAGGCTGCCCTGGAGCGTCACATTCCCAACCAGCCCTTCCCTGTTGGTGAGGACGAGGTCAAGCATGGCACCTCTCCTTGTCGGCTCCTCTATTACTTGCAGAAGGAAGTTGTCTTCCACGCAATCGAGGAACCTTCTGGATTGCTTGTGCCGGGCTGTACCATCCCTCCAACAGATATCAGGGTGGTTGAAGTCTCCCATGAGAACAACGGCCTGTGAGAGTGAGGCTGTTCCTATCTGCCTATGGAGCGCTTTGTCCAGCAAGTCCCCTTGGTCAGGCGTTCTGTAACAGATCCCCACAATAATATCACCCATCGCTGTTCTCCCTTTAACCCTGACCCACAAACTCTCTGTCGACTGCTCACCTGTCCCCAGACAGAGTTCCATACTCTCTAGCCTATCCCTAACATAAATAGCAACTCCCCCTCCCCGTCTGCCGGGCCTGTCTTTCCTAAAGAGCCGGTAACCTTCCATTCCAACACACCAGTCATAGGTGCCATCCCACCATGTTTCTGTGATGCCTATGATATCATACCCCCGTAGATGTGCACACATCTCTAATTCCTCTTGTTTGTTCCCCATACTATGGGCATTTGTGTAGAGGCATTTGAGCCGAGATCCAATTGCAGCCGGCTCATTGGTTCTAGCAGCTGGAATATCTCTACATTGCTCCGAACGTTTACTGTAGGTGCTGCCAACCAACTGGGTGTGTTGGTATGGAATGCTGCCCCCCTCCCCCAACACATCTAGTTTAAAGCATCCTTGACCAGTCTGGCAAGACTCCTACCAAATCCACTCTTCCCCTTCTTTGTCAGACCAGCTCCACCAGCCCCCAGTAGACCTGGCCTACTAAATTGAGTCCCATGTTCAAGGTACCCAAACCCCTGACTATAGCACCACCCTTCTAACCATTTATTAACCTGCCCAATCCTCCTAGCCTTTTCAAGGTCCTGCCCTGTATCCTGGAGAATTGACAAAAAGACTATCTGAGCTCCAGAGCCCCTAACCACCTCTCCCAGAGCTCTGTAGTCCTTCTTTATGGTCTCCGGGCTACTGCTATCTATATCAGTAGCACCCACATGTATTACCAGGAGTGGGTAATAGTCAGTGGGACCGACTAGAGCAGGCAGCTTCTCGGCCTCATCCCTGATCCGAGCCCCTGGTAGGCAACACACCTCCCTTGAGGCTGGGTCAGGCTGGCAGATGGGTGCCTCTGTGCCTTTCAGATTAGAGTCCCCGACTACTACGGCCCGCCGCTTTTTTCTGGCAGCACCAGTAGTGACCTTCTTTACCAGTGCACTAGCTGGTTGCGCCTGGTGGGAGCGCCACTGCTCATCAGCCCCCTGCAGGATAGCAAAGCAGTTCTGGGTGGGGACAACAGATGTAGGAGGAAGCCCCTTGCTTTTAATTACCCTCTTCCTCCTTTTTTTGTTGTTTTTTTCTGTTACCTTTTCCCAGCTTCCTGGGTTAGCAGCCTCCTTTCCTGCATGGGCAACAGTAGACACTCGAGGCCTCGGAACAGGCTGGTCCCGGAGCAAGCAGTGCTGCTCCCCCTCAGCTTCCCTGACACCTTTCAGCCTGGTAACAGCTTCCTGCAGTTCAGCCACCTGCTGCAGGAGGACCTCCACCAGGGAGCACAGAGTGCAGCCCTGCCCATTGCTCACCCTTCCCTTAGGATAGCAATGCAGGCGCTCTCTACACCCCGAGCTCTGCACTACAGCCTCCCTTCCCGTCGGCTCCGTCTGGGTGCCTACGCTGGCCACCACCGGCGCAGCCAGAGCAGAGCTCCCAGACTGAGCCTTGCCCGTATGGCGAGTGTTCACCATCCCGCTCACCACCCCGCTCGCCTGCCTGCGCAAACTGCCTCGAGCCCGCCGTGTTCGCCACTCTCTGGGTTGCTCGCGCTCCCTGGGGCAGGTTTTTAACCAGTCAGGTCTGCCGCCGGTCCTCCAGGCGCCACCCCCTCTGAGTCAGCCGCTCGCCTCCACGGAGCTGCAGGCTCCTGGGCAGGCCTTGTCGAGGACTTGAAGCTCCCTCGGTGCAAGTTGCTGCTCCGAGGTGAAGCTCGTCCTGATGTCTTGGTGTTGCTCAAACTTCCAAATTTGAGAAGTGGTTCTTTTCTTCTACCTTAATTGAAAACAATTTCTCTTAAATACAGTTTGTCTTTCCCAACCTTTGTTATCTTCATCCCTCATAAAATACGTCTTATGATCTGGAAAACTCATTCCACTTGGGAATTCCACTCTGGTCCCACCTGACAGCATCCTTCTGTACTATCTGTCCAAACAACCACAGTTCCTCTGGCTCCAGAGATCTGGCCTAAAGATACTGCATTTGATAACTGGTGGCCATGTACCACCAGGTATCAATTATTCTGTTCATAACAGAACAATTGCAATCTGAACTGATGATTACAATTTAAGCCACAAATATTTGTTATGAAGAGGCAGAGAAATATAACAGATCCCTCCTGCATAGGAAAATTAATGCAAAAAAAGATTTTTATCTCCAGAGTACTCTACAAGTTTTAGGACATGCTTTAAAACATGCTTTAGATTCAATTATTGGTAATTGAAAAACATGAAGGTCATAGTATGGACTATACATCCTCAAAATGTTTATTAAAGTAGCACTGATCACTAACTTAATTAGTTATCAACTGCAGTGCTGTTTTGCTCCCACTACTTTCTTGCTCTCCAGAGCTTTTCAAATTCACAGTATTCCTCTGTAGCAATTTTACAACTCATTAAGAGAAATGACAACACAGAAAGAGCAAAAGATTTCACTTTTTTTTTTTTTTTTTTTTTTTTAGGAAGTACTAGGCTACAACAACATCGAACCATCAGCGCAGCTGTTAAGTGAAAAACATCAAAATAGGACGTGGTCTGATTAAAAGTGCCTTTCCAAGCAAATTTCAAGAATCAATGCTTATGTTGTTAATACCTGTCTTAAGGTAAGGTTTGAAACTCTGCTGATAATCAAACATATCAGTTGTAGGTAGATGTTATCATCAAGCTCTTATAGTGTCCTCTATATTCTGCCAAGACAGGAGCTTTTACTGCTACCACAGAAAAAGCCCCAAGGACCTAGAAGCAATAAAAAACAACTTTGAAAAATAAAGTACTTCAAAAAGACAGCTATAAAAAAATTATATATATAAATTAGAAGCCAATTTTCCAATATAGGTAGTCCCCTATAGACTGTCAAAACCATGCCAGTAAGTAAAGGGGACACACAACAAAATTCAAAAAACAACTAACTGAACATCAAGGATACCACCTTTTCTACTATGGCTTAGCTGTTCCCCAGAAAGGGAAAGGGGTGTGCCACCATCTTCTAAAGGAAAGAAAGATGAAGACTTAAAATCCCAACTGCATTCTGAGGTTTCAACATCCAGTGAGGAATTCTGCAATCCAACAACTTTGTGTTCCATATAGGAAAACATGAACTATGTTGGTTTTGCCTCTCAGGTTTCTTTTAAACCTGGGGATGATCCTTAAGACGATTGAGATTTCAAATGTCATGGAAAACTTGAATCACTACTAAGATGTTTTACCCAATTTACATGTTTTTAAGATGCCAAAATATTGAATCTATAAACTATTTATATTTCGAATCACAAAAAGAGGAAGAATAGCACTTCAATTGCCTTGTTTCTGTGTACCCTCACACTCACGCTCATATGAAGCTGCAGGGAATATCAGTTATCCATGAAGAATGCAGTATAATATAATAAAGCATCTGTGGATAACTCTATTTCCATTTTTTGCTCTTTTTTTATGAGTAGTCACAAAAATACTTTATACTTCATTATTTTCATAGCACCTATGAGCAAAGTGTACTCTTTTTATTTCAGCCAAACAACCATTGAACTACCTGAAGTTTAATCTTTTAATATTCCAAGTGTCTTCTTACGTTCAGTTCTTCCTGCTCCACACACAAAGCAAGGGTGTCGGAGGGTGTTGTCTGTCAACCTCTAACTCATACATCACTTGCAACATTTCCTAAGTTCTACTAAAAAAGTTAAAAGCATGGGTGAAGCTACCTAACTCTTGGTAAGGAATGAACATTTTCCTTCAGTAAGCACGGCAAGATGATGAACTATATCCACTTGTATATAAAACCAGGAAAGACAAAACAAATCCTTGAACAGCATTAAGTTATGGATCCACCAGAGAAGAGAAAATGAACCACAAATAGCCATGCTTTGTATTTTTCACTACAAGCAAGAACTGTTTTACCCTACTCTGATTATTGGTACAACTGGACTCATTTTTCACTTCAGTTTATATTATAAACATTTTCTTTTAAAGAAATGAACACAATAGCAACAAAATATTACATTTATGCAAAAGGAGGAGGTAGTTTGAGGCTCTTGGGTACAAATCAGAAAATCAAAGGAAGTTAATGCACTTAAGCTAACTTGCTCTTCTTTATTTATTGGCTCTGATTTTTTTTTCTCCTTCTTTAATATAGCTTATCATATATAGCTGTTGGAATTAAAATCATAAGAAAATAATATTCTGCCTGAGGAACTGCAAAAGAAATTGGAGAACAAAAAGAAACAGTGAATCTGTCAAGCTCAGATAAAAAGAATACTCAAAGAAATATGGGTGATAGTTTGAGCACTGCACAGAAAATTTAACAACTTTGTCTTAAAAAGGTGCATCCTTGATAATAAGAAGTATCTGCCCAGTTGAGGTGTTAAACACCTCAGATTACCATCTCTACCACTGCAAGATGCATTTTCCACTGTCTTTGCTCCAGTATTTGCCACTTTTTGGCAAATCTTTATTCAAGCAAACAGTTTACAGCTCAAGTACGAATCCACAAATTTTTCAGTATTAGGCTCAGAAAAACCCATCAAAAACATACCTACTTTGCTTTTGATAATGAGAGGCAATAAAAAGGGAAATGGAACATGGTAAAAAACTTATTATATGCAGAAATATTCAGACTCTATCAAGACTTATTCTACCTGACGCAAAATGTTTACATATTAACCTTCTCTCCACAAAGTAAGCATACAACACAGATCTATGATGTTTAAAGTAGCTTATGAAATATCTGGCTTATCATAGAATCATAGAATAGTAAGGGTTGGAAAGGACCTCAAGATCATCGAGTTCCAACCCCCCTGCCATGGGCAGGGACACCTCCCACTAAACCATGCCATCCAAGGCTATGTCCAACCCCACCTTGAACGCTGCCAGGGATGAAGCATTCACAACTTCCTCGGGCAACCCATTCCAGGGCCTCACCACCCTTACAGTAAAGAATTTCTTCCTCATATCCAATCTAAACTTCCCCTGTTTAAGTTTAAACCCATTACCCCTTGTCCTCTCACCACAGTCCCTCATGAAGAGTCCCTCTCCAGCATCCCTATAGGCCCCCTTCAAGTATTGGAAGGCTGCTATGAGGTCTCCACGCAGCCTTCTCTTCTCCAGGCTGAACAGCCCCAATTTTCTCAGCCTATCTTCATACAACCCTTGTTAGACCACTGTGATCAGCTTTCATAACTTTAATACAAACTGCTCTGAAACATCTTCTATCACCACTCCTTTGGATGAAGTGGATGCTGAAATACAAGACTAACCTTTCTATGTGTTTCTAGTTTAAATTAGGTTAGTGAACTATAAATCTTATTTTTCCTCCTCTTTTGGCTGTTTAGTATGTGAATACTCAAGTTATACACAGCTGCCTCAAAGATACTGACAGAACATTTATTGAAAGTCTAATTGTGAATTCATTAGACTTGAGTTTTTAAATTTGTTTTCTTAGTTTAATTAAATATTTACTATTTTAAACCAAGTATATACATTTCTTGGGGGTGTTTTGCCTTTTTTTTTTTCTTTTTTCTTCTTATTTTGCTTCATTTGGCCAAATATAAACGGACATACAAAACCAGAAAATTTGAGACAGGTAACAGAATTGCCTTCTAAATGCAGTAAACTAAATATTCAGCCTGACATACCAGTTACTGACAGTTCTTACACTAGGATGAATAAGAAAGTAAAAGAAGTATGAGCAGCAGGTCAAGGGAGCTGATTCTGCCTCTCCACTCCTGTGAGACCCCACCTGCAGCAGAGTGTTCAGCTCTGAGGTCAATACAATAGGGAAAAAGGAACGTGGACCTGTTGAGGCAACTCCAGAGGAGGCCATGGAGATGATCAGAGGGCTGGAACACCTCTCTTATGAAAGCCATCTACCTTACTAAAACAGAAAGAAGCTTCCTGAATGTATAATGTCTGAAAGAAGGTGCAGCACACAAAATAACCCTTCTCGTATAATTTTATGTTGCAGATCTATTTTGCATTATTGTTACCCTCCTATATTCACAGAGGAGCATCTGCACTTCATTGATAATCACCTGAACTCACCTTTAAAAAGGATCGTTAATACATTAACTTGAACTTGCCCTGGTTTTGGTTTAGATAGAATTTATTTTCTTCCTAGTAGCTGGTACAGCGCTGTGTTTTGGATTTAGTACAAGACTAATGTTGATAACACACTGAATTTCTTAGTTGTTGCTAAGTAGTGTTTATAATATGTTCAAGAATTGGCTGGCCATTGGTTGGCAAGTGGTAGTAATTGCATTGTGCATCACCTGTTTTGTATATTCTAATTCTTTTATTGCTATTACTATTATCTTCCTTTCCTGCCCCATTAAACTGTATTTATCTCAAACCATGAGTTTTCTCACTTTTACTCTTCCAATTCTCTCCCCCATCCTTCTGGGGGTGGGGGTAGTGAACAAGTAGCAATGGGGTGCCTTGGCTGCTGGCTGGGACTAAACCATGACAGAACTATGCAATATACGAAGTCTTAACTAAGTTAAATAACCAGGGAAGAATCTGGCAAACCTTTGCAGTTTTATATAACCTAGCAACATGAAACCTCTTCCTATTCATGGCTGTGTTTCCTTTGCATACCCTCTTTAAGATGTTTATATATAGAGAACACAAACTGTAGCACCTCTAAGGGATATTCACAAAGCTAATTTTAGGCAGAGGAAATCAGACTCTTTCTAGACTCTCTCTTAAGCCCCAGGAAAGACAGTGGCTCCACAGGAGGTGCTCAGAAAAGGATAATTAAACTGGATTTGTAATTTCAACCAAAAGCAAAAAAAAAAAAAAAAAACAAGAAAAAAGAAAAAAGCATTGTTATTTTGAAACTTCAAACCAGTAACTTCCCTGCAACTGTATCTGTCTGCTCTCAATCCATTTTCAGTTTCACCCAGACAAATGTTCCTATTCCCTCCAGTCTGTCCATGCTCCAAACAACAAATATTACCAACTTTCTGGCCAACCTTAGTCCAAACCAGCATGTGGCACCAACCTCACTGGCACTACACCACAGGAAATAGATCTGAAGTTATCTTGGAGGGTGAAGGGAAGCATCCCCCTCTCCACCAACTGCAGCAGTCAAGATCAGTCTACTGACTCTAACATTTCTTTTCAAACTCCCTCCTTCACATCTTGTCTCCTTCTTTCTGTTGTATTCCATGACTCACGCACCTAGGCTTAAGGTACAATTCATGCCTTGAAAACTCTTTACATCTTCCTCGATGAATCTCCATACACAATCCACAAAGCTTTTCCTAATCCCTTTATTCCTGTGTTATCACCACGGTTTAACAGAGAAAAAGAAAATCTCGATCTTCTTCAACTAAATTGGTGGTCAAAGACTTCACAACCATTATGTACTAATGTCCCAGGTTAAAATACTACAGCAAACCTCCATTTTCATTTTTTTTACTTGGGACTTGTAGGAGGAACAGCACGTACCTGAGCACAGGTGGGAGAGCTGTGACATCCATTACAGGACTATTTACATGCAAGGGCATCTAAAGATGCTAATTTGGGGATTCTAAAATTAAGAGCTGAAAGCATTCAGGTGTCTTGGTGACAACAGTCATGCCATGTTCAGTACTGTGTGGGAAACATGTTACAATGCATTACTGCTCAAACCCAAAATAGATCAAACTTCTCAGTCTAAAAGTAAGCTATGAAATTGGTCTTATTTGCTTAAAGCATGAAAATCGTAACACTGAAGTAAGCTGACATTTCCCTCATTTCCATAAACCACTGCAACTACTGACTGACACTTTGCAATTTAAGCAAGAGAGGAGTCAAATCTATACTGGCATTTCTACTGTCAGGAAAAAAAAAAAAAGCCCAATGTATAAAGCATGCATAAACCTGCAGTCGCATCTATCGCTTGTCACTGTATCAGTGAAAAGCAAGTGCAGATGTCACTTTTTCCTATCCATTTGCATTATACATATAGAAGGCATGATGCTCTGCATCTTTTTCAAACGCTGTTTTATATTCAACAGTGAGCCTTTACTGTTTCAGTATAGCATGCATTAGGGCAGGCTGACAGAAACCATCAGGTTAGAAGTCGTGCTCAAAACAGTTGCTATGTGCTTAGGCAGTCGCTATAATTTTATTTTCTTTTAAACAAAGTGTTTGAACTTCTTCAGCAAAGATTCAGCAATCTAAGATATATTCTTGCCTCTCCTAACTGGACAGTTACTAAAACCAGATTTCTTGAGGACTTCTGCCCCAAGAAAATTTACTCTTTAAGAAGGATATATTTTGTTTACAAACACAGGGTTTCTCTGAACAAAAAATGCATAAATGAAGGAATTATAGAATGAGAGGGCTTTTATTACTTTCTGAAAGCTTTCAAATGTTAGATCAGATCGGCTTTGGAGATTATTTAACCTGTGACTGAATGTTGCCTTTTTCTTCACTTCAGGAATTCAATTAAAAAGGAATGCAGCCTTTATCTAACAGTTCCAAAAAAACACAGTACAGTTTCTATCAGAGAATGTAACTTAGTAGAATGAAAATAAGCTCCCCACAAGTTCAATGAAGGACAGAAAAAAATGATTTCTCTATCAGACTCTCCAACTCATCTCTCAATAAACTGCACAGGCAGACTTTGCTCACAAAATTCCGAGACCCCTTCATTGCAAATCAGAACTTAATCAATTGCTGTTGGAAGTTCTTTTTATGAGAAATCATTTTTTAGAGGACAGTCTGCAAAATGTTTGCTAATAGTCTATGCAGTGCTGTACCTAATTAAACAAAGTACATTTGTCAAATAAATTGATACCCTATCATTTGCCTTCTCACTCTTAAATTCAAATACAGCATCTATAATACATCTCCAACATATCAGCATAAGTTTAAGGGGCCTTTGTTACAGCTAGTAGAAACCTCAATTACTCTTCTTAAGGAAAGCCTGACATTCTAATTTTTTTCCATTTTTAACAGGATAGTGAATTTAAGCTATACACTATATATTGCTTTGAATCAGACAGTTCCTTAAAAAGCAAACCCAGAGATTATATAATGTAATTTTTATTTTACTCAGTTTTTCTTTAAAATAAAGAAGCCTCTATTTTTTTATTTGTATTTATTTCTTTCTTTGATAAAATAATACTTCCCAGTAAATTTTATTATGAAAGTTTTCCAGATAACCTTAACCTTAATGCACTTAAGCCTTATTCTTCTGTGATGCAAAGATAAACATGTCCTCGCAAAAATATGAAAAAGGTTATAATTGCATTTTCCAGTTATTATGCTTTTAATTGTAAACTCTTGTCAGGAAAACAAATGAAAATTTTTATGAAAGTTAATGTAGTTACTTGCATCTATTTAGTATTTAGCACAATTTTTGTTAGAGCCTGTCTTTGACCCACCAAAGCTTGTGGGCTTTTTTCCTCAAAAAAAAAAATAATGGGCATTGGTGTTTAGCTAACTTGCTTCAAGTTATTAGAGTTACTTTTTCCTATTCATGCATTCCTCACATCTGAATAATTTCACTCAACAGAAACCATTTGACGCTACTGTCACCTTCCTCATTAATTGTCAGCTAAGACAAGAAAAATGATTTTTTGTCTGCGAAAGTTTAGGCAGCAGTTTCATAGCTAGCACACCCTCAGATGCTGTCACATGCTCAGTTTCTCTAAGCTTAAGAAGTGAATTGGCACACCTATCTCCACTAATGATAGACAGTTCTTCAGAGATGAAATGGCAGCAGATCAGTTCCTTTAAGCAGCCACAAGGGTGATGGCAATAGCTTCACAAACACTGTTTAATCATTATTCTGTTCCCAAAGGTGTTGCAGCTAATTGATATACTAAACTTTCATTCTAAATGGTGATAAAAAAATCCAAGCTATCCTACTATTCTATTTGTTATCCATACACAGCAAGCATTTTGCCCAACTCAGATTGTCAGCTCCATTTCTAATCACTGTACAAGTAACATTAAGCAAATGTAGCATTCAGGACACGATATTCCATATAAAACCCACAGAAATCCTCACTTATTTCTTTCTCACTCTCTTAGGCACTAGGAAATGAATGTTTTGTTAAAAGAATGGAAAAATATCCCTCTAATCAAAACCTAATCAGTATTTCAGTCCCTTGCTGGCAGGGAAATACAGTTCTACCTGTTATTCATTTTTTAAAAATGCTTATCTTCCTTTGATGGAAAAAATGCTTTATACACAACCTCCTCTCCTCTTAAACGTCTACCAGATCTCTGACCTGCTCTTATCAAAATTTCACTCCTTGAAAGCCAGTTTATTTACACATGTGGGAGGCTTTATAAGCCTCTGCTTGAGATACATGAAGCTAGAGGTTATGTGATGCATCTTACATGGTAGATGGTGATCACATCACTACACTACTACCCTCTGCTTAGTTCAAGTACCATTTCTCTGAAACTTACAGCTTTTAGTTTTGTAGCAGCCTGAATGCTTCCCCTCACTGGTATTCATGGCCATTCAAGGCTAAGTCATTATGTCCTATAACCATTCCTCATTCAACAGGCTACTTATGGATCCACTTGATTAAACTTTCCTGCTCAGAAAAGAATCATAGAATCATAGAATCATAGAATAGTTAGGGTTGGAAAGGACCTCAAGATCATTGAGTTCCAACCCCCCTGCCATGGGCAGGGACACCTCCCACTAAACCATGCCATCCAAGGCTATGTCCAACCCCACCTTGAACACCGCCAGGGATGAAGCATTCACAACTTCCCTGGGCAACCCATTCCAGGGCCTCACCACCCCTACAGTAAAGAATTTCTTCCTCATATCCAATCTAAACTTCCCCTGTTCAAGTTTAAACCCATTACCCCTTGTCCTCTCACCACAGTCCCTAATGAAGAGTCCCTCCCCAGCATCCCTATAGGCCCCCTTCAGGTATTGGAAAGCTGCTATGAGGTCTCCACGCAGCCTTCTCTTCTGCAGGCTGAAAACTCACAGGAGTCTGATTTGGGCCTTCATTTTTTTTTTTTTTTTTTTTCTTTTGAACCCACCTAGTTTATCACTCTCAGGCATGTGCTTTCCTGAATGTCACACCACCAAACCTACTTCACCTCCTTTTCAGGCTCTGTCTTCCCTCCCTTCCCTCATTCCTCATTCCCCAGCTCACAGCAACTTTACAAAGCAATGCCTCCACATAAAAATGCTTCCTGCTACTTCCCATCATATGTTTAGATACCAGGCTAGGACTTCTTCCCCCACAACAAATATTTTGTTTTATTAGTAGCTGGAAAATGCTCCTGGAGAGGTGCAGTTTCGAGTGAACATTGATGATGGAGTATTTGACATTACATGAAATGCAAACATATTTATTTGTTCAGTTTTATTGCTATTTATTTAAGAACAAAATGTGACTGTAGCAATATAAATGCCTGAAACATTACCTCTATTTGTTGAAAAAGTGCATTATCACATCAGAGGAAAAAAAACAAGAACCAAAGAAAAAGAGTGTTTAGAAAGAAAGCAGGAACAGGCAGTTAAGTACTTTCGAGTGGTCAAACTTCAGTATTCCTCATACAAAAAAATTCTTTGTTAATTCTACTGATCAGCTGAATGATCAGCAGAAGCACCATCATTCTTGGAAGCACAGAGTGATCTTCCCATGAGGAATATATTTTTACTTCTCACTATAAAGAAAATGGGATGCTCCTACACATTCACCCACACATTGTAAGCCTTTACACACTGTAGCTGCATTAGCTTCTTCCTGATATGTGGAGGACAGGAAAAGAAATAGCAGTGAGAACTGGAGTTCTAGAAAAATCTGAAATATCATAAGTTTCCTCACAGCAAAAAAAAATAAAAAAAGTTTTGGCCAGGTTAGTCAGGCCAGGTTAAGGCATCTGCAAAATTAATTCTTCAATTCCTACCTTTCAGAATGGCTGTGTGATGACAGCTGTCTTTCAACGGTGTCATTGATAGAGATATTAACTAACTTTTAACGGTGTCATGATAGAGAATTTAACTAATTATTGACATGTGAGAAACAGCATTGTCAAAGGGCAAAAATTTTTCAGTGACAGGAACAGCCAAAAAATATTGGAACAAAGTAAGGCATAATCATGAAAAACATGAACATGTACAATAAATATGTATTTAGCACATTTCTTGTAACAGAAGTTAGAATTAAACAACTGTTATAACTGGCTTACCCTCCTTTCCTATCGAGGATCAAGAAAGCATTCACTTTCCTCTGCTGTTTTTTGAATCTTTTTTTTCTCTGGCTTTCCTCAGGTGGTAAACATTTGCAAGGCACCATTTGTTAGTGAATGTGTCAGCTTCAAGGAACACATTACTGAATAGACAGAACTAGCCTTTTTTTGATCCTTTCTTGTATCTTTGGCTCCTGTAGGGGGACAAAACCAAAAAGGCGCTGCGCTACCAGCTCTGTAATTAGATATTCTGGCAGTCTTCTGACCCAGTGGAACTACCTGGTCTTCAGGCACAAATGAATGCTGAAAGGATAGAAAAAATTTGCAAAATAAACAGCTGACCTCCCCAAATAATTAATATGATTGCCTTAAGCTAATATTAGTCCATATGTATTAGTCCATCAAAAATACCAAGATTAACTTCTAACTTTCAAGAAAGTCCATTATTTATTTGGTGTGTGGCATTGGTCATGCCAGACTAGTCCTTGCTTCAATTGACTCCCAGCTGTGGCTCAAGTATGTTTTATTCACAGCATATTAATGCCAGCTGTACAATACTACACATATTTTGGTATCAGGAGAGGCAAGGCCAACTCTACTTGCCTAGAATACCTTGAACCCACCCGTCAGTCACAGTATCTGGCAGTTTTATCTGTACATCAGTCCTAAACCTGATGCCAATAGAGTTTTGTTATATTGCATGATCAATCATAACTTCAGAGGTAGCACACCACAGCTATTTGCAGATTAATTCTACCAGAAAGGAATTTCTGCTTGAAGGTTAAATAAATCATAAAGTATTTATACCTCACTGCAACTACCTCAGCCTACATAAGCCCAGTCTCATCTGCCTGTTCATCTTCAACACAGACACACTGAAGTGAAAAATTGTAACAGAAAAGCAGTAGGGTGAAATTAATTTTTGCCATCTGTAAGAGGATAAAGCAAATTACAATAAAAAAGCCAGAAAGTACAATAATTATGCCTGTATTATTTCTTATATTGCACAGTTGCATTGAGTTGCCTCCCCCAGTCCAGTGAAACTAAATTGAAAGTCAGGGAAAAAAACAAGGTTTTTTGAGAGATTTTTTTTCTAACAATCTCTTTGTCTCTGCCACCAGTCCCAAGACTGCAACAGCAAATCATTAACATAAGATCACAGAGAGGAAGAAGAAAAATCATCAAATAGTTCTTGTAAAAATACATATTTTAAAAATTTTGTCGCTTCACTGGATATCATTTAATCAGGGGCCAGTCAGCCAGCTCTCACTCTAATGATTTTGCTCCTACAAGTAATTTCTTTAGTGATTAGGAGTCTATTCATATCAAATGGATTCTATTATTGCATAATAATTCAGCGTCTGCCATAGCAAAAGTGTAAAAAAGAGAAAACCACCTCCAAGCAAATTCCAGTCCCTCTACCAACCTGCCTGCCCTGTTTCTTTCCCTCCCATCACAGAACATGACAGATTTGTTTCTTCATCAGTGTCAGTACTTTATGTATTCAATGACCTCTTAGAGGATTGCCAGTAGGCAGAATAGTATAGACATCTTGTGGATCTTATATTCCTGTGGAAATTTCAGTTTCTAAGGAATACAGATTTCTGCTGCCTTTATTAATAACTGTTCAGTGGAGCTACTCAGCTCAAGTGTTTCTAAATAGCTTATAAATCAAGCTCAAATTTATGAGAAGTCTTGATTCTTTGGCCCTACATCAACAACAGAGATGAGAATCTTTCTCGGAAGTGTACCATAGTTCTTGACCGTAATTACAGAATCATCTTAAAGCAATGATATTTTTTATGAATTATGTACATGACATGTTTAAAGTAACAGGCTGCATTTTACACAGAATTCAAGTGTGATGACCTGTGTTAATAGATTGTATCCCATTAGTTCTCAGTAGTGGACAAGGCATACTGTGCACTAATGAATCTTTAATGACAGCAAGAAAGAGCCAGAAGAATAGAAAAGAAAAATTAAAATAATGCATTTGTATGTGTTTTCTTCAGTTTTCTTGCCATACTTCACTTGAAAAGTGTACTGTAATACTTGTGTTGTAGTATGGGTTTTTTTA
Source organism: Amazona ochrocephala (assembly GCA_039720435.1). Lineage (NCBI taxonomy): Eukaryota > Metazoa > Chordata > Aves > Psittaciformes > Psittacidae > Amazona > Amazona ochrocephala. Next base: position 48,984,720 of record CM077876.1, on the reverse strand, counting down.
ATACAACAACATTAGATAGGCTGAGAAAATTGGGGCTGTTCAGCCTGGAGAAGAGAAGGCTGCGTGGAGACCTCATAGCAGCCTTCCAATACCTGAAGGGGGCCTATAGGGATGCTGGGGAGGGACTCTTCATGAGGGACTGTGGTGAGAGGACAAGGGGTAATGGGTTTAAACTTAAACAGGGGAAGTTTAGACTGGATATGAGGAAGAAATTCTTTACTGTGAGGGTGGTGGGGCACTGGAATGGGTTGCCCAGGGAGGTTGTGAATGCTTCATCCCTGGCGGTGTTCAAGGTGGGGTCGGACATAGCCTTGGATGGCATGGTTTAGTGGGAGGTGTCCCTGCCCATGGCAGGGGGGTTGGAACTCGATGATCTTGAGGTCCTTTCCAACCCTTACTATTCTATGATTCTATGATTCTATGATTGCAACATAGATTCCGCTGCATTATTTGGCCATTAAACATTTTCCAGGAATAAAGACACAATTTTGCATAGATTAGTGGAGCAAAAAGTAAAATTCTATTGACCCAACTTTAACCTTTTGCTAACTAATGTCTCTCCTTCAGCTGCCACTGTTGTGAGTCCAAAGTCAGGAAGAATAAATCTGAAAAGTAACAGGGCATAAGGATATTTGGTGGAAGAAGCCAAAAGCTTCCATGACTAGTAGCCGTCCTTTACCAAAAGAGCTACATTTCTTCTTACTCCACTATTGCCTGTAAAGTCCTCTACAAAAGACATATATGGTGGCCTTTTCCCTGACAACCCCCATTAATAACAGCTTTTTTGCCCCGTTTGTCTCCCTCATGAGCATGAACTTGATGCTGTGCCCCTTCAGTGGAGCACAGTGGAGTAGCTGATCTTCCCACAAAGTTTGCATAGTGTGCGTGCCAATCTATTTTCATTCCCACTGGAATGCTGCCAAGAGTGCCACAGCGGACAGATTCCCAAGCAAACCAAAACAGTGGGAATCATGCCACAACTCACAGCTATGCAGGGAAAACACTGTTCGCACGTCACAGCAAATGGGTGTCACTGGATATCCATGGCTCCCATCCCAAAGCAAGAAAGCAAGACACATATTAAGACTTGCACATACGTGTGTTTGGGAACCATCCTACATGAGAGCAGGAACGTTCTTTTCTTTTTAAACATAACGTTATCTCCTACCTATACCATTCTCTGAAAACACAGAATGGTTATGCAAAGTCAAAGTAACCTCTCACGGCATACACCTCTGAACAACAGAAAAAGTACTAGGTTTTGTCAACAATGCGGGAACAACTGTGTCTGCTCTTTTCAAAAGTTAAAGCAAGAATATCAAGTATTATTAAAAGTCATAGAGAAAATTGCCTTTGTAAGCAATGTTTACTACATTTATTATTTCCTATTAGACATATTTTCTTCCCCTAACAGCTATTTTGTGGATGAATGGCAAAGCATCAGGCACTGCTATTTTCCCTGTGTCTATTTAATACAACTGAGTGCTTCCAGCTGCAGCTAACAGAACTCATGTACCACATCTCCCTAGTTAATCATAATCAAAACCAAAAACCCCTCTTTTCTCTTGCAAATAATCTACCAAGAGGCAATATTCACATACCTGGGGCACTCTATGACTCAAAGAAACCCCAAGTTCACTTGAGCTGTTTCTAAGTGCATGCTTGTATTAAGCCTAGATTATATATATCTGTAGCAGAAAGTATTATAAACTTTTAACATATTCTTCCTCCATCTATGCCCTTACACACGTACATACATCTGGGCAAGTTCTTCTATTGCTAAATTATAATTGGTACTGAAATAACCTGCTCCATTCCAATCACATTAAATATAAAAATCAGTTAACATTTCTTCTTTCACCTGGCATTTGCTCACAGTGAAATTTAATATTGATTCTGATTATTCTTAACCTTAGGCTGCTGATCTGCAGTTACTTTTCTGGATGTTACCCAGTGTCCATGACGCGCAGAAGACATACCCTGAGGTGCATGTCAAATATTGTGGCTATTAGGCCATCATTCATTACATTTAAGGGCAATGAAATTCTTTGCCAGGAGACAAGTATTGCCTTGCGATGCCTATTTCACAAGAAATTCAATTTTCCAAGGCCAACAACTTTCTTCAAGTTTTCCATCCCGTTGTCTATTTGGCTCACAGAAGGTTTTTGCATGTGAACTGAACTCCTTACAACCACTGCCTCACACCAGTTACCCCATATCCTGCTCCTGCCATTCCAGGAGTTTCTGCACTACAGCATCCTTGAGCCAGCAAAAACCCCCAAACCAAACCAAAAGCATTAGTTTGGAAAAGACTAGCTTTGACCATGCCTTGCTTTTATTCTTAGAATACAATGGACCTGGAAACAGGAAAATTATTATTAAATAGGTGATATGATGACTTGAATCTTCTTTGCTTTGCATCCTTAGTCACCTCAAAAAAAAACCCAAAGGTGATTTTTATCATTGCTCAGACATTTTGATAACTCATATCATTGTCCCTTGTAGATGGTGCTAAGTGTAGCTCCTAAGAAGCCAGAGGATTGAGAGACAAAAACTGTGCCTACTCAGCTGGATTTTGCTAGAGGTATGCCCTGTGAATTTCTGCCAGGAACTGTGTGATAGAAAGCTTCATGGTTATAATATAAACAAAATCATTTGAAACAACAAAGCTGTGAGGAACAAATTGTATTTGCCAGCAGGTATCACACAGGTTTAATAGAGGTCAATGATAGTGTTGGATGTTGTTACCATGGGGAGGCTCTCAATGTAGTAAGGAAACAATCATTTTTAGTGGATATAAGTGGCACTGGAAAGAGCAGAAGTTCCTAAAGAACTACTGTAGGAAATAATATTTTATAGACTGCAAAATACTGTTACCACTTGCTGCCAACTATGGCTTTCCAGGCAGCACAGGATGCTGCTGCACATCTCTGCTAAATCAAGATCAAACCAATCAAAATCCAAACCAAATGGAGTGTGTGCTATTTTATTCCCCATCATTTTATACCAAGTGAGGCTCATACATGCCTGGGAACAGTTTCATCTTTATACAGGGCAATGCTTAAAATACAGCATATTTTGCAGTTTTCTTGAGTAATGAATATTTACAGTTTTACAAAAAGAAGAGCCTTTAAGCTGACTCAGACATTCACCCTGACTTTCGATAGATGTGAACAAACTTTGGAATGTTTCTTAGGCGCTTTTGTTGTTGTTGTTGTTGTTTAAACATAGCATTTGATAGTACTCAACTAATTCTCATTTGTGACTGAAGACAGCAACATTCACTCCTACAGGTACAGCCACCAGGCTCAAAGTTGGAGGAGCTGGGAAGGAAAACACTATATGCTGATGTGACACGAATCTTTCCAGTTTCAAACTGGCAGTCATGAAATGCCTTCCACAGAAATACTGTAAAAATGCAGAAACATTCTTTTTCTTTGAATATGCCATTAACATAAATACAACCCCCCCAAAAAATATAAGTGAGATATTTGAGGCAGCAGAAACCCAAACTTGAAAGCCAGCCAATCGCCATACTGCCATGCAATAATGTTTACCTTTGAATTAAAAAATAAAAGCAAGCAAACAAAAAAACGCAAGAAGGAAAAACAAAACAAAACAAAACAAAATCAACCCTCATTTTTCTAAGGAAATCTTAATTTTTCCTCCATGAACCTTTTTCTCGGAGATGTACATCACATTTTTTTCAGCTAAAACATACATGTCATTTGTAGGACATTAGTTCCTTGTATACTGAAATGGCTCCCATTACCTGTAACCTGTCAGCCGCTCAAAGTGTTTATTTCTCAGATGCTGAAAGATGATCAAGAATTATCCCTAATTTATAGCAATAAGCTGTTTACAGTAACACCAAATGAGTAAAATGGAAGCAAAATGACAGAACCAAAAGCTCTTGAGGCTGAACACCAAAACACTTCTTCCATGTAAACTGGTCTTAATGTATCCAAATACCCAACAGCAGTGAGGAGATTTCTCTTCAAAATATTTCTCCCACCAGCAGTCCCTACTCCCACACAAAGAAGGGAAACAAAGAGGATACTAAAAGTAAGCATCCATGCATGCATATATGCATTTATTCACACTAAAAACAAATACCAGAATTTCTAATTTAATTGTAGTTAAGAAGCCAAAGGTTTTTTGGCAGAGACCAAATCACATGCTTTAACAGGACTGTTTGTAATCAAGCGACATATCAAAGCAGTTCAACATCAGACACAGAGGTAAGCAGCCTTAAATGTACTCCAGCAGCAACGACTTGCTGTTCTAAAAATGTGCTGTACACTTAAAGAAAATGGAACAAGTCAGGAGCAGAGAAACTTTCACCTCAGAGTTTTTCTACCATTACTTCTAAATGACCTGCCAGGTAAAAATTACCTCTATGGTATTCTTGCTGTGTAAAGCTAAAGATATGTCTTAAACAGTACTACATCATACAATCAGCACACTGAAGAGACAAGACTGCAAGGCTCCATTGCCTGAATGATCAGCTTCTAAGCAAAGGACTTTCTGGAACTGAAGAGGTGCTATGAACTGAAAATTATTAAAAGCAACAACACTGGTGGACAATAACTGAAAATTGACCACTCATTGACAGCACATCTGCTAGAAAATCAAACAGAAGTTGAATAACATATACCATGCAAAACAAAGCATAGCTGCAAAACAGAAAGAATGATTGCTAAAAGCTCCGTGTAAAATTGCATTTAGAAATGTCGTATAGACGTTCTGATCCAAAGATCTGAATAACTGGAAAATACATGCTTCATATCCAACTCAAAACATCATTTTGAAGACAGCATGACTGACACTCAACCTTCCCAGGGAAGACGGCACCCCACTACCTAAGTGTTCCAATACCAAGCCCAAAAACCCTCCAGCAGGAGTTACAATACAAATTCTAAAGTGAGATCAGTTACATACCTATAGATACAATAAAGTTACAGTAGCCTCTTTCAAAATTTGTATTTTGAAAATATGCAAGAAAAAGTATGTTTAGGTGTCCCCAGTACAATTAAGGTATGTGCTACACTTTTCTAGAAGTAGATCTCTTTGGTTTAGGTATGAACAAGGTTGAGTGGGTTGTCAAAAGCTTATACACGGTAACGAGTAAAATGCCACGTTCTTCTGCAGAAACATGTTGTTGAATCTATAGAATCATAGAATCATATAACAGTTAGGGTTGGAAAGGACCTCAAGATCATCGAGTTCCAACCCCCCTGCCATGGACAGGGACACCTCCCACTAAACCATGCCATCCGAGGCTATGTCCAACCCCACCTTGAATGCCGCCAGGGATGAAGCATTCACAACTTCCTTGGGCAACCCATTCCAGGGCCTCACCACCCTTACAGTAAAGAATTTCTTCCTCATATCCAATCTAAACTTCCCCTGTTTAAGTTTAAACCCATTACCCCTTGTCCTCTCACCACAGTCCCTAACGAAGAGTCCCTCCCCAGCATCCCTATAGGCCCCCTTCAGATATTGGAAGGCTGCTATGAGGTCTCCACGCAGCCTTCTCTTCTCCAGGCTGAACAGCCCCAATTTTCTCAGCCTATCTTCATACGGGAGGTGTTCCAGTCCCCTGATCATCCTCGTGGCCCTCCTCTGCACTTGTTCTAACAGTTCCATGTCCTTTTTATGCTGAGGACACCAGAACTGCACCTGAGAGGAGCTTCAGAAAACTCATCCCATTTAGTTTTCCTTTTTTAAAATACCACTAGAACACAGAAGCTAAATACCAAAATGATTAAACACACCACCGACTTGGACATGATATTCCTCAATGCCCTCAAAAAAATAGCATGGCAAGAATTTATTTTAAGAAAGAAAGATTTCCAAAATTAGATGCAATTTAGCTGCAGGAATGATAAAAGTAAAGTGAAGGAGATGCAAGATTGAGGGCTGCTAAACAGACAAATCTAGGGAGAATATCCACACAAACAGAAAATTACACTCTTAAATGTCATATGCACCAGTATGAAAGTTTAAATTATTTTTCTTAAAGCTTCTAGGTTTTGCAGCTGCTGAAGATGGTGTGAGACTCTACAATCACTAGCTCTGAAACCCGTAATTTCTTATATTCTTTTTATGTTTTTAGGTCATTATGGTTTCACAAAGTATCAATCTCTACCTGTTTCTTAATACAGCAGTTTTTTTTATGCAGACAATTATTCTCTCCCTACAGCTTGAAGGTGGGAGTGGAGAGAGGGGGAAGGAAACTCATCACATGATGAAATTCACCTAGTATTTCTGGGACTTCAACAACCCTATAACTGGTCACCAAGCAGCATTTACTGATCCTACAGAATCCTCCTTTTTCTCCTTTTTTTTTTTTTTTTTTTTTGCTTCAATCCAATAAGGAGACAGCTTTTTAAAAAAACAAAGAAACAAAACCGCTTTTAAACACAGAAGACAGCATATTCTGAACCAGAAGGGTAAAACCTAAACACACCCAGCCTCATTAGAACAGCCTCATTAGTAGCTGGACATTGCAAACCAGGAAGATAGGCTTGCATATTAGCATTCTCCAGCAGAGAAGCCTCCCATAAACTACACAAGACTGCGACAACAGAAATATTTCAGGGTTACTAAAAGAACTAAATTATTCATGATTAATAATTATTATTGAGCAGTATCCTTTTCTCCTTTACTTACAAACCTGGTTTCTACAAAAATGTTAGTTGAATGTATTTACTGAAGACTGCCTAAGAAAACTATGACTTCTGCATAAACAGTTGCCTTCGCAATGCATTACGTGTGAACTTTAAGCCACATCAATGTTGCTTCACTCAGGCAAGGTTTAAATAAAAATCAACCTACCCAAACAGCACATATTTTACAGATTATTTTGTAGTAATCAGTCATACAAAATCACATCAGACCACCCAAAAAAAGAAGAGTTTTAAAGTACAAAATTAGAATCCCTAACTTAAAATCAATTTCACATCTATAACACAGAAGGATTAAAATGCAAGTGTCCCTTGCACCTCACACTCCCCTAATTCAGGTGATTCATGGTATAAAACTCCACATCAATTCTGGAAGACCCAGCAGTTCACTTCCCCTGTGCAAGATTAATAGCACTGGAAATTACTAAGCATGCAATAAATAGTAATTGCTTTCTAATCAGTGTCGCAATATCTGATGCTTTCACTGAAGAATGCAAGATCATATGGAAGACTGCCTAGTAAAGCTTTAAGATTGAGGTGAACTCACATCAGGCCTTACTTATGTATATGAGTTTACATGTAAGTGAATGAATTTATATATTCAGAACCTGATGTGCTTCATATATATTGCATTATCAGCATTGATATCAATAAATTTTTAGGACAGATAAAGTCTGTATGTGTCGACATTCATGCTGCACTCTTCTTCTTGACAAGTTTGTTCCCCACTGCTCCACTGAGGTGAACTGAAAACACCCACAGAAGGGCTCTTCTATATCTGAGTAAAGATAAATCATCTTGTCTTCATGAACTCCATGCACAAAGCCAAACCAAGAAATTCGCCTGTTCTCTCAGTCTGCTAATGTCTCTGAAAAGCCACCAGCGAGGACTGTGTAGATACCAGCTGTTTCTTAGACACCTGTAAATGAAAGATTTTCTCTTTTCTAATTTATAGAGATTATGAACGTGACTAGAAATAATCTGAAGAGTCCAAGCACAGTGAGAGGGAGCAAAAGACGTGGCTGTGCTGAGAGGCGCATCCAGCTGCTGAGCCTGCAGGTGCATCTGAAGTACACAGACAGGATGAAAGATTAGGGGAGGTGTTCCTGGGCTGGATAACTTGAGTGATGAGGGAAGTAGTTTGCAAAAGTAAATGAGGAAAAAAACATGCCTAGATAAAATCAGGTCTAGAAGAAAATAAGACAAATGGGGGAATCAAATCACAGGATCTCAGTGGTATGAAGAGCGAGTAGAAGGAAGAGAAACATAGAGAAAGGAATCAAACTATGAAGAAAAAGTGGCATTAGGTCTAGTGGGAAAAATTATGAAGAGCTAGAAAGAGAAAATGTAGCAATGAGAATGGTGAATGTGAAAGCAATAGTCTGACTTTAACATAGTAGGACAAACTCAAATAAGGAAATTGTAAATTACCATACAATTTTCCGATTCCCTACAATATCTACATCAGATTGGGAATCATTCACACCACAGCTAGGAGAGCCTGAGAAATACGAACATTACAAACAATAATCAGGTAAAATATACTCTGTTTTCTGGATTTATAAAGTCTTCAAGTCAGATATTCAGAGGAATGCACAGCAAACAGCAGCACCTCACTCATGACCAACAGATACTTTCCTGAACTCCAACACATCCAACTTTCCATCCTTCTGCAACTAAATACAAACAAGAATGCTGTAGGTCTTGAGCAGGGCACCGTGGAAGATAAAAATAGTTCTGCCTACAACATACACTTGTCTCTACAGGCTCATAGCACGGCAGTTGAGAAGCATGAGGCACAGTTTCCATTTCTTAATAGAACATCAAATCACATGCTCAGCCACTTGCAGATTAAATCTTGCTGTCTTACAGCTGTGTGACTAGCGATACGATTAAAGAAACACATAAAATCCTTGTAAAGATACTTGTCGATTTGGGATTTTCTAGACACAGCTCATCCCAAAAAAGCCACAGTGCACAACATATGGCAATAGGAAAAACACAGCGGAAGAGGGGAAAAAGAATAAAAATAGCAAAATGCCTATAACTGAGCTAATGTATATTGTGAATATGCAAATATGTTTTATTTCATATCGGCTGTTAAGCAGCATACAGGGGGCAACATTAGAGAACTGAGCTGCAGAAGGTTTATGAGGAGACACAGGTGTTTGAAATAAAAAAGAATGACTCTCTTCATGGTAAATTGGAAGAAGAGGCAAGAGCAGACACCAAAGAATGATTTTTCTCCCCGATCTTTCTGTTGTGCAGGACTTAGCGACTGTAGACAATGCTAGAATTCTTTTTGGATCTTGCTGAAGTGCTGTCCCAGCAACAGTCCAATAGGATAAAAGGGCACTCAAAATTGCAGCCACAATTTAAGCTCTCTAACCATTCTATTGTTCTCCAAAGGTTTCCATTTTATTATAGAAATGTTTTCACATGGAAATGACTTATGTGTACAAGGAGAAGCCTCTCTCCTGAAGAAGATTATGGCAATACATCAATGAAAACCCCAAAGAAAGCATCTGGTTGCCCAAAAGGATACTCTGTGTTCTAACTCCCCTTTTATTATATTTTTTCCTGTTTTTTTTTTTAATGGTAGATAGATACAGACAAAAAGGAAAAAATAGTGAGAAATAGGAACAAGGAGCACTTCAAGGAAAAAAGGTTAATTGCAGCCCAAGAAAAGATGTAAGGAATGCGAAGAATGTCAGCAAGTAAATAAATCAATAATCTACAGTTATCATCTACATTCCTGAACTACCTTGAAAGCAAGGATATTTGCCCTTTACATTCCCGACAAGAGATTTGCAAGAAGCCTCCCCCCAACAGCAGCAAGCTCTGTTTCTGCCAGCACCCTGGTGTCAACAGCTGATTACAAGGGAACCTTTCGCAGGGGAGTCTGTGCTACCTCTTTTAACAGATTAACAAAATTAACATATATTAACAAAACACAAGATTGCAAATATCTTGGACCAGCCGAGAGACATTAACAATCTGAAATTACTGTTCTGGTCACTGCAGTTTGGTTGAAAAAAACCCTCAAGGTCATTGTCAATTGCAAGAGTGATGCACTAGGTTCTCCCCCTCACCGCTGCTCTCTAAAACATACTGGAGCCTAGCAGCTCATATAGAATAAAAGCACGGATCAATAAAGCCAGAAGACTAATGTGGTTTTAGAGATGTATTTCTTCACAATGGTATCAGCATACTACAGAGTTTTACAGATGAAATGGAAGCTGAGCAAGAGACGAAAGGAAGTAAATGTTAGGACTTCTTAACAAGTTGGGAATATTCTGCATTGTTAATGGAGAAAAATGAACAAACAACAAACAAACAAACAAAAAGCCAAACCCTAATAATCCCAAAACAAAAAATAGTATACAACTAAAATCAAGGATATGACATCAAGAAACATGGCACAAACTAAGTAGACCTGCAGAGCAAAACAGTGGGTGTTAAGGACCTTACTGACATCCATCCTACTCGCATTTCCAGGGGGTTACTTCAGACTAACTGTAGGCTGATCCTGTGAACTAAGAATCTGCTAGAGGCTGAGATAAATAGCATAGTTTAGTTTCATCCATACAGGAATCAGATCAACCTGTGGTGCAAACCAAAATATGGTAAATGGAGAATAACAGAAATTCAACTCAGAAACACAATTCTGAGTGCCAGCATAGATTTTCTGGAAGTTGCAATATGACTCTGCTGCTATATATAAGAAAGTCTTGTAAGTTAAGTATCTAACTCGGTCTCAAATAACAGAAAAAATGGGATAGGATGATTCCACATGAGCATTGTGGCTTTAAAGACATTGTCTTTAAGACAAGTCTTACAAGACATAGCAGTAATTCTCAGAGCATTGCTTTGCCACAATAAATGTACACGACCCACAGAAAATCATCACACAGAACTATTTCTAAACTGGACTTGCTTGGCTTCACACATACACAGCATGCTTTTGCAACACTTGCTTTTGCAAATGAAGCTGATACAATATGATCCGGTAGCTGGGGGCATCTTATGTGACTCAAGAAATCTCTTAATGCTTATGAAGTGTAGCAATTAAGACAAGTCTGTTTTCAGTGCCATTTTACTGCCAAATGGGGGGAATCCCCCAACTGCCCACATGTATTCAACAGACATTACAGTCATCTTTAAATAAAGTACACAACCACATAAAAGAAAAAAAAAAAGAGAAAGTCTACTGTACCTGTATGTTGTTCTTCAATCCAAACTTGCAGATACATCAAGAGGAGTAGACCAGCTACTCCAAACATCAGTAGGGACACAAAAACTTGTCTTAGGTTCATGACCCTAGCAGAGAGCTACTTTTCAGAAGAACACATGGCTCACTTCTCTGATATCTTCAGCATGCCAGCATCTTCTTCTGCATCTTCCCCTGAGACACAAACCTGGAATAACAAGACATGGAGCTACTTCTTGTGTTACATTTTTAGTCTTCATCAGAGACTGTGCAAACAGTATACTATATACAAGCTGGAACACGTACAAGCTATTGCTTTCAATGCTTAGATTTCTGCTCACAATCTCAGTGCTCTCTCTACCCCTGGATGAGTTCCAAGAGTTTCTCAAGGTGGCTGCAGAAAACACTCCACCTCCACACCACCAAACATCCCCTGCTGCTGTTAACGGAGGGAGGTGATACCCACAGTGAGATGCCCAGGTGTCACACCAGTACACCTGTGCCCACCAACTATCACAGCTGAGCAGCTACAGCAGGAGCTGGAGGCATCCTGGGTGGCCAGGCTGCACCCTGGTGCTGCCAGTTCCTTGTGATGGGCAACCCAGTGCCTCTGCTTCTGGACTGCATGACCCTGTGTACCCAAGAAAGGATGCCTGCAGTCACCCCTATAACAATTCCACTCACAGTGCCTTGGCATCAGTTCAGCCTATGCTTCCGGGAGTCATACTTTGGTATTTACCCTTAAACATGAATCCAAGTTGAGTTTTGCAAATGCCATTGTAAGATGATACCAGTAATGCTGCAGAAAGGAAATAAATGGATCATCTTTTTACTCAGCTATTTTGCAACTTGGACAGGACTTGCAAAAACCCAATTCTCACCATTAAGTTCAATAGAAATGAGACTGAATGTGATTACCAAAAAGATTACTTTCTTGCACAGCAAAGGGCTCAGAAAAAGGAAGTATTATACCTGATGCCCTGCACCTGCCAGAAAAGAGCTATAAAATTCAGTTTATAACAACAGAACACAGAAGACACTGTGGATCACAAAAAAGCCAACTCCTTAACCTGAATCGGAATGCTGGAAGAATGTTACTAGAAGCTGAAAAGTAGCTGTTGAAACTGACCTGGTCAGCAAAAGGAAAAGTGCTAAAATTCAACAGAATGGAAACCCTTGTAAGTGCATATTGGATGGAAGTTCTGGTAAACTCCTGCAAAGAACGCAAGGAAAAACTCAAGCTTTTAAAGGAAGATATTTTACTGAAAAATATTTGCAAGAGAAATCTGCTAACAGAGCTAAAGTACATGAGCATCCAAATAAACAGAAAAAGAAAATGCAGGCCATTTAAGAGTTATCCTGAAGTGTACAAGTGTTGCATGTTCCTTAAGTTTGCATTTTTAAATAAGTCAGCACTGTTACATCTATAATTGCTGAGTTTCACACACATACACATAAGGCTTAGCAGGAACTCCCATTAAAAAATAGCTGCTGAAAGAATAAACTAACTGCGTTCAAAAGACACAAAAGAATAACAAAATTGCATTCAGAGCTTTAAAGTTTTTTGTTTTGTTTTTTTTTTTTTTCCAATTCTGTGCCATTAAGACTATACACTGCTCTAAAGCAATACACTAGCCTGCAAAAACTGTAAACCAGACTTTAAATATTAATGCTTTTATACATAATTGTTTTGTAGAAGACAGCTAGACATTAACAGAATGTAAATGTTCCGTCTGAAGTTTTTTGTATGGCCATGAAGTATCTGGATTGAATCTGGAACACGGAAGGAAGATGGTTAGGTGCTTTATTACAGCTAGTTCCTACTGCCTTGATTCTGCATAGATGGCATTACCTATGTGTTATATACATGTACCTGTTTCTAGCTACTGTGATGATGCACAGGATTGGAAGGAAGCAGCGAAGACTGGGCAAAACCAAAGAAAATGCTCTTCACTAGCTATTGTCTCTTGCACCTTTCCCTGCAGTGCTCTCAGCACTCTCAGACTCGCAGTCTTCCTTTTTTATTCCAAAAGGTTTACTTAGATCTTTGCACCTAACTTCAGTCATGCAGCAAATGCAATGTTTGCATGTCTTTAGAAATTGCTCTGCTGACAAGACAGAAGCTTCCCAGCATAAGCAATGCTTCAAGAACCATTAGTCAAAGGACCAACAAATACAAACCTCTTTTGTTTTCCCCCAGACAAAAGCTGTGTTGTTCATGTAGAAGGGCATTGACAGCATCTGGAATAGAAACAAAAAAGCCAAATAAATAAGACCTGGATGTCTGAATGAGTATCTTTGACAGAAATTAATCAAACTGGAGGTACTAGAAAGCAGGAATAAGTTTCTTTTGGAAAAGTTGTTTGGGTTTCATAACTTTCTCATAATAAAAAAAGCTAGTGATCCAGATACAAACCATGAATAGTGGCATGCTTCCAAACAAGCCCAGTTTTGTGATTTGTTTCCATCTCTGACTACACAAAGCTCTTGCATTATCAGTCCTCCTTTCTGAGAACTAGTGTCCTTGATTGGGCAAGAAAACTTTTCTCAGGCCACATGGATGATGCTGAAAACAAAGCATCTCACGTCACATCTCCATGAACCATGAACTTTTCCAACACGTGCAGGCTGGCACGACTTCTTTCTCTAGCCACTTGCTCCCCTCATCCCTTATTGCCCAGTTCTTGTCACCACCAGGAGGGCTCACATACCTGCCATGTAACATTCAGCTAAAAACTGTTCCAGGAAGAAGGAATGTGTACCTTACTGCCTCAGGAAGTCAGAAAATGCTGATTAATCAAAATACAGCCCGCAAAGGATTTACCTAAGGAATAGTGCTGATGGCTCTTCCTTTATCTATACCACCCATCACATGCATCTATAGCACACGATATACAGCTGACCTTGAGCAAACACCACCATGGTTGCACGCAGCACCATATATCAGCCTTGCATCATCAGATGCGTAGTAAAATCAAGAGCACTTACAAGAAATTTAATCTGTGAGTAAGAAAACAGATATTTCTTCTACTAGGGTCGTTTCAGTTTTTTGTGAATAGAAGTTCCTAGAAGGCAACAGCAGTTCAAGATGCATTTTTTAACTATCAAACACCCTACAGCCAATTTACTCCACCATCACAGTCACTACAATTATCTTTGTATCAAGAGTTTTCATGCTGCTTGCAATTACTTTAATTTATTTAAATTTAATTTATATGAAACTGTATTCTTTGTTTATGTGTTGTCTAAGTTTTAAGACTAATTTTAAACATCAGTTTTAATTAAGACTACCTATTTTAGCACAGGTTAGACTCTAAATACATCAAACCCATCCAAAATCTGAGGCTATTGTGCTCCCTTATCAGATTTTTTCAGGCTTTTGAGCTTGAATAAGTAGTTTATTTAAGGCAGTGATTTGTAACCCACATATGAAAAAATGATAGCAACATTAAGAAAAGTCTACATCTAGAAGTCTTCTAGTATGACTTGAAAAATGGCCGCACGACACTGACAAATTTGCTCCTTCAGTATTAAAAAGCAAAGGTCATGAATAACACTCTCTAGCATCCAGGCAAAGAGGAAATACCTGCAAATATTCTTTAATCAAGATGAATGCTCTCTTGTGGCTGTGAAGGAAGAGACAAAAAGCAATTACTTTCAACCTAAGTATTTTCAGAAGAGATCAGCTGTATCCAGACATAGGTTCAGCATCCCTAGTTAGGCTGTAAATCTCTCCTTGTTTCCAGTTCTGGGCCACATGGCGCCACAATGCGACAACTTGACCATCCTGCTGAATAGGATGCTTACGATGGGGAAACTAATGTAGCCTAAGAAACTGCTGTATCCCTCCCACCTATGCTGAACTCAATTCTTACTTTAGCCTGACTTCCCTCCCATCTCTTTTGGAAGTACGGACCCCAACGTCCCACATGTTTCAACTCAAGCCTTCACAGAAAATGTCATAGTGATCCAAATGCCCCAAAACTTCAAGTCCTTTTGGAGTACTGGAAAAAGATTACTATCTATTGTTATTATTCATCGCAGAGAAATGGTTAATTTCGAAGACAAAACCACTACATGCCTCAGATGACAACACAGACCTCTTTGCACCAAAAATTTAGAAACTTGACATGTTTATATTCATTCACTTCTGAGGCCAAATTGTTTAATGCCATTGTCAAATTTAAGACTTTCAGGAATCCACATTCCTCTAACGTAAACCCCTTGCATTTTTCCAACTCTGTTTTGGGTTCAGCTGGAAGACTCACATTCCTGCACAGGGCCAACACAAAGCAATTGAAGTAGCACAGCCACCCAAAAATGGGGAAGAGCGCATCTCCTGCTTTTGGCATGATTCCTCATTTCAGTACATCATCCACCTTTCTCTTCCTGGCAAGCAAACACACCTGCAGCTGAGGAGAGGCACCTCCAGCACTCAGGTACCATTACTGGCTTTTTCATAATCCAGACCACACAAAACCAATGGCGTCTGTTTGCAGTATGCTTGGCTAACTTAAGATTTCGTTGCTACTGTTACCCACACCATCACTTAGACACAAAATCAAAACCATATAAAAGCAAAACATTAGATTGTCTCAAACTATTTAGAAATATTTTTGTTAATTCCCCTCCACCTTTTTTCCTTCACCTGCAAAAAAATTATGATTAAGATGCATGTCTTAGCCAGGAGAATACTAATGGGAAAAAACAGATGTGCTTTATAATGGTCAAAGCATTCGTATTACTGTGGGTTACCACAAATTCTCACCCTCTCAGCATCCCCATAGACGCAAACGAATTAATGAAAGCAAAAGGAGGAAAAGAACACTGCAACCCCACACTTCTTTTTTTCTTTCCTCTTTCCTTCCTTACCTCAAGAAGCAACATATTTTCTGATGCCCCCACTGGAGTACCACAGCAAGAAAATTTTGTACCGAGGAATGTCCTGCTGGACACTGGCCCAGGCTACTTTAGCTCAGTCAGTGGAATAAGGCACGGATATCTTCTCACTTCAAAGCTCCCCCTCCTCCCTCACTTCTCATCTGTTAGCTTCTGTCCTACTTCACGCATAGGTGATCCTCCAGGATCACCTTTCCACTGTCCACATCTCAACTTTCTGGCTTCACAACAACCAACACAAGGCACAGCTCCAGATCTCAGCAATGCTTGCACAGTTCCTCTTGTCAGGCAGTGCTGCTCTTCATTCTAGTTTATTCCAAAGTTTGCTAGGAATAAACATACAATATTTGACATTTTCTTTGTCCTGTAAGTTACACTATTATGATTGGGTGAAGTCAAAGTCCTTCCAGAAGTTCGAATTAAGTGCATAATGACAACCAAACTTAGTGCTGCTGAGAAAGTTTGTTGAAATAAAAATAATAAAAAACAAACCAAACTGCCCATAATGTAGCTCTTCCTGTCCATAGGAATCTACTAGGGTGGATCAGGGGTATGGTAAAAAATCTGGCAGGCCTCATAGCCTTGGATGGCATGGTTGAGTGGGAGGTGTCCCTGCCCATGGCAGGGGGGCTGGAACTAGATGACCTTAAGGTCCTTTCCAACCCTAACTATTCTATGATTCTATGATTCTATGACTGAGTACTGACAGTGCAATGCAGTGATGAGTTTCTCTCTCAGCCCATGACAGACAGTGTTTCAGTACCTGGTGCCAAAGAAGGAGATACCTAGCATCCAAGCCCACTGGTACATCAGTGCTGCTGATACCTCAGCAACTTCTTCACCTGAAGAGATGCTTATAAAAAGTTGTGTCAAGATGTAACTGAAGACACCATCTGGCCTGCACAACTTTTATCACTAGCAGTAATCATAAAATCATAGAATCATAGAATAGTTAGGGTTGGAAAGGACCTTAAGATCATCTAGTTCCAACCCCCTGCCATGGGCAGGGACACCTCCCATTAAACCATGCCACCCAAGGCTATGTCCAACCCGGCCTTGAACACCGCCAGGGATGAAGCATTCACAACTTGCCTGGGCAACCCATTCCAGGGCCTCACCACCCTCACAATAAAGAATTTCTTCCTCATATCCAATCTAAACTTCCCCTGTTTAAGTTTGAACCCGTTACCCCTTGTCCTCCCACTACAGTCCCTAATTACTACCTACCAACCTTGCAAATCAAGTTAAGAGAATTTTGTTAGCATTCTGTAAGACAAACATAATTATTTTGTATTAATAGGTACGGATTTCTTGTGAGAGAACTGTTTAAACAAAACGAGCATCCTTCACTCACCCACTGAAAATCCTGAAACAGTAAAACCCCTTTAAAAAAATAGAGCTCAAAAAGTTAAAATTTTGGGAGCAGTCAGGAAATTCCAAACACCAACACCACCAAAGTAACTTCCCACCCAGCCAAGTTGCATATATTTAACATTTTTCTACTTCACTCTCCCTTGTTACATTGTAGACCACAATGTTGTTACAGCCATTATGTTTTGTTATTAATGTACTTTAAAGTATACAACCTGTTATACAAAATTATTAATGTGGCAAAGAAAATATGGTTTGCATTTGATTTGGTCATTAAAGTTTCTAGCTCCTCATTATCCTTCCAATATATTTCCACCGGAAAAAAACTCCTTTTAATGTAACAACGGATGTAAACAAGGTTTATTTTAGTAAAGAAACATATGCCTATTTCTGATGCCATTAAATTTTTCCATAGGGATCATACTAGCTGACTGAAAGCAGTCAATAGCACCTGTGCTGCTTCTATGAACATGCACAAATACAACCACTTATCTGGTCCTGCTCCTCAACCATAAATCCTATTGGACTTCACACTGTACAGTTTAATCCACATGTCAACTTTCAGCCACTTGTGGGTTGATTTAAAGCTGAAGTTCTACTAATTATTCTTTAGAAAGAAAGAAACAAAAGCTATGCTTGCGTTAACAACAGATAAATGCAGAGTTGTCCTATCCATGAGTACATAGGTTAACACATCAGCATCATTAAAAGTTTTGCTTATATAAAGAGAGCAGAGAAGACACTCCAGCACAGAAAGTGCTGGGTTTGGAACTCCACCAGTTTACCAGACTATTCCATACCAAGGGTTTCACTCTACAGCTGCAGGACATCTTGCTTTGAAAAAAAGGAAAAAGCATTATTATTCTTTGTAGTAGCTCCCAGTCAGGACTGGGGACCACACTGCACCTCAGCAGACAAAGATCGGCATGCATAGCTCTTACCTGCCTGAACCACTGCTAGAAGTCAGCAAGCATTCCCCACGGAAGTCACCTGTATTTTGGGAAGCTGGAGCTAACAGGAAGGCAACTTGATAGCACTCAATCCTCTGGCAGGGTTGCAGGTGGACTTTCTTCCTCCTCTTAGGATAGGGGAGAGTAAGAAAAGGACTGTGTCAACGTAAGGTCTTGCATTTTTTAAGCTGGTGAATTTACACGATGTTGTTTATTGACTGCAGCGAACAGAACTGTTACCAGCATGCTAAGCTGACTTGCACCCCGCCCCAGCCACCCACTCTGCTGCTTGAAAAGGCAGGGGCACCACTAGAGAGTTTTTTAATTTTGAAGACATGCCCCGAATTCCCGATTCCCGCAGCATGACGGTGCGTGGGGCGCTCAAGGAGTCAGCAGAAAAGTTGGTGTCTCTGCAGAGCGGCGGGGGGCTCGGCATTACCCGAAACTTTTGGGGAGGCCCCGCAGCCCCCCACTGCGAGAAGTGACGACCCTCGGCGTCCTCTCCCTGGAGCTAAGACCCCCTTGCCGCAGACAGCCGGAAGTAGCTCCGCTTTACCCCCCATCCGTCTCCTGCGGGCGGTCCCCAATAAACGCACCGGGGCGGCGGCGCTGCCTCCGCTGGGGGAACTTCGGGCTCCCTGGGGCTGGGCGGTGCCGGAGGGGCGCTGCACCCGGGGAGCCGCCTCTTGCGGGGCCGGAGAGGACATCCCGCAGAAACCGCCCGAGACGCCGCACACGCTCCCCCCCATCCTCCCTCCGCCCCGGATGGGGAGCCCCGCCGTAGCCCCTCACCTGCCCGCCGCTCCGCGAGGCGTCGGCTCTCAAACTTTCACTGCGAAACTTTTGGAGCCCCGGTCTGAACCGAGGGAGCCCCCACCGAGGCCGGGCGGGGGATACGTCTCTCCCCACCGGGCGGGTGAAGGGAGGGGTTGCCCGGCGGCGCGGTGGCTGCAGAGCCCGTGCGACGGCGCGGATTGCTACACGCCGCTCCTACCTCTGAGAGCCCCGGAGATAAAGCGCCTTGCTAACAGGTTTTGTTCGCTGTTACAGATCAGGAGGTGGCCTCTCCCTGTGCGAGCAAACAAATGCATCTAAGCTGCCAGGTAAAGGCAAGTCGTAGCTGTAAATTAGCTACTGGAACAGGTAGCATAAAAACTTTATTGCCGTCTGTGGGAAACGGAATGCATAGAAAAAATAGTGCTTAATAAGAGCTAAAAAATTAGTGCTTATTGGCACTTCATATGTGCCTTGCAAACGTTATCAGCTTATTCTGACAGTAGACTAGCCACGTAGATAAATAACATTATCTGTCTTTAACGGGTGTATTGCTTTGCTTATGTTTCTTCAAGGAAGTCCTGGAAGAAATAGCTCTTGCTAAGATGGGGTAAGCACAGAGGAATTTGGACTTTCCAGAGCTGTGCTCAAACCACTTCTATCGAGTCCTCTCCCCTTCAGGCATTTCACTGCAGTGCTGCATGCCTAGAATTACCCCAGAACACACTTCTGACATGGTTCAAGTCACTGACCCATTGCTCACTTGCAGCAAAAGGCCTTTCTTGGAATAGTAGTGACATAACACTTCATGTTTTTACATGTTCTACCCTAACAGGTCTCAAATCGTCTCACACACTGCTATAGCCAGCACACAGGGATCAGTTATCCAGCCCACAAAACATAATCACCTTCGGTGTGAAGCTGAGCACTGCCAACAAGCTCAAGAGGGTGTTTCAGAGCAGACAGTAGAAAGCTGTGTGATCCTCTGATTTCCAGGGGGTTTAACTAAGTGTCGTGGTTTAAGCTATAAACTCACACAGCCACTCTCTCACTCACTCCCCACTCTTTCTTCCCTCCGCTCCTGGAGGGATGGGAAGGAGAATCGAAAGAATGCAACTCCCACAGGTTGAGATAAGAACAGTTTAGTAACTAAGGTATAACACAAACCACTACTGCTACCACCAATAACAATAACGACAAGAGAAAATACAAGGGAAAAGAATACAATTTCTCACCGTCCAATATCAAGCCCGAGCAAGCAGTGCACCCCCCACCGTGCACCCCCACCACCCTTCCGGTTCTCTGCTCTCCATTTCTACGTCCTGGACATGACGTGCTGTGGTATGGAATAACCCTTTTGGTTAGTCTGGGTCAGGTGTCCTGTCTCTCCTTCCTCCCGGCTTCCCCTCCTCCCTGGCAGAGCATGAGACTCACAAAGTCCTTGGCCAGCCTAAACATCACCCAGCAGTAACTAAAAACACTGGTGTTATCAGCTCTGTTCCCAGGCTGAAAGTCAAAAACACAGCGCTGCACCAGCTACCAAGAAGGAGAAAAAAACGACTGCTGCTGCTGAGCCCAGGACACTAAGCAGAGTGTAATTACCCCGACCAGACTTCAAGCTTTGGGAATAAGACATGTTCACTGAAAAGTACCCCAGGATCTACAGCAGCCATAGGCAGGCAAGACATGTGCACAGGGGAGATCCTGTGGGTTTCCAAACCAAGCGCTAAACCATCCTGCTTCAGTTTGTGTTGGGTTGTGTGAGTATGTATAGTTTCACTGTGGTGCTATAAATTTTCTCTCTTTTATCTCACTTTAGTATCTCCCTAGTTGCAGTTCGCTGTAGAAGTCAGCAGCTGAGAAGAGACCTAGAGAGCAAAGATTTTTCCTTATTTTCCTTTAAAGCCACCCATGGATATACTTCTAAAGTTCTGGTGAGAAAGGACTACTCCCCTCACATCTGTAGCTTGTCTGTCTCCCTATTAGAAAAAAAAGGGTAGGAAGGAGGGAGGGAAGTAGGTTTAATAGCAGAATATGCTAGTTGTTTAGCTAGTTCAAAAGATTTGACCACACTTCCCTTTTTAGACAACCTGGCAGGCATATGATACTATGATAACCATATGCCCTCACAAAAAAATGCAACCTCGTATTCAAATTACAGATCTGGCAGTCCCTGATGGCCAGTGAGGTTTTAGAGAAAAAAACCATGCCTACTGAATTTTAGTTTCCTGAGGTAATACACTCAGAAGATTGTAATGAAAGTCACTGAAGCTTCTAATAAGGGTATACAGATTAACCTTCTGAGTGTTGCAGATTTAATTTCAGTCAATAAGTACATGCTGCAAACATATTTCTTCAGATTGATCTGCTCAGGCTTTACCCATCGACTGACTGAAGTTATATGTAACGGTGAAAAGATCAGATTTCTTGATTATTTTTTTTTTCAGTTAAAGGAATAAATTAATTGCTTTGCGATAAAGCCCAATCTTGTTTTACAACTTGATAAATACCCTCCCCCTCCAATTTCCTCCCCTCTGTGCATTTAGCCTATATAGTACTTGTTCCACCACAGGTTCTTCAAGTGCAGAGGGCATATTCCAGCTATGGATTTTAGTTCTTTACAAGATTAAAAATTCAACGTGCAGGTGAAATTGGACACTGGGTTAGGAAGCTCATCAGCTACGTAAATGTAATCAGCACCTTCTGAAGCCTGACATGGAGTGAAAAAGAAATGAATTATGAAAAGGTGGCGGCAGTCTGTCTGTGTCAGCGGGGTTGGTACAGAGCCAGCGCCTGCATCAGAAACCCTATTCTTGGCAAGTTTCTGCATGTTTCTCATGGTTTCTCATGGTAGACAAGCAGCTCAATGGTTAAAGTCAGCAGCATCATCTTTTGAAAGCAGTGAGGCAGCGCCTGGGTTGTGATGCCTGCTTGCAGTGACAGGAGCAGTCAGTGCAGTTGGAAAAGAAAGGTAACAGGCCATGAACTGAAACAAACCCAACAAAACTTACAGGTCAATTTGTAGAAATAAAACCACTTTTACTCTACAGTAAGACCAATTAAGGCTCTTTAAGTGCATTTTCTGTGTAGATCTTCAGCTCAGCTTAGCAGCAATAGCCATGGAGGAAAGTTTGGTTTGGAGAGTAGGTTACAGTTACCCATGCTCGCAAGTGCTTCTCTGACGACTGCTAGTGCACACTGTGTAAGTCCCCTAAATGCTCTGTTGGCACTCAGTCCTTTCCCTGGTGTGGAGTGGGACGGAAACCACATAAGCCATTGCTGTGAGCTATTAGTAAACCTCTTGCTCTTGCTCAGCTTTCCACACAGCCCAGGTTTCCATCTGAGATTTTGCAAAGTTTACAGCAAAGCTAGCTCAGCCACCCACACAGATATACACATTTCAAAGAGTCAGAAACTGTGATTCTTATGTTTAAAGAATAATTTAATACGAAAACCATGACTTGGGTAGCAGCTGGGAAAAAACTGTGCCTGTTTGGCCTGATCCTTTTCCAAAGGGGAAGGGTTAGACCTTCAGAGGGTTTTTTAGATTAGGGAAATTCATTCCAAGTACCATTATCATTTATTGCAGTGAATTTTGGGACGGGCCACACTGGCACAGTTTCAGTGCTATGTGTTGTATATCAATATAGAGCCGATTAGACAAACCTTTGGTGATTAAAAGCATTTTATCATTATGAAGGTGTCTTTTGCTCCAGGGCATAAACCATTCAGCAAGTAGTTTCATCTTATTTCCTTGAGCTCTTTTAATTTTCAGCTAATTAGCTAGAAGTACACCACCTACAGCATGCTCCTTTTCTTAGTTAGGAGGCTAAATTTTGCCTCTGCTAAGCATTGCTGTGGGGCATTTGCTTGCTTCTTTAAAAAAACTGCAAGCAACTCAGTATAAAATTCATTTGCTCAGTAACTGGCATGCTGGGGTAATTATCAAAGCCTTTCGAAGCAAGTTGTGTGCTTCTTCAGAAATATTAGGCAATTCAGACTATCTGTTGTTCTTCAGCTATTACAAAGTTTTGTTTTTAAGTCTCTAAAAGCAAACCCAACTTGTCTTAAGCACTTCAGTGAGTAAACTGTGAAGCTATTTTATTCTAGTAGGCTCCTGTCTTAAAAAATGGCCAAAAGAAAACAGTAGCTGCAGTATTTTTTTCTGAAGGTTTGTGTATTATCTTCCTGCAATTCTAAAATGTTCTTCAAATGGCAGCCACTACTCTGTCAAGCGCTGCAGGGATGGAAAATGCCTCAGGATGTCCTAAAAATGGATTTTCTGAAAAAGTGAATTCATTCTGTATTTAAAAGGCTGGTGAAGTCTTCTAGTCATAGATATGAAGGAGAGGTTAAGATTAGCTCCCTCTTCTCTAACACTGGATAATCAGGGTGTATGTATGTTCTCATGCTATTATATGATACATTTGCATCTTAGATCAAAGTATTAGATTTGCAGACTCCATGCAGGGAGGTTTTCCAGACAAAGCTGGATAAAGCCCTGAGCAACCTGGCCTGACCCCATGGCTGACCCAGCTGTGTGCTGCAGATCGGACTCAGGGTTTCCTGTGATCCCATCCTTTGTGGGTTGTCTTGTGCTGTCTTCCTGGATAGGGCATCTAAATATCAGAATGTCATGCTTTCATCAGAAATGTGTCATCTCCAAAAATGAGATCTGAAGACTGTTACCCTGCCACAGAAGAATGAATGAGGTCCTTAACTACCATCAGAAGGATTCTGTTGAAATGTGGTTTGTAAAGCAAGGAGGAAGTTCCTCTGAAAACCTTCATCACTTCCATGAGAAGATTCTGAAAGAGGTCTGTTTTTCCAGGGCTTTTGAGCAGTGTCTGTAAAATCCGTGTAACATTGTAATTTCTAGTTTGCCTAGGTCTAGAGAAGGGGAAACATTTCTCTTTTTTTCTGCCAAATAATGCTAGATTATGATACCTCCTGGAAAAGAAAAACCTATTGTGTTAGAATGCCTAGCTGGGAGACAGTTTCTTTGATGTTTCAGTTATTGGTATCACAGTGTTCACCACAAAATTAATTGTGAATTTCTCAGTTGTTTGATTTAAATACTTTAAAGGCATTCATAAAGATCTTGAAGGATATGTTCTTCATGCTTGTCTTTCAGTTTTGATTGAAGAGATCTTAGCAGATCATCTGCCTCCTTACTGTGGAGTCTGTATTTCTCAGCTAAGACTGACTGCTCTTAGGCAATACACACACTGAACTTCTCTTCTCCCCCCCAACCCCTCTTAGACCAATTTTACTGTCTTTTACATAACTACTAAATGTCAGAGAAGTAAAATCTGAATATTGTACTCTGGTCTCTACACATCCCCTGAATGTGAGACAAACAAAATTCTCTTACTCCCAACAGCACTCTGGGTAGTAGAAAGTTCTGCACTGATTCAACATCTGTTGACAAGCTGTCTATATAAATCGACAGAGAAATGAACTGATACATGAAACTGAATGTGCCTCCAAAGTGATTCACAGTCTGTTGAAACAAGACACCATACCATTAAATATGTAATTCCAGTATTCTAGTTTCTCTTCCAGCCTAAAATACCTGGAATAAAAAAACAGAAATACGGTGACATGACAGTCTGGCAGCCACCCTAAAGCACAGATAAAGGAAGATTGAAATAAAACAGTATAGAATTTTCTTAGCCAGTGCCAGCATTGTGCTACATGTTGAATGTTTGCATTGCTTACTAGAACCAGTGGACATATTTTGAACCCATTCTGACAGCCTGAATTCAAACATTGAGCAAACTATGACATTATGGTATTCATATGTGCCAGGAAAAAAAAGTTACTGAGAAATTCTAGGGCACATGAGAGTAGGAAATAGGGTAAGGACTAGGCAGACTGAAAATCAATCTGATAGGAAAGAGACAGAAAAAGAACTACATTTTATTTATTTGTTTATTTATTTCAATCTAGTATGGGCATTAATCCCAAGTGTTTGGTCATCATATAATGATTCGCATATGGCCACGTGTCAGTATTGTACTATGCCTTGCAACTCCATAAAGTACCCTTACAGGCAGTCCAAAGAAAACAAGATCAGATGCTCTGTACTGGGTGTAGTTTGTTGTAGGCTGGCTAGCCTAAGATTTGGAAGCAATTTCACTGCTCTTTACACGCTTTCCTTTAGCTAGAAGTTGGGATACATATAAAGCAGCAGATAGCTTTTGAGGGGGCATAACCTAGGGATTAACCTATTGATGCCTGTTGTTCGCAGGCAGCACAGCTGGGATTTTAGATGACGATGTTACCAGAGACAATAGTAACTGGTAGGCCATCTTCTTTTATGTATAAAATTTTAGTTTAATTACTATGCTAATGTAGCAAGGTCTGTTGGCAGTATTTGATAGAGTTGACTACCGTGTGGTGCTGCTTTGCATAGGGTGTAGCAGGGTGGATGAAGCTGCACATCTCATTGTCTTATCCCTCCTCCTAGCTGGATCATTACTTGGAATTATGTGTGCTTCTGGTTCTGGGAACAACCTCACATAGTAAGAGCTCTTAGTTAAGGCTGGGAGATGAGATGGATTTGTGAGCTAGGAGCATGTATGGGCAATTAAACTTTGTGTCTTCATAGTAGCATAATAAAGCTTTCCAAACACTAAAGTGTATAACTTTGCACACGAAAATCAGCAATAGCCTGGGAAAACTAAGCATGCTTCTAATATTGGACTGTTCAAAGAGGAGGAGATCTGGAAGCATTATTTCAGCTCAGGCTGGTAACTAGGCTTAGCGCTATTCTGGAAACAGAGGTGATGGCAGAAAGGTCTCTAGCTACGGGGATTTCTCTCCTGTCACGTACCCACAGCTGGTTTTCCTGCCTTCAGGCTCCACTGCTGCAAAATGCTGTAGAAGAAAGTGCAAGTGAATGCCATGGTGGAGCCATGCAATCAAAAAATCAAACACATCTCACAGGTTTCCTGCTAATTTCCCTTGGCTCAGCTCAGCTCAATTGTGTATAAACCATGCTCTCCAGGATTTGGCTTACTTTCTCTCTAGTAATTAGGTTTCCAGGAAGGTTTTTCTTTATTTTTGGGAAACTTTTCCTCATAACCAATCTAGTTTTCCCTCATTGATTTCATGCCCTTTATTCTTTTCCCAAAGGACACAGAATAGCTTACTGCCTTCTTTGTGGTAAGCTCTTACGTGGTAAATCATTGCTTCCTCCTAAGGAAACTAAGACCCAGAGCAGATTGTTTCCTTAATAGGAAGCAATCATCCTTTACCCTGTGTTTGAATTCTGCGATGAATTTATCTATCTCACTCATTAATTCAGTGTAAGCCACGTTCTGTCTGTCTCTATGTCATTGTAAACCTGATGAATAAAGGTAGTTTTCTCAAGGATGCTTTAAATGACCCACTCTCCTAGCTAGGACTTTCTTTAGATTTGTGACTATTGAACTCACCATTTCCAGATGGTGTTGTTATTTTCCCTCTCTCCATCTTTGGAATGAAATTTAAGAAAACTCAATAAGTAACGTGGGACAGACTAGGAACTTCTGCAAATGCGTTCCTGTAGTGCTTTCATTGCTATAGACTTATTCCACATCTGGATAGAGGAATGTGATCTATCACCCCTTCCATGAGAGAATCTGAAATAATTTTAGGGTTCACCCTTATGTAGGAAAACATCTCTATGTGCAATTAAGCACTTGCTAACAACTAGTGAAATGTAGCCTATTCTCAAGTGCCTTTCGTAGTACCCTAATACACACCTCATCTGGGCTTTACAAGTAGAATGATTGTTTATACTTGTTTTTAATTTTGGTGGGTGTTTTTTTTTTTCTTTTTTTTTTTTTTTCCCCATGTATTTGGGAATTTAATAAAATTTAACCATGGAAAAACTTAACTGTTTTTGCTCTTTTGTAATTTTGGGGGTTATCCTAATTACTATGGGAAAACAGCTGAAGAATAAACAAAGCAACCTGTTATTCTTGTGTTCGCATTACAAATAAGTGCTCTGCTTCATAATTACCCCTTTAAAGCTAAATGCTTAGGTATAAAATATATTGTTTAGGAAAGCTTTACAATCATGGCAAATATTTGTCAGTAAAACTAAAGCACAGATAAAATTATTTATTGTATTGTATATAAACTGCAAAGCTCTCTGTCAGTTGTGATTGAAGTTTTTTTATTTGAATGTTAGGAGAAGAAACTGCAAGAAATATGGGTCCTGTACACATTTACATCCTTAACCTGACATTTTTGGGTTGTCATCGACCATATTTTCCATCTAAGCTGTCTTAAGCTATTTTTTGAATATATATGTAAGGTCAAGACATGTTTAAGTTTACATGCGTATGTGATGTTGTGTACTCTTGATTTATAAATATATTTGTATGTTCCTCTGTTTCAAATTTGCAGGTCATCTAAAAAGAGCTAAGCTTATGAAACCAATTGAAACTTCCAGCAGTGAATTAAAGTAACAGGAATTTTTTGTTTATTTCCCCTTATCTCTTTCACAGACATCAAATTGGTGTTAGGTGCACAGTTGCTGCTTGTATCAGTGTAATAAAACCAACTGCCAAGCTGTGTTTTCAAAAGCAAATAAATTGAAATAGTCAGGATTTTCAGGATTGCCTGCTGTAAAAAAATCCTATATGTTAGGTACCTCACTGGGAAACCATTATCAGCAAATCCTATTGACACCCTTCTGTCAGAAGTCTATACGCCAACACTGAACCAAATACATTCTCTCACTGCAGTTCGGATTTATTAACCTAGAAGCCCAGACCTTCACAACATGAAACTCGGCTCCCATTGTGCCTGCAGCCTGGACTACTCCTGAGTTTTCACCTGTGATTGCTCTTCTCACACCTCAGGACCTGCAGAAAATTACTGCCACATCCTTTCTTCCAGGTGGAGGAAATAGCCAGCTGCTAGCTGCCAACTGTGAAACAACAGATTTTGTGGAGGACTGCCCCCAAACTGTCAGCAGGGACTAACAAGATGGGGAAAAAAAATCAGGCTTCCACTGAATCACCAGTCTTACCATCACCAACTGCCGATTTACATGGTAGGGTGGAGGGAGGGGGACAAGAGAGATGCTTTAATAAAGGAATTGTACTATATTTAGCAAATGAGATAGAGGCAGTATTCCTTGAGATAATCTTTTCTTTCCAAGTATCTGCAAACATGCTTTTAGACTATTTTTTTAATATAAGGCTAAGATATCCTCTGCAGGAGGTCAGAGTGAATGAGTTAGCAGTGTTTGCCCATGTCTCCTTGTCCCCAGCAAGTGTATGCATAGTGCTGTAATACTAATGGGGCTGCAGGCTATACGTACGATTTCTGTTCTGCAACCCTGCCAGCAAAATGGGGCCTCACATTTAGCTACATCAGATCATGGTGTGTAACTGATGAATCAACTTCAACAAAAATGTATGAAATTCACCTTATAACATAAATGTATCTTATATTCAGCACCTGCCTTCATTGTGCTGCATTCTCTAGCAGCTGTCTGTAAAGATTACATTATATAGGGAAAGAGACTTTTAAGCCATCAGAGAGGACTCAATGTGATCCTTTAAGATGATGAGGGTAGTATGAAACCTGGTCATTTCCAATAAATGAGTTGCAGCTCCTTTCAGATATTACATTTGCCCCTGAGCATCCTTTTTCATTCCTGCATTGTTACGATCACACTTTGTGCTTTAGCAAGGTCTTTTTTCCCCCCATCTTAGTGTTAGAAAGCCAGAACTGCCACTATTAGCTCTATCACCATCACAACCAAAAGATGGAATAATTTGACAAGAAAAGCTGCAGTATCAACTACATGCAATTTAATATCTTGAAGTGTACATATAAGTTCTCCATCTTTTTAATGTATAGTAGCTTTGCATGTATGGGTAGGCTGAACAGTCAGACAGAATGTCTTTCACATAGCTAACAGGCCTACATGCTTCATAACACAAAATTTTCCTTATGAGATAATAGAATATCCTGTATTCCAGGAATGCACACTTTCTCATTTGAGATTATATTAATCACTTGATCAGAGCA
The DNA here is from genome assembly GCA_039720435.1 of Amazona ochrocephala. Lineage (NCBI taxonomy): Eukaryota > Metazoa > Chordata > Aves > Psittaciformes > Psittacidae > Amazona > Amazona ochrocephala. Next base: position 48,955,789 of record CM077876.1, on the reverse strand, counting down.
GGTCAACAAATTTCACATTTCTGATTACCACTGTATACAGTGATCTTGTAAATCAGTGTAAATATTTGCAAGTATTTACACACGGCTATTACAAAATCTATGGGGAATGCATGTCACGGCAAAAATAGCAGTTCATAGGGCTGGGTGGTTGAGATCCTGTTGCCAACTAACAGTTTATAATGGGCACATGTAACGCATTTTGTTCTGGCATGTCCAAGCTCTCCTGCTTGAGGATGAGTAATTGTCATACTAACACTGCCAAAAACTTTGGTTTGGGAGGGCTGAAGATAATGGCGTCTCACTGTCATCACCCAAGCCAGTGCCCTCTTCCATATTCCCAGAGGCTGAGTCATTGTTTCCGCAGAGTCTGACAGCCATTCCAGACAGAATTCCTTGCTTCTTTCCCTTTGAGCAAATCTAGGTCTTTATCTGTGTAACTCCCGGTGATGCTATGACTATTTAGAAAATCCCTTTAGGTGTTGTCTGTCCCTTGATCAAGCAGTGAAAGAGCAGCTCCTCAGGATCTCTCTGACAAGACAGTTCCCAGCCAGGAAGCCAGTACATAAAGTCTACACCTTCCCACTACGTGTAGCAGTCAAATGTTTCATGCTTGGAGGAACTGCAAGAGAAGAGCTATTTTATCTGTAAATAACTAACCCCACATTTAGCCATACCTGCATAAATCTGCAAGGACTCTTCTGAGGGCAGATCTAGAGTTACCTCTTTTAGCAGAGCCCCATGTAAGAAGTAGGTGCATACTCAGGAGGGCAGCAGCTCTGTCTGGAGGTTAAGGTACACTAAAACATTTCAGGAGCTTGAGGAAGAAAATTAGTGTGTGAACATGAAAACCTGAGGAAGGAATGAAGAAATTAATTACCAGACTAAGGGAAAAACAAAGAAGCATGAAGAAAAACAATTAGTGGTTGAAAATGCTCTTGAGTCCAGCAACCTTGGAGCATGCATTGAGCTGGTAATGGTGGTTGCTGTCACTTAAGGCAATTATTGGATATCATATAAACGTTCTTTCAAACCAAGACAGAATTGTTTGTGTTTTAGGAAGCAGCCATCAATAGTGAAATTAAATATCTGAATGAATGCAGGAACATGTTCTAATAAAACGTGAAGGAAGTAATCAAGGAAGATTATCAGTCTTGTCAGCCTGATATTTAGCAGTGATAAAAAAAGAAAGCCTGGTGCCAATGTACTTTTCTTTTTGCAAGCTGAGCCTACCTAGCATAACATGAAATGGCAGAGACTCCTAAAGAGTTTAAGAGCTTCTCTGCAGGATGGAGGTGAAGACATACACAAAACTGAGATTTACAGTAGATTATTAAAAGGGTTTACTCTTAATGCCAAGCCCGGGCATCCTGGGATCAGCAATAAGTTCCCATGATTGCACAGACTAGCTTCTAGTCACACAGCTGACCTGAATAGGAGACTGAGGAGTTGTAAAGAGGTGAGGTTTTGTACTCTGGCCTAAAAGAAAGCAAGACTTGACCAGCCCAGGAGAGAAATGCAGGACCCACTTGCAACACACTGATCTTTGTTTTGTTGTCAGGGGAACAAACGAATGATGGCAGTGCCCAGCTATACAAATGTCTTGGTCTGGAGGTGCCTAGTACAAATCCCCAAACAGTTAGCTGAAAAGGAGGTCAATGCTTGCTCAAACCAACCTTACACTGTACCCTTTATACAAATAACACCCAGTGACAGAGTATGGCCTCTGCCGGCTACTATAGCTCAACAGATGGGGTAGTTGCTAAGCTTAGCTTGCAGGATTGAGAAAAGGATTTTTTATTTTATAAGCACAACCATGTGCAGATGAACTGAGGATCTCCTACAGATCACAGACAAAAAATCTATTACTTAGCATTTTTTCTAGGTCAACATACTGCATGTCATTCTCTTCTCTCATCTCTTTCCTGTTTATTTTACTCTGGAAAGTTGTTTGCTTGCTTTTCTCTCATGCTTCAGAGGTGAACTCCAGCAACTGAAAGTGATGGGCCTTGCTCAGAAAGCCTGCCAAATTTATTAATACTCATCTTTGATGAGATGGCTTAGGACAGGTAGCACAATATATTTGCATGTGGTTTCACTTCTTTTCCATGCTTTTATTATAATTGTTCTTGCTCATTTTTGATGAGGAGGCTCAAGCCAGGTAATAAAATATATTTGCATGTAATTTAACATTGTTTTTCTGTGCTTTTATTGTAAGTGGGATTTGGTATTAAAAACAAACAACAAAACTGAAAATAAACCACAGAAGCTTGTGTCAAAGTTTGTGTCAAAGCTTCACTGTGAAGCCATCTTAACAGCTTTGGAAGTTGCACACTTTGTACTTCAATTCTCACCTCTTTCTTCAAACACCCAAGTTTGTACCTTGAGGTGGTAACCACTTCAGCTACCTTCTCCACACCTCTAGGTCCATTACAGAACCTTATGCAGCTTTATTCTAGACCAGGCCCCAAATCCCAGATATACCAACAAAACAATTTTTGTGAGATGACATCTTCAGATTAACTCTTTGTATTTACCTTAATGATTAGCATGAGTATTAAAGCAATCTGCCTGAGTGAATTTTTTCTTGCCATGAACAAAGTTGTCTCTGTTTCTCTGCTACTTTGTTTTAAATTGACATTTTTCCTAAGTTGATCAGAACATTAAAATTGCTAATCATGAGTCAAATTTCCACGGTTAAGGAAAAAAATATCAGTATGGCTAGAAAGAGCTCTGTGGGCACCAGGTAGAGTCGCACAAAGGAAGTACAAGTGACAGATGTAACTAATTGGTAATCTTTAAAGTATAGAACAAGTTGCCTTCTGAATGTAGCCATTGCAATTTATGATTTCTGACAAACTATATATTGATTTCTCTGTCTTAAGAGTCAGCAACTTCCCCTGTTGACTGAATTCTAATTACTCACTCCATAGTTACATTGATTTTAACAGACTTCTGGACAATTTTGTACCAGGCTGGTTTCAAATTGCACTTATGAATTCATCATGATTATCAAGATAAAAACTTCCATTCTACAGCAATTTTAAAAAGAAAGAAACTGGTTTTCCTTGCTTCCTCACAGCCCAAACTTGACATAAGCTTGTACCACACTCACTCGGAGTGGTCAGCTGGACTGAGGCTTCACTCCATGATGTCTCCGGGGAGAAAATGCAGAAAAGAACAGTTGGTTTTGTTTGTCTGAACACAATGATAAATAAGTCTATAGCAAACTGTGATTAGACTCACTGTACAAGTTAGTATTTTTAAACCAAAATTCAATTGCTTTCCATATATTTCATCAGAGACAAGAAAATCCATCTGCACTCTCCAAAATACAAATAATGCATATGAAAGATAGATACATCATATTGGTGCTGATTATATACTTGTGTAAGGAACCTTTTACTTTGTATATGGGGAACAGTGCTCCACCAGGAAGCAGGCAATGTGTGAAGTGTAGTAGACTAACAGCAGAAAGATTAATTATAGCTTTTAGATCTGTGCACTTTGGAAATATTTGGCTGCAGCCCAATGTATGAGTCTGTGGGGTAGAGACACAGATTATACACCCAAGTGCTGCACGGGCATTGTGTGTCTGCCTTTACGCCCTGAAGCCATGGGGCATGGGCATGGGAGGCGAGGTGCCTGTTCCAGCAACCCAGGGCTGTCACCAAGCCTCTCTGCCTGCTCCCAGGGTCAGTCCCTCAATGATGGGTCCGCCTGCCTGCCTGCTGCGCATTTGCATAAATCAGTATCACAGCCTGACTGTTTTACAGTTAACTTTAGGGAACCCTTTTTGGCCTCATGGTTTTATTTCCATTTACCATGGGCAATGGCTTCCTACTTTTTTGAATTATTGCTATATAAAGGAGCATTCAATATTCAGTCAGGCTGAAAATTGCTGGTTACATTCATCAGCTTTATTAAGATATGTTATTAGATCTTCTCTTCTTGAATTATCTATGGATCAAAGATATGATCAATGGCAACCTTTAAATATTTCCGAGTCAATATTTCCTGAGTTGTTTTCCTACAAAAGGAAAGACGTGTTTTACCACTGGAAGGATCAGATTGTACTTTCAGGCTTTCTTTAGACTTCTTTTTTTTTCTTCTAAAGTTCATTAGTTTGGGTGCAGCAGTTCTGGTGCCAAATGTGGTTGAAGCAGTATGATATAGAATCATAGAATCATTTAGGTTGGAAAAGACATTTGAGATCATTGGGTCCATCTATTAACCTAACACTGCCAAGCCTAAACCACGTCCCTCAGTACCATACCTGCACATCCTTTTAAAACATCCACAGATGGTTACTCAGCCACTTCCCTGGGCAGCCTGTTCCAATGAAAACCCTTTTGTTGAAGAAATGTTTCCTAATATCCAATCTAAACCTCCACTAGAGCGACTTGAGGCCATTTTCTCATGTACTATTGCTTATTACTTTGGAAAAGAGACTGACACCCACCTCATTGCAACCTCCTTTCAGGTAGTTGTAGAAAGTGATAAGGTCTTCCCTGAGGCTCCTTTCCTCCAGACTAAACAACCCCAGTTCCCTCAGCTGAGGACCTGTGCTCTACACCCGTCAGAAGCTTTGTTGCCTTTCTCTGAAGCTGGTCCAGCACCTCAGTGTCCGTCATGTAGTGAGGGTCCCTGTCCTGGGTTCAGCAGCAGCAGTCATTTTTTCTCCTTCTTGGTAGCTGGTGAGCGCTGTGTTTTTGATTTTGGGCCTGGGAACAGTGCTGATAACACCAGTGTTTTCAGTTACTGCTTGGTGATGTTTAGGCTGGCCAAGGACTTTGTGAGTCTCATGCTCTGCTAGGGAGGAGGGGAAGCTGGGAGGAAGGAGCGGCAGGACACCTGACCCAGACTAACCAAAGAGATTATTCCATACCACAGCACGTCATGTCCAGGACGTAGAAATGGAGAGCAGAGACCCGGAAGGGTGGTGAGGGTGCACGGTGGGGGGTGCACTGCTTTCTTGGGGCTTGATATCGGGTGGTGAGCAATTGTATTCTTTTTCCTTGTATTTCTCTTGTCATTATTATTATTGGTGGTAGCAGTAGTGGTTTGTGTTATACCTTAGTTACTAAACTGTTCTTATCTCAACCTGTGGGAGTTGCATTCTTTCGATTCTCCTTCCCATCCCTCCAGGAGCGGAGGGAAGAAAGAGTGGGGAGTGAGTGAGAGAGCGGCTGTGTGAGTTTATAACTTAAACCACGACAGTCCCAAAACTGAACACAGGTTTTGAGGTGCAGCGTCAGCAGTCCTGAATACAGGGGGAAAACCACTTCCCTGGTCCTGCTGGCCACACTAGTTCTGATACATGCCAGGATGCTGTTGGCCACCTTGGCCACCTGGGCACAAGATGGCTCATGTTCAGCCAGCTGTTGACCAACACCTCTAGGTCCTTTTCCACCAGGCATATTTCCAGATGCTTTTCACCAAGCCTGTGGTATTGCAGATCAACACTCCCAGATTGGTGTAATCTGCAAACTTGCTGAAGGTGTCCTTGATCCTCTTTTCCAGGTCATCACTAAAGATATTAAACAGAGCTGGCCTCGGTACCTAGCCCTGTGGAACACCACTTGTGACTGGTTGCCAGCTAGATTGAACTCCATTCACCACCACTCTTTGTGCCGAGCCATGCAAACAGCTTTTTACACAGCGAAGATTATGAGCCACGAGCAGCCAGCTTCTCCAAGAGAATGCTGTGGGAAACGGTGTCAAAAATCTAAAGTCTAGACAGACAATGTCCACAGCCTTTTTGTCATCCATTAAGTGGGTCCCCTTGTCATAGAAGGACATCAGATTAGTCCAGCTACTCTACAGGACCAGGCCATATCTGCTGTTTTTATTATTATGACTATGTCTAAACTACCGGGTGCAATAGTACTCTGGTGTCCTGTTCATGGATGCATCACATTTAACCTGTTATTTCATGCCCATGTTGGGGTGAGGCATGGGCACAGCCCTGTCTGTACCCATTGCCAAAATTTCCTTAGAAGGGAAGTGGGGTGTGCAGAGCCCAGCTGTGGTGTGCCCCCACTGGTCTGCCTTTGCCTTGTGCCCTGAAAGACCTGGCTCCTGTCCTGTGCCTGCTACCATTCTGAGATGGTCTTTTACCTGCTCTCTGCTGGAAGGAACACATCTTCAGAATAAATGTGTAAATGGTAAAATAGTGGGTGTATTAAAGAAAAAAGAAATGATAGAGAAAATCAATTAATTTAAAATCAGACAATGATGTTAAGTATATGCCTATTGTGCATTCAGAATCATCCATTTGCTACATGTACCCATACTGGAAGTGGTATACAGAAGTTTTACTGACAGGTTGTTTTGTTTTCTAATGAGGAAATGAACAATGAGTTATCCTCCTTTATCTCCTCATGTAAAGAATAATTCTAGTTGGCAAGAGATTTCAGTGATTTTAGATGTTATTTTCAAAATTAGAAAGCTTCCCATAGAGATGATCTTTCTTATTGTCTCTGGCAAACTATGTAGTGATTACTGTGCTAAGAGTAGTAAATGATCTAAAAATATGCACATCATATTTTGAAGAACAAAGCAGATTAAAAGAGTTCTTTAAACCTGAGAGCTGAGTTATTTATTCTCTCTTAGGATAAACACATCAAGTTAGGCTTTGCTCTGAGCAGCCTAGCAGGAAACAATCTGCATAAATGGATGAAATTTTATCAAACAATGAATAAAAGATTCAAACAGAAAACTGTTTTTCTTTTGTTTCTATGAGGACTAAAAAGAATCTTTTTTTGTAGATAATGGTGAACAGATGATTCTATCAGACTTCACTTTCAGTGAATTCAAGACAAGGTAATATCATCATCCATCTTCTTGATGAACCTCATCATTTTATCTTCGGTCTAAATCCAGGAGAAATACTGAACAAGCCATGAATCTATACATCTCTTTAATAATTACAGCTGAAGGTTAGAAAATGTTTAAGGTCAAACTTCTAAGCTACCATCTGGAGCTCATTTAACAATTGCCAAAAACATCTGCCACTACTGTACATGCCTAACACAAAACTTAACCAACATCACCTTTTCTTTTAAGGACAAAATCCTAGTCTCGCACGAGCACTGGCTGAGATGTTTTGCTGCCAGCAGGCAGAATTTAGTTTTAAATTAAATTTAATGCAGCTTGGCAAACAGTGGAGCAGTTAATAGATAAAGATACTTTAGTAATTCTTAACAGAGTGTTCACCATCTAAAAGCCCCATCTCACAAATAGTAGTGTCATTTATAGCTTTGCAAAACATCACAAATGTTGTGAGGCAGGAGAGGGGGATATCTCCTGACTGATGAGGATTGAAATGCAGTCATGGGATAGTCATAATAAACTCCTGTTGCTGCCATTGGAGCTGCCACTCTGCTGTGGCAGCAAGGTGGCTTCAGCTCTCAGATTGCTGAAGGCAGTATTTTTCAAAAGTGCTGTAACAGAAATATGAATGCAGATTCTGCAGAACTAAACAAAACACGTCCTCAGAGATGTGTATAACATTCTATGAACTTTCATGACAAAACTGAAAGATATAAAAATCAGAGAAACACATGGTTTACAAGATCTAATTCCTCAGATAGAGCTCTGTGTCTTTATTCATGTTTTAAGATACAGCAAATCCCGTTGGCTATTAATTCCTTACATGAGAAAGACATTTAGAGTTTTAAAATTACGGTAAGGTTGCCATTATTTGCTCACATGCGTGAATTCCTAGTAGCAAGAAGTAGACCCCGTGAGATGAATATATATACATATATATATATTTTTATATATATTATTAAATACAGAAGAAATGTATTGGCTTTGTTTTGATTTTTTTTTTCATGCCTGTATGGAAATTATCACCTCTAAATGATGGACCTGACATATCAAATGATGATTAAGATATGATGAAAATTTTACATAGAAAGAGATGCTTTACATGATTGCATCATTAATTTAGTGATTTGATCAGACAGGAGAGATGCTTTCAGACATGCTTAGTATGTAAAATGTCTGTAGTTTGGTAAATGTCATGCACTGGATTATTTTCCATAGGTGAAAATATATAAGTATTTAGTGATTCATCTGTACTATGCTATAACTGATACGTACAAGTCAAGATAATGCATATGTATATTAATAGGTATAATATAAAATTTTATTCCATTTACAGAACACTGAATCTGTATTTTAATGGTGTTTAGAAAGCAGAGAAAATTGGAATGATTGTTTTCATTCAATTGAAAAGCCATGAACGTGACTAAAATCCCCACATTGATTGTAGATCAATTTACCTTTGAAACTGAAAAACAGGAGTTACGCTCCATGTCTTGTTCTTTATGAGGATTTAAACCACATTACATTTTGTATTTTAACAGATGGAAGAATTTAAACCTTATCAGAGGAACAGGAGTTATGAAGAAACTGGTAATTGTCTCATGGTGTGGACAAGAGTAATGACAAGTATCGTATTTTGTTTTTCTTTACTATAGCTAAACATGCTTCTACTAGAAGATTATAATCAAATTATATTTTTTTACTGACTCTTTGTATGAGAATGCAGAGGAAGGTGCTTGCAGTCAAACCTCCAGCTGAGTAACTATTTGCTTTCCAGAATTCAGAGCACCATTATCAAACCCATGACACAAAAGATATTGAATGTGGTCTATACTTAGGCTTATCTTTCCAGTTCTGTTCAAAAACTTTAACTGGTAGAGGAACCTGTTACTGTGATTATGTTTTTACTTTTTTGTGGATGATTAGAAATTGTTAAACTTCAGTAGGATCTAAATATTTTCCTTTCTTTTGAAATGCCTCCAGTCTGAAAAGTCTGCTCACAGCTGAAACAGAATTTGTAAGCAGTCTAGATTTCATGCTGTGACTCCGGAAATACCTCCTCACTTGATCCAGATTACTTTAGACTCCCCAGTCTGTTGAATCTTCCTGGACTAACTTTGCTACGTTACGAAAATTTAAAAAGCTCTTCTGCTTTTGAGAATGAGTTGACAAGTGAAGAAAGAGATAGTTCTTCACATAGTACTCACAGATGTAAAGCAGAATATCTCCAAAACTTTCATTACAGTAAAAGGACAAAAAATGCTGAGATTAATGATAAACAAGATTTACAAGATCAAACATTTAAAGCTAGAAAAGCCTAGAAATTAAGGTCTACAGGGAAAGTTTACAGGATTTTGTTGTGCATTTTGCATAGCTTAAAATAGCAAATAAAAATCATGTTTTATGGTTAGCATGGAGCAGTAGAAAGACAAGTCTGACCAGAAACATGCATGGGAGTCTTATTTAAGAATTCAGTCACATTCTTTTAAATAGAATTGGAGCTTTTTAGTGGGTTATTTTAATTATTATTTTTTAGTTTGCAAATAATGCCATAGTTCTAACAAAGCTGTAGGAATGACTAAGGCTATGTTTTGTTCATTTGTTTGTAGTTGGTACACATGTCTATTTGCTGCCCATATTTGCTAAGCTGCATTTTTTGTATTGTTGAAGGTATGTAGAAAACAGTCACAATTTATTGCGTTAATGCATGTCTAATAGCAGCCAGTGTCACCAGCTACTGCACAATACCTTCTTTGTCCCTCTGCAAAATAGGGATGATAATACTGTTTACATTTACTGTATCTCAATGTAATATCATGCTCCTTAATAATTTCTTACCAAGGAAACACACTTAAGCATTGGATGTCCTCGAGGAAAAGGGCACAAAGGGAAAAGAAAAAGCAGGACAATTTTAAATCAAATTATATTGGAGGGTGGGAGAACTTTAAACCTGGGGCAAACTAGTATCAGTTGGATGTTTTTGAAATAAAAACATAGTGTGGCCAACACTTTCTCTTTGCGTTTATTGAAGATATTTATAGGTTTTAATAACTTCAAAGATTCACACTCAGCATTCAATGTTGCATGTGCTGTTGAGGTTATAATGCTGAATACAGCATCATACCTTAGTGGAAACAGATTTCTGTGTGCTGCATGTTATTCAGGTGGAGCCCTCCCTCCCACAGCCTTTGCTGTGGCACTCTGTCACCCTTCCACTCCCCATGGGTCTTCTTGGGCCGCCTGGCAGCAGCTGGAGCCGCTGAACAAGTGAAAAAATCATCTTTTTCCATTCTGCCTCTTGCTAGCCCAGATACATCTCTTGCTGCCTCCAAAGGTAGATGGACATTTGAAGAATGATGCAAACCAGTGAGGGGATGAAAAGCCATCTCACATATACCCTCCTGACTCCCAGCTGCTGAAAGCTGATGTTTCAGGGCATTTCCTCCATCATTAGTCAGAGGCTATTGTGGAGGTACAGTTGGGCTGGAGAAAGAAAGAGCGGGGGAAAAAAGTATGGAAAAGGAACCAGGGAATAAATGGGCAAGGAGAGAACGGTTAGAAGAAAATTGGAGATTGCAAGAAGTAGGCAAAACTGGGAAAAATAAGAGACTAAAAAGTAGGTTAAAGCGTCTGAGAAAAGAAGGTGGGAGGAAGGGAAGGGAAAGAAAATACTGAAGGTTAGTTTGAAAAGTTTGCTGACGCTGTCAAAAAATATGTAGTATCAGGAATTCCCCAGAACTCCCCAACTCTACAAACAGGAGAAGACAGGCAATGGCTGAAAGAGCTGGTCTTATTTTAATTAAATGTTTATTTAAGTCTAACATATTTGAAAATGATAATTGGTTTCCCCCAGCAATGCCCTTAACCAAGCCCCTTTCACAGAGATCTTTGAAAAGCAGTCAACTCATGAAAAATCCCAGTTGGCAACCCTTTTTCCCTGAAAAAGGAGCTTACCGAAATCTTCAAAGGCCAGAATCTGGCATAGTTTTCTTTTGAGTAAAGTTAACTCTGCAAGTTGAAGCCCTGCCAGGAAGCATGATGTGCTCCAGATAGCTGCAAGTGTGTTCTCTGCATGCCCAGGCTCACGAGCAGGAGTGATCAACTTTCCTGTCTGTCTGCTTGCCCAGCCTTCAATACCTCAGCTCATGCGACCTGCCTGTGTTCACGAAGCTTGTTTTAGTGAGTGGCCCAGGTGGCAAGCAGCAGCCATGGCCAGGATGAACAGCTGAGGGTAGTACCAACACAACTGTTCATTGTAAGCCATCCCTGATCATGAATTCTTAAGTATTCAGCTGTGACAATACAGATCATAGATTATAAACAGGGGCATAATCCCGCAGTAAGAACAAAATAAAGAGTCTGCACAGTTTTCATTCTGCCAGCACTGATCTCTTTCTGCTGCCTTTCAGCACCAGTGGAGATTACTTACACTAACATGAGACAAGATGCAATAACCATACACCTGAGCTGACTGTTGCCGTTCAGAGACCACAGAGCTAAGGCCTGGGTTAGATGATTGTTTCTTGGGCAAGACTTCTGCTGACTGTGATAAATTTTAATGTGTAGGAACAAACCTTTCAGAAGAAAGAATATCACTATCCTACTACTGTGCAATTAAAATCCAGAGGGATATTTAGAGAAAATTAGAATTCAAGTCCTTGTTGCAACACATGTAAAAATACATGAAGTGTCTAGTTGCCTAAAAGCTCGGACAGCAAGACTTTTGAATATGGTTGATGCTGGGAAACTATGGACCAGATGTTCTGAAAATCAGGCTCTTTTAATGTATTCTAGATAGGATACTTTAATATTCACTTCACATGGTTTTTGTAATTCTAATATTAAACAGACATAGAATAAAGGTCAACAGAAAGAAAACCCAATAGTAATGAAGCAAAATGATTATGTATTCATGTCTTTAGCAAATACATAATGGAGCTGGCTGGGGGTGTTTAGAGGAAAATATTTTTCAGACATAAAAATCAGTTTGTGAAAGAAAGCTCATCAATACTTTATATACAATTTCAGTGTGTAAAGAATTTCTGGTCAGAGTACATGTACCACCAATTATCCATTGGTCTCTGACCCTGCTGGGGTGGAGGAATAAAAAGGTTCAGGTCCTTGCTATAGCTCAATGGGAAGCACTTTGAGAGGAATATTGAGAGTGGGTCAGTGCCTTTCTCCAGCTCCTCTGCCTCACACTCCCTTCTTGCCCCCAGTCCAGCCCAAACACCACCTGGTGATCATGGGCACTCCTCTGGAATGTGTGTGGGAGTCTAAAAAGGGATATCTCCCAGACTGCTGACAGCTGCTGAAGAATGGGAAGATCTGGGCTTAAATCACTACAGCCCCCTACACCACTGGCAAGCCTCTTGGTTAGAAGCAACCTCCCTCTCTATGACTCTTGGTGGTTGTTAGCATTTGAGGAGTTCATAGGAGGAAATTGAGTTTTCCATTTCTGAAGAAAAATCAAATTACTTGCTTTTGAGTCCAAGACCTAGGCAGACACAAATATACCAAGTATAATTTTGTGATATCAATTTAATTGTATATTTCCTTCAAACTATATGACCACCTGGATGCAGTCACAACAATAACAACAGCAAATCAATGTTTGTGAGGAAATGCAGTTAAATATTAAGACCTAATAATATACTCTCTTGGAAGCAGCTGTAAAATTCTTTGTTTCCCTTCGCAAACAGAGCGTTAAGAATACCAAAACCAACAAGTGTCTAATATTATTCTTCCCCAGATGAAATGAAAAGATATTGACTTCTATGAAATAGATTCCCTAATATGTAAACATATTGTTCTAGGGCTTAGAAGAATCATATACTTTTATTTCTGCTCTCTTCAGAAAACACTTGAAGGAAATATTTTATCAAAAGAATAAAATAAAATGTTGTGTACTTTCCCTGAAAAAAAAAAAAAAAGCCAGCAAATATATAACGCACCTTTTTCATATAGTGGACATCTACATTGCTGTCTTTATCTTATATTTATTTGAATAAAAGGCATATTTGAACACTAAAATGCAGGAGCCTGCAAGGTTACTTCAGTATGATTGCATCTTGTCCAGTCATAAGGCTGTATTTCAGAAGAGGTTCTTCTGCTTACCTTTTGCAAAGACCACTGGTGCTATGTATTTGAAATGGTGATCCTGCTGCTTTACAACACACAAGTGATCACAGAAGAGATAGGAATAGAATCATAGAATCATAGAACAGTTAGGGTTGGAAAAGACCTTAAGATCATCTAGTTCCAACCCCTCTGCCATGGGAAGGGACACCTCACACTAAACCATGCCACCCAAGGCTCTGTCCAGCCCCACCTTGAGCACTGCCAGGGATGGAGCATTCACGACTTGCCTGGGAAACCCATTCCAGTGCCTCACAACCCTCACAGTAAAGAATTTCTTCCTCATATCCAATCTAAACTTCCCCTGTTCAAGTTTGAACCCATTACCCCTTGTCCTTTCACTACAGTCCCTCATGAAGAGTTCCTCCCCAGCATTCCTATAGCCCCCCTTCAGATACTGGGAGGCTGCTATGAGATCTCCATGCAGCCTTCTCTCCTTCAGGCTGAACAGCCCCAACTTTCCCATCCTATCTTCATACGGGAGGTGCTCCAGTCCCCTGATGGTCCTTGTGGCCCTCCTTTGGACTTGTTCCAACAGCTCGATGTCCTTTTTATGTTGAGGACGTCAGAACTGCACACAATACTCCAAGTGAGTCTCACGAGAGCAGAGTAGAGGGGCAGGATCACCTCCTTCGACCTGCTGTTCACGCTCTTTTTGATGCAGCCCAGGACCTGGTTGGCTTTCTGGTCTTCGAGCGCACACTGCCGGCTCATGTTCGTTTTCTCACCAACCAACACCCCAAGTCCTCAATAGGGATGAATCAGACACAAAGCACCTCCTTTTACTGGAGTGGTCTTGGAACTGACACTTTGGGCTGTCTCATTAGGTTAACCATTACTTTAATTTCCTTGGAAATGAAACCTTTTACAAAGGTTTCAGAATTTTATTAGCTGTATGTTCCTTGTCTATGAGAATGTTCATCCCAGTTAATGCAGCAAGAAGCAGAAATGCCCAAAATACCACAGAATGATGATACTGGCATGTTTCCAGCCCTGCTGGGTGGAGAATCTGTCAAAACCCTAGATAATATTCTGAAATATTTTTCCAGTTGAATTAGCCATTTGAGCCCTTGCACTCCTTCTTACAGTAATTTGTCCATTATGATCAGCATATCAGGAAATCTATGACTGTATCTAGCTATTTCTATATAGCTACATAGACTGAGAGCAACTTTTCAGGTTCAAGAATTTCAGATTTTAGAAATATCCTTTACTCCTCTGCTTTTTTCCTCTATTTCCTTAGAGTGGACTGCCATCATTCAGATTTAATGAATCACAACCCATTCTAAGTCATTAGCTGAAGTACCCTTCTTCAAGAGGCTTGGCCATGGAGACTACTTCTTCATAAATATCTTCCATTTCCCAGCAGCTTGATCTTATCTTGAGCACATGCATAATGGAAAAGGAAAAGCCCAGAAGTTACCAACTGCTCAGTAATGGACTAAGAACATGCCCGTGTCTGTCATGGAACAACACAAAAAAGCAAAGAGGAGGAGCATGTATTATATTCATGGTTGCCCAGGACAGCAAAAGCAGGCAACAGCCCCAGATTAACAGAAAAAAAATTACCTGATTTGTGATGGTCACTGTAACTAGATGGAAAAAAAACCCCCGTATATTACAATTCCAGTTAAATAAAAGCCTAATGCTTTTGAGAATTTGTCCGTGAGCACTTCATTATTTAAACAACGTTCCTGTTGTACAACCAAGTTTAGTGAGGATTTATTTAACATGCCATTACAGCAATTAGCCCCAGGGAAAATTCAGTTTGCATACCCAGATTCTAAATATGTCTTGAGTTTGTGTTTATCAAGTGAGTTTCCTTTCTCCTCACTACTGAGTATAAACTTTTCCTCACAGCTCCTATGAAGCTTGCAACCTGAGCTCTTTTCTGAGCACCTGGCATGTCGGAGCTCCATTCCGGAGGCCCTTTTCCACCTTTCCTCCTGAGGAAACGGCACAGTGCCCATCTTCAATAACGTACATCTGTCGGGTCCCATGTGTCAGTTTGGATCATGACTGCAGGAGTAAGTAGATAAAGAAAGGATGTTTAAGGGGCAGAAAGGGGATTCAGGACATTGAAGCTCAATTTTTAGCTCTGATGTGACTTGAGGCAAGTCATTTAGTCATTACCAGTATCTAAGCTCTCCAAGTCTGCATGGGGTAGTAGTAGTTTATCTCTGCCTTGCTTATTCAGTACACTAGCAATATTTATTTACAGCATGTAGCACATCTAGGGTCCATTCTCACTTTAGGTGCTCAGACACAACCATTACTCAAAAAGCTCTTTGAACTTTATGACTTTGATCAGACTTTCCTAGTAAAGTAAGACTGACACTCTGGGCAGTGGAGGAAATGGGTTCTAGTACCTCAAAAATTCTGGGTTTGAGTTTGCCAAGGTATCATGGCTTTTTTTTTTTTAAAAAGTTTGAAACATTTTATTTTTATTCTTTGGAGTTTGGCTGCTTTGAATAACAAAGAAACACATAAATGTTCAGGTTTACACTGGTGGTGACACAGTTTTTGCCACTATGCACTGAATGCTAGATGATGTTTGTCTTCTGAATCCAAGACATAGATTTTGTTGCCTGTACCCCAATCTGGGTGACAAGGAGCAGGAGCAGCACTGGTTTCCCTCATCACAAATAACTCTGTGCCTCTTAGCTTCATTTTTGCTTTTCCTTGCCCACCATCCATAGCAGTGACTCTCCAGGTTCCATAGGGAACAGGAAATGAAGTCAGGTCTTGCAGATTTCAGCTGGATATAACATGAGTCACCATCATCTCGATGCCATCATCCCACTTTCACCTGCCTCAGTTAATATGCATCTTGCAGTCTGTGCAGCAGTAGGAGACACTGTATGCCCTGGTTACCATATCCAACATAGAGTGGGACCAGTTCCTATTGCATTTTCAGGAGGATTTCCTCTGACATTCAATGCACAGAACAGAATGCAACTCCAAATCTACCGTTTTTTAGCTCTACAACTGAACTTAGGTTCTTTTAGCAATTTTTGATGAGTGTACGTTTTATAGTCATAATGAATTGTGAATGTTGCAAAAGAAAAATGGTGTTTCAGAGCCTCTGCTTTGCTGTACACATTAGCAGTGAGAGTCTTAAAGAATGTCACTGCCTGAGTTAAGAGTAATGTGGCTTTGGTTTTGCAATATGCATGAAAAATCAACCTTTTTCACTGTGCATACTCTTTCTGCATGCCACACTGAACACACATTCATAACACTCCAGCTCTGAACAAAGTGCAGTGAAGTCGATGTACAGAGATACCAATGGATTTTCTTTTTTTTTTTCTCCAGCATCAATAGGATTGGTCAAACTCTGATTTGTTGGAGGCAAAAAAACCCATCTAGTTCTGTCTTCTACCACTTATGCTGTCCATATCATAAAAATGAACCAAAGTGTAATAATACTTCTAGCAAATGACTCAATCTACAGTCCCCTAATTCCCTGACAGTTTCAACCACTGGACTTACTTTTTAACAGTATTTTGTCTGCTTTGCTGCAACAGTCTGAATAAATCAAAATAGAAGTATTTCCCAGTCTATTTCCCAGCATTATTTTCTTTTCCTTACATTCAAACTGTTCAGGATGAATGTCTGTGGCAAGAAAAAGTAAGGAATTTCAAGGGCTCTATGAGCACTACCTAATGCACTGCTTCTGTTTAAGATTAACTGACATCAGCTTGACCCACTACCTGCCTAAAGGAAAATAGTCAGATAGCATTTGGTAAAGTTTATGAGACGCCAGTTCCCTCTGTGGTGTATACAGGTCTTAATTTGCAGTAATTTATGTCTGGAAGGGTCCCTAGGCATACTGCTCTGCCAGAAAAGTGACAGAAAATCAAACATCAAGCCAGTGATCTTTTTCCCCCAGTATCCTTTAGGATGAAAGGAATATGATACAGAGAGAGCAGCGCAAGTGTGATGGATAGTCTTCATGGGGCAATCATGAATAAAATAGAAATTAGTTACATAAGCATCTGGAGACAAAATATATACAACTGCTCCAAACTACTTGCTTAGTTGCACAGCACTTAGTAGGACACATGATTTGATTTAATTTTAAAATTATTTTCAATTTTAATTCTATTAATTTTAAAAGAAAAACAATTCCATTAATAGTTTGGAAGAAACAAAAAATCTGCTTTCTGATCATAAATCTATGCCACATTCAAAGTACTCATTTTAGCTAATGTAATAAAGAAGTATAGAGACAAAGTTTTCCTGGAAAAATAAATGAACACAAGCTTTTGAACCCCAACTGGCTTTGATCAAAAGAAAACTTCTATGTAATATTAGGAAGCCACTCATCTATTTTAGTATTAAGAGCTGTCTGGTTGTAAAGAAAAACAATTACGTCTGTTTTTCCCTCACTGAATTCCTGAAATTAATAGCGAATGGCATTGTGGCTGCGGGCATTTAATAGTTTCTGGGGTGAAGGAGGGAATATTTCTCACTGATTTCTACTGACCCCTTGTGGTAAACTAAACTAGATAGCGTTGCTGAAGAATGACTTGCTGATTGAAGGAAGCGTTTGCCATGGGCAGGAAAGGTCTTCAGAGCTGACTGTCTATCTCAATGACTTTCTAAGAGGATGACATCTTAGGCTGTCAAGAACCCAAAATAGAAGATGGCCAAAATTCAAAAGCTGTTCTTAGTCCATGATGAGAAGATACCAGACTATAAGCAATAGTACACCCTTCTTGGTATACAAGGCTGTAATTCTATACAACTTGTTGTAGTGACATCCTAAACCATAAGGCTGTAATTCAGCTAATTAATTCTGTTCACAAAAACCCAGGAGGAAATTAGAGGTTAATTTATGTAACTTTCAGTTTCTACTAGTGGGAAATAAAATTGTCTACAGAAATGTCTTTCCAAACTGAAAGTTCAGCGCTAAGAAGGACGATACATAGAATCATAGAATGGTTTGGGTTGGAAGGGACCTTAAAGATCACCTAGTTGCAACCCTTTGCCATGGGCAGGGACACCTTCTACTAGACCAGGTTGCTCAAAGCCCTGTCCAGCCTGGTCTTGAACACTGCCAGAGTATGGGACAGCCAGAGCTTCTTTGGGCAACCTGTTCCAGTGTCTCACCACCCTCACAGTGAAGAATTTCTTTCTCATATCTAATCTAATGCTACCCTTCTCTAGTTTAAAACCATTCTTCCTTATTCTAGCACTACACAACCTTGTAAAAAGTCCCTCTCCAGCTTTCTTTAGGTACTGGAAGGCTGCTATAAGGCCTCCCTGGAGCCTTTTTTCTCCAGGCTGAACAACCCCAGCTCTCTCAACAATTATTCAAAGAAGGGTATTGCCATTGTGGTGAGTAATTTAGTTTAGATTTTAACCAGAAGAGGAGACAAGACAAGCTATAAAAGGGATAGCTTCAGATATTCCATCTTTTAGCCTTTCTAAAGTACATATTAAATCCAGCTGTAAGACAAGAAGTTTAAAAAAGGTTTACTGAAAAAAAAGATTTGTCATAATATATGCTCTGTCTCAAGTACTTATAAATGCTTTATAAGTTGCATACTCACTACACAAACATTCCCTCAATTGGGAGCCAGCCAAGGTTCTCACTACTTCCATTTGTCCTAGCAATACAGCAACTTGCAGAAGAAAAAAGAGCTAATGGGAATATTAAAGAGCATGTAGCAAAGGGTACAATTTGATTTTACAGAGAGCGTACATCTGAACCTCATAAAATCCATATACCAAGGAATTGTATTTTAGAGATTTTGTCAGCTGTCAAAACACATAACGAATACCTGAAAGATAGCTATTGTTTATTGATGAGAGAAAAAACCTCAACATAAGCAGTTACAAATCTCATGTCATGTTTCTCTAGTGTCTGCAAAAATTAGAGGTCTGCTTCTTTATCTGACGTGCCTTCTCTAGAGTTGGTGGTTAGTTCTTTTGGTTGGGAATGAGTTCCAGACTATTTAACACACATGGAACCAAATTAATGGACTCAGTCAGTATTGTTGTCATTCTTCCTTTTAATAAAAAAAAAAAAATAAAGAAAGAAAGAAATAGTAGGAATAAGAAAAAGTATTATGTATGTTGCCTAAGTATACAATGTACTACATGCATAAACTCCTTTCTCCATATGTTTTTACTTGTTTTGTGTGCTTCCTGTAAAATTGCTTTAGGTTGTTGCTGGATAGCAAAGGGGGAAGAATTTCCATCAATTTTTTGGGTCTCTTAGAACCAAACAAAAAAGACAACAAAAACTATCTTAAATGGAAAAGTTAGTTATAAAATTTGATGGCAGGTAAATGGAGCTTTTAAGCTTCAAACAAAGTAACTTGGCAGTAAAAGCAGCTGGGAAAGCATATTTACTTTAGACCTAAATGAATCTGGCCCAAACTGAATCTCATTGTCTTTCCCTATGTGCTCCTGAGAAGCATCTTTCATGTTAACTTTTGGACATGGGAATAATACACAATAGTCATACCTGATGGGCCACCCACAGCATGCAGCATGGAACTTTGTCACCCAAAGAAACATGGAAATTAGGCAAACCTAATTCTTCCCCTTCAGCTGCAGCATGAATAAGATTAAAAGTCTGAGAAAATCATCCTGAGCAAAATTTAGTAATTCTTGGGACATTGCCCTGAAAAACTATAGCTTTGATTTTTCCAACTGAAAAAACAGGAAAAACTTTCACAGTGGTCAAAAAAAAAAAAATAAAAAAAAAAAAATTGCAGTGGTTCTATGGATTCAGCAAAACAGCCAAGCCATCCAGAAGGTAGATGAGTGATAAGCTTGGGGGTCCAATATTTTCCCATTTGAGATAGGCTTCAAAACCAGTTACTGCATATGTTTATTGAAATAATAATATCTACAGTCATGATCTCTGTATTTCCATAAGTTTATTTTTAAAATATTGTTCTAATTAAATTGTCTGCATGAAACTTGTCATCCACATTTCCTTTTTATGTCTTTCATATACCAGTGCCACTTTAATATGTTCTAGGGTATTTTTGGAAGGGGTAAATTCAATTTTCAGAATAGCTTATGTATCTGAACAGATGTAAAATTAGCCAGTGCTGCAGAGTATAACCAGTTGTATACTGCAAACTTGTCAGAAAATTCTAATATGATATTTATCAACTTTAAATGAAAACACAACTATCAGCTTTGACTCAATCTAGGATAATGTAATGTTTACAGCTGAAGAATGACTGAATGCTTATACTTACAGAGGTGTTTGCTTTTAATGGCCATATTTTCCGGTCCCATGATACAACAGTATAAAAAAATGCTTCTTTCTCTCATATATGCTAAGTTATAACAACAGTTATTATGATTTTTATATCTATACTATGCTGCCTACAAAATATTTAATACTAAAGCAGCTGGTGCACTGTTTCTGATGCTTACTAAATGAATAAATGTTTTGTCTTGTGTTTCCCCTGTGTACTTGCATCCATCTGTTGTCTTGTGTCATTTTTGATTGAGGCCTAGAGGCAGCACCACAAAACAAATAATGTCAATTTCATTTTCATTATTGCAGGGCCAAGAACCCTACTTCCAGCCCAAGAATACTTTAGCTCTTGATGCTGCACAAACACAAATGGGAAGAGATGCTTTCCACACAGCACAAAAAAGCGCCATGCAATAGGGTGTGTTGACAATACAAAAGTTTGCATGAGAAGTTTAAATTGGTATTCATTACAGGACAAATAAATTTATCAAGTATGCAGTCTGAGTGAAAGCAGATTTACCAAGCTGGCAGAGGAAACTGTAGTTCTCCCTAATGAGCACTGTAAAGTGAAGCATGTTCTGCAGGTCAAATGACAGGCAAGCATCTGTTTCATTTCACAACCTACCCATCCTTGCTGAGCCTGCAACCTGCCCTCTTCCAAGACAAGAGCTCACCAGCTGCAACCTGGAGACACTGGGGGCTATAGGGTGCTTGTGCTCAGCCCTTGGTTGTGTTGCGCTGACTGCTTCTCCTCTCTGTTGGTAATCACTCTGTGTTACTCCAACACAAGCTCATACAGCTTGTCTCCATAAGTCCTTTCTAATATAGAGAAGGTAATGTAAGGATAATTCTCACCTGCAGACCTATTGCAAATGGTGCTGTTAGGGTTTGAGATGGCTTCTCAAGGTGGTGGCTTCTCATTTTCATTGACTAGAAGGAGGCTGCGTGTCTAAGTTCAGCTTCTTGAAGTTGGCACCTTGAAACTTATAAATGTTTCAAGACAACTAGTGGGTCAGAATCAAACCATGAGTTTTGAGGGTTTACCTGCTCAGCACTGGCATTACTTGAGTACCTGCATTTGAGTGGTGGACTTATACAACCGTATCCACATGTAGTTATCTATACAGTCATTCTGCTGTTCTGTAACTCATGAAAATACATCAGTGAGGGTTACATGGTAAAGTGTTTGCTGGCAGGAAGGGAGGATTTCTGTAGACTGTAATACCCAGAACAATTGAGCAACCTGAAACTCTGAAACCCAGCCTGCCTGAAATCAAACACTCCTCTTTCCCTTTGAGACAGTCACAGGGAGGGAAAAGATAGTGTTGCAGCAAGAGCAAGCATGAAAATGACAGAGAAGTGTGACTGGTGATTGCAAGTCCATGACAGCCTCTGCTCCCATGTGTTTGAATAGCTAACTCAGTCTGCAAGAGTGACACAGCATGGACCTTTCGTTCGGGTGATACCTTCTAGGTCTAAGCCTTGCTCACATTACCTATTTAGGCCCTAAGAACAATTCACTTCAAGGTGAGCAGGGTTTCATCCCAAATGTGATTCTAGGACAGGTCTGTTGCCAATCTCATGATCTTTCAGCTCAGTTTTCTTGAGAAGCATCTTGGAGTTATCTGTCTCTGCTGAGCAAATGGCTTCAGGGATAAAGAGCTGAGTCCTGAATTGAGTGAAGTAGATTGTCGCTGACACCTCTGTCAAGACAAGTTTTTCTCAAGAGAAGGATATGGTCGCTTTCTCTTGGAACAGAATATGAAATCATTCACTATGGCCATGTTTGACAACTAAAAGTAATACAGCTGTATTTGAGAACTTCAGTTAAGTAAATCAGTCTCGTGGAAATTTTTAGGTATGCTGTTAAAGCTGATGACCCATTTTCTATTCTTTTAAATTCCAAATAAGGTATATTAAATATGTAATTTCTATCTGTTTGAAAGTGTATCTCTGAACTTTGAAGACCACTCCACTTGGGAGGAAAAAAAGAAGAAAGAGGAATTCCCTCAAATATTCAGATTTATTCTGTTTTGCATGATTGCTGGCATGGGAGCAATCCTTCCCCTCAAAAATGACTGCATGTCATATATAGCCAAGTGGTCTAAAATACTAAATTAAATTGAGAAAGACAGATACAGCCCAGGTACGAAATTTTGTGGGAGCAACTGATGAAACATCTCGTTTATCTCTGCCACCTTCTTTCTTACATAGCATAAAGCCACACTATGGACCTTATGTTGGACTAACTGGTTATTAGGATAGAATAATCTCTTAAGAGATTTTGCTTTTGCTTGGTTTTGTTTTTACTGGGGTGGTGGTGGAAACATTGGTTTATCATTTTTTTATTTTTTTGTGTTGTTTTTTTTTTTTTTTTGTAATAGCAGTTTAAGTAAATGGATAAATAAATTCTCAACTAGCCCATGCAGAAGAGGTGCTCCTCTGAGCTCTTCCTGCATTACTCAAATTAGCCAAAGCCTGTGATCATATTATTCAAACCCAATCCCTGATACTGCTATTATTATTTCTCCAATAAAATCTACCCCAATTAGGATCATATCTGCCATGTTCCAGGCACTGCATGCTTCATGGTAAAAGGTATTTCCTATCCTCCAGAGTCTCCAGCCTAATATGAATTACAAATGAAGCCAAAGGCTGTTCTGCCATTCATCAGGGAAGCAGACTAAGCACTTGTGCTCTGTAGATTTTGTGTGAGAAGAGTCTGCAACTGCCTGCATTGCTGGCCTTTGTCTGATCATCAGAGCATGACTAAGAAAAGGGGAAAAAAAGGTAGGAAGATGAAGGTAAAGTCAGTTACAAAGTTCTACATTTGATAGAAAGCTACATGTGGAGTGAAAACAAAATCGTAAAATGACAGAACACAAATGCTGTGGGAGTTAGGGAAAGATGAAAGAAGGAAGGAAATTGGATAACAATAGTGATCAGAAAGAATAAAGGCAAAGACAAATAATGGCAAGCAAAAAAAAAAATGGATTAAAGGTGAATGATGAAAGCTATGGAAATAGGGATGGTGGCTGCTATCAGAATTACAGGAAGTTATTTTGTTAAGATGTCACTGTTAGGAGTCAGAAAATGTGGGTTTTTTTGTTTTATTTTGTTTTTTAGCTTAGACAATCCTGAGAAGAGGAAGATTTCAAGGCAAAAGGGACTTAGGCGAAATGTACAAAAGGAAGTGACAATATGTCTACATTGCACTAGCTGCTACTGGAGTTAGCTGACAGTGGCCTAGCTTGGAGTACTTGCAGTGGTACACCTTGCATTAGCACAGGCTTTTACCCATCCTGAGTAGTCCTGTTTAAATGTCAAGGGTAATAAAATGCTATTTGAAAATACTCTTTGGTGCTTTTGAGAATTTCATCTGAGAAGGATCCATCAGAATGAGTTGTTGTAGTTACTTTCATTTTAATTATTTAATGAGAACTTTTGTATGGGATAAAGAAAATCACACAACATCGACAAGAACATCCACAAACTTCCTTATGAGTAGCTGATGCTTGTAGAATAGCATAGGATTTGCAGGCACAATTTTGGCTGACTCCCAGGGAGTCAAAGCTTGATTTTACGCAAGAGGCTACCAGTAGAATGCCAGGCCTTAGGCCTGAGAAATCTCTCTCTCTTTCTCTTGCTTCTCTCTGCCCAGCCCATATCCTAAACAGACATCCAGGATGCTCTCACCGTATGTTGTGCTTATATCATATAGTGCTGAATGAGTGTTCTGGGGAACAAGTACCAGAAAATCCAGTTGCCATATAAATACAGCTGTGAACACCTTCATCCTCCCCAGGGCAGCTGAGATTTTTCTGTGCATGGCAGCAATAGGTATACTGCTGAGACACAGCACTTCCCAGAAACAAATGTCAGCCCAGTCTCATTTTTCTCTTCATAAGAGGTTGGTGGGATGAGGAAAACAAGGAGACAGAGAGCCAAGCACAGCAATGGAGCCTCTGCCAGCGCAGGAGTGGAGTTGCCTCAGGGCATCATTGGGATGGTGTTCCTCCATAGCTGTACCATTTCCACTGTTTCTGTGTTCAGAGGGCAAGGGGTGTTTGAGATCCCTGTGCTATTCGGGTCCACTTCCAGCTGTCTGTGCCTAACAGCAGCAAAAATTTTCCAGCACCTGCATTCTGCAGTTGCTCAAGAGTATCTCCATATTAACCAACATAAAGGATTAATTAAACAGGTATAAATCACAGTTAATGCACCAGCCATACCAATTTAGAGAAGTCCCACCAAATGTTGTTTCTATATCTCACTGCTGTGTTCAGTAAAAAATGCTTCTCTTGTTCCTTGCAATAGTGTTTTGTTGTCCCCAGAGAGGAATCCTTCTTAACTTAATAGCAGTACATGTGTAGTTAATCGGTGGAGTTTGTAAAGCTTGTAAAACCTTGCTCTGCTGCCCTGAATGCCAAAGTACACTGAGCTTCTAAGTGGGATTGGTTTACCCCAGTGTCTTGTAATCACACTGGTTACAAGGAGCTTTATTTCTCTGGGGCTTATATTTCATTGGATTCTTCACCATTGAGGCTATTTGAGTGACATCAATTTATTGATTGATGGCCAAATTCTGAAGACCTGACTCAACCAAAGCCGGTTGTTAGGGATTTGGTAATTCAAAGGGACTTACGGTGCAGGAGAGACTTACATTTCTGTGACTAAAAATAACACAATAGCAGAGATATCTGCAGATCTTTTTCAGCCAAAGCTCTTGTCTAGATCAGCTTGCAGAATGAGGCATATCTGGCTGCAAAGAGATCCATAAACAGTAATTATCAGAACTGGGTGAAAAAGATAATTCCATCTCCAGAGGTTTTCAATATTTGATGACTGCTTTCATGCCAATTTGAAAGGAAAGCTCAAAATGTCAAAATTCTGCTTAGCCAGACTCCAAGCTCAGTCTAAAATCCTGGGCAGATGCAAACTGTTCCTGAAGCACCAAAAATTCTGAAGTATAAATCCTGCTGATTAATTGATCTTTCAGGTGAAAGGTTTTCCCGCCAGGAACAAAATGATTTCTGAGGCCAGGCTCTTTGAAGCCCACCCAGAGCTGGCAGCCTGGCATGCACAGCTGGTGGCCAGCGGTGAAGACTCTACTCTCACAATAGTTTCTGTCCATGAATTCCAAGCCTCCTAAAACTGGCTTGAGGATGATCTTTCCTCTAATGAAAGAAGCCTCTGTGAGCCATCAGTATTTAGAAGGAACTGTCTAGAAAATGTGTTCCTTTCCATTTAGAATCCAAAAAGGGTACAGAGAGTGCCATGTTTCATCAGCATAAATAATTAACTGCAGAAGGACATGTAATATTCATAGCTGAAAATCATTAAACAAAATAGGCTGGGGAAAAAATCTTAAACATGAAGCGATATTAATCATTTAGCCACAGATTCAGCTTAGAGCTTCTCTTCTGTTTAATTTAATTATTATTTTTTAAAATCTACTCACAGGCAGATGTTTCTCCACAAACCCACACAACTAATTCCCACATGTGAGACAGTTAGCCTGAGGTTTAGCCTCTTGCAGTACTAATTAACATCATGAGACATTGTTAATGATAGTGGACAAAGTGAAAATGAAGACTTTTCAGCAGTTGGTAAAATGGAGATGAAAATGGGTCAAAAGAACATTTCAAACAGCATTGAGTTCTCATCTGTATTCTGTGGTCCCAAATGTCTTAGTTTATGCAGGGTGATAAAAAAGTAACTCTAGCTTTTCTGTGTCTCAGAGAGCATGTACGTCAGGAGCCTCTCAGAATGGAGGTGCTTGAAAGCAAAAGGGACCCTAAAAGCTTCATGAGGATTTCCTAGGTGGAAGACAAGAAAATGCTTCCATGTAAGAGCTGAATTCATGTTTGGAAGCAGAGACATCCAGAGCTATGCTGGCCCTCTCACTGAGGAGGTGATGTGAGGGCAAACCTCCTGAGCTTGCATTGTTAAGCTCATGGCCTGGAGAACAATCACACACAAATTGACTGTGTCACATCTCACTGGAGGTCCCCATGTCCTCCTGTGTTACTGACATGCCTTCTCTCTCCCCCTTTCTTTTGCTGGAATTGGACTCAATAAGATGACTACAGTTCTGACATGTAGGGAGATAATCTATAAAATAAGAGTAAAAAGTGCAGAGATGAACAGGTTGCAAAAATCTCCTCTGGCTAGAGAATGTCTGAATATTTGCTCTTACAGAGTCTGTGTCCTACTATCCACTATTGATCAGGTGCATGGATAGTGAATAGTAGGATCAGAACCCCGTCCTAAAGAAATGTTTTTGCTCTGTTCTTTATTTATTTGTTTGTATTTTTTACTTTGTTTCGTTTTCTTTTTTTTTTTTTTTTTTTAGACTTTTTTTTGTGTGTGATTACATTGGGTTTCTGGAGTAACTCCAGCAATTCTTGACCATGACTTGTTGTGCCTTTTGTGTTGTCATTGCCTTGTGTTCTCAGCCAGTTCTGAAAGGCTTCATTCACACAAGTCCCTGCAATAGTGAGGAGCCTCTGCAGGGGGGGAAGACACTGTACATTTAAGTTTTGAAGTGTAACCTACTTGGGGAAAGCAGAAATTATTGTCTTAAAATTTCATTAACTGCTGAAGCCCTTTTCAGAACAAATATCCAGACCATGTGGACTGTACTTGTAGTACTACACATACTTAGAATCATAGAATCATAGAATAGTTAGGGTTGGAAAGGACCTTAAGATCACCTAGTTCCAACCCCCCTGCCATGGGAAGGGACACCTCCCACTAAACCATGCCATCCAAGGCTCTCTCCAACCTGGCCTTGAACACCGCCAGCGATGGAGCATTCACAACTTCCTTGGGCAACCCATTCCAGTGCCTCACCACCCTTACAGTAAAGAATTTCTTCCTCATATCCAATCTAAACTTCCCCTGTTTAAGTTTGAACCCATTACCCCTTGTCTTCTCACCACAGTCTCTCATGAAGAGTCCCTCCCCAGCATCCCTATAGCCCCTTCAGATACTGGAAGGCTGCTATGAGGTCTCCACGCAGCCTTCTCTTCTCCAGGCTGAACAGCCCCAACTTTCTCCACCTACCTTCATACAGGAGGTGCTTCGGTCACCTGATGATCCTCGTGGCCCTCCTCTGGACTCGTTCCAAAAGCTCCATGTCCTTTTTATGTTGAGGACACCAGAACTGCACACAATACTCCAAGTGAGGTCTCACGACAGCAGAGTAAAGGGGCAGGATCACCTCCCTCGACCTGCTGGTCACACTCCTTTTGATGCAGCCCAGGATATGGTTGGCTTTCTGGGCTGCAAGGGCACACACTGCTGGCTCATGCTCTTTTTCTCACCAACCAACACCCCCACGTCCTTCTCCACAGGGCTTCTCTGAATCTCTTCTCTTCCCAACCTTTAGCTGCACCTGGGATTGCTCCTACCCAGGTGTAGGACCTTGCATTTGTCATGGTTAAACTTCATCAGGTTGGCATCAGCCCACCTCACAAGCATGTCAAGGTCCCTCTGAATGACATTCCTTCCCTCCAATGTAACAACTGAACCACACAGCTTGGTGTCATTGGCAAACTTGCTGAGGGTGCACTCAATCCCACTGTCCATATCACCAACAAACTCGTCACTTCCCAAACTTAACCAAAGACAGACCTTGGACCCTGCAGAAACTCCTTCATATTGCTAGAGACACCCAAAAGATGACTTAAAGCTACTTTGCTGGGCAAGGCGATCACTTCCCCGGACCTTGAGTGTGATCAAACATTTGTCAAACATGCCAAGCACTTAAAGCATCTCACAGTTCCTTGCCTTTTAGCTTACATATGCTTTGGAAACCAGGTGTAAAGTCTACGCAGTGAAGATTCTCCACTCCCTCCCAATTCATGGTTATGTTTGGTATTTACAGGCACTTCAAAAGACTGAAGGAGACTGCATGAAAGCAAAACAGAATAGGGGCTTATGTACTTGCAGGTCATATACAATTCTTTCATGAAAGGTGCAATCATGTAAAACACAGTTTGCATTTCTTCTAGCAAATTGTCTGTGACAGTGAAGTGAGATATTTTTCTTCATTAGCTAGCTAAACATCAGTCTCTCATGTTGAATATTTTATACTTCCACAAGACAGTCACAGACACATATTGTGCTATTCTATCTCATCTGCAAGGATATCTTGATTATCTTGTGGTGATTTGCAATTCCACTAAATTGCACGGAAAAGGAATTTTTGTTCTTTTTTAAATTAAAACCATAACACTGTCTTAGTTATGTAGTGGTCACCCATGTCTCCATGGCAAATCTCAGATGTAAGCAGGTTGCCAGTGGAAATTTCCAGTGAAATAATTTTTGTGAGTTTATAATTTTCTTTCACTGTTTAACCATTCTTTTGTCCAGCTTAGTCTTTGGCTGCATTCTCACCCAAGCTGTGAGGTCTCTGGGCCAGACTCAGTGTGTGAACAGTGCCTAGTGCAATGTCTGCTTATCAATATCGTCAGCTCTTACTTAAAATTAACAGGTCAGCTACCATACTATGTCCATACCAGGATGGTGACCAGTGAAACAGAAGTGTTATTTTACTTCTATAGTATGATTTTAGGGCAATATTCCTACTAGTAAGTGATATCAAATGAGAGAGAAAAATACTTTTTTCTTGCTGGCAATGAAAAGTGTCAATGGGGATAAGGTAGAGCTCTGGGTGGCACTATGTTTTGTGGACAGAAAAAGCAGAAATGGATGTATCAAATCTACTTGTGCTAAAAACTGATCAATTAATCAGGCATGAACTAGGGCTCAATTTCTGTTATTGAGATCTGAGGGCATAATTACATGAACCACAGCACTTGTAAGGACGTTCAACCCAAACATGAGTTTATTAGAAAACAGGGCAAACACATTTGCATACTGAGTTCATATTTCTAGAGGAAGAAATCTCTGCACTATGCCAAAATCAGAATTCAAATGATCTAATATTAAATTGTGAAATGTAATGAATGATTTAATAACATGATCAGCATTAGCACAGATGGCTCCCCATGTTGGTGCTTCACTCTGCCTTGTGTAATGGGAATGGATGAGAGATGCCACACATCTCTATTACCCAGTATTATCCTGGGTGCCAGCACAGTGTGCCACTAAAGAAGTTCTAGTGCCAGAGCATGGGAGTTATCATTCATATTTCAACTGCAGAGGAAAAGCCTTGATTTATAACAACTGTTGGGTGGTGCAGAACAGGATAGAAGTGATCTTTGATCTTCTCTGGGAGTCATATTTTTGCCTACAATCATATGAAGCAAAGCAGAGATTTCTACTAGTACTACTGAAAAAAAAAAAAAACCAACCCTGACAAATCTAAGGAGAGGGAAAAAGTAACAATGAGTTCTGAAGCTCCTGGGTTGGACAGTAATGTAACCTTAAAAAATGAATAGCATTTGTCTGCATTTCTACAGTTATCTTTGATGGAAGCTAGTTTTTCAAATGATGACTAGATATTTTCTGAGATTTGCAATTGCCAGCAATTGATGAGAACTGATGTGTATTAAAAAAAAGAAAAGCCCCCCAAAAACCATGTTTGAATCTCTAATTTGCTTAACCATGAAGTCTTACAAACCAGTAGGATTTGTGTTTTAGGAAAAGGTAGGAGAAGGAGAAATGGGAATTGATCACAGGTGGAAAGCTGTGAAGGCTGCTAGTGCCAGGACTGACACCAAAATAAATGTTTGTTGTATTATACCCTTAAAATCTGATGGACAGCAATCTAGGTAAACCATAATAATAATTTAAGAACAGTTGATTTTTTTACAACAAGAATTGTAGCAAAGCTTCAGCTGCCTCAGATAGGGTACTAATTTGTCTTGGCAATAAGAACTGTTTTTTTAGCAAATTTAAAGGTATCATTTATGGTTGGAATATGGGAAAGTGCAGAAAAATTTTCCACAAAACTGGGAGCATGCAGATGAGCTTCCTATTTCAACCTACATTGCAGATTGTCTAAACAAGCACATATTCTTTTAATATTTTATTCAGTGCTGCCTCTTCTGGTTTCATTAAAACAGGGAATTACCATAAAAAAAACAGAAAACAAGGAAAAAAATCTGATTCCCCCTAAGTTCTTGACAAAACTGTCATTGATTTCAAGATAAAAGATTTGATCTTTTTCTGCAGTGTTTATCTAAACCCCTATAAAACAGAAATTTTTAAATTTTGCACTAGGACACATCTGGAACTACCAAGCTTCTGTTGAAACAGCAATGTTTCAGCTGCTATACCTCTGAGAAATGGCATGTTTCTTCTGACAACTGTGTATGATTTAAGGCAGAACTAGAGCGGGTCTTGGTTAAACACCGCTTGTAGCAATATAGTTGCCTCACACTCAACAGCTATCACCTCCACTTTTGTCTCCTCCTGAGATGTCCTCTTTGATGGCTTTCAATAGAACAAGTTATCTCAATACCTTTCCCCACAGATCGCACAATGAATGCCAGAGCAGTGAAGTAGAAGGTAAATTTGCTTTCTGTAAGAGTTTTCTTCTATTGCAGAGCATGATTGGAAAAATCTGAGCCAATGGGTCAGGAGAAGCCACTTCCATCTTGAAAGCCCTGTTGCTTGGTACAGGCTTCTGACTAGTTTGTCAAGGACAGATAAGACATTCAATATTGTACATCACTGTAGTGCGAGTTAACTCTTAGAAGAGGTGTTTTACATAAAGCCAGTATTTGACCTACCTTCAAAGGCAGTAACTTGTCTTTTAGCACACAGGGCCTTTGGAAGTTGAACAACTTTTATCTTGGTGTCATGGATGGTGGTGAAATATGTTCTTTCCACCTGACAAATGTAAAAAGCAGCAACAGACTAGTGAAGAATTCTCTTTGAAGTCTAATGATCTGTTATTCATCACTGTTTATCAGTGCCCCTACTGTATATTTGCTGTGCTGCCATGGAAACAGCCATTCAGCCAACCAATTAAGAGAAAATTAAAGTGATGCTGTCAAGATAAGCATATGCTAAAAATTAATTTCTTACCTGTTTCACAAAAAAAAAAAAAAAAAAAAAAAAAAAAAGATCCCCAAAATATTTTTAATTCTTAAGAATCTTATATCCACTCATCTTTTTGGAAAAAATTCAGACAGAAGCTACTCCACAAATATACTACAGCTATGTGGAGTCTGCCTTCATACGTCTTGTATACAATGGATCATGGGTGACATTACAAGTGGATTTAATAGAATTACTTTGTTATACTTTGTTTTGATTGCTTTCCAGTCCTCACACAGGAAGCAGGAGACTCCACTTAGCTCTGGATGGCAACTTTTTTTATATAGCAGAAAGGCAGAGTAGTGCCACATGCACACTGGCACATTACGGCACATGATGCCTTACTGGCTCAACATTCTGCCCCAAGTCAGGAGACTTGTCAGTAGCTTCTCTGAGGGCGTAGTTACATAGTATCTTTGAGATGCTCTGGTGCTGTCCTCTTCCCTTTCCCCATCCCCTCTCCAGCAGTATCCCTACTTGTTCCTCACAGTGGCATAGGTATACGTTTGATCTCCTTGAGATGTGAGGTAGTAATACCAGCTGGGTCCCTTTTCCTCCTGAACCTTGTCAAATGAACACCATTCCTACTGCACAGCAAATGGGGACAGTATGTTTCATGGAACAACATCTTCAATTTAAGGTGTCGCTCCTTGCAATGTATGTTCCAGGACAAGAAGGCCTCCAAGATGAAGTCTGGTGCAGTTTAAACTCTCTCAGCCATCTAACTTAAAAACTGTATTATTCCTTTTACTAGAAAATTGTTCTGCTCTGTTGCCCTCTGTAGTTCCTTAAGAGGAGTTTTCTCTGCTACAACTCCAGTGTGTCCTCTCTTGCAATTCAAGTATGTTCTTTCCCCTACTCATGTGGAGGCAGGCAGATATGCAGTGGTAGAGCCAAGCTGTGCATTTTCCTGTCCTAGGGGACTCTCTGCTAGCAGTTTCTGACCCTAGTAAGAGCTTCTTGTTGCTGCTTTAGCAGTGTAAAAAGCTATGCTGCACAAAGGAATCTACCCAACAGACCCTTACTAAAATGTCACTCACATGAAGAAGCCATCCCCAAAGTCACTAAAGTCAAACTATAAACCTAGACAGAAAATAAGAGTAAATCAGAGCCTGGATGAATAACTCTTCCTGTACTATTCTTATATTCAGATGAAGAAGGTGAAACAATAAATCAGTGCTAATATGTGTGGAGACCTGTTATGTGCTGCATCTTTCTCCAGTGATATATGGTTGAGAAAATGGCTGATGAAAGCAATTATTTATAGCAAGCATAAAAACAGTGCTAGTTAGAACTCAATAGCTATTACCATCACTTTAACAAAAGCTCGTGAGTGTTATACCAATCTGATAGTGTCTTAAAGTGAGCTGAACTGTAGAGAACTGCAGTTTTGTTTCAGATATCAAGAAAATCGAGTAACAGCAGTAATCAAAATGAACCCTACAGAAACATAATGACTATAGAGCTTTCAGCATCTTTTCCTCCCTTGCTGCAGTTGATTCCAAAGAAGAAATTACTGAATAAGAATCGCTACAACTGTCAAGCATGGTAGAGTCCTTATGAGGCTTCCTACTTATTTGAATTCTTTCACTCACCTGGGAGTACCATACCCTATCCACAGAATATAGGGGCATTAAATAAAAAAGTAAGGCTTTTTAAAATTATGACTTGGCTTTATGACCTGTATTTATGGATGCATTGTGGTTTTGATTATGTTGTTGTTAAAGTTTAGTATGTAACACTCAGCCACAAGTGACCTCATCCATTCAGAAAAGACAACATCTTAATTGTGTCTCCATACTACATGTGAATTCCTGCAGTGGTTTGTTTTCCTCTTCATCTGACTGTATTCCAGTATTTCTGGAATATGTTTTCTTTATGCCCTCTTCCAATTTCACATACACTCTTGCATTAAACTTACCTTAACTCATGAATGTTTTTAGCACCAGTCTAACCTAAAATATTACACTGATACATCAGCATCAGGAACAGAATTAGTGCAAATTATGCCCCTGAAACTAAGTTCTCCTCCAGACCCATCATACCTCCTAGGATAACTTAAGTCCTTTCCAATTGTGTCCCACAGTCTTCTTCATATGACTTCCACTGATACTTCCACCTTCAGAAGCTTCAGACATCTGTGTCGTGTTTCTATCGAAGAACACAGATGCTGAATTTATTCACTTGATCTAATTTTGTTATTACTTTTTTCTTTTTTTTTTTTTTTTTTTTTTTCTTGGATATGGGCTGGCAATGAGAGCTCACATCCCAGAAGGCAAACTGTGTCCTGCGCTGCATCAAAAGAAGTCTGACAGCAGGACAAGGGATGTGATTCTGTCGCTCTGCACCATTCTTGTGAGACCCCACCTGGAGTACTGCATCCATCTTTGGGGTCCTCAGTACAGGAAAGGTATGGGCCTGTTAGAGTGGGTTAGAGAAGGGCAAAGAAGATGCTTTGAGGTTTGAAGCGTATCTTCTACGAAGACAGGCTGAGAGAGTTGGGGCTGTTCAGCCTAGAGAGGAGAAGGCTGTGTGGAGACCTGATTGCACTTTTCAGTTCTTAAAGGAGGCTTACAAGAAAGATGAGGACAGACTTTTTAGAAAGGTCCATTGTGATAAGACAAGGGGTAATGGCTTTAAACTAAAACAGAGGAGATTTAGACTGGACACAAAGAAGAATTTTTTTATGTTGAGGGTGGTGAAACACTGGAACATGTTGCCCGGAGAGGTGGTAGATACCCCATCCCCAGAAACTTTTAAGGTCAGTTTGCTCAGGGCTCTGAGCAACCTTATCTAGTTGAAGATGCTCCTGCTCATTTCGGGGGAGTTGAGATAGATGACCTTTGAAGGTGTCTTCTAACCCAAATTATCCTATGATTCTATGACATGGTAAATATGAAAAAGGATAAAAATATCATATATCTCTATATAGTTGAAGATGATATTCTATTTCTACTAGCAACATTATAGTATTTTTGCATTAATCATGTCTTGAGATACTTGTAATCATGATTAGTTATTCATATGCTAACTTCCTTAAATGTGTCGTACAACATTAAGCATACATCTCTTTTTATATGGTTTATGATCTCACAACTGATTTTATCCTTATTTTTAGAAACAGAAATTTTAACTAGCCAGATATTTAAAAAGCTGCAAGAGCTGCTGGTACATCAATGTTACTTATCAGAACATTGAATTCATCAACTTAATTTATTAACTGTTGTTGTTATGTGATATCAATTGACCTTGGAGGAGTAGTCTCCTTTGCCTTGAATCTGGGTGGTGCGTCACCAGCTTTGAACTCCGTGCTGTGTTAGAACCTTATTTCAGAATTTATTGCAGTCCTGCTCTAAGATACTGTCTTTTCTTCCTTGTTAAGGTTAGACTGTAACACACTACTTGTTCCACTCCCACTGCAGTTTTTGTGTGTGTATCTACGTGGATAACATATCAGTGACCACCCTGCATTCCAGCATATACAAAATAGTACAGAGTCAAAATATTATGCCAGTTTATTAGTTAGAAAGGTGTATTTTGCATAGGAAAATGAAAGGATATAAAGGGCAGACCGCACAGTTACTGTCACCTTGCTAGCACCTGTGAAATGTTGCAGGGTGACTAACTCTCTAACACACTGCTTACTGCTTGAGAAGATGGCCTAGGAGACCATTCGGCTACAGGACAACAGCCCCTGGTCCTCTTGTACACTGCCAAGGGTGCTAAGGCCTTGCTGCCCTGCCCCTTGCAGCAGGGGCCCCAACAGCACCCATCTCACTATCTGCTGCAAGCGGCTCTATAAAGCAAATCCATCAGGTTTTATAGCATTTTTATATTAAACACTAGGTGTCGCTAGCATACCCTTAAAGCGGCCTGTTGAAATTGGCTGCCCGGTGCCTATTCAGCCGAGTGCCCAAATGCAGGCTTTTTCAGTGCCTGTACCTCGCTGGCAGAGACCTGACAAAACCTACTCGGTTCTGTTATGAATGTGTTTGCAAAGCACCCACAGCACAGGGTGGCTGCCCAAAGTAAGTATTCGCACCAGAAGCAGCAAAACCAAGTATTTTCACAAACACAATTTTCACTGCTTTTTTGTACTCTCACTGGCCTCAGATAAACACATGATTAAGGTTAAAAGTATTACTTACCTAGGGAAAAATAATTAATTACCCAATTATGAAATCATTAGGTCCTATCCCTTCTCCGAAGGACAGCACAGTGATCAGGTCATACCTTTTAACCGCGCAGTGGAAAGTGCAAAGTTCTGCTTTGGAAGAGCCATAAACAAGAATGATATTTTAGCTCTAGTGTAATCAAGTTCAAATATTGCCAGAGGGGTTCGTTTGTTTTGTTTTGTTTTTAATTATTTTGATCATTAAATAATGTCAGAAAAACTGATCTTGGATAATTTTCTATCCTTTGGGCAATTTTAACAAGTTCTCTGTACCAAGGTTTATACAACACACCTCTTTTTGTCATGATGCAAGTTCTACTTCTGTACAGGCTTTTTACCTTTCTCAGAAAGTCTGTGACTGGTAACAGCAGCCAGGAGCCCTGGCACAGGTGGTGTAAACAACAAACAGTGCCCGATGGCACACTAGAAGGTACTTTCAGCTTTTATGGTAGCTTTGGGAAGAACTGAGGCATCTTCTTCTCAAAACCTACTGCCAGACACTGGAAAATGTGCAGGATGAAGTGGAGACTGGCAACGGGCACCACAGCAACTGTCCCTCAGTCTGAAAGTCAAGGAGAGGTGAAAGTGGCCTGGAATGCTGGTGTGTATGAGAGTCTAAGAACTGTGAAAAGACTTTCCCTACCTGTTTTTTTGTCTGACCAACTATGAGGTTTATATATATATATATATATATATATACTGCATATATATATGTATGTATGTATATGCATATACTGTGCTAAGAATGAACTTATTTA
Source organism: Amazona ochrocephala (assembly GCA_039720435.1). NCBI lineage: Eukaryota > Metazoa > Chordata > Aves > Psittaciformes > Psittacidae > Amazona > Amazona ochrocephala. Next base: position 48,919,641 of record CM077876.1, on the reverse strand, counting down.
ATTGCTAAGGTTACCATTAAGGTCCTCTTTATGCCTACAAGAGCTGATCACACTTGACTTCAAGACATATCTTGTGCCCATTTTTGCAAGTTATATTTACTGAGACAGGAAGCCCCAAGGCTCCTCTCCATCCTTACTCAAGTCATCCAGTGGGGGTTTCCTGGTCATTCAGGGTGGTAATTTTGAGCATCTGATCCAGGGCAGGAAAAAATATTTTTATATCTATCTTTGAAAGCATCATCCACTCCCTTATCTTAAGGAGCATGTATAGAATTGCATTAAGAATCCACCACATTGAGCTGAATGGCAACCATTAAAACCTCAGGAATCACTTCCTTTGAAGAATAAAAATACACTCAAGTTCCCTATTTCCTTTGTCTCCATCTCATTCCCCACACTTCAAATGATGTGTAAAAATTGGGCTCATACTGTGCTCCAAGAACCCACCATCTCTGGCCCCAACCTAAACACTTGTTACCAAGGTACCAGAAGTCTCTCTGTGTTGCAGGCTTGGGCTGTCAAGAAAATCATAAAAGCAGAGCCCAAGCTGTCTTATTCTGGTTAGGCATTAAATGAAAGTGAGTAGGAAACAAATGATGCTCTTCGAGATAAGCCATCAAAGGATGAAATCTGTGATAAAGACTTCATTTCTGAATTGTCCACTCTTCCTTCATATTTTCATTGTGAATAAAGATACCATATAAAAAAAAAGCTGATTTACGGAGACATCAACCAAGTAAAATTGCATATTTAAAATATATAACAAACTTATATGGTGGAATATTATAGAATTTTTTTATAAATTCTATTAATATTATATACGTAAATAGGTTCCATGTGAAAAGCAAACTAAGCTTTGTTTTTTTCTGCAGAACTGACCTGTCTTTCTGACCAAAGGGAATACACTGGTATTCAAAATGCTGCCAATCTCTTTGTTTCTCCTCCTTAATGTAGAGATTCTCACTAATGACTTTCAGACTGCCAAGCACTGATGTAGCTAATAAAGTCGTACATTTGAAAACCAAGTATGATAATGCTCGTGTGTACTTCAGAAAACCATTTGTTTACTTGTCTTGAAGAGCTTATTTGGTCCTTATAGCACTGTGCCACACACAGTCAGCAACATTGGTGTTCTTCTGTCTTACACAAGAGATATTAACTTAAATTGGCAGCAGAAAAATTTCCATTAACACCCCAATGGCAAAGAAGTTTCAAAGTGTGAATATTTTTCTAATCCCCTCTCCACGCGTTGCTTTAAATGTGTTCCAACAGTTTTCAAATGCTCAGTTTCAGCAGTAGCAAAATCAAAATAGTACTAATAGAATTCTATTTATTTTAACTCCAATAAACAAATATTTATTTTTGTCCCCAGTGTTTCAATATTTAAGTCTCAACTGAAATGCTGATCCACCAGTGTTGCATATTGCACAAAGTTTGTGTTGCATGTGAACTTTATCTGCTTACTCGGAAGCTTAACAAGACAGATTATGAAAAACAACCATTATTTTGTGTGATATTTTCAACATTATTCATGAAATCCTGGTGCTACTGTGTCATGGTTTAAGCCGCTATAACTCACAAAGTTCGCTCACTCAGTCTCCCCTCTTTCTTCCCCCCAGCTCCCTGGGGGATAGGGGGGAGGATCGAAAGAATGCAACTCCCATGGGTTGAGATAAGAACAGTTCAATAACTAAGGTATAACACAAAACCACTGCTGCTACCACCAATAATAATAATGACAAGGGAAATACAAGGAAAGAGAATACAATCGCTGACCACCCGATACCAAGCTTGACCCAGCAGTGAGCTTCCACCCTTCTGGGTCTCTGCCCTCCATTTCTACATCCTGAGCTTGATGTGCTGTGGTATGGAATACCTCTTTGGTCAGTTTGGGTCAGATGTCCGGTCTCTGCTTCTTCCCGGCTTCCCCTCCTCCCTGGCAGAGCATGAGACTCACAAAGTCCTTGGTCAGACCAAAACATTCTAAGCCATAACTGAAAACACCTGTGTTATCAGTGCTGTTTCCAGACCGAAAGACAAAAACACAGCTCTGCACCAGCTACTAAGGAGAAAAATGACTGCTACTGCTGAACCCAGGACACACTGAAATCACTAGGAACGCTAAAATTAATTTAAACAAAACCAGCATTTTACTGCATCTTTCTGCCAAGGATGGTATTACTCTTTTAATAAAATTCCTCAATTGGATTTTTTCACAGTTTTTTTTTCAGGAGAGAAGCTTACCTAAAACGTGTGATTTATGGAGCAATTAATCCATATACCTAGCAGGTGAATAAACACTTGCTATTTTGCCATTGTACAGCTTCAAGTATGCATTCAATAGCAATACTATCAATTCAGAAATTCACGATAACGTGTTTGTAACAATCACCGTCAACTCCAGAGTGCTGCAGCACTGATGGCAATGAAAAAGCTGGGTTGTTACCTTGTCCTCCCCATTGAATTCCCATTCTCCAGGCCCCATGTGCCCCTGCTCCTGAAGTGCCTGCTGCTTCCCCTGACTCCAGGCTCTTTGTTCAGAGGAAAAGGAAGTATTTAACTCCCAAGACTGTCCAGTCATTCCTCTGTTCCATATTTCTTCCCACACCTTAGGGCTATGCTGGTTCTCTGGAAGTGTTGTACTTTCTTTTGTCCTTCCCATCATCTTCTGCACAATAGATCTTTAAGCCTTCACATTTACAAACAGCTTAGATGATTCAGCTTCTTTGCCATCCAAACTGTTAGACACAGCTTTCTATTATTTCCAGTTATCAAACTGCGATACTTACTTCATCCTTCCTTGCAGTCTGTGTTATTAGCATACCCATCTGTGTGGTGTGCCAGCCTGTGTGATTACCACATCTGTCTGCTTCAAATCCGTTGACTGTCTGCAGATCAAAGCCCCACTTAACTATGGCCATTAACACCTTTCAGCACAAGAATATAATTCAAATTTATTTTTGCTCAGGTTTGGTTTTTGGGTTTTTGTGGTTTTTTTTGGTAATGCTAAAAATCTGTTTAGATGACCATTCCCTTGAGGAAAGTCCAAGTGCTCAGATGCTCTTGGGAAGTGAATAAAAATAGGGTTGCAGTGCAATAAGACCTGGGGCACATTTCTGTGGCTGTTTATTCAAGTTTTCCAAGAAAAAAAGGGGAGGGACTGGCAGTATTTCACAGTTACCTTGTATTCCAGCTCCAATGTCTTGGGCACAAAAAGTATTTTCGTTGCATGAAGTGTCTTGGGCTCCAAATCCACCTCCCTTTTACAGTCCCTCTCAGGACTTCGTGGTAACTGACCTTCCCTATTTATTAAATGTGAAAAAATGTTGCTTTTCTCACAACTGTAAATTGCTCACACTGGCTGTCAGCCTCCACCCTTTTAATCTGGAAGTTATGTAATGTGAATGATAAAGATTTTCCTGTCCCTTTACGCTTCAGGACAGCTACAGATTAACATTTATTATAAGCAGTTAACTATTTCATTGCTTTTTAAAGTCACAGATATCAATTGCACAATTTTCTATTTTATTCTCTTTGGTAATGCTCCCTTCTATTTGAAGCTCCTTGGTAAAGCAATACTAGATCACAAAAATGTTAGCTGAAGTGAATTCAAGTTCAAAATGCAACACAGAGCCCTAGTAAGAAGATAAATCTTTCTGGGCTATCATCTTTTTGTTCCCACATTTCACTGAAATACGCTTCCTGCTGTGAGGGGAGGAAAAGCCTCAAGGGCTCTTGGCATTTCTCTGCTGTGAATTTCCAGCTACTTGCTGTATTTATAGCTACATTATCAGTCTTCATCAGGATGCAGTAAATACCTTTGCAGAGGTCAGTGTCTTGGATTTAGTTCAATTGTTATTTTCAGTGGTGATAGAAACTTGACTTAAATCACTTCTGTCATACACTTGAGACACTCAGGTTGTTCCACAGTCTCCCTCTCCCTTCTCAAAAGAATGACAGATCCCCTGCTTGGAACCACTTAGAATAAGAAACCCTGCTTTGTTGCCTTCATGCCAGCTCTCCTTCATTCTTGTTCCCCTAACATTGGTCTGATCCTTCAGATGCCACAGATAATCTAATAATTTCTGATTTATCGTCTCCTCGTAACTTTTAGGCTCTCAGTCTGTGTTCTTACACTTCCTTCATTCAATTTCACTTTGGGTTACAATTCCATTCTCCCTTTCATGGCCAGCGCCCCTGAATCCCTTTTACTTTTAGCTCCTCCTTCTGTGGACAAATATGAAGAAATGCACCTGTCTGAAAACCCACCCTCACCCTGCAGTTTTATATACAAGCAAAACAAGTATTTTTCTATGGTTCAGTCTGTCTCAGGTTTCAATACTGAGCACCATAGCACTCAGCCATGCAAGATTTAGGTAGCATCCAGATTTTCAGATTTTGCACTGCATGGATTCCTGTCACTTTCTTCTAAGGGAAAACTGATGCTCCCAAAGAGGACGTTTCCTCCTGTCTTTCCACACCTATGCCTTCTACCTACCTCCACATGCTTCACTTCTGGATTTGACACAGACCTTTAATTAGCCTAATTAAATCAGATCAGTGTGTCCCCTTCTAGAAATAAATTATGCATTAAAAAGAAAAAAAAATTTGATTGGGCTGAAATGAAATGTAACCCCTCTGGAAAATTCTTGCTCAGAGCAAGTGTCAGTTGTAAAATGTGCTAGCAGCCTGCCTCCCTGAGACACAAATCTCGCTCTCAAACTCTTACCTCTGCTTTCATTGGTCAGTTGTGCTAATAGTTTCAAAATCTAACCCAAAGTCTTCATTAATTTCTACCTAGAAGAAATACATCTACAACCTTCACACCCTCAGAGGGTTTCCCCTTCTCCTTGTCATATTTCTTCAGTTTCACCTGTTCTTGACTGCTCTCTGTGATCTCTGTGATCTAGCAGCTTTTCATCAGCCTCAGATGAAGTTTTGCATTACTTGCTCTAAAAATAGCAACCATTTCAAACTGCATATCCATCTTTCTTCTTTCCATTATCTCCAATATCTTTCTTAGAACCTCTAATCTGGTGCAGGAAAGTCACATTGCTTTTGTGTCCAAAGTCCCTCTTCTCTGGGGACTCCTTCAAGCCTTGTTCCCAGTTCTCCAGGGAAGTGTTCAGCTCTCCTGGCTGTGCTTGAACTCACAGAATACCCTCTCATATTACTTTCAGGTGGTCAGTCAGCTCTACTTACACCCATTTAAATATCACCCCTGGCCTGCAAATGTGGAAACTGTCAAACCTCTTTCCCTTAGTTTTTAGCCTGCAGCCCTCTGCTTGGCATCATGTCCAGTGCTTTCAGAATGTTATCTCTCCTATTTGTTTTTTAGGGGTCAATAACAAACATTGGGTTTATCAAAATTTCCTTTTCTACATCCAGTCAAGCACTTCACACTTCTGTCAATGTTATGAGACCAAAAAGTTAGTGTTACTTCTCTCTATGCTTACCTCCTATCCCTTCCTGCCTTCTTCAGATCATGCTCCTTCCTTACCTGCAAAACCCATCATTTCCCATTCCTTCAGCCACCCCTTTTGGCTAAATAAAATTCATTCACTGGAAAGGAGGACTGATGTCCTCCTCTCTGCTCCTTCAGTCACAGCACTCCCATTTCTAAGAACTTACTTTCATTAATTGCAAGACAAAAGGGCCAATCGTGTACCTAATGTTATTTCTGCTTGTATTTCAGAGCAGAACCTTTAGAAAAATGTTTAGGTTTCAATTTTAATCTTTGTATTTATACAGAATCAACAAGTGAACATTGGTAAATTGTTCACTCTACTTACAGAACAATTTTTACTTGAGCTTTCCTCCACTGGATTTTGTTATACTTTTTGCTGGAGAGCAAAGTACCTTCTGTCCTCCAGATAAAACAATTCCCCCATTGGTCTTTCCTTAAAACGAATCAGCCAAGAACCCTAAACTATGAGTCATGTTTCTCAGGGCTTTAATAGTCCTCAGAACCTTCTCCTAATGTTTTTCAAAGTTCTTCTTTGATTGCAGAAACCAGAACTGACCGGACACAGACACAGTTTTCCAGCATAGCTTGCACAGTGCCAAATAAAAAAATCTTTCTCTCTCACTCTATCCATGTCACTTGTACTGCAACTTTAGAACCAGGATCCCCAGACCTTCCAGTATTAGAAAGAGAAACATCCTGAGACCCCTGCTCCTGTGGACAGGAAGCTAAGAAATTTATGTTTCTGAATGGGGTTTCTAATACTTACACAAAAAATTTTTCTTTTGGATTGCAAAAATCCATGAAGATCTTGACATTATTCCTAATTTAATTTCTTTTTCACCTGAATACTTTTGAAAGCATTGGTGAATGTGTTCTCACAAATCTAGGCTCTCCATTGACCTGTGTGTGACTTGTTTTCTGGCTCATACACTTCTTCCAAACTCTGTAATCCATGGAAATAGCCACTGGAACCAATGGAGGTACCCTTTCTGGATGGCCCTGACAAACATTCAAGTCATCAAAACTGCTCTCCAGCCAGACAACTTTTACCATTCTCATGGGTAAAAGTCAATTTCTTGCTTAGACATTTCATTTAGCATAGACACTCTTACCACATTCACATATATCTTCAGTTGATTCCTAATAGTTCTTTGATTTCTTTTCAGATTCTTGCTGGAAGTAGGACACAGATGAAACCCTGAACAATACTGTATCATATAGTTAACAAGTGCAAAATTAAATAGGTAAATTTTTTCATACAGTATTTCCTAAAACTTGCACCAAAATTTCCAGATCTCTCCACATGGAAAAGTTTCGGCAATTGAGCTCTATAGGCTCATCCAGCTATTTCTATACTCTCAGACACAAGATAGTCCTGCCAATGTTATTTCTATCTGCTATGGAACCTTAGCTGCTTTTAAAATGGAAAGTATTTCCTACTCATATGTGACCACATAACCTGGATGTTTCTCCAAAATACAATTCTTTTTAGTCTTTTACACCACTCAAATTTTACCAGATTACTTTAGAAATAAGATCATACCACTGTCACAAAGATCATGAAGAATTGTGTGCAAGAATTTCTTTTTTATTCCATTGTCACAATTTTGTCACTTGTCTTTCCTTACCAGTTTTCTATATTACTCCATTTCTGATGCATCCATGATACTACATAAATTGAAAAGAGAAATTTGACAGTGTTATATTCTTTCCTTTTTTTCCTTTCTTTTCTTTTCTTTTCTTTTCTTTTCTTTTCTTTTCTTTTCTTTTCTTTTCTTTTCTTTTCTTTTCTTTTCTTTCCTTTCCTTTCCTTTCCTTTCCTTTCCTTTCCTTTCCTTTCCTTTCCTTTCCTTTCCTTTCCTTTCCTTTCCTTTCCTTTCTTTTCTTTTCTTTTCTTTTCTTTTCTTTTCTTTTCTTTTCTTTTCTTTTCTTTTCTTTTCTTTTCTTTTCTTTTCTTTTCTTTTCTTTTCTTTTCTTTCTTCTTTCTAAGTGGCATACTCTCCTTCCTTATTTATTGTACTGTGGTTTTTCTTGAAATGGTAGAATGTACTTTAATGTTCCCAGTCAACAATAATGGTTTGTTTTTGTTTTTGTTTTTTTCCTGAACATTTGTGAGTTTTGTTTTAACTTTTATCTTTTTTTCTTTTAAAGCCGACAGTTCAAATTTGTTTGCTACCAGCATGAGCTTTATTCTGCTTGTCTGTAACAAATCTAGCAAGTTAGAGGTCTCTTTTCTCTGAAGTTGCCACCAAACTTGGTCTACCAGTCAATTCCTTTTTATATTTCAAAATGAAGTCTTAAACAGAAGTCCCCTGAGCTTGACACAGCACTTTTTGATTTAAGAAACTGTCACCAGTAACATTTAAAAATTCCAAGGACATTTTATTATTGGCAGCATGAGACTTGCAGTACAAGACACTCAGATGGAAGTCCTCAGTGATAAAGCACTGCTTTTTCCACACATTATAAATACATGTTTAAGATACCATTTAACCAGATCTCTAGGGCAATGCCTGTGGCAGACATTGTCATGAGCTTTTTCTGTTAAGGCACTGATTCTTAAACATTCATGGCCATTTGGCTTTTAGGTTACCAGACCTTGAGTATCGTCCACTTTCTGATCAAGCTCAGGGTCTGCATAAAATGCCAACACCTCTGAATTTCAGCATCTTTACCACCTATTCCTAGATTTTTATGTTTCCTTGCTTCTCTTTCCTAATCCTTCAGATGCAGACTTTCCCTCCTTTTCACAAACTTCTCTGTCTCTTTCTCCCCCCTGCCCTTCATTCAAGTCCCTGCCACTCTACCAGTAAATCCACTTCCAATTTATTGGGTCCCTCATACCTTATTGCCTCCATTTCTTCTTCCTCATAGACCATTTATATGCTAGTTTTCCCACCAGCTTCCACGTTTGAATTCCTATTCTCCCTTCCTCTGGCTCAGTCCTCAATTAGAGTGAGTTACCTCTTACTCTGCCTCTTCAGCTACTTTCTCAACAGTAACATCATCCTTTTCATCTGGATCTCAGCCACCTCTATCTCATTACCACTTTCCCTTATTCCCCATTACCTTGCTTTTTTATAAATCCTGTTAGAGCCACAATCTCAGAGAACAAATTAAGCTAAAGCCTCTGTTCAAAAAGGCAACTTCAGAGAGTGCTGGAAGTAGCAGAAAGATTTGTTTACCTGCAGCACAGAGTCATTTGGAGGCCTCGTGGTTTCTTGGAATGGGGGTTTTCTGAGGTCTGGAGTTGTTCTCTTCAGTGCCTGGGACATTTGAGATTTGTCAGAGCATTCTGGGCACCTTGTACTGTAAGCAAAAGGAGCATCATCAGTTTGAGCCTTAGAACTGGCTTTTCTTGACCAGTCAAAATAATGAGAAATATGCATTTAGAGCTCTCAGGAGAGCTGAAATCTATTAATTATTTTTTATTTAGGAAAAAAAAACCACACAAACAAACCTGCCTTACCTTGCTTGAGGATTATTTGTGTTACTATTAATAATACATTTGAAAAATTAAATCAATAAATTGTTTGGTTCAAATGCAACAAATGCAAATATTTTTAATTCCAAAGCAGTTGAAAAATAATGAGATTTTTTCCCCCAAACTATGAAAATTCATTTAGAACTGAATAAAAAGTACAGACAGTAAATTCTGCTTTGAGACAGGAAAGAAAAATAACCAGAATCTCCTACAGAGTCCCTGATGGCTGAATGTGTGAAATTAATCACTGACAGGTGGAGAGGACAATTCTCCATGCAGTGTTGAGCTTCCTATTCTCTGAATGACAGCCAGATAGAATAAGAGAGCCAAAGATAATAAGAGATGCTTTGCTGCATTAACTTTCTGATCACTAACCGTGCACCTGCAGCAAAATGTGGTTTGCCCAAAACCTGAACTGAGTGTACATCTTAAATATGTAAAATATGTATATGTTAATTTTGTACTTGCATTTGTCTTGGAAGTCTTCCAAAGTGCTGTCACCATTTGTCACAGCCCTGGTCAAACTCCTCCCTCCACAGAATTCACTGCACTTTAATGTTTGCTGCAGACATTGAATTCATGTGGGTTTGGCTCTCCTTTATTCTGTGGAGGTTGCTTGGTGTTCAACATCAAGCCTTATTTTGTGGTAATACCCTATACCACGAGCCCCCCTGCTTCAGCTCCCCTGTGCCCAGACGTTCTGCATCTTTGAGACTTTCTGTGAGTTCATTCACTATCCCACCCCAAAAATATGTCTCTGTGGGGTACTTGGGAAAAGGTGAGTGTGGAAGCATAACAAAGCATCAAATGAAACAACCCCACTTCAGAAACAAAAAAAATGAATCAAACTATGGAACTCATTGCCATGGTGTGGTCTGGATGCCAAACACAGCACTGCCATGCTTACCCCTAGATAAAGTCAGGAGGCGAAAAAGCAGTCCCCCAGTGTGTGGTACAAACAAGAAGGAAACAGTTGTTGATAAAGTCTCTGAGTTGCAGATTACCAGAGATTGGCATAATAAGCATACTGTATGCTCAAAAAATTTTTCCCTAGTACTTAGTATTGTCCTCTGTCAAAGCAGGATGCCAGGCTAGATAGTCTTTCACTGTGACTCAAAATAGCTATATACTTGTGGCATAAAACAACAGGGATTTTGCAGAGAAGTATCTAAAACATTTTTTCTGCTTCAAACAATACTGGTAACATAAGGATCTAGAAAATGACAAATACATCTAAAGCAAATGAGTCTTTCTTTGCCTCTCCACAGAAACCAAATGTCTCCTCTGTTGCAGAGAATGAAGAAAGATTTATTTAAGCTTTCTGCTTTTCTCTCTCTTCTTACAATGGTAGCTAAGACAGTCTCCTTTATATATATCGCAGCCTTTTACCAGAATAAAACCTCCCTCTTCAGCTCCAAATCAATGTCAGCTGAATTAAGTCCTCCAGCCACCAGTCTTCTAACCAACCCACTCTGAAGGATTTACATAAAAGCAGGAGTGGCCACTCTTTTCTCTAACAGTGCTTCCCTCTGACCAATTGATCAACAAAACTGCTTTGGCATAAAACAAAGTTAACTGTAAGCTTAATTCCTCACACTGATACACATGTGATTTAAAGGAATAATGTCACCTGAATAGGGGTAGATCTTTGTAAGGTGAAACGTGTCAAATGCTGGATGCGTGTTATCTGTCCTGCACTTTAGAACAACAGATGCAGGATTAACATTGTAAACTGCAACTACCAGGCAAAAATACTGACAAATAGCAGGTATTTTTTTCTAGATGGTATTTAGGTTACTACATACACTGTTAAACATTTCTGAAGTTTTGTGTTTCATTTTTATTTGTCACAGGTTTATGTAAACATACATATGAAAAAATTACAATGTTTGAAAGTCACAAAGGACATGCAAGATTGATTTAAAAAGCCCTGTTCTAGAAGCACGTTTACTTACTGAATTTCTTATCCAGATTTTAAAGTACAGCTCTGTGTTCCATGTCACTGAAATGGCAGTATTTAAAATCACTGCTAACACCTTCAGAAGCTGATAAGCTTGTTTCAGTGCTGTCAGCTAAGTCCCCATACCTTTATCTTGAGTTTTCATATGCTACAAAGTTTCAGGACTGCTTACCTCTTACTCACAGAAATATTTCAACATTTGCTGCACTTCAATCAAAAAAATCTTTGAGGATCAGTGTGTGTCCTCGGGCAGGATTAAGCCCCTGCTCAGTAGCGCACCAAATTAGTCTTTCTGGTGGCCTGATTGCTTTAATCTCTGTTTAAAAAAACCATAGCTCACATCTGTAAGGATGTGAATTTTTTTTTGTAAATAGGAACTAAATGCCAAGACTACAGGCAATTCACAACCTCTTCTCTAAAGCATGTGGTCTCCTCTACTCTGAGGTCCGGCTATTCCAGTTGCCTCACAGTTGTTTGTTTGCAAAGCAGAACCAGGCTTACTATTTATGATATAGTGATTAAAAGAATATTTGTAGTTCATTTCCTGCATCCAATCTTACTGCTATACATGATGCTGTTGCCCTAGCTGTGGCGTAGTTTGGTTTTCCTGTCAGTGAGGAGAGCTTGTGTGGCTGAGAACACTACTGCCACATGCTACTGCTGCTTTATCAGAGAGCCGTGCCTGTAAAATAACGCCTTCTAAAAGCTGGAATGAATTTCACACTTTTTCATGTGGGAGCAGAAGAAAGCAGAGGTAAATCAGAACTTCCCATTATTACAGCGGTGAGCCATGACAGGCAGAAACTGAAGCACTACACAGGTCCAGCCAGGTCTTTGTCTGCTATATATTTTTACTGTTTCATTTACTTTGGAAAAGGCCATTCTCTTCAGTTGAGGACGTGGCCCTTGTCAGGGCCTTTAAAATTTTGAAGACTATTTTTTTATAAATAAGTAGATTTTCTGCAAGCCCTTTTCCTTTAGATAAGGATTTTTTTTTCATAGTATATATTTCAAGAATGAGCAGTGGTTGAAATCCTTATTATGTATTACTTTTTCTTTGCTTATTGGTTTGTTCTTCATTCAGCAGTGTTTCAGTATGACATTTTTGATGCAAGTCAGTTCCTGCCTGCACTTCGAGCTGCTGCACCTTGAGCAGTGACAAATTTTAGACTGATTAATGCTGCACACAGTTAGTGGAATATCCAGTTCCTACGGACAGCAACGTGACTGCAACAATAATAGGATCTGATGGATGTCTATCCTGCCCTGAAAAGCATCATAGTGCACAGTGACTATTTGCATTGGATAATTATTATTTTTTAATTAGGATAAAATAAAGTGTTTCTCTATATTCTGGCCTAATATTGTTAAATCTTGATGCCATCCACAATGCTTGGTGTGCTTCTCTCCATAAACTGAACAAAGCAGCTGTGTTCTCTTGCCAGACTCAGATTTATTGGGGTATGGATTACACATATTAAACACAGTCGTCAGGCCACAAAGGTTCCATCACAATCTGCCTACAAGCTAACATCATTAAGAGACAGACTTCATATATCTTCATGACTGATACGCTGATCTTTCCCACTCCATTGACTAATGAATTGACACACACAGTGTTCTTCAGCATTAGTGTGCATCCCTTTGATTTACAGCACTAAAATGGGTGGCTGTAAGCACCCAAAAGCTGATGAATTCCAGACAGCACTTGCACCTGGCTGACCAGGACACTTCCCTCTGAGAAGAACAATGATTGCATCCCAGAATCATACATAATAAAAGTGGTGGGCCTCACTGTGTCTGCATTTTCAACCCTACAATGCCATCAGACTGCTTCCCTTCCTGAGCCAAATCCCTAGCTGCTATAAATCAGGGCACATCGATTTACAATTGTTCTCTGAGCAGCTTGTCTGAGCTTTTTGGTTTGTCTGCTTTAAAGATACACTTTGTACCCACTCAGTGTTGCTTGCTCCCAAGATTAGTCAGTACCAGGGAAAAGGGGTCAAGAGAAGAACAGTGGATTTCTGCCCATGATGGGTGTCAGCCCTCCCAGTCTGCAGTTTTTGTGGGAAAGAGCAGTGGTCACTGGCCCAATACTGCCCCTGCAAACAGAGGGAAGGAATTAGATAGTGGAAAGAAGGGGAGTGAAAGGAGATTTGGCCCAGAGCTTTTGTTTGTTGGACTCATTTACTGGCTACAGGCTCGTATTTTGCTAGCAGCCTTGTATTTATGTTCCCTACAGCACAGTTCTAATGACTGACATGAAATACAGACTAATTTTGACCCCTTGAAAATTACCATCACACAGAAGAGTCATCTCTCAGTTTACTACTGAATTCATCTGATGAAACAAAAGAGTCATCCCAGGTATCATCCATTCTGTGAGCACAGTAAGGCAGGAGCATTTGCTTGGATATGTCCTGTATGAAAAACTGAGCATCATTTGCATTGGCAGTTTGTAGTGCAGCACTGAAAAAAAAAACACAACAAAGCCAGTAAAAGGTTTGTCAAAGTTAAAATAGGCAATATTTATTTTATGTAGCAAATAACTCAGAATTTTAAGAAGTCTGATAACAGGGCTACCACTACATCATCCAGATCTTCCCAAAAAGAGATATTTTCCAGCCTCTGACACAACATTTCAATGATGACTAAAATATATGACTCTTGGTAGAGTCTTGGTTTGTTTGTTTATTTTAATTTTGAGATGCCTCATATATTTATACAGATTTCATATCAGTAACATGTCATAATTTACACCTGTTTAACCAGAGAGTTTGGAGACACAGGCAAGTTTCTTCCTGCTGCTCATGGAAAAATGGCATGCAAAAATAATTTTAAAAAGACCTGACCAGACAGTCTAATGAACAGGATAGGAAAAAACAGTTCTTCCTTTTAAGCTCACTTGCTAAGATGGTCACCTCACTTAAAAGCTCATAAGACTCATCACATGACTAATATAGTTACTCACCATTTGCAAATAAGTAGTGGGAGTTTTGTCGTTGAACACAGAATGCGGTTCTCCTGGGTAGAGAGAAATGTTAACATTAAGTGAAGTCAATTCTATATCCCTTTTAAGTGAACAGGCCCAGAATTTCATTGAAAATACAGGAAAACAAAGCAGAAGAGCATCTAGGTAGTAAATAGAAACTGGTTGTTAAGGCTTGTAGTTGACAAAAGTTGAACCTGGAGAATGAAGGAAAAAGAATCAAATATATAGTTATATCACAGAGGAGATTGTTATGCTACTTGCAATCAAAATTAGATCGTTTTTCAAAGCTGCTAGGTATGAATGTAAGCTGCTTCTGGGCATCTTTATGTGACTGCTACTGGCAAAGCAAATAAGGTATTTTGATACTGTTCTTAACAGCATTATAGGGATAAAATGTGTCACAGAGTGACAATGTCATATAGGGCACTGCAGCACCAGTTAGAGAGTAGAAAAATCTTTCCTTTTAATATCTATCTCATATTGTCCCTCATTGATAGTCCATACTTATTATATTGTACTCATTAATGGAAAGAAGTGTTTTTAAAAGCTAGGTAAATTATAAATCAAATTTCTAAGGGGTGCTGAGCACATTTCTTCAGATAATCTTCACAGAGATAACTGGGGGAAAAGGGGCTGACTTAGGACCAGAGCTGAATTTCACCATGAAGAAAAAACAAGCAGCTCAGGAGATATGTGGGAGTATGTTGCACCACCTGGAATGAAGAGATGAACTGGTGGGTGTGAGAAGAGGAGAAGACACAAAAATGGGTGCGAGGCCCCCGGAGTAAGACCTGTTTTTACACAGTGCTAGGAGGAAGATTTGCTCAATGTCTGAATCAGGTGTGATGGGGGATCAACTTCCAGGAGAGTCTGTGGAAGGCAAAAGAGCACGCATGACAAAACAAGCCAGACTATGTACCCACTCACTGAAGGGGATTGTTGAAAGAAAAACACCCCTTTCCTCTCCTGGACAGCAACTGTAATGGGTTCCTCAAAAAAAGAGCAGCAGGGGAGAGAAGACTTGCAGACATTCACCAGCAGGACCTCATCCCAACATGACCAGCCTGCATATACCCTTTCATGGCAGAAGTCCATGTCTGGTTCCTGTGCAGAGATCTGCTCAGAGAAAAGAACCAGGGAGCCTTGTGGGAAATAGTTCCCTAAAGAGTGGAAGGAGGGAACACAACAAGAAGGTGATTTACTGAAATAAAAAGTCTTTTCATTTAAACAAATTCTCACCAGACACCAGTCTTTTTATCTTGTTAGTGTTTGTACTTGGCTTGTGGGAATCTTGCTGCCTTAGCTTCCAGAAACCCTCATGTGTTCAAGATGCTGTGAAAGACTACATGAATTTTTACTGAAAACTCCTTCGCTGGGTGTCATTAAACTATCTTGAATTTTCCATCTCCTGATGTTCATCTTGCCTTGAAAAGTTCCACTCCAAAAGAAGTATTCTGTTCTGTCCTGCTCCAGATCTGAAGTAGGCATTGCAGTAGAGTATAGCTCAATTTGTCAGTTCCGAGCTGGAAAGCAAAAAGTGGATATACTTAATATTGCTTAAACTGTGATTACGCTCACGTACACGACAACTTCCCCATCTCTTTGGAAGGTATAGGAACTTTTTCATGAAAGAAAACCCAAACAAACCGGCTCCATGAGAGCTGGTGAAGGCTACCAAGTCAGCAAAAGTCGGCAAAAGAAACCAACAAGTCTTAAAAAGCTATTCTTACCATGAAACACAGGTTGGATTTGTTTGTGTAAACAAACCTACAGAAGAAAATTCTGCTGGTCAATATCTGTAAACTGAAAACACAGCAGAAATTTTAAGCTCTCTTAAGTGTTTCATGAAATGTGCAGTGCATATTAAAAATACCAAGCCACTTGTTTAAATGCACCAATATCCTACATACAGTGCCCAGCAAAGAAGGGCTGGCCCTCCCCTGAATGTCTCTGTAAAACTTACACAACTCTTTGTATCCCCAGCAACATCAAGCATACACTGTTACCGTTACTTCTTCCTTCTCATTAGCTGCAATTTAGAGATGGGAAAAGAATAAACTGTAGGCAAAGTTTGATCTGAGATGACAAGGCTAATTTTTGGAAAAATGTTCCTCTACTTTTCCAGTTGTCAGATTTAATCTAAAGCAAGCACAGCATGTAGAGAGTAAACATAACATCCTCCTAATTATATTAAATTACCTCTCAGGAGCTGCTCTGCCCTCTTGTCAAAGGCCGGGACTGGCTTTTAATGATGAATATGAACCTTAGCGGGACATTCTATATCATCATTTAGTTCAGCAAATGTGGACCAGATCAGTAGGATAGGTGCAATTGGATGCTGAAAAATAATTACCTTGGCCTTACAGTTAAAAATTTCTTTCTTGTATCCCCTTGTGATCTATGAACAAATTACTTTATTAGGAAATCATTAGAGCTCAATTTGTCTCTATATACAACAGACATCAATATTCTTTTCTCATAATGGAATGACACATTCTTGCCATAAATTTGTACAACTACATAGCCAGTTATCAGTTTGGAGTCATTACCAACCTTAAAAAAAAGACTGTTTTTACATAGTAAGATGTTTTTCTTATGCACCAGCTTCCAGCAGAAAACTGAGCAATATGAACTTTATTGTTAGGCTATTAGCTCAGATAATCTTTGTGGTTTTATGCCCCACTGCAGAGAGAAAATGTTGTATGTGGCTGACCTCTTTGTGCTACTAGAATATCCAAGTTTGGCAGGAGCAAAATAGCTCCGCAAATAAATTATACTATTATGAGTATGCTACTATAATCAAGGCCCTGAGATCATCCCACTCAGGGCATTGATGTCAGCTCTCAGCTTATGCAGGGCAGTGGGGAGGCATCCCCAGAGATGCCTTACATGCAGACCCTGGCCATGGCTGACCCATCTCGCAGAAGCTATTGGTCCTTGCTGTGCCATGAAAGTGAACACAGGGTCCCTTGGTGGCCCCATGTGGCAACATGGTATAATTTCAAGTCATATCAACCAGTTAGCTGATTTGTTGACCATTAAAATTTACAGAGCAGATGTGAGGAGGAAATGAGACAATTAGTTAGACCCCAGGTCACCTCGTGTTACAAATTACCTTCACATAGTTCAGCCTTTGCTTTCACACAAGTGCAGGTTCTCACTGAAGGCTGTCATTGCAGGACTGAGTAAAATGACAAGCTCCAGTTAATTTCCTATAGTGGCAGTTGGATAGTCACTTGCTGTTGAAATGTGCCAATATGTAAGGGTTGCCATCTCAGTACTTCCCTGAACGTCATATACGCCAGTAAAAGTACTCCTTATACTGGGGCTTTGTCCTCCGTTCAGCAGTAGCGGTCATTTTTCTCCTTGGTAGTTGGTGCAGTGCTGTGTTTTTGACTTTCAGCCTGGGAATAGCGCTGATAACACCGATGTTTTCGGTTACTGCATAGTAATGTTTGGTCTGACCAAGGGCTTTGTGAGTCTCATGCTCTGCCAGGGAGGAGGGGAAGCCAGGAGGAAGCAGAGACAGGACACCTGACCCAAACTGACCAAAGAGGTATTCCATACCACAGCACGTCATGCCCAGCATATAAACTGGGGGCAGTTACCCGGAAGGGTTGGGTGCACTGCTGGGTTGGGCTTGGTATCGGTCGCGGGTGGTGAGCGGTTGTATTTTCTTTCCTTGTATTTCCCTTGTCATTATTATTCTTGGTGGTAGCAGCAGTGGTTTGTGTTATATCTTAGTTACTGGACTGTTCTTATCTCAACCTGTGGGAGTTACATTCTTTCGATTCTCCTCCCCATCCCTCCGGGAGGTGGGAGGAAGAAGGAGGGGGAGAGTGAGTGGGCAAAGTGCGTGAGATACAACTTAAACCACGACAGGCTTCTAAATTTCTATTTTTATGTGTGCAAGCAGTCCTCCATTTTATTACACAGCAATTTTTCTAGATTTGGTATGCCACAAGCATTTGAGAAAGATATAAATGATTGTCTATATCCAACAATGTGACCACAGAGTTCGTGGTTGTTTCAGGAAAAAGACACTAGTGGATTTTTCAAAAATATTGCCTTAGAACCTGACAAGGAGTAAGAACATTCTCAGCTTACTTATTGTAAGTTCCCTTTCAACAGGCACATATAAGCAAGCATCTTTTTCCAGTTAAAAAGTTGTCAGTCTAGAATCATGCTTGTTCCATTGTCAATACTCACAGTCACTGTGCACTCAAAGACTTTTTTAGTTGAATTCACTCCACCATTGCTCTGTATCACATACTACCAGAGTCCCAACTTCCCCATTCATTACGCTTTTGAATCTCTCTGATGGCGGCCATGGGTGTCAAGGCAGTTCAAACCCCTGAGGAAACATAGCACAAGTTGTGGCACTCAGCAAGAAGCAAAGGAAATGCCAGATTCTCTGCAAAGCTCTTGCAAGTACTTGATCTATGGCACTGAAGTTGTTAAAGCAGCAAGTAGAAAATAAGCATTTCAGGCCAACTCCTCACACAAAAGGAACAAAGCACTGTAGTCATCAATATAAGTAATATAAATCAACTGGATAGGTAACTGGAAAATTACAACTACCTATACTATGAGACTTAAAAAGGAAAGACAAAATATATGTGGATTTTCATCTTTTGAGTTCATAAGGCTGTGTTTGATGGACCACAAGGTCTTGCTAGACTTAATGGGCCAAATTCCTCCCTAGGATAACTATTAAGTTCAATTGAGTACTCTCAGGATGCAAGAGAATTATGTATGCTACAGCAGCAGTTTGAGGTGCTCCTCTTTTAAAAGCTGTTATGCCATTGACCCTATGTTAGTTCCAGGGCCAGGAAGCATATATTCAAAACTGCAGAAAGCAGCAGAAAGAACAGTGTAGTATGGAAACAAGCAGAGAATTGGTGTTCTCAGCCAGCACAAACTGAATGGCTGCGAAAGAGCTCAATTCTTTGCTTCCTGCAAATTGCATCTCCCAATTATACTAATTCTGTTATCTTTACCTTGCCTGTCTGACACCACCCCCAAGTCAAATTCTGCCAGCATGTCTGGAACAATGCTCAGGAAGGGACTCTGCTTTGCTCAGGGGGAAGTGTCTTTAAATGTCATTCTGTCTCTCTTTAAGTTACACAAATGTCTCTTGTATTCTGATCACCTCCAGCTCCAAGTTCAGTCTGATAGACTGACAGCTATTCTTGAAGCTGACTATTACTCAGTGGTTTCACTCAAGGACCCCAAATGAAAAGGAACAGGTCTCCTTTTCAGCCCTGGAGAGTAATTTTCAAACCAAGGTACTCTGAAAGCATTCCAGTGAAGGTGACAACATTCCTATACAGTGATTAAAGCCCCTACTAACAGTAGACTTTCTTGGACTTGGAATACAGGTTGGGAAACATTGCTCTAAAAGATTTACTGCCTTAAATGTACCTTATCTTTTGCTGACTCAGAGCAATCAACCAAGAATACACACTTACAAAAAAAAAGTTAAATAAAACATGCTGTGTTCAAGATGACAAATACAGAATAAGTAAGTCATTGAGATTCTTGCTGCAATCTTACTTTGTTTCTGACCTTGCTGAGAGGACAAAAGGAGATTTTGATTGTGTAACAGAAGATTTTGCAAATTAAGATTAAAATACAGGGACTTTGAGTTTTCTTAGGTCCACACTTCCCTTTGGTTTCATTGTCTTTTTACCTTTTCTGTTTCAGTTTACAATCCAACCAGATTAACAGTCTGGTCCTATCTGTGAACACAAGTATATTATAAAAGAATTAAAAATAATTAGTATCCACATGACACTCACCAGTGCACTGCTGATGGGTCAAGAATCATTTTCTTTTGCTTTGAACCTGGTTCTGACAAGTGCCATTTGTTGGCTGACAGTGCAAGAATACTGGAAAAGACAGTGGAGAATCAACACCATCCATGTCAGGATGTTGTGGGTTTCTTGTATGTTTTCCTAGGCTGCTCAGTCACTCTTTGCCTTTGTCCGTTTTGAGGCACAAGAGATATTTAGCTATTTTTTCATGGATCAGACATTCCCAAGATCTTGCTTGGTGCCCATTGTTTTACACATAATGCTAGAGAGGTTCCCCACCTCCCCAAAGTGCATTACTCTAAGTTTATATAAACTGATTTTCAGCTTCATTTTGTTATCGTATACATTAGTAAGTGGTACAGCTCAGTAAAACCAAATTTTAAAATGACTCAATTTTAGGGAGAAATTTGACACAATTTAGTTGATGTTGAGAATCCCACATTCACAGTAAATGCCTTTTGGATGTGAGATTGAGCAAGGGCTTCAAACTGAAAAAGGGTAGTTAGGAAGAAATTCTTTACTATGAGGGTGGTGATGCACTGAAACAGGTTGCCCAGAGAAGCTATAGATGCCCCATCCCTGGCAGTGTTCAAGGCCAGGTTGGATGGGGCAGCCTGGTCTAGTGGAACGTGTCCCTCTCCATGGCAACGTGTTGGAACTTGCTGATCTTTAAGGTCCTTTCCAACCCAAACCATTCTGTCATTTTATGGTTCTATGAGTTTATGATTCTATGATTGTGGTATGTTATTTGGGACTAGCCTGGGTGCACAGATTGAAAATTATTTAGTAGTCAGAATACATCTTCCAGCCCAGTTTTTCCTGAACAGCAATCTAGATTGTGGACTCAAAGACTTTTTGGTAATTAAAAACAAAGTGCAGCAACCGAGAATCACAAAATTTGCTTCAAAAATGCATTCTTAATTAAAGTTAAAATACTAATGGGGCCACTCCCCCAGTAGCTTCTCTCCCTATTACACTGAATAACTTCTTAGCATCAGTAAACTTTAGACTTTACTGCTCACTGTATTTTCAATGTTATTTGTAAATACATTGTATTTGAGAATGTACTCACAAATCAATCTCAGCCTAACACACAGATCCTCCTGCAAAGCAGATCCTTTTGATGGGTGAGTCAGCTTTATCTGCTAACCCTCTTGGAACTGAAATTGTTTAGGCCATGAGTCATATTTGAAAGTGACAGTTTCAGCTGTTAGTCTGACAACTTCATATTAACTCTCTTGAGTTAGTCTTTTTGTTTTCTTACAGCATGTCAATCCACATCATTAATGGCAAATTGTCTTGGCACCTTAAACCTGTCCTGCCTTAAACTTTTTATAAGTGCCAGCTATTTTCAAGTGCGTTGTACACAAGATTTACATACAGATGTAGAAATAGAGTAGATGTTTCTCACTATCTTATTCTGGAGACTAACCCAGATCTGATCCCATTTATGTATCTGATCAGATTTGGCTAAAGCCCTTTTTATCCCACTCACGTAGGCTGCTTTTCAGCTGGGTGTGTTCTTTGAGGTAGCTTACTATTTAATCGGCAGAATAAAGAAATTAACCACTGTAGCAGAGATGGGGATAGGTAAATTGGGAATCACTGGAAACAGCCCACCAAGAGGAATTCAGGACATCTTCATGTTTGCTGCCATTTCTGAAAGTGCTTATCCGCTCCCCAACTGTTCCCCAGCCCATAATGTGGCAGGGAATTAGTCTGTCCAAGGGACAGGACCTTGCATTTGTCCTTGTTGAATTTCATGAGGCTCCTGTTGGCCCATTCCTCCAGCCTGACTAGGTCCTTCTGAAGGGCAACTCTGCCATCGAGCACACTGACTGCAACCCCCAGTTTGGAAGGCTGATGTAGGGACTCTGAGAATGAAGATCCTAGGGTCACTGTAGGAGAGGATCAGGTTCGAGACCATCTTAAGAAGCTGAACATGCACAAGTTCGTGATGAAATCCATCCGCGGGTTCTGAAGGAGCTGACGAAGTTGCTAAGCCACTGTCCATCATATTTGAAAAATCATGGCAGTCAGATGAAGTTGCCAACGACTGGAAAAAGGGAAATATAACCCCAATTTTCAAGAAGGGGAAAATGGATGAGCCAGGGAATTACAGACCAGTCAGTCTCACCTCTGTGCCTGGCAAAATCTTAGAGCGGATTCCCCTGGAAGGCATGCCAAGGCACATGAAAACCAACAAGGTGGTTGGTGACAGCCAGCATGGCTTCAGTAAGGGAAAGTCCTCCCTGACAGATTTGGTGGCCTTCTATGATGGGGCTACAGAACTGTTGAGCAGGGGCAAAGCAGTCAATGTCATCTACCTGGACTTGTGCAAAGCGTTCTGTGCTGTCCGACACAACATCCTTGTCTCTAAGTTGGAGAGACATCAATTTGATAGGAGGACCATTCGGTGGATAAAGAACTGGCTGGATGGCCACACTCCAAGAGTTATGCTCAATGGCTCAATGTCCAGCTGGAGACCAGTAAAGAGTGGTGTCCCTCACGGATTGGTGTTGCGACTGGTCTTGTTCAACATCTTTGTTGGTGACATGGACAGTGGGATTGAGTGCCCCCTCAGCAAGTCTGCCGATGATGCCAAGCTGTGTGGTTCGGTTGATACATTGGAGGGAAGGAATGCCATTCAGAGGGACCTTGACATGCTTGTGAGGTGGGCTGACCTCAACCTGATGAAGTTTAACCAAGAAAAGTGCAAGATCTTGCACCTGGGTTGGAGCAACCCCAGGCACAGCTACAGGTTGGGCAGAGAAGAGATTCAGAGCAGCCCTGTGGAGAAGGACTTGGGGGTGTTGGTTAATGAGAAAATGAACATGAGCCGGCAGTGCGCGCTTGCAGCCCAGAAAGCCAACCGTATCCTGGGATGCATC
This sequence comes from Amazona ochrocephala, assembly GCA_039720435.1. Lineage (NCBI taxonomy): Eukaryota > Metazoa > Chordata > Aves > Psittaciformes > Psittacidae > Amazona > Amazona ochrocephala. Next base: position 48,897,031 of record CM077876.1, on the reverse strand, counting down.
AAAAGGAGCGTGACCAGCAGGTCGAGGGAAGTGATCCTGCCCCTCTACTCTGCTTTTGTGAGACCTCACTTGGAGTATTGTGTGCAGTTCTGGTGTCCTCAACATAAAAAAGACATGGAACTGTTGGAACAAGTTCAAAGGATGGCCACAAGGATGATCATGGGACTGAAGCACCTCCTGTATGAAGATAGGCTGAGAAAGTTGGGGCTGTTCAGCCTGGAGAAGAGAAGGCTGCATGGAGACCTCCTAGCAGCCTTTCAGTATCTGAAGGGGGCCTACAGGGATGCTGGGGAGGGACTCTTCATTAGGGACTGTAGTGAGAGGACAAGGGGTAACGGGTTCAAACTTAAACAGGGGAAGTTTAGATTGGATCTGAGGAAGAAATTCTTTCCTGTAAGGGTGGTGAGGCACTGGAATGGATTGCCCACGCAAGTTGTGAATGCTCCATCGCTGGCGGTATTCAAGGTGGGGTTGGACAGAGCCTTGGGTGGCATTGTTTAGTGGGAGGTGTCCCTGTCCATGGCAGAGGGGTTGGAATTAGATTATCTTAAGGTCCTTTCCAGCCCTAACTATTCTATGATTCTATGATTCTATGATTCTATGATCTGCAAACTTGGTGAGTGTGCACTGTATCCATGTCAATAATGAAAATATTGAACAGGAGTGGTCTCAGCATAGACCCCTGAGATACACCCTGCAGATACAGCACCAAATATGCAGCACTGTGTACTCTAGTACTGTGTAATTCAGTATAGTGCTGTGCTATAAGAAAAAACAGTTGTTTTTTCTTTCATATCCAGATAGACATGTTTGCAATCATGATAACTTATGCAAAAAGAAAAATAAAATTAGTATATAAAATTATGGCTGTAATAAATTAGATGTGGTGCTAGAATGATTTTTGTTTAACAGAAAAGGTCATTCAAAAATGCTATCGTAAAGCTCACTCAGGAGAACACTAAATTAACAATATTTATTTGTCCTTGTGTGCTTATATGAAGTCTGAGGATATGAACTATTAAATGGAAAATGTGGCAAGAAGGTGATAAATGTAAAAAGACACCAACATCAGTATTAATGGAGCAGCAAAAATGTAGGAAATCAAGTTATTCTTGTCCTTATTTTGACAAATATTTAACATATGAGAAAGAAAAACAGAGAGAGAGAAAGAAGATTATCATTTCTGACTGCTGATTTCCAGGAAACACTAACATTGCACTTATGTATAATTTCATACAATTACTTACACATGTTCATGCACACACAGTTTTTTTGTTATATAGGATGAAGAGACAAAGATGAGCCAATCTGGAGAAGAAAATAAGTTGAAAGCTGTGTGTTCAACTTGAAGCGTGCTCTCTTTTTGACACTCAAAGGTAAGAAACAACAGAAATCTACAGAAGGAAAGATGTTATACAAGCTCACATTCATTTATAGTTTTAAACGTAGTTCAGTGAGGTATTAAAGCATGTTTCTAATGGGCTTTGACAGAAAATCCTTGACAAATTTTGTTGCAGTGCGTACTCCTTTGTTGCCTGTGTCACCTTTCCAATGAACAATGCCCCTGGATAACAGAGTCTGAAAGAAAAGAACTGCTTCCAAAACCTTGGTTGCTCCCCAAAACTCATCTTAGCCCAAATAAAGAGTCTAAGTAAATAGGTTAAAGCTGAAATGCAAGTCTGCAAGCTGGAGCTGTGAACAGCATAGTACAAGAAGGTATTGGCTTTGGTGCCTTTGACCATCAGATTAATATGGTCCTGCCTGTCCACTTTGGCCTAATGACTTGCTGCTTTCTATGCTGCTTATCTGTGTTGTTGCAAATGGTGCTCTAAAATGGTTCAGATTAAAACAAAAAAAATGGGAAAAAGAGAAGAAAAGCTTAGCTGCCTCGAAAGATATGTCCACTTCAAACCATAAATCATCTCTATAGTAATTCTGATCATATACAAGATGAATAGAAGTAATGGGCACATACCAAAACATTGTCATTTACTCCTGCTATCACTGTAGATGTACATCACATTTATTAGGATCCAGCTGATAAACAAAAAGTACTACTAAATTACTAGTATCTACTGCTAGATTGCTAGCTAAAAATTTAGTTATGAAGGTAGGCTGATTTGAGCTGCTGTCTTTGCATGAAAAAGTCAATAAAGTAATTGGGAGCATTTTCTCATGAAAGTATATCAGAAACAAGCCTTGTTTTGTATCTGTATTGAAGAAAAATAAGTCCAGTTCACCATTAAAAAGATGTCACAAATGTGATTTCATTTTTGCACATGAAACATTTCATATAGTTTTAGTATTATTCTGTAACAGAAAAAGAGTTCTTTTAAAAGTAAAATATTAATTTTTTATTCTGATGCCATGAAAATACCACATTCTGCCTTTGATGCAACTAACTTCTGTGGTTTATTTTTTGTTTGGTTGCTTTGGGCTTTTGTTCTCTATGCAACACTGCCAGGATTGGCCAAACTTCAAAAACCACTTTGTTTTGATGCACAGCCTCTTAAGAACAGCTCAAGGCACCTATTTCTGGAGTAGCATTAACATATAGCCGGATTCAAGCCGTAGCTAGAAAGGCGCAAATACATATATGTGCTGACTCAAGGTACAGGACAGGAAGTGAAGTAACTTTGGATGAATTCTTTACTTAGAATTAAATTCATGTATATAACTTCAGCAAACCAAGACTGTACTCTTAATCGATAATTTGAAGTAAGATCTTAGAGAAAACTCTGTGAAATGCTCTTTCTCAACTGCCATAGTACAATGGTGAACATGATCCTAACTGCTTTTAACACATTTCTACAATTTCATACGGATGATATGATATGAAGCTTACTCAGAATACTTGTTTTCCTAAGGGTTTCAAATGGTTTTGCAATGTTTCAGTAGCTCTCTACTAATGATGGAAATAAATCTCATTAGATGAGAATGATTAAGGTTGGAGGTGTGGTTGCTCCTAAATAAATAATAACAAGGTGTTTTTTTTCTGGCAAGGCTACAGCCTGAAGCATTATATCCAGTTTGAGTATCACAACTAGGGAGAATAGTTGCATAACAGTACAGAAAAAGTATAGACAGTTCATGGGAGAACAGAAGACTAAGAAGCATGATGCATTAGGAAAAGATTTGGGGTTGGCTAGTCTGTGGAAAACAGAGGGAGAATGATGTGCAACTAAAGAGAAAGGTAATAACTATCCTCTAAGTCCGCTATCAGTAGTATAAGATGCAATCAGCTTAACTTGCAGTAATTTAATTGCAGGCATTTAATTGAGGATATTCAGTTTAGACATTAGGAAATACATTCTAGCTAAGGAAGTAAGGGTCTAAAAGAATATGAGGACTGAAGTAGATTGTAGGTTGCACAATGTCTTGGAATATCTTTGGAGCAGGACAGGTGGACGACTATCTGCAGTGCTCTAGTCTTTGAAATGAATAGCCGGAGGTGGAGATCTTAGGCCCTTTCTGGAATGTGCTCTGTGGTTTATGAGTCTGGCTACAATATACACTAGAGCAAAAGAGACACTGGAAAAGTAGATGAACACTCCCCTCTCTACCCCCCCCCCAGCCATCCACAAAGTAATTCCCTCCCCAAATCTTGCTAAGGATAGACGCTCATTTTCAAACACTGCTGTGTTGACACTCTCTTCTGTGTTTGATTTGACTTTTACAGATTGCTGTGAACAAATTCTATTAATCACAAGGGCTGAGAAAACACTTTAAAGCTGTTATGCACAGATACACCTTGAAAGTGAATAGAAAAATTCACAGGAATTGCTATTTACACCAGGAGACTGAATCGTAGGACCAACTCAGCCCTTCCGAGAACAAAAAATGCCTAGGGGAAGAGACAGCTACTTCTGATTACAAGTCATGAACCAGCTTCATGAAGAGCTTGTGGGACCGAGCATGGGAGGGAACTGCAATCTTTTTATGGACTGCTTACATACCAAAACAAACACGGTGGATAGATTTTTAAGGACTTAAGGAGTTAAATTTGTTCACTGTTTTGTCTTTCAATTTGTCAGCTATCCCTCAGTGTAAGTGCCTACTTTAACTCAAAAAAATTGCTAGTTAGAGGGAGACAGTTTTATTGTGGCTAGATAATTGAGTCTGTGGGAAGGAAGGTAACGTGGAGATCTTTCTCAAAGTCCTGACTTTAAGCAAGTTCTTTTTCTTTCTGGTCACCTGTAATGAAACCTGAGAGCAATGACTTCAGTTACTGTGCACCAAAGGACACCCTAGGAAATTCAGCATAACAAAATGTGGACCAGGCTGTGGTGAAGGTGATGGGGCCCATATCTATTAAAAGAACCTCAGAACCTAAAAAGCACAAGAAAACACTTTGCCTTCAGAAGGCAGCAATTCTGTTGCGGCTGCTGCCTGAAATTTGGTGGGGTGGGTGTCTCCTCCCCCACTCTCCGCCATCTGCTGGATAGCTTCTCTTGCTTGCTCTTGCCCCAGAACTGATTGACAGGCAATTGGCAACAGACATCGAAAAGCAACTGACTGATGAAAATTTGCTGCTTTGCTATTTCTCATTGCCTTTGACAACAGGGAGAGAACATGCATTTATGAGCATGCATTGTCATTTGCGGAACAGAAAGACTCCATTGGCATCTGCTATGCCTCTGAGCAGGTGCTGATTACTATCTTACTTACAAAGATTTGTAATTCAGCTACTATTCCAGAGAGCCCTTCATGAACCAGAACCAATTTTCAGTTGGGACAATGCTTGCAGAATGCTTCGTATGTTGAACTTGGTTTGCTTTTTACCATACCGTTACTTCATTGTGACTTATTCTAACATAAACACGAAAAGAATTGAGAATCAGGTTTGTCACAACTGGTGATCTGAAGGCTTGAACAGTCAGTTAGGAAAGCTACTCTATTCAATAACCTAGAAGCACAAGAAAAATAGTCCAATGTGCAAAAGACCATCACCTCCTGGTCTCAGCAAAACGAATAAGCCATTTGACTGATGTCCCTCGAGGATAGGCACAAGAGCTGCTCTCCAATCTCAAGTTCCTTGTTGTTACCATTGCAGAGAAATGCTGCCAGGAGACAAGTTTTCTTGGGCACCTCTTGTGCTAGCACCTATTTGCTAGGTCTCTCAGGCTCTAACCATTACATTCTGCAGAACATTGATCACTGCCTTTGGTGAGCAGGAGGAAGAGTACCTGAGCCAGAGGAGAGTTATGTAAAGTAGTAGTTTGAGGAGATTCCACATGCTACTTGGCTTATTCAAGGGGATGTGTATACTACCCCCTAAGAAGTAGTAATAGATAGGAGCAATTTGTATTTTTAGTCTCATGTGACTCATACACTTCACTTTAAAAAAGACCTTTCCCTTTGTAAAGCATCTGGAAGTTCTCTGTTTTCAGAAAAATGCCACATTTTCAAAATTCTCATGGAGTGAAACTTGTGTCCTAGACATTGGTCTAATGCATCTGGAATGAAGGACATGTATTTTCCTCACTCACATAGTACCTTTTAATCTTTCTCACCACATGCATTTTCACCAGGGATTTTCCACAAGGTTTATCTTGTCTGGTGCTGCCTGTGTTGTCCTTACTATCAATGCTAAATAATGTCATTATGGTGTTAGAAGAAAGAAAAAAAAATAAAAAGAATTCCCAGGGAGAAAAAAGACATTTAGAAAGGGTAGTGTAACCTCCGCTCCTAAGGACATGCCTGCAGCGGGGTGCCTTGCTGATTGTTCTTTAAAACAGAATATGTATGCATGAGTGTGAGAGAGGAAGGTAGAGGGAAATAAACACCTTTCAGTGCCCTAACTTGGGAGCTTTTGCTGGCCTCCAGCGTTTTCAATGGTAATGGATCTGTCAGTCAGAAACCCTTTGCAATCAGCACATATTGCAACCTGAAAACTCTTTGAGGAGTCTTTTCTCACTGCAATGATCTCACTCATTATGTGGTATACAGTTGCCACATAGGATTTTGGGCAGGATAGAAGGAGTCTTCGCTCATTGGAAGGGGGCAGTCCTGAGCACAGGCTGAACTATGTGGCTCTCAGGAGACTATTTTAGAGCAAGACACGATGCCCGCCTCGCATAGCTTTACATCATAGATTTTTATGTACACAACAGTCCTAGAGGCAGTTTGAAATCTATATGGAGACCACAGTTAGCACAATCTCTGAATTATTCTTCTTCTTGTTTTGCTTATTAAGATTACACCTTCTTGACTCAGCTCATTATTATAGAGTGTGGGCAAAACAACTTACGTTGTGCCAAAGAAGCAAGCACTTCCCTCAACATAAGAAAATTAGTTTTGTAACACTGATGGAGACAACTGATGAACCACTCTTCTGCAACATTTGCAATTTGCAGAACCACAAGCTGGCACTACTCCATCTAATGATCATTTGCTATATAATATACACTAGGAAAAAAAATGTAAAAGCAGGAAGTCTTCATTTTCTCCATAGGTGATGTGAAAAGAAAATAAATAAGTGAATTTGTTTATACTGTACGTTTCTGCAGAATGACGTTGGTGATTACTGAGTTATTTCAGTTAGCTTTGCCTACACAGATAAACAGCTAAGATTCAGCACTTGCTTGAATCTTCTTCTAATAAAACAAAGCACCATTTCCACTTTTAGAGTTGCCATTAAAATATCTCCTCTGGACATGACTACTCTAGTTTTGGTTCCCTGTGCCATTACCATGGAGGGCATAACAAAAATCATACCACACATCATCATAACAAGCTGACACAAGATAGCGTTGACTAAAGGACCTTTTCAAACCCGATACCTCCCAAGACACCCACTAACAGCTGAGACAGCGGAGATTTAATCTGATGTAAAGCAATTGTACAGAAACTGGCTTGTGTGTGTGTGTCTGTGTGCATGCGCACTGCTATGAGATGCCACAAACTTCTGTTTTATAACTCAGCCATAAACATTTGCTCCAGGCAAAATACAGCACACAGTGTTCCATCTAGAGAGCAATCTTTGTTTAAACAAATTAAAAAATATCAGTTTGTTCTTTTTCAAATGTATAAGTGCCAATATGTCCTGTTCCCCTCTTCCACCACCCACCCACTCCTCCCTGCACGCAGCTCAGTAGGGATTTGATTTATTGGAATTAATTTGGCAAATTATTAGTTCATAACACAGAGTAATAACTTTGCTATTCTTGTTGGGAAGTGGCAGAAGTAGAGTTGTCAGAAAAGAAAAATACCTAATGTTAAGGCAGAGTACCTGCCTGTAACTTTACAGGTTTTCCTAAGACTGTGGGATCACCCCCTCTTTGTCCCTGAACAGAGAGGCACAGCTTAATTACTGCTGGGAAAATTCTCCCGTGACCCTGGAAATGTCATGGCAGCAAATTGACCCCAACAACTTCGGGTTTCCAACTCCTTGCACTTTGAAGTTTGTCTGGATTTGCTATGCTAGCATATTTGGATTTGTTAACTCTGGAGGATCAGAATCACCTCAGGAAGCTTACATTTTCCTGTCTCTCCTTCAAACGCTGGATACAAAACAAGCTGCATTACAGCAAGAAAAGGGGGAAGCTCTGTATTGCAAAATTGGAAACAGAATAACAACAGAAGGTCACAAAACAAAGAAAAGGCAGGGCTGGAAACCCCCTTGATGGAAACCCCCTGGACCTTGCTGGTAGCTGGGATGAGGCTTTGGCAGTAGGAAACAGAAAGCAGCCTCTGTCCTACCAAAATCCCCAGCCCCGCCTCTGAAAATAGGATACTGAGGCTTCACTGGAGCTGACAGCCCAGCTCACTAACTCTTTTGCTCCTATAGCAAGCAAGCAGTACCGTTAAAGACATGCAGATGAGCAATTAGCAGCACTCTGATGAGTAACTGAAAGTTCTGATTTGAACCAGCCTGGCATAAGATAGGGTGGGAAGCCAGAAGCAAAAAATGAATGAAATTTTTCACCTTCATAAGCAGCACGAGGGGAGTGAGACTCACTGACAGCCTACTCCTGACCTGAAAGAGCCACTGAGGGCCATATCCCTTTCAGTTCAGAGCTTTATGGTTCACTGAGGGATGTGGCTACTCACTGGGGTGTTTCATGTGTGGGACCTTCTGAATAATTCAGCATCAGTTTTCACCTTGGGAAGGATGCTGGTTCATTCAGATTTCTGAATGTACAGTTCCATAAAGCTAAAATATTTGAAGCCCTTTGAATTTCAATCACAGAGACTAAAACTTTCTCCTGCTTCTCTTTTATTATCTCACATTTTCTAGCTTAAAATATCTTCAGAATTTTAGGGTAAAATTTGATCTGTGAGTCTCAGACATTTATTAAAGCCAGGGATATTCCTCACAGAGTTTGTAAAACTTCTCTGAAGGGCATCTCCTTTTGGGCGGTGGGACCTCTTTCCTGGGAGAAGCTCTGGCTTCCTCAGTAAAAAACCCAGCACAAGGAACAACTCCTGGCAACATGCACACCTCCACACTCACCCCTTCCAGGGTCCAGCACTCAAAAGGGGACTTTCTGTGCTGTTGCCTCCATCTTACCCTCTCCTGCCTTGCACTGTACAAGGAGAGCATGAGGACCTGTATTGCTGATGGACATCACAAACAAAACATTGCTAAAATGAAACACAAATTACTGTGAAGCCTGCAAACACTGATACAGATGATGGACAGGAAACTTCAGAGACGTTGCCTTTATTATAGTCGTTGAGTTTCTGCTGATCATAATCAGTTTCATAGTCTGACTGCAACTAGAAAGGGATTATTTCTTTTTCTTTGGACTTTATGGATGAGCGTATTTGTTCAGAAGAGAGATCAGACAAAATTAGAACATGCTACTGGGGCATAATATATTCACAGTAATTGCAAACTAGTGTTCCTTAATTCTTCAGACACCATCATCTGTAAATACTCTGATCCTTTCATAGTTAGCTCATTTGTGCTTTTGTCCTTATTGAATTATGTGTTGTCTTTTCTTTTATGCTGTCTCCTGAGGGAAAACTCTTTTAAATCTTTTTGGTTTAATTCCCTTAATTGGCATATTGTCTGGTCTTATGTTTCCCCTCCTGGGCCTTGAACTTATGTTCCTTTAGCTCTTAAACTCCTTAGCTATTTTTCTGCAGCTTTGACTGACAACTTGCTTGATGAGAGGACAAAGCATGTGCTTTCTTATCTTTTACTTTCAGGCTAGTGTTTAACAATGTAGTCACTTTATCAGCCAATTTGTTAATCCAGGATGAGAGTTCTCTGTTCTTGAAGTCATTACAAAAATCAATAATCAATTAATTTATTCTAGGCTACATTAAATTATTATTAACTGTAATAATTAGAATTAAATAATTTAAAGGTCTTCAAGCCTTTACTGATTTATGGATAGTTCTTTTGCATTTTGCTAGCAACTTGCAAGTTTTGAATCCTTTTTCAGTTACACTAATGAAGACAGCAATTAAATCATACAGCCTTTTCTGCATGAAAATCAGAGGGTGAAAGTTTTGCTTTCAGCATCATAACTTCTCCCGTTATAGTAGCAGAATGAGTGTGCAGGAAGTATGCAGCATGAAGGAGAAAAAGAAGCAGTTTTGCTGAAACATTATTGCAATAACAAAAAAAATGGTTTGAAAACTGTATCACTGATACTACTCCTAGTCAATACATTTTATAGTTATAGTAAACTGAATTAATGATACATTGAAATATTTGCTTATAGTTTTCTGGTTTTGGTTAGTTGTAGCTCTTTTTTTGTGGGGTTTTTTGTTGTTGTTTTTTTGGTTTTTGCAGGACACACAAAACCCATATCTTAACTTCTCTGTAAGTTACTCACAGGAATTACATCAAACTTTTGAGTATATCTTGCATGCCATCAACCAAACGAAAGAAAAGCAGGACAGAAAGACATGTAAAGCAGTGAAAAGGTTAAGCAAAAGTAGAATGATCACATCATTTAAAATGTGTCCACCCTGGTCTCTCTTATATCAATATGTCCCTGATCTTGACCAAAGTACAAAGCGCAGTTTTCAAGGGTGAGTAGAACTGGTTCCATAAAAGCTTTCCTTAGGACCCAGAGGAAGATCCTGATATGAAAGCCCAGCAGTGCTCTAAACATTATGGAATCTAGCTTTATATTTGCTCCTTGTTCTAGAGCAAGACTGACAAGTGTTTATATATGTATATAAATACTTGAAGAAGCAACAGCTGTGTAAGTTCTAAAGAAGCCAACCCAGTGAGAACATGGCTCACAGTAATAATGACCTCTCATTTAATCAGCAAAGATCACATTCAGATCTTTCCTCAGGCAAGCTCTCTTTCAAGCCAAGGCCTGAGAAAAGGGTGACTAAAAATCCATGTAAACTGCTGACAGTGTAAATAGTTGCTGGGCAACTTCAAAGAGGATTTTGCTATTGTAAGACTTCAGGGTATGGCCCATAGTTATATGCATCCATTCAAACTTACTGAAAAAGAAGCTTCATACTTCACCATGTTTCATTTTAGAGGTGTTTGGATGCTGGAAGTGGCATCAGACCCATCTGGCTTAGCTTGTGCGTATGTTTGTTCACAATGCCTAGATGTCAGCAACTACATCAGAATCAGTAGATATCCTGGGGAGCATATGACCTGCTCAAGCCTTGTCAGAATTTCTGCGTTTAACTTGGATCCTATAATGACACAACCTAAATAAATGATCACAAGCAGTGTTGCTCAGCCTTATACAGAGAACTTTAACACATTCTTTTCAGTGATATTCTTCTTACCTAACCTTCTGAAAATACAAATTCATAACTTTTTAGTTATGCCTGTAGGCATATAGGATATTGCCAGTATTAAATGAGGGAGTCAGCTGAGCTACAGAAATTTATCTAGTTTCTGCTCCAGAACTACTTCAAGGTGAAGGCACATATCTTTCAAACCATAGGTTGAAAACTTGAAGGAAGAGACATCCTGGCTCTTTGCATCTTTATTGTCCTTGTTACTGTGGGCAGCATTTGCCTCAAATATTCATAAGCCTCATTATGAAACTTGTCCAAGTTTTTCATCTGTACTACACCTCCTAGAAGTCTCAGTCTGCGTTTCAGTGCTCTGCTCCTTACAGACCTTCTCATTTCTTCTCTGAATACATTTGTTGTCACTTTGCTCGTGCTTGTGATGACATATCAAGTTAAGTCTATCTTTTTTCATTATGGTTTAAAAGAGCATTTCTTATGGGCATTCATTATTCTCATATGATTGGACAGAAGGACTAGCTGAGTGAGAGAGTAGAACTGAAGTTTACTGTAAGCCTTACCATGGAACCTGCACCTGCATAGCTTTTTAAGAGAGATTTAGCATTTCCTTACTCTCAAACCTCAATGTTGTGTCATAATAGGGCATCTGTGCATTTTCAGTTCTCAGCTTTGTGAGATATCCAGCTCCATGGGTGCAGGTTTCAGATAGCAGGCAGCACTGCACCCTCACAAGTGTTGTGCGGATTTCTCTGTCCTAAGATGTTAGGTTCGTTTTACCTAAATCTTCTGTGCTTGCTCCATGTTTTCCCCTGCTATGTTTTAAGCCATCAGGTCAGCAGAGGTGCCGCAACAGCTTAATGAAGAATGGTGTGCAGGCAAGCAGTGACATTCCAGAGGGTGAATTTTTAGTGTGCCAAGAAAAACAGCACACAGCTTGTAACCGTAGCCAAGCATAATACAATTTCACGCATCTGTTGGTATAGGCAATAGACAGCTCCTGTAACAAGAGTTTTCAAGATGGAGATCCATTTCAAGACTAGTGTTTCTTACACTACTGGGCCATGCTTTTAATACGTGGATATTGCCAGGAAGGCTAAAAAAGGTACCATGAATATACTGCACTTGAGCTTCCTAATGCCAGCCTTTTTGCCATAAATTAAGCAGCAGTTACACTAATATTAGTAGCAGATTTCAATGAACAAGAAATCTTCACATTCAAATAATCAACTAGATTGTACTTATTATGGATTTGACTATCCCAAATTTTTTGGTCACCTCCAACATCATTGCTTTGGGAAAATATTTTATTTTTAAAGTAACCAATATAGATAGAGCTCTTGTGAATGGCCCAGGTGCATTTATCAGGAACTGGAGACTTCAGTGTGGTGGCGTCCATGAAACCACATCTTTAAATCAAGTTGAACAAAAGCAACTGGGCAATTCAGACCAGAAAGATAAATCAGCAAGCCACAGAAGATGCAGATGCCAGTAACAAGGCTGTGTGCACTAAAAAAGAAAAATCAAAAGCTCTACTCTCCCTGACTCATGAGAAGCTAAATCAGTTGGAGAACAAAAAAAAAACCTAGAGAATTTGCTACTGGTTTTAAGGTGAACGATCATACAATCACCAGTGATCTTTTTTCAGAGCAACACCCACACAAGCCAAAACAACAAAGCAAGTAAAGATTTAGCTCATGCGACTCACACAGAAGGCAGAAAGCTGGACTATAAGGAGCTCTATACCACTGTCATTAAAAGATGCGCTATTTTAAAAGAAATAGTCCAATAGATGCAGCTCTAGTTTGAACCTATAATAGGGTAACAGTAGGATGGTGTTTTGTACCTGTGCACCTTACTTTCCTTCCTTCACCAGAAAAGGTACATGAGCCTCCAGATTTCTCTTAGTGACTGTAATGGTAACCTCTTGGTACTGGAGATTTTTATACCAGTTGAATACCAGAGGAGGGTCAGCTAAATCACTGCAACATTTCAACATGTTTCTGGCTCACTCTCGCAGCCATGGTCACGCTGTGACTTTACAGGGTCCAACCTTTGCTATGAGATATTTAAATTATGTAAAACCTTAAAAAAGTTATCTTAATTTTGCAGCTCTCTCATGTGAAAAGAACCAAGGCTGTTCAGAAGTCAGCCTCAGCTACTTCTTCTTTGGTCATATAATCACATCCCTATTACAACACCTTCAATTTTAAATTTAACTTCCATTGCTCGTCTTCCCTTTGCAAGTTCTGTGAAGACTGAATTGATTAAGGCAATTCATGTAATTAGCTTAGTGCATATTTAAGCTTCAAACACTTGGATAGTGCATGTAATAGTTTTTGCAAAAATTGATCCATTCTTACTTATCTGAATCTAAATAATTCTAATAACTTTAAAAATTTTGAATACTAGTTCAAATTTTAGGGGTTCAGAGTTATATACAACTAATTGCTAAACACGCAGTGTAGCATGTTATTGGATGGTGCCTTCAGATTCAGAAGAAAAACATATTTTGGAGGAGAAAGGAAAAGAGGAATAATAAAAAATTCAAGTTTATAAGGCATCCTAAACCACAGCTCCTCACTTGTTCAACTAAACATTTTGAATAGGTGACATATTGCAATCTGTACGTTCTTTTTTGCAGTAAAGTTATTTGTGTTACTTCAAAGATATCGAAAACTTCAATCAAATTGGATGTCTTTTTCACAACTATTGTTGTTACTTTGATGCTTTTCTTTCAACAAAAGTTGCCATGAATATTTTTAGGCCTCCCATGTGGAACAACTACAGTATGACAAAATAAAAAATCTGTAGTCCTTCTTGAGAAAGAGCCCTGAACTTAGGAGCCTGAATAGGCCAATGCATGATAGATTGTAATTGCTTTTAAGTAGACAGTGTTATGGCCTCATATCAAGAAAGAGCTAATTACTAAGGGCATGAAAAGGGTGCTCTGGCACTAATGTATATTAATCACATAAAGACTAATGTACACATTCCTAGATTAAAATGATATAACAATAAATTAGATTAATTCCCTTTCTGTTAGCTGGTCATTAAGTCTAGTTCCAAACAATGCTAATATATATTTATTTGCTGGAACATTATGCTATTTTATTATTTTATTAGTTATTACCTTTGCTGCATAAAGTCATCCTCCCTTTTAAAATGCCAGCCTATATCATATAACATATGATGTTGGTAATAAAACCAATGAATACAAATAGGGGGCTGAAATTGATCTATTCTAAAAGTGTTAACATTTTCACTGCCTGCTTTTGTCATTAATGTTAAGGAAGTAAGAAGTACTGAATGAGAATGTCATAACCTTTAGCAGTGTGTAGCAAAACACCAAAAAGGTAAAAGATGCTCTTTGATCATCCTGTGGGGGCTGGCAGTCTCTGGATGATGATTAATAATTGTGAGACATTTAGAGGTAATTTTTCAAATTCTATCTAATTTAGCATAATCTATAATACATAAGATTGAGAGCCAGTTCAGGCTGGTGCTTTCAATCCTTGTTCAAAGACAAAACTTTTAAAGAAAATATTTTAGATAAACCAGGACCAATGCCCTGTGGGTAGCACAAAGACTAAAGAGTAGTTAGCTGTTTGGCGACCACCCATAGATTCAGGAGCTACTAATCAAAGCAGGGACAAAAGTAACTATTTTTAGATGTAAGGAGTGTGCCATCAGGGTCACCATGAACACTGGCCACCAGGATAATGAGCCCCAGACACAGGGTATGGGTATTAACTAGTGGAATTTCCATTTGAGGGGAGACGTGACTTCAGCAGGTGTTTTACCTCCTCCATGGCGTATTCTTAGAGCAGGAAAACTGCTGTCGTCACCCTTTCTGAGCAAAATAATGTTAGACAGTGAGTCTGGGTACAGACCACACTCCTAGTTGTTCCTAAGAGTAAAGTTCTTTAGCACAGTTACAGCATTTTTGCCTGCATTTTTCTGATGAGCATCTAAGGGCTTTGAAAAATCATGGCTTTCATAGCCCAAATTGGCAGAGAACAGCAAACCAGGACTATTATGCTCATTAGTGAAGTATGCCACCACTAATCATTGTAGCATTAGTAGTGCTTAAGGGTAAGATTAGTAATGATCAGAGAATTGATATATCAGAAACCAATGTTGTAAGATGCTGCAAACCTTGGAGGTGTGGAATAGTCTGCGTTTCACTCAAAGGTGTTTAGCACACTGCAAGATCAGGACTCCCGTCTTGCACACTATGCTCAGTGGAGTGAACTTGTGACTGCTGGACAAGTCTGTTCCAGAAACCAACCCAAAATAACCATGTCAGCAAAGCATTAGCAGAATAAAACCATTTAAAAGCCCATGTGTGCATCCACCATGTTGTTCTGTTCTGTGCAGTGTGCTGGCACCAGCTCTTGATGATAATGACTTGCAACTGCTGCAGCATTTTATTAGAAGTTGTCGACATGCCTAAAGGTCCTGAAGGTGTGCAAAATAAAATCCTGTGGAAAGTAAAAAGGGATTATCTCAGTCCATAAACTAGTGACGATAGTGACTCCCAATTTGAAATTGTTCTGCTATGTGGCAGGGCTCCATACACTCCATCATGAAAAAATTTGCGATATTTTCAGGGTTTGTCCTGGGTTCAGCCGCAGCAGCCATTTTTCTCCTTCTTGGTAGCTGGTGCAGAGCTGTGTTTTTGATTTTGGGCCTGGGAACAGTGCTGATAACACCAGTGTTTTCAGTTACTGCTTGGTGATGTTTAGGCTGGCCAAGGACCTTCTGAGCCTCATGCTCTGCCAGGGAGGAGAGGAAGCCAGGAGGAAGGAGAGACAGGACACCTGACCCAGACTGACCAAAGAGGTTATTCCATACCACAGCACGTCATGTCCAGGATGTAGAAACGGGGAGCAGGGACCTGGAAGGGTGGTGGGGGTGCACGGTGGGGGTGCACAGTGGGGGGTGCACTGCTTGGTCGGGCTGGGTTTGATGGTGAGCTATTGTATTCTTTTCTTGTATTTGCCTTGTCATTATTGTTGTTGGTAGTAGTGGTAGCAGTAGTGGTTTGTGTTACGCCTTAGCTACTAAACTGTACTTATCTCAACCTGTGGGAGTTGCATTCTTTCGATTCTCCTTCCCATCCCTCCAGGAGCAGAGGGAAGAAAGAGGGGGAAGTGAGTGAGCGAGCAAAACTGTGTGTGTCTGAGAAGCTTAAATCACGACAGGGTTTTTAATCTAGATTTGGAGCAAATGTACACTGGCTGAGTCGGAGAATATGTGCCTGCACTTCCTTTGTTTACAGCTAAGGACTAACTACAGAATAATCCCCACTGCGAAGGTAACAGTTTTAATGATGCAGGAACAGAGTTCTGTGGGATGGCATGTGCTGTCAAGCAAATGCTCATTTATCTCTTTCTCATTCCTTTCTTGCCAAGCAACTTCAAATCATTCTATATGAAGAATCTCGGGTAAATGACCCTTTTGAACAAAGAAGTTTAATAAATATGTTCTTAAGTAATGGAGGGTGTTGGGAAAAAAGATGAATTAAACTCTGATTTTCAAGAAAGACTCTGGTATATGTATATAAAAAAATATAACCATTTCTCTCAATAGATAGAAACCTTGCCAGTAAGACAGGGATAAAAAAAATTCCCCTATTTAATAACTGCCATTCATAATGCCAAGAGAATTGATTTACTGGTTTAAAAGAATTCTGCCAATGTAGAAGTTCCTGTAATATCTGAATCAATGTCTTTCAAGTCTGTGCAAGCAAAACAAAACCCTATCAATTGCAGAACAAAGCAACTTTTCATATTAATCAGTAGGAACTTGATAAATCCCACTGATGTAGAAAATTAGCACCTTCGCATGTTTCCCAGATTTTTATTTCATTTTGGACACTTGGTCATGCATTATAAGTGCTGCCTGGCTGGCTCTAACTATTTCAGTTGAGATCCATTATTTCTAGGAGAATTATGTGCCTTGTTAGGGAAATGCCAGCTATTTCCGTTCCAGCATCTGCACTGCAGTTGATCTATTATTAACACAGAGCTCATTAAAAAAAATGAAAGAATTTGATTTGTGTCTTTGGGGTGGGGCTTACCGAGGCTTCTGATGAAACAAAATAAGCTGGCTGTGCTGCTTCCAATTGACACAGCTGTCAGGAAAGCGTTGGCTGCTGCTGCACTGCGTAGGGATGCTCAGCTACGAGGGCCTTGTAGCCATATGTAAACAATACCGCACTGATGACAGGTTTACAACACTGGAGACAACATGTGCAGCTGTTAGCCACTGGTTTTTATAGTGCAAAACAAATGTTTTTCAGTGTGCGGGTGCTTGGCATGAAGCCTCCTAAGCAGCAGTGAGAAGGGAGGACGGGTGGCTGATAGCAGTTTTGTGCCTACCTGGCAGCATGCTGTGCCTTTCCCATATGAAGAAAGGGGCTGATGGACATCTTTCCTCTTCCTCTCCTCCTTCTCTTTCCCCTGTTAGCTCTTTGGTAGAAGCTGGGTTCCTGTCGACCACATACATAAGTATTGTGGTTTAAAATGATGAAGAGCTCTCTGTGAGGAAAGAGAAAAATCGCTTTGAAATGCCCTGGGAGCAGCTGATTTGGGCCATGTGTCACTGAGACACACAATTGCCACACTTAAAGGAGGGCTTTTAAAATGGGGAAGGTAAAAATGGGTGCCAAAGTTTGGAAACTCTGACCAAAAAGTCTTGAATGGGAGGGTATATGGAGGCCTGAAAAAGGAAGCTGAGGAGCAGTGATGTTTTGGTCTAAGTTTTATGCAGTTCCACTTTTGTGTTAACAACCCTGAGCACTGACAGCTTTCTGACCCAGCAGACAGCATGTAGACTGCATGTTAGAAAAGGTGGGAAAAATCAAAAGTGAAGTAAATTACCAAAAATCCTGTAATTTGCCTATAACAAATATCAGTGATGTTCCGATCAACTGCACCCCAAAACAGTAACTATATTTTACAAATAGTTATTATGCTGTCAACCCCTGGTGTATATATGCTTGTTATTCTTTAGCCTCAATTTGCCAAGCTGTGTTAAAGTACAACTTTGTCAGCAACTTAAGGTTGAATATCTTCTTCAAAAACTGTTGGCCCACATACCTTTTTGCAACAAAAAGATCCTAGCACATCCTGGTTAATATGCTGTTAAACACTTAAGTCATGGTAATAACCTAGTAGGAAATGCTAGTAAAGAAAATGGTCTGGGACCTGTTCTCTAGCCTTGCAGGCAGTGTCACTGCTCATTTCGTGCCTTGATTAAATTATTTTCTACTGCATTTCTTGGACCCCACTGGCAGCCAGTTGGATGGTCCCTGGCTCATGCTATCCTCTCTCCATAGACTGGCATTAGCTGGGAAAGTACTAGTTAGCTTTGGTCAAAAAAATGCATAAGGAGTACACAAACAAATAAAGAGTCCTTGCTTAGTATACCAGTATGGATGCACCATTAGCACTGTTGGTAGTGCTAAAATCATTTTCATTAACTCTTAACTCTATAGGACAATGGGCTGCTATAGTATGATACTTCCTCTTTTATTTCAAGTATCTTCTTCTCCCAGCTAAATTCAACTTTTCAACAGACCATGTTTTTTGCCACACATTTTTTTATGTCTCAGAAACAAGTGAAAACAAACCTGCAAGCTTATTTGAAAGTAATTTCTATCCCCCCAAATTATTTTAAAGAGAAGATTAAATCTCACCATTTGACTTTAAATTGTTGCAGAGTGTGAAAAAATATTCAGCAAGAAATGTTAATATAAGCAAAATAATTGCGTTGTTATATAGCTGGGGGAAGTCATAAAGGGAATGATCTTGATTTGGGAGAGAAAGATCTGTAATTGTGCTGTATTTTATACTTAGCAACATGTCCAGATGACTGGGTAGCACATTTGGGAGAATTATTCCATCATATGGCTCTTGGAAAAGCTGTTAGTTATTGCATTCCAAGGCCTCCATCATCTAAGTTTAATTTTTGAAGTTGTGCACATCCTTGTCAGTATTGGTATATTTTTCTTAGCAAGTTCTGGAAGTAATGGCTGTTTATAACACATCTTACTTTCATAATGCCCCTTTTCTAACAAGGCCATAGCATAATCATCTATAACACTTTTGCATTCCTGCCACAAAAAGCAGACGCAGCTGGAAAGAGAATTTCAATTTTGAGTAACCATTTGTATGTCTGCTACACAGTTCCACAAACAGCTTCTCTTCTACCATAAGTGCTCTGCCTTTAGCCCTGGGTGGGGTTTTATAGCCACCCTAAACTTCATCCTTTAATAGGTAAGAGCCTGCAAATGCAGATGGATGATGAGATTGATTATGGTGCCCTCTCATAGCTGCCCTCTCTTCCTTCCTCAGCAAGTACTGGGAGATTACACAGGTACCCATGCAAGGCATGTAAGAGTTTTGCTCCTGTTTTAACTCCATCTGCTGCACAGGATTGTGTCGGGTATTTATGGGCAGTCGTGGGGCTGCCTCTCTCACCACAGATGACAACTTGTTCCCTCTGCCTTCCAAGGCAGCAACTTAGCCTATGTCCTCTGCACCTCAATCCCCATGGAAGCATTCTCAGGTCTGCAATGAGGCTGGGCAGCAGGGCAACATCCCACAGGCACTCTGCCCTTTGCTTATATCCACCCTTACCTTTAGCATGGCCATAAGCCAGTAAACACTGTGTGTACTTACATTTCATCTGAGTAGTTGTTCTTGAATCAGGCAATTTGGGCTGGGGGAAGGTAATCAGGTTCCTTACTCTCGCTCTCTAGCGGCCTCTGCTGTGACAAGAAGACAGGATCTGCCAACCCTTCCATTTACTCCGCCGTGTTTCATTCAGTGATGTCATACCTCAAAAAAGATGACCTTGTTGCTCTAAACACCTCAGACAGTAATTGCATCTGCCATTCTACTATTCAGCTTGCAAAAATTGGGCAAACTTTTCTATATGGAAAGTCCTTTTATTCCTTAGTGGTTGCCTGATTGTAAATCTCTTCAATAGCTCAGGTATTATACTTGATTTCTGAAATACTGAGTACTGATTTTTTCTTATTCTTAAAGAAAAGAAAATAAAATTAATAACTTGATGTTCTTGAAATATCGTAATGTCAAGTCATCCATGATGCAATCCATAACTCACTTCATATCTGCTCTGTGTTTGCAATGAGAAGTTAAAATTACTTATCAAAAATGTCAAATAAGTGTTAAATTGGGCATAAAACGAAATCAGGATGCTGTGGATAATAAGGGGTCAGAATAATGGTAGCTGAATGGTGTAATTCTTGTAGTATCAATGACTGCTGTGTACAGAATCACAGAATCACAACCAAAAAGTCAACAATGCAAAAACATAAGGCAGGAACTATAAAATTCATGTCTATCTGAAATCAGATGTAGAAAGTCTCTGCCTAAATACATAGAAATCTCTTTGATAAATTAGGTCCCTTTACTTCTCCTCTGCCCATATGCTGACATTATCCATGTTCTTAAGTCCTTTTCCTATGTGTCCTGCTGTTCACAGAAGCACTGCTTCTGTGAAATTATTTCTGATAATCACATCCTCATAAAACCTTAGCTGAAATTTTTGACTGTCTTTATCTCTTCTTGACTATTATATGTATTTTTGTAAATTCTTAGATAACCATTTCCTACCTCATGAAGGAAATCTGAAACCAACACTTTTTTCATTGGAATGTAAAACCAACTGTGTCGGCAAAACTTGCCAATTAGTTTGGAAAGAAGAACGGAGCAGTGCAATTAGTTAGACGTTATATACACCATTTTGATGCAATTAGCTAGACGTTATATACACCATTTTGATGATTCATCCATAAGTTGACAACGAAAACCATCCAACATTTGCAGGGAACCACTGCACACAGTACCTACGAGCCTGAAGTTGGCACTGCTGTAGTGTCTTCAGTTTAGACCCCACTCCAAATTTTGGGTTGTGAAAGTCAGTATGTGCTACAGAAACCAGCTATCCCTTGGTCCAACAGAATCCCAAAAGGACTTCCTGACAGAGAAGGAGTACTCTGAGGCCAATTGGTTTTGTTTTAGTTACATTCCAACTAAATGGAAGAGAAGCTAGATGGAATATAAGCTGTCATGGAAGTGTTAGAAAACAGGTAGCCCTAGGCAACACCTGGACAAGTTAGGTTTCCTAATCACAAGAGGAATGCTTGTGCTGTCTGTCTCCAGGATGAAGAGTTTAGATCAGGGAAATGAGCTTAAAAACTCCAGGAAGCCAGGAGTAGAATGGAACACGCTATGAAGTCTCCCATGCTAGCCCTCTCACAACAACCCTTCATCTGAGGAGCGGAATAAAGCATTTTCACAGCTTTTGAAAGAGAGGCTCCCGAACTTTCAGAAATCAAAGTTAGCAGAAGTTATCTATCTTGTATGTAACATGAAAATTATTTTAATTGCAATGCCAACAAACAACTAAACTACCTTCTCCACAATATAATGAATATCTATAGTTTGCTGAAGATGATCAAGAGTTTAGAAAAATCCAGCCCCAATGCATCAATATTCAGTGAATGCTTACTGTTATTTTTCTAGCAATTTCTCTCACTAGGCACTGTCTTGATACTAAGGAATAGAAACATTTCTGCAGTTGCAGGTCGCTGTCCCAGCTTACCAGCATGTCCTGGGTTCTGGCTGCTTCTTGTACAAAACTGACGGAGGCATTTCCCCTTCCCTCAGCAAGAAAGCCTATTTTTGCATGCCTAAGGAAATGTGTGAATATAAAGCCATTACTCTCAAGCCAGCCTATCTTATAGATAAGGCCCCTGTCATATATATCTTAAGGTCGTTTCTCTCAAGCCAGCCTATCTTATAGATATGGCCCCTGTCATATATATCTTAAGGTTGTTTCCAACCCTAACTATTCTATGATTCTATGATTCTATGATATATTGTAACAGAAGCTTTTCTGCAATCATATGAGAAACTGCATATAATTAGTATGATATTTTTGTTCTTACATATCAAAGTCTGGGATTTTTTACATATTTCTACCAGCAAGGAAGGTTTTTCAAATTTTTTTTATTAGCCTTATACAGAATAAAGACCATTTTGGGTCTATTAAAATCCAGAAGATTATCTTTACCCATGGAAACGCCGATGTTTATCTCATAGGCAGTGCTGTCAATATAGTCATACTATTGCAATGCTCTTGAAATATAGAAAACCTTAACAGGGAGAAGAAACAGCTTGAAATGAATAAAACCTGTGAATTCCAAAGTATTAGCAGAGGTTCTAGTAATCTGGCAGTTTCCCTCAAAGAACTTGATAGCTGAAGGCTATGAAATAAACAGCGTAGACAAGCAACTTTTTGCCATGGCCTGGATTCCAATTTGCACCTCTGGAAAAGCAATATTCTTATTTCCTTTTCTTGATGCCTTTTAATCAACATGTCTCATTCCACTCCATGGCAGGCACTTTGATAGCAGGAATCTAAATTTTCATTCAAATATGCTAAAAGTAACATGACCTCCTAATGAACTTCTTCACACACACAAAAATCCTTAAAGGAAATCAACGATTTTGAATTAATTTGCTCTCTGCAAGGGAATGGACTTGTTTGCTGGCCTGGGCATGAGGGTATAGATAACTTCTGAATACTAACATAGTCATTTGCTAGTGTATTGGCTAAAGCAGAAAGGTTTAAATATTATAATTTAAAATCAGCAAGCTGAAACCCGCAGTTTGAATAGCTGATATTTATCATGTTTTACATAAGCTTTTTTGCAAAGCAAATGTTGATTCCTTTTGCTATGCTATCACACATTGTGATCTACTCACATTTGTTAAAGCAAGTTATATATAGCCTTTCTCAGACTTTCTTCTATTGTCAGAGGAAGGCTGGCCCGTTAATAGCCCACACTTAAGAGCGCATAGGTAGGAAAGGATCTTTGGGGGTTCCTTTGGTCTCTATCTTGTGACATACCTGGATGTGCACCCACTGGGTGGCATAATTCCTAGGAAAGAGAAGAGCTTGGACAAGGCTTTTGCCGACAGTTTCATCTGCCTCACAGCTTGCTCCTGAGAAATCACTAGGAAAGACAACAATGAGGAACTAGCTAAGAGTCAGAGGAACTGCCTTGGAAGTCCACACAAAACCGGCAGGTCACAAGTCAAACCCTCCTGATTCAAATAATGAAACAATTAACAGTATTTATTCTTATTCTCTGTCTCCATTATTTCTATCTTATTACAATAATGGGAAACCAAATCACTGCCTATTTACCAAGTGCTAAGTCCTTTCTTATTTATGATTTGGACCAAGCTGCATATGGACAGCAACTGAAGCTCAATTACCATTCACAGAAAGAAAAAAAAACTACCTGAAATGTACTGAGAACATTTTCAGATGGGGAAAATAGCCTCAGTAGCTGACTTTTTAAAGAAGGGGAACAATGTCTACTGCTGAATTGAACAGCAGTAGTTCTTTCTGGTCACAATCTCACAAAGCTTTCAGAAGTGGTAGTAGATCTCCTCCTCTTCCCCTCCCATTTTTTTTGAAAGGTCTGAGGAGGAATATCAGCCTTTCTGCTTTTTCAGCTCCCAGCTGGTTTCTCAGGTTTGAATTAAATAGTCACTGAATGGAACTAAGGGAATGCGGTGAATTGAAAAAATCATTCTCTATGTCCTGCAAGAGTCTAGTGCTGTCAAAAGTTAGTTTAGCGCTTCAGCACACTCCGGTTCCAGGTACTCAGCTGTACGAACCATGTGTATGATGCTTGGACTGGTTTTAACAGCAAGTTGGTATTTCTGCAAGGTTTTATTTCCTGTAGATATCACTTGAGTCACTGTCATAGCTTGCCATGCTTTTACAATCCATTGTACATGGACTTACTTTTAAAACAGGGAAAGCTAAACTTTCAAAAATACATATTTTCTTTCACACTGGTTGCTTTCTTTTCTAAATCTGCCTTTCAGACAGTTGACACTTGCTTAACAAAAAGACCAGCCTCCAAATCGGAACTGCAGGGGACTCTAATGCCGAGGCACACAAACAAGCTGCAGGCTCACAGTTTGCATCTGAAAGCAAAAATAGCTACCTTTGTGGGCTACTCTCCCTCAGTTAATTAATGCGTTCACAAGCAGGACTAAGTAACTTGTGCACAACTCCATGACAAAGGATCAATGCAGTGCTGGACAGCCACTAGAAAATCTGCATGATCTCTTACCACATTTTGCAGATTTAGTGACTTTGGTCCCAGCTTGCTGCAGAAATGCAGTAAATATACTCTTAGTTTGCTGACAAGCATCTGTATAGACTTAAACATCTGTACAGCAGGATCTTAAATGGATTGTGTAGCATAATGCACAGCAGGCTACGTAATTACCTTTTATTTACTTGTAAAAAATCAGTTTCTACGAAGAATTGTATTTTCTACTTTTATTAATTCTGTCAATGAGCAGTATAATTTCAAAGTAGACAGGGTGAGTATAAGGACATAGAAAATAGATTTTTTTCTTTTGAAGAGCTGGCTGTAGTATACCAAGTCTTTGCAGTAATTCCAGAGAGTTATTGATTTTGGAGCCAAAAAGAGCCATTGCATTCCTCTGGCTTGACCTCTTGCAGAACAGAGAGTTTTGCACAACACATCCTACACTGAACCCTGTAGCTTTTTTACTTTGTTTTTTAAAAAAAAACTTAAAAAGAATTCCATGAGGTAATGAGGGAACTGCAGTCTGTGAATTCAACTCATGTTGTAACATAGAAGTGAATAGAATGAACTTAGTAGTTCAGGCCCAGATTTATCTGAGATATTTAGAGTCTGCTGTATTTTCATACAATTTCTGACCTATATTCTGTCAGTCAGAAAAATCCTTCCCCTTGCCAGTAGTATGGGAGTGAAGAGAAAACACCACATTTAAGACTTATTTATTCTTGAGACACTCTAGTATGTGTAAGTAGTACTAAATGGAGCATGCAGAATCTAACTCCAGACGGAGGTCTTGGAGTGATATAACCATGGTCTAGATTGATCCAACAAACTTTTTTCAGTTCGAAAAGAAGAACAAAGGAGAGCTAGAAAATGGGACTAATGTACTGTAATGGTGCCACTTACCTGAGTGCACAGAGAACGTGAAGTGGTAGGTCTAAGGAATAAATGGCTTGCATGCAACTCTGCTCAGAACAGTCACGCAGAGGACTGTGGGATTCAATACGAGAATACTGAGGCTTTCTTGTCTCATTTACCTAGGGAGAATTCATCAAAATAAGTCACCTGATTAGGAGGGTACAAATATTACTACAACTTTGTCTGATGGGGAATACAAAATACAGAACCTCTTAAGACTTTTTCATCTCTGTTCAAACTGGGCCTTCCTACTCCATCTCTACCCTCACCATTCAACATAGGAAGAGAAGCCAGAAATATTTTGTGTTAAGTCGTGTCTGCCTTGCTTTTGTTCAGCTCTGTTAATTTTTTTGAAAATTGAGGAACTGTAAAGTTTTATGAAGCAAAATAAACCAATGAAGCATTATTTGCAGTCTCTCACCCCTCTGCTCAGCTCAGAAATGATCTTGTTTCTCCATGAAATCTTAAAGTTCGGAGTAACTGCACTTGGTGTGAGGAGACTATCTAAAGAGGGTGGAATCCTGCTGCAACCTGCCCTACCCTGAGGGCTCCAGCATGGTTTTAGCAGTACTGCACTGCCTGGGGTTTACCCGAGCTTTCCTATTGCTTCAGAATACAAAAAAAGCCACCTGTACCCAGACGTGGTTTTCCTTTATTCCTTTGACATGAATCCCCTATGACATACAAGCAAACAGCTAGAAACACTAACAATAGAATAAATAATCTTACAGCTAAGCTCTGAAGAAACTTTTGGGTCTAATACTAAACAAAGTACTGTCTCACTCATTACAGAAGTTTGTGCTATGAATATTGTAGCTCTGTAAAATACCTAATAGTCCAAGAATATTTAAAAATTATTAAAAGAATTATCAGAGGAAATAGTTCTGTATTTAACTCCTGCCTTTCAAGTAAAATGTCTCTGTCAACTGTACTCATGTTGAGGCAAACAACTTTTACAAGATGTACGTGTATCTCAAGAGAGTATTTACAGCACTGGAAATTACTTGACGGCATTTCAGTGCCCTGAAATATTTGATACCTTTAATCCTTTGGTATGTCTTGTATCCACTGCAGAAAGGATGAGAGATTATTGTAACTATAGACCTTAGGTGAATCTGTAAAATCTTAGTGAATGTCGTATATAAAATGCATCTTTTGGGGATCCAGATGGTATTGGAATGTGAAAAATGTGTATCTTTGCATTCTGAGCAGCTTATGAAGCTGGTTGTACTTATCAATTTTGTATGCATGTAGACTCTTTAAGTACTAAATGAGACATCCTATTCAATAGAGATAAGCAGTAAAATATCTATACTTCTGAGAAAACCTAATAAATAATGCCTTGTGTTCAGAACAAGTCAAGGAAATGTTCAATTCCTGAAATATAATTTGGTATTCAGCAACAATTTTTTTATAATAAATAGCATGTGTCTTAAAAATAATATTACTAAATCACAACTTAATTCCTGTATTCTAATGAGGATTACCAAAGTGTCCATATGTTATCTGTCATACACTGGGATTTTAGTTAGTGCTCTTTTCTTGTTCTCTATATTATATGGCTGTTACATTCTCCAGCTCGCAAATGCATTCCTTCTGTTAAAGCTACGAAGACTCATAATTTTAGGGCTGGAAATGGCTGGTTCACTTCCTCCAAGCTGTTAAGATAGTAGCTGCTACACATGCATATGCTTTAAAAAGTGAAGTGTAAACTTAAACAGTGAAGTATACGGTCATATCACTGCAACACTTACACCTGCACAGCCACTGGTCCCAGCTGTCAAATTTACATGCCATATTTTAAAATGTAGTCTAAAATGAGAGGGGAAGGTTATTAATGCTATTGAACAGCTAGTGCATCATCCTTCTTTACAGAAATCGGAAATCTTCTGTCATTAGCAATTAGTTTAGAAAAATGCAACTCAGTTCTTAAATTCATAGAATCATAGAATCATAGAATAGTTAGGGTTGGAAAGAACCTCAAGATCATTTAGTTCCAACTCCCCTGCCATGGGCAGGAACACCTCCCACTAAATCATGCAATCCAAGGCTATGTCCAACCCAGCCTTGAACACCGCCAGCAATGGAGCATTCACAACTTCCCTGGGCAACCCATTCCAGTGCCTCACCACCCTTACAGTGAAGAATTCCTTCCTCATATCTAATCTAAACTTCCCCTGTTTAAGTTTGAACCCATTACCCCTTGTCCTCTCACTAGAGACCCTAATGAAGAGTCCCTCCCCAGCATCCCTATAGGTCCCCTTCAAGATATCAGAAGGTTGCTATGAGGTCTCCACGCAGCCTTCTCTTCTCCAGGCTGAACAGCCCAAATTTTCTCAGCCTATCTTCATATGGGAGGTGCTTCAGTCCCATGACCATCCTCGTGGCCCTCCTCTGCACTTGTTCTAACACTTCCATGTCCTTTTTATGTTGAGGACACCAGAACTGCACACAATACTCCAAGTGAGGTCTCACGAGAGCAGAGTAAAGGGGCAGGAGCACCTCCCTCGACCTGCTGGTCACGCTCCTTTTGATGCAGCCCAGGATATGGTTGGCTTTCTGGGCTGCAAGTGCACACTTCTGGCTCATGTTCTTTTTCTCATCGACCAACACCCCAAGTCCTTCTCTGCAGGGCTGCTCTGAATCTCCTCCGCCCAACCTGCAGCTGTGCCTGGGATTGCTCTGACCCAGCTGTAGGACCTTGCACTTGGCATGGTTAAACTTCATCAGGTTGGTATCAGCCCACCTCACAAGCATGTCCAGGTGCCTCTGGATGGCATTCCTTCCCTCCAATGTATCAACCGAATCACACAGCTTGGTGTCATCGGCAAATTTGCTGAGGGCGCAAGGCACACTCAATCCCACTGTCCATGTCACCGACAAAGATGCTGAACAAGATCGGTCCCAACACTGATCCCTGGGGGACACCACTCGTTACTGGTCTCCAGCTGGACATTGAGCCGTTGAGCACAACTCTTTGCGTGCGGCCATCCAGCCAGTTCTACTGAATAAGAAGGACTTACTGGAATTGTTGTGATACTATGATCCTGAAAGTCTTAGCAATTAAAAACAAACAAACAGATATTAAAAGCCATCTTTATGTTATTTTTAGGTGCTGTTTTAACCAAAATATCTGCAATTTCAGTGGCAACGTTTCTGTGACATCTGACACAAGTTGCGTGAGACCTATTCTGCTGCCAAGTACAGGTTAGTTCCCTGTCAACTTTTCAGTCCAATGCCAGTGGCAGTAGACTGTGACAAAAGTCTAATGCTTTCATTATTAAAAATCTTTAAAAAAACAGATAGATTTTATTGTGATAAGTGGATATTTCTGATATGGTGAAGTAAGAGGATTTATGAATGGACATGATCCAAATAATATTTTCTGGTATGCTTACTTTTTATCTTCCATTTAAGAAGTAATTAATAGTAATTAACAGTGTAAACCTTGCTCCTTTCATTGCTGTTGCTTTGTGGTAGCAGATGAAGAAACAGAAATGGCAGTGAAGATTCCCCAGTTTCGGTTTAGCAGATGTATACCAATCTTGCAGGATGGGAACCTATTGCACATTATAAAATAGGTTGCATTTTCATCTTCACCCTTTTACTTCTCCTTTAATAAGTAAAAAATTTTTCTCCTCAATTACACATATATACACACAAAAATAACCCTTATTTACTATATGAAGAAGCAGTTATATGACATATAATACTCACAACCATGCTGTGTATCTACCTTGTTAGCCAGAGGAATATGTTACACCAGTCCCATGTACGCATTGGGCCAATATGATCTGACATTACCAGCAGCAGAGCGCAGATGTATTTCTTTGCAGAAGAGATATAGGCTAGGTAAATTTTTTACTAGTGTACTGGGACACCTTCTATGTTTAAATATAAGCTGTATTTTTTGTTTTATTGAAATGTTCCCTGTTTTTAACAGTTCATGTTTTATCAAATCCTGCAGCCCTAGAGCTCCTGATGATGTCAATGGGAGTTCTGCGTAGACAAGGATTTTGGGACTTAGCTGACAATAGTGTCCAGGTTTCAGCTGGGATAGAGTTAATTTTTTTCTTAGAAAAGATGATTGATGTCAGTTTGATTACAGAGGAATTGATCTGTTCGTCTGTCCAAAACCAGTCTGACACAGGTCCAGTTGGCAGAGACAAACATGAAGATACAGAAATATGAGCATTTAACTCCTGTGACTTACAAGCCTGCCACTTGAACCAACAGACTGCATAACACCCTAATGTACTTGGCCAGTGCAGCAGCCAGCAAGATTACCATTCATAGACTTTGAAATGAAACACCCTTCACCCTGTTTATGCTTCATGCATGATTAAGTGCAAAGCAAGCAAGCCATACTGGTAAGACAATCTGTCAAGGAGAGGAACCTTTTGCACAGTGATAAAACAAATATCTAAACACATTTTCAGTGTAAAACCTCTTGTGTTGTTTATAGAATATTACATGAAAACTGCGTTAAAATGACATTAAGGCTGAAAAGTCAAGCTTCTCAAAGTCAGGAAATAATGGAATTCAGACTGCCTGTAATACCATAATTTTGTCCTTTTCGTAATATTCATTATTACCCAGTAATTAGATAGCTGAGATTAGGCCTGGGAACAGCTCTGATAACACCAGTGTTTTCAGTTACTGCTTAGTAATGTTTTGGTCTGGCCAAGGTCATGGCTCTCACAGGGAGGAGGGGAAGCCAGAAGGGAGCAGAGACAGGATACTTGACCCAAACGAGCAAAAGAGGTATTCCATACCACCGCACGTCATGCCCAGGATGTGAAAAAACGGAGGGCAGAGACCCGAAAGGGTGGGGGTTTGCTGCTGGGTTGGGCTTGGTATTGGGTGGTGAGTAGTTGTAATCTCTTTCCTTGTATTTCCCTTGTCATTATTATTATTGGTGGTAGCAGTAGTGGTTTGTGCTATACCTTAGTTACTAAACTGTTCTTATCTCAACCTGTGGGAGCTGCATTCTTTCGATTCTCCTTCTCATCCCCCTGGGAGATGGGGGGAAGAAAGAGGGGGGAGTGAGTGAGCGAGCTGGGTGAGTTATAGTGGCTTAAACCACGACATTGGTATTTTGGTTTGCCCTCATTATGCAGCAAATTTTCATTTATTTCCTCACATATGTACATGCCACTTCATATTCCAGTATCAATGTCATGAGTTGATGGGGTTAAGTCAGGTTGGAGAGGATCTCAGGAGGTCTCCCATCCAACTGAAAGCAGGGTCAGCTGTATGACAAGATGTCATACAGCTCACAACCTCTCTGGGCAACCTGTTCCACTGCCAGTTTATCCTCTCTGTAAAAAAGGTTTTCCTTAAATCTAGTCTCAACCTCCCCTGATTCCACTTATCCCCTTTGGCTCTTGCCTTCTCATCATGCTGTGAAGAGCCTGGCACTGTCTCTGGCATTACCTTCCAACAGGTGCTGGGGGGCTGCTGTTAGGTGCTCAAACTGCCTCTTCTTGAAGGCTGAGCCAGTCCTCATCCCTCAGTTTCTCCTCACAGGATGAGTTCTCAAGACTCAAGTGTTCCAGCGACTCTTTGCTGAACTTCCATTTTATCAATGTTTTTCCTGTACTGTGGGGGAGGGAGGAGGACAGGGGAAACAGAAAAGAACACAGTACTCTAAATGTAGTCTAAGTGTTGGGAGTGAGATGGAAAATCTCTTCCCTGGATCTGCTTCCTATGCTCTGCTTAATACAACCCAGATATATATACTTCTGGCCTTCTTTGCTGCCAGTGCACACTGCTAGCTCATGCTCAGCTTGCTGTCCCCCAGGATCCCCAGGTCCTTTTCTGCAGGGGTGTTCCCTAGGCAGCTGGTCCCGAGGCTATGCGGTTGCACAGGGTCCTTCCTTTGCAGGTGCACAGCTTTGCATTTGTCCTTGCTGAATTTCTGTGATTCAGATTCTTGTCAGCCTATTTAGGTCCCTGTGAGTGGCAGCTCTGCCCTCCAGTATATCAACAAGTCTCTTCCAACCTGGTGTGATCTGCAAACTTGATGAGAGCACACTCCATCATCTCTAGAACAATAATAAAGATAACAGGATGGCCCCTAGGATATATCCCTGCAGTAATCTAATAATTACAGGTACACTAGTAAGGAAAATCTGTTAGTCTACCTTGTGTGACTCATTGTCCAACTAATTTTTTCTCCGTATATTTGTGAATGTACTAGACTATAATGTCCAACGAATGCTTCCATCACCATCTTCACAGCAAATGGACACTGGACAAAAGCATTTGCTGCTGCAGGAAGAGTTTCCTGTTCTGCACCCCTTTTTGCAGGACTACAAGCCTACCAGAATGCTTCCTGCCAATAATTCACTTAGTTCATGAGCGCTGGTGCTGCTGTACACTCCAGCCACATGGCTTCTCTCATAACAAATGCACAATATTTCTTTTATTGTATTGTGCAGTATATGGTCCTGTGACTCATTTACTGCATGCTATTCAGCTCTTCTGATTAGAGGTGTGGGTATTTCAGCATAGACTTTTTTGTGGAGCTCTCTTCTGGACTTTAATCTCTGTAGTCTCCATGAGCAGTAAGGCAGTGGATGTGGAAATGCTCTGATGCGGAATTGTCTCTGCTGATTTCCAGTTACATTTAAAATGTTTAAGTCTGATTATTCACAGGATTTAGCTTTATGTAGCATATTATGCATTCAGATAACTCTTAAATATTTTTAGTTGGGACCAGGAATAGTCTCAGAGGCTAAATTTGTGCAGCCAGGAAGTGAGAAGCACATACCGAGAATTATTCATACATTCAGACATCTGGCTTCTCAGTTGTCAATCACCACCCATCTCCATTGACTGCACTGAGAATTTGGGCTCTTGTTTTCAGACAGTTGTGGGAAGTTTGGTGCAATTTGCTCTTCATGACTCTGGAACCTCCGGAAGACCCTAGCTCTCCAAGGGAGCACTGAAGCTACACAAGCATGCTGTTGCACTTCCATTCTCCCTCAAAAGATGCCAAGTTCTGCCATATATCACCAGGCATCTTATAGATAGGAGCTGTTTTCAGTAGATGTTCCTACCTAATTCCCTGAACACAGTCCACCCATTCAGTGAGCAGAGCAGAGGCCTCGGATTATATAATTCTTATATTGCATGTATCAACATTCAATTGAGGACTGTGACGTAGCTTGTATACAGAGGTTTGCTGGATTGTCATCAGGTCTGGTGTTTCTTTAAAGTATTTGATTTTGGAAACCTCAGTAGAAATCCTTTCAATAGGCTCAAGCATGTATTTGTTTGCTTAGGTAACTATCTATGAAACACCAGTTAAACTGCTCTACATTTCTTTTTCTCTTATTCTGAAGAAGGTGTATGTGTGTGTAGATGTAAAGTCTTCCAGGCTTCTTTACTTGCTGAAGTTAAGGTCAGTTAAACACTGCTTCAGTGTTTAAGCCCATCAGTAAGTAGCTCATCTGAGGTAAATCAACTAGATGATAGCAGACTCAGATTTTTCAAAGCCTAAATTACCCAACAACAACAAAAAACCCAGGTACACATCGGACATCAACAGGAAGGCTGTCAGTCATATGGAAAGCTTTTAAAGGAGGAACTTATAGGTGAAATGGTGAAACATAAGGAAACATTAATTGATTCAGAGTTTTCAGATAAAGGGGAAATGAAAAAGCAGCATCAAAGAAATTAATAAGATTCTGCAAGATTAAATGGGAAACACAGGTCTCAAATGAGCCAGACTCCAACAGGTCTTCCTGTATGCCTGAAGGCAGGTTCAGGATTAACTACTTGCAATGAAAGCATCAGGGTGAAAATTCAGGCACATTCTTATTTTAGCCAAGCCACTTCCACCAGTAATAAATATTCATCTCAATAGCAGTCTTGTTCTGTGCTCTTTTTAGAAACATCTTCATTGACCAGGATAACCTA
The DNA here is from genome assembly GCA_039720435.1 of Amazona ochrocephala. Taxonomy (NCBI): domain Eukaryota; kingdom Metazoa; phylum Chordata; class Aves; order Psittaciformes; family Psittacidae; genus Amazona; species Amazona ochrocephala. The sequence continues at coordinate 48,864,324 of CM077876.1, read as the reverse complement.
TGTCCATTGCTGAAGAAAAATTTACATACTTGAAGCAGCTAAGAATTTATTGAGAAAGCCAGACAAAGATAATCATGTTCGAGCAAAATTAAATTAGGACTGTGGAAGTGTAAGCTTCTCCTGGCTACAGGCTAAACAACGTTGCAGCAAATTTTCATGCGTGAAGACTTAAGAGTGGCTTGTGATGGATCTTGTCTTGCAAAAAAAAATCTGATCCAACATACAGCTCTCTAAAAGCTGACATCATGATTAACTTAACATATCCCCACTCTTTTCTAAAATGAGCAGCTACAGAGTTGTAGGACAGATATGAAAGCAACCCTTCTGTACTAGGCACTTCAGCTACCAGTGAAACAGGAGGGAAAACAAATCACATATTAACAGCAGACTAAAGTAAGTGAACTCTAGTAACAAGTGGTGTATAACAAAAGGTTTATGAACTGAAGACAGGCCAGAAATCTTCTGATGCTCTACACTGCCGTAGACAGGCCATGTCAGCAACTCTTATGGACAGAAATGTCATGGACATACACCACTGGGCAATAAAACTGGCTTGAAGAACTGTGATGGCACATTTCTGTCCCTGGAATTTGGCAAAATGAAAATGCTTTATGGAAATGTTTCAATTCTGACTATGATCGCACAGCTAAGTTTTTGGGAAAGTTTGGAATAAACTGTGGGAATGGAAATGAAGAAGTTTCTTAAAATCTTGATTATTACATAAAAGTCCAAATAAGAAAGGGCATGTTTGTTTCCACTGCTACCAGCAATGGCCTCCTTGAAGCAAGAGCCCTTCCTCACCCTTTCAAGCTACGCAGGAGGTGTCAGCTAAGCATAGTCACTACCACATCTGGTAGGTATTACCAGAAGGTTAGCTTTTCACAGTTAATTTCTCTTACTGGTCTGAATCATTCACAGAGGTATACGTGACAGCACCCTGGAGTCCTGCGGATAAGAAGAGAAAGAAAATTCTCCTGGAACAGCAGAAAAATAAGGAAACTTAACTAAGGTGGTTGAGTGAACTTGTCAAATTGCTCTGTATTTCTCTCTTACTCTGGATATGATGGCTGTGTGTTTGCGTAGATGGAAAACTTTTTAGGTTCCTTTACTTGCTGAAGGTAAAGAAAAGCTGACTTTCCTCTCTGGCAGAGATATTAAAAGGCTGACAGCACAGTCTGTTATTCCTTTGCACTTCATAAGTCATTGCCTGCTCTTCTAGTCAAAGAAAATTATTGTGACCAAGGGGAAAGGTAAAAAATAGTCCAAACCAGAATTATAGGCCTCTCTGTATCATTTTTTATTATCAAATTTACAAGCAGCCACATGCCAGGACAAACAAGGAGCTAACCCTTAGGACAGCAAAAAATGATCAATGGTGGTTTTGGCCCTCACTTGCAGACATATTTGCGGTCTTAAATTATTCTCTCCGGAGTCCCAAGCCTGGGGTATCTAAAGTTTCTAAATGTTATGCAAAAAAGTGCCTTCCTGAATATCTTGTATGCTAAAACCACAAAATTAAAAATAGTTTTGGACAAATGTATCATCCTTTATAATATTTCATCAGTAAGACTCAAAGCATTATTTAACAACAAAATGCCACTGAAATCAGGATTATTTGTGAAGGGGGAAAGCAGTCTCACAGCCCTCTTCAAAGCCAGTCCATGGCTAAGTTGGGAGCAGATCCTTGGTGTCCCAATGATGAGAAATCCTCCTAGAGCTTACAGTATCTCCATTTTATGCTAGTTGCTTTGGCTCTTACTGCATCAAAATGTGGATTGTAAATATATACAGCCAGATATAACTTTTAAGGAAAAGAAAGGGCTCTGTGCTAGGGCAGCTGTGTTGCAATCCTGGAAATTTGGATTTCTCACCTTAATTTCCTGTGTGATTCTTAAACAAACCTCTGATTTTTCACTGTATGTTATGTATAATTGTGCTAAAAATAGATTTTTGTCTATCAGACCTTCACAGTCTATGAGGTACTAAGATGCTTCTGAGATGCTTTGTGGACAGAAGTGTTGCTTAGAAACCAGAATAAAAAAACAAAGGTCCTTAATTTTGCATCCTTAGGTGACTTGGAAATCAAACTAGTACCACAAGACTGTATTTTTCTTGAAGTGCACCATTAAAGTTAACTCACAGGCAGAAAACAGAGCAAGGCTGGGATGTGCTGTATTTTGGAAGCCAGGTGGCCTAGCAGCAAGCACCATGTCCCAAGCTCTGCAGCTGTCACACAACCCACTGCTCCCAGCCTTGCCATTGCTCTCCCTCAGATGCTCAGAGCTTTGGAGGCCCCTCTGAACGTCACAGCCCTCCCATGTCTTCAGCAAGCTGAGCATGAAATAGTTATTACCAGCAGCTGCTGCACTGAGTGGGATTCTGTGTTAAGTAATTCATTTTGATAACAATGTGTAGGTTAATTGATCAGTCATTAATTTTCTTACTTCCTAATTATCTCCATTACATAGAAGGTCTGCAAGGCATGCTCCTTGGTAAGTGCAAAAAGTACAACATATGTGCAATTACTCAATGCCATTCCATCTCTCAGCACCCCCTTTCGTGCAGCATATTCCATTTCTGAACTTTTCTAGACAATAGTTAACCTCTTTTTCCATGAGAAATTCATATATGCTGCAGCAGGAATTCAAGTGTTGACAGAAATTTCAGGAAATAAATTTTCCCGGTCCTGGTAGCTTTTCCTGTGAAAATTCAGTTATGGGATTGTAGAGGCAATCAGGAGCAACCACAGACCCAAATGTTTCTGTTTCTTTCTGAAGTCTAAAAAACTTAGTGAAAAACCTAGTGAAGAGAGTATTATTCTGACACAAATGTTTATTGCAAAGCACTGCAGTGGAAGCAGGGGGCAGATAACCCGCTCAGGCATCATTCTTCTTTGGTAATTTGCAAATAGGCAAGTTTTCCTATGCCAGTCCATATTTCTGTCCTAGATCTTGTTATGGGTCCAAGGTGGGAGGCATGTCTTATCCTCTATGTATTATCTTGTTCTGGTGGGCTATGAGATATGGGAGACTATCCTAGACTCTATGCAACATTAGGCTGAAGTGTAAGGAGACAGAGGAGCTATGCGACTGACTGGGCAGAGATGGTGCGGCTTCCAGTAAAGAAAGGCACTGGTAGGCAAGGGACATATATGCACAGTTCTGTGCATGCATAGGACACTGATCACAGGTTATAAGAGGTGGTTTCTGATTTAAGGGCTGGAACAGTTTGCTTCAGCTGAACAAGATCAAGTTCCTGCAATACAAGTCTGCCAAATGACTGAGCTGGAAGGAAGGCAAGGCACGCAGGCACTAGGTGCATATTCATGTTTAAATAGCAAAGGTGCATCAGCAGAAGTCTGAAATCTTCCAAAGCCACAGAGCCACAGGATCACAGCTACAGTACAGGGTGCACTTGCTCCCTGTTACATCTGTCCTATGGGATGGGCAATATGTGCTGGTCACATGCGGTTCACATGTCAGGAAGAATCCTAGGTGTGCACTGTTTTCCTAGTCCTGATTTCCCTGGGGGAGGACTTAGCAGCCAGGTAGGAGCTGTGATGCACTCCTCTGCTGTGCACTGCTGGGAGGCTGGGGGGTGTGGGATGAGCTGCATAAAGCATCTGCTCTGCAGTCTAGATATAGTGTAAAGGTTTTCATTTTCAGCGGCAGAATATCTATGCACACCAAGCTTCCTCTTACAGCCTGGAAGATATGACCATACTGACCCTGTTGAGCTGTGTAATATTGCTCAGCAGAGAGGAAATGAAAGGAGTTCATGACTATTTTAAAATTTCATTGTAAGAAAAGCAGCTTTACCTTGAAAAAGAAATTCGTAAGCCACTAGCTACAGTAGTTTATGGTAGAAGGTTTAAGACATAGATTAATTGTAAGGAGAAAAATACCTCTGTAATCCTCCTGTAGATTCCAATGCGATATTTAAGGAGAAACAGTAAGAGTGAAAGAGAGAAACCTTTCTGGCCTTCTATGATTTTTTTTTATTAAATGGCAATACAAATAATTAGAGTATTAGCTGTGGATGCTGATAGCATCAGCCCAGATATATATAGCAAAGAAACATATTTCCCATTTATATCTCCCTAATTCTCCCCCAAATTCCAATGCCTCACTCCTCATACTTCCATTTCAGTGACATTTGCAGCCTTTCCTAATTCTCCATTTACCAGATACCACTTTGTTTCCCTACAATACTCACACTCACACCAAAATGTTTTTCACCCCTATGCCCAAAAAAGTCTTACAAAACTGCTGTGGTTACCTCCCACTAAACCCGCACCTGAGATGCTCTCCTGGAAAAGTCAAGTCACTCCCTGAAGACTTGATAGGACCTGTGTGTCCAGGCCAGTTGCAAAGGTCCTTTAGTGACTCCTATGTCAGGTGAGGACCCAGGTACTTCTCCAAAACAAAAGCCCAGGGGAGAGTGTATCATTCCAGAGAATCTAAAGGGAAAGACTACAAAAGTTACTTGTGTTTAGTTCTATGTCTTAAAAGAATGGAGAAATGATTTTCTTCTGTTAGTCTTAGTTTTCTGCAATGCAGGTGCAATAGCAAAATAGTGCTTTATATATTCTAACATTCGGAGAGAGGCACAGACAAGTAATTGTATTGCAACAGCATCCTCCTACCAGCTCCCTCTTTCACAGTTGTTTTAGAGTTTGCTACTGATAGTTTAATGCTGCACTCTACTAACCATAACCATTATGCTGTTTTTCTGTTCTTCACTCTTAACTACTCAGGATTCATCTGAAGAAGATTATGACAACTATGGAAATGCAACCATGCAGTTAGAGACACCTTGAATGCTTATACTGGAAGAGGTATACTGTGTGTTCAGTCATGCAGCTGAAGCATCTGAGATCTTTCAAAGCAGCTATCTTCTCTGAAAAGCCAGTTGCTCAGAAGCCAGCATTTCCTCCAGCTGGTGACCCTGCACTTGTCTGCCTTTCCCATCCTCTGTGTCACATATATTCTGCCAAAGTATTTAAATAATTCTCATTTTCAAGTCCTTCTACTCATCCCCCCTGCTATTGTTCTTGTGGGAAATATTTCTCCACTAGTCATTGCCTTTTTCAAGAACACGTCCTTGAAAGAAAACAGAAAGTAGCTGTGGCAGTTAGATAGGGCAGACTTGAAGCAATGACATTGAACACCCAGACTTCTGGAGTTGCTCCAGGAATGATTTTAACTTGAGACTGGCTGCTTAAATCTGCGTATTGGAGCTATCCAAAATGCAGGATACCAAAGCTTTAGAAAATACATATGCTTTATGCATCTCTTTCAGTAAAATGGTGTTTGGGTCTGAAGGGGAAACCAAATAAACTTTCAAACTTAGTTTCCAGGGATTGTTAAGAAAGGAAAATCCTGCAGTCCTGCAGATAGGCGTGCTTAACTACTACTCTGAAACTGTCTGTAATAGCGCACTTCTGCCTGATACTTTAAGGGAGCTTTTCATGCTGCTTTGCTTGCACTGTCTTTAGCAAGACTTTTCAAATGCTACATAAACTTCTGTCTCTCTGTAGTCTTAAAGTATTTTAGGGTATCAGGCTGCATTGCTTTTATCATAAAACATGATCTTATTCATGCAGACAGTCTAGTTTCAGAGCAGGAATACCACGTATGCTGTAGCAATATGGAAATTCAGTTCTACAGTTATTGAACATTCTTGTGCCAATACTAGTTCCAACCCATTCAGTCACAAATTATTTTTTTAATTTCTTTTATTTTTTTAAAAGCATAAAATACTTTGGTTTCCAAACTAACTCCTGCTTTCCACTTAAAGGTGGCACTTGCTATCACACAAGTCAAAACTGTGGGTCATCATTCTACTTCAGAAAACACCTGCCATACAGCTTCTAAAATTAGCAAAGGTAACTGTATATAAATCAATGGCTCAGCAGATGGATAAAATAAAAACAAGTTATATTCTATTAAATAAGGAGATATGAAGGCTGAGACAGCAAACATGGTTAGATCCAATAGAGTTCTTCAATGCCATAGACAGGTGAATGAGTCAAGGGCAGTAGTCTCCAAGCACACTCTTCCATAAGATGCATTCCTCCACTTCAGCTATCTTTTATAAGTTTGCTTATAGTTTGTTCCTGTCTTATCTGGTTGTTTTCACTTTTTTTCTCTGGGTTTTAGCATAACTCTCCCTCACACTGATGACCTTTTAAATAATTAAAATGCTAATAGTTCATTCAAACTATTGTGCAACTCACTCTAAAAAGTAGCAGGAGAACGATCAAAACTGGGAGAAAGAAGACCAGTCTGTGCTGCTTGTTTTTTACTTGTTTTGTTTTCCTGACAGGCTTTGTTTGAGGAGAACTGAGAAGTGTGCCTTGTTACTGGTTCAGTGCTCAGAAATTCTTAGTGTTATGTCATTATTCATCATTTCTGTTTTATGCAGAAACAATGCTTAAATCATTTCTGATCATTTAAGCAATCTTTTCATGTTGTTTTCCTTCTGGATATATTGTCTGACATGCAACAACCAGAGTCTTCATAAAGCTCTTTGGTGCCTCTGGGTACACACATAGCTGATGCCTTTTTAAATGACAGTTTCACAGCCTTCGGAGGTACACTACATCATCCAAAAAAAACAACCCAACAATTGCTACATTAGAAAGATCAAGACACTCTTAAAAACATCTGCTCAAAAAAACTGACATAACCTGGGAAGAAAGCTAGCATCTAGACAAAGTACAATGTGAAATTAAATACCCTGGACTTCTGAAAACACACCATTGATTTGGTTATATATCAAATCAACAGAAACCTGGGAACTGATAAATTTAAAATGAAGAAATCTCAACTTAGTGAAAAAGGGTTGGTAGAATTTAAATATGAAGTTACAGAAACCTCTTTGTCTTGGCTAAGTAAATGAAAGTGTAAAGAAGGCAAAGTTAAGTTCCCACAAAAATGAACAAATTTTCCAAAATGCTTATACAGCTGCCTCATTACAATTAATAGGAAGTGTCAGTGCCATAATGCTGCAGTTTTGCTCCAGTGAGAAGTGGTATATGAGCCCTACGAATTCACAGGATTGGGCAAATAAACTGGGATTTTCTAAAGGATTACTAAAAAAACAAAAAAGGCGTGTTGATGTGGCTGGTACCCCCTACTCCTGACAGTTACTTTTATTAATTTTCATAGCTGTGCATGAATATATGTATCTAAAGAATGACACAAATCAAGAAAAAGAAATTGTGATTACTTCTAAAATTAAGTTATTCTGAGAAGAAGCAAGAGTTCCTGTTGGAGATCTCCAGGGTCCCAGCTAAAATTCCCAGATAATAAAACCCAGTCAGCACTTTTGCATCTTACGTTTTTGCTAAATGTGTTTAAATAAGTCACTAGCCACATTTCCATATTAATTTTTGCAGTCCAAATTCTACTTTCAACTTGAATCCCTCAGCTGTGGTAATGCCAAGCCTTTGTTACTGTGCATGTATGTATATTAATTTGTTCAACAAAGCACTTTACATCATCAAAAGAGACAAAAGTCATTACCTGCATTTTGTAAAAGGGAAAACACATGAAGAGCAATAAAATTACTTAACCAAGTCGATTCACAAAACCAGTGGCAGCATTGCCATGTAGTCCAGGAATGTTAGTGGCCAATATAAAAATTTCTATACTGAAACTTTTCCGAAGAGTTCACACTTAGGCATAATTATATCACCACTTTAATGTTTACTATAGGAACTAAACATGGAAACATACTGCTTACAAAGAAAACCAAACAATTTAATGATATATACATATAAACACAGTATTTTGAAGCAGTAAGGACTTAAATAAAAGAAATAAATGAAACTTGGACTAATGACATTTCCTCGATAATTTTTTTCTATGTAGCAAGAAACTGGAGACCAAATGAAGCATAAACATTTTGATTACGTGTGGGCCCTGGCAGTGTTTTCTTGGGTGAGAAGACTGACTGATCTTCAGGACATTTAAGTGTTGACAACGAAAGAGTCATTACATTACGGGGAAGCACTAGAAAACTAGTTAAATAACCTTAGTTGACAAGGTAACATCATTCTGTCCTGGCTTGTAAGTCTCCTGCTGCTTAGGTTACTCAACAAAATGTGATGTGGCATCTCAGCCAAGCTTCCTGCAGGATGCTCTCTCTGAAATGGCTATGCCCACCAAAAAGTCGGTGTACGATTTTTTTTTTTTTTGTTTGCTTGAAGTAGTGACAGGATTGTCCTTCAAATTACAAAATAAACTGTTTCTAGATGCCCAGCCTGCTTTCTGAGGGCCAGCATGATACTCTGGCTGTCAGCAAATTTTATATACACATGTATATATATATATATATGTGCATTTCAGAGATACAATTGCTTTATGTAATACATGAACCATTGCAACTTTAGGATTGAAGGCAACAAAACAAGAATCATTTCCTTCAGGGCCATATTCTCCCAGCTTTGTTCTAAAAAAACTCTAATTCATAGTTAGCTGCAGTTTCTGGTTCCCTTGGATCTATGGGGGACAATATCACCTGCTTTGATTCAGATGTTCCTGTAAAAAAACCAGCCAAAATTAAGGTTTATCAATTCGAGTGAAAGGACTTATCTTTGCATTCACTCCTGCATCACAATAACCATTGCAAGAAGGCAATAAACAAAAAATCCAACCAAACAAGCTCCTAAACCTTTTCATCAAACTCAACCTGAATAAGCTAGATATAACATTGTTACTTCTGAATTTAATCTAATCATTCAGTATAAAAACACTACATGAAATTCTTATATCAGAAAAAGAACCCCTCTCCCAAATTATACACCAGAATGACCAATGACATCTTATCATAACTCAGAAATGTCAGTGATCTGGCTGCATCTAAAAACATAATACTGAAAAAAGTATAGGACTGTGTGATCCCATACATTTTAGTTCCAATCCACAGTTTTCCCTTACATTTCTTATGGGTTTTGGTTTGGTTATTTTTAGGACTTAATCATCTACATTTTCAGTTGCCTGGAGCTATTAGATTCATAAGGATTTTCACATAGAATCATAGAATCATAGAATCATAGAATAGTTATGGTTGGAAAGGACCTTAAAATCATCTAGTTCCAACCCCCCTGCCATGGGAAGGGACATCTCCCATGGGCAGGGACACCTCCCACTAAACCATGCCACCCAAGGCTCTTTCGAAGCCAGCCTTGAACACCACCAGCAATGGAGTATTCACAACTTTCCTGGGCAACCCATTCCAGTCCCTCATCGCCCTTACAGTAAAGAATTTCTTCCTCATATCCAATCTAAACTTCCCCTGTTTAAGTTTGAGCCCATTCCCCCTTGTCCTCTCACTAGAGTCCCTAATGAAGAGTCCCTCCCCAGCATCATTTTTTCATCGAGCAACACCCCCAAGTCCTTCTCCGCAGGGCTGCTCTGAATCTCTTCTCTGCCCAACCTGGAGCTGTGCCTGGGATTGCTCCGACCCAGGTGTAGGACCTTACACTTGGCATGGTTAAACTGCATCAGGTTGGCATCATAGACCTATTTGAAGTGGCTTAACATGCATCACTGAATCTCTGCCAATACATATTTTTTTCATGTATTTTTGTCCAGTCCAGTCCCAGGAGCTCAGGTTTTCATCACTTTGCTCTCTAGAAGATACTGTACTGCCCGCTAGTTATTCCAAGCCAGGTTACACCTGCTTGAATTTATCTGCAGCTCCCTAAAAATTCCTGCCTATCTTGAGGTACACTTAGCTATTCTCCATCCTGTTTTCTCTATCCCACCACCTCAAACACCTAATTATTCTTTAATTTAGCAGCTGTTTAGATCCCTAGCTTTGTTTCTCACTTAATCAGGAATTTTGTAAATCTCAGCAGCCTATTTTTGATTATAATTTTTCCATGTACTATATTTTGAAAAAGAATAAGGGTCAGGTCCCACAAAGGTCAACCTGGCCCATGCCAGGGATCAGGTTTCTTGTGATTCTTTGCAGACCACCAAACATAGAAATAGCACAAAGGACACAAGCTTTTCTGAAAACAGAGATTAATGAAACATTGTGGGCAGGTTTAGTTCCTGTAACTGGTAGTGGCAGATGCCTAATAATGCCTGTGCCTTTTGTGTATATGTTTCATCGCGTGGTGGATGGCTACTGATGACAAGTTCTGGAGTTTGCTTTTTTGTTGTTGTTGTTAAGGCATTAAAGTAGACAAAAGCAATTTTAAGAGCAATATTATATTAACAATTTATTCAGAAAACAATTATCTTTCATTTAAAACCAAGAGTCAGTAGGCTGATATTGCTGCAGTCTTTCAAAATTTAAGGACAGACTTGAAATGTGTGCATACAGTAAAGGCTTTGCAACCAATGAATCAAAGGTCTTAGCATGAAGACCCTTGCACTGTCTTAAGTGGGCTTCCAATTTTACCTAAAGGACTATGGCCTTTTTTGCAATAAGTCACTGCTTTATTTCTTTCACAAAAAGGTTTTTAAAAGCCGTATATGTACTTGCTGTGTTCTGCTCCAGCAAAAAGTTTTAAATTCAGGATACAGTTTTGTATTTTGGGGGCAGTGTCTTCTTGAGAAGCTGTCATCCCCACAACACTGACAAACCTTATGATACAGGAAAGAAAAGCAGCGTAATTGGTTTTGTTGGTGTCATTGCTTGACACCAGACAGAGCAGGGAAGATGTAGAGACCAACTGATTCCTTTTTAACACAGGGCTTGTTAATCTTTTTTTTTTTTTTTCTGGAGGAAAGGTGATTTGCACTGATTGTGTTGTCAGCCATCAGCATGTTGCTAAGGTGTGCAGTCAAGCTTCTAAGCAGTGTTTTGGTTTGTTTTCTCTTCTTGCCCGGATTCCGCCTTTAACCTTATCAAAGCAGTTAAATTCCTTCAGCCTATCAAGCTGAGACATGTCAGCATCTTAAGATATCGGCTGTTGACATGGCTGAGCAAAGCCGAATTGATCTCACATCTCTTAGGACATCCTTCGCCGCATGCATACTCTATACTACTACCACCACATGCCTGATTTGAAGTCCACATTTCTCACTCGTTGGAAAGGAAAATGCTTTATACCACTAGTGTTTTTTAGGATCTTTCTTTTGTCACAAATGCTATCCCAGTAACCTTACACTGTACCCTGGAGGTGGCTAAGCAGGACAGTGATGACATGCTTGTTTGTACCAAAAGCAAAATAACAAAAAAATCCCCAATCCGAAACAACAAAAAAAAAGCATGACCTAAATGGAGCTGTACCTGTCTATCAGAGAAAGCAGCAATAAAACAAGATTAGTTTCATTAGAGACCAAGTTGTGGCTGACACAAGGCTTTCAGCCGCTCTCCATGAAGAATGTGACGAATGTCTTTTTTCCAAGCTTTTAGGCACCCAAGTTGCTGAACATTTGCTTGTATCCTATATGTTATTCATTAGCAGATGCACACAGTGACAGTAACCTGTGAATCGCAAGAATCACGTGCCTAACACTGGGAGCACAGAAAAAGGATGGAGTTTGAAAAATAGGAAACTTCAGAGCCAGGGTCATCAAGAGAGCTCATCCCCAGGCCAACAGAAAATTTTAACTAGTTATTTTGTTTAGTTCATTCCTCAATAATATTCATATCTCCTAACTTTTAAGTAGAGAAACAGAAGAAAATCCTCTTAAAACAAAGAATACCATTGTTTTCCAAAAGATCTGTTTGTATTTTTACATACCAACCCACTTGTGTGTTTATTAGTTAATGGCTATTTGTAGAGTGGCCCCCAGAAAGGTGACACTCAGTTATTGGAGAACTGATTTCAGTGCAACTACTAGATTAGTGAAAAATGAACAAGCATGAATAGTTGTGGCCTAGAAAGCCAGGGCCATTGATAATAATGGAAAAATATTACACTGGAAAAATAAAGGACCAAATCCTCAACACAGTGATTAGTCTTTCTGAGGGACGATGGGCCTGATGGCAGCCTGGGACTGCTTCTGAGTGCAACTGCTCCTTGAACAAAATGGAGTTACTAAGCTTCAGCTTTAGGAATCCTCCATTACTGATGGCACTAGTTTAGAGACTCTAAATACCTGTGGGATCAAGAGGGCAGAGTTTCCTGGGGCTCCTTGTGTAATGGACTGTCTATGCTGGGGTGCAGGAAAAGAAATCATAGAATCATAGAATAGTTAGGTTTGGAAAGGATCTTAAGATCATCTGGTTCAAACTCCCCTGTCATGGGCAGGGACACCTCCTACTAAACCATGACATCCAAGGCTCTGTCCAACTCGGCCTTGAATACCGCCAGCAATGGAGAATTCACAACTTCTCTGGGCAGCCCATTCCAGTGCCCCATCACCCTTACAGTAAAGAATTCCTTCCTCATATCCAATCTAAACTTCCCCTGTTTAAGTTTGAACCCATTACCCCTTGTCCTCTCACTACAGTCCCTAATGAAGAGTCCCTCCCCAGCATCCCTGTAGGCCCCCTTCAGATACTGGAAGGCTGCTAGGAGGTCTCCACGCAAACTTCTCTTGTCCAGGCTGAACAGCCCCAACTTTCTCAGCCTATCTTCATACGGGAGGTGCTCCAGTCCCCTCATCATCCTCGTGGCCCTCCTCTGCACTTGTTCCAACAGTTCCATGTCCTTTATATGTTGAGGACACCAGAACTGCACACAATACTCCAAGTGAGGTCTCACAAGAGTGGTAGCATCACTTCCCTTGACCTGCTGGTCATGGTCCTTTTGATGCATCCCAGGACACAGTTGGCTTTCTGGGCTGCAAGCGCAAACTGCCGGCTCATGTTCATTTTTTCATTGACTGACACACCCAAGTCCTTCTCCGCAGGGCTGCTCTGAATCTCTTCTCTGCCCAACCTGTAGCTTTTCCTGGGATTGCTCTGACCCAGGTATAGGATCTTACACTTGTCATGGTTAAACTTCATCAGATTGGCATCAGCCCACCTCACAAGCGTGTCAAGGTCCCTCTGGATGGCATTCTTTCTCTCCAACATATCAACCGAACCACACAGCTTGGTGTCATCGGCAAACTTGCTGAGGGGGCACTCAATCCCACTGTCCATGTCACCCACAAAGATGTTGAACAAGACTGGTCCCAACACTGATCCCTGAGGGACACCACTCGTTACTGGTCTCCAGCTGGACATTGAGCCACTGAGCACTACTCTTTGCGTGCGGCCATCCAGCCAGTTCTTTATCCACCGAGTGGTCCACCTATCAAATTGATGTCTCTCCAACTTAGAGAGAAGGATGTCATGTGAGACAGTGTCAAAGGCTTTGCACAATTCCAGGTAGATGATGTCAACTGCTCTACCACTGTCCATCAGTTCTGTAGCCCCATCAGTGAAGGCCACCAGATTGGTCAGGCAGGATTTCCCCTTAGTGAAGCCATGCTGGCTGTCACCAACCACCTTGTTGGCTTTCATATGTTTCAGCATGCCTTCCGGGAGAATCTGCTCCAAGATTTTGCCAGGCACAGAGGTGAGACTGTCTGGTCTGCAGTTCCCCAGCTTATCCATTTTCCCCTTCTTAAAAATGAGGGTTATATTTCCCTTTTTCCAGGCATCAGGAACTTCACCTGACTGCCATGATTTTTCAAATATGATGGACAGTGGCTTAGCAACGTCATTTGCCAGCTCCTTCAGGACCCGCAGATGGATTTCATCAAGTCCCATGGACTTGTATGCATTCAGGTTCCTAAGATGGTCTCGAACCAGACCCTCTCCTTCAGTGGGCCCAGGGTCTTCATTCTCACTGTCCCTGTGTCTGCCTTCCAAGACTTGGGTGGTATGATCAGAGCATTTGCCGGTGAAGACTGAGGCAAAGAAGTCGTTAAAAACCTCAGCCTTCTCCAAATCCAGGGTAGCCAGTTCTCCCGATAGCTTCTAGAGAGGGTCCACATTGTCCCTAGTCTGTCTTTTGTTTGCAGTGTACCTATAAAATCCCTTCCTGTTATCCTTAACATCCCTAGACAAGTTTAATTCTAAGTGGGCCTTATCTTTCCTAACCTGGTCCCTAGCTTCCCAGACAACATCCCTGTATTCTTCCCAGGCCGCCTGACCTTGCTTCCACCTTTTATAAGCCTCTTGTTTCCTTCGAATTTTCTGCAGCAGCTCCTTATCCATCGAAGGAGGTCTCCTGGCCCTCCTGCTAAACTTCCTTCTAGTTGGGAGGCATCGCTTCTGAGCTTGCAGCAGGTGAGCCTTGAATATCAACCAACAATCTTGGGCCCCCCCCTTCCTCTAGGGCTGTATCCCATGGAATCTTACTGAGCAGGTTCCTGAAGAGGCCAAAGTCTGCTCTCTTGAAGTCCATGGCAGTGAGCTTGCTGCACGCTCTTCTCACTGTCCTGAGGATCTCAAACTCGACCATCTCATGATCGCTGCAACCAAGGCTGCCCTGGAGTGTCACATTCCCAACCAGCCCTTCCCTGTTGGTGAGGACGAGGTCAAGCATGGCACCTCTCCTTGTCAGCCCCTCTATTACTTGCAGAAGGAAGTTGTCTTCCACACAATCGAGGAACCTTCTGGACCGCTTGTGCCAGGCCATACCATCCCTCCAACAGATATCAGGGTGGTTAAAGTCTCCCATGAGAACAAGGGCCTGCAAGCGTGAGGCTGTTCCTATCTGTCTATAGAGCGCTTCGTCCACTGAGTCTCCTTGGTCAGGCAGTCTGTAACAGATCCCCACAATAATGTCAGCCATCACTGTTCTCCCTTTAACCCTGACCCACAAACCCTCTGTTGACTGCTCACCTGTCTCCAGACGGAGTTCCATACTCTCCAGCCTATCCCTAGCATAAATAGCAACTCCCCCTCCCCTCCTACCTGGCCTGTCTTTCCTGAAGAGCCTGTAACCTTCCATTCCAACACACCAGTCATAGGAGCCATCCCACCATGTTTCTGTGATGCCTATGATATCCTACCCCCGTAGACTTGCACACATCTCTAATTCCTCTTGTTTGTTCCCCAGGCTACGGGCATTTGTATAGAGGCATCTGAGCCAAGCTCCATTTGAAGTCAGTTTATTGGCTGAAGCAGCTGAAATATCTCTACATTGCTCACGAGCGTTTACTATAGGTGCTAGCAACTGAGTGGGTGTGTTGGGATGGAATGATGTCCCCCTCCCCCAACACATCTAGTTTAAAGCATAATGCTGAGCTACAAAATACCTCAAAATCTAAATCACAACCAATGCACTCTCTGCAAGGTTTTTTTCTGTGATGCAAAAGAGAGTCAAAACAAATGGAATGGACACAAAAATATTTTTTTGAAAGAAAAATCGCAGTCATAATATTTTAAATGAAAGTTCCAGTCCATAAATCACCTACAATTTATGGAAAATGAATAATATGAGAAATTACTGCATGTGAATACCTCAGAAAACAAAATGGCTTTTATGAGTAAGCAGTTGCGTATCTGTGTATTTTTCCCCTCAAAAAGGTCTCTTGGTGTGGGTAGCTAAGGTCCGGTGACCGGAAGATAGCGTGCTGTACGGAAAGATAGGGCCCCTCTCCCTATAGCTAATCACGTTTAGTTTGTGATGTAAGCAGACAGAAGTGACGTTGTAAACTTAAGCTATATAATGTTGTGTTACTTTTGATTAAACGCCATTTGCCGTCCACCACATTGGTGTTTGCGTGCTTATGGACCCCGCAATCACGCGTAGGTGATTATGCACAGAGGCAGTATTAATAGTCAAAGGAATCTGGGGGAGGAGCAAAGCACCCAAAAACCCCCACACTACTTTGTCTTTCCACACTGAGAATCCTGGATCAATGTCCTCACATGGCACATTAAATCCTTCTTGTTCCCACACAGCCCCTGTAGTACTCAGCTACTGAGAGCTGGTGAAAAGCAACACCTCAGCATTACTCCATTCATTGCAAAATTAATCTCCCATTGAGAAAAAACAAATGAGTCGATGCTTGAACAAAGTATGCTATTCTACCGCAGTTCCAGCTGAGGTGTCTCCATGTCATCTTCTCAATTAGAGTTAAAAGGAAGAATTTCTAAAACACAAGCACAGTCTGTCACACATGAAGTTTTTACTGCTGTCCCATGTACAAATAATTGAAAAAAAGTTTATGTAAATTGAGGACTAGAAATAAAATTATGTCTGGCACCTTTTTCTTTAAAAGGATTAATAAAAGGTGTTTCTTGTGGAATATTTTGGATGTTTCACTGTTTTTCTTCCTGCATGCATTTAGGAAGTTTTATTATATTTTCTCGTTTGCTGCAGTGGGTGAAGAGATCAAAGGAGGACAGTATATAGTAGCCTTGTGTCCTGAAGTGAAGTTATGGTTCAGTTATTAGCTCTGCTACTCAGAAGCATGCATGAACTAATGCAGCATCTATCCACTTTGCCTTATCTATTGTGACAAGCCTCCAGAGGGCCGATCCACATGAAATTCATTTCATATCTCATTCATTGAATGCCTGGGATTTGAAATACCTTTCTGCTTTTCCAAGTTTCAATAAACTACACTGCAGAGACTCATTGCCAAAAAAAGTACGCAAGTAAACTTCTCTGTAGGGATGATGCTTTCTGAAATTTCCTGTGGTGCCACTGGAGGCGCACTGATATTCATTTCAGGAGTTGTGCACATGACAATGCACATGACATGATCCATGTCCAATGACAAGGATCACTTAGAGAATAATAAGACATTTCACACCAACTTTAATATATTTTTTTGCAATACAGACGATTATGAAGTTTATATCATATTAAGAAACATAAAATATTATATTTGATCTGATATGTATAGCAATGAAATCTGATCTTTTCCTCTGCCATTGACTAAAAATGCCCAGGCTCCCGTTTAAGAAAGTTGATCATTTGGTATTTAAAAGTTTATATTTAATTTTGGTACAAGTCTAGTGACAAAAGCAGTGCAAGATTCCACTTTGTGTCCAGAACATTTATTTTCGCATTGCTAAGGAAAATCTTAGAGGAGGAACAATATTACTAGAAAGTAAGGATTTTCTTCAATAAGAAAAAGCACTGACAACAAAATCTATTCCCCTTCTTTTTTCCTTCCTCGTCAAATAATTGACTAAAACTGTCACTGCTGAAACACACAAATCAATGTTTGCAACAGCCCAAAGAATGAAAGAAAATGGGGAATTACAGGTGTTTCCCTATCTATCTGAAAAAATGAATGACTAGCAGAGGCCAGTGTATGAGCTACTGTATATTTTACATAGTACTGCTAAAACAGTGGGTCAGCTGAGACAAGAGTTATTACTAGAGACCTCACATACACCAGAATATGCACCTAGAAGACAGAAAAGGAAGCTAGTGGCCTTCTATCAATAGTGTGATGCATTTGAAAGATTGCTAGTCTCATTTCTGCAACAGAAATTGCCCACTAGAGTGGGGACAGGACACAAATCACAGTTTGCTTAACCTCATATTAGACGATTAAAAAATTAGATTTATTCTTCCTACATAGCCAGGGACACTGGTGATGCAAGAAGCAGCAAACAGGAAGAGAGCAATGCAACGACATTGCCTCTTCAACAACTTTGCCATCTAAGGCAACTATAGTGCTGGTGACCTCAGCAGCAGATCAATTAATGTTAAGGTTAGGGTTAGGCTTAGGGTTTGGCTTATGGTTCAGAGACCCACAAAGCCCTCAATTCAAGAGACACTGGAAAGTGTGATGAAAAACCATCCCAAGAAGAGTACAGCACTACACCAATATTGCCCGTTCCGTACCTTTCCCACATGGACCACTCAAAGCATGTACACCTGAAGATCCATTCACATTCAGATTAGGGTTAGTTTAGGGTGCAGAGATCCTTAAAGCCTCAGTTCCAGGGACAGTGGTGCTACAAAAGTCATGTCAGGGAGAGCAGGGCACTGGACCAGCATTGCTTATTCCATGCCTTTCAGATCTGTACCACTCAGGGCAATGCGCACAAAAAGCTGCAGACCATTCAGATTAGGGTTAGAATTAGGCTTAGGGTTAAAGGTTCTACAAAGCCCTCAAACCCAGGGACGCTGGTGTTGCAAAAGTCATGCCAAAGAGGGCACGACACTGCAGCAACATTGTTGCTTGCACACCTTTCCCATATGGGCCAGTCACAGAAATGTGCACTTAAAGATGCAAACCCATTCGGAATTAGATGAGGGTTAGCATTAGGGTTCGGGTTCAGATGTCCACAGAGCCCTCGGTACCAGAGGCAAAGTTGCTGCAAAAGGCATGATGAGGAGAGCACGGCACTGCGCCAACATTGCTCCTTCCACACCTTTCCAATATGGACCACTCATAAAATGTGAAGTAAAGTAGCAGATCATTTGGTTTGAGGTAAGGGTTAGAGTTACTATAATGCTTAGGTTTAGGGTTGAGAGATCCACAAAGCCCTCAGATCCAGGGACAATGGTGCTTCCAAAGACATGCCAAGGAGAGCAAAGCACTGCACCAACAGAGCCCCTTCCACACCATTCCCATCTGGACCACTCATGACAATGGACACATGAAGTTGCAGATCCACTCAGATTAGTGTTAGGGCTAGTCTTACAGTTAGGCTTCAGAGATGTAGAAAGCCCTCAGCTCCAGGAACACTTGGGATTCAAATGTTATGCCAGGAGAGAATGGTACTGCACCAACAGTGTTGTTTCCAGACCTTTCCCATCTGGACCACTCATGACCATGTACATTTCTAGCTGCAGAACCATTCGGATTAGAGTTAGGGGTAGAGTTAGGGTTACAGTTCAGAG
The DNA here is from genome assembly GCA_039720435.1 of Amazona ochrocephala. Lineage (NCBI taxonomy): Eukaryota > Metazoa > Chordata > Aves > Psittaciformes > Psittacidae > Amazona > Amazona ochrocephala. The sequence goes on along the minus strand of CM077876.1, from coordinate 48,845,600 downwards.
ATCCACAAACCCCTCACTTCAAGAGGCACTTGCACAGGAAACGGCATTCCCAGGATACCATGGCATTGTAACAAAATTAACCCTTCCACACCTTTCCCATCTGGACTGTTTACGGCAAAGTGCACATAAATCCGCAGCTCCATTTGGAATGAAGTTAGGGCTGGATTTAGGGTTAGGGTTCAGAGATTCACAAAGCCTTCTGCTCCAGGGAGACTGGTGCTGCAAAAGGCATGCAAAGGAGAGCACTGTTGCACCAGCATTGTTCTTTCCACACATTTCCCATATGGATACTAGTGGAAATATGCACTCAAAGCTGTATATCCATTCACATTGAGGTTAAGGTTAGGGTTAGGGTTGGCGTTAGGATTAAGGTTCAGAGATCCAAAAAACCCTGACTTCAAGAGACACTTGCACAGGAAAAGGCATTCTCAGGGAGCACAACACTGTAACAAAATAAGCACTTTCATATATTTCCAACCTGGATCATTCATGGCAATTTGCATGTAAAGCCGCAGATCCATTCAGATTAGGGTTGCAGTTAAGGATTCAGTTAGGGTTAGGTATCAGAGGTCCACAGAGCCCCCAGCTCCAGGGACACTGGGGCTGCAAAATGCATGCCTAGGCAAGAGCAGGACTGCACCAACATTGTTGCTTCCAAAGCTTTCCCATCTGGACTTCTTACGGCAATTAACATTAAAAGGCGGAGATCGATTTTGATTAGTTTCAGGGTTAGGGTTAGGGTTAAGACATTCACAAAACCCTCAGCCCCAGGGACACTGGGGCTTCAAAAGGTTGATAGGGAGATCAACACACTGTACCAACATTGCCCCTTCAATACCTTTCCCATGTGGACCACACACGGCACTTAACTTTCAAGGCCTCAGATCCATTCGGATTAGGGTTAGGGTTACAGTTAAGGTTAGGGTTCAGAGATCCACCAAGCTCTCAGCTCCAGTAACACTGGGACTGAAAAGAGCATGCCAAGGAGAGCACAACACTGCACTAACATTGCTCCTTCCAGACCTTTCCCATGTGGACCACTCATGGCAATCTGCATGTAAAGGCACAGATCCATTTGGATTAGGGTGAGGGCTGGAGTTAGGGTTAGGGTTCAGAGATCCACCAGACTCTCAGTTCCAGGGACACTAGTGCTGCAAAAGTCACTCCAAGGAGAGCATGCCACTTTATCTACATTGCCCCTTCTTACGTTTCCAGTTTGGAGCACTCATAGCAATATGCATGTTCTGCCGCAGATATAGAATCATAGAATCATAGAATAGTAAGGGTTGGAAAGGACCTCAAGATCATTGAGTTCCAACCCCCCTGCCATGGGCAGGGACACCTCCCACTAAACCATGCCATCCAAGGCTGTGTCCAACCCCACCTTGAACGCCGCCAGCGATGAAGCATTCACAACCTCCCTGGGCAACCCATTCCAGGGCCCCACCACCCTCACAGTAAAGAATTTCTTCCTCAGATCCAATCTAAACCTCCCCTGTTTAAGTTTAAACCCATTACCCCTTGTCCTCTCACCACAGTCCCTAATGAAGAGTCCCTCCCCAGCATCCCTATAGCCCCCTTCAGGTATTGGAAGGCTGCTATGAGGTCTCCACGCAGCCTTCTCTTCTCCAGGCTGAACAGCCCAAATTTTCTCAGCCTATCTTCATACGAGAGGTGCTCCAGTCCCCTCATCATCCTCGTGGCCCTCCTCTGCACTTGTTCTAACAGTTCCATGTCCTTTTTATGTTGAGGACACCAGAACCGCACACAATACTCCAAGTGAGGTCTCACGAGAGCAGAGTAAAGGGGCAGGAGCACCTCCCTCGACCTGCTGGTCACACTCCTTTTGATGCAGCCCAGGATACGGTTGGCCTTCTGGGCTGCAAGCGCACACTGCCGGCTCATGTTCATTTTTTCATCAACCCACACCCCCAAGTCCTTCTCCGCAGGGCTGCTCTCAATCTCCTCCCCGCCCAATCTGTAGCTGTGCCTGGCATTGCTCCGACCCAGGTGGAGGACTTTGCATTTAGCATGGTTAAACTTCATTAGGTTGACATCAGCCCACCTCACAAGTGTGTCAAGGTCCCTCTGGATGGCATTCCTTCCCTCCCATGTATCAACCAAACCACACAGCTTGGTGTCATCGGCAAACTTGCTGAGGGCGCACTCAATCCCACTGTCCATGTCACCCACAAAGATGTTGAACAAGACCGGTCCCAACACTGATCCCTGGGGGACACCACTCGTTACCGGTCTCCAGCTGGACACTGAGCCACTGAGCACTACTCTTTGCGTGCGGCCATCCAGCCAGTTCTTTATCCACCGAGTGGTCCACCTATCAAATTGATGTCTCTCCAACTTAGAGAGAAGGATGTCATGGGAGACAGTGTCAAAGGCTTTACACAAGTCCAAGTAGATGACATCAACCGCTCTGCCCCTGTCCATCAGTTCCGTAGCCCCTTCATAGAAGGTCACCAGATTGGTCAGGCAGGATTTCCCCTTAGTGAAGCCATGCTGGCTGTCACCAACCACCTTGTTGGTTTTCATGTGCCTTGGCATGCCTTCCAGGAGAATCCGCTCCAAGATTTTGCCAGGCTCAGAGGTGAGGCTGACTGGTCTGTAATTCCCTGGGTCATCCATTTTCCCCTTCTTGAAAATGGGGGTTACATTTCCCTTTTTCCAGTCATCGGGAACTTCACCTGACTGCCATGATTTTTCAAATATGATGGACAGTGGCTTAGCAACTTCATTTGCCAGCTCCTTCAGGACCCGCGGATGGATTTCATCTGGTCCCATTGACTTGTATACATTCAGGTTCCTAAGGTGGTCCCGAACAAGATCCTCCCCCACAGTGGGCCCAGGGTACCCACCCTCACCGTCCTCGCGTCTGCCTTCCAAGACTTGGGTGGTGTGGTCAGAGCATTTACCCGTAAAGACTGAGGCAAAGAAGTCATTAAGAACCTCAGCCTTCTCCAAATCCAGGGTAGCCAGTTCTCCCGATAGCTTCTGGAGAGGGCCCACGGTGTCCCTAACCTGTCTTTTATTTGCAATGTACCTATAAAATCCCTTCCTGTTATCCTTAACATCCCTGGACAAGTTTAATTCTAAGTGGGCCTTAGCTTTCCTAACTTGGTCCCTAGGTTCCCGGACAACATCCCTGTATTCTTCCCAGGCCGCCTGACCTTGCTTCCACCTTTTATAAGCCTCTTTTTTCCTTCAAATTTTCCTCATCAGCTCCTTATCCATCGAAGGAGGTCTCCTGGCCCTCCTGCTGAACTTCCTTCTAGTTGGGATGCATCGCTCCTGAGCTTGCAGCAGGTGAGCCTTGAATATCAACCAACAGTCTTGGGCCCCCCTGCCCTCTAGGGCTGTATCCCATGGAATCTTACTGAGCAGGTTCCTGAAGAGGCCAAAGTCTGCTCTCTTGAAGTCCAGGGTAGTGAGCTTGCTGCACGCTCTTCTCACTGTCCTGAGGATCTCAAACTCGACCATCTCATGATCGCTGCAACCAAGGCTGCCCTGGAGTGTCACATTCCCAACCAGCCCTTCCCTGTTGGTGAGGACGAGGTCAAGCATGGCACCTCTCCTTGCCGGCTCCTCTATTACTTGCAGAAGGAAGTTGTCTTCCACGCAATCGGGGAACCTTCTGGATTGCTTGTGCCGGGCCGTACCATCCCTCCACCAGATATCAGGGTGGTTGAAGTTCTCCATGAGAACAAGGGCCTGCAAGCGTGAGGCTGCTCCTATCTGCCTATGGATATGCTCGGATTAGGGTTAGAGTTAAAGTTAGGGTTCAGAAATCCACAAAGTCCTCAGTTCCAGGGACACTGGGGTTGCAAATGGCATGACAATGGGATCATGGCACTGCTTCAACACTGATCCTTCCAATAAGGACCACTGATGTAAATATGCACTTGAAGGTGCAGATCCATTTGTTTTGAGGTTAAAGTTAGGTTAGAGTTTGAGATCCACAAAGCCCTCCTCCCCAGGGAAACTGGTGATGAAATGAGCATGCCAAGGAGAGAGCAGAACTGCACCAGCATGGTTCCTTCCAAACCATTTCCATCTGTACCACTGTCGTGCTTTAAGCCTCTCACGCAGTTCGCTCACTAACTCCCCCATTTTCTAAACTGAATGGAACTAAGGACATATATTCTCATAGCCATGAAAGGACCAGATTGGGAATATGTCCAAGAAGCAATCTTAGCGCAGCGCCGTACTCTCCTTAGCATGCATTTTGCAACCCCAGTATTCCTGGAGCTGAGGGATTTGTCCATCTCCGAAACCTAACAAAAACTCTAAACCTAACCCTAACAGTAACCCAAACCCTAACCCTAACTGGAACACTAAACTTACCCCAAACCTTTACCCCTAACCCTTACCCTAACCCTAAACCTAACCCTATCCCTATGCCTAACCCTAATCTGAATGGAACTGTGGCTTTACATGCACTTTACTATGAGTAGCCCAGATTGGAAAGGTGTGCAAGAAGCAGTGCTGCTGTCTGCTGTGCTCTCCTTTTCATGACCTTTTCCACCCCTCACTTCATAAAATAGAGGAATTGGTGGATATGTTATCCCTAACTCTAACTCTAACCCTAACACTAATCTGAATGGAACTGAGGATTTAAATTCTCATTGCCATGAGAGTCAGGATTGGAAAAATGTGGAAGAAACAAAATTAGTGCAGTGCCGTGCTCTCCTTGGCATGCGTTTTGTAGCCCCAGTATTCCTGGACCTGAGGGCGTTGTGCATCTCAGAACCCTAACCCTAACCCTAACCCTAACCCTAACCCTAACCCTAACCCTAAACCCAACCCTAGTCATAAACTTAAACTAAATGGGTGTGTAGCTTTCCATGCATATTGCCATGAGTGGTATGGATTGGAATGGTGTGGAAGGAATAAAGTTAGTTCAGTGCTGTGCAATGCTGGGCATGCCCTTTGCAGCATCAGAGACCCTAAACCTAACCCTAAAACTAACCTAAAGCAAAATCGAAAACCTAACCCTAAACAGAACACTAACAATAACCCTAAACCACACCTTACCCCTAACTCTAACCCCAAATCATAACTCTAACCCTAACCCTAACCCTAACCCTAACCCTAAACCTAACCCTAACCCTAACCCTAACCCTAGTCCTAAGCTTAAAGTATATGGTTGTGTAGCTTTCCATGTACATTGCCATGAGTCGTCCGATTGGAATGGTGTGGAAGGAATAAAGTTAGTTCTGTGCCGTGCAATGCTGGGCATGCCCTTTGCAGCATCAGAGACCCTAAAGCTGAAGGCTTTGTGGATCACCGAAATGTAGCCATAAAGCTACACTTAGGCCTAATCTGAATGGATCTGCAAATTTATGTGCACATTGGCGTGAGTGTTCCAGAGTGGAATGGAGTGGAAGGGGCAATGTTGGTGTAATGCCATGCTCTGCTTCGCATGCACTTTGAAGCCCAAGAATCCCAAGAGCTGAGGCCTTTGTGCATCTCTGAACCACATCCCTAAACCTAATCCTATCGCTACGCCTAACCCCAATCAGTCTGCATCTGCGGCTTTAAATGCGCTTTACAATGAGTTGCCCAGATTGGAAAGGTGTGGAAGAAACAGCGCAGCTGCAGTGCCGTGTCATCCTTCTCATGCCCTTTGCCGCCCCACTTTTCCTAAAAAAGAGGCCTTTGTAGATATCGTACACCTAACCCTATATCTAAGCCAAAATCTGATCTGAATGTAACTAAGGACATATATTCTCATAGCCATGAAAGGACCAGATTGGGAAAATGTGGAAGAAGCAATCTTAGGGCAGTGCAGTCCTCAACTTAGCATGCATTTTGCAACCCCAGTATTCCTGGAGCTGAGGGCTTTGTACATCTCTGAACCCTAACAAAAACCCTAAACCTAACCCTAACACTAACCCAAACCCTAACCCTGACTGGAACACTAAACTTACCCCAAACCCTTACCCCTAACCTTTACCCTAACCCTAAACCTAACCCTATCCCTATGCCTAACCCTAATCTGAATGGAACTGTGGCTTTACATGCACTTTACTATGAGTAGCCCAGATTGGAAAGGTGTGCAAGAAGCAGTGTTGCTGCTGTGCCGTGCTCTCCTTTTCATGACCTTTTCCGCCCCACTATTCATAAAATCCAGGGATTGGTGGATATGTTATCCCTTTCCCTAACTCTACCCCTAACACTAATCTGAATGGAACTGAGGATTTAAATTCTCATTGCCATGAGAGTCAGGATTGGAAAAATGTGGAAGAAGCACAATTAGCGCAGTGCCGTGCTCTCCTTGGCATGCATTTTGCAGTCGCAGTATTCCTGCAGCTGAGGGCTTTGCGCATCTCAGAACCCTAACCCTAACCCTAACCCTAACCCTAACCCTAGTCCTAAGCTTAAAGTATATGGCTGTGTAGCTTTCCATGTACATTGCCATGAGTGGTATGGATTGGAATGGTGTGGAAGGAATAAAGTTAGCTCAGTGCTGTGCAATGCTGGGCATGACCTTTGCAGCATCAGAGACCCTAAAGCTGAAGGCTTTGTGGATCTCTGAAGTGTAGTCGTAAAGCTACACTTAGGCCTAATCTGAATGGACCTGCAAATTTATGTGCACATTTTCATGAGTGTTCCAGATTGGAATGGAGTGGAAGGGGCAATGTTGGTGCGATGCCATGCGCTCCTTCGCATACACTTTGCAGCCCGAGCATCCCTGGAGCTGAGGCTTTGTGCATCTCTGACCCATACCCCTAAACCTAATTCTATCGCTACGCCTAACCCCAATCCATTAGGATCTGCGACCTTCAATGCGCTTCACAATGAGTTGCCCATATTGGAAAGGTGTGGAAGAAACAGCGTAGCTGCAGTGCCGTGCCCTCCTTTTCATGCCCTTTCTTGCCCCACTTTTCCTAAAATAGAGGGCTTTGTGTATATCGTACACCTAACCATATATCTAAGCCAAAACCTAATCTGAATGGAACTAAGGACATACATTCTCATAGCCATGAAAGGACCAGATTGGGAAAATGTGGAAGAAAAAATCTTAGTGCAGTACCATCATCTACTTGGCATGCATTTTGCAACCCCAGTATTCCTGGAGCTGAGGGCTTTGTGCCTCACTGAACCCCAACAAAAACCCTAAACCTAACCTTAACCCTAACTCTAACCCAAACCCTAACCCTAACCCTAACCCTAACCCTACCCTTAACCCAAATCCTTACCCCCAACCCTTACCGTAACTCTAAACCTGACCCTGTCCCTACGCCTAGCCCTTATCTGAATGCAACTGTGGCTTTACATGCAATTTACTATGAGTAGCTCAGTGTTGTGGCTTAAGCTTCTATAAACTCACGCATTCACTCTCTCGCTCACTCCCTATTCTTTCTTTCCCCAGTCTCGGGGGGATGGGGAGGATAATCAAAAGAATTCAACTCCCACGGGTTGAGATAAGAGCAGTTTAGTAACTAAGGTATAACACAAATCACTGCTGCTACCACCTATAATAATAATGATGAGAGAAATACAAGGAACGAATACAGTTGCTCACCATCCAGTCCGACCAAGCAGTGCACCCCACCCCAGCAGCGAACCCCTGCAGTGCACCCCCCACCACACCGGGTCTCTGCTCTCTGTCTTTACATCCTGGACATGACGTGCTGAGGTATGGAATAACCTCTTTGGTTAGTGTGGGTAGGTTGTCCTCTCTCTCCTTCCTCCTGGCTTCCCCTCCTCCCTGGCAGAGCATGAGACTCACAAAGTCCTTGGCCAGCCTAAACATCACCAAGCAGTAACTGAAAACACTGTTGGTATCAGCACTCTTCCACGCCCAAAATCAAAAACACAGCGCTGCACCAGTTACCAAGAAGGAATAAAATGACTGCTGCTGCTGAACGCAGGACACCCGGATTGGAAAGGTGTGCAAGAAGCAGTGTTGCTGCTGTGCCGTGCTCTCCTTTTCATGCCCTTTTCCACCCCATTATTCATAAAATCGAGGGATCAGTGGATATGTTATCCCTAACTCTAGCTAACCCACAGCTCCAGAAACACTGGGGCTGCAAAATGCATGCCAAGGAATGCAAGGCACTGTGCTATTTTACCGTCTTCCACATTTTTCTAATCCTGACTTTCATGGCAATGAGAATTTAAATCCTCATTTCCATTCAGATTAATGTTAGGGGTAGAGTTAGGGATAACATATCCACCAATTCCTCTGTTTTATGAATAGCCGGACAGAAAAAGGCATGAAAAGGAGAACATGGCACAGCAGCAACAATGCTTGATGCACACCTTTCCAATCTGGGCTACTCATAGTAAAGTGCATGTAAAGCCACGATTCCATTCAGATTAGGGTTAGGCATAGGAATAGGGTTAAGTTTAGGGTTCGGGTAAAGGTTAGGGGTAAGGGATAGGGTTAAGGTTAGGGTAACGGTTAGGGTAGGGATTTGGGTTAGTGTTAGGGTTAGGTGAAGGGTTTATGTTAGGGTTCAGAGATGCACAAAGCCCTCAGCTCCAGGGACACTGTGGCTGCAAAGTACGTGCAAAACAGAGCACGACATTCCACTAATATTGCCCCTTGCAAGCCATTCCAATCTGTGCTACACATGACATTGTGCACATAAATCTGCAAAACCATTCAGATTAGGCCTATATTAAAATTGTCGGTTATGGTTCAGAGATCCACAAAGCCCTCAGCTTTACGGACCCTGGTGCTGCCCTCAGCTTCATGCACTCTGGGGCATCCCCATAGAGCAAAGCTCTAAACCAGCTTTATTTCTTTCACACCATTCCAATTTGGACCACTCATGGCAATGTGCATGAAAAGGCACAGATCCATTTGGATTAGGGTTACGGCTAGGTTTAGGGTTCAGAGACGCAAAAAGCCCTCAGCTCCAGGAAAACTGGGGTTGCAAAATGCATGCTAAGGAGAGCATGTCACAGCGCTAGTATTGCTTCTTCCACACCTTTCGAATCTGGACCTTTCATGGCAATGAGAATGTAAAGCTACAGATTCACTTGGATTAAGGTTAGCTCCCGGGTTAGGGCTATGGTTAGTGTTAGGGTTAGGTTTCGAGTTAGCGTTAGGGTTAGGGTTAGGGTTCAGAGATGCACAAAGCCCTCAGCTCCAGGAATACTGGGGCTGCAAAATGCATGCCAAAGAGAGCACGGCACTGCTTTCCAATCTGGAGCTTTCATGGCAATGAGAATGTAAATCCACAGTTCCTTCCAGATCAGTGTTAGTGTTAGATTTAGGGTTAGGGTCAAGTCATCCTCCAAGCCCTCAGTGTTTTGAACCGTTTTTCCGCCAAGGGCATGCCAAGGACATCATGGCACTGCACCAAGATTGCTTCTTCTACAACTTTCCAATTTAGACAACTCACGGCGATAGGCTTTTAGAACCACAGGTCGATTCGGATTAAGGTTAAGCCTAGGGTTAGTCTTAACTTTGGGTTAGCTTTCAGAGATGCAGAAAGCCTCAGCTCCAGGGATACTTGGGCTGCAAAGTGCATGCGAAGGAGAGAATGGCATTGCGCCAACATTGCCCCTTCCACTCCATTCCAATCTGGAACACTCATGAAAATGTGCACATAAATTTGCAGATCCATTCAGATTAGGCCTAAGTGTAGCTTTATGGCTACGCGTCAGAGATCCACAAAGGCCTCAGCTTTAGGGTCTCTGATGCTGCAAAGGGCATACCCAGCAGAGCACAGCACTGAACTAACTTTATTCCTTCCACACCATTCCAATCCATACCACTCATGGCAATGTGCATGTAAAGCTACACACCCATTTAGTTTATGCTTAGGACTAGGACTAGGGTTAGGGTTAGGTTTAGGGTTAGGGTTAGGGTTAGGGTTAGGTTTCAGAGATGCACAAAGCCCTCAGCTGCAGGAATACTGCGACTGCAAAATGCATGCAAAGGAGAGCACGGCACTGTGCTAATTTTGCTTCTTCCACATTTTTCCAATCCTGACTTTCATAGTAATGAGAATGTAAACCCTCAGTTCCATTCAGATTAGTGTTAGGGTTAGAGTTAGGGTTAGGGATAACATATCCACAAATCCTTTTATTTTATGAATAGTTAAGGTTCAGAGATGCTCAAAACCCTGATCTCTAGGAAAACTGGGCTCCCGAAATGCATGGCAAGGAGAACATGGCGCTGCACCAATATTGCTTCTTTCACCTCGTTCAAATCTGAATCACTAATGGCAATGTGTCTGTAAAGCCACAGGTCCATCTGCATTAGGGTTAATTCTCGGGTAATGGTTAGGTTTTAGAGATGCCCAAAGCTCCCAGCTCCAGGAACTCTGGTGTTGGAAGATTCATGTTAAGAAGAACATGGCACTGCACGAACATTACCACTTTAACACCTTTCCCATCTAGACCATTCAGGCCAATGTGCACATAAAGCCACAGATGCGTTCGGATTTAGTTTAGTATTAGAGTTCTTGAAGAGTTCCGAGATCCAGAGAGCCCTCAAATCCAGGGATTCTGAGGCTGCATAGGGCATGTGCATTAGAGCATGGTGCTTTACCAACATTGTGCTTTACCCACTTTTCCCATCTAGACCACTCATGGCAATGAGTACTTAAACCCTCACATCCACTGGGATTAAAGCTAGAGCTAGAGGTAAGGTTATTTTTCGGAGATGCATAAAGCCCTCAAGTCCAGGAACACTGATGCTGCAAAATGAATGCCAAGGAGAGTACGGGACTGCATACACCTTTCTTCTCCCATGCTTTTTCAATCTGGACCATTCATGGCAATGTGCATGCAAATCTTCAATTCCATTCAGATTATGGTTTGGATTAGGGGTAGGATTAGGGTTAATCCATCCACAAAGCTCTCAGTTTTAGGAGTAGTGAGGCTGCAAAGGGCATGCCAAGGAGAGCACAGCTCTGAACCGACTTCATGCTTTCAACACCATTCCAATCTGGACCACCCATGGCAATTTGATTGTAAAACCACAGAGCCATTCGGATTAGAGCTGGAGCTAAGGTTAGGTTTAAGGTTAGGGTTAGGGTTCAGAAATCCGGAAAGAACTCAGCTTCAGGGACACTGGGGATATAAAATGCATGCCAAGGACAGCAAGGCATTGCATCAACATTGCTCCTTCCACACCATTCCAATTTGGACCACTCATGGCAATTTGCATATAAAGACACAGATCCATATGGATTAGTGTTAGGGCTAGGATTAGGCTTCAGAAATTCACGAAGCCCTCAGCTTCCGGAGTACTGGGGTTGCAAAAAGTAAATGGAAATCAGCAGATCCTTTCGGATTAGGGTTAGCTTTAGAAGTGCAAATAGGGTTCAGAGATGCACAAAGCCCTCAGCTCCAGTGACAGTGGGGCTGCAAAGAGCATCTGAAGGTTTATGGTTATGGTTAGCGTTAGTGTTAAGGTTAGAATGGCACTGCACCAACATTTTCCCTTCCACACCATTCCAATCTTTATCCCTCATGGCAATGGATATGTAAAGCCTCAGAACCATTTACGTTAGGGTGAAGGTTAGAACTTGGGTTAGGTTTCAGAGCTCCAGAAAGCCCTCATCTTTAGATACACTGGTGCTCCAAAAGGTGTGCAAACAGAGCATGGCACTGCACCAATATTGTTGCTTCCACACCTTTCCCACCTGGACCACTCATGTCAACAGCCACGCAAAACCGCAGAGAAATTCATACTTGGTTTAAGCTTACAGTTTGGGTTGGGGTTCAGAGATGCACAAAGCCCTCAAGTCCAGGGACACTGGGGCTGCAAAGGGCATGCAATGGGAGCATGGCTTTGCACTGACATTTCTCCTTCCACACTATTCCAATCTGTACCACTCATTGCAGTGTGCGCATAAATCCATAGATCCATTCAGATTAGGGTGAAGGTTAAAATTGGGTTTATGGTTCAGAGATCCATAAAGCCTTCAGGTTTAGGGATTCAGGTGCTGCAAGAAGCATACCAAGGATAAGATGGCACTGTACCAACATTGTTACTTTCACAGCTTTCTCATCTTGACCACTCGTGACAATTTGCACATGAATCCACAGATGCATTTGGATTAGTTTTATGGTTAGATTTTTCTTAAGGTTCAGAGACCTCCTATGACTTAGCTTTAGGGACACTGGTGCTTCAACTGATATGGCAAGGAGAGCATGACACTGCACCAGCATTGTGCTTTTCACACTTTTCCCATCTGGACATCTCATAGCAATGTGCAAGTAAATCCACAGATGCATTCGGATTAGGTTTAGGTTAAAGTTAAACTTAAGGTTCAGAGATCCACAAAGCAGTGAGCTTTAGGGACAGTGGTGCTGCAAGAGGCATGGCACTGCACCTACATTGCCCCTTTCACACCTTTCCCATCTGGTCCACTCATGTTAACGCACAGGTAAATCCACAGATCCATTCAGGTTAGGGTAGGGCTAGGTTTAGGCTTAAAGACTTAAACAGAGGAAGTTTAGATTGGCTATGATGAGGAAGTTCATTACTGTAAATGTGGTGAGGCACTGCAATGGGTTGCCCAAGGAAATTGTAACTGCTCCATCCCTTGCAGTGTTCAAGGTCAGGTTGGATAGAGCCTTGGGTGACATGGTTTAGTGGGAGGTGTCCCTGCCCTTGGCAGGGAAGCTGGAACTAGATGATCTTAAGGTCCTTTCCAACTCTAACTATTCTATGATTCTATGATTCTATGATTCTATGATTCTATGATTCTATGATTCTATGATTCTATGGTTCTATGGTTCTATTGATTGATTCTATGATTCTATTGATTGATTCTATGTCAATGTGCATGTGAATTCATAGATCCATTTGTATTAGGTTTAGGGTTAGAGTTAGGGTTAGAGTTCAGAGATCCACAAAGACCTCAGCTTTAGGCACACTAGTTCTGCAAGAGGCATGCCCAGGGGAAAACGGCACTTCACCAACATTGTCCCTTTCTCACCTTTCCCATCTAGATCACTCACAGTAATGTGCATGTAAAGCAGTGGCTCCATTCGGATTTTGGTTAAGGTTAGAGCTACGGTTAGGGTTCAGAGATCCACAAAGTCCTCAGTTCCGTGGACAGAGGGGCTGAAAAGGGCATGTAAATGACAGCATGGCACTACATTAACATTGACTTTTCCACATCTTTCCAATCTCTACCACTCACAGCAATGTGCACACATATCCACAGATCTATTTGGCTTAGTGTTAGGGTTAGAGTTTGGTGTTGGGGTTCAGACATCCACCATGACTCAGCTTTAAGGACACTGGTGCTGTAAAATGCATGTCAAGGAGAGCATGACACTGCACCAACATTGCTTCTTTTACACCTTTCCAATCTGGACCACTCATGGAAATATTCTTTTAAAGCCAGAGAACCATTCAGATTAAGCTTAATTTTAGGATTATTGTTAAGGTTAAGGTTCAGAGATCCACAAATCCCTCAGCTCCAGGAACACTGGGGCTGCAAAACACACGCCAAGGAGAGCAAGGCATTGTACCAACATTGCCTCTTCAACACCATTCAAATCTGCACCACTTATGGTAATGTGCACATATATCCGCCAAGCCATTCTGATTAGGGATCAAGTCCAGGCACAGATGGGCTGAAAAGGGCATGTGAAGGAGAGCATGGTACTGCACCAACTTTGCTCTTCCACACCATTCCAGTCTGTACTACTCATGGCAATGTGCACGTAAATCTGCAGAACCATTCGGATTAGGGTTAGGGTTAGGGTTAGGGTTAGGGTTAGGGTTAGGGTTAGGGTTAGGGTTAGGGTTAGGGTTAGGGTTAGGGTTAGGGTTAGGGTTAGGGTTAGAGTCAAGGTTAGGTTTTAGAGGCCCACTCTAACCCTAACTTTAATCCGAATGAATCTCCGGCTTTACATGCACATTGCCATAAGAGGTCAAGATTGGAATACTGTGGAAGGAGTAATGCTGCTGTACTGCTGTGCTCTTCTTCACATGCTCTTTGCAGCTCCACTGCCCTTAAGGTGAGGTCTTTGTGGATCTCTGAATCCTAACCCTATCTCTAACCCTCCTCTGAATGGATCTGTGACTACATGCACACTTCTGTGAGTGGTCCAGATGCCAAATGTGTGAAAGGGGCAATGTTGATGAGGTGCTGTGCTGTCCTTGACTTGCCTCTTCCAGCACCAGTGTTCCAGGAGCTGAGGGCTTTGTGCATCTCTGAACCCTAACCCTAACTAATAATAACCCTAATCTGAATGGATCTGCGGATTTGCATGCACATTGCCATGAGTGTTCCACACTGGAAAAGTGTGAAAGACGCAATGTTGGTGCACTGCCGTGCTCTCCTTGGCATGCCTCTTGCAGCTGCAGTGTCCCTAGAGCAGAGGCCTTCGTGGATATCTTACCCCTAACTGTAACTCTAACCCTAATCCAAATCTGAATTGATCTTCACCTTTATGTACATATTACCATGAGTTGTCTAGATGGGAAATGTGTGAAATGTGCAACATTGGTTCTGTGCTCTCCTTTGAATTTCCTTTTTAGCCCCAGTGTCCGCAGAGTTCGGGGATCTCTGAACCCTAACCTGAACCCTAACTCTAATCCAAATGCACCTGTGTATTTGCATGAGCAATGCCATTAGTGGTACAGATTGAAATGGTGTGGAATGAGTAATTTTGGTGCAGTGACATGTCCCCCTTGGCATGCATTTTGCATCCCCAGCATTCCTGGAACTGAGGGCTTTGTGGATATCTGAACCCAAATCCTAAATTTAACCCTAACTTTAGGCCTAACCCTAATCCTAATGGATCTGCAGCACTACATGCCAATTGCCATGAGTGGTCCAGATTGGAACTGTGTGGAAGGGGCAATGTTGGTGTAGTGCCATGTTCTCCTTGGTATGACATTTGTAACACCACTGTCCCTGTAGCTGAAGGTTTTGTGGATCTCTGAACCCTAATCTTAACTATAAACCTAAACCTAACCCTAAATTTAACCTCATTTAGAACGCATCTGCAGCTTTAGATGTACATTGCCATGAGTGATCTAGATGGAAAAGTTGTGGAAGCAACATTGTTGATACAGTGCCATGCTCGACTTGGTATTCCTTTTTCATAGAACTGAGGACTTTGTGGATCTCTGAACCCTAACCCTAATACGAACGGGTATACAGCCTCAGTTGCTGTGTCCACTGCTGTGAGTGGTCCAGATTCAAATGGTGTGAAAGGGGCAATGTTGTTGCAGCACCATGCTCTCCCTGGCATGTTCTTTCCAGACCCCATGTCTGAGGAGCTGAGGGCTTTGTGAAGCTCTGAACATTACACCTAATTCTACCACTACCTTTAACCCTAACCCTAAACTCAACCAGAATTTATCTGATGTTTAAAATGTGCATTGCCTTGAGTGGTCCAGATGGGAATGGTGTGAAAGGGGCAATGTTGGTGTATTATTGCTGCGCTGTCTTTGGCATGCCTTCTACAGCACTAGTGTCCCTGTAGGTGAGGTCTTTGTGTATCTCTGAACCCTAACCCTAACTCTAACCCTAACCCTAATCCGAATGTATCTGGTGCATAATGAGGCTCTTCTTGTGAGAAATTGACCAATTGACCTTAAGATCATCTCATTCCAACCCCCCTGCCATGGGGAGGGATTTCACACACTAAACCATGTCACCCAAGATTCCTTCCAACCTGGCCTTGAACACTGCCAGGAATAGTACATTTATCACTTCTTTACACAACCTTTTCTAGTTTCTCACCACCCTCATGGTAAAGAACTTCTTTCTTATATCTATTTAACCTGAACTTCTGCTTATTAAATTTCAACCTATCGCCCATTGACATTTATATAAAGATTTAAAGCCTGACATTCTCTTGTTTCCTCAGCCCCATACTTTGACCAAAAAAAGGCCAGTGGTTGAGTACTTTTCTTTGTCCATATAAAACAACAGTACTGTGTCATCTTTTTCCTATCTTTTCCTTTTGTATAAGACATCTTTCCAATTTATTTTTATTTCAACGTCCTCCCTAAGAGAATTTCTGGAGGAATGTTGTTCCAGGGATGATTTCCTTCTTTCCCTCTCTTTTCCTTAGGCCTATTTTGTTTTAAGCCCCATTCTGTTTCCCAAGACTTCCTTTTTACAAGTCCTTACATTTTGTCCTTTTCCAACTGTATTCTTCGTGGAATAACAGAAACATGGATCCAGAGTCCACACCTGCTTCGTACTTATTTGTACATCTCAGACACCCACACTGACTCAAGTCTCTCAGAATGTCCCATCCACCAAGGTAATACTTAAAGTCCAATTTTCTTACCTTGGTGTCATGGTTTAAGCTTCTCAGCCACACACAGTTTTGCTCACTCACTCACTTCCCCCTCTTTCTTCCCTCCGCTCCTGGAGGGATGGGAAGGAGAATTGAAAGAACGCAACTCCCACAGGTTGAGATAAGAACAGTCCAGCAACTAAGGTGTAACACAAACTACCACTGCTACCACCAATAATAATAATGACAAGAGAAAAAGACAAGGGAAGAATTTTTCTTACCCCCCACTCCAAGGGGGGGTGGAGAGGAATGGGAAGAAGAATCGAAAGAATGCAACACCCACGGGTCGAGACAAGAATAGCCCAGCAACCAAGGTACAACACAAACCACTGCTGCCACCACCAATAATAATAATAAGAGAAATACAAGGGAAGAGGATAGAACTGCTCACCACCTGATGACCGAGCTGTGAACTAAAACAAAAACTCTTCCAGGTTCCGGCCCCCAGTTTTTTTTTTACATCCTGGGCATGACGTGCTGTGGCATGGAATAACCTCTTTGGTCAGTTTGGATCAGGTGTCCTGTCTCTGCTTGCCCCCGGCTTCCCCCTCTCCCTGGCAGAGCATGAGACTCAGAAGGTCCTTGGTCAGACCAAAATATTCTAAGCCGCAACTATAAACATCGGTGTTATCAGCGCTGTTCCCAGACTGAAAGTCGAAAACACAGCACTGCACCAGCTACTATGAAGGAGAAAAAATTGACTGCTGCTGCTGAACCCATGACACTTGGTCTGTGTACGGATTTGCCTGGTTGCTGAAGTGGTGCCTACTTTTTCCTCTATGTCTTTTTTCCCCTCTGGTTCACTGGGTCTACTTCATAAAAATGGTCTCAGGATTTAGTCAGTAGTCAGATTTAGTCAACCCCTCTGCACAAGGCCGTTGGAATCAATGGGATGCATCTCCCCATCCTTTGGTGGCAGAGGTCCCCTCAACAATGACTTGATCCCTGACTAGCCCCCAGATTGTGAGAAATGGTCCCTAGATAAATCTTTTCTTGTAAAAGCTCAGGGTAGATACAGTGGTAAAGCAGCTATTTATTTAACTTTTTTGCAAAAACGCGTGTCCTAGCAAGTAGGCACACAGAGCAAAACCAGAACTATTTTTCCAATCCTGTCTGCAAGTTGCCTCCCTTGTTTCCCCATTGGTTGGGTGCTCCAAGGTTTACAGTCTATTCGATGCGTATAATCTACATGCTAATTCTTCTGCCTCTGTTTACATCTCCTCTTTCTCGATTTTGCACTCCTCTTTCTCTTATTTATTAATCTCCTTTTATGGTTCAATTTCATAACTCTCTGGCAGACATGTGGTACCCCAATTTACTGTTTAACCAGCTTGCACCTGCTTAGTTTCATAGGTTACACAAAGATAGTATTCTTTTTACCCACAGACTGTGACTTTCATCCAGATATAATATTGTCTTTAACCACAGAATGTGTCTTTCAAAGTTATGGTATCTCAAACTCTTTGCTTTCTTAGTAACTTAGCTTGAGCTCCAGTGTTGGAAAATCTTAATATTGCAGAGCTTTAATATTGATCTTAAAGCTCTAATATTGTAAAGCCTTAATATTACGAAGTCCCATCCCCAGTAATGCAAAAACAACATGATTTCCCTCACACAGAGATCCACAAAGCCCTCAGCTTCAGTTACACTGGTGCTGCAAAAGTCATGACAAGGAGAGCACAGCACTGCACCAGCATTTCCCCTTCCACACCTTTCCAATGTGGACCACTCATGGAAATATGCACATAAGGCAGCAGATCCATCCGGATTAGGGTAAGAATTACACTTAGGGTTAGGGTTCAGATATCCACAAAGCTCTTGGCTTTAGGGACACTGGGGCTGCAAGAGGAATGCCAAGGAGTGCACAGCACTGAAACAACGTTGCTTCAACACCTTTCCTATCTGGACCACTCACAGCGATATGCACTTAAAGCCAGAAATCCATCCATATTAGGGTTTGGGTTTAGCTATCCACAGTCCTCAGCTCCAGGGACTCTAGTGCTTCAAAAGGCATTGTAGTGGGAGCAAGGCTCTGCACCAACATTGCTCCTTCCACACCTTTGCCAGCTGGGCCACTCATGGGTTTGGTAACCTCAGCCTCAGATCCAATCAGATTAGGTTTAGTGTTAGAGTTTGGAGATCCACAAAGCCCATAACTTCAGGGACACTGGCGCTGCAAAGGCATATCAAAGAGAGCACGGCACTGCAAGAGCATTGCCCTTTCACACCTTTTTCATCCAGACTACCAACAGTGCTGTGTGACCTAAGCCACATTTTCAGTATGCCATGCAGGCAAGCTTTAGGCTTAGTGTTCAGAGAATCACAGTTCCCACAGCTCCAGGGACACTGGTGCTACAAAAAGCATGCTAAGGGCATCACGGCACTGTACCAACATTTTCCTTCCATACCTTTCTGACAGGGGCCACCCAGGTGTCCTGGGTTCAGCAGTAGCAGTCATTTTTTCTCCTTCTTGGTAGCTGGTGCAGCGCTGTGTTTTTGATTTTGGGCCTGGGAACAGTGCTGATAACACCAGTGTTTTCAGTTACTGCTTGGTGATGTTTAGGCTGGCCAAGGACTTTGTGAGTCTCATGCTCTGCTAGGGAGGACGGGAAGCTGGGAGGAAGGAGAGACAGGACACCTGACCCAGACTAACCAAAGAGATTATTCCATACCTCAGCACATCATGTCCAGAATGTAGAAATGGAGAGCAGAGACCCGGAAGGGTGGGGGTGCATGGTGGTGGAAGTGCACGGTGGGGGGTGCACTGCTTGCTCGGGCTTGATATTGGGTGGTGAGCTATTGTATTCTTTTCCCTTGTATTTTCTTTTGTCATTATTATTATTGGTGGTAGCAGTAGTGATTTGTGTTATACCTTAGTTACTAAACTGTTCTTATCTCAACCTGTGGGAGTTGCATTCTTTCAATTCTCCTCCCCATCCCGCCGGGGACTGGGGGAAGAAAGAGTGGGGAGTGAGTGAGAGAGTGACTGCATGGGTTTATAGAAGCTTAAACCACGACACCATGGTTCTATGGTTTTTTTGATAGGTCTAAGGTACCCAAGTCAAAGTCAGGAACTGAGCATTGGGCCCTAGAAGTCAAGTGACACAGGGATGGCTTGCAGTCTTTCTAAAGCAGTGTAGGGCTTTGGTGAGATATTTTTAGATATTCTCCTGCAGCAGGACCTCTCTTAGTTCCATGCCTGCAGTTCAGTCTTACGTTTTAAGTTTATGGATTTGGCCAGAATACATACTTGAGAAGGAATCCGTCTACTGGGGACCACTGTTGGGCATAGGGACCACCTAATGTTGAGTGCCTATTTGGTGACATGGCTGTCATTCCCAGAATCTTACTTTCTACTCTCTGAGCTACCATATAAAGACAAAGCTGCAGTCACTATTGTTTGACGATGCTGAATGTTGCCATTGTCCTCCATTATTATGGTGACACACCATTCTCAATATGTGCTGTGTGCATTGACCCGGTTCTTACATGGAAACTTGGAAGCAGGCGAAACAAGACTTAAGATTTATTTAAGAGGAGGAGACAGCACGATCCAAATTATTTTAATACTTCAACACGCATTGTCATTCTTCTTTTAAACAGCAAATACAAAAAGGCGTAAGGTCCTGAACCAAAATGCATGCTCCCTGCTGTACAAGAGCAAAGATTTGAATGAGTTTGTCTCCAACTTAACAATACCCCAGAGGGCAGTTTTGTGTTCAACACTATGAAATACCAGCATACAGATGTTTTTCCCCTTTAGCATTATAGAGTTCCTTAAAAGTGTGCTCTGGCCCTGGTTTTCCAGTGTGGTCAACTGCTCTGAGTCAGTGCCAAGGAAAACCAGGTCCTAGAATCAATGTTATTTTGTTCTGCTATTCCTTTTTTTTTTTTTTTTTTTCAGATTTGAATATAGGCAAGGCATTGCTTGGACAGGGAAATGTAATTAACTAAGCCCACAAATTAATCATTCAGATTAATTTGCTTGAATCTATCTAGCACTCTGATATTTATAGAGTAATTATTATTAAATATCTTGAGATAAAAGTCTTTAGAGTAAAAACACTGTTATCAGTCAAATACATATTTATATACTTCAAACTCCAGATCTTCAGCTGTGCTGAGAAAATGTTTAAAGTCACAGTAAGACTCAAAACAAAGGAAATAAATAAAACATAAAGGTTGAATTTGCAGTCATGAGATTGTGAGCTCCTTGGAGCAAAGTCTTTCCTCCTTACGAAGTATTTAGTGAAGTGTCTAGCACACAGTGGGTATTACTCAATGTAATTATTATCCTCTTACTGTAAAACTTTCACATCACATTTTCTGTGTGTTTTACTTTTTCTTTTTTATTTCTTAGAGAATCCCACTTTTTGAAAGATTCTTTCAGTCTCTGGCGGCTGTAACAGAGCCCAGGAGCAATTCTGAGGTTCAAGTTTTTAAATATTTTGAGAGGGTTTGGTACAAAGCCACTGAAAAAAATGGGTGGAAGGCAGACACAGGGACAGTGAGAATGAAGACCCTGGGACCACTGAAGGAGAGGATATGGTTCGAGACCATCTTCGGAACCTGTAAGTATATAAGTCCATGGGACCTGATGAAATCCATCCGCAGGTCCTGAAGGAGCTGGCAAATGACGTTGCTAAGCCACTGTCCATCATATTTGAAAAATCATGGCAGTCAGGTGAAGTTCCCAATGACTGGAAAAAGGGAAATGTAACCCCACTTTCAAGAAGGGGAAAATACGTGAGGTGGGGAACTACAGACCAGTCAGCCTCACCTCTGAGCCTGGCAAAATCTTGGAGCAGATTCTCCTGGAAGGCATGCTAAGGCACATGAAAAACAACAAGGTGCTTGGTGACAGCCAGCATGGCTTCACTAAGGGGAAATCCTGCCTGACCAATCTGGTGGCCTTCTATGAAGGGGCCACGGAACTGATGGACAGGGGTAGAGCAGTTGATGTCATCTACCTGGACTCCTGCAAAGCCTTTGACACTGTCTCACATGACATCCTTGTCTCCAAGTTGGAGAGACATCAATTTGATAGGAGGACCATTCGGTGGATAAAGAACTGGCTGGATGGCTGCATGCAAATAGTTGTCACTGGCTCAATGTCCAGCTGGAGACCAGTAACGAGTGGTGTCCCTCAGGGATCGGTGTTGGGACCGGTCTTGTTCAGCATCTTTGTTGGTGACATGGACAGTGGGATTGAGTGCCCCCTCAGCAAGTTTGCTGGTGACACCAAGCTCTGTTGTTAGGTTGATACATTGGAGGGAAGGGATGCCATCCAGAGGGACCTTGACATGCTTGTGAGGTGGGCTGATGCCAACCTGATGAAGTTTAACCATGCCAAATGCAAGGTCCTCCACCTGGGTCAGAGCAATCCCAGGCACAGCTACAGGTTGGGCAGAGAAGAGATTCAGAACACCCCTGCAGAGAAGGATTTGGGGGTGTTGGTCGATGAGCAAATGAACATGAGCCAGCTTCAGTGTGTGCTTGCAGCCCAGAAAGCCAACCATATCCTGGGCTGCATCAAAAGGAGTGTGACCAGCAGGTCGAGGGAGGTGCTCCTGCCCCTTTACTCTGCTCTTGTGACACCTCACTTGGAGTATTGTGTGTAGTTCTGGTGTCCTCAACATCAAAAGGACATGGAACTGTTGGAACAAGTGCAGAGGAGGGCCACGAGGATGATCAGGGAACTAAAGCACCTCCCATATGAAGATAGGATGAGAAAATTGGGGCTGTTCAGCCTGGAGAAGAGAAGGCT
The DNA here is from genome assembly GCA_039720435.1 of Amazona ochrocephala. Taxonomy (NCBI): domain Eukaryota; kingdom Metazoa; phylum Chordata; class Aves; order Psittaciformes; family Psittacidae; genus Amazona; species Amazona ochrocephala. The sequence continues at coordinate 48,823,573 of CM077876.1, read as the reverse complement.
GCATGGAGACCACCTAGCAGCCTTCCAGTATCTAAAGGGGGCTATAGGGATGCTGGGGAGGGACTCTTCATTAGGGACCGTAGTGAGAGGACAAGGGCTAATGTGTTCAAACTTCAACAGGGGAAGTTTAGATTGGATATGAGGAAGAAATCTTTACTGTGAGGGTGGTGAGGCACCGGAATGGGCTGCCCAGGCAAGTTGTGAATGCTTCAACCCTGGCGGCGTTCAAGGCGGGGTTGGACATAGCCTTGGATGGCATGGTTTAGTGGGAGGTGTCCCTGCCCATGGCAGGGGAGTTTGGAACTAGATGATCATAGAATCATAGAATAGTTAGGGTTGGAAAGGACCTCAAGATCATCCATATTATGATAATAAAGTCCTTTCCAACCCTAACTGTTCTATGATTCTATGATTCTATGAACATGTTAAGAAAGTTTTTCTTTTGGTCTATATAAGCTACAGCACAGACATCGCAAGCTTTTAATCATTTAATAATACGTTTCTGAATTTTCTTACTGCGCTTCATATTTTCTGAACTCCTTCCCCAATATTCCTCAAGGATTCCCTTGATATTTTTTCCTGACTCCTACAAAAATGCAATGTCTTCATTTGCATGAAGTGGCTCTCTACAGCATTTCTCTAGTATTTTCAAAAAAAGAGACAGTAAAAGGTTGAGGTTTTTAAAGTTATTTGGGAATCTATCTCCTAAAGAATCAAGGACAATTAGGCATTTAACTATTTTGAAAATCTTTTCCCAAATCATGGTGCTTTCAGAGGTGCTGCTGCATGCTGGATTCCAGTGAAGGCTAAAGAGAAACACATTTCAGTTTGAAGGGAAATTCTCAAAGGTAAAACACAACTCAGAAAATTCCCAAGAGATTGTAGTCTATGGGAATTTCCGGAGGAATGTTTTTTCCTTGGTTTATAACTCTCCACATTCAGAGTTTCAGAACCTCATGAGTCGAGATGGCCTTTTGGCATTTCTTGGTCACCTCTTATTTAATGTAATCTTTTCTCTGTGCTCAGAAATCCAACTGGGTTACACAAATCTATGTATTAAATGGTTACATATTTAAGCACACCTAAATTGTCACTGATGTTAGATTAGAGAAAAGCAACACAAGTAGTCAAGACTGCAGTCTTTGCGTTAGATTTCACGCAGGGTCTCAGGCTCCTCTGTGGAAGTTGGAGACCATTCTCCTTCTGAACTTGTGACTCAAATTTCATCATCAGTCAGCACACATATGAGCTAAAAAACAGTGGTTGTGCATTCTTGATGAATCTTAAAGAATCAAAGTTTTCAGACTTTTGCAGTCACAGTGGTGACACACTGTCTGAGAAATCTTTGAAGACCATGGAAAAAGAAGAAGAGAGGTTGTACATAATCCCTAACAGTCATTCACGCTATTAACCTTATTTGTTGAAAGAAGAAAATACAAGCTATATTGTGATCCTGGCAAAACCAAGACCTCTTTGATATCAAGAACTTTCTCATAAAAGCAGCAGTGAATGGTGAAGGTACATAAGAGGCAATTGTAAAAAAACTATCAAGGTTCAGTTTTGCATAGACCATAGTTAAGTTTCAGACTTCTGGAAACATGAATTTTGGTGAAACATCTTGGCTATGACAGAATTATAGTTTTCATTTTATGAAATTAACATTTAGTGGTAAACCCATTGAGAACATGTAAGGGTGCACTGAAGTGGTACTCCCAATGCAGTCACCAAAGCTAATCTCACAAGAGTCCAGAATGTTCCACTTCCCAGCCATTAGCAAAATTATGTCAATGATATTTCTAACCAGAACTATAACAAGGGCAAAACAGGGAAGGTGCCTGTTTGAGTGCCCAGTTGTCAGGGAAGTTTGAGGGGAAAAGGAGACACAAGAAAACTCTGTGCAAACCTACCATATACTACTGTACTCAACAGGGCTCTCTGCAGCACCTTCTCAGCTTATGCTGTGGCAGCCATTATTATAGTATCTGACCCTTCAGGCTATGCAGAAAAAATCAGGGGACAGATTATACCATGACATACGTAATCCTGCTGAAAACCAAAATCAGAAAGAAACCTAGCTACCTTTCTCCTCAGGGAGCTTGCATTCATACTCTCTTACAGAATTTAGCTTTTCTTTTGAAAATGGGAATCCTGCAGAGAGAATCCTATGTCATATGCAAACATGCATTGGAACCAAAATATCAGCACCTTCTCAAGAGTGCAAAAAGATAGGATATGCTGCATCATTTGCTCAAGCAGTTTCTAGAGCAACCAAGCATTATGAATGATTAGTCAGGCAAGCATGCAAATTGCTGAAGAGGATGCCTGTTTGACCTCTGGTCACTTTTACAATTCAGAAAAGCTTAGCATGATGATAGTCAAACTGAGAACTGCTGCACACAGTGCCTGCTTCAGTCTGTTGATAATCTTGGATAATTTTTCAGATCTTCCCTAGTTTAACAGCCTCTGTCAAACTGCAAATAGTGGAGATAATGTGGAGATTTCTTTTCCCAGTCATGGATGTCACTTGTTCACTGACTAGCTGGCAGGTTTTCATAGCAAATCTGTTCACTCATTGGGAATTGTGCCTGTTGCCTAAGTGACCAGTAATCCACTTGAAGAATGAAAAATAAGTTACTGAGGTGCCAAGGGACTCTGTCTACAAACGAGAAATATTTGACAGTGGAAAAATATGTTTTTGTAGTGTTGTTTGGTTCATTTTCTGAGGGAGAGCTGAAATCACAGAAGGCAGACAGAGATCACAAAAACTCTTTTGCACATAGATTAACTTGTAATTCACTTATGCATGTGGGAATACAGCTCCTCAGACCAGCTTCCTTCAGCAATAACGTGGTTTATGCTTCCACTGTTATGTTTTAATAAAAGTCATGAGATTAAAAATCCTCCCTAGTGACTGCTATCCCAGGGCTGAAATGTAAGAAAATGGATAATATATGCTACGTAGAAACCACAGGGACTGCATTTTTAGAAAAAAATAAGAGATTAGTTGTAATGTGACATGGCTTCTCATGGGATATACTAATCCTGCTCAGAAGAATTAGCTTACTTGACTCAACTGCTCCTTTGGGACTTGCAAATAATGCACGCTTAAGTGATACATATTTGCATGGTATCAAGAACAGTGTCATTTATGCTTTGAGGTGTTCCATAATGTAAATTCCAATTATAGAGAAAATTTTAATCATATTAACATATCATTACACTAAAGCAGCAACTGTTTCATAGGAGAAGCAGTGAAGTTCATTTTGCTTGGTGTTTACATACACTCTGGTCAATAAGCATAAGTCCTGGACATTGCAGTTGGATAGACAAATCATAAGATTTGGAGGTTACAGCAAATCCCTGTTCATCAAGAGACTTAAGCTTTTATTCTCTCTACCCTAACTAACCAAGTTAGTCATGTAAATTATGCAGGACTCTGTCTTCTCACTGTAATAATGGCAGTGGTATTTTACTCTTGTCTCAGTGACTTTGCTGTTCTTACTTGTTTGAGTAGTGCCTGGCAGGTAAGCAGTCCCATAATTTCCAGAAATAAGAGAAACTACTCTGTGTGAGCAAGAGTTGCAGAGTGGGCACTGAGAAAGGGAAGAATATCATTACTGCTTATTGTCTTGCTGCTGCTCTGACAGCTACAGATCTGAGCATTACTATGGGAGGCCATGTGAAAAACACTGAGGGACACACACAGGAGTGTATTTCATGAGAGACTGGGAAGAACAAGACAGAGGAGATAATCTTGTTCTTTAGGGAAGATAAAACAGGCTGTTTAAAACAATGTAGCATTATCTGCTTTAAGTAACAAGTTGTAACACCCAATTTAACAAGCCTTGCTTACTGCAGGAAGCTTAATTACTTTTCAGAATGCATTCAGTACAAAATTTCTCAAGCTGATTGCTTCAGGAGAATGCCAATGCATTATGCCCTAGCCACTTCAGTAGCAACAGCTATGTAGCAACCAAATTTTCCTCTGCTCCATAAGTGATGTGATAAAAAATAAATTAATGAGCTGCTGCATTTTGCATCTGAGTAAATAACTTTCACGTAAGCATGGATTACGGATGACCAATGTCACTTCCCCAGTGCTGAAAACAGTCAGCAGTTTTGGCTGCATGAGGTGCTTGAGGGTGTTGTGAGAAGACTGAGATTTTGAATCAGCCCCAACTTTCTCATCCCGTCTTCATATGGGAGGTGCTCCAGTCCCCTGATCATTCTCGTTGCCCTCCTCTGCACTTGTTCCAACAGTTCCATGCCCTTTTGATGTTGAGGACACCAGAACTGCACACAATACTCCAAGTGAGGTCTCACGAGAGCAGAGTAGAGGGGCAGGATCACCTCCCTCGACCTGCTGGTCACACTCCTTTTGATGCATCCCAGGACACGGTTGGCTTTCTGGGCTGCAAGTACACACTGAAGCTGGCTCATGTTCATTTTCTCATTGACCAACACCCCCAAATCCTTCTCTGCAGGGGTGTTCTGAATCTCTTCTCTGCCCAACCTGTAGCTGTGCCTGGGATTGCTCTGACCCAGGTGTAGGACCTTGCACTTGTCATGGTTAAACTTCATCAGGTTGGCAGGGGGGTTGGAACTAGATGATCTTAAGGTCCTTTCCTACCCTAACTATTCTATGATTCTACAAATAGATTCTGCAGCAGTTTATTTTGATTCAAGCTTGGCTCTCCCCGTCCTTCCAGCTGTCCTTTCCCATCTCCTCATTCCTTCATCCACCAGTGAAGCTCTGACCCCTCTCCCACCTTTCATGGCAGTGTTGACCCCAGCACCACTGCCACATGGACCTGCCACTTCAGAGTAACTCACACCACAAGAGAAATCGTCGTGTGTAAGGATGGGCAGGGAAGCACAGAAGGGGCAGTGTAGAGTAGGGAAAAACCCAAGGGAATCCAGAGAAATCTTTAGAAGAATGAAGATTCTGGGAGAAATGGGTGGGGCTGGTTATACTGCCAGCAAAAAGGATCAGATACCACTCTGGAACACTGGAGGATGCTTCTGGAGACCACCTGGGCAACTCAAATCGGAGAATTCTGTGTGGTATTTGAATCAGGTGACATGGTGGTGGGATGGAGGTGGCACAGAGGAACAGTGTGCATCTGTTACTAAAGGTGACAAACAGGGGTCAGAAAGCACTGTGGAAAAGAGAGGATATTTCTGAGCCCCTTCTGCCTGATTTCAGCACAGTCCAATATAAGTTTTGCATGGTTTGCTGTTGTTTCTAGGGAGAAGTTTTGTCTGTCATTTCTTCTCAGCTATATAGCTGACATACATAGAGTTATAGAATCATAGAATAGTTAGGGTTGGAAAGGACCTTAAGATCATCTAGTTCCAACCCCCCTGCCATGGGCAGGGACACCTCTCACTAAACCATGCCACCCAAGGCTCTGTCCAACCTGGCCTTGAACACTGCCAGGAATACAGCATTCACAACTTTCCTGGACAACCCATTTCAGTGCCTCACCACCATGACAGTAAAGAATTTCTTCCTTATATCCAATCTAAACTTCCCCTGTTTAAGTTTGAACCCATTATTCCTTGTCCTCTCACTACAGTCCCTAATGAAGAGTCCCTCCCCAGCATCCCTATGGCCCCCCTTCATACGTCACATATTACATTATACATTATATATATATATATTCCAATTCTTTTAGGAATGGAAATCCATTCTCAGATCTTGTTTTGGCAAGATATGCAGGCTTGATTTTCCCCTGTAAGGCTGTATCCAACTTACACAGTGCATTTACTTGCAGTTTAGCTGATGACAAAACCTAAGTAAATTCAATTTATTCATATCCAGTTGGTCTTCTAAACATACTGACTTCTCACTACTCAACAAACCAGAGAACAGAGTTCATCTTCATTTTTATTCATTAAGAAAAATCAGATGATGCAGGAAATGAAGCGTTTGTACTTCTGACCACTGGTCCTGTACAAGTAGCCAAATCACTATGTTTACTAGTGGTATTCTTATGCATATTGCACCTACTTATGTGTAGCTTCAAGGCATTTAGGATTATCAGCCTTCCCATGAACTGAGCTGCTTCATATTCTACTCCAATGATTTTGGGGAGAAAAGATGAGGTGAGTAGCTCGAGAAAGGACGCCTTCAACACCTGATCTGGGGGAAGCTCAGTGTCCAGGGGCTTCAACTCAGAGCGCAAGAGCCACCGAGGGAGCAGCAAGTCCTCGACAGGACTTGCCCCGGAGCCCGGCAGCTCATCTGATGCGAGTGGCTGACTCAGAGGGGGCGGTGCCAGGAGGAGCGGCATCTGCCCTCACTGGGTAAAAACCAGCCCCAGGGAGCGCTGGCGACCCGGAGCGTGGCGAACAGGGTGGGTTCGAGGCAGGTTGCGCGGACTGGCTGGTGGAGTGGTGAGCACTCGCCATATGACCAGGGCTCGGTCTGGGAGCTCTGCTCTGGCTGCGCCGGCGGTGGCCAGTGTAGGCACCCAGACAGAGCTGATGAGAGGTGAGGCTTCGGTGCAGAGCTCGTGGTGTAGAGAGCGCCTGCACTGCTCTCCTGAGGCGCGGGTGTGCAACGGGCAGGGCTGCACTCGGTGCTCCCTGGTGGAGGTCCTCCTGCAGCAGTGGCTGAGCTGCGGAATGCTGTTACTAGGCTGAAAGATGTCAGGGATGCTAAGAAGCAGCACTGCTTGCTCCAGGACCAGACTGTGCAGGAGCCTCAAGCATCCCCTGTAGCTCATGAAGGAAAGAAGGAGGCCGCTAACCCAGGAAGCTGGGAAACAACAACAGGAAAAAAAAAAAAAAAAAAATAAAACCAAAAGAGGAGGAAGAGGACAATTAAAAGCAAGGGGCTTCCTCCTTAATCTGTTGTCCCCACCCAGAACCGCTTTGCTGTCCTGCAGGCGACTAATGAGAAAACACGTTTGCACCAGGACCAACTGGCTGATGCACTGGTAAAGAAGATTACTACAGATGCTGCCAGGAAAAAGCGGCTGGTCATAGGAGTAGGGGACTCTACCTTGAAAGGAACAGAGGCACCCATCTGTTGGCCTGACCCAGTCGAGGGAGGTGTGTTGCCTACCAGGGGCTCGGATCAGGGATGTTCTCGAGAAGCTGCCTGCTCTGGTCAGTCCCAATGACTATTACCTACTTCTAGTGATCCATGTGGGTGCTAGTGATATAGATAGCAATAGCCCGGAGAACATAAAGAAGGACTACAGAGCTCTGGGAGAGGTGGTTAGGAGCTCTGGAGCTCAGTGTCTTTTTGTCAATTCTCCAGGATACAGGGGAGGACCTTAAAAAGGCTAAGAGGATTGGGCAGGTTAATAAATGGTTAGAAGGGTGGTGCTATAGTCAGGGGTTTGGGTACCTTGAACACAGGATTCAGTTTAGTAGACCAGGTCTACTGGGGGCTGGTGGAGCTGGTCTGACAAAGAAAGGGAAGAGTGGATTTGGTAGGAGGCTTGCCAGGCTGGTCAAGGATGCCTTAAACTAGATGTGTTGTGGGAGGGGGGCATCATTCCATCCCAACACACCCAGTCAGTTGCCAGCACCTATAGTAAACGCTCGTGAGCAATGTAGAGATATTCCAGCTGCTCCAATCAATGAGCCGGCTTCAATTTGAGCTCGGCTCAGATGCCTCTATACAAACGCCCGTAGCCTGGGGAACAAACAAGAGGAATTAGAGATGTGTGCACGTCTACGGCGGGTATGATATAATAGGCATCACAGAAACATGGTGGGATGGCTCCTGTGACTGGTGTGTTGGAATGGAAGGTTACAGGCTCTTTAGGAAAGACAGACCCAGCAGGTATGGAGGGGGAGTTGCTATTTATGCTAGGGATAGGCTGGAGAGTATGGAACTCTGTCTGGGGACAGGTGAGCAGTTAATAAAGAGTTTGTGGGTTAGGGTTAAAGGGAGAACAGCGTCGGGAGACATTGTTGTGGGGATCTGTTACAGACTGCTACCAAGGGGAATCTGTGGATGAAGCACTCTATAGACAGATAGGAACAGCCTCACGCTCAAAGCCCCTTGTTCTCATGGGAGACTTCAACCACCCTGATATCTGTTGGAGGGATGGTAAGGCCTGGCACAAGCAATCCAGGAAGTTCCTCAATTGTGTGGAAGACAACTTCCTTCTGCAAGTAATAGAGGAGCTGACAAGGAGAGATGCCGTGCTTGACCTCGTTCTCGCCAACAGGGAAGGGCTGGTTGGAAATGTGACGCTCCAGGGCAGTATCGATTGTAGCGATCATGAGATGGTGGAATTTGAGATCCTCAGGACAGTGAGAAGAGCGTGCAGCAAGCTCATTGCCCTGGACTTCAAGAGAGCAGACTTTGGCCTCTTCAGGAACCTGCTCAGTAAGGTTCCATGGGATACAGCCCTAGAGGGCAGGGGGGCCCAAGATTGTTGGTTGATATTCAAGGCTCACCTGCTGCAAGCTCAGGAGTGATGCATCCCAACTAGAAGGAAGTTTAGCAGGAGGGCCAGGAGACCTCCTTGGATGGGTAAGGAGCTGCTGAGCAAAATTCAAAGGAAAAAAGCAGCTTATAGAAGGTGGAAGCAGGGAGAGGTGGCCTGGGAAGAATACAAGGATGTTGTCTGGGAAGCTAGGGACCAGGTTGGGAAAGCTAAGGCCCACTTAGAATTAAAATTGGCTAGGGATGTGAAAGATAGCAGAAAGGGATTCTATAGGTACATAGCAAATGAAAGAGACTAGGGAGAACGTGGGCCTCCTCCGGAAACTATTGGGAGAACTGGGTACCCTGGATTTGGAGAAGGCTGAGGTTCTTAATGACTTCTTTGCCTCGGTCTTCACTGGCAAATGCTCTGACCATACCACCCAAGTCTTGGAAGGCAGACGCAGGGACTGTGAGAATGAAGACCCTGGGACCACTGAAGGAGAGGATATGGTTCGAGACCATCTTCGGAACCTGTAAGTATATAAGCCCATGGGTCCTGATGAAATCCATCCACGGGTCCTGAAGGAGCTGGCAAATGACGTTGCTAAGCCACTGTCCATCATATTTGAAAAATCATGGCAGTCAGGTAAAGTTCCCGATGACTGGAAAAAGGGAAATGTAACCCCCATTTTCAAGAAGGGGAAAATGGATGAGCTGGGGAACTGCAGACCAGTCAGTCTCACCTCTGTGCCTGGCAAAATCTTGGAGCAGATTCTCCTGGAAGGCATGCTGAGGCACATGAAAAACAACAAGGTGCTTGGTGATAGCCAGCATGGCTTCACTAAGGGGAAATCCTGCCTGACCAATCTGGTGGCCTTCTATGAAGGGGCTACGGAACTGATGGACAGGGATGGAGCAGTTGATGTCATCTACTTGGACTCCTGCAAAGCCTTTGACACTGTCTCACATGACATCCTTGTCTCCAAGTTGGAGAGACATCAATTTGATAGGTGGACCACTCGGTGGATAAAGAACTAGCTGGATGGCTGCATGCAAATAGTTGTCACTGGCTCAATGTCCAGCTGGAGACCAGTAACGAGTGGTGTCCCCCAGGGATCGGTGTTGGGACCGGTCTTGTTCAGCATCTTTGTTGGTGACATGGACAGTGGGATTGAGTGCCCCCTCAGCAAGTTTGCTGATGACGCCAAGCTCTGTTGTTAGGTTGATACATTGGAGGGAAGGGATGCCATCCAGAGGGACCTTGACATGCTTGTGAGGTGGGCTGATGTCAACCTGATGAAGTTTAACCATGCCAAGTGCAAGGTCCTACAGCTGGGTCAGAGCAATCCCAGGCACAGCTACAGGTTGGGCAGAGAAGAGATTCAGAACACCCCTGCAGAGAAGGACTTAGGGGTGTTGGTCGATGAGAAAATGAACATGAGCCAGCTTCAGTGTGTGCTTGCAGCCCAGAAAGCCAACCGTATCATGGGATGCATCAAAAGGAGTGTGACCAGCAGGTCGAGGGAGGTGATCCTGCCCCTCTACTCTGCTTTCGTGAGACCTCACTTGGAGTATTGTGTGCAGTTCTGGTGTCCTCAACATAAAAAGGACATGGAACTGTTGGAACAAGTGCAGAGGAGGGCAACGAGAATGATCAGGGGACTGGAGCACCTCCCGTATGAAGACAGGCTGAGAGAATTAGGGCTGTTCAGCCTGGAGAAGAGAAGGCTGCATGGAGACCTCATAGCAGCCTTCCAATACCTGAAGGGGGCCTATAGGGATGCTGGGGAGGGACTCTTCATTAGGGACTGTGGTAAGAGGACAAGGGGTAATGGGTTCAAACTTAAACAGGGGAAGTTTAGATTAAATATAAGGAAGAAATTCTTTACTGTCATGGTGGTGAGGCACTGAAATAGGCTGTCCAGGAAAGTTGTGAATGCTGTATTCCTGGCAGTGTTCAAGGCCAGGTTGGACAGAGCCTTGGGTGGCATGGTTTAGTGAGAGGTGTCCCTGCCCATGGCAGGGGGGTTGGAACTAGATGATCTTAAGGTCCTTTCCAACCCCAACTATTCTATGATTCTATGATTCTAAAGGAAAGACAAAAAGAAAGAAGTTTTGGAAGGCAGTGGGTGACTTTGAAGATACTAGCTGTTGAGCAAATAAGTTTTCACTGTAGATAGACATATTACCAAACTTTGTAAAATAGTCTTAGTTGGGTTTTGAACCATGATCTGACCACATTAAAAGAGCCCTGAATTTGAAAGAGTAATTTACAGCATGAATAGGTATTTGCTACAATGAAAACAATTTAGTTTTTACAGGGGTCTTCATCATAATGAGACTGGTGGTTTTGGAGCATAAATTAGTAGTGAAAGCGAGCAAGATGTAATGTGCTACCCCTTTGAGCCAGCCCAGCTAAATCACTGAAACAGAGAAGTCTGAGAACTAGAGGAGTGTGAAACACTTGAAAAACCTTTGCCTACTCCTGGACAGAAAAGCCAAAAATAGTATTTTCAGTCATGCTACTGCACCACTGATGTTAGGAAACAAAGTTTGTGACTCAAGTTTTTGGTGAGGGTGTTTCACTAATGGCTAAGGCCAGTGGCAAAATATGTTCTGAGGATTGGGCTTTCAAAACCTTACATCTGCCATTCGTCTCTCTACAAGAAGTATATTTCAGTCTTTATGTTACACCTGGGAATTATCAGAGCAATAGGCAACATGTATGTCAGACAATGTAAGAGGATGTTGGCTTTGGAGACTGACCCTACCCTAATCTCCCCCAGAAGAAAGAAAACATCCCAACAAATGGTCTTTGCCCAGGGCTTCGCCCCCAAGTCCCAGGTGATGCCCACTCAGAAGGGCCCTGTCAAGTAAAGAAAATCCACTGTCAGAAGAGTTGGCAGGCAGCTTTCTCCCCAGGTCTGTCATCTGCCCAGCAAAGTTTGTAGTAATTGCAAAGTATGTTTCTGAAATGGTTTCTTCTATTTTGCTCGTCATAACTCTAACATGTTAAGTAAGGACAAAGAGCAGGACAAACCTGACATATACCCTAAAGATAAATCACTGTCTAATTTTTCTCCATCTACAAAGCACTGGCAACAATCCCAAATTCTCAGCAGATGATACATTCACAACACTTCCTCCCATATCCTAAACCCCAACAAGTCTGTCATCCTTACAGCAATTGCAATGCTAGATTAAGTTAAAAGAAGGAATATAGGACTGTGAGGCATGAAAAAATGACAAACTGAAGAAATTTGGAGTTGGATAACATGCCAAGCACTCGGAAATCTAAACAAAATTAATTTCTATGTCGTCACTACTTCCGACAACAGCCTCACTACGGCTCAACGTGCTGGCTGAAAACCCACTGCTGCCACCCGGTGTTACTACACCAGCATTGGCCTGAGTTTGCCCAGAGCAAGCTCTGGACTTCGCAAACAGCACTAGGAGTTTCAAGATAGGTGTTCATGACATCCAGCAGGAAAGAAGAGAGAAAAAGATGATACATGTACATATTTAGTGTATATTATTCCGGCTAACTAAAGCATCGTGTTGTGATTGTCTTAAAAGAATCACAGGAAATGGGAAATAACTGAAGTTATTCAGTTTTTGTCGATGAGAGGGTCTCAGTAGATAGACTACGTTATTTAATTGGGAATCACACACAAGTACGTTAAGTACCCATTAAATGAATGGGGATAAAATGCCTAACAACAGCATACCTTTTCTCATTTAGATGACCCACTTTCTTTCAAGTTTTATTCATGGATTTTCTTCAACAGTGTTGCTTTGCTAAGCAAAACCTAATGCATTTGTTGCAGCCCAGTGAATGAGCTGCAGGTTATAAGGCAGACTGAGAAGAAAAACATACACTCATTGTGATTTTCTAGGTGATCAGTAATATTCAGGAGCCTAACTTGCCTTGCACTCCAAATTGATTGTTTTACCCAAGATAATTAAAACCTACATTCTCTGAGTGCAGCAGCTGCTTGTGAATGTCAATGTTTTGGCCAGAAGCCTTTTCTCAAGACAATTCACAATGCAATTTCTGTTAATATGCTGTCCTGTGGGGAGCATGTTGTGATTGAGAGACTTCTGCTCATCAGACCATCTTCATTATTACCAGTTTTGCACTGAGTTGTTCTTCTGTGACAGGTTTGGTTTCATTTTGTTCAGAGGAAATTGAGCTAAACGTTTTTTATCACATCCCCTTGAGAAGGAGCAATGTAGGAATGCAAAAACACAGAGGAGAAATTCAGCTATGTAGAGCTTACCAGGCTTTTCTTGCATGAAATGATAGAACTGTTTGATTGCTAGAACATAGGGCAGGTTGCAACAGAAACCTCCATCATCCTTAGAAATGGCACAGGCTGCAGACTGTGAAAGAAACAGATAAAAAACTAGGAGCAAAATAACTTAGACTGTGTAAGATACCTGCAGTTCCAGGTCTGCCACTGCATTTGACAGAACCACAGCCAGAACAGGAGACAGCTTGGGTGAGATTTCCCCAGCAGGCTAAACCAAACAGCTGCTTTCCAGTTCTTCCACCAGTCAGCGATTCTGCTTTCCTTGTACTGGCCCCAGTGGCTGGTCCGTCCTCTGGTGAGTCAGTTGAGTTCACTAGGATGGCAAAAAGCCACTCACTGCTTTACTGTGTTACCTTTAGCAAGTTGCACTGGTTCACAAAAGAGCAAGATGAGCCTTGCAGCTTGCTGAAGGAAAGCAAGGGGAGTGGGAAGATCAAAGGCAGGGGGAAAGTACCACTGCTGCAATAACTCTAAGCATGCCATGTGTCACTATCAGTGCTTACCAGCTATATTAATTGTTAGCTAGAATTTTGGAGGCTGTCCAAAGATGTCTTTATTAAGCACTGACTAGACTTTCCTTCTGTGAAGAAATTTACGGTAGAGTATGCTGTCAATACAAACTTACATTTGGCTCTGGGACCTGAGCAGAGATCGACAGCCACGTAAAAGAAATGAGAACGTCTTCACTGACACTAGTGTGATAGGAGGTGATTATCAGCTGTCACAGTAAGGAGTATGTTTAATTTTTCAGGAGTTGTTTTGACCTTGCCAGCTAACAAATTACTTAAGAAAGATATCTACTTATGAAAGCTTACATAAACATACCACCCTTCAGTTCCTGTATCACAAGAGGGCATTTCCAACTGCACATCCTGATCCTCTCCTGTCAAAGAGAGAGGAAGGAAAACCTGCACTGATAGGAGTCCTCTTGTGGTACCATGATGTTGCAGAGAGGACAGTGATATGAGAACACAAAATAGAAGCCACCTGGAGGAGCTGAGCAAGGAACTGATGACATGAAAGCTTATGAAGTGTCTGGAAATTACAATACGTGAATTTGACCTTGTTTAAGCTGTTGAGTAGTAACGCAAATCATCAGCTCCTTGAGGCACAGAATCATAGAATGGCTCATGCTAGACAGATATCTGGACTTGTTTGCTCCAACACACTTCTCAGAGCAGGGCTAATACTGAGCCTGATTTCCTAGGGCAGTGATAGGTATGATGGGGCAAAACGAAGGAGAAGCCCTAGGAAAAGATATATTGATGAGGAAAGGTCACAGATAATTTATAAAGCTAATATCCAGGTCACCAGAGCTCTGTCTAGTCAGTGTCTGGACATGGATACCAAAGAGGACCCCAGGTTATGCAAGAGCTCTCCTACACGTCCTAGTAGCCTAATAGAAGGGACAGTTTCAATAATATTTGAAAAGGAAGGTGACCTTTCTCCCTTCTTCATCGTATATAGTAGCCAACCCTGACACCAAAACCATTAATGCAAATAATTGGAATTTAAACAGTGGTCTGCAACTGGCTAATTAGAGCTGCCATATACCAAGGCAGCTCTTCAGAAGAAGTGGCTAAGGCTCAGTGTTCCTCTTAAGCTTTAAATGAAAAGCAAGTCAAGTCTTCCCTTATGCTCTCCCTCCTCCCACATCTCTGAAAAGCTAATGTTCTTTAGTGTTTCTATAGAGAAGGGAACTTCAAAGCAACATGAATACAGCATGCGGGCAAGTGAATAGACATATGCACAATAGAAAACGAGAGCACTGAGAACACAGAGATAGGTTTATATGCAAAGAATGCTAAGAAAAGACGTCTTTAAGTGTAAATGTAGATTGTAGAATATGGGTCAATTATCATGTAAGAATAAACTGTTATGTTGGAATGCTATTCATAAATATCAAAATGTTCTACAAAGAAGTATTTACTGCCAGTTCCACATTTTGTTTTGAATAGGAGGTAAAACAGACCAGATCTATATGCCTTTCCTGAGGCACCAGTGACTAGTGCTAGCAGAATGTGAATTTTGAAATCTGAGCACTTGAATGACTGAAGGAAATCTCTTGGAAAACTCTCTTAATTCCACCAATTCTGCAAGGGTAGATCCTGGAGTTTACAAGTTCCAGTTGTTTCCCTGTTTCATGTCCCAGCCTTCATTCATTTTGCAAGCCCTTTAGTTATACTGTTTTCATAGAAGCCTTTGCTCTTCTAAAATAAAATGAGAAGCTACAACTTCATGGCAAGTTATCCCTGCCAGAGAAGGAAAATCAACAGCTTATTTAAGCTCCCATTATTTAATTCTAATGTTATGACTGAACTTCTATTACATTATAGTAGATCTCTATGAAGATAGAGCAAATTAATTAGCAATGAAGGAGCAAGTAAAGTGTTAGCAGGGCTTGAGCACAAGCAGTAACCTCCTCTTAAATCTCCATTAGCTATTGCTTCATTGATAATAAATTATGACAGACTATGTAAGAACTACGTGACTATCAAATGATATTATGAGGGATGCATAGGTAAGAAGCAGAAAATTAATTCATACTTGCAAGAGACAAAGCCTTTGTAGCAAGAAAACAATTCAGAAGACATTTGAAATCAGTTTTTACTGCATTATCTTCATGATCCATCAAAATGCAACAGGACAAAGTGTGCCATTCTGTGCTAAGCATGGGCATGTCAGAGGTGATCAACAATAATTCAAGGATCCTTCTGTGCACCACTCAAAAAGACAGAATGTCAGATACATGCAAAACCATTATCAAGTTGAGGAGAGAAAACCCTTTGGACTAAAAACCATAACCTGATAGACCACCACATTTGCATTACAGGAGAAATAACCATGACAAGATCCCTGAATGGCTGGTCTATGAATATTAAACATCTCTAAGCTTTAGCTCCTGAATATCCAGTTTTTAAAGAATTCTAAGGCACAAAAGTCCGCGTAACATTTTGATTCACCAGCAGAGGCCACCATACACCTCACAAAACTATCAGAACATCCCGGTCAGTCGCTAATTTCAACGCCGGGTGATTGCTCTGGGTTGGGTACCACCAGGGCCAGGCTGCTGCTCTGATACTCCAGCAGAAATGTCTGCTTCTTCAGAGGCTACTTTTTCCGTGGGTATTTTTTCTTCACATTATCTTTTTTCCCCTACAGCCCAGAATTCAAGCCCATACCAGATCATACTAATTTTCAAGATCCTATCTTTGCTATCCCTTGTATCTGTCAGACAGTTCCTAGAATGTTTTCAGTTGTTTTCCTTGGCCTTCAAAACCACTGTGGGTGCAATATGGCAAGGCTTGTCTACATGGCGTACTGATGTTCAGTGGGAATGATGACAGTGCTCTCACTTCAGACAGTGCTGCACAACGAAAATCCAACATCAAAACTACAGTTCATCTGCCTCACTCATACAGGACACAAAACGGGGTTTTAAGGTCCAATGTCAGAAAACTCGGTTTTCCATTTATGCTCATCATACAGCCTCCTAAGAGATACTCACACTGTTTCTTGATACATAAATAAAACATTTTTTTCCAAATGTACACACAGGCTGTAAGTCATATTTGCACTACTTTCATCCATACATACCAAAAATTATTTCCACACTTATTTCCAGAGATATGTCTGCACCTGCAGAAAGATTTTTCCTTCAAGGTTTACACTGGTACTAAATAAAGAAACATTAAAGGAAAGGAAATAGCATTTCCAGGACAAATACGATATTTTATATTTTCACTCCAGTTGAATTCCACACCTTGAACTGCAGTCAAGCAGCCAGGTAATAAACACATGGAAAAGAGGGATTTCTTCTGCTGTCTCTTAAATCCACCTGTATTGGGCTCTTGTCTAAATCCACGGTATATTTGGGATTTCTTCCCTACAAATATTGCACTGCTGCCATACTCAGCTGTCCCTCCTGACTGCAAAATGTAAAAATGCAGACGTGTCCAAAAGTCCAGTAGGCAGTGAGACAGGGCTTTTAATTGATTAAAAGGTGCTCTCAGGATTCCAGTAGCTTTGAGAGACATTTTGTAATCTGTTAAAATGCTCTGTCAAGAGGAAGGTATAAGTATCCTGTGATTTGAATTACACAATATATATAAAAGTATGCAAGCAGTGCTGCAAAGAGCAAAGTATGTCAATGATACTGAAATGCCAGACAGGTCAAGAACTGGAAGGGAAAAGGATTAACGAGTGATAAAGATATCTGACAGTTCATTAATGCTACTTATGAATAGAATTATTCTGAAGGTGAAGCTATAACCATTCTATAATGTACATCCCCATAGTGAAATGAGGAAAATGCATCAGGTATTAGACTTTCTGAACAGATGTACAAAACATGAGGAATGTCTTTTCAATAGGCAAAGAGCAGCATTATGCAGTCTGGTTCAGAATGTCATTTCATGTATGCTTTGAGAAAAATAGAAAACAGGAAGAATAAATAAGGATTTCAAAAGCTTATTTTGATTTCACTTTAACATTTATAACTCACTTGGTTACCATGTACAATGAATCACACATACCTACAGTAAAAGTGAATGGGCCTGGAGTCTAAAAGCAAATACGTATGTGAGTGTTTTTCACCGGCTCTGTTCAACAAACATTATCTGCTTTCAGAAAGTAGAAAGGACTGAGAGACTTCGGCTTCTAAAAACAAATTTTTAAACAATCTGTGACAATTTCTGAGAATTAGCTCTGCAAAATAGTGATCGCTGTGCTTAAAACACCTGTACCTTTAATTTCAAGTATATTTAGACTTCACTGTTAGTGTGAATGCATATGTGTATAGGTACAACTGATTGTATTCAAGAACCAAATCAACATAGCTAAGTATAAGAGTATAAGGAACTTCTATGAACACTGAATAAGAGATTGATCAAATACATAAAATATAGTCATGTGCTTAGGAAAAACTATTTTCAGAGCAGTTCTTCTATTTTTTTTTTTAATCTCCATTCTTAATGGAAGATCATACCAGACCTCCTTTCTCTCACCAGAAGCCAGTTGATTCTAATTTCTACTCTGAATCCTATCTCTGGGAAACTGTGCCAAAATTCTCCCCTAGCTTAAATAACTTTTTGTTCTTCTCAGGGTGTGCTTCAGTGGTGCAAGAATAGTGATATCCCTTCTCAGCCTTGCGTATCTCTGACATGGTCCCCTTGCAAAACAAGGTCTTGTAAAATATATTCTAGACTATAGATCATGCGGGTAGCTTTTTTCTTAACATGTCCCAGTTTTTCTACTTCATATAAGAAACCACTGCTGTATACAGCTTTTTAGGTGAACTGTGCCATTGTCTTGCACAGCATCGTTTCTTGTAATTTTCTTTTCCAGAAATAATGTGCGCAATACATATGTCTTATGCAAGTTTTCTTCACAGGCCTATCTCCCCATATCCTCCTGATCTGCCATCTCTAACTGATAAGAATTTGAGCTTAGATGTTGCAAGGATGCATTCCTTGCTGTTATTTATGATCTTATTTCTCTTTAGTTCTCAAGGTCTTTTGCTTTTGTGCATATTATTCTGGTCACCCCATTCAGTGCTGCTTATGCCTGCTCCTCACTGCATTATGTTATCCACACATGTACTCACTACCAGCACATTTATCTTTTCCTGCTTTGAGATCCTAAAATATAACTTTGAGGTAGACCACAAATAACTTCTTTGTGATAATTTCCCTTCCAGAGTGTCTACCAGTGTAAATATAGAAGTTAAAAAGCTATCACATGTTTAGTTACCATGGTGGCTGTTTCCGTACAGACAGTGTGTCACCATGTCAATATCAGGACGAATGGATCTTGATAACTACTTAAATTAAAAGAACAATTAAGAAATTTCTTAATAGCTGGCAACGACATCAGTTGAAAAGAGCATGTGTTCACTTCAACGCTTCCTCCTTCTCAACACCTCATTTAGGCTTAAACTTTCATTGGGCTTGACAAAAACCAAAGATAAAACCAGGTATTTGATACTTGATTTCTATAATAAAACAATATAGCAGAAAAAAAGACCACCCTTGCACTCTTCTGAAATCAAACTCTAGCATATGAGGATGCAGAAGTTTCAGGGATTTGGGAAGGAGAGAAACGCAAATAAACACACTGTGTATCTCAGCAAAGCCAACTGTACACTTTAATAAATCATTAGCAAGGTCTACAACACCCCTGGTCCTTTATTACTTGAGTTTAAAGGCTGTTTTAATTCAGCTCCATAAAACCAAGGGAGATAAGAGATTACAAAAGAGGTAAAAATGCAGTACTAAAAATGTTAATATGTGTTGCTTAACTGTAAAAAATGCATCTGAGTGCTACTGCTGACCTGTCCTGCTGTTGGATGCAGCTATGACTTGTATCTATGAAAAGAGAGGAGCAGAGAGGGAGGTCAGGAAGGTCCAGCAAGTGAGCTGCGATGCCAAATATTTTTACATCCTGCCTGCTGGAGTTCTCTATTACCCCATTCTGAGAAACTCAGTTGCTGGGTGTCTGACTATTGGAGGAATGCTTGGGTTACTTAGGCAGAAGAGTCTTGTGCCTCAGAGACTACAGAGAAGACCTCAAATTGCCACCAATGGTGGTGTCCTGGGTTCATCTGTAGCAGTCATTTTTCTCCTTCTTAGTAGATGTTGCAGTGCTGTGGTTTTGACTTTAGCCTGAGAACAATGTTATTAACACACCAATGTTTACATTTGCTAAGTAATGTTTGCTCCTATCAAGGACTTTCCAGTCTCATGTTCTGCCAGGGAGGAAAGGCATGGGAAGCTGGGAGGAAGCAGAGACAGGACACCTGACTCAAACTAGCCAAAGAGGTATTCCATACCACAGTACATCATGCCCAGTATATAAACTGGGGGGAGTAACCCGGAAGGACTAGAGATCACAGCTTGGATTGGGCTGGATATCAGTTGGAGTGTGGTGAGCAGTTGTATTTGCTTCCTTTGATTTTTTGCTTATCATTATTATTATTGGTGGTAGCAGCAGTGGTTTGTGTTATACCTTAGTTACTGGACTGCTCTTATCTCAACCTGTGGGAGTTAACATTCTTTCGATTCTCCTCCCGATCCCTCCGGGAGCCAGGGACGGAAGAAGCAGGGGGAAGTGAGTGAGTGACTGCAGGGTTCTGAGTTACCATCTGAGCTTAAAACATGACAGGTGGAAAAACAATTCACCATTGCACCACTCCCTGAATTGAGGCTGGTACCATTTTCATATCCAAGAGACTTGAAATGGCAAATTTTTTACAAATAGAAATGAGGAACAATTCTGGAAATATTAATATGCTATGGGGATATACATTGCATAAATAGTCCCAGGGAAATAATTCAAAAATGCACAGAGAATAGCTAGTCACTGCTGGATAGGAGGCATAAAAGCAGCCCCTTATAACAGCTTGGGATTGATTTGGGCTCATACATCAAAGGGCAAATGGAATGGAAGTAGCAATTTCATTACTGCGTCTGTCAAAAGAATGTATTAATTGATCCAAATTCTTTACTCTCTTTAATGGATTGAGCTGCCAGAAAGGATTAATGCTTCACAAATTTGGGTGAATTATAGGTTAGGATTCTCACAAGCTTGTCAGAAGAAAAATGGTCTCTTTACAATGAAACTGATGGCTAAGGTTAGCTCCTCCAGGTGCTAAAAAGAAATCATGCTTAGTGAACACAATTAAAATATGCATTAAAACAAAACAAAACAAGAAAAAAGGAAAAAAACAAAGAAACTTGTCTGTTATTAAATCTTACTTTAAATACTGTGCTTTAAAATTCAGTATTTCCTTTCTTTAGATCTGATTAACAACAACACTGCAGAATGATAATTGAAGAAGTGCCTTCTGAACAGACTAGAAAAGTACACAAAAAAAAAAAAAATCCATGCCATTACTCACATGTAGAGAATTCCTTTTATTTTCTTACAAAATAAGAAAATTCTGTGCATAGAAATAGTAATCCCTCTATGGATTAATCAGGTAGAAACTGAAAACATTCATGTTCATAGTGAAAAATGGCATTGATGGATCCTGCATTCTGGCATAGGACTCGCTTTCTGTGTGTGTGGTTCAAGGTCTGGGCTTCTGACAACTTTGCAACACTCATTAATGCTTGAGGACTGTGGCTGATACAGTGACGAATGCATGGATGCAATGACTGAATCTTTCCTAAGGAATGGTATTTTCTGTACCACTACTATATCCCACCTCTGCAACACTCTCGTTGTAATGGCTTTGTTTGATAGCCTTTCTTCCTCTGCTGTCTTGCTTTTGGGGCAGTGCATGTTGGGTTTTTTTGTATTATGGACAGAGAGAGAGAGA
The DNA here is from genome assembly GCA_039720435.1 of Amazona ochrocephala. Lineage (NCBI taxonomy): Eukaryota > Metazoa > Chordata > Aves > Psittaciformes > Psittacidae > Amazona > Amazona ochrocephala. The sequence goes on along the minus strand of CM077876.1, from coordinate 48,802,545 downwards.
AAAGCCAGCAAGAATGGGGCCTGAAATGAAAATAGTCTTTCGACATATAGTATTATTCGTCACTCTTCACGCAAAGCAACATAGGTCTGGAAAACATTAACTGTCTGGAAACTGTTTTCCCCTCTCTTAACAAAAAGTGCTTATGATGCATGATCTGCAAACACATAATTTTTTGGCATAAAAAGGTCATACAGAACTCAAACATATTGATTTAGGAGTCTTGCAAAGAAGCTTCATACCTACAGTCAGCCAGCTGCTTTTCTTTATGCAACCAGATTCTTACTGGAACTACAACAGTGATAATATGTCATATTTTCCTCTGTGAAACCCCTGCCCATGGGGAGTTGTAACAGGATGCTCAGTCAGGATTTCTGAACCACAGAGAAAAATGCAAGCACACTATGAAGACAGAAAAAAAAAAAAAAAAAAAAAAAGGTATTTGAATACAAGGCTTTGTATTTGGCCAAAAGCAAACATTTCAGCCAAATAATTGCAAATTTTGCATACTACAGTCACTATTTGCACACATTCATTTCAATTAATTGTTATTGCCACTGTTGTAGAAATTATAAAGGTGGTGTTGATGGAAAGCATCTGTCAACCTCTCAGGGTTCTTCTGACAGGACTCTGGCTTTGTAAACATGCAGTGGAATGACAGGACTCTTGTCATCTCCCTGCAATCTCTCTTAGGGCACAAAGACTTGCATGCCAGTAGGGTGGGAAGCACCAGCAGTGATTCCCAGGCAAGAAAATTGTGGTGGCTGCCTGCAGACCTGCAGCGACCTGAGTCTGAATCCAATGCTATAACCTAAACAAGGGATGACAGCAGTCTACCTATGAGGCTACACATGCAGCTTTTTCCTCTCAGCAAAGTGGTGCTCCCTTTTTAAGAAGTTACAACTCTAATTTCTTTGTCTAGAACCAAGTCCTTTTCATCTCAAATCCCATCTTTCACTGAATTAGAGTTCAACATTTAAGACACTACAAACAGACATTACCTTCTGTAACACAGTATTACATGCATGCTCTCTGAAACAAAAGCCCATGGTGTTTAACAGAAGTTTTCTAGGTGAGAACTGTTGGGGTAGGAGGTAGAAGTCCCTAATAAATATCATCAGAGAGAAACACAAGAAGGCATTTTGGAAGAGACAAGATCTTCCCATTCTCCCAAATTTCTCAGGGAAGTCAGCTGCATCAAATGCTAAAACAGTAACAGTACCAAGGGTAGCAGGTCACCATAAGCAGATCATCTATTAGTGGCAAAAGACTGTCTTGCTTTACGCGTAAACCAGCATGACACTTCTCTGGCACTCAGTGAAGCCTAACATTGTAAAACCTGGGCTATCACCAGTTCCTTGCTGCTGACATGAAACAAGAAACAGTGGCTGGGGCTGCGGAAGGCACTGGTGTCAAAGTGATGACTTCTTAGTCAGCAGCAGGGGCTATCAGTTAAGAACTGGGAAGATCAACAAGGAGAAAGGAAACCAAGAAAACCCACGGATGGTTTTAAGGCCCCTGAAAGATCTGCAGAAGCCTAGCTGCTGTTCTAACATTGTTTTTCTGTGAAACTGAGAAGGCCTGAGGCTGATTTCAAAAGCAGAAAATCCTAATACGGCAGCTAAAAGAAATGTGCCAGTGAAAAAAGGTCCTGAAGGAGTAGTAGCTGTCCAAGTTTTCAAAGTGACAGTGAGAGTTCACGAGCTCAACAAGAGAACACATTCCCCGGCCACCGAATTATGGTATCTTTATTTGACAGCATTTCTAATTATCATCTCTTACTGGAGTTTGAAACTAAACCTCAAAGCTTAAGGCACTGACTACATCTCAGTGCATATCAGCTTCTGTTCATTAAAAATCCTTGTTGAATTAGATCTGCAAGCATGGGAATTTTTATTGAAAGTCAAAGCCTAGATATCTTACCAGTGACTTTGTAGATTTGACTCCTGGAAAAGTGGTGGGCCCTTGTCAGATTGTCATTTTCAACTTTTGTGCTTCAAAAAGTACTAAAACCAAATTAGCGATAATGCTTTTCCAAGGTTTGTTAACCTTGCTTGCTCAACAGCTGCTCTCTGCTCAGCAGCTGATCTCTTTCCATTTTAAGGCTGAAAAGGAACTATAATGGCCTTGGCATTGCCAAAATTTGGGGAGCAGTGCTCTAAAAGCTGCAGACAAATTTTCCTCTCAGTGAAGGATGATTGGCAAATGTCTGCAGTCTGAGGACATTTACATCATGCAATGATGAATGCCACAGATGTAGAGTAAATAGGGCTGCTGTGAAATTTAATGGCTGCTTTAGAAGCTTCATTTCTTATTAGAAAAGGTCAGCTATTGTCCTAGCTCACATGATTAATGTGAGCTCCTGTATCTTTATGGAATATTTCTACAATACGTGCTTTGCAAGTGACTGTTTCTTCGTCATTTCAGACTATACCAAGGTTTATTACTCAACATGAATTTAGATTTGTTGTTGAATACAAGCATTTTTCCAGCAGGCTAGTGTAAGCTGTCCTACTGGAAGAGACTTATGTTTGGGGCCTAAACAACATTTGTAGCTCACTTTAGTACAATTTACACCAGCAGGATGGCTGAAATTCATTCTTGCAGTGCCATTTTTAATAAATTACTATATCTATGCAGCACTCTTCTACCTGCTTTCTGTGAATTTGAAACAGGATTTATTATTTTTTTACCGTTGTTTTTTTCTTGTGGCCTGGACAGCTTACTGACATCCATACAAACAGAAAAGTTTAACAAGCTTAATTTCCTCATTCCAACGTTTTTCATTTTGTACCTACAAGCTTAGGTCTTTAGAGTAAATCTCATTGCTGAGACTTTAAACAATGGAAGACAGACATTTCTTCTGATGGGAAGGGGCAAGTGCCTTTGACTAAGTCCTGGGACAGATTGGTAGGCAAGGTCACACTTGATATAAGCACTCCAGCTTGATTTAGGAACCCTCAATGAGCTACCATACAAGTACAGTTCATACTCAATCTTAAATACTTAGTCTCAATGTCCTTTATTCAGAAGACCATCACTGGACAACCAAATAGAGCTGTACATCAGCCAAAAATGGAAGAGAATAATGAAATTAAAAGCTATGAGATCTTTAAACTAACCACATTTCCCAAACAAACCACATTCCTTGAATGATTCCATAGCTGTTTTACATTTCAGGTAAGACCTATCCTACCCACAGTCCTTCAGTTTCTAGTTATTATCAGTACTTTACCCTTTGCTTCAAAGGCTTTTACAGAGGGAAGGCACTAAAACAAAAAGCCTAAACAGCTGAGCTAAATACTGTGTATATGAGGTTTATGCAATTCAGCCATACCCATAAGATAAAATGTACCAATTTTATGATAAACTAATGTCACTGACATGCAATCCTTTCAAAATATTGAATTATTAATAGGTATGCCAAACTCACGAGGTCTTCTAAAAGGTAGGTATCTATATAACAATTTTCAGGCTATTAGGAAATAAAAACAGAAATAGGGATGAGACATGTTTCATATACATTGTTTGAGTCTCAACCTGAGAATCTGCAGTTTGATTTTACTTCAGAGTTTTGAGTCTGTTTAACCTCCATTTATTTCTGTAGCTGCCCATACACCCAGTCCAGCACAAGCATTAAAACAAAAGAAATGGGTGTCAGAAACTGAAGGCTTTTACCCAATATTCTGCAAGGCTTTACAACTATTTCTTCCATTAAAATAAGATCAGCTTATGTCGGTATACTAAAATGCTGAATATAGATAGCAATTATTTACCACAATTTAAAGACATGAAGAACTTGTCAGAATCAAATCAATTCTTGGTTAAGTAAGGCGCATTAATAATTGCCAGTTGAAGAAACTAATATGGATTTTATTTTAAACTGAGAGAGAAAGAAAATATTCATCATCCTTGCCACTTTTGTGGAGTTATACAGAGAATGAATTATTGATTATAGGCACAGGACAATTGAATACACTGTAGACGTTTAGGTACTTGTCAAATTAAGAAGCATGATTACAATCAAATGCCGACTTGAGATAAAAATGGGTACAGTGGCTGACAATTCATTGCCAGTGAAGAACTGGTACAAATGATTTGAAGTCATTGTACTGAATCAGGTAAAATAAGAAAGAGTTGGTTCAGGGTCCTGCACAGTTCAGTGCTCTGATGAGTAGATCAGACGCAGTTGCATAGCAGTAAGCCAGTGTGTACTGACCAGGGACCAATCATGAATTTTTGTGCAAGTGCTTTATTGTTTTTTAATTATATATGAGGGAATTACAGTATTAGAAATAATTTGCCATGAAATGTTTCCTTTGTCAAAGTCCACATTCTCTGTATTTTGGAATATACGTTGGTAGCCCTGATCTGTCTTTGTGAGATAACCTCTCCAGCTGATTTTTTTTCAACTGTGCTTATTAATGGTCATGCAGTGATGTGATTTGGGCAGTAGAATAATGATAAAATAAATAGTTACTTTTAGTTAATGTTACAATTTGGTGGTGCAGCTATGCTTGCGTGGCTCTGGTTGCCATATTCACAGCATTGTCTAGCAAACATAACTTCTGATCAGTGATATGTGAAAAAAGATTCCAGTGTTGACATTTTATCTGGAATGTTTTCATGTGGCTACTAAAAATGAAATACAAGCTGTTCTTTGAAAGGTCATATGTATGTATGTATTGATTTAATATTTAGAGATGCTTTCATCAGTCTAGAGGTACAGGATTCTGCAAGCATCTTTTGAAAGCTCCCCATGATTTTCTTTAAGAACTGCAAGTACAGTTCTCACAAAGCCAAATTAAAATTGCAATTTAATTCTAATTACATATTTGCCCTTTAAGAAATATTGAGCAGTTGGAAGAAATTCAAGCTCATTTTTGTTTGGAAAAATGAATCTCAGTAGTTAAACTACAATTATAGCTCTGCTTTCGGTCACTGACCCCCTGATAGAGTTAAGTGAGTAATATTTTACTGTAAAGCATTTACACCACAAAGAATGTGTCATATTCCAATATATTTCAGACCACTGAACTGAGATTTTTTTCAAGCTGACTATACAGATATACAGCTACATTTATCTGAAAATATAAGAAGATATTTTCATAGGAGTTTACCATATAATAGGGTAGACTTTAAGTTTTCATTTGAACAAATACCATCAAAATGAGATAGTAGAAGCTTGTCAGTTACAAGTAAATAAATCCTAATCCTTGAGGGGGAAACAGGCATTGGATTATCCAGCACAATAGCTCACTTTTCAGCCCTTTGAATAAACTGATGATTAAGGAAAAGCACTTTGTAATGCGTGATTTAACCCTGCTGATTTCATTATAATGATCTAAATGAGACACGTATGATGAAGTGAGTTGAGACTCATGAATCTCTGGACTGTAAAAGCAATCTGTGAAAGGAGCCTGGTGAGGCACATACAACTTGAGACCTTGCTGATCCCTCATAGGTTTTTTCTGGAGGAAAATGCTGAAGTATGGAGTCTAAAGAGGAGCTCATTGCCATAGTGTTGGTGTTACATTATTTAACTCATGGTGTTTGGTCTTTCCAGCCTGGAAGAGTGACGCTTGTCAGGGAGACACTGTTCTTCCAATCCTGACTACAGTGACAACATAATGTGTAAGGAAACCAGGTGCTTAAGAACAAGATTCACAAAAGAACTCCTGCTCAGCTCAAATTCCCCACACAAAACCCTCTCCCTAGAAGTCCAGTGAGGAAAAAAACAAAAAAAAAAAAGTATTATTTCTCTCTTGTATGTTAATGTTGATCAGGTAGCTGTGGCAAGAGTGCACCAGGCTTTAACAAGGAGGAAAACATGGAAGTTTTTTATTGCGAGGGTGATGAGGCACTGGAACAGGTTGTACAAAGAAGTGGTGAATGCTCCATTCCTGGAAGTGTTCAAGGCCAGGCTGGACAGGGCCTTGGGTGACATGGTCTGATGGGAGGTGTTTGTGCCTATGGAAGGGGGTTTGGAACTATATGATCTTAAGGTCTTTTTCAACCCAAACTGTTCCATGATTCTAAGCAGGTTTGGGCATGAACTGATCTCTAGACTGCTTAACTGTATGCCCTGTGTGTTCTGGTCATACTCAGAAGCAGATCCTTATGTGCAAGGAGCCTGCAGCAGCGGAGGTACAGTAGAGCTGGGTGGCAGCACAGCTACTGTCCTGAGGATTGCAGTTGTTCATTGAGAACCATAAAATATACTTCAGTCACTTATGGGACCTGAGCCCAAGTTTCTGGCATTTTTTCTCCAACTTCCACACAACTGGAGGGCTTTTTACAGGCCCTATAAAAAGGCCACTATGGGATGCGGAAAGCAAAGGCTACCCAGGGATGGGAAACATGGATAAAGGCAGAGGGATAGCTGCTGGGAAGTTGGGCTGGAATCTTGAGGCTGCAGGGGCATCATTTCCAGGTGGCTGCGTTCCCACACATGCTCTACAGAAGCAAACATAAAGAAGGGTGTGAAAGTAAGCATCCTTCCTGCATCTGACACACCCACTCATCCTACAGCTCCTATCTCTACATTCATGGGTGGAACCTATCATCTGTCAAGGGTGTGAATTTCCTGGGACATATTTTTCATGGCTGGAGAAGAGAATCTGTACATGGAAAGGTCTTTTCAGGCACATATACTGTAGCGTAAAATCCAGGCCAAAAAAAACCCCATAGCTTATTCCCTTTCTTTACACGCCCTTCTAGTAATTTCAAAACCTGTCCACCTACCTTACTTTTTATGGCTGTTTTTCATACAACTTTTAATTAACAATAACTTTTCACATTAAAATTTAATTAATTTTTCCCCCATAGTGAATCATTGGTCAACAATTCATAGCAAGTCTTATTAAAATCCAGTGTAATTACTCTACATGTCCTGAGAATATTACAAACACTTGGTTCTTACAGTCACAATGATTAAAGAATTGAATTTTCTGAATATTACTGTTAGAGCTCACACATCCACCAAATCAAATACATTGGTCCTTTGTGCTAGATTTGTAAAAACTACATTTCACCCAGCCAAGCTACTCAGCTAAATCCTTTCTATTGGATTGGAATTGGAAAGGACTGTGGAGTTTGTATGGAAAATTTGTAAGTGCCATTCTTTTTTTTTTCTTACTTCTTGGATTGCTGATTACATTCTCCCCTGTCTGCCTCACAGATTTTCCACTAGGGATTTACAACAGTTCACCATATAAAGAAGGAAAGAACAAAACAAGTAATGACCCATAGATACCTGCCAATTCTGAAGAGATTATTTACCTGGGCTTTCAAGTATTTCATAATTATTTGACACTACTGACTGCTTTTGCCAAGTTCACATATTTCCATACGCCTGCTGCAAACTGCACACATACATTCCAGGGTTCCAATTATACATCAGCTCAGCCCAACATGTAGCTCTTCCACTCAATTTACGATGCTAACAGGTGTTCCTTAGGATTCAGTGTGCACTGCACCACTCATCACATACCTGCCATCACTTCTTAAGTGTCAAAGACTCACTTGGCCTCCTTTGTCCCTCCTCGCTCTCTATACTGGCACATTAATCACTCCTGTGTTAGCGGTGCCCAAACTGCAAGATTCTTGCTGCAATGCTTCACTGAGGCCAATTTGCAATGAGTTTAGAAAATAAACAGGTAGAAATTTTATTATTTAAAATGCAGAAGACCTCTGATCTGTGCTTCTAAGAGCTGGCCTACATTTACAGCAAAAGCCCTGTTTAGCAGAACTGGATCAAATGCACCAAAGATATTCTCAGCATTTGATTTCTCAATAGCTTTTGAGATAGAAAGACCCCCACACTGCCAAGTGAAGATCAGTGGCTTCTCAAATCTGAAGGCAGATTGCATTTCTCTTGCTTTCCTTATAAATCACAGGTCTTGCAGACTCTTCACATCCCTTACATCACCACCCTGCAGGTACTAACATTAAGTCCTCCTCTCCATCCCAGATGGGCCTGATTTTGATTGTTTGTGACCTCCTCTGAACTAGTAAAGGTGACCCTTTGGATGTTAGTGCAGGTGATCAAGACAACTGAAACCTGGTTTTACAGAAATGGGGATATATAGCCTGTCTCCTTTCTCAAGCTAGTAGCAAATCTTGGATCTATTCACAGTCTCTCTATATGGGAAACAGCAACATATTATATTTCAAAAAGTAATCTGATAGGGAAAAAGCAAACACATCAAGTCTGTCTTAACTAAAGAAAAAGGTAATTAAAAGATGTCTCCTTTGCAGGACTAGTCAAAATTCACCTTCAAGAATTTAGCTGAAAAGATCTGATTGTTCAAATGATTCAGAAAACTGGCCAACAATAATAATAGCCTTGAGATTCATAGCCCTTTAATAGAGGAATCATGTTAAAATGACTGACAAATCCTTGTATATGCACAGCTCCACATGAGCTAGCTGTTTCTTTTAAAGGAAGAGATGATAATTTTCCAGGTTTTGCCTAGCTGCCATTATCAACAGGCAGGTTTCCTAAGATGAAATTATAGTGCATGTATGAAAAGATGACAAAGAGATGAGGGGGAAAAGAAAACAAACCTGAAAAGGATCTTCTAAGTCACAATGCCACAAAGCTTTCTTTCAGTCAAGATCTCACAGAGAAAAATGTACAAAACCAGCTACCAAAGGGAAATCATTACACAGGAGTGGGTGCTTTTTGATGTTGTTTTCCTTCCCACCAGTTCTTTGGCTACCGCTTATTAGACCATTCCTGACATAGCAACATAACCAGGAGATGTCTTTGGATAGAGTACAAAGAGGTAGAAATAGAGCAGGCAAGGGCAAGAACAGTTCATTACACCAGGACAATTTTGCACATTCATAAAATCATAGAATCATAGAACAGTTAGGGTTGGAAAGGACCTTACATTGATGCTCTTCAGATTAAGGAAGAAAAGCCTGTGGGGAGTACAAAGGGCTGAAAAGGGGATTACATTAAATATCATATAAAAAAATCAGCTACTACCAGAACTTTAAACTAGCTAGATTGTCTCTTCGTTTTTATTACCTTACAGTATTGCTTTTTTCCTCTAAATCTAAAAATTGGCTCGTGTTGGCAGGAATTTTTACTCACATGAGGAAGAACAAGACCTTTTCTAAATCATAGGTAAGATCTAGCATCCACATTTGCTGATAAACAGAAACAAAACTTGAACTTCCTTTGAGGACAGACAGAAAAGTGTCATGATAAAAGCTGGATGAAACTGATAATAACAACAGCAACAGTCCATGTGGATGAGGCAAGAGTTTGAAACTTCCTTCTGTTTGTGTGAGCTCACAGCAATGTTCACTTTCAGTTTTGAAAGTTGCAAACGAAAAATTACACCCTTCAGCTGGAAATGGATGTGAAAAAAGACACTGTGAGACCACAGTAAACTTTCTGATGTAGGAAGTCTACTCTTCCAAACCTGCAATGTTAGGTGACATTCGCACCCTGTAAGCAAAGCACATTCCAGCTGATTAGGTTCTCCATTACGTGCTTTTTAGTATATGAACTCTTGCTTCCTTATAAATACTTCCATAGTTGATTTTAATGCCTATTAATAAACTATTATTAACAGGACTCCAAAACCGTGTCAGCACAGCCAGTTGTAAGCACCGCTATTTTATTGCTAAAACCTAAGTGTAAATGTGAAAACAAGATTGCAATAGACCTAGCTTAGCATTGTTTAATATCAAGTTCAGACTCTCTCCTTCAAAGCACACGTAACTGGTTTCTCTTCGCACATTACTCTTTCCTTATGTGTGTTTGATAGGTGTGTAAATGCATCCTGTTGCCCTGATGAAACAGGTGCACATACAATATCCTCAGAAGGGCCATTTCTCAGAGAGAAATAAATGATGGCAGGGGCAACTGCAGAACAAACATGAGTTGGCTAGAGCAATATTGTCACAGCAAGGATTAGTCCTTATGAAAACTCTGTTAGGGTTTGTCATATTTGTGACTAGGCAGCTATGGAAACATGTAAGAAGCCTACACAGATTTTCCATTTCCTGGCAGCTCACAAAAGCAAAGCAGTGTGCTCAGAGAAGGAGGGGGCTACAGCGCAAATTACATGGTAAAGCTTAGCAAGTCTGTTCAACTTATGGCATGCTGCATGAGGGAGAAGCTCCAGAGGTTTGTAGTCATCCAGTTCTCCAAGGCAGCTAGGTTGGAATGTCACTCACTGCTCCACTGAGGGAGTTCTTGTTTTAAGCATCTGCAAGCTGGAAAGCTGGAGTGATTTCAGCACACAAACTCCCAAAGCATGTCCTCCATATGAAAGCTCAGCAGCAGCCAGTGCTTATTTCAGATTCACACCATGGCCCAGACTCACCTCTTAATCCTTGCTTCATGGGCTGCAAGTGCTGGTTGAGTGAAGCTGGTCAGAGAGTGCCTCAAGCACCTGGCTATTCTAATTTGCCTTCCGCACCTTCCCCAATACTCTTACTGCTGCTCTGATTGCCTAGCATGGCTGCAGAGGAAGATTAGCAAATAGAAACAAACTAAATAAGTCATCTTTAAGGCAGATATGAGAATTTCACTGCAGTGTCATCATCCCTGTTTTCAGCCCTGAGGCAGCAGCAACCCAAGAAGAAAAACACAAGGAGAATCAAGAGCGAAGGAAAACATGGTCACTGCTAGAATGCAAACTCCTTTAATACCACAATCTTTCCACAAAGCTCTGCAATTTTCTCCATTCACTCCCAGGTAATGTATATACAGATACCCACCTACCCACAAAAGCATAAGCCTTTTACTAATACAGCTTGATAAAATACTCAACAGTAATTTTTGCTGGTTTTTGTTTTGTTGGTTTGGGTTTTTTTTACCCTTAAGGGGCAAAACTTTCTCAGGAGCTCATCTGAATAGGTTTTCCAACAAACTACAGGCAGTCATGAATCCTACCATCTTCATTCTCCCCTAAGAATTGTATAGTAGCTTGTATGTAAAAGATGAAACAAAAAATCCCTTAGTAACTGAACAAAAAGAGGAGACACCATTGTCCATGCTTCCCTGCAGAAGAACAAAACAAATAGATGACAGATGGTAGACACATCTCTTAGGCAATATGGGACGTTTCTCAGAGGCCATAGATATAAATTAAATTTAAGGCTCTGTGGAACAGAAAATAGAATTAGAGCTTGATGATTGTTATAGGGTGGTTGTTTGTCTGTTCGTTTTTTTTTTCCAGGAAATGAGAATCATGTTCCCAGTATTGAATAAATTAAATGGCTTCATTTGTCAGTTCACTTGTGTTGACTACACTCCTGAAACTCTATTGGTATGGCATTACTTCAAGTTTTCTGATTTCAGAATTTTCTTGATTTCAGGACAGGTGTCAGAAAATTTAGACAAAACAGCCTGAGATTATTCTAAGATGCCCTGAAATACCACTGGGCTACTGTGATTTGCCACTTTCTTTTAGTCACTGCAACAGGATATTCTATCATCCGGAGCAGCAAAGCCTCATTACATGCTGCAATAATGTAAGCTCAGCTATTGAAATTCAGTATATTTCCTCTTTTTTTATGTTGCTCTGCTTCCTCTATTTGGTTATGGTGAGTGTCCACTTTAGGAATTTAGTTCAGCTGTTTCACTCTACAGATCTCTTCCTACTAGGCTGCATTCCCTGATATACCAGCAGTAGCCAATACAAACTGTTAGATTAGTCCCAGCTGTTTTATTTAGCTTACCCTGATACTCTGTGGTAAATTATTATTCTACAATGCATTGCCTATTTATTTTTCAAATGTATCATAGACCTTGACTACCTTGCTTTTGTAGGAAAACCTATTATTAGTGGCATTGCTTTACATATTATTCCCACATATGTTACAGACTATGAAGCAGTCACAACAAATATGCCAGTGAAAGCTGTTCTCCTACCAGCCTTTCTTTTTCTGCTAAGTAACTTCCTTTCTGGACAAGAAAAAGTCATTAAGGATGTTTTTACTCAAACAAGAAAGCAAGTGAGCAAAAGTTGGATCAGAAAAAATAAACATCAGATGCAGTGAGGCAGAGGACTCCAGATAAACCATAGAATAATTACTGTCAATAACTTATTATTTTATTTTATTGTTGCGAGTCTAGTGGTTTTTCATTGTATAATATTGGAGATAAGAGGTTACTGTTGGGAGTTGCAAGAAGGAAGACAAGAAGGATAACATCCAGCTAGCCATTCTGTAAGCAACCTCAATGGCAGGCTGCATTTGTAAAATTCTGACAGATGAACTGCATTAGATTATACTAAGATTGTGAAAGCAGTATAAAAATGCCCTGAATCAATCCTATGTACCTATCTACCCAACTGGAGGCTGAGCAATGACAGCTGTAGGGCAAGGACACATCAGTCTTCCTCAGCATTTCTCAGGCTGCAAACAGCCCTACACCAGCTACACAGAGCAAATAAAGTATTTCCAGGCTGGAAAGCTGCTAGGAGAAGCTCTGCATCTAGATCCTCCATGACGTAGAATAGTGAGATAGTCGTGTCTGAAGAAAGGCAGCAAGGTAGGTCTGCGTTAGTTCCCTCTTAGCAAAGGGAGGAGTGGGTTTCGGACAGATCTGTCTCACAGATGGCTATCACTACTGGCTAACAGGCCAGCAGACTTCCAGTTTTTGCTCAGCCTGTGACCCATTGTGTTATGTTAAACCTAATCATATGGCATGTGCACACAAGACGATACCCAGAGCACTTTGATTAAAGCAAGTCTTTTTGACCTTCAGGGAGTGCATGAGCTTCAATGCAGCTCTGCCATGAAAAAAATAAACGGAACACCTTCTACTATCTCTTTTTTAAAACAAACCAGGAAGCAAATATACCTCCCTTCTTTCACATCTGCAAAGCTGTGATGAAGATATTCTCTGTATCTAGCAGGTTGCAAACACATTCTCCACCTGCAAGAAGGTAGGTATCTCAGCAGTGCCTTTCCTTGTACAGACCCTGGGGCTTTTATGGCAGCTGAAGCTCTTGTCCAGGCATGCCTGCCTCCCCAGAAACAGTCACAAACCACCTGTTCCCTGGGAGGGAGATTTCGTATCACCTTCATGCAAAGATATAGATACGCACATGGAAAAATGTAACTGCGGTATCTTGGAATAGTGGCAGAGTAAATAAAAACTCCTCGGTCAAACTTCAGACTTCCATGGAAACTACTAGTGTACGACTTCCTCTTGTGGTGAATCTGTAAATACTAATCCAGAGTGGGTGAGGGCTCCCTGACTCCCCTGGTCCCTTTCTACAGCAATTGATACAGTAATGTCAGTCTGTGCTTGAGAATCATAGAATCATATAATAGAATCATAGAATGGTTTGTTTTGGAAGAGAACTTAAGGATCACCTAGTTTCAACCCCTTGCCATGATCAGGAACGCCTGTCATTAGACCAAGTTGCTCAAAGCCCCATCCAACCTGGCCTTGAGCATTTCCAGGAATAGGGTCATCCACAACTTCTCAGGGCAACCTATGCCAGTGTCTCACCACCCTCATAGTGAAGAATTTCTTCCTAATGTCTAATCTAAGTCTCCTCTCTTTCACTTTAAAGCGATTCCCCCTTGTTCTATCCCTACATGCCCTTGTAAAAAGTCCCTCTCCAGATTTCTTGTAGGCCCCCTTTAGTTAGGGATTTCCAACCCCAGCTTCAGATTGGGGTCCATGTTATGCACCCACACAAGATAACCAGCAGGGTGAGATGTAAGCTCAAAAATATTAAGTGCTTTGCATGGTATGATATAACATGCAGATAAGATTGACAATAAGACTGTGAGTACAAAACTGGGTAAAAAAGAATATATTCAAGGAAGTTACTAAGAGTATCAGTATGGTGCTCTGTAAGGATTTGTCTTGTGTTGGATGACAGAAAAGATAGTATTTCCTAAATCTACAATTAGACCAACATGGAGAGAAAGAAAAAGGGAAGAAGGAATGAAAATTCTGACAAACTGGAAACAAACTAGAAAAATTAGATCCATTTTATAAAGGAGCAGTTTCTAAACTAGGCAGAAACAATCACCTGCATGAGCACAACTGGTGAACATCTAGACAGATAAGACCTCTGCAGAGAAGAATATATGTGTCATATGAGTATAAATAATATCAGACTTTTGTCAAAAAAAAACCAAAATAAGATAAGTGCCATATTGCACAGTATAATCAGGAACAAAACCTGCAAGAAAATGTCATTTTTCTTTTCATTGTAAAGATTCAGGTGAAATACTGTGTACATCTTTATGTAAGGTGTTAGAAAAGGGGCGGGAGGCAGGGTAAATACAAATGAATATTAATAGACTCGACTTGCAACACAAGACATTTGGCACAGACATCAGGGAAAAACTTTCTAGTGGCAAGTATAGCAAGGCACAGGAACAGATTGCCTGGGAAGCCTCCTAACCCAAAATTGGTTATCATCTGTCAACTAATGATGTAAGTATAGTTGATCCTGCTGTGGGTAAAAGGATGGATGGGATGCTCTCTTGATTCCCTAAGTTTTGACAAAATACAGTATTAAATATACATTTAAGCAGAAGTAAAAAATGGTACTGGCTTCTAATGATCATGTTACATTGCATAGCTTAAACTTCAGTTGAAAAGAAAAAAGGAAAAGTTTTACATGTTTTGCCTCCTACAACTTTCTTAATTGTTATTATTTAAAGGAAAAATAATGCATAATGACTTGCTAGCATTTAAATTACTCCAGCAGTGAGTGAACTAAAGCTCATATCTCCCAGGAAATAGGCTATGTTCCCTCTTTGACTACTAACATTTGCATGGAGACAAATTGTCTGCATACATGGCTGTAGCCTCACAATGAAAGAAAGTTAATGTAATATGAAGAATAATGAAGGAGAAAGTGCCGAGGGAACTTAAATCATGACTGCTTTTTTTTTTTTTCAGATAGAGAAGGGGTGCGTTTTTGTGTGTGGGGTGCACATGCGCAAATCTGTGTAATCTTTCGATGTATGTAACCATTCCTGGTTACATTTACATTATATCAGTTTTATTTTGTATTTTGGGTTTTGTTCTTCTCTCTTAAATGATATTAAAGGACTCTGGCTTTACATCTTCACAGTGTTCTTAAGTAGCTAAAGCCAGTTTGAGTGAGGTGGTCTCATTACCAGCCTCACATCCACACAGGCAGAGGAAATTTTTATAGAAATGGCTGCAAATAGTTCTTTGCACTGAGTTACAATTTAAGCAAAACACTCACTGAGCACACGCAGAGGTGGTCCTATTTTAAACCTTTTTCCTTCATCTCCAGCCAAAGAAATTCTTAGCAATTGCTATATCCAGGCTAAGCTTTCATCTTCAGCTTGTTGTGCAGTATTATTGCACTAGAAAAACATAGCGAGAGTATTTGGATAATGGATTATACTTTTCAACCTGAGGTAAGTCAAAAGGTTGAAGGGATTTTGCTCAGTGTTACAGCCAGTAAATAGAGTATCACCTTTCAGGACAGCCAAGAATGAAAAGTTCTGCTAAAAATGTAAACATGTTAGGAAGTTATGAATGTGAAGAAAGGAAATTATACTGTTTTGCTGTAAAAGTTAAAAATAACCACTGAAATGGCTCTAAGCAAAGCTCAGATCTTCCTGTCACATGTGATTCTCAACTCTTCTTTATTTACCTTGCTATTAGGACTAAAAAAAGGAAACAGATTTTTATATTAAACAGTTTTTCTCTTTTAGAGAGGTTCCAAAATGCTTTACGAGCTCATATACAGCAGCCAAATACAGCTATGGAGCAAAGCCACAGTTGCAGAATTGCACAGGCTGCATGGGCCAATTTTTCGAAATGCTTAACTGAAAACTGAAGTTATAAAGCTGGTAATGGCGCAGGTTATCACAGGGGTGACTGGAAGAACTTTCTGTTACTGCAGCATGGAGCTATGGGCTCCAGGCCTATGGCAGGTCATGTTCTCAACTCATGTCAAGCATCCTTGATTAAGCAAAATGTCCAGCTAAGAGATAAGCTTAAATTTCCTCCAGCCCTTCTGGTATCTATGATTTCACAAAAAGAAAACCTAGACTAGGGAGTAGGTCCTGCAAACCACCTCCTGAGGTAGGTTCCTCCGTGTGCTTGCACAGAGCCAGAGACGTATCGGTTGGAAGGGGCCTCTGGAAGTTATCTAGCACTACAACCTGCTCAAAGCAGGCCCCTTGTCCAACCCAGCTGCATCTTCATCTCTCTCCCTCTGTCTCAGCTGGGCTCCTTAAGGTTGTCAGGAACTCCATGAACCCTTAGACCTGCAAAAAACATGCAAAGTCTTCTGAATCACATACTGCAGTCTGCATATAGATTTATCACTGAGTGATAAACTGGTGATTTATAAATAGCCAAAATGGTGAGAATACACATCATTATTAGGTATGTATGAATGGCTGCTCAGGTATGCAGGAAGGAGTAGAAACTCTCACATTTGGACCTACAGGGCTGTCGAAGTGACCTCTTAATAGACTGGCAGGGTCTGTAAATATCATTCGTTCATTTTATCAGCTTATTTGTTAGAGCTTGAATCTCTTTCTGGTATGTTTGCCTACTCCCGATTTTCAAAGGTCAGTTTGGCTAGCATGAATCATATTCATGATTCACAGAATTACACTCCCCTGTAATGCTGTCAAGAAAACAAGCTGAAGCACACTATATCGGCTCCAGGACTAACATTCAGTCTTTACCAGTTATTCTGGGGGTTATCTTTAATGCTGCAAAAAAAAACCATTTCTATTGCTACGACGAACAGCAGAGAGATTCAAATTCTGACGAGCAAGCTCTCTTCAAGCTTAATCGGCTGCTGTTGTTCATGCATTAACTGTAGGTCTTGCTCATACTGTCCCTTCATGGTTAGTGAGTTTTCATTGCTTTGGCTGAGTGTAACAGAGAGACCGTGGTTGTTATCAGTAAACACTGCCAATCAGCTTATTTGTTGACTTTGGTGCAGAAATTCACTAGTTTGGCTTTATGTTCTGTACACAGCCCTGGTAGTCTATTGCCCTGTAAAACAAATGTGTTCCTTCATATTCTTCCTTTTTGTTGCCAGATCTCATCAATACTGAAACGGTGTTCTGATATATGGTGATAGAAAGCAGCACACAGGCAACACATTTAATTTACAGTATTAGGTTACTTCATTTAAATTTACAACTGGTTGTTACAACTGTGATCCAAGTGATGGATCTATCAGTGTTTACCTTCAAATTAAAAGATATAACTGCCTAGAATTTCACCACTAGGTATGTAAGCCCTGTAGTAAATATGCTGCCTTCGGATATGAAGTTTAATAAGCTTATTGCAATTGCTCTGTGCCATTAGGGATTAACTTGAATACTGCCGTATTTCTAGATATAGAAACATTTGCCTATTAATTACCTGTCTCACATTATGTATTAAAGACATTTATGCAGCCCGGTGTTAAGGTAAGTAAATATTTTTTCCCCTCCTCAATGCAGTTGCCAAAGAGCATGCTGTTTCATTAACCTACTATAGCCAGCCTGCCTGTGCCTCGAATCTGTCTGCCTGTGCGCCACATCAACCTGCCTACACCTCATGGTTACCTGCCTGCATCCTATGGCCACAAGTCTGTGCCCTGTGGCTGCCTGCATGCCACAGCTGCCTGCTAGCACCCCACAGCCTCCTATCTGCACCCCACATTTGTCTGCCTGCCCACTGGCCATCCTGCAGCCCTGTACAAGTGATAAGCATCAAAGAAGTGGAGGATCTGGCAAAGAGTCTCTTCCCTTTGCCGTGAAACTCAGCTCTCATCTTGATCATAGCTGTTCCTGCTCAGGATTAATTACCATGTTTAAATATCTTTATTTTAACTTGTGATGTTGCACAGAATATTGCACAACTTCAGCTTCCTGAGTGCCTCCTGCTTTTCCAAGCATGCCACATGCCTAGCTGCCTACAAATACCTTCCACAGGAGTATGAAGTGCCAGCAAAATGTTCCACAGAGAGGTTTTTTGTTCCTAATGGCCTTCTCAGGCCACAGTGGAATTAGGAATCAGTGTGGTGATTTAATTGGACATCTTACTTTATTTTCTACACACTAGAGATTTTCCCTCCATCTGCTTTCACAGGAATGAAAACTACTGTCCTTAAATGGCGGGCTTGCACTGAAATTGGTGTCTTTTGCTATCATGAGAGTTCAGTGGAAATTAAAAAAGCTAAATTCTGAAGGAGTGGTATTTCTGTATGATTCTCAATGAGTCAAAGCCAAATGCTGTGAACTGTCACTTTTTCTTACCTTGGCACAGGACAGGAATTTCTCCTCTTCAGCCAAACTGTACATAGCAGCATCTAAACCTGTGAGTGAAATACCCTTGCCTGCCTTTGAAGAAGCTCATGAACTCTTCAGTGTTTTCTTCTATATGTGTCACTCCTTCAAGCTGCCTTCTCACATTTGCTGTGTCCCCATGCCTCATGGTTTACTGGCAATTTACAGTGTTAACATTTAGCAGTCACTTCAGTAGTAAGAAAGTACAGAATTATGCCAGATCTCTTCCTGGCTATGTTTAATGACAGGACAGCCTACGTTTCAGTACTCAAAGTGCACTATAATAACAAAGCATGTCAGGACTAGGGGCAGAAATTGACTTAATTACAAGGAATACTTTATATGAACAAAAGGTCTAATACTACATTGACAAGTTAAGACAGGATTAAATCAGAGATGCTATCTTCATGTAGAGCTAATCAGACCTATTAAAATCCTGCTTTATATAAATTAACATTTTCTACAGCAAAATATCTGCTGTTAGACTAGTTCAAATTTATTCTTCAGTCACAAAAAAAAATAAATAAATAAAAAAATAATAATAAAATAAATAAATAAAAAAAAAAACCACAAAAAAACACCCTGGATTGATTGTCAACATTTCCAGTTTGAACCACATTACTTAGCAGGCATCGATTTTATTAGTCGCATGGAGTTATTCCTATTACCCAGCTGAGTGCATATTCAAGCTCTTCGAGCGACAATGCTTGCCTGGGCAAAATAGAATATCTTGTTTCCAAGGACCCTTTTAAATAAATTGCTAAAGTTGTTTTTCTACAAATGCAGAGGACAAAATCCTTTTCCCCTGAATGTTCACAGAAAGAGAAAACAAAAGGAACAGAGGCAAACATCGTTACTTTCAACCCAGCTCTACAGCAAGTAAGCAGAAAATGCTTTTTCAGTTTTCAATCCAAGATTTCAAATATCTCCTCTTTCTGGGTTAGTGGGGGAAGAAGACATTAAAACAGGGATGAAAATGAGGCCTCAACACATGGCAATGAGAGTCTCTGTTTATGGGGGATAAGAGTGAGCCCCAGTTACCAGTTTGTTAGCTTTACAAAGCAGAACTGCTGCAGGAACTGCTGAGTGAATACTATCACAGCGCCACAGGTGGCAGAGGTTTATATTACTGGTTTGAATTAGTCAAATCCTGAAGTTTTAAGCCCCTGGTCCTTGTTCTAGCACAGGGTTATTAATTTAAAATTCCCAGCAAAAGGCAGATTTGTCAGATAGGTGCTATTTTAAAGGGAGAAGATGGTCATTTATACGACAATCATCTCCTTATATTCAATCTCCAGGTTTACGGCTGGATTTTGCCATCCAAGACTGAATGAATGTAAGCGTGAGAGGAAGAGCTCCTTCTCTGAGGAGGATGAACAGCATTTTTAAATTGCATTGCATGAAGATGGCTTGCTTTATCAGATGGTTCTTCACATTAAAGACTACATAAATTCAGCCTCTCCAAGACTCAGACTTTCCATTCATTCAAAGGCAAAAGATTGCTACTGGTATGCATTAGCATTGGAGTCATCAACACAGCAACCAAACCACAAATATGTTTTCTCATTTAATTCTGAGTATCTCTAAGCCTTATTATTTAATAGATGAAACCTCCTCAGATGCAAATCTTTATGCACAAAACAGGCACCATTAATAAAATGTTGTTCTGTGTCATTTGGCAAATCAGGAAACTTCTGTCTGCTTTAATCAATGGGGAACAATCACTTCCTAAAGTCCATGGTTCTGACTAAATGCATGCATGCTGAAATTAATGTAAATGGATAATAAAAAATATTTTCACACTTTAGTGACAAGTAATGATAGAAATCATTATCCTAATGGCTTATGAACTTTTTATGTTAGAGGGTGATGTACAGTAAAGATATAATGAGCAGCAGCAGACTTTTTATTCTGCACTTGACATAATAAATTAGTGGAAATTATTAATGCACAGCATTTCATTTCTCTGTATATTTTATATTAACTAAAGAGAAAATACAAGTGATGTTCTGTCCTTATCAAGTCTTAATCTCAAGTTTTCATCTACACAAGCATAGCATTCTCTCTAGCTACACTGGACTAAAACCAGCACAGCTTCTCTAATGTGGATACAGTTAAATCTTTCATGCCAATAGAGTTGTTCCCACAGGAGGCAGAGAGTAAATTGGTTTTATATCTTATCCATGTCTGCACCTGGGCCATCAACAGCAGAGACCTTTTTCATTTATTTATAATTGTAATGTGATTGGTATTTTCAGCATATATGAATAGCTTCTGTGTTTGGATCAAACTTCATTTATAAATTGACATCAGTATTTCTCCACCACCGACTGCACACGCACTCATTAACTCGACACTGCATCTAATGCTATCACTGATATTTAAGCTAAGCAGCACTGTGCTGCTGGGAACAACTAATGGCGTCCACATGGACAGCTGCTGCAGCTCAGCGGAATCACAGCAGCATATCACTATGCTTGGAGTTGCAAAGCCTGGAATTCCACATTTTGTTGGAATTACTCAAGGTGAGGGATCCTGTATCACCGTAACTTTCATACCCTCTACTTGAGGTGGTTTTCCTAGTAAAATGTTAACACAGACAGTTACAACCTCGATATCCTTGCCACTGTCAGGTTGTTCTGCTATACCACCATAAATTACTTACCAATTATACAGGATCCAAGTGAAGTTACAGACACACACTAGAGATATAGTCACAAATTTAGTTTGTAGGACCTTTATACTCATATTTCTGTGTCAACATTTTCAGAAAAGGGAGCCATTATGCCATCAGAGTTAAAGTAAAGTTAAGAAATACAGCTTTACATTTCACAAAACATTCAAGGCTAACTGCCTTAAAGGAAGAAAGAAGAGGGGTTTGAATTTTACACCATTTTCCTAATGTGTTCTTGACCCGGAAAGTAAGAAGAACCCAGTCAGCTCTCCCTCAAAGAAGTAAAAAAGGAAAAAAAAAAAAAGAAAAAAGAAAAAAAGAAAAGAAAAGCAGCTTAGATTCATAGAATCATAGAATAGTTAGGGTTGGAAAGGACCTTATTAAGATCATCTAGTTCCAAACCCCTTGCCATGGACAGGGACACCTCCCACTAAACCATGCCACCCAAGGCTATGTCCAACCCCGCCCTGAACACCGCCAGCGATGGAGCCTTCACAACTTCCCTGCGCAACCCATTGAGGGCCTCACCACCCTCACAGTAAAGAGCTTCTGCCTCATATCCAATCGAAACTTCCCGTAAGTTTGAACCCGTTACCCCTTGTCCTCTCACCACAGTCCCTAATGAAGAGTCCCTCCCCAGCATCCCTGTAGCCCCCTTCAGGTATTGGAAGGCTGCTATGAGGTCTCCACGCAGCCTTTTCTTCTCCAGGCTGAACAGCCCCAACTTTCTCATCCTAGCTCCATACAGGAGGTGCTCCAGTCCCCTGATCATCCTCATGGCCCTGCTCTGGACTCGTTCCAGCAGTTCCATGTCCTTTTTATGTTGAAGACACCAGAACTGCACACAATACATAAAAATTTGTAAAAACACAGTTGTGTTTGCAAATTTAGAATAATTACAGCACTTCAACCCAGATCAAGCCATTACTAAAAAGGAAGAAGCTTGACATTCAGAATCTCTCTTCCAAACAACTTCCTCATCGGTGTGTCCTTCCAGTCAGGTAACCAGCATGACAGGACAAGGAAGCTTTTGAGTTCCTCGCAGTGACTTGCTCCCAGCTGCCAGTGCATCTGGAGCCAGGAGGCGACAGAGCAGACATCACCTCTAGGGATGCTGACAGAAAAAGACAGTTGCGTGTAGAGTTTTGTTCTTATCAGCAGGTAAAAGCCTTTGAGGAATAAAACCTAGAATACACAAAAGCATAAAAGCAAAACTCCTTTTTTTGTCCGTGGGTACTTCCATTAAAAAAGTTAGGTCCTGCTGCTCACAGAGGCCTCTGTGTAAGTGAGCGTCTGCCCTTGCACAACTGTGGCAGAAGAAAGGAGTCTCAAAGCAGAAGCCAGCACATGCCAGTTTTAAAGCCCCTTGCAAAGGCCATGTGAATAACAAGTCATGTGCAAGGCATTTGTCCCTCTTGTGCATGTACACACACACAGGGTGTGCAGCCTGCTGAGCCACTGTTTTGCCCTGGGCAGCCATGACCACATTCCCATTAAAAAGCAGTGCAACAGCAGCAATATTCAGACTAACAAAAATGTGATGAATTACATGGCTCTTCTGTGAGAGCTGACTCAGACCCAGCTTACTCACAGCTCTGTATGCTTCCTGTGCTTAACTCTGTAAATGTAGCCTCAGAGACACTGCAGACTACTAGTATAAACAAGTAAACACAGACAAGTAACTTTCTTTTGTAAATCTCTCTCTCTTCCTTCCTTTCAGAGCTTTCTTCCCCATCAAGCCTTGATGTCTTGCTGACTACTCTTCGAAAGCCAGGAGAGAGTAAATTTAGATTCTCTCAGTCTTAAAATGAGAACATGCACAGTATTTCAGAGGAATGAAGAAAAAAACTTTTCCAGCTCCCATAAAATCAGACTTTCTAGTTAAATGCAAATTCTCTGCAATTATTATTATCTAGAATTTCATCTGACTCAGCTATTGTCTGTAAACAACTGTTCCCAAAGGATGCTCAGTCTCCAGAACAGTCAATTTAACAAAAAGCTGGAGTCTTGCAAAAGCATGATCAGAAACATAGCAGCATGTAACAGAACCTAAGAGAGAAAATAAAGCAGTGACTTAGCACCAAAAGACTTCACAGACGGACAGTAAGCTACCAAGCACCTCCCTATTCACCGAAAGAAGGAAATCTAATGTACACTACACAACTGGAAGATCAGGACAATAGACAAGAGTTTCTCAGCTAACACTGAAGTGCCTTTTCAGAGTACAACCCAAGAGATAAAGGAGCATCAACCTACATGTATTAGAGACAGAGCAGGAATCCTCTCTGCTCTTGAAGGCTTCTACTTGCATCGGTGCTGTTTGATGGCTGTGACACCAGGCTAGATACAAGCAGGAGGGAACTAATAAATACATCTATATTCATGGAAAATTAGTCAGGAGTCTTCCATTGAAGAGAAACTGTTTGGTTCATGCCAAAAGATGAGGTGCACCTGTAAGGAAAAGTTAGCTATTCCTCTGTTCTCTACCACTGAACGTCACCAGGGTCTTTTTTAAGGTTATTTGAAACATGAGTCTGGCTTCTTAGGTGAATTTTTTTCCCCTTCTTTAGCTGTATAACAATATTGGACAGCTCACTGACGTGACTAATATATTTCAGATGTTCTCTGAACTGATTTCTCACCAATGAAGTTGAATCACCTGGCTCGTATTGGAGGGCAGTATGTTATGATGCTGCAGTATGTTATTTGCTTCACAGCTAGAGCAGACAGGCAAGGATGATACAATGCCTTTAGGAATATTAAAACAATTGATATGTGACCACATGTTATAGTGCAAAATAAAATTACAAGGATGTAAACTCTGATCAGGGTGTACTGTAAGCACAGTAGAAAAGCTGGTTGTATGCCAGCTTTGTGAAAGCAGGAAAGATTGTCTAATTCATTAGTGAGCACACTGCTATCTAGCTAGCACAAACAAACCCTGCAAATGCTGCATCAAGTAAAAGAAAAAAAAAAACACAACTAAACAATCCGTCAAAGAAAAGAAATATTGAGGCAATGTCAGTCTGGTTGCCACCAGGCATAGCTTGATGTTTGTGGAGAGTGACATTGTGAAATGCTCCTGAGAAATCTCCCTTTGGCGTGGGGGAGTTTTCACATTTACCCTAGAACCACTTACTGAGTTATTTGCACTTCTTGCCACAAGAGTTGCCTGTCAAGAGGACAGCTGGGAGCTCTGGAAGGAAAATGTTTCTTAGGGTGCCATTCACTGAGAAATACATAACACAAGCAATCCCACTTTTCTGGGTTTTAACCATAATGCAAGTACCACCCAGCTTGAAAACACAGAGATGCTCTGGATGGAAAACAGAATGTTGATAAGAACAAAGGGGAGCCAAAACCAGTGAATGTCAGGAGAAACATGTGCTCCTTTTGTCCAGCACAGCAAGGATGGATTACAGTTTCGAGAAGCTTTCTTTATTCCACAGCTCCAATGAGCAGCAAATAGGAAGATAGATAAAAATATTTTGGTGAGAGTGATAAGGGCAGAGGAGACTTGATTGCTTGCTTGCTGTTTTTAAAAAATGCAATAATTTTCAAATAAAATTCTTGGAAACAAGGTGAAAGGCACATTTCCAGAAACATCAGCTTTTTAGAGACAAATTATCCACTGCTTGGTTTTCATAAATCCTAATGCCTAGTCATTTTCCACTAATGCTCTTAATATGGAACAACATTATTTATAATGATAAGTAGTAAAGGTAACTACTGGATGGTGCTTGGCAACATGAACTGATCAATCCTATTTCACTGCTGAAAAGTTATCTGTGCCTTGATGTCCCAGACTTTTAGGTAGCTCTTCTTTAAGAAATAGATGCTTTTAAGTATTGCGTGCTTAAAGTATCATAGCCCAGCTGATGCACTTAGATTTTTAAACACCTTCTGAGATATTTCTGCTCTCTTCTGAGATGGTTATGCTGTATAGTTATCTGATTGCACAGTTTCAGTCTCCAAGTGTGAAAACTTCCCATGCCTTTGGATGCAGAGTCAGGCTTTCAGATAAAATTGCCTGTCTCCTGCAAAATTATTCTTCAGAAGTGGGAGGAGCATGGCTGGGCATGTTAGACAAAGCCTTGCAGTTTATTTCTGTCTCTCCCTCACAGTTCTTTCTCTTTAAGCAACAAAATAATGAACAAAACAAGTTTTCTATTCATTAAGACAACGATTTTGGCCCTGCTGCCCTCCCTGCTTCATTTACATGATCTGCTAAAAGTCACTTTGCTAATGCTAATCACATACCGCCTTGTTGACAATCCAGCTAGTCTGATTTATGATCAGATAACGCACTTGGATTGTAAAAACGCCAGATTTCATGTGTCTTGCACAAAATTCAATGCTACTTGCAAGTCATTCACTAACCAGAGTGCTTCATTGAAGCAAGGTATTAGTTAACTTCTTATTGTCCTAGCACAAGAGAACCAGGTGATTGCTCTTTTGAGCAAATCCTCACTGCACATCCTCACTGCACAATTCACATGCACACTGCATACGCAGTCTGGATTTTAAAAGGCAAAAGCAATAGGACATATTTGCAGCTCTGTAACAGTAAGAATTAAAAGTATAAATTCTGTGACTGTGTACATGAGGTTTGTAATTTAGTCGCTCTTAAGCGTGTAGAAAACTTGAACTAATCAGGTCACCACTGAAAGGTACAATTTGCAGGGGGGCCACTCAGGATAAAATGTATTAGGACTTTTCAGGTTCATTCTCTCTTCTATGCATTTTAGGCTTTTTGTCTTACTTTGACCCTCTCCAGCTGTTTAAAGAATGTTAAGAGCTTTGTTCATTGCAATTTGCAGTCCATAGTTCCTATCCTTTCTTTCATCTTTGACAAGAAATATAAGAAAAAAGAAAAAAACAGTGGAAAAAAGCCTCTCTGTCCTCTGTACAGTCATGTGGCCAATGCTACGGCTTTTTACAGAAGTGCCTCACCTGGGATGTTTTACTTGTTCCCCTTCAACTGATATTATTAAAGGTCTTTGGCTATACTTCTGCTTCATCCTTCTGTTCTGGTTTAGCAGGGGTGATGACATACCAACTGAAGTGTCTGGAGGCTTGTTAGCAAAAACCCTGTCACAGGGAGGGATCAAAGTGGTTTTGTGCTAAGTCCCTAGGGCACTGATCCTAGCAATACAGCTGGACTCAGATGCAGTCTCCACATGGTCTAACATGACAAGCAGCTGGATCCTCAAGCCAACAGACAGAGTTGGTCTCTCAAGATGAATAATGTTTCCCAAAACCAGAGGTGAAATGAGCACCATTGCCAGAAAACCTTACTTAATTTATTTTGGGATATAAAGGAAAAAAACGCTACTTCTTTCATCTTACTGAGAAGACGAAACTGGTTCTTTTCTCTGCTAACACACAGAATGAGGACCTGAGCAAACTCATCACTGCACATCTAATTTTTGAACAGGGGGGTCGGGAACAATTCACTTCAGTGAGGCTGGCCCTCTGTTTTATAACTGGTAGGTTTAAGCTGAAAATAAGCCTGAAACTGACTGTCAGATATATGTAATCACTGCAGTCTAGCTGGAGGACGATCCACAAACACAAGTTAGCTGTACATCAGTAATCAAATAATTGACCAGCAGACAACTGAGACCAGTATTTGGCTTGATGCCCCTGACTAGATGGGAAATGGCATTTCCTGCGTCTTGATAAAGCAGATGTCACTTGGTCCCTCCAGCAAAATACATGGCACCAGTGGCATCTTTAGTAAAGGTTCCGTCCTACACATGTAATAATGGTCAGTTAAAGAATATCTCCCTCCTCCTACAGTTTTATTAGTCAGTAGCTTCTAACAGGCTAAACATTCAGGGGAAAAAAAAAATCATACAACAGATGTATCTTCGTAGCTGACTAAATCTGCTGTAGTGCTGCTTTTTCTAGCTGGTTTTCCTGCTCTCATAGGTTTTGCTTTCCTTGAGGACACACTCCCTCCTGCACAGAAATTCAGCACTTTCTCAGGAAAGCAGGCATACAGCAGAGGCTCACAAGTTCAGAGTGGCTTGTGAGTTAACTACATCTTGGACACTCTGTAGTCCCAGGCAAGTTGTTTTATTGTGTGTCTCAGTTTCCATTAATTTCACTACAAGGTGGAATTCTTTTTGTGATTTGCAGGCACAGAAATAGTAACTGTTACTGCAGTTAGTGAGTAGCGTATGATGGTCTTTTTTCAGTTTCACCCTGTATTTGTGAATAACATGTGCCTTTCTTTGGCAGTTTACTACATAGACATGGATTTAACTTAGATTCTTAAGATACCTTGCATGTTGTTTACTTCATTGCCCAGTACTTCAAGAAGTCATGTGGAAGGTAGAGTTGACTTCTCTGGGGGTAGCCATAAATGTGGAGGAAGCAACGTGCAATATGTGCAAACATCAGGCTCTTCTCCTCCTATGATTACTTTACAGCTGGTTTAATTCCCTGGACCAGCTCACCTAAAAATCAAGCGAACACATAAAAGGAAGGGAAAAGCAAAGATGAAGAAGGAATAGGGGGTCAATTGCAACCCCAGCCGTCAACTGCCTCTACAAATGTGAGATTGGGCTCCCAACAGGCTTTTATTGCTAGCCTTTCCCAGAGGGCAGGGGAGGTACATTAGTTCTGGTCCTCTGGGAGGAATAGCAATACTGCCATCTTGCCAGAGCTCAGCGCTGCCAGACTGTTTTGCCAAGAAGCATTTGGAACTGCAGAGTAGATGCTCCCTTGATTAAATACGAAGAATTTGCATTACTAGATTACTCCACCAATCCATCCGGCTCCACGTTCTGTCACTGACAGCAGCCAGCACAGGTTCTTCAGAGACTGGAGTGAAGTCCTCATTACAGACAATTTTACAGCTAATAAAATTCTAAATGCCTGTATGCAGACTAATCCCTGCAGTTTTCACATTAGGAATTTTCATAGCTAAAGCTGAGAGCTCACCAAAGGATTTAGCCTAGCAGAAAATGCCAGGTCCCTGTTACCCTCAGAGCTTATGCTACTAATAACAATGAAAACAAGGAGCATAAGTAGAATTATCCGCACTGTAACCAAGGACTGTCCTTAAAGGACATAGCTTTTAGGATTATATTTAGAGGGAAGAAGCATACATCTTCCCATGGCTGCTTTTGCCTTCCTCCTCCCAAAAGCAGATGTCTGAAAATACCTCTCCAGGAGGAGTGCTGCATGCAGGATTCTAGATGCAAAATGTAACCCCTGTGTAACCCATCAGGCTGGTTACGGTGCTTGGTATGCTGCAAGGATGCTTAAGCTGAACTTAAGGAGGCAAAAATTGATTCATAAACAATGTTTAGATTTGATAACTGTCCGAAGGTTTACCACTTGGGTGAAGATAATTGTACTTGCATGCATTTCTGAAATCTATGACCGGGGTGAAAATAGATATCATTCAATCACTCATCTCTCAACAGTAGCTGCAAATATACTGGCTGATCTACAAAGATGGCCTGGATTATTATTATTTTTATTGCTTCCTCTACTATTTCATCATCATCTCTTTTTCCTGCTACTTTCCCAACCTTCCTGGAATTAATTTTAATTTGTACAATCCCTGCAGCACAAGCATGTCATACATTTATACCACATCTTATTACCATCCCATATGATGAACACAAAAGGCTCAAAGTTATTATAAGCATTAACACATGCAAGCAACAGCAAACACTGCAAAGGACTGCTTTGGGAGTCGGAGGCAAGGTCTAGGGGCTTTTCATTCTGGATCAATGGGAGTAATAGAGACTTATAGCCATGTCTTTGAGCTAGACAACTGTCTAGGCATAGTCTGCAATCAAGGGCTGTATATAGCTCACATCTGCAGGGCCAGGATCAATATGAAGCACCCAATATTTAATGAAGCCATGGGTCCTTAGTAGGTGAGGTTGTTCCAAGTCAGCTGTGCCACAGCCCACCATTGAATTCAGCAGCTCTGTCCCCAGCTGTGCTGTTGTCCCATCCCTTGCACCAGGATTGGTACCCCCACAGCTGCATGAAGAACTTTTCTGGGGAGCTGAAACTAACCACATAAAACTTAAAAGAAAAAGCTTCAGGAGCATTCAGATCTTTCATTCAGGAGTTGGTTCAGATCTCATGCCATGACCTTACAAGCAGCAGCAAAAAACCAAAGTAGCATAAAATTGAGGGCAGAAGGGCTGGAAGAGTCAGAGTAGCTCTGCTTTAGAATAGTTTGTGTTGCACATTATTACATTCTCACTCACTTCAAGCCTTCATTGACACTGCTTTTGTGGGGCAAAGAAACTTCAGCGTATACCAGAGTCCCCACACCTCATCACATTAGAGTTGCTCATGTCTCCAGACGTAATAAAATGTGCACCTTTGAGGGAAGGAAGGGTCTGACTTGAACTTTAGAACCAGGTGTCTGTTAGCACTGAGAAAAGTGAAGGTGTTTGTGGCAGTTGATGCCTGTCAGTCCTGAATGGGACATGCATCTGTGTGTCCCAGGCATCTGCACTCTTTTTGCCTGTGCAGCCCTATTCCTGCAGTTCTCCTTACTTGCATATATCTACCACCCTGGGGATACTTTATTATTGTATAAACTCATTTTAAAATTCTCTCCATTTCATCTGCTGGCCCATCCATTAGAGAAATTTGCATCCCATGGTATGCAGAAACCTGGAGGTCTGTATTACTCAATGATAGTTCACAAGGCAATTGTGGCTCTAGGACTTAAGCCAGCTTAAAGTTGTCTTGCCACCAGCTAATTACTAGGGCAGCAGATCTGCCCACTTGAGCTTCTCATTCTGATCCCCATATCATTTCTTGTTTTGCATCATCTGCAAGAAAGGAGGTGATGCAGGGGCAGGACCAAGTGGCTGAGCATGCCACAGCTTCATCTGGTTGGGGCACTGGTTGTCTTGCACTGCCTGAAAGACAATATGAAACAATAGCTTAAGAAACTAGACATATTGCTGTAGGCTTAAATTCGCTGTCTGAAGATCTTTTGCTCCTCTGAAAACATTATCTGAAGATTCACAGAATAGAAGAGGCTGTAACACCATGGCATTACATTGTCCTGTGTGTATCAAAGCTACTTCAAAGAGGAGGAGAACAACTGTCGTCTGACACAGTGCAATCAGAGCTCTGGCTTCTGCTCCATGCCTTTGGGTTTTAAGGTTTTCTTCCTTTTTTTTTAACCTTCTGTCCTCCTGCAAATCTAATCTACCTCTTATCCTACACAAGCATGTAAAGGTTAAGCTTGAGTGACACATAGTTCATAGAGAGGCAAGCATCTATTATTACTTCTAAGCACCAAAAGTCAACTTGCTCCTCTACTGTCCTCATGTTAACATTTCACCTTTGCTTACTGCTAAGGAGTTCTGCAAGACAGCGCACAACACATGGTGCAAGCAAGGAGTATATGGTGAAGCAGGTGTACTCACTGCTTGTTTCTTGGACAGTGTGAGGTACAAGCAAAAAGTTGCATCTTTCCATGTATTAACCTGATTTGCAGTGATGCAAGTGACTATGTGGGAAACAAAATAATTGGGGGTGAAATACAGAGACATGTCCCTTGCCTGTTCCTCTCTAACCTTCCAGCTGATGAACACCCATTGCACAGTGTTGTCTTACTGCCTGGAAACTGCCTAAGTCTTGGACTAAGCAGTCATGGATCAGACTGCTGACTCAACTACATTCCTGTGCAGCTTAGTGCCACAGATATCCATCCTGTTGTCACTTCTGTTTAATAAAAAAAGCCCTTTCTGCTTTGTATTGGGTTACATGCCAAAAAAAAAAACAACAAAACAAACAATAAAACAGTAAAAGAGCATTGTGGGTGCAA
The DNA here is from genome assembly GCA_039720435.1 of Amazona ochrocephala. Lineage (NCBI taxonomy): Eukaryota > Metazoa > Chordata > Aves > Psittaciformes > Psittacidae > Amazona > Amazona ochrocephala. Next base: position 48,771,769 of record CM077876.1, on the reverse strand, counting down.
AGTCACCTGTTCAAAGGTTAGGAAATGTCAGGGTTAAGATTTTCTGTATCTCCCCATTCTACTTACAATACGGCCTTTAACTGTAAGGCCTCATGCTACTTTTTCTGATGAAATCCTCTGCCTCATTCAGTGCAATAAATGGTGTAATGCGCAACTGTGCAATATATCGTTTCGTTCCCTTCCCCTACCATCTAGTTCCAGGCTCTGCTTAACTGTACACTAACCAAATCTCTTCCCTCTGTATAAAATCATTTATCTCTTCATGGACTCTCACGTGGTGCTCCTCAATATGCTACTTGAATGCTTCAGAGGCAGAAGTTAATTTATCTTTAAATTAGAAAGGAGTTTATATGCCCTCCATTTTAAAGATGGGAATCTGATGAAGCAAGGCTTCATGTGCCCTCACAACCCATTTCCTCCAGTAGTCCATCCAGGCACCCAGGCTGGAGCACATGCCTGTCTCAAGGTCTGCATGCTGGGATGGATGTCTACCCTCCAAAATGGGGCTGAGAAGGGAGGCAGGCACCTCCACTGCATCTCTCTGATGTTGCTCCACAACACAACACATGCAGCCGCCACTGCTGCACACTCTTGGTTTGTGCACTAGCCAGTGAGACAAAATTAAAAAACCTGCAGATATTTCTTAAGAGTCTCACAAATAAGTCCCAGATTTTTAGAGGGCATTTGCTTCATCACTCCCAAATATGGCTGCCCTTGATCTTATGTCCAGTCATAACTGCTCAACATTTTGGTGTGGGGTTGCAAAATCTCCAAGATCTCCAGTCAGGGAGCTAAGGAGCACGGTCAAAGCCTGTGCTGCTAGATTTTTGTCTGCTGCTATATTTAGTCCAGCATTTTTTGAAATAGAGGGGTAACCACACATAAAATACAGGATCTTTAGAGTGAGACAGACACTTTTAAGTGACTTGGAGCTTACAGCATAGTCAGGAAGAGTCCATTAGTCCCCCAAAGGAGAGGGTTTGCCTGCTTACACAGAAGAACCCTGAAGCCATGTCACAGCATGGCCATGGAGGCACAGGTTATTGGATCTCTGGAGTCTGGACAACCACCAACAGCATCTCAGTTTGCAGCAAGAAGGTCTCAGTAATGATTTGGCCATTCAGTAACTAAATCCTCAGCAGAAAACACCCTCTCCTCTGGAGGAGAATTCAAGATGTTTGCTGGTGTCTGAGCCACAGTAAGGCTAGAACTGTGGATCCTCCCCCGAACAAGGATCCCTTTCCCATTAATCCTGATAGCAATGGGCACTCCTCTTTTCCTGTCCAGGGGTCACCCGTTTTTGATACCATCCCAGCCAGGCAAGCCTCATCAATACGCAGCCTCATTTTTTCTATCCATAGCAGAAACAAAAAACATCTGTTTAGTTACTCAGAGTGGAACTTTCTTTATGCATTTCCCAGGCCTTTCATTAACACGCTTGTCTCACAATGTCTATTTTGTTCACCCCAAGGACTTAGAAGAACCTTCTTCCATTTCAGATCTTTGAATATCCATTATTCATTTTTTGTTTTGTCTGCCTGCATCTCCTCCCTGAAAGTGATGACCAGTCACTTCATCACGTTAGTTTTCCTGGACCCAGTGTTGTTCCAGCATTGGTCTTTTGTATTTTACCCTCAGATCTCTGAACAGTCTCTTGTAGCCTTATTGACTCCTTTGTATCATCTGACTTATAGAATCATAGAATCATAGAATAGTTAGGGTTGGAAAGGACCTCAAGATCATCTAGTTCCAACCCCCCTGCCATGGGCAGGGACACCTCCCACTAAACCATGCTATCCAAGGCTATGTCCAACCCCACCTTGAACGCCGCCAGGGATGAAGCATTCACAGCTTCCCTGGGCAACCCATTCCAGGGCCTCACCACCCTCACAGTAAAGAATTTCTTCCTCAGATCCAATCTAAACCTCCCCTGTTTAAGTTTAAACCCATTACCCCTTGTCCTCTCACTACAGTCCCTAATGAAGAGTCCCTCCCCAGCATCCCTATAGGCCCCCTTCAGGTATTGGAAGGCTGCTAGGAGGTCTCCACACAGCCTTCTCTTCTCCAGGCTGAACAGCCCCAATTTTCTCAGCCTATCTTCATACGGGAGGTGCTCCAGTCCCCCGACCATCCTCGTGGCCCTCCTTTGGACTTGTTCCAACAGTTCCATGTCCTTTTTATGTTGAGGACACCAGAACTGCACACAATACTCCAAGTGAGGTCTCACGAGAGCAGAGTAAAGGGGCAGGAGCACCTCCCTTGACCTGCTGATCACACTCCTTTTGATGCAGCCCAGGATACGGTTGGCCTTCTGGGCTGCAAGCACACACTGCCGGCTCATGTTCATTTTTTCATCAACCCACACCCCCAAGTCCTTCTCCACAGGGCTGCTCTGAATCGCCTCCCCGCCCAACCTATAGCTGTGCCTGGCATTGCTCCGACCCAGCTGTAGGACCTTGCACTTAGCATGGTTAAACTTCATCAGGTTGGCATCAGCCCACCTCACAAGCATGTCAAGGTCCCTCTGGATGGCATTCCTTCCCTCCAATGTATCAACCGAAACACACAGCTTGGTGTCATCAGCAAACTTGCTGAGGGCGCACTCAATCCCACTGTCCATGTCACCAACAAAGATGTCGAACAAGACCGGTCCCAACACCGATCCCTGGGGGACACCACTCATTACTGGTTACAGTGAAATTGTCTTCAACAATATCATAATTCTTGCAGCATTTGTAATAAAACCTGCTTTTACCTTCCAAGGTAGCAGTCCAGGTGCTGTATCTGCTGCCCACAGGGATTCACTCCCTGGGTGGCTGTGTTTATTGGACCATTTTGCTTCAGCCATCATATAGCTTCCTTGCAGCAAAAGGAGAGACTTCAGGGAGGACTCCTTGCACTGAATAACACCCACCTCTCATTTTCAAGCCTCAGAGATTTCAGGGACTCTTGTACAGCCATGAGGTATTGCCATGCTTAAAGCGATCACCTCTTTAACAGCACCAAATTAAAACAGCTTGTGCTTGTTATACCCATAGTTCTCTCCCCTCTTAATAAAAAAGCAAAGGGTGCCTTTTTAAGATCTTCTCCTTTTCCTGATAGCCTGTCAGGCGATGCTTATGCTGGAGTGAGGATTCACTATAATAATCTTTCTCTGGCAGTATTTATTGCACAGCTTGACTGGTTCCTACCCCAACAACATGTGTGATCTGAAAACTCTATCCTTTCTACCATTTCTCTCCAATCTGTAACAAGTTTTGTTCTCTCAGTCCCTGCAAGCTAATCTCAAGATTTCCACTCATTTCCACTCTCTGTTCCCAGATTTCATTGCCTGTTTGTGAGCAGTGCAAGGGCCACTGCCCACTCCCTCTCTACTGGGGTGCTCCCCAGGTCTCTCTGTCCAGCATGTAGTGAATTTATAATTTAATCTTACTTTCTCCCTTTTAACTTCCTGTACTCCTAACATGAATGTGTGGGCACATTTTCATATTTCTAAATTTTGAACTTCTTTTTTCAAAAGAAAAAAAAGAAAAATTCATACCATGCTGCTAAAGTGTGACACCCTCCCTGCGCTGCATCACTTGAAGCCAAAACACATAAGCTTCCCAAAATAAGCCAGAATGCCCAGTGGGGGAATACCCATCCCTTTGCTCAGTTTCTTCTTACCCCATAAACCAGCTGAGTGCCCAGCTGCTCCCAAGCCAGCTGCACCAGCAGCATGGCAGGACCCATGGGCATGTGGCTTGTGGTGCAGTCAGCAGCTGGGCATGCAGCTCAGCACACGTGGGACAACACGGCTTGCCTGCAGGCAAAGAGAGACAAGGACTACGGTATGCTGGTAAGGGCATAAGCTGAGACGATATTAAAAAGAGGAAGCAGGGAGGAAGGGAGAGGAAGGATTTAAGGGCAATAGGCAGTTTGGGAAGGAAATAAAATATAAAGCCCACTCCTAATTTCTAGACAATGCCATTGTCACTCCCCTTCATTTATCACCTATCACATCAACTAATAATTTCATCAGATCACTCAGAAGGGGGAAAGGATGAAAGCTAGAAAAGCAACAGCTTGAATCCTGAGAAAAAGCCTCTGCTTATAACCTGGCACTTCTCTCACATCCCTGCTGCCTGATGCTAGTGCTTTAAGATAGTAATAACCTTCCCCGCATCTGTTTATGTGGAAACTGTCTAATCCAGTCACTTCATCACAAGGAACAGGCTGTGGCACCCTCATTTGCTCCAGCATGAACATTTTGCATTCCTCCTTCACGTGGCAGCAGCAGGATCTCAAAGTGTTCATTTAGGCCTCGGTTTTCTACCCAGGGCTCAAAAGTCATATTTCACTGTATCAAATACTAAACATGGGATGACATTTAATTTTCAGCACAGGTTATATACCATTCCAGAGCAGCGATCTATAGATCTAACTGTCTGACATGTGCTATATACCTGTTCAGCATATAACCACACATTTAGAGAAATACTGTTGACTTGCCATCCAGCTACTTAAAATGAATTAAGAGCAGCCTCAATTTTCACATCTGCTCCCTAATCTCTTTGCAAATTTGCAACCTCAGTTTTCTTGAGACACTTTTCCCTTATCACACATATCACCTTTCTTGGAGTACAGGAGATGCAACATACATAACAAATTAAAACTGATTATTCAGGCAGAAGCTGTGTGAGTGATCATTCTCACACATACCTGGCATTGTCTGGCTTCCCTTTTAATAGGACACAGCCCCCACAATATTGTTTGGCACCCACCTCACTGTGTCTGGTACATTCTAAACCTCCAAAGTCCAAAATAGAAGGCAAACCTCAACATAGCTTAAAAAACATAAGCTCATGCCAGGGTTGCAGTCCATCTATATTTTGAATCTCTTAGTGAATATGCCCTTCTCTCCTTCCCCAAAGACCATTCTTAACTTTTCTGGCCTTGGACTCAGAAGCTATGTTGATTTAAACCTGTGGCAGCTCTTGCACGTTTTTTCTGCTTCTGAGCTGAAAAAAGTGGTTTGAGCGGTTTGAGCTCTTACAAAGAGCACCAGAGCATCTGTACTTGGGTCATATAAAAGGCCCAGTAAGTCCAGTACCTAATCTTTAACAGGAGGCAATAGCAGATGCTCATTATAAGCTGCTATCAGTTTACATTAATATGCCAGGCTGCACAAATCACAGCTGAAGCCTCTGACTCACCATCTATCTTGGATTTAGTTGCCCTTGTTACAAACCTCACTCCTGCTTTGGGGAGTAGATGTGGTGGGGAGAAAGTGATTAGTGTAGCTGAAGCTATATATAAGGAAAAGTGAACCAGACCCTATAGACTCTTCCACCTGTTTTAGTATGATCTCTTCCTTTCCAGTCAGAAATTGAACCAAGCCTTCCAATTGCTGTATCTATCTGCCTAGCTTCGCTCTCCTGTCCCTGAACTCAAAAATTATAGCATTTCCTCTCAAGATTTATGTATTGTAGATTCACTTGGAAAAAGAAAATGTACATTTTGAAAAACAGTGGAATTAAAAAACAGTTGTTTTACGTGATCATGTAGGTACTACATGACCAGTAATAAAAGCTAGAAAATCCTGAGATCAAGGTGATATTTAAATTGCAATACCTCCCTTTACAATACAGTATTACTCATTTGAAGAGCTATTAACTCCCATAGTGAATCCTCATGGATTTTCACCAGTCGGAAAGACTGTGGATGTACAACTTTTTATAGGAACAGGCATTTTTGTTTGGAGATGCAGTTGGACAGACACGGTTTAGATCAATGTTGCCTTGTGTTAGATCACCTGGTAAATTTGCTTTGCTTAATGGGTTTGCATGTATTTAAATATTTTACAAAGTACACTGTCGCCTTACGAAGCATTGAGAAGTATGGAGGCAAGTAACAAGAATTACTTCTTTCAGAGGGAAGAATATGTAAGAAGAGACAATGTACAAAATCTGACTGTCATGACATTGGTATGGTGTATGAATAGCTTGGTTACTAGCAGATGGCAGGAAAGGTTAATATTTTTACTTTAAACTCATGAACTTTATGAGCAAGTTGTGTGTCTTGAGCACTGGGTCAGAATCATCACTGCTTTACGCTTACGTAGTTTGGACATCGGAAGACTACAGAGAAACAGCACTAGCCAAAATCTGATTGCAGTACTAGACAGGAAAATGAGGTTTCAGTTAAAAATATGTTTTCACAGAAAGTACCCAGTTTTTTGTGATATTTTTTTGTTGTCAAAGACAGAATATTTGGACAGCACCAACACTCTCTCAAGTTATCTCTGAAAACTAATTCTTCCCCTTCTCTTCTCTCCTCGACAGAAAAGCCCCATATTTATCCTTGCACGAAACCTAGTTTCCTAGCCAAGCCCACCAGTAAATCAAAATTTTTTACTACTTTTGCGTGTGTGCAAATAATTATGCAAAGTAATGAAGATAGGGGCTGTGGGGGTTCTGTGTACTGTTTTTTATGCCCACTATCCTCCACAGTTATAGCATTTTTCTTTTCTGTACTTCTTATGCCTTTTTTTTGCAAAACTGCAAACATAAAGAAACCAAAAATTGAAGATAAAATTCCTAACAACAATGGTATGGAACTACTGCCAGCTTTTAAAAAACATTGTTTAATTGAAAAGTTAGAAAGTAAAAGCTAGTACCTGAATTGTTGAAATTGTCTGCATGAAATATTTATAGTGAAAAACTCCATTCCACAAAGATAAAATGGAAGGACATCTTTTATGCGAAAATAAAACAATTTATTTGTCTGCAAAGCTGACATCTTGGAAGCGTGCCTCTGAAGAACAAAGCAGAGTACAGAGCTGCAGAAAAATGCTAACCCTACTTGCTGAAGCATTCCTGCATCCACATGAGTGACCTAAGGGAGGGGATGAGGAGGAAAGGTGGCATGGAGATGTAATGAATTAAACAGCCCCCTCCCATGTGAAGAAGTGCAAATAAAAATCAAAGGGATATTTATCCCACTGACAATATGGTATGCAAGGTCGCATGGCCTAATATTTTAAGAGGATTAGAACTAAATCTCTGCAAACTTTGAAATGACCCAACCAAGCCTGTGAGCTTTTCAATTTAAACGGGTGCACAGCATGACTTCTATGGTCAGCTGGAATTTGGCAGGATGAGGGGTACTGAAGTAGTCTCTGAAACAATCCAGTCCTGCAGTGATTGGTCTTGCAAGGTATCTGTTAATTTGGAGCTGTGCAGGAGGTGGAAACAAAGAGGATCACCGAAAAGGCTCGACACTTAATTATGAACAAAGTTTGTGCAAATAGAAAAAAATGCCTGGTATTTTTTATTGACCAAATTAGAGATACCATTTATGTAGTTTTGCTTCGCTTCTAGGAGATCTACAAACACCAGGGTCCAACTGGAGCATCACAAACCACTTACACATCACTTACATCACTCAAAAGCCATAGTTCTCTGAAAACATGCAAAGCATAAAGAAGAAAGCCCTGCTCTGGACAGCGGGAACATGCTTTTACCAAAATACCTCTATTTGAACCTCAGATGTTATCAACTGCAAGATACATACAGAGTAAATCTATTTAGATGGGGAAAATTCCTAATTGTCCTGCAGAATTTAGCCACCAGCTGGTAAGCAACCACTATCATACGAACAAGAAGCAATCCCAACAACTACACATAAATATAGCATGACAACATGCATTCGACCTGAACCATCAATTGTCATTATGGGCACAGCTGACAAAATAAATAAATAAATTAATAAAATAAAATGTGTCTGCTCTGAAAGCAAAGCATGCAACTCCATGTGCTTGTGTTTAGGAGTATTGCAAAATGCTTCCACACTAAATGCAGTGGTAATAAAGCAACTAGGGAGACATATTCCCTCTAATGCTGATGGCTGCCTTTTGGAGCTCAGATTTGATCTTTCACATAGGGAGAGATGCAAACATTTGCTTCCCAGAGTAGTGTCCCAGACAAGTACTTTCTAAATATTTGTGTCAACACAGTACCTGCAATTACCTAGGAATTGAAACTGATGCTGATCTGCCAGAAATTTTGAAGGATTCATCAATTTTGGAATGAGTGCAGAACCCTTCTAGATATTAAATAAAAATTATTTTCTTAAAAAATGATAATAACTTAAATTATTAATGGAAACAAAGTGGCTGATGAATTCTGGTTAACTCTGTACCCTATCAACCTTTCATGTGGAAGTGCTGATGCAGACGCAGCATTTCCTTTGCCACAGCCAATGCTTTTTTTACCGCTCTGTCATGTCCACTTTCTTCCAGCCTTCCTGTTGCTTCTACTAAATGAATTCATAAGCTAGCCAAGATGCTCCTGGGTGAAATGGAAAACTACAACAGAGACAGTGAATTTTTCAGGAGACAGTGTACGGAGTTTTAAACAACCACAAGACCCTCTCAGAAGGCAATGCTGGGTGTGTTGGCTGAGACTCTCTCAGTAACCCTTAAGACAAAAAAGTGTTGCTTCAGAAGTTGGGTTTTTTCGCTTTCCAGTGGTATTCAGTACTAGTGTGTTCTCAGAGGCTTCCCTGGCAAAACACATGGCAGCAGCAGGACCAAGAAGCTGCAGGGTGGGCTCAGTATTCTCCAGCATCTGTTTGTTAGATCAGGCTCTCCCCTGTACACCTGTATGACCCTAAGAGGTGAAAACAGAAGTGTTAGGGAGTTAAGTTAAAAAAAAAAAAATCAAACCCAACCAAACAAGAAAACATTTCCTTTAAAATAAAGACACAGCAAAAAAAAACAAACAAAAAAACCAAAAAAAACCACTAAATAAAAGCAGCATTTTTAGAGAGGATGTCAAGTAAGCAACATTCTACATAATAACCCAGTTTTAAGAACCTATCTGAAGATCTTAATTAGCCCATTCTGCTGTTAATTTCACATATCCCTTCTTTGCCTTCAGTATCTTTATACAACAATTTGCCGGCAACTGCATCTAAGTTTAAACCCGTATCCATCTAAGCAGGATATGATTATGATTATTTATGATTAGTCCTCCAAGCATTCCCACTTGATCAGCATAAGAACACTGAGAAATTACCCCCTGCACTGCTGTCCCTAAGTAACCTCCTGCACCCCAAAAAAAGTTATTTTTTTTTTGGCAGACCTTTTATGGGTTATTTTTCCTTTTCTGATACACTCTTGTTAGTTTTACAGAACATTCTCAACAATGTTATTACTTGATAGAAGATTATTATACTTTTTTATTCTTGGATATTCTTGGGACAAAATGCCAGTCTGCTACATGGGGCCAATGTTTTTATCTATTCCTGTCCCAGGTACGGTGCTTCCAGACTGTTCCTGTTAGTGTTAGAAGTAGTGGCAGCTGCCAGCACCTTGAGATAGGAATGGGCAGGGATGTAGTGACACTAGGGTGTCTCATCAGGTTACCTAGTGTCACGGTTTAAACCCAGACGGTAACACAGAACCACACAGCCGCTCGCTCATTCCCCCACCCCACCCCCGTCTTCCTTCCCCTGCTCCCAGAGGGATGGGGACAAGAATTGAAAGAATGTTAACTCCCCATGTAACTCCCATGGGTTGAGATAAGAGCAGTCCAGTAACTAAGGTATAACACAAACCACTGCTGCTACCACCAATAATAATAATGATAAGGGAAATAACAAGCGAAGAGAATACAACCACTCACCACCCGCCAACTGATACCCAGCCTGACCGGAGCAGTGATCTAACCCTTCCAAGTAACTGCCCCCAGTTTACTGTACTGGGTTCAGCAGTAGCAGTCATTTTTCTCCTTCTCAGGAGAAGGTGCAGTGCTGTGTTTTTGACTTTCAGCCTGGGAACAGTGCTGATAACACCAATGTTTTCAGTTGCTGCTCAGTAATGTTTACTCTGACCAAGGACTTTCTGAGTCTCATGCTCTGACAGGGAGGAGGGGAAGCCGGGAGGAAGCAGAAACAGGACACCTGACTCAAACTAACCAAAGAGGTATTCCATACCACAGCACATCATGGCCACTATATAAACTGGTGGCAGTTACCCAGAAGAGTTAGATCACTCCTCGGTCAGGCTGGGTATCAGTCGGCAGGTGATGACAGTCTGCATTCTCTTCCCTTGTTATTTCTGTTATCATTGTCATTATTGGTGGTAGCAGCAGTGGTTTTGTGTTATACCTTAGTTACTGGACTGTTCTTATCTCAACCTGTGGGAGTTACATTCTCTTGATTCTCCTCCTCATCCCTCCATGAGGGAGAGAGTGGCTGCTTGGTACTGAGTTACCAGCTGGGCTTAAATCACGACATTTACATACCGGACATGACATGTTGTGGTATGGAATACCCCTTTGGTTAGTTTGGGTCAGGTGTCCTGTCTCCGCTTCCTCCCAGCTTCCCCTCCTTCCCGGCAGAGCATGAGACTCAGAAAGTCCTTTGTCAGAGCAAATACTTAGCAACAACTAAACACACGGGTGTTACCAGCACTGTTCCCAGGCTGAAAGTCAAAAACACAGCACTGCACCACCTACTAAGAAGGAGAAAAATGATTGCTACTGCTGAACCCAGGGCACTCGGGCATCTGATTCTGGACCCAGGACTGCACCCTGTCTTCCAGCCTGAACCTCTTTGCTATAGCTTGGACCCCTGTGTTATGGTCAGAAAAACAGGTCTGTTTTATTTGAGCAGGACTGACTATTAAGTACCCCACAGGCAGCACTGCTCACAGGATTTGTGCACCTTATTATCCTCTGTCCCATTTTTGATCCTCCTTTCTGCCATACCCCCTCCTTGCCTACCACAGCCTCTTCCCAAATAAACAGACACCTTTTTTTTTCCCACGGGTGCCAGTTTTGCTGCATCTATAACCAAAGAAAGTGTTATTGATACTAGGCACTCCTGGCCTTGCATGACTACAGCCAGGAAGGTGGCCAGCATTCCCCAGCTCAGTTATCTGTGAAGCCTGGCTGTTTCTTATGCAACTCCCTCTTGACCTCCTGTGAAATTCAGCCATCCATCCCTCATGGCACTATCTCTAGCTTCCGTCAGCTCCTCCCACAGTTATCTGTCACATCCAGCAATTTCTTATGTCATATCCCACTCTTTTCCACTGCACATCCCACTTGTTTGGCCTAACATCAGTTCAGGACACAGAGAGAGATGCAGACACTTGCCTGCAGCACTGAAAATCAGGTGAGGAGACTGAGCATCAGAGTCAGTTCTCTCTTTCAAAGTGAAATGTCCTTTTGTACACAGAAGATCTATAAACTCATGGCCAGCATTTCCTTACCAATCACTCTGAAGGCATGCTGCAGCACAAGGCAGTATATTTGGCAGTGTATTTTCAAGCCTATTTTCCTGTACTTAGTGTTTGAGGTTTTTTCAGAACAGCTTCTGATTCATTGCTCCTTTTTCTGGGCCATAACTGAGGCAACACACTGCACTCGCTGGAAGAGTTAATTTCTGCCAACAAGCCAAACAGCAATGTACTTCTGTGCAATGGAGCACGTGAAAATAGGAGGCCCTTCAGACCTTGAACATAACATATCCATAGGGTGGTCTGGCTGAAGTTCTGCTGCTCAGTGAAATGGGTATAAAATGAAGTTTGGTGTTACAGGCAAACTGATCAAACAGATACTGAAAATGCAGTCCCTGGTTTTCCCTACTTTCTTGCAATCCCTCCCCCTTGCATCAGCTCTGGTTGCTCATCTAACCCCCACAGCAGGCTGTTGTAAGAGGAAAAATATGGCAGGCAGCTCTTCAACAGCATAGACAGGAACTCACTAGTGCAAGCTTCATTTAGGCTGCAGGCCCAACTCATTTTGACTCAAATCATTGTCAGAGACACCTCTTCGAAGTAAACACAGTCTGGAAGTCTTAGACTTCTGTGCCCACATTAATAGCCATGTGTGAGGCCAAGGGAGAAGCCAATGCTCCACTTCTTTTTTTCTTGCACAAAGAGGACGTGGAAGTCCTCTCTCACAGAATGGGACACTGGGGTGGTATTTCCATGAACTCCAGTTCTTCATGCATGGCACTAGATCATGCTAGATCACTTCTTTTTGTGGGAAGCATATATCACACTACATTTCCCAGATTATTTTTATTTTATCGTGAGCAAGGAAAAAGGTTCCACCTTTCTAAAAAACCAGGCTCATTTCCAGATTTCTGTGGATAGTTACCTCAAAAATGAAAGCATCATGGAGGGGAACCAGCCATTTTTGAAAGGTCCTGAGACACATATATGACTTAGAACTATAAATATCTTTGTTGGACAGCACAATAAAATAGCATCTGAAAGAACTCAATAAATGATCAGCATCAAAGTGGCAGAATACTTTCAAATTACAAAATACTAGCTTTGCTGCTGTTGCCTTTTTTCATTCATAAGCATTTAAAGCCTTCACCTCTGCTGTGGATGTCCAGACAGTGCTTTCATAGAGCAGAAAAGATTTTCTTTTGTAAATTTGCTTGATATGAACATACCCACCTAACAAAATGCAAGAGGAGGAAAATAAAGGCTTCAAAATTAGATTCTCTGGGGTTAGAAGTGCATTATGGGTAGCAATTAGAAAATGCCTGTAATAACCATCAACCAAGTGAGCAGATTTAGAACATCACAGAAATTAATGAGTCTGCATGTGAAAGATGATAGCAATTCTTTCCTCAACATGACCTCCTTGTTTGTAGCACAGCAAATGCAATTTAACTTTTTGAGGAAAGAGAGACAGTACTCACTGAAATGTGGAGGTGTATGCAGGTCCCATGATCCCTAATGCAAGGAATGCAGTAGGACCCCCTGCATCCTTTCAGCTTGACATCCCTGGCCAACAGGCTCCTAGCTGCACTCCTTCATCTTTTATATGCTGTGTCGCTAGCAAGATATCTATTTGCTGAAAGACGATATGCTGTGGTTCTCCCTGCCCATCCTCCTTGTATCATTTCTAGGTAAGGTCTTTCTTTACTAAAAAAAAAGAAACCCAAACTAAAAAAACTTGGGGGATAATTAGCAAGGGAATGAAAACAGAAAGCTGAAAAATAAGACAAAGCTCAGCCTGGCCTTGTGCCATTGAGATTCCCATGTTGGTCTATTTCCACCCAATATCAAAGTTCCTGAGGCCAAATTCACATGCTAGAGATGGTCCACCTGAAATAAACAGCCTATCTTCTCACTGAGAAGCTGCCACAGGCCTAGAAAACAACCAAACACAAGGGAATGAAATAAAATCATGAGAAGAGAGTAGGGATTATAACACTAACGGAAACACTGAACTAAGACAAAGCAGAGGATTCTGGAGCATCATAGCCTCTTTGAAATAAAACTGAAGGGAGAAGGCTAGCGACTTCCAAGGGAGCAACTTCTGTTTGGATGCTCAGTACAGACTAGGATTGGAGGTAGGCCCCTGACACATAGCACTGCATTTCAAGCTACTTTCTTCTAATCAGGTTTTGGCCATCTTTCTTTGCAGAAAGAGGAAGCTAAAGAATAGCAATAAGGACTAATGCAGAGAAAATTAAGACAGAAATTACACATCTGTAAGACAGTGATTTGCTGTACTGCAAAAAGCACACACTCTTCTGCTTCTTATTTTCCATGAAAGTGACAGCTGTCCAGGAAATAAGAGAATTTAATCATAATAGTACACAGATCTTGACTGAGGGGTTACAAGGTCAAGAATTTGCCTTAAGAGTGATGAGTGGAGAATTGATCTGAATAGAAGTATTTGTGTGTATTTAAGAACTAAGATTCATTAAAAGAAATTCCTCCTTTGCTTTCTCATTCAATTATCTCCAACATCACTGTAGTTCTGTCATAAGAGGACATATTTCTGAGAGTCTTTTTCCACAGTGACTCTTTTCCAATGTGTTTTTTTTCTCATCAGTCACTCACAACCTTTCTTCTCTGCCCTCCAAATGTCTTGCTCCTACTGATTAGCTTCACCCTTCCTGAACAGTGGCTCCCTCAGCTCATGCTGCTTTCACACCTTTCCCTGTCCTCTGCAGCCTGCACAGCTATGCCCTGCCACTCCAATCACTCAAATACTTCACACGCACAGCAGTCAGTCATCTTTCTGCAGAGTGATGCCTAACTGCATCATGCAGAACTGTGAAATCTAGGAATTAAACATGATATGCTGCAAAAGAGTGATTAGAAGAGGACTGCTCATTCATCTAAAATAGGATGGATCACAGTAACGTACCATTCAAACAACATAGTTGATGGCAGAGCTATGCACACCAAACATATTGTCAGGGGGATTGGAGGCTCTACTCATTAGAAGTCCTACTACTCAACTTAAAGAGCAGTTGAGTAGCTTTCTTTGCCTCTGACGGAGTCTGCTGCTTGTCTGCCAGCTGTCATATTGTCCATGTCTGGGGGAGCTTTTCTACTTGGAGCTCATAAAATATACTTCTGATGAGCTCTCGTTGCCTTTATAATGAGATAGATTATGCTATGCTGAAGATATTTTCAGACATGTTCTCAAGGAAAAAATAAATCCAGTACTCCAGAGAGAAGATTCACCTTAAATGTGAAGCTGCATAAATTGTACATATCTTTTCCCCAAAGCTATATAGTGCAGTTCTGCAGCAAAATTCATTGTGGTATGTCTTTACCAGTTGATTTTGCCTCCATAATTATAAAAGGGTTGTATGTGTTTTACTTAAGAAAAGAAAAAGTGTTAGCCCTTTCCCCTGCTTGTAGGAAATAAACGCTTAATGCAGAACATGCACTTCCAGTGGTGCAGGAAAGGTTTGTGAGTCCTCATTCTACCAGGATCTCATCACCAAAATACACAGTGCATGTGTCTTTACAAGCCATAAAACACATCAGGCATTAAAATTGTGTGCGATTTTATCAAAAACAGTGGAGAGAGATGCTTTTCTACTCAGTAGCTACAGTAGAGCAACTATACCTATTTTTAACACCTCTAAACGCGGATGATCAGCAAATCATAGAATTGTTTGTATTGGAAGGGGCCTTAAAGATCACCTAGTTCCAAACCCTGTCATGGGCAGGGACACCTTCCACTAGATCAGGTGGCTCAAAACCTACACAACTTGGTCTTGAACACTGCCAAGGATGGGGCAGCCACAACTTCTCTGGGCAATCTGTTCCTTTATGCTCACAGGGAAAAAAGCACATTTCAACACAAACAAGGACAAATGTCATCAGTTTGAAAGCATACACTTCAAATGCATCTCACATGAATGTGCATATTCAAAAGTTGGTCCTAGACTTGTAGAGAATTCCATGCAGATAGCAAGATGCACCTGCAAAGTTATTGAAGTCTACAATAGCTACAATAACTGCTTATTGGAGGCCACATCAGATCATGCACCTATACATTCCTCAAGCAGACTAAGCCTAAAAATTGCTGTATTAACTCACCCTTAAGCGAATCATGAAGACCACGATGACATACCAGGAGAAGCCAATAAGAGAACCAAAAACCAGAGCAAGGACCTCTTCTATCAAAGCACTCTCCAAACCAGGTTAAGCTAGAAATAAAAGAAATAGCAAGAAAATTAATGTGTAACAATTATTTATGTCCACACTGAGAAGAAAAGCCGACTGTCAGTACTATTTGTGCTATTAAATCACTGCCTAAAGCAAATCTACTGCATTATTTCAATCAATAACCCAGGAAGTTCCTTTCCCAGTCATGCACCTCATTCTCTGAGTGGAGTCACATTTGCCTTGTGTCCAGTCACTTTCTTCAAGTCACACACTTGAAGAAAGAAATCTTATTTCTTTCTTCAACAAGTGATTTAGAATATTACCCCAAAAAAAGTTTTTTTGTTGAGGTGCTCTTGCAGGAAGCAGGCATTTGAAACCACTGACTCTTCAAAAATGCAGTACTCCCACGTGTCTGATCCCCTGGGTGGATGATATCCATTATATTTGAAAAATCATGGCAGTCAGGTGAAGTTCCCAATGACTGGAAAAAGGGAAATGTAACCCCACTTTCAAGAAGGGGAAAATACGTGAGGTGGGGAACTACAGACCAGTCAGCCTCACCTCTGTGCCTGGCAAAATCTTGGAGCAGATTCTCCTGGATGGCATGCTGAGGCACATGAAAACCAACAAGGTGCTTGGTGACAGCCAGCATGGCTTCACTAAGGGGAAATCATAGAATCATAGAATAGTAAGGGTTGGAAAGGACCTCAAGATCATCGAGTTCCAACCCCCCTGCCATGGGCAGGGACACCTCCCACTAAACCATGCCATCCAAGGCTATGTCCAACTCCACCTTGAACGCCGCCAGGGATGAAGCATTCACAACCTCCCTGGGAAACCCATTCCAGGGCCCCACCACCATCACAGTAAAGAATTTCTTCCTCATATCCAATCTAAACCTCCCCTGTTTAAGTTTAAACCCATTACCCCTTGTCCTCTCACCACAGTCCCTAATGAAGAGTCCCTCCCCAGCATCCCTATAGGCCCCCTTCAGGTATTGGAAGGCTGCTATGAGGTCTCCATGCAGCCTTCTCTTCTCCAGGCTGCCTGACCAATCTGGTGACCTTCTATGATGGGGCTACGGAACTGATGGACGGTGTAGAGCAGTTGATGCCATCTACCTGGACTCCTGCAAAGCGTTTGACACTGTCTCACATGACATCCTTCTCTCTAAGTTGGAGAGATATCAATTTGATAGGTGGACCACTCGGTGGATAAAGAACTGGCTGGATAGCTGCACACAAAGAGTTGTGCTCAGTGGCTCAATGTCCAGCTGGAGACCAGTAACGAGTGGTGTCCCTCAGGGATCGGTGTTGGGACCGGTCTTGTTCAACATCTTTGTTGGTGACATGGACAGTAGGATTGAGGGCGCTCTCAGGAAGTCTGCCGATGACCCCAGGCTGTGTGGTTCGGTTCATACATTGGAGGGAAGGAATGCCATCCAAAGGGACCTTGACACACTTGCGAGGTGGGCTGATGCCAACCTGATGAAGTTCAACCATGCCAAGTGCAAGGTCCAACACCTGGGTCGGAGCAATCCCAGGCACCACTACAGGTTGAGCAGAGAAGAGATTCAGAGCAGCCCTGTGGAGAAGGACTTGGGGGTGTTGGTTGATGAAAAAATGAACATGAGCCAGCTTCAGCATGCGCTTGCAGCCCAGAAAGCCAACCGTATCCTGGGCTGCATCAAAAGGAGCGTGACCAGCAGGTCGAGGGAGGTGATCCTGCCCCTTTACTCTGCTCTCGTGAGACCTCACTTGGAGTATTGTGTGCAGTTCTGGTGTCCTCATCATAAAAAGGACATGGAACTGTTAGAACAAGTGCAGAGGAGGGCCACGAGGATGATCAGGGGATTGGAGCACCTCCCGTATGAAGATAGGCTGAGAAAATTGGGGCTGTTCAGCCTGGAGAACAGAAGGCTGCGTGGAGACCTCCTAGCAGCCTTCCAATACCTGAAGGGGGCCTATAGGGATGCTGGGGAGGGACTCTTCATTAGGGACTGTAGTGAGAGGACAAGGGGTAATGGGTTCAAACTTAAACAGGGGAAGTTTAGACTGGATCTGAGGAAGAAATTCTTTACTGTAAGGGTGGTGAGGCACTGGAATGGGTTGTCCAGGGAAGTTGTGAATGCTCCATCGCTGGTGGTGCTCAAGCCTGGGTTGGAAGAGCCTTGGGTGGCATGGTTAGGTGGGAGGACGTCCCTGCCTATGGCAGGGGGTTTGGAACTAGATAATCTTAAGGTCCTTTCCAACCCTAACTATTCTATGATTCTATGATTCTATATCACAACTATGCAGTTGTGTAAAACTGAGGTAGCATTCAAAGTGTCAATACTTTGTAAAAGATTTGCCAGAGTCCCTGTGCTTTGCATAGAACATAACACTGCTGGCAAATGTGAAAAGCAGGGTACATCAGGGAAGCTGGCCACAAAACTCCCACATCTTTATCTCTATGATGAGATTTAGGTGGTAGATAGCTGCTGAAGTGGAGCTGTCAATACAGCAGATCTGGGAGTGTGCAGAGCAAGTTTTATCATTGAAATTGCATTTGAGTTTTTAAGTTCCAGTTCAGGGTACAGGCCCAAAGTGCCTTCCATAGAAATACAGCAGAAAGCAGCTGCAAAAGGATGATTTATCTGGACAGTCAGGGAGAACTGTATCCCAAGGTTATGATGTTAAATTTGGATGCAGCACTGGAGAACTTTAAGCAAGAAAACAAATCTGACTACAATTTTTGAGGTACAGAATACGAGAGTGTTGAGGCAGGACTTTTTTCTCATCTTAGGAACAACAGCCTTTTTGTGGACTTGGGTTCTTGTCATTTAGCTATCTAGTCCCATGTAAAAGAAGGTTTGTCTGACATTTCTTCACTCCTTCCTCAGAAAGGATCCACAGGCAGATCACACGTCAAAGATTACCTTGCATTTACCAGCCAAGTCCAGCTGCATTGATGGTGCAGACAGGCGGTCAGCCTGGTCTTCACCTTCTAAAAAGAAGCTGTAGACTTTTAATAGTTGACAGGCCATTTTGTGGGGCTCACTTCTTTGCATTGCTTTGCTATTTTGTATTTTGAACTTTTTTTTTATATCTAAATGAAAAGTAAAGTGCTGTAGACCCACTGCTGTGTGCTGGAAATGGGCAATGTTCAGCAATCTGACTGAGCTGAAAAAGCTGAGAGAGGGTCCACAGTCCTGACAGAAAATAGTTGAAGCTCTTGCTTTGAGCTTTGTACGCCTGATGGGCTGGGTTGAAGCTATGTCCTTGAAGGGTTTTGAGGGTAATCCTCACAGGCTGAGGTTGGGAATGAGACACTTTGTGGTCCTGAATTTTTCTTGTCACACCAGTTACTTGGTCTCATTACATGGCAGCCACTGGAGGGTGGTTTTCTGAACTCCCAGGGAACCTTAGCTCCCTTTGGCCCACATTGTTTCATCACTTGTTCTTGAAAGTCTTGTAGGAGACTGCAGAACTCCATAGACAACCAAAATGAATTCAACAGTGAGGAGTGGACAAGTGTTGTGGTTTAAGCCCAGCTGTAAATCAGCCATGCAGTCATTAGCTCACTCTCCGTTTTCCCCCCGCTCCCAGAGGGATGGGGAGAAGAATTGAAAGAAGGTAACTCCCACAGGCTGAGATAAGAACAGTCCAGTAACTAAGGTATAACACAAACCACTACTGCTACCATCAATAATAACAATGATAACGGAAATAACAAGGGAAGAGAATACAACCGCTCACCACCTGCCGACTGATACCCAGCCCTACCCGAGCAGTGATCTAACCCTTCTGGGTAACTGCCACCAGTTTATATACTGGTCATGACGTGCTGTGGTATGGAATACCTCTTTGGTCAGTTTGGGTCAGGTGTCCTGTCTCTGCTTCCTCCCGGCTTCCCCTCCTCCCTGTCAGAGCATGAGACTCAGAAAGTCCTTGGTCAGAGTAAACATTACTGAGCAGCAACTGAAAACATTGGTGTTATCAGCACTGTTCCCAGGCTGAAAGTCAAAAACACAGCACTGAACCATCTACTAAGAAGGACAAAAAAATGACTGCTACTGCTGAACCTAGGACAACAAGGGAGTAGAAATATCAGATAAGATAGCACTACTGTATTTTTGACCAAGAGTGAAGGAGCATGTTACAGACCATCATGATAGGAATTTCTGCTTCTGGCCCCAGCTGCCACTTTTTTCCTTTTCTCCTTTTTCTCTCTCTTCAAATTTCTTTCTTTTCAATTTTTCTCCCCTTAAGACTATATCCACCACTACTGCTGTGACTGCAGCTTGTATCTGTATTCAAAATACCTCTAATCTGTTAACTTGCAGTAGCTCAAAGCAAAAAGCAAGCTAAGGTGATGGGGAAATATTTGGGCAGCTACACAGCTGCTGGTAGCTGGGGTAGTTGCTTTAAGGCAGTCTTAGGTCTCCTTTCACTCTTGTCCTGCACGTCACTATAATTGCAGCAGCATCTCATAATAATTGGCATCTGCATTTGAGTTTTAGTTATTTTTGTATTAGTATTTCCAAAGTCTTTACCATAAAGGGGTAAAGTCTTTTGGAGAAAGCTCCATGCAATGGATAATGCTGATGATATTCCCTGTGAACTACTGATCTGTACATGCGAGGCAGCTAAATGATTAAGGAAAGTTCAGACATATACAGACATAAAATGCATATACACACATATATATATGATCTATACATGTATTTGGTTATCACCCAGTCTGATGTAAGGTGATAACCAGCCTGACACACTCCTTCCCTCCAGATAGTGAGTCTCCACATAAATAAAAAGCACATGTGGGGCAAACAGGAGCTAGAGCTTCCTCCAAGAGGCAAACAGGAAGCAACCATTGTATTTTTTTTTCCTCCAAATCAAGTTTTAGAAGACTATTCATTACGCATTTATTCACATAAGGGCCTGTTTCCTCACTCAGATTACAGTCATCTGTGGCGCAATTAAATGCCTGAAATACGGGAGTTTTTCATGGACAATTCTAAATTACTGTCTACTGGAAAGGGAAGTTGTTTTGAAGACATTCATGATAAAAGCAAGGCTGTTGATTTATACAGGCAGAAAGACATATGATGCCAAGTTTTATTTATGTATGTTTTTGTTTTTTCATCGTTTTGTCAAGCACCCTGCAGCACAGTTCGGTGATAGCGGGTAGTGTTTGAATGAGTGGGTAAAGGATGTCAAACTGAGTACCAGAATGAAAGCATTAGCCTGACTGTGGAAGGTCTAGTTGATTTAAAAGCTAATTCAATGCTACAAGCCTTCACTCAGCTGGTTTGCTAAAAGTATGCAAGCAGATTCTCTCTCTTCTTTTTTCCTTCCCATCTTTTGAAAGTTTGTTGCAGGCCGCAGGCATCTGTTCACAGGCTTTCTTACCATGGAGAAAAAGCTTCTCACCTGCCTGAAAGATGGAGTTCAGACACCAGACCATTCTAATTAGTTGTGAAAGAATTTTTTTGCTTCCTTTTGGTTTGGCTATGCCTTTTTTGTGTTGCTCATGCCTCCTAAACCTCCCTCAGCTACATCACCTCTGGACACTCACAGGCTGGTACAGCAAGTTGTGAAATGCTCAGCATTTGTCTCTGATCAATTCTGGTCCTCTGTGAGCTGGCTTCTGTGTCATGGGGAGGACGTGGCAGGCATGAGGCAGGGATGGAAACTCTGGCTGTACAGGGACTGAGCCGATCACCTCCTCATTAGCTTTGTTTCCAGCTCACTGGCCTATGGAATGACAGTCTGGAGGTCACTTGTTGGTCTGGATCTCCAGCTGGGTTTGTTGTGATACCTAGTTGGGAGCTGGGGCTGTTTCACCCTGTTATAATTGGGCAGATCTTTTGGCTTGTGTGGGCAATGGAGGAGTTCTGTAACATTTTCATGTATATTCTGATATCGTATGTATGTATCTTGTCACAACTAAAGTGGCTTATTCACAAAGGAAGAAAGGAAAAGAATAAATTTTTCAGATCCTGCAGGATAGAAATGGCCCTCTTGAATCAATCTTCTTCTGACGGCAGTGTGATTCTGGATTATTTACCAAGATCCAGCCTCCTATTCAGAGTACAAAAATCGCCAAGGTGCCTGGCACTAGTAAATTAGATAACTCACAGGGTGATTTGTCATTATTACAGATCATTAGTTCTTTCCATGTTTAAACTTGCCCTTTGCAAAGACAGACTTTTTTTGGGGGGTCTGGAAGACACAACATTCTTCAATCATGACTCGTCTGGTATGTTAATCATTGCACTGGACTGGCTCTGTCCTCTCCCAGAAAACAGCATTAAAAGCTTTATAAAGTGAGAGCAATGAAAGCAAGTCACAAGTGGACAGATAAGCCTTTGCCAACAGAGAGATTGTAAGGTCAGGAACTTTACAGCAGCTACAATGTGAAAGTTACTGTTCTTTCCCTTGTTTCTGTGACCAACCTTGTCCCCATCCTCTGTTCCCCAGGCCTTTAAGAAAAGAGATCTCTTAACGGGAGATATGTGAAACTCGTGGAGGTCTGACACAACTGTCTGGTCTAGACCACTTAGAAGTGACGGCGTCCTAAAATGCTTTTCCTTGCAGGTGGGAAAGTGTTACTGTGCTGCCCTCTAGTGTTCACACACTTGCATTCACTCACGGATTGGGAGTTTGACGGTTAGCGCTGATGAGTAGGCAAAACGCTGGTATTTTGTCTGGTGTCACCGCATAAAACTGGAAAAACAAGGCTTTCTGCTAAATTCAGTGCGCTTTTCCTATGAAAGCGCGCTCGTTACTATGCAGTGAAAGCACGAAGTACTGAGCATTTTGTGGCTGTAATCCAATTTGCGGATACTTCATTTAAAGTTTGCTGTGAGTGAATTGTCCCACAGCAATGTGGTGATAGGCCTCAGTTTGATACTGGCACTGAGAGGTAAAATAAGGCAACTCAGTACAACTGGGAAAACCAGGGGAACTTCCTTGAACAAAATCATTATAGACATGTTAGGTTCCTGTTCCTTTAAATTTTAGATTGCATAAAAATGATGCTCGCTGGTCCATTTTATCTTGCAGAACCATTTCACAGGATCACTTAATCTTTTTCCGGAGCTTCCCTACCCTGAGTTTCTTATTGTTCTCTTTCTGCATCACCTAAAACCCTGTCAAAACTTAAACCCACTATCCTAATCGAAGATTGACTGTTTGAGCTTTGTGCTTTCATACATCCTGTTTTGCACCTAAATCGATGCCAACAGATCCCCTCCTCTTCTTCCTTGCAAAGATATGCAGAAAAGGGGGAGGGAGGAGGGTGTGGATGGGCAGGAGCTCCAGTTTAAGACTCAGCAGCATTAAGCTTCTTCTAGCTTCAGAACTTGACCTTGGAGTCTGAAAGCTACAGCAGTGGCAGCAACAATGTTGTGGGGGCAGGGTAGGGGCAGGAGGAGGAAAAGGAGGAAGGGAAGGGTTGCAAGCAAGGAGATACATCCACAGAAATCCACTGAGGGAGGGCCAGGATGTAAACTAATTCATCCATCTGCATAAATATTAACTGTATCATTTAAGCCAGCATTCTGCCCCATCTGCAGAGTTTCACTGTAAGTTTTCTCTAATAGGGCGTGATGTCTCCAAGTGCCTTTTATTAATAATTAAAATGTTGTATCGCAAATTACCACCTTGTTCATGGAAGTTTACACTGTGTTGGCAGTGTCAGGCAGGGGAGATCCTAGCACATAATGCCAAAGTGAAACAGTTAGGTGTGCAGTCTTTTGCCTTTCTCTTCATTATTTACATTTCAGTGCTTCCTAAAAGCTGTGAGATCATGCCCTTCTCGTGCTAGGCTCCTGTTCCACACTTCTCTTCCCCATCTGCAAAATGACAATGCTTTCATTTGTCACGTACTTTGAGGCCTGCCAAAGGAAAGTATCGTGTGTGAGCTGGTCTGAAAAAGGACTCGTGTGCTCACAAGCTTGTTTGTCAGAAAATACTAGTGGGGTTATTAAATGCTTGTACCAAGAAATCTTGCCTTGTTTGTGTCCTTAGACTGTCATAGGCAAGCTCCCTTGAGGCACATAAAAAGAGGTGGTTCTGGAAAAAGAAAACACACATCAAGGAAAGAATATGCCTACCTAGGAAATCCTTTCTGCTGAGGAGGGATAGGAGACAAATGTAACACTTCAGCTAAGAGTGCGCTAATAAGATATTCAGCTAGAATGGCACTGATAAGAGTCAAGTGGTAATGGTGGAGGAGTGTCAGTGCCATGGACAGGCCGTAAAGGTAAAAGGGTAAAGCACTGACTCATTGCATGGCTTGCAGTGCATGGGAATGCATCGGTGATCAATGACAACCCTCCTTCAGGGGTCTTAGCCATATGGAACAGGAGAAGAGTAGTAATTAAAGGATAAGATGCAATCAATCCACATACAAAATATTTTAATTGCAAGCTTGTTCTTTTTTTCTTTTTTTTTTTTTTTTTCTTTGGTGTTGAATTCATATGTGGCAGCAGTCTGTAAAGTCTCCACAAATGCAAGTCCATAGCTACTGGTCTGCCACAATAATAAAGTGCAGGGAATGAAGTAGAAATGGCAAAAACAGGACTGAACTCACAAAATGCAAGACAGACCCTGGCATAAAGATGTTAAAGGAAATGATAATCCAGGCATAATGATTAACCGGGTGTAATCCATATTCTATTGAGGTTACATGTTTAGCTCTGGACATGGTGAAGCTGGAGTGACCAGGACTCTTCTGGGGTGTGTTGTCAGAGTGCACCCAAGCTTGAAGTGACTTTTCTCTGGCGAGCTGTGATGACCCTGGACCACTCCCTCCTCTGTTTTTGATCCAAAATGAGCAGAGTAAGTGAATTTCTGAGCACCTGCAACTGAGTCCATACTTGGAGATCACAGTGTTTACATCAGCGCAAGCAGGTCTTTCATCTAGTTCTGTTTGAAATTCCTTGTGTCAGAAATCTCTTTTTGTGTCGAGAATGGTGTAAAAGGGTTTCAGAATTGGGCTCACATCACTTGCAAAACAGTGTCTTCCAAATTTTTAATTACTCTACAGATTTACTTTACGTGGGGCAGGGGGGATCACTGATGGGAGTGGGCTTACAAGGATGCTGGGGCCAGGCTCTGCATTAGGGATTGTAGCAACAGGACAAGGGTTAATGGGTTCAAACTTAAACAGGGGAAGTTTAGATTGGATGTAATGAGGAATTTCTTTACTGTAAGTGTGGTGAGGCACTGGAATGGGTTGCCCAAGGAAGCTGTGAAAGCCCCATGTCAGACGGTGTTCAAGGACAGTATGGACATAGCCTTAAGTGACATGGCTTAGTGTGAACTGTTCCTGCCCGTGCAGGGAGGTTGGAACTAGATGATCTTAAGGTCCTTTCCAAACCTAACTATTCTATGATTCTATGATTCTACCTTGCCAACACAGCTATGAATGAGCTACCAGGTTTTTCTCCAGACATGGAAAGTTATTTGTTCTCATCTGCTCTAGCCATAAAATTATGCTAATTCTAAAAATAACTTGGATACCAGATTTATTATTCAACAGACTTGGAAGAAGAAAAAGAAATCCCTAAGAAGCAGATGCAGATGAGATTGTTTAGAAAAAGGTTTGTCTAGTATTACAGAGCAGACAATGCAACAAGGCACTCTCATGAGCAGAGAGGAACCTTTTTATTTCCTATTTGGTAACTATTTTAGCACCCATTACCTTCTTCACTTTCCTTTTGTGCTTCTTTAGTTACTGTTTTCTAATTCTGTGTTCTCAGGATAGCTGGTGCACAGGAGGCTCTTAATATTTTGGTGGGGTGTTGTAATTGTTTGAGGACAAATTATATAGCTAAACTGAAGGACAAGAGAATTAAGAGACATGTCTGAGGTCACACGACAGGTTAATAGCTAATCACAGTTTGAACCCAGGAACTTCTAGTTATTAGACTTCTTCTGCAATCGACTACATTGTCTCCTGCAACTCTGGAGTGCTATAATATCACTTGAAAATTGATGTAAGGGTTGCATAGGTGAAAATTAAAAACGTGGCCAAGAGAAAAAGATTCAGTTATCAGGAATCACTAACAAGCATCCAAAGCTGATATTTTCTTAAACAAACAGACTGGACTCTGCTAAGATATTCTTGATACCTCCAAAGCAATTAATCAACTCTCAGAAGTTGCAAGTGTCAGTAATAATATCTTACCTGTAGATCATTGAATACACAGTGAAGACTGCACTTGTAATAAAATCTTCCTTCCTTTTGTTTCCTTTGTGGAATATGCTGACACTTACTGCTCTGCTGGGAATGTTATGTGGGAGAAATTCTGGAACAAAGCAAAGTACTGCTCTCCTTCACCTGTCTCCTTCCAATTAGACCTCTGTGGATTTATGTCTTAATGAAATGGCAGTTATACTTTCTTTTTTCAGTTCATATTTGCTGTTAAAAAACATTACTCCAAACATAATAGATATTGTCTGTAGTTGCTTAAATTGGGCATAAACATTTATTGCCTTCCTAGCTTACAAATGCAACCTTGCTGTTCACAGGGATGAGGAAAATTCCACTCAAGGTCAAGTGACCTGACGTTTTCAGGCAGCCTCGTTACCCATATCAGCACTGTAGAATATGAAGCAGAACATCTGGTGGTGCCATAAAAATGATATAAATATATGTATATTTTCTTTAGCTCTTCATGCCAATGTTGAGCCTGTGCTCTCATTTTGGGTCAATATTCTGAAGAACTGATAGTGTCTCAGTGCCGGAGGTTTAGCTCAAAAGGTTTCTTGGTCTCTGCAATTCTCTGTGTCCAAAATAAAATCATGGGGACAGAGAAATTGGCACCTCTTGCTGCTTGCCAGCACTCTCAGATTTCAGGCAGAGATGTCTTAGCCAATTTGATATGCATTTTGTCTCATGTGCCTGACACCTGTGAGGTAGCTCTTTATTGGAGAGCTATCAGTATTCCTCTGTCATCATGTCTATCAATGAAGTTTGCTCACCACAACGAAAATGAGTTACAAAACTGGAAGAAGAGAGGATGCTTGGCAGCATGACAATTTCTGTACTCCTGTGTTGCTGCCCTCTGACGAGTTTCTGCCCCATTGCTTTGCAGTACGCCTTTCAGACTCTTCGAAGGGCATGGAAGGGCAGCAGCACCTCACCAAGCCCTGCAGGAGAAACCTACCTAGCTCATTTCACAGAATCACAGAATCACAGAATAGTAAGGGCTGGAAAGGACCTCAAGATCATCGAGTTCCAACCCCCCTGCCATGGGCAGGGACACCTCCCACTAAACCATGCCACCCAAGGCTATGTCCAACCCCACCTTGAACGCCGCCAGGGATGAAGCATTCACAACTTCCCTGGGAAACCCATTCCAGGGCCCCACCACCCTCACAGTAAATAATTTCTTCCTCAGATCCAATCTAAACTTCCCCTGTTTAAGTTTGAACCCGTTACCCCTTGTCCTCTCACTACAGTCCCTAATGAAGAGTCCCTCCCCAGCATCCCTATAGGCCCCCCTCAGGTATTGAAAGGCTGCTATGGTCTCCACGCAGCCTTCTGTTCTCCAGGCTGAACAGCCCCAATTTTCTCAGCCTATATTCATATGGGAGGTGCTCCAGTCCCCTGATCATCCTCATGGCCCTCCTCTGCACTTGTTCTAACAGCTCCATGTCCTTTTTATGTTGAGGACACCAGAACTGCACACAATACTCCAAGTGAGGTCTCACGAGAGCAGAGTAAAGGGGCAGGATCACCTCCCTCGACCTGCTGGTCACGCTCCTTTTGATGCAGCCCAGGATAGACACCTCCATGAAACCAGTCCTCTTCCATTCCCTGACCTGCGTGTTTTCAGCTGAAGTACAGAAGGTATAGCAAGGTCATCTGTCCTCCAGAGAAATTATTTCAGCCTCAGTCATTATATCGCTGCAGCCAGGGATAATAAACACAAGCTCTACACTTTTCTGGTGACTGGTTGGAAACCCCCGCAGACAACAGAGTATTGGAGCAACACAGGGATTGACAGTGGGCAATACTACACTTTCCTAGGTGGCTTTAGTGGAGATCCATGCAGAGATATGAAACCAAGATAACCTAAACCCACCACTTCACCCTGTATGCGGTATTGTCTTAGCACACTTCCTTGCCTGTATTTTAAAGTGCTTGCAATTCAGAGTAATTTAAAACCTCATCAGTACTCACTAAAGGGTTGAGGTTTAGAACCTCAGTCAATTAAGTCCATGTAGACTTCTATATGAGTCATAAGAGTAAAACTCACAGTTTTCAGTGCAGGAAAAAAAAAAAAAAAAAAGAAAGAAAAAAGAAGAGAAAAAATTCTATAGCCTAGCTATTCAAATCAATTATATTTTTAGCTACACAGAGAGACATTTTCAGATTTCTAATTGCTCCAAATCTATCTGCTAAAGAGTCATTACATTCCTTTTTAACCCCTCTCTGACACCAGGAACTAATGCTGCAATTGAACTGTGTCACCAGTGATCTCAGTTCAAGTTCATTAGTAGAGTTGCTCTTTTTCTTATTTGCTCTAGCATTACTGCTTATTGTCTACGGGCATGGGGCCAGATTTGCTGCCAGCATATGTGGGTACAACACTACTGAGATTGGTGCTGTTGTGTCCAATTACGCCTGTGATGAGGCTAGCCCCATGTGCTGTGAGCCTTCATTAACCAATATATTCCCATTACAGATTATGTTCTGTTCACCCAACTACATCCTCTCAAACATGTGGCAACCCAAGAACAAAACTCAGTAACATCATGATTTTGAATTCTCCCCAATTTTTTTATGCCATATCCCCATTTTGGGACAATTTCATATGCACACACAAGAACCTGATTTCACATGCAGACAATAAAGGAATAATGCTTTTAAATAACTTGGGCTGCAGTATGGTCTCCGATACCTTGTTGATATAACTATGTATAAGTAAAATGCCCTTGGATCATCTCCTTTCTCTCCACAGACCTTATTTGAAGAATGAAAGGAACCAAATCAGAATATCATTGTAAACATGTTAATAAGGTTATATGCAGTTAACACGTTAAATTAAAGTGCAGGTTTTGTTGTACTTATGAAAAAGAAACATTGAATGTTGGGGACATAGCTAAATGCAGGCCTAGAAAGTGATATTTAACCATATACAGTATAATAGCTGTTGGCAACTGATCATGTGAGTCTTATAGCATTCCTTTAATTAAGATTCTACCCACATTTCTGTATTAAATTCTGCCATAAAAATATGTTCTGTACTATGATCTGGAATACAGATCTTAGCACAAGCAGCAATATTTTTGGTTTGTTTGGGGTTTCATTTCAAAAAATCATTCAGCCATTTTATAGCAAAGATAAAGAGCAAACTGGAAGTTTTCAAGCCCTCAATTATAATCTTACACAACTCATCTGAGCCCAAGATTAATGCTCCTAAATGCAGTAACTTAATCTCATTCCCCTGGCATTAGACAGTTTAGAGCCCAGCATTTATTCAGCGGGTACTAGAAGTTTGCTTGTGCCAGCATCTATCAAACCAGTTGATTCATAACATGCCTTACCACTCTGAGTACATGTTGACCAGACAGATGTCAGTATCTATGGCCCAAATCTGCCTGTGCTCCCCCTTGGTGGACCATACACCATTTAACGGGGTTAGCACAACCTGCAAAGCTCTTGTCAGTATAACTTACTGGCATGAGCACCACCATGCAACCAACATTTGCAGGGCCAGGGCTGACTCACATCCGATCAGGGCAGAGGACAGGAGAAAGTGATTCATGACCATCTATATATGTGATTGCACAGGCAGCACTTGAGGAGAAACTGCTTTCTGGGCCAAACTGTAGCCCACAACGTGTCAGAAACGTTACATTGAGATGAGAAGCCCCATTAATGTTTTTATGTGCTCCATATTGAAACCAGGGTCTCTAGGGGAAGAAAACTGAGCTTGTATCTGGGCCAAGATCCCAGTTAACTAGGTCACCACTGTGATTGTGTCACCTGCAGTCAGCTCAGCTCCCAGGGGAAAAACAAATCCCATGTGGTAGCAGCCACATGCCTCCAACACTGCTACCAAAGGAAACAGTCCTGCTCCCCCGCCTCAGGCTGAGCAGCTCTTTCCTCTCTGTGGAGAGTGCGTCGGTGCGGTTGGAGGCTCACAGAGACATGGGGTGGGAAATGGATCATGAGTAAAACTAATCCAAAGGAGGGGAGAAAGGGGAAGGGGGGGAAGTCATTAGGTTTAACCAGCTTGGATTCCCAATCTTATTCCCCTCTAGTCACATCAACACTTAGGGCCTCAGCCACAAGCAAAAGCCAATGCCAGAACAGCAGGGGAGTGAAGCTGTGGAGAGCACAGACAACTTGTTGTAAAAGCATTGCTGGCTGATGGCAATTTAAGATGCATGGAAAAGTACAGCTTGAAAGTTCAAGGACAGTGGTTTAGCGATGACCAGAATCACTCCCTAAATCACTGTGTCTGTTTTGAGGACCCAGATTTTGACTTAGTCTATGTCTGATATGTCACAGTTTTTGTAATCTTGAGGAAGCGGCAGGTTTAGAAACTTCCCAAAACTTTGGACTAGCTCAATATGTATAAACATTCTCCATTCTCTGAAGCTAAATAAGAGCTTTTATGTCATTATTACATAATTTTATCTGAGTTTACACCAGTTTTGCTATATTACTCTCAAATCAATAATATGATCTATTTTCAGTTTTTACTGAGCATAATAAAAGCTTCAAAAATAACTAAAGCCAAAATAAAACTAATTCCCCAAGCACAAACGGAATTAAAAGGCTATAAAGACTATATGTTCCCAGCTCCTCTCACTTTAGGTAGACATTCGTCTGAGCTCTTCTCAAGCACCCAGTACCGCTTTAGCTTAGCTCCCTCAGCTAAGAGCACAGGTACATGAACACCCCTGGCCTTTTCATCTCAGCTGTAGAGAAAACTGCGTGAAACACTCTTACCAGCACTCCTCTACAGCATGTCACAGACCCACTTTTCCCCTGCTTCCCTCATTCACCCAAAAGTAGCTTCACTTCAGTGGTGCTGAATGCATCCAGATCACACAGGAGTCAAGACGCTAGTATAAATGCTGATTAGTCTTCTTAGCTGTTGAAAAACAACCATTATCATTATGTTTCCAAAATTAGGTTCCACATTGATGTCTTCCTGTGGTGTCCTTCATATTAAACCATAAAGGTTTAATCTGCAACTACAGTTTTTCTTGCTTCTGTGGGATTATTTTATCACCTTAATGTCCCTCTAATAGATGGGATTTTAGGCATACAAAATGATGAGTGTGTATTGTAAACCAATTAGGCTTTATTTAAAAAATGAAATTGTCATAAGCAATGGAAAAATATTGTGAATATTATGAACAGAAATACTTGAATTTCTTGATAGTTCTTGCCTTCAGAAACTGTGCTGTTTAGCCAATCTGCTAAACCATTGGAACAGTTCTATTTTTAAATTATATGGCTCCTGTGCTAACATGTTTCTTGCTCTGTAGAACTAATTGCCATCTATCCCATACATTACTGTACATGTTTTCAGTTTAAATCAAAAGTTAGATTTATTCAGTGATTCTTTCTAAAGGAACAGGAGACAAAAAGATGCATGCCCTCAGACTAATTTTATCCTGCAGAAAATTTCATTTTACCTACTGTCATATTTTAAAGAGTTAATTTCCATTTTGACTGTGTTTTATTAATAGGCCACTGGAAGCTTATAAACACTTCAAGGCTTTTAAGATTGTGTTTTTGAGAAAATGATTAATTATGCAGTGTTATGGATTATGATGCCCTCTTTTCCATGATTTCTGGACTTCTTGCTTGTTGTCATGTAGCTCCAACTGTTTGATGAGCACACAAATATTTTTTTCCTCATTTGTTCTAAAAGAAAGTGCAATACTTTGTAAAGGACATATTGCAAATTGAAAATCTGCCACTCACACAGTCAGGTTGTCCTGTGGTGCATATTATATACAACTGCTCTACGCTTTATAAAGACTATCTTAGTACTTGTGCAAGACCCCAGACTATCAGCTGCAGAGACTGACATGCTGAAAGCCAGCAGGCACAGTGGCAATCATCAAGACTGATTTCCCACACAATACAGACCACATACCTTCCTCAATAATTCTTCCAAAGGAGAGACTTTTTTCTTCTTGTAGCATGAGAGCAATTTTATCTATGAGACAGCAAAGGGACAGTGTCACCATCTACTGCATTACCCCCTTTTTTGCTGAAACAATGAATAGTTTCTTTACAAAAATAATTCTTAGAGCCTTTAATGGAAGATGTGAACTGGAGATGAGAAAATCTTAAAACAGGGGTCTTTACCAGAGAGTATTAATTTCAGTTCTTAATTAATATAGACAGTGTGTCCCAGTCCCCCTAACATACACATACTTTTTCTACTGTCTTCCTGAGAATACTGTGAGTGACTTTATTCCCAGGAATATTAGTGCTTTTCTCAGTACGCAGACACTGCTGAGAAATTGCACTTTTGACTTAATTGCCAATTCCCACATCAGAAACCTGACCTAACAGGCCTACTTTACTCTACTTGGAGGACACCCCTGCATTTCACTGAAACAGTTTTTCAAATGCAGGCAGGAAACAACTGATATACCAAGAACTGTGTACCAATATTGTCTGTCTGTAGGGCAGTGTGATGGCCAAGTGCATTCAGCAGCCTGAGGATGCTTCACTGATGAGGCATCAACAGAAATATGTACTGATTATGAAGAATGTTTTGAACTGGCCTATCTGTCCCTGTAGAAAAGCATGGTGGGGAGGTAGAGAAATCTCTTGTCCCCCCAGGGATTTTTCTTGTTATTTTACTTGTTACAAGAGACCAGCAATCTATGTCTTGTGCAGAAAACAGGCAGACATGGGTGCACATTCCTCTTGTCCCTAATATAATAGCAAGCCCAAAGGAGCTTGTACAGGCAAAAAAATAGAAGAGCCTAGAAAGCAAAAATTACCCAACTCCTCCCTAGTCTAGGAGTGGGGGTTTCCTACATAGTCAGGCAAACACTTTGCGCATACAGCTGGTACCCTTTCTTCCAGGGACACTGGGAGATGCAGTTCTTATCTGCCATGAATAGTTAGCATGGAAACAAGCATTTACTTACTGTTATGGCTAAAATGCAGTAGCTATCCCCCCCATAATTTTTCTGCTAGGATCTCACATACCAATTCATAATCATTCTTTGGCTTTGTGCTTTCCATTATTCTTAGAGTAGCTTGCACATGATGAACTCTACTTTGCATGAAATTCAGGGAACAGCATCAACCCCATGTTACAGAGGGAGAGACAAAAAACATTGACCCAAGAGTGTGGACATGTGTCATCTTCTACCTACACTTAAGTTGACAGAAGGAGCTACTGCTGCTTACCCAGTGCCTAGCTGTAAGCGGTCTAACAGCCACTCTCCCAGCAGAAGCTACCACTCCTTCAGACTATCTCATCTGCTCATGGCAAAGCTTACCAATCCATTTCAGCCTAGACAAGTGGGCCTTGTTTAAAAGGGCAGTGAGTACATCTCTGCTAACCCAGCTGGATACCAGTACATTCCTAAAAGCAGCTTGGACTGAATTTCCTCTGGCAAGGGTGGGTAGCTAGGAGGCAGGGCCTGGCTGGTCACCCTTTTAGCTGGCACTGATGTAGTTGGAAAAGGGATGTGTGTTCCCACTGTGAATTGCCCAGGGTCACGCTGTGGCATCAATAGGCTTGGAGCTGCTTCAGTTAAGAAGCAGAAGATAAGCACAGGGAAGGCAGGGAAAAATTCACAGCAGAAATTCTGTGGTGAAGTGAAAAGGGAAGATATAACAAAAGCCAAGGGGGATAACAGTTTTTACTGTTAGAATAAAGTCCCTTATTCAATATTAGAAGAAAACACCTTTTCTTTGATTCTTCACTTTTTGCAAGAAAATCTTTGCACAAACAACTCCCAGTTTTATGAGGCAGCAACCAAACAACCCTTCTCCAAAACTGTCAGACTGTGATAATTAAAGCTACTATTGAGAAGACTGGATTTGAACCTCTGCTTGACAATGAGAGAGCATTATACAGTACCCTGGACTCCCTCTGCACCATACAGCCTTTCTGTTGCAATGAACTCACTAAAAATGATAGTTAAATCATAACAGACAAACATAATGAGCTTGTGCTGCAATGTTTAATAAGTTAATCAAGTATGTTAATGATACATGTTTACAAGAAA
The DNA here is from genome assembly GCA_039720435.1 of Amazona ochrocephala. Classification (NCBI taxonomy): domain Eukaryota; kingdom Metazoa; phylum Chordata; class Aves; order Psittaciformes; family Psittacidae; genus Amazona; species Amazona ochrocephala. The sequence goes on along the minus strand of CM077876.1, from coordinate 48,738,115 downwards.
GGAGTTTGACTCAAAATCAAGTCAGGAAAAAACAAAGGCTAGTAATAAGAACAGCTTTGCATTGACAAAGTCCAGATGAATATGAGATAATTTGGACATCAAAAAGAGAACAGAGAAACTGGTAATAGATGAAGCTATGAAGAAGAGCTGAATTTCACAGCATATCCAATTACAGAAGTCATTACTGATGAGAATAGCAAAACAACTTCTCTATACAGGATATGAGCAGAATTCAGTGGATTAAATTGTCTAAATCTGTACCACATTTCATATTTATTTTTAAAAGTGGATTGATACTGTGGAATTTGAATCTGAATCCCGAAGTCTTAGAACATCTGGAATGTCTCACATTTTTGGTTGGTTCACTAGAAATTGAGGCAGTTGTGAGGTTAGGGCTTCAAACTTTATTTCCCCTCTACAGCATAAAGCATGTTTGGAGTTGCTTAGGTTAAAGTTGTTTTTTTTTTTCCTCAGCAATTCTTATATCTTCAAAAATAAAATTACTGGAATAGAATCATCCCATTGTAAAAGCTCCAGGTTTAGATAATGTGGTGGGTTGACCCTGGCTGGATGCCAGCTGCTCACCAAAACTGCTCTATCATTCCCCTCTTCAGCCGGACAGGGGAGAGAAAATATGAAAAAAGGTTCATGGGTTGAGATAAGAACAGGGAGAAATCAGTCACCAATTACCATCCTGGGCAAAACAGTCAAAATGGGGAAAAATTAATTTAATTTACTACCAATCAAATCAGAGTGAGGTAATTAGAAATCAACCAAATTCTTCAAGCATCTTCCTCCCACCCTTCTTTTCTTCCTGAGCTCAACCACACTCCTCAATTCTCCACCTCCTCCCCCTGAACAGCACAGGGGGATGCGAATGCGGTTTGTGGTCAGTTCATCACATGTCTCCACACCTCCTTCCTCCTCACACTCTTCCTCTGCTCCAGCATGTGGTCCCTCCCATATGAGACAGTCCTCCCCTTCTCCAATATGAGTCCTTCCCACAGGCTGCAGTTCTTCACAAATTGCTCTAGCGTGGGTACTTACAATGGAGTAGAGTCCTTCAGGAACAGACTGCTCCATCATGGGTCCCCTGTGGAGTCACAGGTACTGCGAGGAGTCTGCTCCAGAATGGTCTTCTCACAGGGTCACAGCCTCCTTCAGGCATCTCCCTGCTTTGGTGCAGGGTTCTCCCAGGGCTGCAGGTGGGTATCTGCTCCATGGGCTGCAGGGGCACAGCCTACCTCACCATGATCTGTGGCACAGACTGCAGGGGAACCTCTGCTCTGGTATCCTCAGTGCTTTCTGCCCTTCTTCTGCACCGACCTAGGGTCTGCAGAGTTGTTGCTCTCACATATTTTCACTCTGCTCCCCCATTGCTGTTCCACAGCAGGTTTTTTCCCCACCTTCTTAAATCTGTTATTCCAGAGACTCTGATATGGTCAGTGCTGAGCATGGTTTTGGCCAGCAGTGGGTCCGTCTTGGGGCCGGCTGGCATTGGCTCTATTGGACACAGGGAAAGCTTCTAGCAGCTTCTTACAGAAGCCACCCCTGTAGCCCCCCCTGCTATCAAAATCTTGCCATGCAAACCCAATTTAGATAAGAAATGGCACCCTGTCTTGATCTCAAATCTGTGAACCTCATATAGATGGCTGAAAATGAAGACCAAAGTGCATCCCAATTGGAACTTAGCCACATGACTTGAACTTAGCCACATGACTTTTACTGAAAAGATTTTGTAATTAATAGAAAACCCATTTTCTTTCTATTTTTTTTCCTTTCGAGAGAAAAATTATTGGTGTTCTCTCTGGGTTTTGAGTTTAGATTTCTGAATTTCCAAAGGCAGGGGGAAAGAACCACTAAGCCTCATTACAATACTGTATAAGTGTGGGGGGAAAAAAGTGGGTTTTTTTCAGTGACATCAGTGTGCTGGAGAGATGAAGGGTGAACTTGGAGCTGGGCAGTGTCTCCCTTGTAACTGCCCCACCGTGCTTCACTCCTACCCCTTCAACTGTTGTTGACTCAAGGTGGCACGTTCACAAGGTGCAGCGTCACTCCATGTGAGGACACTATCTGGGATCAGGAAGCTGTATGGTTGTGTCAGTAAACAGCATCTATTTGTCTACATCCAGTGACAGGTTGATGTAGGAATCTTGCTTCCTGTTCTGGTGCTAGATTGAGCTAAATCTGAACAAAACATCTCTGAGCGCAGACATAGACCTATTATACTGTGTAATCCATTTATTTGGGTGCATTTTGTTCATCCCCCGCGCCCTAATCCTTCATAGTCCTTCAGCAGTGTGTTAACATTTAATGTCTATTTGGCTGATTCTGGTTGCACCCACTTTGCTCAAAGGCATGCTTCCTAGGGTCAGCTGGAACTGGGCCTGAAATGTTTATTCAAAGACTCTGTATTCTCTTTCTTTAAAATCTCCTGCTTTCGTAGATACACTTAGATTTACTCTCAAGGGTAATAAGTCAAACACAGAATTCAGAAGTTCTCAACCATGACATATATGTATATTTTCTTACAAAATTACATGTATTTTAAATTAGTAATCTGATTTTCTTTTGCAGCATTTGTTGTCCATAAATATCCATCTTGTATAAGTAATTCCCAGAATGTGGGCTGTCCTCAAACAATGTGTTCTTGGTTACTTGACCTTTGTGACTGGTTAACTGAATGGCAGAGCCTGTTTCTGCTCCTTCATTGGAGAGTAGCAGTTTGGAAATCTGGATAGTAAAGGGTAAGAGAGCTTTTTTGGTTACCCAACATTATTTATAGTTGAGTCCTTAACACTTTGAGGGACTGATCTGTTTTTGAGGTTAAGACTTTTAGCAAAGTGTGAGTGCTGCCTAATATTTTATTTCTGAAATTCAGCTTTATATGTATTAGGGGCTGCATTAACAGGTACTAGCCCTTCATCAGAAGGCCAAACATCTCACTGGAGGACAAAAGACAGTGTGACAGTGCTTGAAGGGTTACTAAAGCTTTTCTTTAGTAAACTTCATAACCCAGGCCTTAAAACCACTTGTAGGTCTAAATGGCGACCCTTGTTAACTCATTATGTGTCAATGTCAGTGTCTTTCAAATGAGAGTTTCAAACCAACAGCCAGCAGGGTAGATCATCTGATGTTTTTGAAAGGTTCTGGTTAGGCTGCTTTGATGGTCAGAAATCAGACCCTGGCAGAGATGGGGACTGCAAGTGACTGTCTGCATAAAGAAACAAAAGGTTTCCTAGTGTTGCTTCTCTCTTGGTTTCTTTCCAGTTCTCATCTCAAGGACTACTTTCATTGGGTCTTTCTGACAGCTGTACTTTTGCCTCCCAGCTCCTCTCTCATCAGATGTTCTGCTTTTTAGAGTAAAACACACAGAGTAGGTGTAGAGGAGACATTTCATGGACTTCATTGAACACCTTTTTCCTTCAGGGTTAACCTCATCACACACACTGAAGTTTCCCTGTACTATCCTTGGGTCTTTTTTTTTTTTTTATTCTCTACACTGAAAAGTTCTTTTTTTTTTTTCTCTCAGCTCTTGCAGCAGAAAAAAAGGATCTGTGCCATAGCTTTATTTTTAAATTTCTTCCAATTGTTGGAGAAACTGTTTCTTTTCCACAACAGCAGGCTGGCTGTCTATTGCTAGCTAAGAAATAACTGAAAATAACAATAAAGCAGGTTAACACATTGAATATTTGTGTGAGGCATGGACTTCATGCAAGTATTTTTTTCCTATGCTCCTGTTTAGTCCCTGTTATTGTTCACTTAGCATTTTATAATGACAGGCATATAAACATTATAGAATTGTGCATCTGGAGCATGCCTGAATGCAAATTACCTCACTCAGGAAACTGTGCACTGCACTCAGTACCTGAAAATAAAGATCCAGATAATAAAAAATGAGATATTCGTCTAGATGTGAGTGGAATTACACTAATTTACAGCAGCTAAGGATTTGCCTATGCATATGTCTCACAAGCAGGTGAAAAACAGCATGTCCTGCTCATAATTGGCATCTTTCTTTGAACCATTCCTCCCACCCCACCCCAAAATTAGACGTAAATTGCCCCCCTTCCCTCAAGATTGAAATACTGGTGCTTGGGGGATTTGAATTGAATAGGATTTAGGTATAAAATGGTTTTAAGAGCACAGACATGTCAATCCAGCACAAAGGTTGAATTTCTTCAGGGAGAGAAATCTCTGTAGTCCTGTCCTTTGCCTTGAACTGGTATGTACTCCAGATAAAATGCCAGAGAGTTCAGGAGGTAAGGAACAGGTTTAGAAAACTGTAACGAAGGAAAGACAGGCTCTTTGGCAAACAGTAGATGCAGTGTAGCTACTGGAGAAAGCAAGTCAACTGAAATATGATGGCAGAAATAGAGTCCTCAGTGATTCATTGACCTGCTTATTCTTTACAAAATTTTAGAGTTTATTATGTCCCCTAGACAACTAATAAAAGCAGACCTAAAATTAACTAATTTTACAGCATTTTTTCAGAGAGCAAATGACTTTTTTACCAACGCCCCACAAACAGCTTCTGGTTTGGATGTGGCAAATACTGTAGAGAGAATGGGCTGGTCTAAAGTTCCCATGCGCAGATTTTGCTTATACTAAGTATGTTTCAGTTTAATTACTGCTTTATAAGAAACTCCAGTTGCTTCACACTCTGTACAAACCTTAAAGAGGAATTTGTAGCATTTCTTGCTCCTGTTTCCCTCATGGAAAATGTTGATACACCTGCCTGAAGAGCCATTGAGGTTCTGAATCAAAGTGCAGGAGCAACAGAGAATACCCCATGCTTTACATCTTCAGTGGCTGTTTACACTTCAACAGAAGCAGACTAAATCAAAATGACACTTTCTGATACTTTGTGTTGTGCAAATTGCTCCACAAGGGGTAATGCCGGCTCAGAATGAGATCCAGAGACCCACAGAAAAAGACATGAATAGTAATTAAATGCAAGCTGAGCGAAAAGCTGCTGGCAATTCATAAGGTGAAGAGCTAAATGTCTTCATTTTGCAGCATGTGGAGGACCACTTGGGAGCAAGGTAGTCACTTGGAGCAAAACACAGCCTTCGCATAAACCTTTAAAGACATTGCACAGGCTTTTGCAATGAAAGAAGTATACAATAGCAGAAGATACCGTTCTACCATCACACAAAAATTCTCACACCTTTAATATAGTACGAGTGGAGATATCTCCAACTGATAGGCAAGAATTCTTGCGTACGAATTTGCCTGGAGCATTATCACCCTTGGCTCATTGTGACTGCTGTACACAAACTAACATACAACAAGTTCCACTGCATGTTGGGAAACATGACATCTGTCAGCATAACACTCCCCCATGTTTGTCCCCACGCTTATTTTATTTTTATTGGTTTTATCAAAATTCATGCATTCATCCATAGTCTAAGAGGCATTCTGCATCTAAAGAAAACAGAATTAAGTTCAGAAGCTACATGATGGTACAGACGAATATTGAAGTAGCATCCCATGTATCCCAAAATGTAGTAGAAGACTAACTAGAAAAATTCCTAAAATAATGCACTTCAAAACTTAAACTTCAGCACCATGTAAATAATACTCAGTCATGGCACCCCTCAATGTGACCTGAAAAATAACTGCCTGAAGGTTCAGGTAGATTTGTGTCTTCATTATTCAGCATCATTGCTATTCACTCCCCAAATAGACCTGAGATAAAAGTGAGCTAGAAAAAAGAGGAAAAGCATATGCAGTTGTGTTCTTGAATGTTTTTTGGTTTTCTTGGTAATGTGACATCAGTGGTGTGAACATGTTGGTTTGAAATTTCTTCAGTGGTCATCAACTGAAAAGTGCAGAAAGGTCAGAACAGCACAAAGCTAATACTGGTTCTAGTATTATTTTTGTCCTTACTAGATCCCTAACAGAAAGAAACCACTACCTCGTTCCAATGAAGAGCAAGACAGGAGCAGGGCACCTTTCTGAGCTTGTGCTCTCTGACAAATTCATCATTTTAGTTTATTTCAGAAGACTCCTTTAGTTATACTACAACAGACACCAAGACACTTCAGCTGGCTTTTTGTATGTTATCATAGAATCACAGAATCATAGAATCTTTAAGGTTGGAAAAGACCTTTAAGATCATCAAGTACAGCCGTTAACCTAGCACTGCCCTCATCCAAATCATTGATAAACATATTAAACAGAACTGGCCCAGTACTGAACTCTGGGGAACAGCAATTGTGGCTGGTGGTCAGCTGGATTTAACTCCATTCACTGCAACATTTTGGGCCTGGCCAACCAGCCAGTTTTTTACCCAGTGATTAGTATACCCATCCAAACCATGGGCAGCCAATTTCTCCCAGAGAATGCTGTGGGATCGTGGGTCACCTTGTAGTAGAAGGAGATCAGGTTAGCCAACCAAGACCACCATTCATAAATCCATGCCGACTGGGCCTCATCATCTGGTTCCTCTGTCTATGCTTCTTGATGACACTCTATATGATCAGTTCCACAACCTTCCCCAGCACAGACCTATTAAGGCCTGCAGTTCTCCAAAACATCAATCCAGCCCTTCTTGTACATGTGTATTATACTGCATTGTAGTGTATTGATAAGTAGAATCATAGAATCATAGAATAGTTAGGGTTGGAAAGGACCTCAAGATCATCGAGTTCCAACCCCTCTGTCATGGGCAGGGACACCTCCCACTAAACCATGCCATCCAAGGCTATGTCCAACCCCACCTTGAACGCCTCCAGGGATGAAGCATTCACAACTTCCTTGGGCAACCCATTCCAGAGCCTCACCACCCTTACAGTAAAGAATTTCTTCCTCAGATCCAATCTAAACTTCCCCTGTTGAAGTTTAAACCTGTTACCCCTTGCCCTCTCACCACAGTCCCTAATGAAGAGTCCCTCCCCAGCACCCCTATAGGCCCCCTTCAGGTATTGGAAGGCTGCTAGGAGGTCTCCACGCAGCCTTCTCTTCTCCAGGCTGAACAGACCCAATTTTCTCAGCCTGTCTTCATACGGGAGGTGCTCCAGTCCCCTCATCATCCTCGTGGCCCTCCTCTGCACTTGTTCTAACAGTTCCATGTCCTTTTGATGTTGAGGACACCAGAACTGCACACAATACTCCAAGTGAGGTCTCACGAGAGCAGAGTAGAGGGGCAGGATCACCTCTCTCGACCTGCTGGTCACACTCCTTTTGATGCAGCCCAGGATACACTTGGCTTTCTGGGCTGCAAGCACACACTGCCGGCTCATGTTCATTTTTTCATCAACCCACACCCCCAAGTCCTTCTCCACAGGGCTGCTCTGAATCGCCTCCCCGCCCAACCTGTAGCTGTGCCTGGCATTGCTCCGACCCAGCTGTAGGACCTTGCACTTAGCATGGTTAAACTTCATTAGGTTGGCATCAGCCCACCTCACAAGCATGTCAAGGTCCCTCTGGATGGCATTCCTTCCCTCCAATGTATCAACCGAACCACACAGCTTGGTGTCATCGGCAAACTTGCTGAGGGTGCACTCAATCCCACTGTCCGTATCACTCACAAAGATGTTGAACAAGACCGGTCCCAACACCGATCCCTGGGGCACACCACTCGTTACTGGTCTCCAGCTGGACATTGAGCCACTGAGCACTACTCTTTGCGTGCGGCCATCCAGCCAGTACTTTATCCACCGAGTGGTCCACCTATCAAATTGATGTCTCTCCAACTTAGAGACAAGGATGTCATGTGAGACAGTGTCAAAGGCTTTACACAAGTCCAGGTAGATGACATCAACTGCTCTACCCCTGTCCATCAGTTCTGTAGCCCCATCATAGAAGGTCACCAGATTGGTCAGGCAGGATTTTCCCTTAGTGAAGCCATGCTGGCTGTCCCCAAGCACCTTGTTGGCTTTCATGTGCCTTAGCATGCCTTCCAGGAGAATCCGCTCCAAGATTTTGCCAGGCACAGAGGTGAGACTGACTGGTCTGTAATTCCCTGGCTCACCCATTTTCCCCTTCTTAAAAATGGGGGTTATATTTCCCTTTTTCCAGTCATCGGGAACTTCACCTGACTGCCATGATTTTTCAAATATGATGGACAGTGGCTTAGCAACTTCATTTGCCAGCTCCTTCAGGACCCGCGGATGGATTTCATCTGGTCCCATTGACTTGTATACATTCAGGTTCCTAAGGTGGTCTCGAACAAGATCCTCCCCCACAGTGGGCCTAGGGTCTTCATTCTCACAGTCTCTGGGTCTGCCTTCCAAGACTTGGGTGGTGTGGTCAGAGCATTTGCCGGTAAACACTGAGGCAAAGAAGTCATTAAGAACCTCAGCCTTCTCCAAATCCAGGGTAGCCAGTTCTCCCGATATCTTCTGGAGAGGGCCCACGGTGTCCCTAACCTGTCTTTTATTGGCAATGTACCTATAAAATCCCTTCCTGTTATCCTTAACATCACTAGCCAAGTTTAATTCTACCTGGGCCTTAGCTTTCCTAACCTGGTCCCTAGCTTCCCGGACAACATCCCTGTATTCTTCCCAGGCCACCTGACCTTGCTTCCACCTTTTGTAAGCCCCTTTTTTCCTTCAAATTTTGCTCAGCAGGTCCTTATCCATCCAAGGAGGTCTCCTGGCCCTCCTGCTGAACTTCCTTCTAGTTGGGATGCATCGCTCCTGAGCTTGCAGCAGGTGAGCCTTGAATATCAACCAACTGTCTTGGGCCCCCCTGCCCTCTAGGTCTGTATCCCATAGAATCTTACTGAGCAGGTTCCTGAAGAGGCCAAAGTCTGCTCTCTTGAAGTCCAGGGCAGTGAGCTTGCTGCACGCTCTTCTCACTGTCCTGAGGATCTCAAACTCGACCATCTCATGATCGCTGCAATCAAGGCTGCCCTGGAGCGTCACATTCCCAGCCAGCCCTTCCCTGTTGGTGAGGACGAGGTCAAGCATGGCACCTCTCCTTGTCGGCTCCTCTATTACTTGCAGAAGGAAGTTGTCTTCCACGCAATCGAGGAACCTTCTGGATTGCTTGTGCCGGGCTGTACCATCCCTCCAACAGACATCAGGGTGGTTGAAGTCTCCCATGAGAACAAGGGCCTGCAAGCGTGAGGCTGCTCCTATCTGCCTATGGAGCGCTTCATCCACCAACTCCCCTTGGTCAGGCGGTCTGTAACAGATCCCTATAATAATGTCACCCATCGCTGTTCTCCCTTTAACCCTGACCCACAAACTCTCTGTTGACTGCTCACCTGTCCCCAGACAGAGTTCCATACTCTCTAGCCTATCCCTAACATAAATAGCAACTCCCCCTCCCCGTCTGCCGGGCCTGTCTTTCCTAAAGAGCCGGTAACCTTCCATTCCAACACACCAGTCATAGGAGCCATCCCACCATGTTTCTGTGATGCCTATGATATCATACCCCCATAGATGTGCACACATCTGTAATTCCTCTTGTTCGTTCCCCATGCTATGAGTGTTTGTGTAGAGGCATTTGAGCCAAGATCCAATTGAAGTCGGGTCATTGGTTGGAGCAGCTGGAATATCTCTATATTGTTCTGAACATTTATTATAGGTGCTGGCAACTGACTGGGTGTGTTGGGATGGAATGATGCCCCCCGCCCCCAACACATCTAGTTTAAGGCATCCTTGACCAGTCTGGCAAGCCTCCTACCAAATCCACTCTTCCCCTTCTTTGTCAGACCAGCTCCACCAGCCCCCAGTAGACCTGGCCTACTATATTGAGTCCCATGGTCAAGGTACCCAAACCCCTGACTATAGCACCACCCTTCTAACCATTTATTAACCTGCGCAATCCTCCTAGCCTTTTCAAGGTCCTGCCCTGTATCCTGGAGAATTGACGAAAAGACAATCTGAGCTCCAGAGCCCCTAACCACCTCTCCCAGAGCTCTGTAGTCCTTCTTTATAGTCTCCAGGCTACTGCTATCTATATCAGTAGCACCCACATGTATTACCAGGAGTGGGTAATAGTCAGTGGGACCGACTAGAGCAGGCAGCTTCTCGGCCACATCCCTGATCCGAGCCCCTGGTAGGCAACACACCTCCCTTGAGCCTGGGTCAGGCCGGCAGATGGGTGCCTCCGTGCCTTTCAGATTAAAGTCCCCTACTACTACGGCCCTCCGCTTTTTCCTGGCAGCACCAGTAGTGACCTTCTTTACCAGTGCACCAGCTGGCTGTCCCCGGTGGGAGCATGGTTCCTCCTCAGCCCCCTGCAGGACAGCAAAGCGGTTCTGGGTGGGGACAACAGATGTAGGAGGAAGCCCCTTGCTTTTAATTGCCCTCCTCCTCTTTTTTTTGTTGTTTTTTTCTGTTACCTTTTCCCAGCTTCCTGGGTTAGCAGCCTCCTTTCCTGCACGGGCAACAGTAGACACTCGAGGCCCCGGAACAGTCTGGTCCCCGAGCAAGCAGCGCTGCTCCCCCTCAGCTTCCCTGACACCTTTCAGCCTGGTAACAGCTTCCTGCAGTTCAGCCACCTGCTGCAGGAGGACCTCCACCAGGGAGCGCAGAGTGCAGCCCTGCCCATTGCTCACCCTTCCCTTAGGATAGCAATGCAGGCGCTCTCTACACCCCGAGCTCCGCACTACAGCCTCCCTTCCCGTTGGCTCCGTCTGGGTGCCTACACTGGCCACCACCGGCGCAGCCAGAGCGGAGCTCCCAGACCGAGCCTTGCCCGTACGGCGAGTGTTCACCATCCCGCTCACCACCCCACTCGCCTGCCCGAGCAAACTGCCTCGAGCCCGCCCTGTTCGCCGCGCTCCGGGTCGCTCTCGCTCCCTGGGGCAGGATTTTAACCAGTCAGGTCTGCCTCCGGTCCTCCTGACACCGCCCCGTCTGGGTCAGCCGCTCGCCTCCGCTGAGCTGCAGGCTCCCGGGCAGGCCTTGTCGAGGACTTGAGGCTCCCTCGGTGCAAGTTGTTGCTCCGAGGTGAGGCTCGTAGACGCCGAGCCTCCCCCCCACGATCAGGCGCTGCAGGCCTCCCCTCGCGAGACAGTCACCTCAGCAATGGGTACATCTATTTCAAGCTCTGTTGAGGTCAGCAGAAGACAACATTATTAGAAATAATGTTTCAGGGTTCTGCTGCAGTCCTGAAGCCTTTAACATTTCTGCACAAACTGGGTGTGATAAACAAGAACAATCATACAGCTGAGGGAGCAATCACTAAGAGACACAGAGGGCCACTACAAGATCAAGGCTAATGTCCCTTCTTCCGTGGGGAACTTTGAGGCCTGTGAAGTCAGAAATTTGAATATGGGATTTTTCTTCTGGGTGCCATCAAATTCCTGTTCTGTTTCACTTGACTGAAAGGGATCTGCATCAGGTACTTCCTATATTCCTGCCTAATCAGGTGAAAACACAGTGAAAGATGTGGTTAGCCATCTGTAGGAAACAATTTCTGGGGAACAGATAGGAGCACACATTTGCCTTACTATAAACTAATTCAGCCTGGGATTCATCACCCATCCTGAGGCTCTACTCCAAAATTCATTGTGATGGATTATATATGCCATTACCAGAAACATCTGAGAACATGCCTCTGCGGACTACATTTATCATCACAAATATCCTTTGTTACAATGGATCTCACACCTGGTCTAGGCTAGAAGTAAGGGTGATAGCTGCAACAACTTCTTTTGGTGGGAGGGGAGGCTTTCATAAGGGTATTGCAAAGAAGGTCAGGAATTAACATTTTATTGTTTTGGGGTTTTACATTTATTTTTCATTTGGGAAAGAGACAGTGAAAATAGATGTCCCATGAGACCAGATATGAAATGAGCCCAATTCAATCAGTCACAGAATGGTTGTTCTGGATGCTGGAAAGAACAGGAGGAAAGGAAGTATCACCCACTGTGGTGCAATATTTGAGAAGAAAAGAAGGGGAAAAGGCCAAATAGACACAAAGAAGAAGCTTAATTTGAAGGAAAGGAGGTCTAACTGCCACTTATCTGGGTAAGAGAAAAGGTTTTGATTGTCTGGACAATTGTGATGTGCAGGAGTTCTCAAGCAGCAGCTTTCCACATAAAATAGGGATTTTGTTTTCTCCTGTTCTTTCTGCTGGGGATACAGGTGACTCCTCTGTCAGGATGTGAAATAATGCTGCAAAACAGCACACAATGTGACTAAACAAAACTTTGAAGACATGGACCCAACAGTAAATGGCTACTTTTTTAAGCTTGTATTCAAAGTCAGTGTCGTCTTTGCCATCAGCAACAGCTTATGATGAGGCACTTGTGACCAATTCTCACAAAAGAAGACTATACAGTCATCTCTTTTTGTTTTAAGTCTCTGCAATAGGACTGGGAGATATAGCGACTTGTAGAATCCCAGCAGTGAGTTTATGAATGATGCATGAAACAAAATCTCTCTCTGCCTGAAGCACAAAGGGAATATCAGACAGGATTGCGAGACCACTGCTGGGCTGGGGTGCTTGATGTAATATTCAGCTCAGACACAGCTGGGAAAGTCCATCAAGCACATTTGTTTCAAAGTAAATACAAAAGAACACAATGAGAAAAACTAAATAAATAATGATATTAAGTTGTTTGGCATAGTGGTGGGGCTTTCTCTCTTCGTTCTTCCCTCTCCCTTGCAACCATCCCCTTTCCCAAAGCAGCTGCCCTCACAGGTTGGGCAAGACTAAAGAGTGTTTTCATCACTCCTTAAATACATTCTTTAGAAGCACAGTGTAGTGAAATATGCCTACTACATTTCCAAGGAGGTTTTTCATTTAAAAACAGTGATCTTTGACCTTTAATAATAAAATCTGTTGCCACATTGCTCATACTACTAGAGGGATCTAAAAAACACTGTAAGTTATGTCTATGATGTAAAAAGAAACCCCTCTTTTCCCCAGTCCCTTCGTCTTTTTCAGAAGAAAAACCAAGAAGCAGTGGCTATATAATGATCCAGTTCATATATGGATATATCTGAAAGGTAGGGGGTTATTTCTTAAATGACTATAAAACATGATACAATGCCTAGTGCAGTCAAACAGTCAAAAGGCAACTTTCAACTTCAAGATGTTCTGCATCAAAACTGTGTTTACACTATTTTATACATCACTTGGAATTCTAAATCTTAAGTTACAGAAACCTTATCTACAAAAAATAGCACAGAAGGTGAAAACTACACTAGAAAATAATTTCTTTTCTGCTATATTTATCAGCAAAGGCAATTATTAACTACCAAAACCCGTTACTAGTTAACAGGTTTGTGTAATAGCCTTTAACTGAATTGCTTGTGCAAATGGATAAATGTTAATGAAAATCAATACACTTGGGAGTACCAGCAAAGATGACAAATCATCAAGCAGAATAAGTCATCTTCCTACTCTCAAGAAAAAGCCAAATTTGGAAATGTTTTTTTGGTGCTAATGCACCATCAAAAATTCCACATCAATGTAATTTGATAAAAAAAAAAAGCCAACAACAAAAACCCTTTTGTTCCCTGCTTGCTACATCTCCACGGTGACAGTCTTCAAAATGTAAGTGCTAAGACTGAGTCCCTTCTCCAGCATTTTGTTAAGATGTAGGGCTGCAAGAACTTTCATCTCTTATTAGATTTACAAAATCATTATAGAAAATAAATAAGTACAGACTCTGGAGTTCTTTTATGGTATCTGGTAAGAAGCATCGCATCAAAAAGAAAGCTAAAAACAAGTTAAATATGTTTGCTCAAAGCTTAATCAAATTTTGCTAATTGATTAGTTGTCTTGAGAGGAAAGCACTGACAAAGATGTGACACACATTAGCGGGAAGAGAGTACACAGATCATATGGAACAATCACAAAAAAGAAACCATCTTGCTGATGAAAATTCAAAGGACAAAAGAGGTTTATAAAAGGTGGAAGCAAGGACAGGCGGCCTGGGAAGAATACAGGGATGTTGTCCGGGAAACGAGGGAGCAGGTTAGGAAAGCTAAGGCCCAGGTAGAATTCAACTTGGCTAGTGATGTTAAGGATAACAGGAAGGGATTCTATAGGTGCATTGCAAATAAAAAACAGCCTAGGGACACCGTGGGCCCTCTCCAGAAGCTATCGGGAGAACTGGCTACCCTGGATTTGGAGAAGGCCGAGGTTCTTAATGACTTCTTTGCCTCAGTCTTCACCGGCAAATGCTCTGACCACACCACCCAAGTCTTGGAAGGCAGACCCAGAGACTGTGAGAATGAAGACCCTAGGCCCACTGTAGGAAAGGATCTTGTTCAAGACCACCTTAGGAACCTGAATGTATACAAGTCAATGGGACCTGATAAAATCCATCCGCGGGTCCTGAAGGAGCTGGCAAATGAGGTTGCTAAGCCACTGTCCATGATATTTGAGAAATCACGGCAGTCAGGTGAAGTTCCCGATGACTGGAAAAAGGGAAATATAACCCCCATTTTTAAGAAGGGGAAAATGCATGAGCTGGGGAACTACAGACCAGTCAGTCTCACCTCTGTGCCTGGCAAAATCTTGGAGCAGATTCTCCTGGAAGGCATGCTAAGGCACATGAAAAACCAACCAGGTGGTTGGTGACAGCCAGCATGGCTTCACTAAGGGGAAATCCTGCCTGACCAATCTGGTGGCCTTCTATGATGGGGCTACAGAACTGATGGACAGGGGTAGAGCAGTTGATGTCATCTACCTGGACTTCTGCAAAGCGTTTGACACTGTCTCACGTGACATCCTTTTTTCTAAGTTGGGGAGACATCAATTTGATAGGTGGACCACTCGGTGGATAAAGAACCGGCTGGATGGCCGCACACAAAGAGCTGTGCTCAATGGCTCAATGTCCAGCTGGAGACCAGTAACGAGTGGTGTGCCCCAGGGATCGGTGTTGGGACCGGTCTTGTTCAACATCTTTGTGAGTGATACGGACAGTGGGATTGAGTGCACCCTCAGCAATTTTGCAATGACACCAAGCTGTGTGGTTCGGTTGATATGTTGGAGGGAAGGAATGCCATCCAGAGGGACCTTGACATGCTTGTGAGGTGGGCTGATGCCAACCAGATGAAGTTTAACCATGCCAAGTGCAAGGTCCTACAGCTGGGTCGGAGCAATGCCAGGCACAGCTACAGGTTGGGCAGAAAAGAGATTCAGAGCAGCCCTGTGGAGAAGGACTTGGGGGTGTGGGTTGATGAAAAAATGAACATGAGCCGGCAGTGTGCACTTGCAGCCCAGAAAACCAACCGTATCCTGGGCTGCATCAAAAGGAGCGTGATCAGCAGGTCGAGGGATGTGATCCTGCCCCTCTACTCTGCTCTTGTGAGACCTCACTTGGAGTATTGTGTACAGTTCTGGTGTCCTCAACATAAAAAGGACATGGAACTGTTGGAACAAGTGCAGAGGAGGGCCACGAGGATGATCAGGGAACTAAAGCACCTCCCATATGAAGATAGGCTGAGAAAATTGGGTCTGTTCAGCCTGGAGAAGAGAAGGCTGCGTGGAGACCTCCTAGCAGCCTTCCAATACCTGAAGGGGGCCTATAGGGATGCTGGGGAGGGACTCTTCATTAGGGACTGTAACGATAGGACAAGGGGTAACAGGTTCAAACTTCAACAGGGGAAGTTTAGATTGGATATGAGGAAGAAATTCTTTAGTGTTAGGGTGGTGAGGCCCTGGAATGGGTTGCCCAGGCAAGTTGCGAAAGCTCCATCGCTGGTGGTGTTCAAGGTGGGGTTGGACAGAGCCTTGGGTGGCATGGTTTAGTGGGAGGTGTCCCTGCCCATGGCAGGGGGGTTGGAACTAGATGATCTTAAGGTCCTTTCTAACCCTAACTATTCTATGATTATATGATTCTATGTCTATGAAAAGAGGGTCAATGGCAAATTGTAATGTCACATAATGTAATATCTTCATTATTCCCCTTTTTAGTATCCCAATGAGTTACTAATGTTAATTCTAGACTTGTTATTTGAAGGCATTTGTAGATCCTTCTTGAGGTTTGCCACTGAGAAGGCAGAGATGCTTTGTGAAAAATACTGGAACTGAAGATTTCTGCTTTTTATTGATTAACTGCAAAAGTTCTTATTTCTGCACACTGATTATTGTTTCAAAATGACAGCACTGGCTTCATGGGATATCACTTTTCACGAAGTGTATGTGTAAAATCAAAGTATTTTGATGGGTCTATTTGTGGGAACATTCTAGGTGTATATATTAAATCATCCTGGAAAATTTGGGTCCATTTTTTGAATATTATTTTGTGAAAAGTTTTCATGAGTTTGTTGAGGATGGTATTGTGTGAGAAGCAGAAATTAAGAAAGTGGTATTTACATGTATTATATCTCATGTCTTATGTTATTACCTCTTTCAGTCCTTGGAGATGCAACAAGTACACGGAGACTCTGCAACCCATTTTGCAGAAATTTAAGGAGCATTGCTCAAGCTATTATTGCAGACACTCTTCCACCACTCTTTTAAGGATACTTTTACATACTTGGGAAGCAAGACTGAGGAACTCACGGTGGCAACTCATATATATGGGTCAGTTATATCAGTCAGGAATGTTTATAGAGAGGAAAAAGTAGGAAAAGTCTGTGTTATCTCAGAAGATGAGAACTTCAAACCCCACCTTGAAGGGTTGGCCCTTCAAGGGGTCCTAAGTGGGGTGGGACAGTAGGGAGTGAGCTGTTCCCCTCAGATCTGTCAGAAAAAAATCTAATGCCAGTGCTGTTTAGGGAGTACACCCAAGCCTGACCGCTGTCTGCAGTCCATTCCCTCCTATCATACCCTTAGCTTCCACAGTTGTTGTACCAGGTGCCAGAGGGTGTATCCCCACCTGTTCTCTTAGAATCTGTTTCTAGGCCTGTGGTCCATGAATCACTCGCCCTGTTTTGAACTCATTGAAAATATCTGCCTCTACAACCTCTGTAGCAACAAACTCCAGAAGGTCATTAATGTTGTGTAAAAAGCACTTTATCTATCTTAAGCCCATCTCCTAGTAACATTCCATGAGTGCTCCTTAGTTCAAATACTGCAAGCTTGGTCAGTAACAGTTCTGCATTCATTTTATCCACAGCTTCTGTGATTCTGTATACCTTCATTTATCCATACATTATCCCTATGTCCCATTTCTGCTGTACAGAACACAGTAAGTGTATATAACAGTGATCTGGTAGAGCTGTGGCTGGGAAAAAAATTATGTTGGCAGATAAAACAAATACATTCATATGTCAGTGCACAATTATATTTGAAGATTAGCCCTTCACTGGGGGATGGGTACCTATTTGGCTTTTGGAAGTTTTTCAGGAAACAGCTGCTCATTCCTTTGTCTGTGGAATGCCCATCGTATTTGAAGCACTGAAGCAACACAATGTAAATTCAGAGGTGTAAATGCAGACCAAAAGGCAACCTAAAGGCAGGAAACCTTGGGGCGGCTCCTGTATCACAAAGTTCACAGGCTGCTGTTACTTGCACGGAGAAGAAAGAAAATGCAAAGCTAGAGACTATACAGTATGGAAGTCCAGGGACCAAACTCAGTCCTGGAATATTCAACATATTCCCCTGGAGTGAAGTGAGCCGCTACCTTCAGCAGCACAGTGTTTAACACATCTGACACAAGATAGCAAACTAACCAGCTGCTTCCAACAGGTGTTGTCAATGGTCGGGAAAGAAGAAGAAAGGAGAAGGTGGTGCATAGGAGCACCTGCTGAGATAAAGACAAAAAAGGGGAGAACAATTAACCTCTGATATGCAATATAACATATTCTGGTCATCGCCAGCTTAATTTACTATAGTGGCTGCATCAGGAATATGCTTTAACATGAGTGTAAGCCTTGCAAGTTTCATTTGCAAAATGTCATATATTTGCATCGTCTGGGAGTAATTTGCACTTCTGTTCCCCAGTCATTTTCAGATAGGTGAATGCTAATGAACCTCCCCAGGTAACAAAGTATTAAGAACATTTAGAAAGTGAAGAAAAAAAAAAAACAACACTAAAAGCCCTTAACCACATTGAAGTGCAGGGCAATTAATAGTTTAAAGGAGAATGCAATTCTCATCATGTCTCAGGACAACTTCACCCATGAGATAGTTCAGCAACTGGCACAGGCCGGTACATAGTATGCTATGGAGCCTGGAGAATTGTTTCATCTTCTTGGGCCGGTTGTCTTGCCATTTATTCTGGGGACAGGAAGAATGGCTGTGCACCTACTGATTCTGTACTACACAACACACAAGCTCTACAAGGCAAGTTCCTGACAGACACAGAACATACTTCAGCAAGCAGGGAAGAATGGGTGGTTTGGTGCAGGTGCATAGGAGTTGGCAGAAAATGGGTAATATCTCATTAGGTCTATCTGAAGATTACTGATCCCTAAAAGGGAGCCATTGGCACTTCAGTCCATTGTCATACAGTTTCAGATCATAGGGTTAAAAGCGCTGAAAAGTGTTTGAGATTGCCTGAATTCTCCATATCAGCAGAGTGACCTGCCATCTGTTCCTCTGCCCATGCTTATGGGCTATAGCTCCGTAATTAAGCATCCATTCACATGAGAGGAATGTTTGTGTGGCAGGCAGCTAGGACTCTACTGTATAGATCTTTACAAACATTGTAGTGTGTTTTCCCAGGCATCTTCAAATTTGTCTCCAAACACATCAGTTTGCCTGCATGGTTTTGGTTTGTTGGATTTTTTTCTCAAGGAAAACAAATCTCACATCTTAATGAGTTACTAACTTTATATTTTCCAAATGCGGAGATACACACACACATAATATTTACATATATCTATCTATATAGATATATACAAATGTATATATATGTAGATAATGTGCAATGACAGAGAGATGGGATAAATATCAACTTCTGAATTAAATCCTGCTGTAACTCTGACTCCAGAGAGAGACTTGTGGGGCAATCAGATGTTATTTTTGCTGACAAAACTGCCTAGGGAAGTTTCTCTGCGCTGCCCTGACCCAGCTGCTCCTCTGCAGCAGTTTGCTGTCTCCTTGACAAAGGCAATATGACTGTTTGTGGAACACTCTGTGTCTCAGACCCTTGGTACTGTCCAGGGCAAAAAGAAAACCTGCAGAAGAAAAGGGGGTTTGTCCTTTTTTTTTGTTTGTTTGTTTGCTCTTTAAGGCAGATCTCTCTAATCTGGTACACAAAACAATCCCACAAGCAGTTGTACTGGCACGTCTCAATGAGTATGTGAGCAGGCATAAAAAGCTGAAGGGTAGTGGAGGAAAGGCAGCTCATTTTGCTGCTAAGGAGCGCATACCATGTAACTAATCCTAACAGTTCTCTACAACAATGAACCAAAACTTTAAATCTTCTGAACTATTTACTGCATTTGATTCATGCATTTCACTGTCTAAATATTCTGGATGTGGGTGTATTTTTTGAAAAATGCTTCTCTTTCTTCTTTTTTTTCACTAAGGCAACTGACGAGACTATTCATTTCTTCCAAAATAGAGTGTCAGACAGTGAAATGTGACTTTAAGCTAAAAGAATATTTTAAATTTTTTATGTAACATCTTTCTTGACAGTGGAATAAACAGCCAGCATGTATTTCCAGCTGGTGCTCAATTCATCCTTATATCTGTGTCAGCCCTTGTACATTGTTATATGAGTGCTATTGTTACTGTTTAAAGTATGCGTATCACTAGGTATTTGTTCCTCAATGAAACAATTTTTTCCCCTGGGATGAATAACTGTGGGTATTTTATTTATGGAAAGCTCAGTATTGAACATGCTTATATCAGTCCAGCAAAGAATGTAAGTGTGTGCTTAACTTCAGGGGTGTAATCTCAGGTATACTCATCAGGAATACTATTTACCTGCCGAGAGCAAAACACATGTCTTGCTGGATTATAGCCAGCATGTTCAGAAACTCCCAAAACTGACCTCATAGCTAATTGAAGTTACTACATGCACTTCAGTAGGAGCTAGCCACCTAAAAACCATTGGAGATCTGGTCTTCAGCCCTCCCTGAAATCCTACTAATCCCCTTTTTTCAGTCATGTTTTACCGCAGTTCATACACAGCTGCGTGCTATTTATGCTTCCAAACCCATCATTTTAGCAGTTTTGTTTTCCCTTCCCCTTATGGTGTCTTTGTATTTTTCTATTACAGAAGCAAACAGGTGCCTCTGTCTGGCCTCCTCTATTCTCATCAGTATTGGATATAATGTAATACTGCTATGAAATAATTTATTTATTTCTCTCTAAAGCAGTCACATTTATAATCACCATGCACACAGTACACATCTTCCCATTCTCTGATATGTTTTTTCTTGCCCTTCTCTGGGTCCATTTTCTTTGTAGTGTTACCCTTTTTGAAGTGTGGTGTCCAGAACTGTAAACAGTATTCAAGTTGAAGGTACACCCTCAGTTTACATTATTATACATTCTTAGTAGCATTTTTTTTCTTTCTTACTACAGACTCCTGTTTATTTAACATGAACCTCAGCTTCCACCAACAGGTGGTTTGCATCAAGGAGACTATGTGACTATGATGTTTTTTTTCTGCAGGTACACCAACTTAGAACTGATCAATCTATAGGCAGCTCGGAAATTTGTTGTCAATTTGCTTTCCTTTAAAGTCTGTGACTGCCAACATTTTGTCTTGGGTTTAAACATCTCCTTCTCAAGCCCTTCTCAATCCAAACCTTCAAACCCGGAGGAATACTGGTACTTGTCCACACCCCAAATCAGGGCCCAGTTACCAGTTAATTTATCCTTCCTTCACCTGTTTCCTGGTACAGTTTAGGTCATTCTCCACACACACATGCAGCTCGGGTGACAGTCCATTGAAAATATAAGCAGGTAACACCTCCACACCCTACACAATGCATATGGATAAGCAAGAAAACAAACACAAGTCCCACTCATACAAATCTCCATACCCCAGGATGCAATTTCTTGTTGTTACAGCAGCAAGTTCCTCTACCCAAGAATAAGGGGGTCTGTTGTCCAGCCATGTGGCACAGATCACATTCCTAAAAAAGCTCTTTCTTTTTTTGCTGTAACAGTGCTATTATTTGTTATTGGCAAGATTTGTTCTGTCCTCTTTTGCTTCTTTACATAATCACTGATGAATATGCTGAACATTTCCAGTCTAACTTTTCTTCAATTTGTTTTGCAAGTCAACCCCTCCCCAGGCTGAAAACCAACTGCTTGCTATAGCAAATACTGTTGACAACTTAGCAGTTTCTAATTAATTATATGACCCTTCTTTCTCAACCCACAATTTCATAGCTGTCTTCATGGTCTCCCAAGGGACACTGTCGAGAAGTCTACAGCAGGTGGGAGAGCTCAAGTGTCATCTCCTACAAATGAAGGCTGAGAGGCTACTTACCCAAGCTCAAGCAGAGATAACAACCCTAAAATTAGCTAGGCATTTGGTGGCAGCAGCTGTATGTAGCAATGCACTGCAAGATGTAGAAACAGATGGCACAGCAGAAAATATGGGTATTGTGTCCACTGTCCACCTGGAAGCCTCTCTGCTTCCTTCCTCTAACATCTTTGCAAAGTTTATTGGGAATAAAATGGGATTCCCTTTCTGCTGCCCCCCGCTTCCTGCCACTTCTGCAGTCAGCTTTTCAGGAACTTCCCTCCATTAAGAGTTGGTCATTCCTACTACTTCTTTTCTGGTTTTGACTTCTTTCTACTAGGGCCTTCTTCTTTTACGTATACTCTTACATCTTTTTTTCATCATGACTCTTTACATTTTAGCAATAAAAACAAAAATATGGCTTCTAGGGGATGCTGACATTCGTAAAGGAGGCAAGTGTATCAGCATTTACCTCAAAACACACATTAGAAAAACTGTTAAATATTTACACCAAAGGATGTCCATGCATGTATATTCTGCCATAACAATGCCAGAATACATAAGGAAAAGCTCTTTTATTTTTTTACAGAAGAAAATCAGCAGTTCTAGGGGAGACCAGTAAAGTTTAGGCAAATTTTCCAATTGCTCTTTCAAAATCAAGGATTTTTTTTGCAGTTTAGTTGAATTTTACGGCACTTCAACTCAAAGAGATTTCCTCAGCATGAGTCCCTGAGCTCTTTCAGGTACAGAGAGCTCTAGACCTGCGGCACCCACTGACTTTCTGCAGCAGTAGTATTACACTGCACTTCTTGGAGTGGAAGGGGAAAATGAAAAGCGGAAAATTTGGGTAATTCAAATTACAGATTCAAGAGTGGATTAAGTGGAAGTGTCTAATGTGTCTCAAGATGCAAGGGGGTGTAGTAAGCACTGAGGCAGTTGCTCCATGGCCTCCAGGAATAGATTGTTGTTTCAAATCATAGAATCATAGAATCATAGAATCGTAGAATCATAGAATCATAGAATCATAGAATCATAGAATCATAGAATCATGGAATCATAGAAACAGAATCATAGAGTCAATAGTTAGGGTTGGAAAGGATCTTAAGATCATCTAATTCCAACCCACTTGCTATGGGCAGAGACGCCTCCCACTAAACCGTGTCACCCAAGACTCTGTCCAACCTAGCCTTGAACACAGCCAGGAATGGAGCATTCACAACTTCCCTGGACAGCCCATTCCAGTGCCTCACCACCCTCACAATAAAGAGGGCTTCCTTACATCTAATATAAACTTCCCTGTTTAAGTTTGAACCCACTACCCCTTGTCTTATCACTACAGTCCCTAATGAAAAGTTCCTCCCCAGAACCCCTATAGGCCCCCTTCAGATATTGGAAGGCTGCTATGAGGTCTCCACGCAGCCTTCTCTTCTCCAGGCTGAACAGCCCCAACTTTCTCAGCCTGTCTTCATATGGGAGGTGCTTTAGTTCCCTGATCATCCTCGTGGCCCTCCTCTGGGCTTGCTTCAACAGCTCCATGTCCTTTTGATGTTGAGGACACCAGAGCTGCACACAATACTCCAAGTGAGGTCTCGTGAGAGCAGAGTAGAGGGGCAGGATCCCCTCCTTCAACCTGCTGGTCACACTCCTTTTGATGCAGCCCAGGATACAGTTGGCTTTCTGGACTGTGAGAGCACACTGAAGCCAGCTCATGTCAAGTTTCTTTTTGACCAACACCTCCAGGTCCTTCTCTGCAGGGGTGCTCTGAATCTCTTCCCTGCCTAATCTGTAGTTGTGAAATGCCCCAGGTTAGCTGATCCACTCCCACAGGACATGCCAGCACAACATGCAGGGAGAGCAGTGCTATGTAGGCATTTCAGCCAAATGCCTAGCACAACTCCAAAATCAGAGTAAGACACACATCACTTCCAAAGAGCTCATGGTCTTCCCTCTGAAGGACAAAGACCAGCCCTTTCCTCAGAAAGCACACTAATAGTGTTGGCATTAAATCTTCTCTTGGGCCTTCTGCAGCTCTACCCTACTGCTGTACACCTTCCTGTGCTGGTGTTCACGGCTTGTCCTTTCGTACAAATCTTTTCCTTACCCTCTCGAAAAGTCTGTCCACAGCATGGTTTTGTAAAGTCCCTCTGGCCTCTTGCTCTGCTTTGTCAGTGCTCATTCATCTCTCCTAATCTGCTAGCCATATTCTCCTTCCACAGGAGCTGCTTCACAGCTCCATTATCTACCCTCTTTTCTTTGAAGTCTTCCCCTCCATGAAGGGTAGAAATTATTGGGTCTACCCATAAGGGACCCATTCTAGTGTAAGGACACTCAGAAACAGTCTGACAGGAAAACTAGAAAGCAACAAAGGGCAGCAGAACAGCATTACTTAATGTTACCCAATCTCCTGCACTGCCCAGTGCCTCACCAGGGGGAAGATAAGGTAAGCTGAGACCAGGGATAGTTGTTTTACCTATGTGTGTTTTACCTATGTGTGTGTAAGAAGTGCTCAAATTCTTTCAAATTCTTCAAACTCCAGGTTACAAATGCAACTGCATATAGATAAGAACAATGGGTGAATTGTTATCCTCCATGCCCTAACTTTCTTGAAGTACTTTTAACTTCTAATGGCTATGGATATAAGCCCTGTGCACTTGTAAACTAGATGACAAACTTGTGTTCACATATTCATGACAAACACAAGCCACAAAATCCCCAGGCATTCACCAGCCTGCTGAAAATTGCTATGACCTTCAATCTGACATGGGATAGAGTGGCTGGGGGCAGAAAGTAGTTGCTGATCTGTAATTGCTTTGGAGGCAGTGAATCACAGTCATGTTATCCCAGGACAACACGGTTGCATATCTTCCAAATCAGTGAAAATTTCAATTTCAGTTTGTGGGTGGCTTTATATGATCTGGTTTGATGAGAGTTTCTACCTGTCTTTCATCTATTGGAAATAACTGAACTGCAATCTGTAGACCCTTTGCAGTCTTCCTGTACAGTTACCACAAACTTTTCTCATTAATTAAAACCTAGAAATGAGATTTACATTGTGTTCCAGGATCTTCAGCATACAAACATGATGTATGACCACTGTCTGTAACCCAGCAAGGACACTAGGGACTGTGGCATTGAGGTGCTGTTTTCTTGTGAAGAGCAACTCTGGCAAAGTTTGGGGCACCAATTTGAAAGTGGTTTCTCTCTGTTCAATTTTGGAGAAAAATTGAGGACTGCTGTTTCACAGGAAGTGTTGGGGTGACACTGTGTGCTAGTGTTTTGGCATGTATAAAACAAAAATTTACATCTTTTCCAACTTCTGCCACAGTACACAATGAACAGAGAAGAAATATACTTAAATGTGTAAGTGTAGGCATACCTTAAGGAATTGGATATCAAGGTATAAATGCTTTTTTATCCTTAGGAAAAAATATCAATGCAATAAGAGGCAGAAGGAACTAGCAGTTCTTCTGAAGCTTGAAAGAGAACCCCACTTTTTGGCTATAAAATAAGTGTTATTCATTTTGCCCAGGTTAACTTTATTTTTCTTTTAAAGGAGCTTTGACACTCCAAACTGGCACCCATGAATGTAGTATAAATCTTTGCAATATTAACCAGGTGAGAAGCTAGTTGCAGAAAATGAAAAATATGGCCTGTGGAGAATTAAACAGAAGCATGGGTTTAGCTTACTTACAAGCACTAAAAAAGGTGTTCCGACATTTTTGCATTGCCTGTCTACAGAAGTTGTTTCACCCCAGCACCACAGAAGTTCTTTAGTAGTTCTTGACATATTTTCTATATAAATTTATTTCTTTCTTTTTTCTATGTCTTTCCTAAGAAATTAGATTTAAAAAAATAATAGTACTAAGCAAACTTTTCCTGAGGATAATCACTTAAGTACAAAATTGAATTAGGTCTGGCCATGTTCTAACTGCCTTTGTGTTTGTGTTTCACATGCCTCTCAGCAAGTAAATTTTGCTAACATAAGTGCTCAAGAAAAGTTTTGGAATTCACAGTAGATGCAGTGTATTTTAGGGCATTTGATGTTGTTCACACAGAAAGTGTCTGACCTTCCAAAATCCTTTCACACATCCTTAGCACAGAGACCAGGCAATGATTCAGGAAATGTTTTGGCCACACCTTCTGATAATTAGGAGTGCAGATGCACCCATATTATCAGAGTGGTAATATGTTCAATGCAAAGTTAATTTGGGGAATTAGCATCAGGAAGGATGAGCAGAAAAAGCAGCCAGGTTGAAAAGCCAGATCATGTCACTGTCTACTAGTGGCACACCTGTATTATTGTTTCTGGATCATGTATCGCTGGTTTTTAAGGCTGCAGAAAGTGGAGCTGCTCCAGCTGATTCCTTCCCATTGAAATACCAGAGAACGTGTCTGTCTTTTTGGACAAATTACTGGAAGATAATCAGCAATTTAGTGTTTAGATTTGGCACTGTGGATGTTTTCCAATAAGGGCACTCTAGGCGCACCAATGGCTATAGCCACAGGGTAGGAAAATATCACAGACACTGATGAATTCAGTTGCTGCTCTGCCTTTGTGGTAATAACATTGTACTTCTCTCAGATAAAACATCTTGCTTTCCAACCGTAACATGGATCTCTGCCTCTCCACAGAAACAGCAAGATGAAGCCACTCAGAAAGTTTACATGGGTGACCGTGGCTGGGTTTGAGTGGAGGTATCTGTGAAACAACACAAGCAGAAACGCACATCCACCTCTTTTTTCAATAGAAACGCTGCCCTGAGAAAAATTGAGAGCTTGAAGCTGAATGTTGACTGAAACACACTTTGAGCTGTGAGCAAATACATTGTCTCTCAATGTTTAATTCTTTCCACATTAAGGGCTGCATCAGCAGAAAGGTATTATCTCAAAGATACTCAGCTCTGTCATCCATTTTTCCTCCTAACATAGAGCTCTGAGGCCCACAAACTTTGGTAAACAGCAGAGGTTAAAAAGGGTCTCTTCATACACCAGTTGCAAAGAAAATGTAAATGAGGGTAGGCAAAGGACGTCAGATTTCAAATAGTGAGAGTAATAGCAGTGAATAGGTGAAATTATCCACCCCAGCAGCTAAGACTAGAAGGACATCTAGAGAAATACTGAACAAGCCAGAGAGAATATTTCAGTCCACATCAGCACAAGAGAAAAAAAGACTCCAGAGGAGAAAAGCAGAAAAGCTGAACTCACACTGTGCAGAAGAACAGGATTAACATAATTTGTTCACCTTTGAACTTGCAGAGAATGAACAAAATGAATGTTCCAATCAAAATATTAGAAGATTGTTGCACCCTTATGAAAACTCTGCATTTGGTCACCATGTGTTACCAACAGTTGGCGAAAGAAGGCAGGGCATCTGATTACTTTGTAACAGCCTTTCAAATATTTTTCATATCAATATTGGAACATCCTGCAGAAGGAAAAATTTCTAGTGGAATTACAGATGGTTTTAAAACTGAGGTGCATAAGGCAGTGGTAGCACAAATTAGAGCAGCTATAATTTCCATAAAGTGCATGGAGGCACACGAGGCAAACAAAAATATGTGCATGGCACAAGAACAAATGCAAAGGCTATATAAGATTACACAGTAAGCTCTATTTTAAAAGAAATTGTGTGATAGCAGATCAAGTAAACAAATGCACTCTTATATTCAACAAAGTCAATGAGCTTAGGAAAAATTCCTCAACAAATCTTAGATCTGTGAGCAGCTAAAAAAACCCTCCTAGATGACAGCTTTGAAGACAAATATTTTTCCAGGAAAGGCACCAGGATGAGCCTCAGGAGGTTGGGGTCCCCATTGCTACACTGCTGCACATGATCTCTGGGACTCTGGAAGGAAAAAATGGTTCAGCAAAGCTTTCCTTTGTAAGATGGAGGTAATATTTTCTTTCCCTGACATCCTTTGCCTTATCTATTTATGAGGAAAGAATATCTTTGCATTTACTCTCAGCTAAACCTGCCAGGAGTTACTGTGGAAAACAGCATTCCAGGGACACTTTGCAGAAGAATGTGTGCATGAAAAGAAGTGTTCTGAACCTGCAGTTTCAGAAGGCAAATATAAGGCCATGAGCGATACTTACACAGAGGACATCTTTCCTGGAATTGCAGGGAGGCTGAATCCACTTCCTTCCTTTCATGTTGGCCTAGGTACTTTTATGCTCTACAGATTGCCAGCAGGCAAATCTTGCAACCAAAGTGGGTGTCTTGAAGTCCATTGGCACACATTCAACCAAAGATACCTTTAATGGTCCCTTTGACCCTGCTCTGAGCAAACTGAAAGACATCCTGAGGCCTGTTCCAGCCCAACTGATTCAGTGACTATTGCTCTAGGAAATGCTCAGACTACAGAATAAGCAAAATTAGTGACATGATTTCTGTCCAGTGCATGAGCACAATTAGGGTTTGACCTTATGATATGGCCTGAGACAAAGCATACTGCTGCAGAAGGAGCAGGTCCAGCTCCACTTCCAAACATCTCCATTGCTCATGCTCCAAGCCATGACCTCCCTCCCACTGCTCACTTTGAGGTGACTTTCATACTTGTGTAAGTCACACAGCAAGACACACCAACCTAAATCAGATGGCAGAAAGGGACAAGATGGAACAGTTCCTTTTGAGATCAGATGAGCCATTGTAAAGGAACCAGGAAGGGAAGCTGGGGAAGGGAAAAGGGAGAGAGGGTAGAGAAAGGAGTCGTCAGAAGAAAGATCACCGCAGTTTCCCTCTTTTGTCAGTAGTTAACTTATACATCAGTTTGAACATACTGTGGAAACATATCCTAAAACCAGAGCTAATTTAAATCTGCAATTAATCTCAAAATTATCCCACACTATCCACATCTTACCAGCAAGCAGGGGCCTTTGGAGCTCAGCAGAATTCTGAACTCAGGAGTTAAATAGTAGGGACACTTGTACATTTTATGCTGTCATGGTGGCACTGTAACACAGTGAAGAAGCTGGAAAATGAGAATAGTATAGAAAACACGGTCTGAGGGGCTTGATCCTTTACAACACAGACATATAGTTACTAGCTAGGATGAAAGAGAACCAGAGATTTACATTCAAGGAATGGACAGGTCTGTGCCCACAGGACAGAGCTGACTCACAGCTTATCATCAGCAGAGGCAAAGCTCAGTGGCAGGGCAGCACTGGAAGACAGGTGAGGCCATGTGGAACAGGCAGATGTTAGCACAGGTGAAGCAAATGCAGTCACCACCCTTACTCCTTCTCTGCTACCTTCCTTCTTGCCAGGCCTAACTAGCAAAGCCAGCCTGCCTGTCATTGCCTATCACTTCTTACCAGAGGTGCATCTACCTTCACACCCCGTAGTCCAGCAAGAGAGCAATGCTCAGCCCCTTCTGAAGCTTGCTTTACTGCCTCTTGTAGGCCGTTGCCTGCTTTATTTTTGCCTGCTGACAAATCAATTTCTACCAAGTAAGAAGAGTAAATTTGAAGAGGAGAGTACACTCCTACCCACACTACAAACTCTGCAAGGCTTTCTAGTATCCAGTATCTATTATACAGTGCCATTTGAATACACACAAAGCTCCTAATTATACAGTTTCCTCTCTGATTTATTCTGAACAGGGCAACATGATGACCACAGTGCAGTGCTCCATAACCTCATAACAGGATATGTCTCACTTCAGCGACCTGCCTGTTGCAGGCAAACAACTTTGTGTATGTATGCGTCTTTGTACCCAAGGCTATGCAGCAAAAAAAAAAAAAAAACCAACCCAACTCCAAAATGCATTATAAGTGCCATAAATGGAAAACAACAAGTGTTTGACACAGGACAATTATACACTCAGGATAATCTAGAGCTGCTGAAATCATGATGAGTGGTACAAAAATGTCAGTGATAATGGACACAGAGCTTGCTAGGCAGAAGAATATATTCTGTGTAGCAATGGCTTTATGAATGAATGGCATTTAGGGGCACTCAAACTAGAGATACAAAGACTGTAAGCAATAAGAGGTGATTGTATTGCAAGGAAACATCCTCCTGGATGTAATAATTCCAGAGCTGCAAGTATAGACTTTGTATTATGAAGAAAAATTTAATCTCAAAGAACTGAAAATAACTAGTTCCAAAATAAAAAGGATGGCTTTAGATTACTGTGCTCACTTTTAAATTTGAATCTTCAAACAACTTATAGGTATTTAAGACCATGTTTTCAAACTGAATCTCCTTTACAAGAAAAGGGCGCTAGTTAACACTATGCTAAAGTGGTTAGCTTATCCCTGCTCTTGAACGGGGAAACACGTGCAGCTTCTAGGGCTACCTACAAACGAAGGAGACCTGCTGTTCACATAGTCTGACCAAATGAAACATAGCCTGAAAGAGACTTCATGATTTACAGCTTTACAGAAAAGAAGAGCTTTGAGAATACCTTGTGCTTATATCTAGCAGCTGCTGGGCCAATATAGCTTAGTACTGGAAAAGGACCACTTTTTTGCGGCAGTGAAAGGTGGCCTGGCTAGGGAAAAGCATACTCAAAACTGTCTGAATCACATTAGGACTACACTAGGGTTGAGTGCACTGATGACTCTGACCATGTCTGGAAGAAAAATTGCCTCCATATTGGTTGCTTTAGTGTTGCATACTGCTTTAGTCTATTTCCACTATTTACCAATTGTCCTCAAGTTCTTCTCCGTAGTCTGAATATGTGGGAAAACGCTTGGTAGGAATACTAACCTTCTTTTGGTTCAGCAGACCTTATTGGTTCCTCAGCTATTACAGTCTAGCTGCATTATTTTCTTCACTGTTTCTGAATGGCACCAGTTGGTGCTAATACAGAAGGCCAACCGTATGGACAGCACCACTGTAGCCTTGCAGAGCTATAGCAGATGAGCAGGGACCAGTTTTTGTCACAGAAGTGCAATCGGTGCCTCCAACTGCTCATCCTGCCCTCAGCTGTCCACCCCCAAGGCCTCACAAAACATTCCTGTGCTTCGATGACACTGACTTCCCAGTCCCACATGTTCATCTGATCCACCAGAGAGGAAAGTTTGGGGAGATAGCTGAAGAAAACTGGAGTGGCAACACATGGACCTTTCTATTTTAAGGTGAAAGACTCTGGTGGATGGGCTACTATAAACAGCTGGGGAAGTAACACCTTCAGTGTTACACAAGTGTTTTCTCACTGAGGGACAGAGCTAGATCTGTATGGGGTACAAGAACAGGGTTGCTGCTTGAGCAAGTGATTTCTGCAGAACAGTTCTGCAGTTCATTCTTGCCAAGAAAAAGCACTAGTGTGACTTTGCAAAGCTTTTCCCTCCTAAGGTCAAGTCAGAGAAGAGTTTAGCAAGCCCAGAGCTGTATTTCTTTTCTTTGGATGAATGGCTACCCTAAATTGTTAGTGAGGTGCAATTTAAAAGAGTTGGTAATAGATTTGCCAAAGTCTTCTTTGTAGAATCGATATTAGCTTGTACTCATAATAGCATTTCAAACCATCATGTACTGAAGTCTTGACCATCTGGGCCAGGAAATAGCAATGGAATTAGCATTTCTCCTCTGCTAGCCCCCAGTATGATACCCTGTGGCTATTACAGCCATCTATTTTGCATTCTGGTTCCCCTGTGATATTGACAATAAACAGTAAACAGTGCACTTGGTAATAACTTCTCCAAAGGAAAAAAAAATACTAAGGAAAAAAGAATAATGTAGACGCTGTAGGAGTTTCCAAGATGTTTTGCAGCAGCTACTCAGGCATCAATGCCAAACAAAATTATCTGAGTGGTAGAAAAAAGTCCCCTAATAGCTGCCACCAGCTGTAACAGGCCAAGCTAGAAGTAATGGAAGGAAGATTTTACTTTTTTATTTCCCTGAGCATTACAAGAAATGGAAGCAGAACTACAAAGAGCATCTGCACCTTCTGAAGGCTCTTTTGTTGCACACATAATCCTTATGGTAATTTACACGTCACCATCAGGTGGTAACCTCCATTACGGCATCACAATGTTATGTTACTCTACAGCCTCAAGAAGATGATTCATGAGATTTCCATGATTGTGTATAGAAAAGAATGGATTGAAGATGTCAGTGTAATGGAAATGGCCAAACCTATGAAGGCAGGATGAAGGAGTTGCGCTTGTTCAGCCTGGAGAAGAGAAGGCTCTGGGGAGACCTCATAGCAGCTTTCAAGTACCTAGAGGAGGACTAAAGTAAAGCTGGAGAGGTACAAGGGGAGGATGGCTTCAAGCTAAGAGATGAGATATTCGGAAGAAACTCTTTCCTGTGAGAGTCAGTGGCACAGGCTGCCCAGAGAAGCTGTGGCTGCCCCATCCCTGGCAGTATTCAAGGTCTGGCTGGACAGGGCTTGGAGCAACCTTGTCTAGTAGAAGGCGTCCATGCTCATGGCAGGGGGTTTGGAGCTAGATGATCTTTAAGGTCCTTTCTAACCCAAAACATTCTATGATTCTATGATTGTATGAAACGACCAGGGCTTGAGAAAGATTTGCAAAATTCAGGCAGTATTTTCACCTATAGAACCACACAAGAGGTTTTAGACAGGTGTGTCTGGGAATGGGGAAAAGAACTGCCACCCTACAGAACTTGCTGCAGGACGATAGAGCCATTTGTTTGTTATGGATGAGAGAAAGGAAAAGGTTGACAGGCAGCCGGGGACAAAGTAGCACTTTAATGACTTTGCTACCCAGATTGTATGACCTTAGCTTGTGCCTTCCCATCTTTTTTACTTTATTTCTGCCTGAGTTTTTGTTCGAACTTCAGCCAGTCCTGCAGTCACTAACTTCAGTGTCTTCTTTTCCAATATTTTTACAGTGAACTTTTTTGGCTTTTTGGGTGATCTTGAAAAATATGTGGCAGCCCTATCTTCTAACTCTCAGAGAGTGAATCTGCCTAGTAATGCTTTCATCATCCAGAAGTGAAAACGGTTGTTTATCCAATCTTTCACATTGGATCAGTAAAGCATTCACACACTGACACTGTGTAACGGTGAATCCACAGAGTTTTACAGGCTTTATATAAAAAAAGCTTCCACAAATTAGTCTCTGTATGAAAATATTATGTACAAAAAATTGAAGTGTTCTATGAATATGTAAAAAGGCCTCATGGCAGCTTTGTTCTTCTGCATACATATGTTTGATATGTCCGTCTACTTTAGGTCTTCTCTTCGCATGCAAAAATGTTGCATTTTTAACTGCAAGGAAATTAATGTAAATGGGCCACTCTGAAATAAAAAATACAGTGAGGACCTGCTCCGTTACCCTTTCTTCTGGGTAAATTTACCCTAAGCTTAACTTCAGGGGGAGAATGGTGTTTGTCTAGGTGAATCTACCTTGAAGTGAAATTTTGGTATGTTGTTGTCATTACGCTTTTTCTTCAGGATAGACGATACTTTTTATATGAAGGTAAAAACCACTGTTTGTTTAGCAATGAAGACCAGACCTCAGAGCAGCACTGAAAAAAAATTACTAGCAGAACAGAACTCTCAGAAGAAAAAATGTCAAAATATCCCATAATTGCTTGGTTTTGTCACCTTCCTCATATTCTGCCATTGCCACCTCATTTTTCTTTACAAAGCCTGTAATTGCTTAGGTTTCTGGCAATGCTTATTCAGGTTACAGTCTCTGAAGTCTAACTGAATTAAAAAGCTACAGCTTCTGTATTTCTCATGACAACATAAATAAGAACACTTTTTGGTAGAAGTGCACTAAATGTGAATCTTTGTCCAAGAAAATATGAATTATTCTTTGGGCAAGCCATGACTATTGACTGCTGGTGTTGCTGCACTGGCATTAGTGCAGGCACTTTCAACGCTGCTGGGGGCTTACAATTGCCTGCAAAACACACAACAAGGAGTCTCTCAGTAATAAAAAAGGAATTTGAAGCTTATTCTTTGGTGAGGGGGCATCTCTCTGTGGATTTGAATGAAATATACAGCCTCAAACTCCAGGCCTGAACTCAGTTGATAAAAACTGCAACTTTGAATCATCTGTTTACTTGAAATCATCAGTTTGAAGACAATAGATTGCCTTTTTCCAGGTGTCATTATATGTATTTTGCATGAATAGTGTTACTTCATCTATTTGAAATCATTTACAGTCAGGAGAAGTGCTCTAAGCTTTGGGTAAGATTTGTAAGATAAGAGTTAAACGCTACATTTAATTTTAAGGAACAAGTCTTGAGAAACAGCTTTATCTGGAAAGGAATTTGAATTTTTTTTTTTTTTTTGTAGCTTATCATGTTTCTGTTGTATTCAGGCGAAATGTCACACACTGGCATCTATAGGTGAGCCATTGTCGGTGACCTTTACACTACCTTGAAAAAGCAATAGAAGCTTCTTGGTTTTTTGTTGTTGTTGGTTTTTTTTTTGTTTGTGTTTTTTTTTTTTTTTTGTTTGGTTTTTTTTTTTTTTTTTATTTGCTCAAAGAAATAAGAGGGGAAACAGCTCTGAACTCTTTCAGTAGCAGCTAAATCTTCACTTATTTCTTAACAACAGTGCTTTTCAGAGCAGGTGACAAGGATCCCAGGCGATAGAAATAACCTAAATATATCAAATAAATTCTGAGAAAACTTTAGCATAAAACTGCATTGTTCCTGGCATTAAAAGACCCATGTATCTGCCATCTTAAATGTTTTCTTCTTCTTCACAAGGCTGTCTCTCCACATAGGGAGACAAACTGTGAGAGCTCCATTGCTCAAACCAAAAATTAAGACCAGTTTGCACAGGGCTGTAGATTAAACAAGAGAAAATATTAGGTAATTAAATGCTAATGATTCAAGCTGGGTGCTTATGTTTCAGATTACTTGCCTAATAATGTTAGCATTCAAATGGTCAGCTTTGAAGTTAACGAACAGCCCATTAAGATGCAACCAGGGAGTTGTGGGCTCTTTGGGTGCCATTGTTTCAGTTTGCCTGGCTGCAGACTCAACAGCAGTGATGGGATTTACATAGTGAAGACTATTTTTGCAATTGGAAGGCCTAGGAGTTTTTTTTCTTTTAGTGAAAGCTCTACTATGGAGAACACAGCATGTGGGAAAAGCTGAAATCTACTAATTTCTTCAGAGTCCTAGTATTTCTATTCTCCCTACTGATGATTACATACAAATCACTTGGTTCCCAAGCAGTGGCTCTGTACAGTGAACATCCTATTGCAGCCATTGAAACTGTACCTGTTTGTTGACTCCTTGGTGGTATTCCTGGGTACTCACAAGGGTTAATATAAAAATGCACTCCTGACAGTGAAAGTCAGAGGAGCTTCAGTGATGAAAACTGCATCACATAATGTAAGATCCTCAAAGTAGTAGCTACATAAAGGATAGACATAATTAAGAGATAATTGCCAATGGAACAGAATATTTTCCTGGATAATGGGCTCCTGCAGATGCAAGAATAGCACGGCAAAGCCAAAGCTTTTACAGAAAATAAATGGCATGGTGCAGCTCAGGTTCTTTTTCTTCAAAGCACACAACACTGCTCCTGTGACAATGGTCTGTTATTCCACATCATTGATGTAGACTTAATTATTTTATCTAATGGAGGTTGATGTGGGAGTTACTTACTGTGCCAATGTGGACCTATTGCATTTTGAGTGCCTCTGAAGAGAAAGGCACTGTGGATTTCAGCGCCTGGATTTCATCAAACGTTCTGTTATCCCTACTGTGACTGCTATTCCCTGCACTTACCATGTGGTGTTAACCAAGGAGAGCTAGTTTTGTATTTTCAGAAGTGGAGTACTGTGACAGTTTGATGTTTCTTGGTGGCAACTGTAAATATTGACATTTTAGTAACTACCACAGCAGGAACTTGATGCAACTCATTAAAGGTAATGGGGCTTTTTTACTGAATTTAAAGTGAATAATTTCAAGCCCTGTTTGGTGCATTAGGAGGAGGAGAACTGTTCTTAAATTGGCTTTGTTTTCTGATGTCTTCTACATGATGGAAAAATGCCAGAACAGTCTTCTCATAAAACTATCTTACTTGTTGGTTTTGATCTTTTGTGGTCTGCTAAAGGATTTATTACAAATGCCACAAAATATGTACTGCTGTCTCTTAGATCTTAGTTGAAGAAATAGGTGATATGGATGTTTAACAAAGACTTCTTTGTGCCAGAAAAGTGAAATAGTGGAATAGTTCTTAGTTAGAAACATAAATTACTTGCGCTAAACCAGTTTATTTTAGCTATTTACTTGCTATCTTTATTCTTGTGGTGCCATTTCTGTAATTTATTTTAGGGTTGTTTTCTTTTTTTTTTCCTGAAAAATGTTAGCTAGAACTTATCTATTTACTTTGGTCCTGTTCTATCCTGTGTTGACTTAGGGAGAATACTGTTTAAGGGATACTTCTGCATCTCACCACCCACACAAGACATGACCAGCAAAATGATGGCTGTTTTAATGCTGCGTGGGCTGTCTGTAGCTGTACAAAAGGGCACAGGCTTGGCCCTCTGTATTTCATGCAAAGGCTGGATGTAATAACTTGGCAGGTTGTGTAAAAAAGAAAAAGAAAAACAAAAAAAATACCAACCCCACAAAACCAAAGTGAATCCAAAATGCCATCTAACATACATGAAGGGAGATCAATAGCATGATTAAAGTATTATGATCACACTAAAATTTTTCCAGGTGTCTACAGCTGTTACAATGAATGCATGATGATTTTTTAACTAGCCCAGTTCTAATTGGGTGGGTGGCTGAGAAAGGCATGTGAAGCCTGTCTTTCCTTCTGACTTCTTTTTTTTTCACAGTGACATTAACAGCATATGATCAGTTCTATGACCTGATGCAAGGACAGTCAACAAAGCACCCTCTGCTAAACCTTTCCAGTTACCTCCTTCAAACAAATTATCTTCTTCACAGATACACATATCCTGACTACCAGGTAATTAGCTAGGAGATCACTACAAATCATAGGTGATTTTTAAGCTGAACCACATTTCTTCATCATTCCTGAATGGTTTGATCCTTCTGTTACTGTAATAACAATGCCCACAAACATTAGCTAGGGGTACAGCTAAAAGTTTGCTATATGTGAATTTGACTATTTGTCTTAGTGAATATTGTGTCATCTGGATCTTGGATTTAGCTTTGATTACTACAGAGAGGCTGATGACCACTTTTTAAGGCAATGTGCTTACGTTTTACCATATATGATTGTTTTTGTCTATGCCTGAGAGTTAAGAACATGTGGGTGTTAATTCTGAACAACTTGGCCAATTTGTTATATTTACTACAATTTCTCTGGCCTTTTGAGTGTCAGTGTATGGACGACACAAGTAATACAGATTACTGCAGTTTTCCTGTACTTAATTTTTAATTTTCTGTACTTAATATTTATTGTCATGCGTTGCAGCATATTAGGGATTAAATAATAATGTGGGGGTCTGCCTTTGAGTGACAAGAAAGGCCAGTTACAAACTGACTTGCGTTGTATGCCTGCTAAAACCTTGTGATGTATTTAATGTTGAAGCTGGAAACAACTGTACTGGCTTCTATAACCTTTTCTCCTGAGCATACTTGATTCCCAAGTTCATACCCCAAGGATGAAACTTCTTTCTTTTGCAGCATCTTGCTAAGGGGACTGAAAAGCTTTGTGAGGAGCTGCAGACCACCTGAGTACATCTGTTTTTCTTTGGACTCAGACAGATAATTTTTAGTGCACTCCTCTGCTGACACATTTATCCACTGAATGACTAGTGTGCTCCACACAGCCTCTTCTTTGAGTCCTTTCTCCTGTGCAGGAACACCAGACTGTAGGATTTACACAGCTGCTGGGAGGAAGTGATAAAACACTCCAAAGAGCAGCTTTCAGGTGGGAAGGTATAAGCAGCCTGTGAGAGTGTGGCTCTATGGCAGCAGAAGCTCCTCTTGTTAAATTTAATGTTGAACACAATCTCAGATGTACCTAGTTGATGATGATGCCACACTTTGTCTAGAGAATTTACAATACCTTTCAGAAGAGAGACCCTATGGTCCTTCCTATGCCTGAAAGTCCTGCTTTGAGCATGTCCCAAGGTTAGTCCTGATTTCTGGCTTTATATGGTTAGGGGCTGATTTGCACACAATATCTGAAGGTGCTTCAGAGCTCCCTATCTGTTCCATGCCACTATTTCTGCATGCTGCCTTTACTTGGCCACTTGAGCTTGCCACTCTCCATCACAAGTGCCAGTGGTCCCTAGCTCCTTCCTCGTGGAATTTTAGCAGTGCTAAGAGAGAGTGGATCCTGCATTGCAAGGCTGCAGTCTACCATCTCCAAGCCAAGAAAAAGTCAATCAAATAGTATGGCTGTGCACCAGTCCCATTATGAAGCTGTTGGATATTCAGACCTTGGGAATGAACAGCACTGCTTATGGTGGATATAGAGAAATTGCTTCCAGAACAGCTAACATTCGTCACATAAATATAAAAGAGCTATTTTCTAAAGCAACTATTGACTGTCCATCATCCCCAGCTATAGACAAAAACTATATAAGCCATTTGCTTATATACACAAGGAGGTGCAAACCAATTCATGTAGAGTCAGAACTTGTCAAAAATGTCGCCACCTAACCTGCAGTAGTCATGATTTTCAAATAAAAAAGGCAGCTTTCAAAATACGAATTTCTATGTTTTCTGTTTTACTCAAGACAGAAAAATTAGACCAAGATTCTGTTATTTTACTGATAACCTAAAAAGCAGGTAGCCAAAGATCTATCAGGAAACCAAGAATGTTTCAGTTTTAGACACTTGCAACCCAAACAGATGCAAATAAACACTGTTCATCCACAAAATACACTTCAAAAATTAAACATTAAGTGCTTCAAAAGGTTACTCAATATCAGCCCAGCTATATTTTCACTGGTGACAGTATAATGGCTGGCATTGGTGTCAGTAGAAACGGTTTAGTAGGTCTAACAGTTTGTCAGTTGTTTGGAATAACCAGTTGCTGAAAGTTAGGCATTAAGCTTAAAAAAAAACAACCTTAAGAACAGTTAATTTATCAGCTTAGTAAAATGGAGGAAATATGGGAGAGGCCACGGGGAAGCTGTGTCCTTTGGAAGACCTGCAAGTACTGATGTTAGAGGCAC
Source organism: Amazona ochrocephala (assembly GCA_039720435.1). Taxonomy (NCBI): domain Eukaryota; kingdom Metazoa; phylum Chordata; class Aves; order Psittaciformes; family Psittacidae; genus Amazona; species Amazona ochrocephala. The sequence continues at coordinate 48,699,828 of CM077876.1, read as the reverse complement.
CTGCAGCACAGGAGATCCCCCCACTGTTGTGTGTGATAACTGAGTGAGAAACCAGCTGTGCGTGTGACATTAGGGCCCTTTTAGTTAAACAAACATAACAAAGGGCTGCATCAAAGTCTACAAAGCAGAACTGCTTGAAGAAAATTCATTCTGCTGCTGTCACTCTGTTTTGATTGATATGAATAAGCCTTATCTTCCAAAATATAGCTAACATGAGTATTTCTATAATCACTTCAGATTGCATCTTAGAAAGGAAGACAATTTTGCCTCCTCCCTGCTCCTCCTCCTCTTCTCTTGTTCCTTCCACCCTGAAAAGTCTTTATGCATATGTTAAATGTGGGAGGAAAAAAAAGTACCTTCCAAATCTTCATGTCTGTGTATATCCCTCTTCTTTAAATGTACAAATTTAGAACTGAAGAACTACTACTTCAAAATCTCTTACCTTTTGACAGATCTTTTTTGTGTGTGGTGGCTATGATTGTCAGCAGCAGTTTGTTAAGTCTAAAGGAATATTGATATTGAAAGGTAGTAAGACCATCTCTTTTTCTTTTCAAGAGTGGGTAATCCAGAAAGAGAATGACTACACTGGCCATGCACAAATATGCCTGAGGACCATGTTGGATGGGGTTTTGAGCAGCCTGGTCTAGTAGAAGGCATCCCTGCCCATGGCAGGGGTGTTGGAAATAGATGAGCTTTAAGGTCTTTTCCAATCCAAACCATTCTATGATTCTGTGATCTTGCAGTCCTTATTCAGCAGTCCAGAACTTGTGGGCTTTAAAATGAAGAGCTATGCTTTCAGGGATGAAATCTCTTATCTCTATCAGTTTTCATACAGTTACTAAACTCTTGGCCCAAATATGGCAGCAGTGCTATGGGAAAACACAGTATTAAAAAGAAATTCCTCCCCAAGGTACATTGAATGTGACCGTGGCTATACAGGGAGTGAATCCAGCCCTGTGTTTTCTAAATAGGTGTTAGACTGATTTTTAGGACAGACAGCAAGTATTTTGGTTCTAAAAGCTGTTTCACGTGAAGAAAAAAAAACCCTAATAGCAGGAGGTGGCTACAGAAGCCTTAGGGAGAACAAAAGAAGAGACCAATAGCTGCAGGAGGATAGAAAAATGCAGAAGATTTTGATGAAGAAAAAAAATCCCTTAAGAAGATAACTGGATTTAAAAATAAGAAGGAACAAAGCAAGCGAAGAAATAAACAGCACGGACTCTAGGTTACAGCCAATTCACATAGGTTGACCAACCATAATCAATAGCCCTGTTGGTGGTCTTTAAATAAAGGTCAGACAAAATTGCACTGAAATCCACATGGGGATTATTTAAGTGCTTATTTAAGAGAGTGGGCTGTCTGTGGGAGGCAGCGCTAGTTTCACTGTGTTTCTAACAGTGCTTAATTAGTTTATTATTGCATTTGTAATTACTCCTTTCTTAGAGCCATTGAAGTCTTTTAGTACTGTTCAAAACTCTCCTCTATCCGCATCTTCCCCAGAGCTCCCCAGAAGCATACATTTTTTAGTTCAAATTCTGTATCTTCATCTTTGCATCCTACCAAAGATCTCAGGCCTCACCAATAAGCTTCTATGCATACAATCAATCAATATATTACCCTCTGCTCCATTTGTCAATGCACATCTTCTGCCCCCTATCATTGAAGCAGCTTGCCATGCATTCATGCACTTGAGAACCTTGTCATTCCAAGATAAATGATGAAATCATGGCTGTTTACCCTTTGGCAAACTTAGTTATCAAGCAAAAGGTGACAAAAATATATATCTGGAATGGCCTGCTGACCTCCTGCTCCCACAGAAGTTGGATAATTGGAAAACGTGCAGTAATACAGTCTGTATGGTTGCACAGGCAACAGAAGTCTGCACAGCTTCTGAATGTAAACTACATAGATTGAAAAAAACTTTTGGAGCAGGAACAGCATTTGCTGTATATTCTCCTTGTTTCTGCAACAGACTGAAATGCTACAGTCAGATATACAACTTTGTGGAGTTTCCCAGTGGTTGAAAATGCACAATATCTCTTTGCTAAGATACCTCATCTCTTGATCTACCCAAGGGAGAAGCAAAAACCTCCCAAAAGACAGTCCTCTATGTGATTTCAGTTCATCCAAAATAATTATTCCTTTTTCCCAAGGCTTGCAAACTCAGGCCTGTCCAAGGCTTTGCAGCTGGACCATTTTAAGCCCCTAGATACAATATGTGAGCCTAATGGCCCTGTAAAAGGCCTAGGTTGAAAATGTTGCACTCCTTAGAGCAAGCAGCTTAAGATCAGCTGGTTTTGAGACTTGAAAGGGACCTGTGAGTAGTCAACACATGCCCCTTTTAGAAACTTGTTGTTCTCATGTTTATTAGATAGCCCTCAGCTCAGCACTCTCATCACCTCAGGGCACCTCAACCCATACACTTGGGACCATCAGTCAGCTCCACTCTGCAGGCATCATCAATGGGGCTGGAAGACACCATGAGCAGCTGTAGTGACTGCCAACCTGACACGATTAAAGACTCAAGGAAGGAACACTGCATGAGAAACATAACCTCACTATTGCTTGTCTGATTGCGACCCTGCTCTCCCATCCTGGTGATCAGCATCAAGTTGTATGCAGGATTTGAGCTCATTGAAACATGTTGTTTGAAACAGCTTATCTTTTTTCTTTTGGCAATAAAGTTGTTAGTCCCTGAGAGGCTTGTGAGTAGCAGGCTGAACTCTTCTTGAAAGTACCAAAGCTAAGGTTGCCTTCAGGAGAAGGTATTTTTTAGGAGTATTGCTGTGGAAAGTGAGCTTTGGTCCATGAAGCAGGAAAGCAGATTGACATCAGCACTCAATAATGGAGCTGAAAAGAGTAATTTGAACTACTGAAAGAGTTTGGTGCTTGGCTTAAGCCAGTGCATGTATTATACACTCTAACTGCAACCTTCAAGACAGAAGCTCTCTGAAACTGAACAATTCACTTCTCATTGCCATTACTGTGAGTTTAAGCCTAATTTTACACAGGGCCTGGAATGGAGCACCATTGGGGTCATTGGACTGCTCACTGTGATATAAAGATAGAGGGAGCACAGCAACATACAGGCCTACTTTAGGATTGAAACTACTCTGAAAAGTGTCCTTTAATGCAAAATTGATTTCATAATATGCAAGTGCTGTAGGGAACATTTTCCACACTTTTTCACAGAGACTGTGCAAGTTGGTCTCTATCTTTCACAAAATGGTATTTGATATGAACTATTATTAGCTGGAAAAGATAATCTGTTCAGTGAAACATGCTCATTTTCTGGTCCTAAATTGTTTCTGCTCCCTAAAAGCACCAATTCCACAGTAATTCAGAACACAGGCTCTGTTAATGTTATGCTTGACGCATATATTTATCAATCTGATAATTATGCTTAAAATAAGGGAAGGAAACAAAAAAAGGCTGACTGGGGAAGAATTCTGATCAAGTGCTAAAGGCAGACACTGTTCAGGTCTGCTAGCACAGAGGTTTACAAGAAAACAGAAAGATAAAATGGAATTTTACATTTTATTCAGTGCTATTTATTCAGCTCTTTTTCCCTAAGAATCATTATCAATATTCTCCAGTTATTTATGTTTCCATTTCTGATGGAGCTTGGGTTTGGTCAGCGAATGTTTTCTAGAATAAAACATTCTTTCTTTTTCATATCTGCTCACAGATGTTTTAGGATGAGATATTGATTATCTTGTAAATGGACAAGAAAGCAGTTGCTTTTGAACCAGAGGCTTGTTTTCCTCATTACAGCTCTAAACCACTAACTGCTTTTTAAACCTATTCAATCCCTTGGTTCTGTTTCATCAGCTTCCCTTCAGGGGTTAGGTTGGTGTTTTTTTTGCCTCTCCTCTCTCAAATCCTCGAGGTTGCAAAATTCCTAGGGTATTTCACTCTGCCTGCTGCACAGAGCTGGGAAAACTAAGGGATGAGTGTGCGTGTTTGTTTCTATATATGCTTTGAAAACTTCGCGATGCAGTGATACTGCCACTCAGACATTATTCATCCTCTTTTGAGGTGGGTTGACCTTGGCTTGCCACCAGGTACCCACCCAGCTGCTCTTTCACTCTATCTCCTCAACAGATGGGAGAGAAAATAAGACAGGGTCAAGATACAGACAGAGAGATCATTCACCAATTAGTGTCATGGGCAAAACAGATTCAACTTGGGCAAAATGAATTTAATTTATTGTTCATTAAAAACCAGAGCAGGATAGTGAGAAACAAAGACAAAACTGAAGCACCTTCCTGTGCACGCCCCTCTTCTTCCCATGCTCGATCTCACTCCTTCACTCCTGGCTCTTTTACTGGAGGGGGTGAGGAGGGAGGAATGGGGAATGCGACAATATTTCATCTCTGCTGCTCTTTCCTCTGCACACTTCCCTGCTTCAACATGGTGTCCTCCCTGTGGGGTCCAGTTCTTCAAGGACCACCCCAGAATGGGTGCCCCATGGGCTGTAGCTCCTGCCAGAAAACATGCTCCTGAAAGGGACCCTTTCCATGGGCTGCAGCTTCCTTCAGGGCATGTTTGCTTGCTCCATCATGGTCCTCCATGGGCTGCAGGGGGACAATCTGCTTCACCACAGCCTTCACCATGGACAGCAGGGGAATCTCAGCTCCGGCGCCTGGAGCACCTCCTGCTGCTGCTTCCTCTCTCACCTTGGTGTCTGCAGGGCTGTTTCTTCCACATTTTTTTCACTCTTTCTCACAGCTGCTGCACAGCGCTTTTTTACCTTGTTTGAATATGTTATCGTAGAGGTGCCAACAGCACCGCTGAGGGGCTCAGCTTTGGGTTGCAGCAGGTCTGTTCTGGAGCCGTCTGGACATGTCTCTGTCTGACACAGGCGCAGCTCTTGGTCCCTTCTCACAGAGGCCACCCCTGCAGACATCCCAACCCTGCCACTAGCAAAACCACACCATGTAAGCCAAATACATGCTTTTTGTTTTTCAAACCTCAAAAAAATGTTTTTGCTTGGAGTGTAGTGGCCATCAGGACACCTTTGAAAATCTTAGAAAGGTGATTTTTGTCATTGGTATCAAAATACTGTGAGCTGAATCTTTAAAGAAAAGCAGCAGGCTGAAAACAAGAGCCAATTCATGAGAGTCTTGTTTTCTTGTTAAACCAGGGAGAATTGGCCTCCTAAATAAGTAATTCACAGCCCTCCCAGTTTCCTAAAGACTCCTCCATACTGGATGCATCAGATAAAGCTGGAAGTTCACAAGTATCAAAACAAAGAAATCATAGAATACAGAGAAGCGAAGGCTGAAACGTCAGAAGAGTAAACAGGCAGCAAAAGTGAGTGGAGGCATCCTGTGTTATTTGAATGTCTTGGCCTTACAAGAAGGTCTGGGTAGCCATAGAGCATGTATGAGGCAGCAGTAAATTTCAGAAGTTTCTGAACTAGGAAGTTTGTTGTAAGCATCCTCTTGGTTTGAGTTTTAGAGTCAGACATTTTTGTTTCCCAAACACTGCAAACTTTTGCAATAGACACTCATATTTCTAAGTGAAAATGTGTGAATTAAAAAAAATAAAATCTTAGTGCCTGAAGGGCAATTTGGAGGGTGAGGGCAAAAGCCACTTTTTTAGCAGAAAAAAAAAAAAAAAACAAAACAAAAAACTAGGAAGAAATTTAATATCCAGAAGCCGGTAGTGTCATAACCCAGAACAGTTGTAACGCAGTATCACATACCATCTAAGTCGTGGGTAACCATCATTCTCTTACACGGATGGTTATGGGGTCAACTTCTGCCTCGCAGTAATGAGCATGAGTATCAAGGTCTGTGAAGCTACACTTGTGTAAAAGCTGTGTGGCTAGAGGTCATCATTTAGGAAAGTGATGAATGGAATCACAATAATCTTTAAAAGTATTCTTGAAGGGAGCTCGAGGCATAGCATCTCCTAGAGTCAGCACTTCCTAAAATGACACCGTTAATGGTGCATGACAAAAGCATTTCATATAACCCACATTAAAGAAAAAACATTTTGCATCTTCTTATGTCTTCCGTGGCCTAGACTAAGTTTGGTATCACAATATCCTACCACATACTACTGGTTGGTGAGAATAAAGCACATTCCAGCTCACACACTGAAACAAAGCATCTCACCAGGGTGCAGCATGGAAGGCTGCTTCCTCTCCTGGTGAGTGCTATCTGAGAGGTAGCATCCTGCCTTGTTGTAAGCCCATCAGTGTGTATGGCTTTACACCTCTTCCCTTTTCTTTTCATTGTTTACAGCGGGGCTGTAATTGACCCCTACTACTTCACACCTCCTTTCTCTTCCTGAAAGTGGCTCAACAGCTTCCAGTCTCTGGTAGGATCCCATCTCCCCACCAGGCTGACACTGATGCATCAAATTCTTTGAAGAACACTTCATACACACAGCGGTTGGAAGAATTTGAAGAATTTGACCAGTAACAAATGACTGGCTTGGTTAAGCTTTTAAGCTGGAGTTGTGGTCTGCTAATGTGCTGCTTGGGAGCTTTTGGGCTATTCCCAGTGCAAGACAAGGAAAAGAAGAAAAAGAAAGAAAAAGAAAAAAGGTTCATATCCATTTTCCTCTTGTTTCTCGAGGTATATTCCAGGCTGAGCTGTCTGTCAGTTTAAGCAAAGACATCTCAGGGAATGTAACAGAGTGCAGTAGGGTTTACTTTGCCCTTTCAGGGAAGGCCATTCTCAGCTAAAGAAGAAGAGCCATCAGGTGAAAATTCTGTTTTGCCTGGAGTGTTTTGAAGGTCTGGAAAGCATTTTGTATATTGGGGTGCCCATGAGAGTCTGGAGAGGCAGCCAGCCTTTGGAGTGCTGATTCCATGGGTATTCATCATGACCTTGATTAACGTCATGGTCCTTCTATGTCCTGTGTCACTAAAACCACACACTCAGAACTACTAATTGATGGATACCTGTAAATATAAAGCAGGTGAAATAAATAAAAGTCTCAGTTAGTGTAAATTAGCCTTGCCTGGGTTGTTTCAGTAGTTATGCAAAACTGAATCAAGAGATCAGGGAATCTGCCCCAATATACAAAATATTAAATAGTAGTGTATAATACATGGGGGGGGGGGGAGGTGGGAGGTAGGTAGGTGTGTGTATTCACATCCATATAACCAGAACACTGTCATAGCATTCTGTTCTAATCTTTTTTAAACTCAATCTCAAGATAGACGAAGTTCACTGTATTTTGAGGATACCAGGTTTTATAAAAACAAAAGGGAAAAAAGACTTGTAGTGCAGAAGCTCTATCTCAGCAATACTGTTTCCTAATTATGGTGGAAAGTCCATGCAGCTGCTGTTCAGAGCTGAACTGGAAGAGATTTGAGGTTGGGTGGCACTGACATGCCTCTGACAAGATGGGCCATTCAGAGGTGCTGTCATTAAAAAAAAAATGTGCCATTTTCTGACAAAACTGAACACAGGACTTCGCCTACCAAAAGACAGGAAAAAAGGTGTTCTACCTAGAACTTCTCTCTTTTCTCTCAGAACTCCAGTAACCCTCCAATGACTTCTTCCAGCTACCAAATTATTCTTGCTTTTAAAACCTTCCTTTTCCCTCTAGCTTCTGATGATTAACTCTCCCTGTAAACTGCTCTGTAATAATCTGTATGGAGGACAGTACATAAAAGTAAATTGCATTGAGTTTGATCCAGACAGCATTTGCCTCAAAATTACACTGAGGTTTTGGGCTGTTTTTTTTCCCCTCCCCATTTCTAGGTCTGACTGGCTAGCCAAATAATTTCTATTTGCTATCATAAAGGCTAAATAAAAGGGCAAACAACTCATTTCTGCTTCAATAAAATTCATGTTGCTATTTCAAAATGTAGTTCTGCTTTGTCAGCCTCCACCGCAAGATATACTCATTCATACACAATGCCACCTGCATCACTGAGGTGTTTACATATTACAGAGTCTCCAGAAATTATAGATTCAGGTTATACCTCTTTTGGTAAACCTGATCACTGAAGAAAAAGTGAGGCTGTTGGAAAATTAACTTAACATTTACAACACTGACAACTATGAAAAGATGCAGTTTCTTGCTATTGTACTGAAGTTATTACCTTCCTTGCAATAAATCTCAGGACACTCAAAGTTAACTTGCAGCTTGCAACAAGCAGCCTGTAAAGTTTGCTGGAAAGAGCTGCCATATTATCATTCAAAGTACTTTATACTAAACAGTGCAAGACAGTGACAAAGCATGTAATTATCTGATTACGCTGCAAGAATAGTTTCTTACATGTACTGAATTTTGCATATCATCAACAAACACAGACTGTTTCATCACTGAATCACATAAACAAAACCAAAAGAAAATAAGATAGAACAATGGGTTTCAGCTACTATTGTGCCCAAAGAGCTATTTCTGCTAGTACTTCAAAATACCAGACCTCTCCATCAAAGTGGGTATACTGGGGATGTCCAGCTCAGGAACAGAAGTTTGTCCATCCTTTTCACAAGAACAAGGACTAATGGCTTTAAGCTGACAGAGGGGAGATTTATATTAGATATAAGGAAGAAATTCTTCACTGAGAGTGTTGAGGCACTGGAGCAGGACACCCAGAGAAGTTGCAGCTGCCCCACCCCTGATAGTGCTCAAGGCTAGGACAGACGGAGCTTTGAGCAACCTGGTCTAGTGGAAAGTGTCCTGCACTTGTCAGAGGGGCTGGAAATAGACGGTCTTCAAAGTTTCTTCCAGCCCATACCATTCTATGATTCTGTGATTGGCCAGAGACTAATGCTATTACATCTGGTACTGCATGTGCAAAACTCAACATGGGTAAGGTACTCCAATTTCTTTTACTACAGTTTGGGGCAAGACAGAGGGATAAAAATGGTTTTTGGATATCTTATGATAATAAGAATTTCAGTGGAGGCAGTTTTTTACTATGCCATTGCCGCACTGTGAGTAGTATCTTCACACTAGCCTTAACATAGTCCCACTTCTTCACAGTCCCAACTGTCATACCATTAAACATAAATCATGGCCCCAAGGGACCCACTTTTCCAGAAAGGATAAGCAATGTACCCTCCACAGCATATCAGTCTCCAGCTTGTTCTGAAGACTGTCAATTGTGCTAAATTTTGTATAAAATCAATGCAAGGTGCTGTCTGGCAGAGACAGGTTGACATTGGCAATTTGATTTTTACTGAAAGGGGTCACAAGTCCCCAGTCTTCATGACACTAGAATAAGTACCCATTCTGTCCCTATTTCTCTAGCTCCAGAATTATACCTGCTTTGTTGCACTTTAAAGAAAGGTCACAACAAGATGATGCTGTCATGAAACGCCTCTTTAATTGTCTGCAATGGTCAAATTTAAATGCTGTTTTCAATGGGGTACTATTACAATCTGCCCTTTCTGCTCAGATTTCATTATATTCTTTATTAAATGGGCATTCACAAATTATTTTTCTTTTCCACTGGGGATCTCACACAGTATTACATCCAAGTTACAAAAAACAGCACTCTTAAGACTCAAAAGGATTTTCAAGTGGTTGAGAAAATCTCCTTTGCAATATGATCACAGAATCATAGAGTCATAGAACCATAGAATCACAGAATGGTTTGGGTTGGAAGGGACCTTAAAGATCATCAAGTTCTAACGCCCCTGCCATGGGGAGGGACGCCTTCCACTGGACCAGATTCAGTGAAAGGCGTCCCTGACCTTGAACACTTCTAGGGACGCACTTCTAGGGATGCACTGAGATATTAATGCAAGTTGGGAGACAAATAAGCTTGTGATGATCTTCAGGGAAGCCTGATGTTTTATTTGACATTGATAATGAATCCTGTCTTTGTAAAATAACCACTGCTGTTCAGGGACTGTGGCCCACAGACCTACATAAAATACTTATACAGCATCTAGCTCATGACTGAGCACTTTACTATATGCTTTTTTTCTACTGTATGTATGACTGGAGCAGTGTCAAAATCCAATTTCATGGAGTCATCCTTTCCCTTTCCTCTAGAATGGCAGCTGATCTGATATTCCCATGACAGCTACTAAAGCTCCACATGTCTAGTGGTCTTTGAGACCATCAAACAACAAAACTGCCATCAAAATAGTCTTCCAAATAGTTCTGAAATAGATTTCTGCAAATGCTCATTTAAACAAGGTCACCTGTCATCACAGCACGGTCCAGAGTTCAGCAAACATAGCACCTGAGCGAATACAGTGAGTTGTAATAAACATCATGTCATTTTTCAAAAAGAAGTCAACTGACAATTGGTAACAACTTGGAATTGTTATGTCAGTCTCTATTTTCTGAAACAAAAGTATTCATGCATGTATTACTGGTTATCCAAGGCTGTTAAGGATTACATACTATCATGTAAGAGAGCAGGTTTGTAGGTTTAGATTTATACGGAAAAAATTCTTAATTATGAGGGTGGTAAGACAGGTTGCCCAGAGAAATTGTGGCTGTCCCATTCCTGGCAGTGTTCAAGGCCAGGTTGGATGGGGCTTTGAGCAATGTGGTCTAGTGGAGGGTGTCCACGCTCATGGCAGGGAGGTTGGAACAGATGATCTTTTAGGTTGCTTGTAACCGAAACCATTCTATGAGTCTATGATATATGGCAGCAGGAATACTAAAGATATAAACGTTTTCTCTGAGCTGAATGCTGCTTTGAGGGCATCCACATTGGGAGCATCTCCACTGATGCAGCAGCTCTGTATTTGAACCTATTTTTGAAGGCTGTATTCTGCCACTCTTCATTAACTTCTATCATACATTGCTCCAGCAGACACGCTGACACCAGCGTAGCAAAATTTTTCATGAGAACTTGACCTGATGGACTGCTATTGTGCAAAAAGGGGTTGCCTTCCAGTCTCTGAGGGCTTGTGCTTAAAACGCTTATTTGTGGTCCTCGTCCTTATTGCCATTTGAGTCTTGCCTTCAAAGAGCTGCAGGGTGAGTGGGAATGCCCAGAAAACCATAAATTTTGTGAATAAATGCAAGGGATTGGTGATGTTTCCTTCAGGATAAAATCTAGAGCTTTCCAGAGATTTTCATGGCAAAACTCAAGAGGCTATTTTCAAAATAAGGGCATTCATGCAACATTTAAAATTCCAAAGCGCGATTCCCTTTTCCTGGGCATGGACTGGGGTTTTTTACATCCCAAACAGTAGTTTGGGCTTTAAAGTCTTTTCTTACGATTAGCAAATATATAGTCGTACCACCAAGGAACAATAAGAAACACAAAAGCAACTAACTCAAAGTTAGGGCTTGGACCTAGATGCTCTGCAGTCAGATTATTCAGGCTCGCGTCAGTGTGAATTCTTGCTACACAAAAAATGAGAAGATCAAAAAACTCAGCAATAGCCCGGAATTCTTCTTTTACGAGACATCACAACAGAGCAGGTCTTTGAAGTTGCCTCTCCCATTCCACGAGGAATTGTTAGGGTCTGGTTTTACTTTTTTTGGTTATTTTTCTTGGTTGCCTTCATTCTGCCCAAATGAGGAAAAATCAGTTCTCAGAAAGATAGGGCGCTGAATATTGCTTCCTGACTAGGTCAGGCTACAAGATTCATTTTTGTTTATTCTCAGTTTATCTTAAAATAACCTTGCTGAGCAAACTGCTGTTCATTAACTTCAAGTCAAAACATACTCGTAATGATTCTACATTTTTAGTGTAATTCCCTCCAATCATCCTAGCACAAAAACTCTGCTTGCTTTTATATCTGCTTTATACAATGCCACCAGTAACGAATGTTCTAGAATTGGAACGTAATTTTGATTATCTGGCCATTACTTTTGATTTATGGAGCAGAGAGACAGCTGGGTTTTTACAAGCTTGCCCTGCAGTACTGCAGATAACGAATGTAATGTAATAATCAAACTTCTGTAGCATGGAACACAGAACGTGTGGGCCCACAGATCTATCTATATACACCCATACCATATCAACAAATTTTATCTTCAGAAGCAGCATAAAAGTAATTCGCACAATGCTACTATTCATTATTCATACCCAGAGCGAAATACGTTTCTTTCAGAGCTAGTATTTAGGCTCTTTGGGAGAGGGTGAACCATCTGAAGGTGGTTTCATGACATTACATAAATGCATACAACCATGAACTTTACAAATGTATTAGTGTTAAAAAAAAAAGTCTCTCAAAATAAATATAAGAAATAGTAATAAATATGAGCCATTGTGAATGCTGCAAAATCTGATTTTTTCTTCAGAGAGTATTCCCTTTGTTACTTAGAGACAAATGGTCCTAAATACTTCCTGAAAGCTAGTCTCTCAAAAGATGGGTAAAATAAAAGATGGAAGCAATAAGAAAATAATGGCCATCTTGTCCAGGCATGGCTGACTATAAGGGTGATAAGGGAACGGTGGGGATGAGTGCGGTGAGATGCGTGTGGGTGCTCACGAACTCCAGGTTTTGCATTCCAGTGGTTGCATGTGAGTGGCTTTTGTGTGCTCAGGGAAGAGGGGCACGAGATCTGTGACATCGTTTTGATCTTCAGAGTGCCAACAGTTCATTACACACACATACATGCGTCCTCCACAGCCTGAGCTACATGGAGAGCAGTTCAGAGAGCACATATCCGCCACCTCACCCTGACTGATCTTTCCAAAGAGCTCTGGGGGCTGTAACTTCACATTGTCACTACATCAGTGTATGACCTTCTGTGACAGAAAAATAAAGGGAACATATGAATATGAAACCTGATTATAAGTAGCTGCTGTATTACTGGCAATTGCTGCATTTTTACATGTTCTAGAAATCCACAGAGATTGCAGGGGAAAAATACTGTTCAGAACACTAAGCTTTGAACAGCTAGGCAAGTCTTCCCAGCCATTGCTATGTTGAGAATACATCCTCCAGTCTACAGCAAAACAACCAAACCAAACCAAGACCTTGATTCTCTGAGGCTGTATAAAGAACATACAAAGCTTGATTTGAGATTTGGCAGTGCTCAAGTATTTCGGTAAACTGAGTGGAAAAACTGGGAAAGCTCAAAGTGGTGGGATGTATCCCAGAAGGAAAGGCAGCAGCAAGACACTGGAAGCTCCAGAAAATAGGCATCTCCAAGTTCCCCATTACACCAAAAAAACAGTTTGGCCAGTACAGTAGGAGCAGCTTGGCTGCACTGTGCCTTGCATGCATTCATTCATCCAAGGGACCCTAACAAATGGGAGGCTCTTTCCTTATCCTTATGATGGAAGGCACCTTCAGTCCCTGTGGGAAGCACTTAAGCTTTTTTTCCTTAGCCATTCTTCTCCTCTTCTATTTCCCAGCAGTGCTTTGCTGTTAAAGGGAAAATCTTTCATTATTCCTGTTAAACTATCCTATGCCTTAGAGAAACTCCTCCTAGGATCCTTGCTAAAGTAAAAGTAAAGCTTATGTAAAGAAATGTAAAGGAAGTGAAAAAGGACAGACAGGATACAAATCTAGACCATCTCTGGCTGAATGAGAAAAACTGTGTAAAACACACCATTGTGAATTAGGTATTAAGATATTTGTGTGACTGTATTTTATTTGAATAATTATATTGACTGAGGTGAAAGGAGGGATTTTGCTTCCACATTCCTGACCCAGAAAGGTCAATCTGCCAGAACCACGCTACTCCTGTAACAAGGAAGGCTCCTCAGGAAGGTGGGAGCAGTCATGTAAGGTGAGAACTAGGGTCAGCTTACCCGAGATATCTTCAATGACCAGAGATAGGTTTCAGACACCTTTTTGGGGATGTGTCCCAACCCCTGTCAGAAGACATTTTCCCTTGTATGTTAAGGTGAATGGGACCATGGCAGAGTAGATACAAACGTTCTTCAGGGTAAATAATTTGGTAGGGCTCCAAAAAAATACTATGGACCGAGAAAGATAACTCCCAAGAAGCAGACTTCATGTGGCTTTCAGCATCAGAGAAACTTTGCTACTTTGGCACCAAGAGAAAACAATTATCTGTCTAAAATATTTTTGTTCACAACTGAGAAATGTTTTCTGCCTGCAAACCAGTGCAATACAGACCCAAACATCTTCTATTTAAAATTTACATGGATTTATAAACACTTCATAAAGCAGAGTCAAGCAAGACAAGAGTATCCTGGGAGTAAGGGGAAGAACTTGGTGCTCATTGTGTGTCCTATTAAACTGATTTATGTGCATTTTTTGCATTCAGAAAGATCACAGTGACCTTTAGAGCCAGCTTGTAACAGTGCTACAGCACAGCCAAAAGCATGTCACCACCAGTAAAGTCACCAGGTGAGAATTCAAATGTCACTTGGGGTTCAAAACTACTTTGAGGGAGTATAAATACATTTTAGACTGTTAGGGATGAGCAGTAACATCATTTACCAACAATGGACAATCTCAGAGGAAACACAGGAAGGTAGATACATCCACATGCAAGGCCTTCCGTATCCATTTAAAGTATTTATTCCCCCAAAACACCCTTCTCCACCTTTTTTGCTCATGAAAGTCATATGGACATAGGCTATAAAGGACTACAATTGAAAGAAAATACAAATGGCAGAAAGGCTGAGATGGGAAAGTTCCTGAGACCTTATTTCTTGTCAGTAACTTCCCTTGGATACAGCGTCTACAAGGCAGAGATAATATATATCACTGCCAAATCCCATTTCCAAAACAGGCTGCCAAATTGCCCTAGACAATGGTAGGGTCTACAGTTCAGCCATCCTCTTCTGCTCGGTGAAGCCCTCTGATGGGGATTCAAGCATTTATCATGGGTACAAAACCTAGTTGCACATTTCTAGAGTCAGAACCAATCTGAAGCTTGATGAAAGAGGATCAGCTCAAACATCCTTTTTTTTCTTGTAAGAGCATCTGAGATGCATAAAAATGATTTACCCTTTGTTCTCTTCAGTAGACCTAATGCTGACCTAACACTAGGCTTGAGAACCATTGCTACAATTTCAAAGCAGCTGTGGATAGAGCTGGAAGATTGTCTGATCAAGATAAAGCTCCTATTGCTGTGCAAAAGAGCTGAGTGCTGATAAAAGATGACCTCTGCTCCACTTTAGCCAAACCTGGAAATCTTTCACAAATCCTTCCCTCTCTGTATCTTCTAACATTTGATGTCAATTAAACAAAATTCATCTAGCATTTCCAGTTTGTTGGTTCCGTAGCAATAATAGAATTATGCCTAAAATACATTTTGCATAAATTACAGGAGACTGAAAATCAATGTGCTAAAAGTGGCCTATTGCTTATTTAACATGTATTTACAGTTTAAATCCTGCCCTTTATAGATGTTTTCTTTACTTAATTGTGCATAGCCAGATTTTTATTTTTATCTCCTGCTTTACATCTTTTTTTTTTCCTTATTGATAATTAAATGCAGAATAGCTCAAGGAAGGTCACTGATAATTTTGATACATTACTGAAAAACTAAAGCTTTGTTACAGCATCAAACCACACTTATAAATTCACAAGATAAATAACAGCCATGTGTGCAGGGGCCAAAGCGCTACATGTCAATGAGAGATGATTGCTACCCCTCAACTTTCATCAGGAATAAAGAGTAAGAAAGAAGATGGGCCCATGAAAAGAGCCATGAGGAGGAGGTATCTCACATGTAGTGTTTAACGCTGCTTAACTCAGATTTCAGGAGTTACCTCTGGAAGTCACAGTCAAATTACATGTATTACAGTGGCAGTGCTGAGGAAGGACTGAAATGGCACCAGGCTGAAGAGCGTCACCAAGGGACTAACTCCAACTCCCTGCCCACTCAGCCTCACAGAGCCCAGATCATCTCTCACGGCTCCAGTTCTCCCAACAGACTGCAGAACTGTGGCATTTCTGCTGAGTGTGAGCTTCACATTGCTCAGTTACATCGTTAACGAGTGCAAATGTAGACATTAAACCTGAGCAGACTGCCACGAGTGAAGAAGGCAGGAGTGCTGTACCTTCTATGTTTGCGAATAAATCATTGTAAGAGGTTAGAAACATGTTTAGCAGTCTCCTAATCGGACTTTCTGATAAGGTTCCATAACTGTGAGCAGCTCCTTGAAAGACACAACTTGATGCGCATGGAAGTTCAGGGGGCTCATCTTTACTCCAGTGCAAGAAAGTCCAGGCAACAGTAACTGCCATGATCTGCAATTTATTTATGCAACCCACAGCACAGTCACAAAACCATTAGATTGCCAGTCTAGAAACAAGCCAAAAATGATGCAAGCTCTGTTATTTAGATAATGTGCACTGAACAGAAGAGCAAGCCATCCCTATGGAACTGAGAATTCTAAATTCCGGGAAATGGCACAGATCACTCTGCTTTCATCTGGGAACTTGCCTTCCAAATTTGTGCCAAACTTTCTTCTACATGCAGTTTATTTTCACTCTAGCAGTATTGAATACTAAAGAAGGGCACGTAAATTCTCACAAAACTCAAACGCACTTTGTGTACTTTATATTGACTATAGTCAGGGCTGCCCACATAGGAGAACAAAATGCCAAACCAAGCACCAGATCCAAAATTAGCATTTTATTCAGAACGTTGGGGTCAGAGGTGTATCATTCATATTCTGGTACACAATACAGAGGCAAAGCTGTTCTCAGAAGTCTCTCCAGTTTGAAAGCTCCTTCCCCCTCCCCTTCCCACCCCCCAAAACATACTGTATATTTACTCGTGCTACCAGCATCAGGCCAACTCCCCTCCCCCCCTTTTTTTGGTACAAATTATGCAAAACTTTTGTGCTAAGAACTTTTCTCCTCCCCCCCCCAAACAAACAAACAAAAAAAAAAAATAAAAATAAAAAAAATATTGAGTACTCTAACTACAGCTCAACAATTGAATCAATGTCACTTGTTTGCAACCTGTTTTGTAAATACTTTATCCATAACGAAAGATATAAACATGCAAAAACCTGAATCCATAGTCCAAATAATACATACACGTGTTCTGAAGTTTCTGCACTTCTCCACAGACTATGCCAATAAAACATTATGTACACATACCATTTTTTACAGTGAAGTGGGAAAAAAATACTAGAAAGTAAAATAAAAAAGTGTACATGGATTAAGACCAAAATGTGTCCAACATTCTAGCATAAGAAAAAAAAAAATCAATTCTGCTACAAACTGGTGATATGAAAACTCCCTTTATTTGCAACCAGCTGCATAAATTTTAGAATTTTAGTGGAAAAAAAAAAATAATTCCCTAACATCTAAAACTAGAAGTAATGTACATTGTTCCACCTCATGGTCTGCTCTCCCAGATAATAAAATTGTTCCATGAGGATTTTTTTTATTTTTCATCTTCTTATTTTAATAAAAGCAATGCGATGTAACAAAAGCATGTTGAAGCATATTGTGTTTCACGTTACTCCTCCCCACCCCAACATATTTTCTCTTTAATGCATCATCTCATAAATCAGTACCATTAAAGCCTTAAACATAAAACTAATTCCGATCTGAAAAAGGTACAAAAAGGCACATAAAATCCCAGTGCTTCTGTACTGTAAAATTCAAGTGTAACTGAGCTCAATATTTTTTTTTTTCCAAACAGCATTGGATCACTGATATTCCACGGAGCCCAAATTGGTTTGCAGCCTAAGCCAAAGCCTTCAGCAAGCACTTGTGCTAGTAGACTACAAAGTTAAAGCCTAGCTTCTGTATGCTTTTGGGGAATATCAGTTGAAATGTTTGTACTTGTCCAAAACCAAAGTTCACTTTGAAGTTCAGTCATCACCTCCACCATACATATCAGCAAGTTTCTTGAAACGTGGGCCCCAATCATTTAGGTAGTCATAGTCTTGCTCACCACCACTACTTGAGGAGTTAAGAGAGCTCAAGGATCCAGCGGTGGAGCCACTTCCTTCATAGTCAAACACTAAGAGGGAGTCATATGGTGGGGCTGTAGGGTCATTGTCAGCTGCTTTAAGTCCCTGCAAGAAGGAGAGGGAGAAAACAACAACGAAAAAAAGATGAAGTTCTGTATCTGAGAAAGACAAAACATAACTGGAATATCCCAGTGCGGTTCTCTATCAATTGCCATTTAAGTAAACCAAGTTCTTACCCTTCTACAATCCAACTCAAAACAGGATTCCTAGTTTTGTAACTCCAGCAAGAACTTGTGTGAATTCCTTTTAGAATGGCCAGGTTTCCAGCATTACAGCGCTAGATGTTTAGAATGTAGCTGCAAATATGGCGCTAACAAAACATTAGGAGAACATCACAGCGCTAGGACTGATGCTAATAGAGATACAGTTTCAGAGCTACACAGCTCACAATCTGCAGCATGAAAAATATGGGACTGGTTAAACAGACAGATGGGGAAGGAGAAATAGGCATGCTTGCAAAGATTCCCTTTAACAGCCATCTCACATGGCCAATAACATATCCACTGACACTGCTGGCCTGCAGTCCACTTGTGTGTGCCAAATACCATGTTTAGTTAGTCCCGTAAAATCCATGTAGCTCTGAGGCTGCTGTGAGAAAAATATTTGATACGCTGGCTTAAGCCTTAACGTGTTTTGCCATAACAACCCGTAAGATTCCTCCTGCTCTTCGGAAAACACGCATACGCACAATGACATCAAAGCTAAAAAAAAAGATTATAACCATTTCTGTTTCCCCATTTCAAAGTATTCAAGTTATTAACACATGAATATTAGGTCTTCAGTAATTTTATATTTCTACTCTAGAGCTGAATAACCCAAACTAAAACCAAAACAAATTGGACAAGAGGAAGGTAGGGAGAGAACCACACTTCTTCCAGAGGAAAGTCTTTTCTCTCCCGGTTTTCTTACACATGTCCAAACCTAAACAGTAACATAAGTAATTTTGGAATATAAGACTATTATGCTGTGCTTATCCCGGGAAGATTTACAAGCTGAATATAAAAGGTTGAAGCCTGAAGTTAAAAAGCCCTCTTGTGTTTTGGGTTTTTCAACCTTGCTATTTCTACAGGATTAGCAATGCATTTTCAAGATCTTCCACTTCAAATAGGATCTACTTTCACAGCCACTGACAAGGGATAATGTTATCTTCCACAATTCTGTAAGGTTGAGCTAAGACATTAAACTGCTCACTGCTAATTTGAACCAAACGTATTTGTGCTGGTTTTATTTTTAATTTTAAATGTCTATTTATTTAAAGAATGGCTTTATTATACTACTCATTAATTGAAAGACCGAGTGTGCCTCCTTCAAATTATTTAATATATTCTGGTTTTAGAAAAGTACAGGGTTTTTTTGTATTTAGTCTGAATGTGACATAATGGAAATGGATGTTGATTTTTCTTCTAGAAATACATACATAGCTAAACCCATTAATTAAAGCAGATGGCATCAATAAGGTAGAAGAGAATTCTATTTCTTTATTGCCGATCTAAAGTCATTTAGAAGTGTGCAAAATGTACCAAAAGTAATTTTGCAAATCAGTGGTGGAAAGGCCCAGCATATTTATCAAACTAATGACCCCCAATCAAGAACACATTTTGGACTTCAAATGATCATTTCATGTAGTACAACAACATCAAGCAGGTTATTACTAGCCTGCATTAGGAGAACAGTTTTGAATTATCTGGTAAGAATAATTGGGGATGCTTGTTATCTTTGGCATTTTCCATCCTGATGGCCATAATAAGCACAAAATATTTAAAATTCTGAAATAGCAATAGCAAGATTGGAAGACTTCCCTTATCCAGCTTCAAAGCTGGAAGTAGTTCTAAAGCTTTCTCAATTTCTGCTGCTGAAGCAGAAATGCAACTTTACTTCTTAGGCAGTAACTGGCCTTATGGTATTTACATCTTCCCTTAAGCCTGCTTGGGGTGACAGACACCCATGCTTTTCAAACACAGGTGACAGGGAAGGAGAATAAATACCACTTGAGCTTAAGGAGTGCTGAGGTATGAATCCAGGTATCAATGTGTAAAAGTCATTCAGAAAGGCAGCTTGGAGACTAAATGCTATTTCCCAGTTCTGCCTATTAACAGCCAGCCAACGACGGGATACTAATTTATCAAAAATCAGTGAACAAAACATTCCCTACCTCACTGCAAAAAATTCTGATACCTGTCAGCCATTCATGGCAAGGTGGCAAGGCAGACTCTTTCCATCTTTTTTTTTTTCCAAAGGGGAAGATGTACTTCTATTTTCTTTTTCACTTTGCTGCTGCTATCATGATAGCATTTAAAAAACAAACTGATTTTGTGCTACTGACTTACAAGATAACATCTCACTAACAAATTCACTGTTTCAAAGGTTGTACTTACTGTGTAATCCATTTCGTTCACAGAACATAGCTACAGGCCATGTTATGGTGGAACTGACTCAATTGCACAGCCCGAGTTACACTGACATTTTCACCTGCCTTCTGGTTAAGAATTCCTTAGATTCATAGTATAATGGTTGAACTTAGTCTCTAACTTTCCAAATGACAACCAAGCTTTCTCCTATATTTGTGTGGCATGCTGCATACTAAAATGACAAAGAAATACTACGATTTTTTTACTTTCCCTCTGCTAAGCATATTCTGTGAACCTACCCAGTGCACTGCTGCGCTTTACTGTTGTATTCTATAGCAAGTCTGAAACTGGAGTTACTGGATGTCAGCTATGGCAGAGAAATTAACTTATGAAGCTCCCTCTGGTTTCAGTATTGCCACCTTTTTGCTTATTACGCTGTCCCTTTCAGTAGGTGGTATCACAGCCTGCCTTACTGGCATGACTGAAAAGGCAACAAAAGGCTGCCAAGAACTGCTTCTACTGATTTTGCTTCCATGGTGTTGTCAATTGCTTCTGAAGAGAAGTCTTTCCCAGATGTGTTCAAGAATCGCAGGGCAGCAGAGCTGTTAACAGTTATTTGGTTACAGTTTCCTGATCTGAAAACCCAACATGTGCACTAGATACCGAAGCTAACTCAACAACAGAATTGCTAGGGCACATAGTGGGGACCAGGTGGTCCTGCTGGGAGAGGGCAAACCAAGTCACATTTCCCTGCATTTGTACCCCTATAATGCACAACAACCAGTCACAGAAGAGCCATGGCAATACAAAGGTCCGATTGAGACCTAGGACAGACTGAGTAGCAATCTCACCATTTTCCTTTTTTATATATGTCATGGTACTTTCACTAACGAGGAGATCATAGAACCAAAGAATAGTGAGGGCTGGAAAGGACCTTAAGATCATCTAGTTCCAACCCCCCTGCCACAGGCAGGGGCACCTCACACTAAACCATGTCACTCAAGGCTCTGCCCAACCCGGCCTTGACATGGGGGTAGAAAAGGAGAAACTACAGTGCCTTGACTGAGGAACAATGGTAACCTGAAGTAATACTTCCCTTAGCATGTGTGCCATTTTCAATTCACCTCAAATCAAGGAAAAGCAAACCCCTCAACATCTTTAAGATAAAACAGTACAAAATCTAATGCTTTTATTTTCATTAATCCTCATACTCGATCAGATTCAGCAGACTTTTAATGAGAAGGAAGAACAGAGCCCTACAGGGAAATACCAAAAAAAAAAATAAAATTGTTTACATCTAGAACCATTTTTTTACTTGACAGGTGAAAACAGGAAACATCGAGGGAGTCTATTCTGCTTGAAGGTGCACTGTATCAATAGCCATTTACTAAGAATGAATTGAGGGTCCTCCATGTCCTCATGGGATGAGATCTTCAGTTTGCAATTCAAATTCAGTTTACCTCAGGCTATGTGCTCTATTGATTAGAAATATATTCTTAGCCACACACTCTCCACCACAACATAATTGATTTAATATTTCTAGGGACAGCATAGGCGGTTCTTAGAAACAGGATTAACAAAGCTACTTCAAACGGGCCTAATTTAAATTGCCTACAGATTCTGACTATTCTAAGTGTTAATTATGCCCCACACTCTGCAGGTTATGTTTTAAAAGGCTGAAAACGGAAAACAAGGTCTACAGAGGATTCTTAATAACACATGACTTATTTCACTGCCTCATTCGTACACTTGGATGGAAGAAAAGGAGGTTTAGGAGGTTTTTCCCTTCCCTTCTTAAATTAGAGATTCATCTACTCATTGAAACAGACAAAACAAGAAAGTCCCCGAGGTCATTTAGCTTATGCCTGCAGAACATATTTTGATTATAAGGCACCTCTGGAACTTTCTTTTATCAAGAAGTTCATAGCTGTGTATATGTTATCTTAACTGTACAAGTCTTATAAAAATACTTCAAGTTTTTATCCTACTCATAACTTGTTTTTCAACTGAGAAGTCATTAGAACAATACTACAAAATACTCATGTATGTCTCATTGAGTTAGGCAGATTTAATACAATGGATGACAGCTAGAAAATAATATACCAGAAGAAACAGAGTACTGCCAAAAGAAAAGAAACAAAATGAACCACTAGGTTTTCTTCGCTTTTTGTTTCTAAAGCTCTGTAATAAAAGAAGAAAAAAACACCCCATGCTTGTTTGGCAATGGTAGCTAATGCCTCCAATATCTGAAATCAATGCCCTATAGCTCTTTTTTGTCAAAAGTTGGAGCATTTCAGAGGCTAATTTGAACAATGTATGTCTGAGATGCTGGTGAGCAGTCAACAGACTGTATCAGTTCCTGCAAATGGGCCAGCATCTGAAAGGCTCATGCTGATCAGCACCTCTGGGAATACAGACAAGTCCTCCGAAAGACCAGACCTATCTTTTACATATTTTCAAATGAGTGAGGTAATGCAGAATTTGCTACCAACGTACTGACAACTCAAAGGCAGCCTCTCCATGTTCAGCTAGCAACCGGGCTAGTTTTGCAGGTGGTTTGGGCTGCCCAAGGGAAAAGTTATGCCTAATAATGTTGAAGCTGGATGCAGAGAGGTAAGAACTTTGACCTTTCTTATCTTGCTATGTTGTTTTCACAGCTCAGTGTATCTTTTCTATGAACTGCCCTAAGAAATGTCTAGTATGGGTTTTACCAAAGATATTTCTTCCATTTGCTCCAAGTAAAATTGAGAGGAACTTACCAATTTGTTTGGGTATGATCTTGCCAGGACTGCAAGCGGAATTCTCTTAAGAAAGTCTGAAAACCTGTGCAGCCTGAATGTTTAGGAGCTAGACGCTGATAATTTGGAAATTTAATTGTAAATGAGTACTACTGTGAGTGATTTTTTTTTTCTTACCACCTCCCCCCCCCCCCCTGCCCCCACAGGCTTTTTAGAATCACATTTGCCACAGGAAGTTTTAAAATAAAACCCAAATTAGGATGATACCGTTCTGGAGAAATAAAATCTCCACTTTGCTCAGACTTCTGCCAAAACACAGTATGGATAACTTTTGGCCAGCTACTGTATGCTAGAGAGAGGGTTATGTTGAATGCCCCATAGTAAAATGACACATTGCTATGAAATCGTAAGAAAGAAATACCTTATGAAAAAGAAGCTAAATATATAATGCTTGAAACACAGAAACTAGCTCATATAGTTTTCTTCAATCGAAGGATATAATTAATCCTGAGCTAAGTTGCAGACAAGAAAATTGCCGTGTTTTCTTTAATGCCATATATATTTCCAAGATTTATTTTAGAGGTAGTGACATTATTGACATTATTTTGCTGTCTAAAAATAGCTTGTAGAAGCTTTCTCTTTTCTTGGCAAGGGGAAGGATAAAGGGAGATACTGATCTAATAAAATAGGCAACAGTGAGAAAACGACTCCATTCTTGTCTGTACTGCAATATAAACATATTGGGTTAAATCAAGACAGCATGTATTGTTTCTACAGGTCCGTGTGCACACATTGATGCTATAATCTTCAAGAGTGATAAAGTACTGAAAAACACTGCAAGAACAGCTCTAAGTAACTTAAAAATTGCAGGAAGCTAGACAAACTCTGGCCCCTTTGTGGCTTTCCAGCCAAATCACACTCATTCCTTGTCTTGGCTCTGTAAGAGAGCTTGATAGCTGCTTTGAGGACAAGAAAATATAGGGTATCAAGGATTATGGATTCTTTCCGACCACCAGACAGGTAGGTGGTGTCTGATCACAACTGTGTGAAAACAGGATGGGAAACTGATTGCTTGGAGAAAGATGAGGAAGTACAAGGAAGTTTTTGTGCGCATACTGCCTTGACCAATAACACGGGCCTTTTACTATCCCATGTCTCCACCATTTTCCAGAAGTCAATTATAACTGTAATACTTAGAAGTGCACAGCATGCAAAAACCCTCTTTACTGAAATCTCCTTCTAAAACAGCTCTTCCCCAAAACTGGAGTCTCTTAAATACAGTGTCCTATGAGAATGTTTGTATGCTTCTTGCTAGTCATCAACCTGTAGTCTTGATGGTTTTTAGAATTGTATCAGTGTAGGCCTTAAGAAGAAAAAATTCATTTTTCTGCAGCTGGCTAACACAAAAGACTTCGGTATATTAGCCTGACTTTTCTTTAAAGCAAACAGATATAAACACATTTGCAAAACCAGCTCTGCAATACCTATCCAGTTCTAGCTGCCAAGGAAGATATGAGAAATTAAGAGAATTCATCTACAGAATATAGCTTATTTTAAGTGATAAATTTTGGGTTAGTATTTGTTTTCCTATAATCAGCAAGTACCAGAAACATGTTCCATCTTAAATACCACAAAATCACTGAGCTATAATTGACCAGTGACAGAAAAAACAAAGCCAGTATTTGTAGGAACATTTCTTTCAAAACTGTAATCTGGTACAGTCTCTTACTTACATTTACCTTTATTAGATTGAAGAATTGAAGATAATGCAAAAACTTTAAAAGCTCTATGACAACATAAGTTTCAAAAGCACTTACATAACATTTAATTTAGCTGCCTTGCTCACTAATCATATTTGATGGAATTCTTTTGGTCTTACTGAAGGTACTAAATTTCCACTATTATCTAAATTCAAAGGGTAATGTATGAGAAAAATGAAAATTAGCTTTTTTCATTATTAAATTACTCTGAATTAATAAATGAATTTAGGCTAAACTATAAATTTGTTAGTCTATTTATTACTTGGAACCCACAGAATAATTCTGCTTGGAGATACTGTGATTGCAGCTGATAACATATTATGAATGTAATTAATACACATGTATATAAGTTAAATAATATATCTTCCCTTTCCGTTTGAAAGAGTTAATTAAACTTGTCTCCACAAGAATAAATTTACTTCTATCTAGCAAGACAACTTTAACTGTATAAGTAAGTTTTAAAAAGTTACTATGTTCAAACATAAATTGCTGCTCATGCAGAGTACAAAAAATATAAAAGGTTATCAGATCTTAGGAAGAAACTCTCTTCCTCTCCTTTACCTCATTAATGAAGTCCCCAATGTCCCCAGGATGCGGAGCAGCTGATCTGACTGGATACTGAGGTTCTGCATGGATTGGCCTTTCATCAAGACGTCTGATTCCGACAGGTTTGATGGCATCTGGTTCCACAGTGTCAGGCTGCTGGAGCTGGCTCAAGTCATAATCCTGCAAAATATGAAACAAAGACAGCATGTTAGGAGAATTTCAAACAAAATCTGTCAGGGTGAAACATGAGGTGGAAAAAAAGGAAAATGAAAAGTATCATTTCACCAGAAGTCCTATTTTCAGGATTGTAATGCTTACTAAGTCAGTAACATTATTTGCATACCAACAGGATGTTATTTGATTTATACTCCTGGAATCTACCATTTTTATTCTATTCCATCAGATTTGTAGATGCAAACTCGTAAGTTTTCCATTGAGCAGAAAGGATTTGAGTAGTACTATTAAGAGACTAAACACTTTACTTAGTAATGATGATTAACGACATAGCACAAAGATGCCAAATCCAACTCTTATTTTTATAAGCAAGTAAATGCCAGACATTCTCACATCCCAAGAAAGAGGCAAGTGCACTGCTCTCCAGCTTTCTATAATACCTTCAAAGAATGAATTTAAGATTTCTTACTGATTTCATGTGGCTTCCATAATATGAAAGCCAAAGTGGTAAAATGTCGTAAGAAGTACAAAGCTCCTCAGATTTGGCCTTAATTCTAAGTACTTTTCTAGAGATTACTTGTGGATCTGTGCATTAAGTACTTGATGCCACAAACTCTGGCAGACTGATGAAGCTAGCATAGCACTATGAATTCCAATAAGCAGAATGTATGTATATAAAAATTTTAATTAGATGGATGTTTATGCATTTGAGACAGATATGCCTGCGTACTATTTGCACAGTCTGATACATTTCAGCATTGTCATTCACCTCACTGTTGTCATGCCTAGAAGGTAGTCATACTCTAGGACGCCTTTGCACAAGGCACTGGTAAAAATGCAGAACAAAGAACTGGGCTTAAAAGGCTTAAAACTAAATCCATTCACAGACTACCAGTAGGCTGGAGTTCATGCCAACTCTACTATATGCCAAATAGGCTGCCCTACAAATAAACCAAGCAGTTGAGCAGCATCTTAAATAAGCTCCTTTATCAACAGCCTCTATTCTACAACAGTATTGTTCAGGTAAAAATCTTATTTATAATCACAACTTGCTGGAAGTTGCCTGGACAGACAATTACATTTTCATTTTTTTTTTTTTTTTTAACTGGCTCCTAAAGGAAGGAATGAAAGCATTTACTTCTGCTGTCACCTCATGGGATGTAGGTCCTTTTTGGGGTCATACTCTCAAACCCAGACTTTTCAAGAGGAGGAAAGGCTTGTTGACAGCCGTGAAGGTAGCTTGTTGGGAACTGTAATGGACTATCAAATCCAATACACCTCCTAATTTGTTACTTAGGTCCTCAGCTGACTGAACACAAATATATAACCAAAAAGGGAGGAACAGCTCCACTGAGATCCGAGAATGCAGCTTCATATGCTTTAATTAGATTACAAGTTCTTTGTGGCATAGCTGTAACTCCTACCCTTTGGTTCTTCGTGTTCCAAACAAAGTGATCTCCATGAAGCAGTATGAATTGGAGAAAAATAAACAGAAGAGAACGTTTTACCCTTTCCCTTTTTATTATGTAAAATAAATCAAAGTAGTTTAGATACATGTTATCAGAAAATCCTATCAGAGAAGAATGTACTTTCTAGAATTTATAAATATGTAACCCAAAAGTGCTTTTCGTACCCACCCAAAAGATGAAACATGTAAAATGCCAAGAGGGAGAAATGAAAAATACTATTTAAAAATACTTAACTTTTCCTTATGGAGGAGTTCAAATAGGTATGGTTAAATAACAGTATATGAAGATCTTGAGTGTGCCTCTGGTCATTTCAGTTTTAAAAAGATAAAATATTTTTTCTATCCACTCATGCATTCAATTCTTTTTCCGATTAGTGGATTCATACTGCATTTCTACATGACAAGTCAGTCAGGCTATTAAATTCACATCTAAGGCCATT
Source organism: Amazona ochrocephala (assembly GCA_039720435.1). Taxonomy (NCBI): domain Eukaryota; kingdom Metazoa; phylum Chordata; class Aves; order Psittaciformes; family Psittacidae; genus Amazona; species Amazona ochrocephala. The sequence continues at coordinate 48,672,533 of CM077876.1, read as the reverse complement.
CTCTCGAGCAAATCTACAGTTACAGACATTTCCAGGCTCTATAGCTAAAAAGAAAGCAAAGATTGCCATCTGCAAGGCACCAGCAGTGCAGAATGTGTTTTTATGTGGAATCCCACTTTGGTTCTCTTTTCTAGGGTAATTTATGACACTACCCTTCAATAGGAGGAAATTTATTCTGCAGGTCAATTAGTGTCTGGGCAGGAAGAGGAGATCCATTGTGCTTATTACCACAGACTCTCAAATCTCTCATATCATTAAAATCAATACTAACTGTACATCAGTCAGGTATGGCAAGTCATCCACCATCTCCCCAAACTGGCTTAGTGCCATACAAACACAGCATCATGCAATGACTCCAGCTGTTCCAACATTCTGTCTAAAGTCAACTCTACTCAATTACTGCAAAGTAAAAGAAGGAAAAATGTTTTAAAGAGCCAGGGCATAAGCTGTTTAGGGCTGCTAAAATTTCATCTCTCCACTCAATGCTGCATTCACAGCTAGAAAAATGGGAAAACTTTTCACGTAGCTCCTGAACAGACTTCAAAGTTAGTCTCAAGCAGGGTTTAAGATAGTTAACAGCAGAAGTGACAGCTAAATGGAAAACCGTGGCACATCAGAGAGAGAACAAAACATGCTGGATAAGTTGGAAGAACCAGCTTTGAACAACATTCTGGGTCATTATTTTTACTCTTAATTTCAGGACAAGTCAACAACATTTGTCTTTGCTGCAGTCTTTTTCCAGATAACCTGTTTATAACTACAGTCTGCTGAAGGACTAATGAGGAGCAAGACTAGGCCCTCCACTGGTAATGTGCTAGGTTGTAAACAAGGTTGTGAGCGTCTAGTTCATGTGGCTGCCAATTTTTGTTGGAGGTATTTAATTACTTATTTATGCTGTTTAGCCCTAACCTCAGCAGTTTTAGAACAAATACCTCTTTCCCATCGTTCAGTCTGGATTTAAGCAAATCCAAATAGAGCACAGATTGTTGATGGAAGGGAGACCCTATTACCAGTTTTTCTCTATTGGAAGCTCATTAAAACATACTGTTTTTTCCCCATGTTGCATCTAGCAAAACTCAGGCCTTTAGAAATCAGAGATTTTCACTAGTCTGACTGTCCAAATCTACAGTCAACAGGGAAGCAAACACCTGCCATTCTATAACAGGGATCTAAGCAAAGCAAACTGAACAACCCCTTGGTCCTTCTCCTTGTTTATAAAGTGATCTGATATCACAATGAGATGAATAAAGCTACCTTTTAGATAACTGGTGGTTCAAGACACAGCAATCTTAATGCTTTATCAATATTACTCTCAATCTAACCATCAGAACTTTTGTCTCCTTAGTTAGCACCTCTAGCATCATTATTTGCTCTTGCTGAAAAAAATTCTGATGTGTATTGGAGCAGAAAAAACTCTGGGTTTGATCTGCTTTTGTTTTAAGAAAGAAAATAAAATCATGATGCACTAAAAGGACATTTTATGGTAAGTTACATCTTATGAAATTCAACAATCTCAAAAAAAAAAAACCAAAAAAAAAAACCAAAACACAAAACCCCATCAACCCACCTCCTCACCAAGCTGATTACAAATACTGACCTTCCTTATTAGCTATTCACCTAGTTCTCAACAGCTTTAAACAGACTCACACAATTACTAGCTCCCATCTCAGATTCCTGAAATGCAAGATCCCAGGGAGAAAGTGCTAAATGTCAAAACCAGCCATCCAAGCCAAAATAAATTAACCACCTTACCAGATGTGTAGGCAGAAGAGTCCAAAACCCCAAAAAGCAATTACTTAAGAACATCTACAAAGCAGTTCGAAGCACAGTCTAAATATCTCAACTTGAATAGAAGAAATGTCCAAATAAAAGGAAAGGCCATTTCACATTCCCGAGTAATCACTGCTTTACAGAGAAACAAGATAATGCAGCCTTCAAAATCTCTTCCTTTAAACAACTTCCTCTTGCGCAATGAAGCTATTAATTTAACAGTATCTGCGTAATAATCCCTCATAAAGCAGTCATCAGGTACAGCAGGAGGCAACATTTTTTTTAGAACATATGCTGCTTTCTGACAGAGTTATCAAATTCTATAATTTCTGAAAAAAAAACAAAATAAAAATGAGGGAATAGGCCAGAAAACATAGTTTTCCAAAGCTTCTAGTTTTATAAAGTCAACTGTTGTTTTTTTTTTTTTTTTTTTCTCCTGGATCAGCTGTTCTATTTGCGTTTGTATTTTAGAAGATCAACTCAAGTACTTTGCTAAAACTTGAAGTAAAAATTTTTAAAGTAACTGGACCTGCTTTATATGAATGCACACTGGAGCATTATAAAGCAGAACTGTAAACAACAGAATGAAACCACAACTTACTAAAACTATGAACTGCTCTGCATAGACAGGACTGTTTTCCAGAGTGGATAACTCTGAAAATATTGGAATATATTATATCTAAATTGAGCTTTCCACTCAGTACTAAGAATTTTTCTCTAACGTTAACAGCAATATGTCCTAGCACGTGTAGCCTGACACATTTATTAACAATTTATGTATCTGGATTCTCAGTTATCTCAGAGCTCTCAGTTTATTTCCTGGCCATTCACAAGACTGTTATACACTTTCAGGGATCAGTTGTTTATTTACCTTGTACTGAACTAGATCTTCAGCTATGCATGAATACAGGCCTGAAGATATGACTAATGTAACAAAAACGCTACACCTGTTTCTCATTTTCAAAGGATGCAGCCTTTGCAAAGAAGTATGAAAGCTCAGATCCATTCCATGCAAGAAATAATCAATTCAATTGTCACCAGATCACTTAATTTGATGGCAAGAGCTGTATGCATAATTCACTGAACAAAATCAGCTGCAGTGGTGTAAGCGCATGAACGGCAACATTGGCAGAAGTGTGAATTTCAGTCACCCTTTTTAGTGTGGTGCCTTAGCGTAAACCATATTTTGTATTTGGCTTATGAGAATAAAGCAAACGATGACTTGAAGTATCTATGGATAAAACACATATTCTGCTTTGCCTTTGTGTTCCAAAGACAATCACTGTCTATTCTGGTAGAGAAATAGGATGTGGAAGCAAGGGAAGAAATAATTTTACACAGCCGAATGTTCCCACCTGCCAAGATCTTTTAAAAACCAAGAAAAAGGAAATGAAAACCAATCCTACTATATGTTACCATCCTACCCCCAAACATCAGTCTGAAAAACTATGAGAAATTTGCACACACAACACTGTCCGAGTTCTGCAAAACACCACAATTTGCCCTAAATCTTACATCTGCTGAAATAATGGAACTCCCCCTCCACCCCCGCAGAAAAAAAAACCAACACACACACACACACAAAAAAAAACAAAAAAAAAACAAAAACACACACACACAAAAAAAAACACAAAAAAAAAAAAACCAACACAAAAAAAAAAACAAAACCAGAAACAAAGCAGAGAGGACTGACTAGACATAGAGTACAGGTGGGAAGATAGAATGACTCTGCTAACAGTTGTTCTTTATTTGCCACTCACATTCTGATTGCTTTCTGCCATATTGCTTTTCTCATTTGTTTTTATTATAGATCCATCTGGGGTATTAATTTTTAAGGTAACCAAGAAGCTAACTTAGCTTTTTCTAATAATAAAAAAGGTGAAAGTTAAACTCTAGCTGCAGATAAAATACCATAACAGGCATACATTCTAGACAGGATAAAAGACAAAACAATTTTTTAATGGAATTGGAATTACAGAAACATTACTTTTCGTATGATGAGATAAAGATTCACTAAGGAATGACAGTAAATCCCTCCATGGGAGCACTGCATGAGTCGCTCATTCTAAAAATGAAGTTAATGTCTTAGCAAGCAAACACAACCCCCAAAATAACTACATTCTAATTATAATATTGTATATTCCTAAGGATATCTTAGCAACAGTTATTTCATTATCATCAAAATTTCTAAACATAAAACATATTCCAATCTTAATGCAACGCAAAATAAAGGTTAGAATGTGATCTGAATAACACTTAGGGTGGTGAAAATAAAATACAGTCAAATGAATTTGATTATAAACATTGTCATATTTACAACAGAGGTTACAATAAGATCCAACACAGATCATAAAATCATAGAATCACAGAATAGTAAGGGTTGGAAAGGACCTCAAGATCATCGAGTTCCAACCCCCCTGCCATGGGCAGGGACACCTCCCACTAAACCATGCCATCCAAGGCTATGTCCAACCCCACCTTGAAAGCCGCCAGGGATGAAGCATCCACAACCTTCCTGGGCAACCCATTCCAGGGCCCCACCACCCTCACAGTAAAGAATTTCTTCCTCAGATCCAATCTAAACCTCCCCTGTTTAAGTTTAAACCCATTACCCCTTGTCCTCTCACCACAGTCCCTAATGAAGAGTCCCTCCCCAGCATCCCTATAGGCCCCCTTCAGGTATTGGAAGGCTGCTATGAGGTCTCCACGCAGCCTTCTCTTCTCCAGGCTGAACAGCCCTAATTTTCTCAGCCTACCTTCATACGAGATGACCATTCTTATCTTAAGATGCAGGCATACAGGAAGTTATGACTATAATGAATCTGCCTTGCCTTCCCCCCCCCCCCAAAAAAAAAACAAACCCAAAACCAAACCAAAACACGCACATGAAAAACCCAAAACAAAACCCAAAAATGCCAAAGGATTACTGAGTTCATTTTTGTCAATGACACACAAATGCTACCCTTTCTATAAAGGAGGAATTTAGATCCTGCACACATAAAAATAACGTATTATGTTTTTAATGCTATTATCACCTTTTAAATAAATGCTACTATTTTTCTATATAAACATACAATAAAACATGACAAAAACCAAGCTATTGACTAATGTCTGAATAGACTCATAAAAAGTGTTGCAGAAAGGAACATGCAGAATCCTTATGGATGAAAATTACTGTGAACGACAGCAAAATCATTGTGTTGGAAACTCTTGTGCTGAAGAGATCTGAGGGCTAGATTAAAATACAGGCTCAAAACATCTAATCTGCAATACTTTCAAAGCATACCACCCACTTGCTCAGAGAACTTGCTTCAACAGGATCACCTGCGTGAACAAGTACTACCAGAATTCAGAAAACACTACAGAAACAGGCTCAAAGGAGATGAGAGAATCATCTTGTGCAATTAGATGTATACGGAGGCAATAACATATAAAAGATATATCACAGTTACCAGGCTGACATATGCTGCACGTATCCCAGTCAAGCACTCACTGCCTCGATGTAAATCACATGAAAGGCCTGAGACATGCAATGAAAACGAATTACTGATGCTTATGGGTTGTGATCTGCTATGTGCGTGAACTATGCCACAGACGTGCTAAGTGCTTTAACACTCAGATGACGTGAAGTTTCGGAATTTAGAACTGACAACAGTATTACAAGTTGAGAGCACATCATGCTGGGAGAGAATATTCGTCATTTGTGCCTCACACCTCCCATTTGTGAAAAAACTACAAGCCCTAGATCACGGTCAAGCAATGATCAAGGGTGTCACTACCAGCTTCATAATTTGAACCTAAACTAGGCACTTCTATTACAGAATATAGCAAACTGTAGTGTTCCCCACCCCAATTGCTGGGTTAAAGATTCAGATGCCAAATTGAAAAACAAGCAGAAAACTGAAACAAACAGAAAACACAACCAACAAACTGAACGAACAACCTCCAAAGTAAACCAAAAAACCTCACAACACTTCTCCTCCCTCCTCAAACCAGCAACCAAACTGGTCCACCACTGACTTCAGTGGAAAAATGCTTACTCAAAGCCTCTCATGTCCCAACAGTATCTGGAATACCTTTGCTTCCTCCCCTTACCCTGCTGTCCCCAGCTTCTGCTACTACATTGATCTTTCCCAGTATTAGGAAAAAATGTTTCTGGCAGGAACAACAGGAATGTTGTACAGTTTTTCTGCCCACATTTCCAAGAAACTAGGTGATAAAAGACCATAACATTTTCAGTACTGACAATGCTGTTCAGTGGGGAGCAGGCTGACTTCAGTTATGACCTATGGCTCAAGAGCTTTTCTGGTTCAGGGAATCAAAAGTATTTTTCTCCACTGCTGTGGAGATCACATGACCCCGTGTACATCATGCCAGGCTAGAGGAAGACTATGAATCATTCGAGAACTTCAATTTTCTTTACAAGCATTCAGTCTGTCACAGTGAACAAAGCAGCCGAAGATGGCCTCAACTGGGATTAATAGAAGACCTTCAGGATGGAAAAAATTGCTCTTTTATGTCAGACTTTATAGCATAATTCCTTCAAAATGTTAGCACAGGAGAGAAAAAAACCAAACCAAACAACAAATCAACAAACAAAATCAAGCAGGAATTCCTCCTTTTTGTTGACAGTTGCTACAACTCAGAGGAACTAGCTGGAATTTGGAACTCATAAAATGTGCTGCAGGAGACACTACCCTGATATCACATACAAAGAGTTTGAAAGGAATGCACCAAGGGTACTTAAGGAGTTTCTGGGTCTGCAATGACAGCTAAGAAACCAAACTGCATCACTTTCAAATGAACATATGAACCCTCTTAAATTAATCACCCCAAGAGCAAACCCACTAGTCTAAAAGTAGTTTGGTTCAGGATGCAGAGTCCCACGTTCACTTATCTTCAAGCCTTACCAGCCGTATCTTCAGGTCACCTAAATATCTCGGATAAACAAGAAAAATGAGGCAACAGAAGGCAAATCTTCAAGTATTCATCCAGAAAAGCATGTGATTTCAAAAAGGCCTAAGTAATTTGCTTGCTATAAATAGAAGCAAGTATTTTAAAAAGATATAGATGATAAAAATATCTGAGGATTTTGAAATACTGTTTTCACTGAGATTCACATGAAGCTTTGAGCATTCCCTTCTGTTTTGCTGCATGAGATGTACCCTGGGTTGCATGGTCCTATGTTTCTGAGTCACCTTGTGCCCTGCCTTCTATTGAAGCTGCTTGTCCAATCATAGAATCATAGAATAGTTAGGGTTGGAAAGGACCTCAAGATCATCGAGTTCCAACCCCCCTGCCATGGGCAGGGAAACCTCCCACTAAACCATGCCATCCAAGGCTATGTCCAACCCCACCTTGAACGCTGACAGGGATGAAGCATTCACAACTTCCCTGGGCAACCCATTCCAGGGCCTCGCCACCCTTACAGGAAAGAATTTCTTCCTCGGATCCAATCTAAACTTCCCCTGTTTAAGTTCAAACCCATTACTCCTTGTCCTCTCACCACAGTCCCTAATGAAGAGTCCCTCCCCAGCATCCCTATAGGCCCCCTTCAGGTATTGGAAGGCTGCTATGAGGTCTCCACGCAGCCTTCTCTTCTCCAGGCTGAACAGCCCCAATTTTCTCAGCCTATCTTCATATGGGAGGTGCTCCAATCCCCTGATCATGTTCGTGGCCCTCCTCTGCACTTGTTCTAACACTTCCATGTCCTTTTTATGATGAGGACACCAGAACTGCACACAATACTCCAAGTGAGGTCTCACGAGAGCAGAGTAAAGGGGCAGGAGCACCTCCGTCGACCTGCTGGTCACACTCCCAGGATACGGTTGGCTTTCTGGGCTGCAAGCGCACACTGCCGGCTCATGTTCAGTCTTTCATCGACCAACACCCCCAACTCCTTCTCCACAGGGCTGCTCTGAATCTCCTCCCTGCCCAACCTGTAGCTGTGCCTGGCATTGCTCCGACCCAGGTGTAGGACCTTGCACTTAGCATGGTTAAACTTCATCAGGTTGGCATCAGCCCACCTCACAAGCGTGTCAAGGTCCCTCTGGATGGCATTCCTTCCCTCCAGCATATCAACCGAACCACACAGCTTGGTGTCATTGCAAAATTGCTGAGGGCGCACTCAATCCCACTGTCCGTATCACTCACAAAGATGTTGAACAAGACCGGTCCCAACACCGATCCCTGGGGGACACCAGTCGTTACTGGTCTCCAGCTGGACATTGAGCCACTGAGCACTACTCTTTGCGTGCGGCCATCCAGCCAGTTCTTTATCCACCGAGTGGTCCACCTATCAAATTGATGTCTCTCCAACTTAGAGAGAAGGATGTCATGTGAGACAGTGTCAAACGCTTTACACAAGTCCAGGTAGATGACATCAACTGCTCTGCCCCTGTCCATCAGTTCCGTAGCCCCATCATAGAAGGTCACCAGATTGGTCAGGCAGGATTTCCCCTTAGTGAAGCCATGCTGGCTGTCACCAAGCACCTTGTTGGTTTTCATGTGCCTTAGCATGCCTTCCAGGAGAATCCGCTCCAAGATTTTGCCAGGCTCAGAGGTGAGACTGACTGGTCTGTAATTCCCTGGGTCATCCATTTTCCCCTTCTTAAAAATGGGGGTTATATTTCCCTTTTTACAGTCATCGGGAACTTCACCTGCCTGCCATGATTTTTCAAATATGATGGACAGTGGCTTAGCAACTTCATTTGCCAGCTCCTTCAGGACTCGCGGATGGATTTCATCCAGTCCCATGGATTTGTATACATTCAGGTTCCTAAGGTGGTCTCGAACAAGATCCTGATGCTTTTGGGAAGAATGCACCATAAAAAGTTTATACTGATGTAGTACATTTTCCTCTGTCATCTGCTGATGACTTGTGGATGCAAGGTTGAGATGAAATATTTTTTCTTTATTTTAACAGAACAGTGGCAGTTTTACCATATGAGGCCCCATTCTGAAAATAGGTTTTTGATGGCAGTCTCATGCATTTTTAGGACACTAACTTTGACACTTTAATGCTTACTTTGACAAAAATGCAAAGATCCTTATAGCCAGTGCCTTTTGCCCACAATGTTTTGCACATAGCTTTGCTTGTATAGTATTTTGCTAAGCCACAGTTTGCAAAAATGAAATTACTACTCGGTAGGGAACTTGTTGGGACAATTCAGAAGCTTAGCATTCCAAGTTCTTAAATGTCACATAAAATGCGTGCAAAACTGAATAAAACTCACGCAAATACAACCCTCCCTCTTTTCCCTGGGCATATGAGGTGAAAGGGGCAAGGAGGAAACTGAGAACAAATGAACCTGGAACTATTACCATCTAGTCAAGCACAAACAGAAAATAGATTTTACAAAGCATCAAACTAAGTATAATAATCCATCTGAAAAGCAAGACAGAACTTATTTGCGTCATCCATTGTAGATAGAAAATTAAGTGCTTACGTGATAAGTTTATGTTCTCTATTCGGCCATTCTGTACAGGAATAAATTCCTAACTCCAGAGCTGTGGGAGAGCCTCTTCCCTTTTTGTCTACATAGTGGTCGAAAAGTCTTGCAATAGAACTATACTTATAAAAGCTTGCTATATGCCTCATATGAGCTTTTACTTTCTTTTCCTGTATTGCTTGTTATGTTTGGAGTACACAAAGCCCTTTCAGACTCTCAGACACGACGGTCTACTCCTGGATCAGGAAAGGGACCAGTGTACCCGAACTACATGGCTGGCAGCTAAGAAAATTAACTTTCAACAGTGGCTTTAAAATTTGTCTTAAGAAAGCAAGCAAGGGTTTTGCAGTTAAAAATCATTCCGTTTTCATTCACCTAGACACCTCCCTGTGTCTAGGTGCTTCCTCTACTCACAGTGAGAGGAAATGATCCTAATTTCACATTTCTTACCACTTTACTGCTACTCCACCCACTGTCAGTTTTTTCTTTCATTGAGTGTACTATGCTCATTCACTGCAGTGAAAGGCTGCACTTGCAGATGGTTTACATCCTGCTCATCTCTACAGCATTCACACAATGTTGCCTCCTACCACACTACCCTGACTATACCTCTCACAAAGACAGCCTCTGCCTATACCTCAGTGTAACAGGAGGAGCACAGTACAAGATGGACAAGAGAGACTTCAGTACCATTTCTAAACTATTCAGTATTTTACTCTCCCTGTACACTGTTACAACCATGCTAAAAGTTTTCAGCCTGCAGCACTACATGTCCCAAAACTACTCTAGCATCCCCTGTGACTTTCCAATGAACAGTATATACTCTGAGAACCTTACTGACTGTTCTGAGGGTTGCATGGACAGCAATTAAAAATCAAAACCACATGAAAATTGCTAAAGAGATTCCCCAGACAACTGTGGATGAACGAAAGCTGGGGACAGTCTTTCAATACCTAAATGGGGCCTAACAAGACATCTGGAGCAGTACTTTTTACAACGCCAGGTAGAGACAGTGACAGGACAAGGGGAATTGTGGACGCCACATCCCTGGCACTGTTCAAGGCCAGGATGGACAGGGCTTTGAGCAACCTTGTCTAGTGGAAAGTGTCCCTGCACGTGGCAGGGGGGCTGGAACTGGACGAGCTTTAAGATTCCTTCCAAGCCAAACCAGTCTATGATATATGAACTGGAAAATTTGGTCTCACAAGACTGAATTTTTTTCGTGTTCTTAAAGATTGTAACTCTACTGTGTAGTAACAGATGCACAGTCAGGATGTAATTCTTGTACTCAAACTGTGTATAAACAACTGGAATATACAGAGAGACTCAAAGGGTTGTCTTCAATTTATTTAATAACATAAGCAATTTTCCGAAACTGCATAAACTGAAGTTTCCTTTGCAAATTGCTTAAAAAGAAAAGCCAGGAAGTAGGAACAGTACTTGGGGAAATGCAGGAAGCATGGAAATTACTAAGGGGAACACAAATTTCAGACAAACAAACAAACGAGCAGAAGGAAGCTATAAATGCCTGTACCAGTGAAGGGAGACACTTTTTAGATAACTCAAGTGCCAGATGACTGTGACTGGGAATGCATGAAAGAATTACACTTAGTTTCTCAAGGCTTTTTACTGGAACATTTCTTAGCCTATATTATATGCACTGTCCCCTTTGTAATTATTATACTTATTTCTACCATTAATACTGTGTATAAATCTACAGTTTGTCATGTTCATAAAGCACTTTGAAAAACCTCTGAAGCAAGGAAATCGCACTGCTTGGAAATTCACTAACTTCGAGAAATATATGGAAAAAGAAGCTATTCTTAGCATATACACATCACTCTGAGTCCTCTGACATATCAGCAGTGGTTCAATCAGAGCTGACATGAGAGTAAATGCATATGGCACCTGACTGGAAAGGTATCTGACTAAACACAGATGTGCCCTGACAGCTACTTGAAACATAAATACTTTCCAAGCTGAAGTCCCAGTAGTGGCTATCTGTCAATAGCCAACATTACTGTATATCTAGAAAGGCATTCACCCCTCACAAAAAAAAAGTAATATTTGGAACACACTATATTAGGCACTCTGCACTGGTGATTCTGTACAATAGAATCCCACATAAGGAGTGAAGAAGATTTACAGACTGCAATAAGAGTGGATGTTAATCTTCATTTAAATACAACAGCCTTAGCTGAAACATGGTCAGAATGTTGTGACTTTAAGTACACAAGATACTGATTTTGCATCTATTCCAAAAAGCAAGAAATTGGTATTTCTGGAATTGAAACAAACAAACAAACAAACAAAACAAACAAACAAAACCAAACAAAAATGACAAAACAAACAATAACAAAAAAAATAAACTGGAGAGAGAAGTGCAAATCTATGCATAAAAACTACTGATCATTCCTCACCTGATCTTCTTCACCACCACCTTCTTCATCGTATTTCAGAATGTTGTCCCTCACATCATCTTCTGGATCAATCAAGAGCTGCTTTGCCTGACGTTCTTTATCCCGGCGTTTCATCCATACCACGAACATTAAAACTAAAACTACATTGCAAAAAGGAAGACACAAAACCAGATTTTCATTCTGAAGTACAGCTGCAGAAAATGGTACAAATTTGGCATTTGTTTTTTTGTGTGGCTTGGTTTGTTTTTTTTTTTTTTGGTTATTTTTTAATAAAAAGTTTCACAGAAGGCATATTAAGCAAGAAATATTTAAATCCAGGCTACTATAGGCAACTGGATTTGGAAATCAAACACACATTCAAGGTCGTAAATCACATATCCATTCCACATCTGCAGAATAAACTTGTCATGAAAAGAAATAAGAAAAACCAAGCTTCATAAACCACTGAATTAAAAAGGGAATCTCACCAGTAGTGGCAAGAATGCTATCAGATTATATTACTTATATTTATTTCTGCTATGTCCCAAAAATATATAGCAATTATATAGTTTAAGTAATTCTGATGTTTGAACATCACCAAGGTTAGGCTATTTTGGCACAAAGCTCAGCAGAGAACAGACTGTACGGTTGCTTAAGTTTAGATTTATGTTTAGAAGCAAGAGAAATTAAGGCTGAGGAAAACGCAGCAGCATTTAGAGCTATGTATTTTTAATCTTTAACCTCAAGAATTTCCAGTTATACCGTTTGCTTACAAACTAAAGCTGCTAAAGAAAACTGTAGGAGAAATAAAACAGAATAAATGTAAAATAATTCCTAATACAATAAGCATGTTTCCAGTTATAAACATCTTCATGGAAAGAAACTGCAATGCATCTGCAATGTCAACATATGAAGAATGTCTTGCAGGATTTGATAGTCCCAATAAAGCTTTGTTAATCCAATACCTAGCATTTTAAGAGTATCTTATATCAAGAAAATAATTGTACTGTGCCTGTGTACAGCCATGGGCTTAGCCAGGCTCAAACACTTTTTTTATTTTGCTTTCAAAATAACCCCTTTCCATCATTTTGTATGTTCTGGACTGGTGCACAGTACACTTTGAACAGGTTAATCCTTTCCTGTGTTCCACCACAACTGGAAATCAGTTAACCACAACGTGTAGGAGGGCTAGCATCTAATTTACTACACTGGACAGACACTTAGTCATGATGTTTAGTCATTTCCCTTATTGAATGGACTTGACACAAAAATAAATTATTAGCACAACTTTACGTAGTACTTAAACATACACTTCTGTCTTCCTGCATGGCTGCCTGCTTGTCGGGCCTTATATGAAGGGCTCTGATTTATTACTTTCCAAAAATCATCAAACAGCCTACTTACATTAATCTAAGGCACAACAGTAGTAACACCAGAGCACTCCTTAAAGGCACTATTACCCACTGGGGGTGGCATCAAAGCACACAGTACCAACAGAATAAAAGACACTAGATGTCTCAAAACTAACCACATCTTCAACTTGGTCACTCACTGACGTAATACAAAAAACGCTCATGGGCACAGACAGAAAGTTCTCTTTCACAAACCCACTGTGGGGCTTGACTGCCAGGCAAGTGCTAGTTCCAATCTCACAGACTCCTCATACTTTACCGTCAGGAGGGTTTTCATACTTGTCCAAGACACTGAACAAAGCAGCAACAATATTTGGACTTGAGTCTTTAATCACTCCCGTGGTTTTATCAAGGCATATGGAACTACAACATAAGATAATACTTGCAAAACACGACTGAAAGAGTTAGAATTAAGAAATCTATATACTCACTGAGCAAGATGATGATACAAAGCAGAATTGCAATGATGGCACCAGTGCCCAGCCCTGCACCAACAATCCGGTCAACATCAGTGCAGTCTCCATTTATGTCACATTGGCAAACTTTCACTTTCAGCACGGAAGTGCTAGAAGCATGTGGATTTCCAGAATCTGTAATTACTATGGGCACATCATAGATACCAGCCTCCAGGAACCTGATCCTTAAAGAGAGCTGGGCGTGATCGCCTGTGGGCGAAAATGAGACCCTTGTTAAAAAGTTTTGTACTGCTCATGTAGGTTTAAAACAGTACTGGCAAAAATGGCTCATCTTGAGCTCTGGATTAACTTATTGTTCAACCCACTACAGACTTCTTCATTACTGTGAACATTTTTTCTTTCTTAAAGCTTCCTGTTATTTGGGGAACTTACACTAAGGTGCTTTCCTATTTGTGTTAACTGAATTCATGTACATTACAAAATAATACCAAAGCAAAATACAGAAAAGCATATTCAAGGATATACAAACATATTTGAGCATATCCAACCTGTTCAAGGCCAGGTTGGATGAGGCTTTGAGCAACCTGGGCTGGTGGAAGGTGCCTCTTCCAACCCAAACCATTCTATGATATGCAGTGATTTCTTTAAAATTATTAAGACTTCAATAATGTTAATTACCACTAATTCGAACAATGGTCCAATTCCTCTTAATGCTAGCAGGTGTGTCAGGCAGCTCAAAGGCAAATGGGCCTGCATTTGGATCTATGTCAGGGTCTACAGCAGTGATATTAATAGCGTTAGGCTGTACAGTTTCACAAGTTGTGGCTTCTTTCGGATTCACTTGGGGGGCATTATCATTGATGTCCAGCAGGTATATCTGAAGTGTGCCAGTTCCACTCATCGGTGGAATTCCTGAAAGAAAAGAAAATTATATCGAGCCTGTTTCTAATTGCAAAGTTACTTAAGCAAAGCTACACCAACACCTTTCAACTGCCATGTACATCGGTTCATCTCAGTTTAGGGATTCTGTCTTTACCAAGCCAATCTAATACTGACACTGCTCCTGCTAACACACAATTCTTATGTAGCCTGATCTCAGAAAAAAAAAAAAAAAAAAAATGCCCTACTCAGTAAAATTCAGCAAATAACTGCAGATCCACAGATCAGGGCCTCAACCCTTTTACTGACCAGACAGCCAGTTCGTCTCCAGAGATGGTCCGTATCACAGAATCACAGTATCACATGCTTCAAAGAAAAAGATGGGATAAAAAGTGGGACAATTTATCCTCTGGACAATTTATTTTGTAACTTTGAGGACTTATGACCACCCTTTACCACAAGTGTGCTATTTAAATTCTTCCTAATACTGATTTCCAGCACGCTATTTCTAGACATTCTTGCTATCCAGATTGAGTATGTGATGCTTCCGTAAACTTTGCTAAAGTCGCACATTTATGTGAAACACGTGGCACTGAATTTCTTAGTATAATTAGCAATGGTTCTTATTCCATTCCCCACTGCTCCCATAATATTCAGCTCCATTTATTTTATTTTCTCCAGAACAGAACCAAAAAGACAGAAACAGTTAATCTAGCTTTGTTATACAGAACCAGTTTGCAAAATTCTACCATTTGTCTTCTCCCAAAGACAAATAGCCCCAGTGTTTCAGCATTCCTCTCTAATGCCAGAACGCCTAACTGCACCTGTCCATGTTTCTGGTATCGGCTATAAGCAGTACAGCACACCAGCTGAAATCACAGGACTCATTTTTGAGCAGAGATTGTTAATTGTCCTTAATGAACTGACAATGAAAAGACACTTTCCCCTCTGCACTGCTGTAGCTTGAATGCGGAAAAATACAACAGCACTCCCCAACACATTACTCCCCATAAAGGTCACTTATGCTGTGAATCTCCTGCGCAGGATTTTTTTTTCAGTTTTCAATAAACTCAACTACTATAATTAAGCCAGTGCCCTTCTCCAAGCTCACAGAATTACTTTTCAGCCCACTTCCCAAGCAGCTGGGAAATACACAAAGTCTGATACTAATACAGACTTCCAACTGGATGTGCTCTTAGTTATCTTACTTTCTGTCCTGGTAAAGCTGAATGCAATTCAACCACACAGAAGAGAGCTTTTTGAAAAAACATACCATATTGATACATACCACTATCAGAAGCAAGGAACGTTGCATTATACATATTGTTTTGCACATATATTGACTCTCTGTCCAGAACAGCTGTAGTAGTTATTTGTCCATTAATAGGGTCAATTTTCAGCCAGTTTGCAGGATCTGAAAGTTTCGAGTACCTGTGTATTTGACCACAAGTTGTGTTATTTTTCTGTCAACATCAATAATGACAAAGACAACATTAGTATTTTAATTTGTATTCTGAACACTTCGTGTTTTTTTTACTTGAAGACAGTATTTCACTATTTGCCATTTATTAAGCCTTGTCACTAAAATTCTTGAAAATGAGTATTAAAACCAGTCCTACATTTAGATTCTTGAAGTGCCCTGCCATGTAAATTATCACGTAATTGGAGAAAATCATGATTACCATAAACTATGTAACATTCAGACTCAGAATATTCATTAAGGATCCTCTTGCCTGTTCTATACCTACAGAATTGTTCACACTAACTTTTATCTTAGAGTGGTGAGAACAGGAGTGAGGTAACAGATAAAGAGTGCTAGAGTAGCACTAACTTACATTATTCTAGTGCTTCCAATGTTAATTTTTAGAGGCCCTGCTTTATTGCATACTTCTCATCTTAATTTGACAGAGGAGTGCTTTTCAAAACCATCGTTCTATCTGAGAGATGTTCTTTGATATTAATCAAATGCAAGCTACCTTAGGTCATTAAAAATGCATATATCTAAGTCCTCATACGATCATGTCTATGATGGTTACATCCAGACATGAGTGAAATACCAGCTAACCAAACTTACATGAAAATAAAATTGTAACAATCTCGATTTTGGAAGGAAAGACAGAAAGGAAATTCTGGAGTTTCTTCTACGTGAGCTAAAAAAGCTGCTGGATAAGCTCAGAACCTGAGTTCTGGCATGAGGCTAGTCACTGTGCCTTAGCTTTGCAGCCAATGACCATGTTTTAAACAAGGTATGAGAATGCATGCTTTAAAACTTCTGTGGTTTAGTCTCTTTCCTCATTTAGCATAGGTTTAGTCATTGGGCAAGTTATGATCAAATTATGATCATAGTTATCAGTTCAAGAGTACACAGACAACAGCAGCACTTTGCATTCCAGAGAATAAATAAGAAAACCCTTTAGATTTGGTCAACTATATGATGTGGTTTTGCTGCCGTGTCAAAATTATTGGTTAATTTAAACTGCAAATGATCTTACTTCACATAAGTACGCGTCTGCTCCGACTTAATTTGTTGGGATACCACATATACTTTAACACATGCATAACTTTATTCTACCTGGATGAACTTCGACCCTGCATTAGGATATAACACAGTTTACAGATCTATGAATATGGGTTGGGTCACCTCTACAGCAATAAATCCTTTTAGAGAAAGCTGCACAAAAGTCAATGAAGTATTTGCGTAACTATGTGCTGTAGTAAATGCAGTCATTTCATATGCAGTCTCTCTGCTCCCCACCCATTCTGTAACACAGATATTACATTCCAATTGTTAAATAACTGCAAAGTGTTCGTATAGACCTTAGAGAGGTTTGCTGCATGTAACGATCTGGGTCCTGAGCAGTGAAAGTTGTCAACATGCTACCAGCAAGTAGTCCTTCCTCTTGACGTACAAGCTTAGGGTTTGGAACAAAATATGGGCTCTCATTCACATCAATGACCGTAATGGAGACAGTTGCTGTTGACTGAGGAGGATGTTGAATCCCCTTAGCCAAAGGCACTTGATTTTCTGCGGCTACAGTAAGTACAAACATCCTGTTGGTCTCAAAGTCAATCGGCTGTGAAAAGCAAAGAGCAGAAAGAGTTAACATTTACTAAAACCAACAATGGACACATGATAACATTTTCACTTTAAAGTACACTTTTAAGCGTAACTTGTACTGCTTTTGCCAAAACTGAGCACAGAGCCTAAAGAAAACACACTAAATACAACACCTCAACATGAGACTGGGTTAGCATTTTGCTTAGCAGCAGCAGCAGTTTTGAAGTTAGAACAGCTAGAAACCTTCTCATTCTTGAATGTAACTTACTCTGGTACTGCCATTACAGGTAACTGAGGAAACAAGTAGTTTCATCAGAAATTGATTTAAAAACTTACAGCTTTGTGCCAGGCATTCATGTAAGCGGATGTGCCTCCTGAGAAGCTCTCCTGGGGAAAGAAATCTGCCTCTGTCGGTTATGAGGATGAACAACCTTCAAACAAGATCATGACCATACCTAGCCCCACAGATCAGAGATTCCCACACCCTTAATGTTTCACTAGAAATACTCTTTGTAATCCCAGCTAATTCTACTTCTGGCATACCTACAGCTCGCATCTTCACCATCTAGATTACCTTCAGTCTGGGGACTTTCTCACTGAGCCAGAAGTCAAATTAAAGAGGAGTAGTAAAATCAGTTTCATGCTAAAGGTCCACTGTTGCAGTGCATGGGGGTTAGGCATTCCCCCCAAGACCTGATTTGCCCTAGTACTATGCACTGTACTACTCACACTAACTCTAGACTTGAAGGAACCCTGTACATTTACAGGGGCAGTTAGCACATGACAGTATAAATTCAATGACAGTAGACAATCCAATCTTCAGGTTGACAGATCAACTCATTGCACTGCCAGTAAAAACTGTAGGCAGGCTTCCAACTCTTCCCATGTCGGGTGCCTAAAGGAGTGCTACAAAGAACAAACATTCATGCAGTTCTTGCTGGAAGGCTGCAATATAACAATTAGTACCTCTAGGGAAGTGCAGTTATAAAACAAGAGAGTTCTTTAAAAACAAAACAACAACAACAACAAACACAAACAAAATTATCACTGTGAATTACCACTACAGCTGTTTAAAAACTTGTACCTTTTTGTCTTCTAGATACTGACAAGATTAAAAAAAAAGGAAAAAAAGGGGGCAGAAAAAGAAGGGGGAAAAAAAAAAAAATGAATGTTTCAATTTCCAAATGGAAATGTTGGCATCTTACAGTTGACTTGAAGTGGATCAGCCAAAACCAGAACAGGCCAACTCAGAAATGAGACACTTATCAGAGGGCCATAAGGAAAGATGCCTAATGCCCAGCAAGTTTAATTATAGAACCACAGTGTTATTATCACTTGAAATAAGTCACTCCTCAACACAGAGCTGTGCTGACTAGAGAATGAAGATAGACAGGTTATTCCATAAAAGGTATTTAAATGAGGCTTTAAAAATAGCCAGTCTTTAAAAGTCTCTTGTAGAAGTAGCCTCCCACCTACCACTTTTTCCTCTCTGATTGTGCCATGACTGCCTGTATCTGTTCCTTAATGGGAACATGTTGACATAAAACCCACAGACAACAAGCATGACTACTAGTGGGGGCCAGAAGGTAGGAAGCTGTTCTTTTACTCTAGCAACAGTACTAAGCAAATGCCTTTTCACAGACTAATTCCTACCTTTTAGCATATACATCTTCAAAATCTGTCACTTTCAGCAACCTAGCCTGATTTTTAAAATTGATCAGCTGGAGTACTAACTAACTAGCATACTAACGTAAGCAAAATAAAAATGCTCCAAGAGACAGATAGCCAATTTCCACAAGGCAGACACTGCACATCCATTTTACTTTCCAGATCCATGTTGGCCTCAGGAGCCCACATTTTCCCCCACTCCCCAGTGTTCTCCCATTTATTCCATCTCTGCCTAATTCCCTGAAGCACAAGCATTTCTCACCTTCACAACTGTCACCAGCCCATCGTTGCTATTGGGATCAGTCAGGATGGTAAATCGACCTGTCGGGTCTCCTCCGGTCATCCGGTACATCGCATTCCACGCAGGTGTGTGAGGCTGATCTTTATCCGTTACCGTCAGGTTTGCCACGATCACATCCACCCTGTTTTCTGGTACTTCCCCATAGAACTGCAAAAAACACAAGAAAACATTTTACCTTGGCTGCAGAAGCACACAAGAGCCACGCCATACTGAATATTCATCAATGTTAGGAAGTGCATCTCTCTTCACTGGAGGTCTGACAATTTATCTAATGAAGTTTACCTGAGGCCACCCACAAAACGGATGGTTTGATTCCCTTGTCAGCTTTTGCCTTTTGGCCTAAACAGAATACTGTATCTAAGGGATATAATATTCTGCATGTATTTCAATTCTGCCTGCCAGTACATATTTAACAAGTAATAAATATTTACCGTCTGCAAATATAATGAGAAAAGTGGGGAATGGTTATAAATATGCACATCTTTCAGTTATTCCTACCCTCTACTTACAGTCATGGCAGTGAACTCTGGAGGATTGTCATTGACATCTGTCACAGTGATGACAGCAGTTGCTGTGTTTGAAAGCCCGTATGTTGGGTTTCCTTCCATGTCCGTAGCTTGAATTATTAATGTATATTGTTGCACTTTCTAAAACACAAAATGACATCAACATAAGATTTAGACAAAACTAACATTACCATAGGACAGCAGGTGTTCCCAAAACTGCACTGCACTAAGCAATGGAGCCTATCACACTGTTTATTCTAGTTAGCATCAGCCAAAACGACAGGAGGAAAGTTTGTGCCACAGAAATAGAGCACCAGGTTGCATCTGGCTTGATTTTCTTCAAATGTTACTAAGACAAGGACAGACTGCCTGCTTCCACCTCTCAAAAATCAAAACCATGTTATACAGTTAATGCTGCTATCACAGACTTAACATTGCTTTTCAAATGGGGAAAAAAAAACAACACCACAACACAGAGTGCAGTTTATACTAAAACAGGGTAAGTCCTCAAAAGCATTTAAGCGAGCTGAGCCAAGGTAGGTTTAGTTGGCCAAACGGCC
This sequence comes from Amazona ochrocephala, assembly GCA_039720435.1. Lineage (NCBI taxonomy): Eukaryota > Metazoa > Chordata > Aves > Psittaciformes > Psittacidae > Amazona > Amazona ochrocephala. The sequence goes on along the minus strand of CM077876.1, from coordinate 48,652,113 downwards.
ACAACTGCCAAGGTTTTGTTTCAGCTAAGCCCAAGCACAAACCCACCGTTTGCAAATTCTTATGATTGCTATGGAAACTGAAGATGTAAAGGCTAACAGAGGCAAGTACAGGCACTGGAGAAAGGGGAGGAGGGAACAACTGCACAGGCTATTTCCATAAAAGTTAAACACCCTGACTGAAGATGGCCACCACTGCAGCCTCAGCCTCCTCCCCCTCCAACTGCTGCATGTGCTGTTATCCTGTCACAGCTGGAGCAGTGCCAGGGCTCCCTCAAGCACAAGAAATGCCCAACGAAGACTGTTTAAAACAAAGTCGACCAGGTTCTAGAGAAAAAAAAAGAACACTAGAAAGAGGGCTGCTGCATAGACTTGCTAAGTTGATTTTAACTCCTTGATGGTGAAATGCAAATATCGTGCGTGCCCTCCCATTTACCGGTTCAGCTTCCTAGCTCAGAGAGCTAGGTGTTACCCTTCAGTTCCTTTCAAAAGAAAGCACACAAACATAAGGAGCTGATGACATTACTTTGAAATATCACTTTCATGAACGGTTTACTAACACTGGCAAAAGCCTGCTGGCAAAATAAAAATACTTAAAGAAAAGGATTTTCTTTTTTCCACTTGGCACCTTATTTTCTTCCACCACTTGAAAACTGCGGTATATGACAGATTACTTCTCATGGAAACAGTTTACAAAATGAGACTATGGATAGCAATACAAAAAATAACCAAGGATGATTCCACTGATTGCATATAACTTTCTTACACATTTTGGCCAGACACTAGGACTGACATTAGAAATGTGATGTTTATGCACACTTCCGAGCAGCAAATATGAGCCACTGAATAAAAAAAAGTTTTTAAAATAAATCAAACAAATCTTTATCTCGCACTGAAGGTAATTTATGCTCTTGTCCTCTTTCACAAAGGAACCCTTACAACACACCCCAAATGTGTATTACTATATATGCATCCCATAGTTCTTTAAAAAAAGCAAGACTTACATTATTTACACAGAAATGTAATATATGATTCAATAATACAGAAATATGTATACGAATTCTGGTTTGGAAAATATACTTGCAAAGTGACCTTCAAAATGCTTCAATAAACATCTTAAAGGTTTCCTTCATGACACTAACAGGAGAAGCAGTCACAAGGGAATCAAGGAAATACTTTTACCGCTTTCATCCGGGAAAAAATATACTTTACTTATTGTGAAGCAATAAACTCTAGAGCAGTATTGAAGCAAATCTTGCAGCCAGATCATTCCACGTTATTGAAACAGCAGGTGCTTCTGATTCATCTGGGTCTTAACACATTGATCCCAAGAAGCAAATTTCATTAAGGAAAGTCCCATTATTATTACTGGGAGACTCAACTTCCATACAGTTTTCTTATTTAATTCCAATAGAAAAGTGCATGAGAAATCTACCCCTAAAAAGTGACCCAAAAGACAGCATATATGTGGTTTTGTTTGTTCTTCCCTTGTCCCAGCACTCACATACAGAAGATCAACTGTTGGGAATGAAATATCAAACATTGACAGGCACACAACTTTGCAAGCATGGAGAAACTGGGGAAGGTGACTCTCCCCTTTTTACTGTGAGAAGCAGCCAGGAATAAGCTGTGGAGCACGTGTCAGCAGCCTGCACAGATACAGCAACACATCCGAAAACGAACTGGCAGCTTCAAGAAAGAACACAGACCTCATTAGGTCACATCTTTCCACTTCAACACAGACCAAATAAAAAGAGCACTTCACTGAATTAACCTCACGTGAGGCAGGAATGTCAGCGTGTAAATTTAAGTACCCTGCCTGACTTCTTTGGCACCTCCATTAGTAAGGCAGATGTTTTAATACTGAAGTGAATTCCACAGCAATAGCAAAAGCAGTAACAACAGCTGGATCTCATAAAACAGCATCTTTTGGGATAGCAAGTAAAAGATTTCTTCTGCTTTTAGCTGAGGCCCCTTACCTAAGCAACTCGCCTCCTGTGCCATTTTAGCACAGATAATGCATTGTGCAAGATAATCTAAAATACTAGCAGATGAGGAATGCTATCAGAAGAGCCACTCTTTTTCTGAATGCCTACAACACTCATGCTCCCCCAAATAATGTGTCACGTAATTTAAGAATTTTAAATTGTGTCTAGTATTTCATGAACCTAATCAGAGCTTTACAAAGAGGCGAGACTTTGAGAAAATGGCAGAATGGCAGAAGTGGGCAGTCCAGCTGAGGTTTATGGACAAGGAACCTGGGGCAACAAGGCACTCCCCAGCCCACTTGTCAGGCATGGTCTTGATTCAGATCTGGCTTCCTAGAATCCTGGTCGTTTTAATTTAATTGACTTACACTAAATGACTCAGGAAATGAAGGAAGCAAAGCAATGGCTTGGGAAGGAAACCATTTTAACTCATATTAGTCTAATTTAATATTTGAATGACTTGACATTAATCACTAATATTCAACACATACAAGAAATGTTTATAAATACTCATTTGGATATCAGTAGAGCAATCCATCAGGAAAACTGATAACAAATGACAATGCCTCTCCAGCTGTTAGTGCGAGGGCCTAAGCTACGCAGCCAGCCAGTTTCTTCCAAGTTAAATCACTTCAGTACAGCTAGTAACCAAGTAACAAAACTCAGAGTTATCGCTAAGTCCTTCTGAAAGTTCACCTGCCAAAGATGACCAAGGGATTTTAAAAAACAGGGCAAAGCTGCCCATTATTCTTTTAATTTAATAGGGCACAATACTGTAAAGTTCAGGGTTTTCCTTTCCTCAAATTTATCCTCTTCAAAACCAACTTAAACAGAATGAATATCAATAACACTTTAAAAATTGCAAAATCTGTCCGCTTAGCTTTTCAAGTCATCTGATTGCCCCTTTCAAACTGAAATTCATCAGAATATTAATAGTCAACCCAGAACATCAGACAGTATTTTTGTGCTCTATTTTAAACAAGTATAAGCAAACAACTAAAATCTGAACAGCAAATCCAGTTTAAAGAAACCTTCAGATTTAATGAGCTAAAATGAGGTTAGTAAAACATAGTTGAAAAAAGATGTACTGAAAAAGATTTGCTTGGATTTTATAGCTTGTTTATAAAACAACATTTATCTCTTGTGAAGTTTTCAAGTGGTTCAAAAGCACAGTTAGTCCATCACAGATCTGGAGTTGGGAGGGAAATATTTTTATTCCCACCTCACAAATGCGTGAACCAGAGCAGAGGATCTGTCATCCTCCTTCTTTGATGGTGGGCATAGTGAAGAACTGTCTAGACAGAACAGGACTTGCCCAGCACGTAGCAAGGAATTACTGACAGTCAGACTTTTTTAATTTATTTTTTCTTTCCAAAACTTTTGAATGTGTGTCCAGGCCTTGAGACAGATCTCCATCTATGCAGTTCCCAATACTGACTGGTTTATTTCTTAGAACCATGCTTTCCAAATTTTAAGATCAGCAATATTTTTCATATTTTCATTGATTTTAATAAGCAGAATTCAGATCAGAGAATTACTGCAAATTTAGCAACACAGCATACAGAAGATTTCAACATTTACCACCTCTCTGTGAAGAACAAGGAAAAAGACAGTGGCAGAACAAGGTCCCCTGGAGCTTCCAAAATACATAAAACGCATAGCCAATTCCATTTTCTATCTACTCTCTGTCCACAGAGCTCAGCAAGAGGAAAGGGCTGGCGCTGAGGAACACCTCCTGTCTCAGCACTCAGGCCAAGCATCCAGTGTTCTTATTCGCATTGCTCTGCTTTGGTGTGTACCTGCTCCTTAAAACCAAATAGGCTTATGAGACAAAATCCTGTCCACAACCCCATGGAACCAAGGGTGACTACGTGCACAGAACGTGTGGGTCTAATTTTTCACCGTGTCTTAATTTCCTCTTCTCTTGGATTTTATGCTCTTGGCCTAGGACAATGACCAATGCCAACAGGGGGAAAGAAAGGGAGAAAATTCAGGCTGGGAAGGAGGAGAAATATTTGTAAGTTACTATCAAAAAGAAGTATAAACCAGCCTATGGGATTAAGACCTACCTCTCTGTCAAGCCCAGCTGCTACAGTGATAATGTCACCAGTCTCATTGTTGATTGTAAACATGTTTGGAGAGGGGCTGCTTGGGGCCTGTGACAAGATTCTGTATCTCAGCATCCCATTCTGTGCATTGGGATCATCAGCATCAATGGCAGTAACAGTCATCACGTAGGTTCCTAGCAGCAGGGTAAATAATTGATGTTATATATGTAATATAAACGTTTACTCTGATTACACAAGATCACTTACAAGCAATGGTCGAAGCATGTATTTCTTTTGGTAAACTCTGCACATTCCTTCTCTTACTTAAAACAATCCGATTAAACCCAAGACTCACCAACCGAGTAATTAAAATACATAGGAAGAGATAAAAATACTTTGTGTTTATAGTAATATCAGATTTGCTTATGACTGAAGAAGCTCCATAAACAACGAAATCCTACAAACCTGCCACAAATAACATTTCTCTAACAACAGAGCTTCTCATGTTTAGATGAAAACATTATTAATTGGGCCAAAGGAAATACACTTAATGTTCAGAACTGGTGCACATACTGATAGTGACTGAAAATCAATATAAATAATACTCTTTCAAAGGTCTTTGAGACACATCCCAAATGCCAGGTCAACACTGCAAACTGAGAAAATACATGTCTTGGGCTAACCTTTCTAAAAAATTCATTTTGCATTACTGACAAATCAAGAAAGTGGTTTCAGGCATAGTGCAAACTTCAATCTGAGGTGATTAGGATTTTAATGAGATATGAACAACATTTAGGGTTTTCTCAAGAATTCAGATGGAACTGTTTGATTTCAAATCTCAGTACTTCCAAAGCCTCTGAGATTCAAAACTAGAACTGGATCTGCTGATATTTCAGCAGTCACTTACATCCTGACCTGTCAACTAACCGAACGTCAATGGCTATCATCATGAACTAACTATAAGAACTGTGGCATTATAAATAGGCCTTTCGAAAACAAGAACTGAAAAGTCATATTACTTCCGTTTTTGTACGTAATGCTTTCTTCTTTTGGAAATTAATCCCAGCATGCTAAAAAGTGAATTAAAAATAAGGTGAAATAATAAGATTGTATCAGAGGTTTTGATCATCATATTAAAGACACTTTTGAAAGTATCACAAAATCTGAAGGCACCCCCTTCATCACCTTCAACATGATACTGCATACACCTCCCCACGCCTTGAAAGCCCATGTATTACCTGGCTTTGAGCCTTCAGGGACTGTCCCATTCCAAACCTGGTGTAAGAATTCAGGTCTATTGTCATTCATATCAATGACATTAATAACAATGTCAATAGGATTTTCCACCTGGTTTCCATTTACATCCACTGCATGTGCTCTCAGCTGCAAAAATAATTGAAGTATTAGCATTTGCACAACATACAGGCACAAACAGACAAAAATATTGGTAACAGGAAGTTTCAGGCCAGACATTTTTAGCTCCAAGTACTTTGGTTTCTGCCACTGCCCCCTCATATTGACCTTTTAAGTTTTCAAGTTGCTAATGGAACTGCTGTTCAGACTTCTAAGCTGCAGACTGACTTCTTTGATTTGCTGAAAATTATTCTGAATCCTGCAATTTTGATTAATACCAATGCCTAGTGTCATATATAATTTTTAATAATGACTGTTAGAAAACAGACTCTAAAAATGTGCAGATTTATATTAAGCAGCTAGCAACTTATTAACAAACCATAGGGAATGAACACTGGCATCACTTTCAAAACTTTGTTACAGATACTATGCATATTGAACACACATGAATGCATAGAAACTGCATATAGAATATATTTGTGTTACCCTGAGCACCAAGGTAGGGTTTGTGATAAATCACTATCAACAAACGTATGAAATTCCAGGCTAAAATTAAGCTAAAGTTTATGGACTAAGTTTTGAAGATACTGAGACACTTAAATTTAATGCCTGATCGTCAAAAAGGGCTGTGTATATACATATATACACACTCAAACCTAGTAGAAAGAAGCAAGAAGGCATTATTAACTCACCACTCTGGAAATTACAGATATAAGTGTAAATTCCTAAGTCAGTAAATCTTGAATTGCCAATGCCAAATTCTCAGTAAAGGTCTTATGGAATGTCGGAGCTGCTGTTCTCTTGCAAGAGTCGTTTACCCTGTCTCCCCCACAGATGACTCCTGCTGCATTCTCCATTTGGGAGTAGCACTCCAAGGGCTTCCCAGAGTGTAAGGCAAGGAGTGTTTAAATGCACGACATGCTGGGAATGCTCTCTAGGAGCTGAACAACTTCTGTAATGATTTCAGTGTGGTCTCCCAAAAGCTGAGACAACTTTAGGTCTCCCCCTTCCTTCAAACTTCCTTTTCCACTAATACTGGAATCTGTGGTCTACCCTGTCAGTTTCTTTACAGCGAAGAATATCATTTTCATAAGCTGACAGACATAATCTACAATTCCATTACAATGCTTAGATTTGCCCCTGAAAATAAAAATTGGTAGGTTATTCTTCCCATTAATTTCTCACGTCACAGCTGCTGCAGTTCTAATAGCAGTCACACCCTAATTGAAGTTGCTGAATTAAAACTAAACTTTTGAAAAATATACAATACAGTGGAGACTGTGATCAATGGCCTGGATTTGAAACACAAGCTACAGTATCCCTATTTCAATCTTTTAAAATTACTTTATCTAAACACATGCAATCACTATTTATGTATGGTAATATATTTAAGCTGCTTAAACACAGTAAGAGCTGGCTGTAGTAAGTACAACAAATACAAATCTGTTACAAACTCTTCAAATCACATCTCACAGAAAACTAAATGCTGGCTGCCCAAGTAATGTTTGAAGCAGATGTTAATCTTCAATTTGATAATCTGATTTATGGTAAATTAAACTCTTACATGAAAAGAAGCAATCTGCTCCCGGTCTAAAGGCTTTGTCACAGACAGCTGTCCTGAGATGGGGTTGATGATGAAGATGCCTGTTGGAGGTTGGTCAGCTCCTGGGCCAGTCACACTGTACCGTAGTGAGAGGCTTTTATCACGATCAGACCTAATCTATGTGTCAAAAAAGATAATATTTACATTAGCTACAAACTAGCAATGGATGGGACTGCTGCTGAGACAAACAGCAGCTTTTTTTTTTCATCTTTAAGCTAAACATCTAAAAAGAATTGTTCTGGGAATTGTACAAAATTTGTATAAAGTTCGAAGTTTTCAATTACACTCTTTGTCAGAAAGATGGTCAATGAATTTTTGACAACATAAAAATATCCCTGCTTATTTCTCATAGGAGGACGAGTTGCATAAAACCAAAACAATTCAGTATACTCACCTTAAACAGATTTGTTTAGATCCTAGAGAAAACATATGCTATCATAAAACTACAAGAAAACTACATAAAACTATAAGAAATAAAAAGTCTGGTTTGGTTTTTCCCCTTCTCCCATATTTTCCCAGACTAAAGCTACAGACTCTCTTCTGCTACTGGCAATAGCCCTTCAGAAACTCACTGGTTTTGCTTAAAGACTGAACTTTGGCCTCATCTTCCAAGGAAACATTAAAGGGCGTGAGGAGCAGATTAATCACCAGCACGAACATCAATAGAACAGAGCAAAACCACATCCTACCTGCCTGAGCTAATGCTCTACCAAGTTCCAACAAACTGTGACCAGCCAGTAACACAGCTGGAAGTCCTCTCCTGCGCTGGGCTGCAGGCAACAGCCACACCTGTGTCGCAGGGTCCTGTGGAACAGCCGGTGTCCTCACCCCATCAGATCCCATTTCCTTCTGCCTCCTTGTGCACCTCTCCTCCTGCTCACCCCCACATCCTTCCCCAGGTGGAAAACTCAAGTGCAGGAGACTGGAGAACTCCTCAACCAGCAGAGATCCTCCTTAACCACTTAAGTAAGTCATCACAGCAATTACCACCCAAACCAAGGTCAACTTCCACAAGTACAGGAGCATGGGACAACTTAAAAAACCAAGCAAAGGCAGCCCAGCCTGCTACACAGACGTACCAACAGAAATGAACACAAAAGACTGATAAATGTTTGGGAATGAACAAGACATCACTTATGCAAAATCTCAGTGTTCGCTGAGGGACACTGAAACCACATTTTTATTAACTTCCTTACCCTAACTAACTCCTGAGGAAAAGGTCCTCTGGAATTTTCTGGTAGGTTGATTGGAGGAATAACCCAGTCTCTCTTCTGCCTCTTCAGAGGGCTGCTGTGCTTGTATTGTTGCCATGGAAATATGATGTCTTCAATTTTCTTCTGGTCCTTTCCCAGGTACAAAATAAAATTAAGTGTATGTCAGAAGGAGAATTACCAGTAGATATCATAAAATAGCTCAGACACAATTATATAATTGACCAAAAGGCTGTCTTTCCTCTGTGTTCCTAGAACTGTTTTATTTGCATTCACAGCACAGTATGAAAATAACCAGTATTATTTACAACTGCACTACAAAATGTTAAGAACTCTTTTTTCCTTATGCAAGTTTCAGGAGAAATGGAATTACAAGCCATTTGTAGAATGACTTTACTGTGCAAACTATTCTGCATTATCAGAAAAGTAGTTAATATTTTGCAGAATTTAATAGTATGCCTTTATGTATTTCTCATTAGCTAGAACTTCAGTTCAGGTAATATGCTACTGTATATTAAATTTAGATCTGGGTGTGCTAAAATATAATTTGGAGTTCCAAGAGGAGTTTAATACATACTGGTAAGGAATGTCTCAAATATTTATGACCCTATTAAAACCCTTAGAATTAATGCTGCAATTATTTTAAACCTATGTCAGCCATGATGGATGCAGTAGATGACCCACTTCACACATTGGGCATTAATCTCTTCTGGGTGTCAACATTCCTTTCCTATTCCCTCCTATATCTGCAGCCATTTCATCCTTCGGATGCCAGCGTACATATAGCCCTGCTAGCTATAAATATATAGCTTACTTAAGGGTGAAGACGGTGACATAAACGTTTTCCAGTCTTTCAAAGGAAGAACTTTTTTCTTTTTTTAATCTAATCAAATATGCCACAGAATAAAAACGGATGCTCAACTGAAGTCTAGGTTCCAATACTCTACATTCTGCTGATGGTAAGGATGCCTGAACTGGATCTTTGGAAAGAACAAGGTATGCCCTGGCATAACTAAGCATCTGTTCTTTATTAATAGACTTTCACAGACAAAATGACAGTATTTCCTGTGTTAAAAATGTGCCTTAGCAGATTTAAAATAATCAGCAAGTAAGCAAATAAAAATCTTGAGGATTACACAGCTTTGGTCTCCAGTGTGTTATCAGGAAAAACATCTCGCATAACCACACTATTTTGACATTATGCTTAAATCTTCGATGTGCACCTATTGCAGGTATGTTAATCTATGAAGAAATTTTATTCTTTATTTGTAAACCATGAACGTCATAAGAGAAGGTAAGAAGCAGAAGGCAGCAAGTAACATACCAGCAAAAGGTAGCAGACCTAATACTGTCATCCTAAAGTAAATGCATTGTTATCTGTATATGGCTAGGTCTGATTTTTGTTACAGTACATATGTTATCCTGTAACAGCTTCCAGCAGAGGGAGACTATCTTCCTTACCAAGTAGTGATGGAATCATGAATAATTTACAATCTCTAACTTGATTATGAAGGGACAAGACAAAGCAAATATTCCCTGCCAGAAATGCTTTCCTACCATTGCTGTGAATCTACAGCTCCCATCTAATAAATGTGACTGATTCCCACACAGATTTATTTATTTTGTGATTATATTTAACCATTTGAATAAATACTGTATTACTTTCAAGCAAATTAGAATAAAGAACTGTGTCCAACTTAAATTTGGGTATGTATCTAAAATGAAATACAAATAAAAACAACAAAAAGAAACACAAAAAAGCTCAAACATAAATTAATTCAATATAGTTAAACAGGCATGTCTTTGCATACCTTAGTAAAGCTGCAAAACAATAGACTATAGAAAAGATATTACTAAAGCTCCAGCTTTAGGTGTCCCTTAATAAACTGCCTCACGGAGAGGTGCATTACAGAAAGAATCGGATCCCTATTTTCAGGCCTGTTTGCGGAGACACATTTACAGAGGCTGCATTTAGTTCTTTTACCTTTTCAGAAGCTCCTGTGAAGGTCGGTTCAGGGGTTAGCTTCACTCTCATTTGCCATTCTTCCTGGGTTTCCTTGTCTTGAGCAGACACGACGAACTCTGTGGGCTCTGCTGAAAGCTGAAAGCTTCGCTCTGCGTAGACCACACCATCTTCACCTACTCTGAAATCTTCTGGCTCACTGCTTCCAAAGTGTATTTTTTTGTTTCCATCACAGCTTCGAAACCTCACTGTAAGCCAGATATCAAATGAAGAACAAAAAAATGAAAAAGCAGCCCTCTTGAACTCAGTGTGACATAAAATGCATTAAGAACAAAGATTCAAAAGCAGAGAGGCTTAACTTGTTGCTACTATAATCACATGCAATTATGAGTTAAGACTTGTACTTTAGGGGTCAGTCCCACAGTGACATCTGTGGAGTGCTAGGCAGAGATTTTAACTCCAGTTAGCCTGTCTCCTTTTCAAAAATACACACGCAAAACAGAGCAAGAAAACCACTTCCCTCCACATCCCACGCTCAGTTGGTTTCCAGTGGAACGGCAGCAGGGATTTGCACCTTAAGCCTCACAAAGATCCAGTCAAGTCAATTAACTAAAAACTATAAATTTAATCACAATGTAACTATTAATCATAAACACAACTGCGCTTCCACCAGATTCCCTGCTGACCCAGGTAAGGCAGAAACCTAAGTCTGTTAAGAGATTAACTTCTATGACCAGCTCAGCCAGCTGTATCATCTCAGGTATGTCACTTACAAGCTCAGGGACAGAGTTTCCTCACCCCTCATCTACAAGATGGAGGTAGCAATAATTACCTCACAGAGAAAATCTAAGTCAAAGACTTCATTTTATTATCTTTTTTTTTTTTTTAAATAAAGCTATTTCATGTACCACACATGTCCTTTCATCTACTTATGTTACCCACTGTTTAATTCCTCCACTCCTTCCTTTTGTGCGGCCTGAAAGATGCACACTGGAATAAGAAGTCAGTAAAACTGATTGTACAGATCAGGATGTGAAGTTAACAAAACAGAACTGACAACAGGTTGCAGCTTTCTTTACCCGATTGCTTTCACTATTACTTATCTTCTGGGTTACTGCAAATAATAGCAGGTAAAAAAATCAAAGTATGCTTTTATAACCAATGATTGTTCTTTAGTGTTTCCAAAGCATTATGAAGTATTTTGATTGTATGGGCAACAAAAGTGCAAAATATCATTATGAAGGTGTGCTGAAATTCACATAGTGAAGATGAAGATGAAATGAGGCTTTGTGCCTCATTTCAGTTATTGGACTTTTTATATTGTGCTAAACCACGCACAAACTATTTAGCTTCAAAACCTAAAGGTCCTTCTCAAGAAAAATCACTATTAAATGTCATGCATCATATGCCTTCTTCTGTAACGCACTGTTTCCAGGAAGGCACTGAGAAGAATTGTACCTTTTTTCATTCAGACTTCAAGGACGAAACTGATGTTCAGGTGACACACAGAATTTGTTTCCTTACTGCACCCTTTCAGTTACCCAGAATCCCCCATTTTCCCTCTCCTGACAGAAATGACTGTACTTTAAAAGCATATATCATGTACAAAAATGAGACAAGTAGAGCATTTCTCCAAATAAATGACAGAACATCAACTTTCTTCATACTGATCTTGAGGGCTGGGCAGGGATACTGCCTTTTCCAGGTAGCTTGCAGAGTTTAAAGGCCTCCCTCCATGAAATGCCATCCCCACACTGGGGAGAAGAGCAACCCATGCCCACAAAGTACTGAACCCAGGAGAATAAATCCGCATAGGTAAAAGGCTCAAACACCACCACCAGGGCCCCTCCTGTGGTCCTCCTCATAGATGTTGCCTCAGGTCTTCCTCATTAGCAGTGAGTGCTTCACTGAAATGCTAATGAATACTCAACTCTCAGCATAAGTTTTCATATATATTACTCTCTAGGCAATCCCTACTGCTCCTCAAGTTCATCCTACCTCTCCACAAAACACAATTCACTTCCTTTCCTATGGATCTACAGACTCCCAGTCTGCAAGACTGAAGGAAAATGAACAGAAACTCTGGCTTGCTGTTTGTGTGGGAGAAAAAAATTGAGAGGCAGAAGGTCAAGCTCCCAGATGTTGACTGTCCCATTGATGTCCCACTCTTTTCAACACTAAGCCTTGCAGCGAGTCAGCTTAACATGACCGTACGCTGAAACACAGCATCCAGCTGAGAAAATGCATGATTCTAAGCCAAGGACATAAAACTACTAGCTAAAACAGCTACCAGTACCCAGAATCATTACCACAGTCCTAATTCTCTAATTCTGATTAGCCAAACTTCTGAGCAGGATGTTTTGTATCGTTTAGCACAAAAATAAAGGTGTGTCCAAGAAGAGTTTACTCAAAAGTCACTACATCTACTAATTTAAGTACTTAATGACTGGACTACCAAACAGCACTGCTTGTACTTGGGTTCAGAGGCACAGACCACCCATACCCCAGGCATGGAGAAAGCTGAGCCTTTTCCAAGCATCATCTCCGCTCACAAACAAAACTCCCAGTTAGAAATAGTTCCCATTAAGAGACTAAGGAAAAAAAACAGCCAGCAATAATAACGCATAGCTCTGTGCCTCTGCTGACCTCTCATCTCAGCTACAATTGCTCTCAAAAGTTCTTCTTCAAAAGGGTATCCTGACGAGAAAGATGAAGAGCAAGCCAGATTCACCTCTGACTCTTCTCAGACTTACTTCTGGAAAAGCAGGGAGTGGGAAAGAGGATGAATATTAACCTAAACTTTGATCATTACTGTTTTTTAAAAAAGATGAAACTTAATATTACAGTCATTATGGTCCAAAAGACTGAGCTATCACAACAGTATTTTATAAAAAAGTATTTCTGAGCTGTTGCACAGTACCATAATATATTCATTTTTGGTATATCAAATTCATAAAGAAGATTATTTCCTTCCCTGTCTTCTTACATATAAAACCCAGTAGGAAAAAACCCCAAAACCCACAATAACAAGAAAAAAACACCCTGCTAGCCACTTCATTGATATTCTTCCTCCAGGCAACTGTATATTATGAAATTCAATGAAAATCCCTTTCCTTTGACAGTATCCTGGTAAAAAATGTAGAAAATTGTCAATACTTTGTGAGAATGATTCTCCCTTTGCAAGGAGCGCACATTAACAAATTATACTCAAGTATAACCATCTATAATTAAATTCCCTTGACAGAGAACAGGTTGTGCAGTAGCTACTCTTTCCCCCCAAACTGCACAGTTATCAGTTTTGCAAATTGGATTTAGATCACTTCGCTTCATTTTTCAGTGTTCAACTGGTATGAACAAAGACTGATTTCTGACTGTAGGGTTTTAGGCAAAGATTTTTGCAAAAATGCTACAGGACTTCCCCTCCCTGAGAACGACTGTTGATGCCAGCCATGCTCTTTCTAACCACAGGAAAGGGAGGCCTGCTTTCCAAAAGGCACTTTGTGTTGGCAGATCATCATATTGATTCCTTTCATTTAAAAAAAAAAAAAAAGGTTAACTGGATACACTACGCAGCATCTTTGTCACTTTATAGGGCAGAGAGTAATCAAGTATCTGATTTTACCGCTTTTTAAGAACACTCTCCGTGTAAATGATCAGATGTACCTTGTAATCTGTAAAAACAACTCATGGATTTTTAAATATTTGCCTTTTGAGCATCTGAATAGTATCTGCTTTTTAAAAGTATATTATTTGAAAGCACTAGGAAGTATTTAATCATAATCTGAAATATAATTATTTTGGTTTTAAAGAGAATCTTTAGTCATATCAAAACAGTAATATGCAGCATGGGAGTAAATGCAATTAGTCTGCGTGCTCAAAATAAGGCTGTGCAAAAAGGATTTACAAAAACAGTGTCTTTAAACCAAAGAAAAATCATATTAAGTATTAGTATAAGATTACTATTAAACATTAGGCACTAAGACAAAAGACCATTAGTATCCTAATTTGTGAGTCTTTTTTCGTCCTAAAAATAAGACAAGCATAATCTATTAAAAAAAAAGGAATAAAATAGGACTGTGACTACAACATTTTAAAATGAAAATCTACAGCTCTCTGGTATTAAAGCAAGCTTTCAAGCTAACACTCTTGCATGGAAGTAATTACAGTGTATGCATACGTGCGTAGTGTACAAAACATTAAGAACTAAACATGCAAATTTAGTTGAAGTGCACTGGAGGGCTACACCACTCATGCTCAGGTTCAACGAGATGAATGATTCATGGTATCTATAAAATACAGGTCTAACTGTGTACCTTCCTCGTAATCTTGTTACTCAGAACCATTTCTCAGAGAGTAAAGACCCTTTTTCATCTACTCATGTTGGTTTTTACCCTTTGACAACCTGCTTCTACTCTTTTAGTCTTAGGCAAATAACATTGGAATTACTTGACCCAAGGACTGATCACAGAATCATACAGTCATGGAATGGTTTGGGTTGGAAGGGACCTTAATCATCACCTAGTTCCAACATCCCTGCCATGGGCAGGGACATCTTCCATTAGACCAGGTTGCTCAAAGCCCCATCCAACCTGGCCTTGAACACTTCCAAGGATGGGGCACCCAGAAGGATATAATGATATATTAATATCATTTTTTCATGAACATATTCATGTACTGTATAGAATATTAATACAGGATTTTCATTACTTGCTTCAATAATGAGATAGTTGCATTGAGTTTGCCATCTAGATATCTGCATTTTGAAAATATTCAATTCATTTCTAGATAACATCCACATGCATACAGAAAGAAAAGTGTATTTCCTTCTGTATATTTGCTGGAATGGTATTACACCTCTTGAATGCTACTCTCAATGCCTAAGCATCAACCTCAAAACTAAGACTCACTTAGAGTACATTATGGAAATTGCGGCAAATGCCAACAACATATGCACTCCAGCAATACAGTAAGAGCGTGTATCATAAAACAGAAAACCCACGTATATTTAATCCACTCAGGATCACTCTGCAGAAGATAAAACAAACAGAATAAGAAAGTAGCTTACACACAGCTACCCACCAGGTACCACTTTTACCTTTGACAGAATGAGAAATTATATGGAAACATTCTGCTTGAACTGTCTAGCTATCTGCGTACTTAATATCTCAACACTACCTTCTCCAAGAACACTGTATTTAACAAGTCTTCTTACTTTTCAAGAGAGAAACTGGAGAAAACCGCACTAAACCACACTTTTAAAAATAACTACTTTATAAATTAGTTATTTATTCAGACTGGATACTTCTCTATCTGTAAGGTGATCTCTCAGGCCTGCTAACAGAGTGCACATGCTCATATTTCAGCTCATGGTTTGCTGGAGTGGGCTGTGAAATGCCCATGAGACATCCTTTACTACAGTTATAGATGACCTTCAGGAGAAGGGGGGTTTTGACATCATGGTGGACCGTAACAATCACAAAACTAAACTATGTTCTAACTTGCCTCTTCCACCACCAACAGCACTTCTAAAATGGGTCTTATTTTAGAACTTCCTGAGACCAGCTTAAAACATTATTTCATTTTTTGATTTTTTTGATACATGGGTGGTCTACATCCAGGAAAATGCCTTGTTCTCACCTGCAAGCTGAGAAAATTGGCTATAGAAATTTGCTGATGCAAAATAAATATGCAATATAACCAAGTTATTTAAGAGAATATAATATTCCTACCTGTATTATAATTCAATTTGTCACAGTATCCCTCTAGAGATACTTTAATACACCAGTGTTGTTTCTAATAGGTTTTAGTCTTTTTTCTAATCCCCTTTCCTACTTTTCTATCCATGTACTGTAGTTTATCCTGTACTCCAAACCATCCAGAAAAATCTCAAAGCACTCCTCATTTTGAGCCTTTCTGGAGCAACCAACCTGCAACACTTCAAAAGAAAGCCTGCCTGTCAAAAGGCAGCTGCTTACCACTTTCCAAGAGGCAAGCCTGCTAATTCAGTAATTGCTTTTGAAAACCTCTGACTCTGTGCTGAGCTCTGCATTCTGCCACCCCAGCCCACGCAGAGTAGAAGGCTACTTCAGCAGGTCACACAAAACCAGCTGGAGTTTTGCCACTCACTAAGGGCCAAATATCATGGCCATTTGCCTCTCATTCCTATTTTCACTTGACTTCACAGGCTTTACAGCCTGGTGCCAAGCGAAAGGCAGGCTATGAAGCCTGCAAGATGAGAAAAAAAAGTGTCACACCAAAACGTTTCAAATGAGATAAAACTGGGGATACATTCAACCTGTTTACCAACTTTAAGTGTTTCATGATCTGACTCCTAACAGCTTAGCTTTCCCTATTTCCATACTGTATGGAAATTACGATGTATTGTTTAATCATTTGTCTATTCAGTTAGGAGAACAATCATTGAAAGAAAAGCGATCTGCAAGACTTATGGTTTAATTCATCCTGTACACTTATTTTATTAACTGAAAGCACTGCCAGAGTGATCTGCAGCAGGCATTAGGTAAAACCTCGTATTAATAGAAGACTTTACTCTGTGGAATTATGATTCTGATAAGCCAGTAGTCTCCTGCAGAAAAGCTATAAAGTTGTATGAAAAGCTGTATGACACACTGGTAGAAATAATTTGTACTAGTTACTGCAACTAATGCTCATTAAGTGCAGTACTTCCCGCCCCACTCCCCAGCCTGCTAGTTCTAGATAGACAAATAAACATATTTCCTAAAATAACATACTTCTAAGGCAGTCTGGCAGCCTACACAACAGAAGGATAGAGGACATACGCCTCCCTCTACCTACTTCTGGGGCATATATTTTTATTCTTAATTTGTACAATTGCATTTTGATTTTTTTTCCAAGTATTTTGTTGCAGGGTGTAACTGAGAAACATTAACACCCAGTGCATACTCTGTCCTATGTTAGAGGACCGCCTCCTCATAAACCCTACTAACTCAGACACTAAAATGTATTTCTAAAGTATTTTCTTTCACAGGTAACTATCACCAGATTGTCAGATTCCCGCATCCACAGTGAAAGACTCACACAGTTCTTTAATAAAATGCCAATCTAGTTTCCAGTTCCCATAATCCTCTTTGTTTATAGAACAAAGTCGTAACAGGCATGCCAGAATGAAAATGGGGATAATGTTCTTTCTATTCGACAGAAATGCCTCTGCAGCTTTTCAGAAGGGGAATACCAGCCATCAGCAAAACACAGGACTGGTATCACAGAGTCCAAATTATATCTGATTCACCGACCCTTTTCAGTCCTTGCCTCTACTACTCACTAACACAAAGATCTTCTGCGCCTTGACACCCCTTTTGTCTTTATTTTAGAAAAAATAAAATGCAGAAGAACAGAATAAGCATCTTCAAGCAGGGGAAGTACTTCTATTTCGACAACTGCTTTTGTTTTAAAATACAAAAGGTTTCTTTCCGGATTCCTCCACTCTGTATTGTTTAAGGCTGTTTCACTATAGATGAGCCTATAGGCCCCTGCAGAGTTCTGCACCAGCTTTTTTTCTAAATGATGCTAGCTGAAAGAAAACTCGGTAATAAATGTCATTTCTGTACTCTGGAGTATGCAGTGCGCTTTTAATACTTTCCCAAGTATGCCATTCTACACAGTAATAAAAAGAAGGATTAAACACTAATCTCTTATACCCATAATGCATCAACTGACTACACCTGCTAAAATCCAATTTGGTAATTAAAAAATATATCTACCGAACAGTCAAACCCGTAGACTAAAGAGAAAGTACTTTCTCTGCAGATGGGTAGCAGAAAACACAGTTTCAAAATTCAGGCACTTTACACAAACCTATTTTTACCTCTGTTCATTTTTATGTGACCTTAAGCAGTGTACAAAACAAATACCTACAATTATAGTGCAGCAATTAAAGGGCAGTTTTATTGCTACCGTAATGACTTAAAATACCTAGTAAAAACTGGATAACCAACTTTTCCTTTTAGTCTATCTTTAGAAAACAAAAAAAAAAGCTTTTTTTATGTTTCTTCTTTTTTTTTCCCCTTGCTAGCAAAAAGGAGACTGAGAATGGATGCTTTTATATTGTCTCTTTGCTAACTTCTCTTGCATCAAAGTCCTTCTAGGCTTCAGGTTTCACATTTTTTTCTAGCTCTTCTTTCTTTCTTCTTTACACCTCCTCCTCCCTCTCTATCCAGGCGTTCTGTTTTCTTGATTTAAAAAAAAAAATTACTTTATTCCCCAATACTCCCATTTTTTCCTACCCTCTCTTTTAACTGTGCTCCTGACAGAAATGCAAAGGTGCAAAAGCCTCACTAATTTCAGGCTGACAAACCCGTCTGCAGCTCAGGCTTCAAGTACATCTAGGCAGAAAGAGCCTGTCACTGGAGGGCTGTCTTAATTAACAAATAAACTAATTAACTAAATAAAAATGCAGGCTTCTGGAGTTCCTGCAAAGAGCCAGGACTTGCTGAATATCAAACTAGTGCATACTTTCAAATGAGTTGATGATCTGTTTCACCAATACAACCAGTCAGCAGTTTTCCACAGCAGCTTAAGCCCCCACACTAAGAGGGGTTTAGAAACAACAAAAGAACATACGGAGAAGCGTGCATGTATCACAGATATGCTGTATGTCATTTCTTATCATGAAAAAAGAAACCAATAAAATTATATTAGATATTTTTCTTACTAAATTATAGGACTGCTCAGGCAAAAGTAAACGTTGTATTTGTATTGCACTGCAACGAAGAAAAATTCCCAGCTCCGACAAAATGGCAGTCATCTTGCCAAGACTCCTGCTTCCCGTTTCCAAAAACAGCGTCTTAAAGTGGGACCATTTAATGTTCTGTGTTATGCTGTATAAACAAGGACAGTACCCATCTCTTGGGAACACATTTTGCAGTCCCTCCAACATGGAACAGTTTTCCCTAAAGTTGCCCTTCCAACTTCACAAACCAATGCACATTTTAGTGTGATGACCTTCCATGATTACCAGCATTGCGTTTTCTCTCTCCTTCTTCCTTCCTTGGTTTGGTCTGTCCAACAAACGTGGCTTTTGCCACTCTCCCACAGCCATTCTGTGCACACTATGGACTAGTTTTCCAAAGTTGCAATTATTTTTAATGATTTTTGAACAGTCAGTCACCATCAAGGAACTGTGGCAGTTCTCTATGACACTTCTTTCCTAAAAGATAAATTCTGTTATCTCCAGGGAGAACCTGGAGAACCTCCCAGCCAGCGGAGTTGGACATGGACACAGCTGCACCAGCATCCCCACAGCAAAAGGCAGGTACAGCCCATCTCAAAGCAGAACCACACTAAAATACAGGGCTGTTCATCACCTTAGCACATGGATAACAGCAGAAAAATACCCTATTTGCTTGAACTCTCTGCTTTTTTTATCAAAAAAAGGGCAAGGAACCTACCAGTTAACGAACAGGGTGGAAGAACAGCAGAGGCAGCCTAGCAGCATTTACACTGATGTGCTAGATAGTATAATCCCTGGGATTTATGTTTTTTATTGCTATCACTGGAACATGAACTATCAGTAGGCCTCAGGCAGAAAAACAGTTGGCATGGTAGCTTAATGTTATGTCAGACCTTAGGTTATTGTTATTAAACACAAATACATTACCATAAAAATCAAAAAAACACTTGGTGACTGGCACAGGCTAGTACAGTATATTTCACAGCCAGGAAACGGTAGGTCTGAATTAGTTAGGGCAATATGTCTATCTCATTATGAGGGAGTACACCTGTGTGTGAAAAAGTAACCTCTAAATGGGTATTTTCTACCTGTATGTACCGCTTTCGTAATTAAGAATGGAAAAGCTCATGTGCTAAGTAGTCATTAATTAATCATTTAAGAGGGGGAAGTACCAAGAGAACTGGCAGGAAAATGCCTAATTTCACATATTTGAAGGTACCTCTACTACCTGGATTGTTCATTCAGTAGCTTGTTATAGCATCTCTCCAAACACACCTCACATTCCCGCTAGATTCAGTAACTGTGTGTAGACACCTTAAAAACAAAGAGCCACTAATATTAGCCATCCTGTTTAAATGAATTAGAAATATATAGGGAATCATCTGATACTGTTGACCATGGAAGTCTATCATAGTGAAATCTTGAAGTTGCACTTAGTCTTACACACAGCAAAGAATGATTAGCATGCATTTTACGTATTTTTCCTCTTGAGCTACATAAGGACAGTGATCAGAAAAAAACAAATCCAGTGCTTTTTAGTGACTGACACTTAATAAATACTAACAGATCACAATTTTTAATTACTTTTACCTTCTTGGTTGATTATCTAAACCATATTCCTGATGAGATGAAAACCATCCATTGTTGCAATGTTACCAAATCTCAACAGCACAAAAGGTAACAAGAGGAAAGGTCTGACCTACTGAGTGAGGACTTCAGACTTGAGTCTTGTCAAATTGCTGGTTTATTTTGTGTAAGGTCTACCTGGTAAACTAGAGAAACACTAGCTGCAAGCAGAAGCAGTATTGTTGTTTATGTCTGACTGCACTATATGCTGCAAACTCTTAAAAAAGACCAACATGAGGGCACTTGTGTACAGCTGACACAGGTTAAGTCAAAATTCAAGCAACACTGCTTTCCTGCAAGAACATTTACCATATCTTGGCTACGGATTACAAAATTAAGAGGCTCAAATAATCCACTTAAATTGACAGCAACAAAATTGGCGGGGATAAAAAAAGGTGTAATGTTAGGAAAAAAACACTGACAGAAACTGTTTTTTTTTTTTTGTTTTGTTTTTTTTTTTTTTTTTTACAAAATGCAGAGAAGTGTGACAGCAGCACAACATGGTACCTCGGTTTATATAGTAAAGAAAAAAACCCACCACGGCCCTTGGATACAATATGCAGACAAATGAGAGGGATACAGACAGACTTCATTCAGGAGCCAACCTTCAGTACAGCCACTGCAAAATTACAACATACTTTACGATCCTATGCCAAGACAATGTTGTGCAAATTTATGCAATTTATTCCAGGTGGGAATAGATAGACACAGACCTGACTAAACACACTCTCATTTAACAACTGCAACTCAGTCCAGACACAGAAGAGCAGAAAAGAAAAAGAACAGGTCTTCTGATGTATTTTGAGATACACTTCCTATGATAAATGCAGCACTTTTCTTTTTTTTTTTTGTGGTGTCTAGACTTTCCTGTGGGCCTTGTGAGCACAAAACATAAGGCACTTGACATTCAAATTGTGTTAGATTGGAATAATGCCTGAAAATGGCAGGGGTTTGACTGATTGAACTAGAACTGAAGATTCTACTTTTAGCAAAGCCTAAGGATGGGAGCAGGATATTACCTTTCCGAACCCTTTTGTTGGGTTGAACAGTTACATGAGCTTTGATACAAAAGATCACAGTTATAAATATCACAATGAAAAACCCATATGCAATAATGGCTCCTAAAGGGAATCATTAGGATTCATTTCTGGATGTGGCAATTAACCTATTACTGTCTGAGTCAAGCCTATTTTGCTGAGAAGCAGTGAGGTATTGTACTCTATGCAGTCTTGATTTCTCCATTATTAGTCATGACACTCTAAGTTTCTTAGCAAAAATTACACAGCATCACCCTCCAAAGGTCCAGACTGCAAACTGTCTGGGAATTATCCCTATAGCAATCAGTATAATGGGACTCATCCTTGAGTGAGAGTCCTAGGTACCACATGAAAATAGTAATACATTTGCACGAATCAAACATGGTCCAGCCACCACAGATAATGGAAACATTCGGTGGTAACTTGCGGAATCAATGCATCACAAAAAATGAAACAAAATTTGTCTTTAGAAACCTAAGCAGTCTCTTACTCCAATAGGAAGGCATTCCTTGCTTCGCTTACCAGAATACTAAATACTTGTTTCCAAAAGGAATCTGAGCGGAAAAGCCCCATTGTAATGAACATTGCAACATTTCAATGGCTATTTCAGCTGTCATCTGTATTCCTCTCAATTTTCCTCGGATGTCTGAATTCCTTAAAAAGTCACCTGTGGCATTCAGTCATGAGAACAAACACCTCTTTTCATTTCCCCTCCCCCAAAACAATGCCAGTTTGCAAAGGGAATAAATAAAGCCATACTACACTTGCTGTATACTCCAGAAAATACTACCTAGTGTGTCCTACAGTAGTGACTGCTGATGCAGAGATTTTTTTCCTTAGGATAAGCATTATCATGAACATACTGTACAAAGATCATAGAAATGCTGTCCTGTGATAGCTAATATAAGGAGATTCATGATCTATTTAAATGATTATGAAAGTTATTCATGGCAAAATTCATTCCTTTCCTGGTGCATGATGTGTGGTTCCCCTCCAATAAATCTCAAACACTTACTATTACCAAGACATGTCTTCGTACGCATATTGAAAATGCTTTTGGTCCATAAATGTAATAGTTTCACCTATTGAGAGACAACGAAGTCATTCAGTGAGACAACATACTGAATTTCTGTTGAAACAAAACTGTAGAGCGTGAAATAGCAACCTGTCATCAGATGTTGGTAGTTTGATGTTCAGCAGCAACAGCTAAAACCACTCTCTCCTCCCACCTATGTCTGAGGGAATTGACAGCCATCTGCAAGCAGGTTTGGCCAGCCTACATCCTGCATTTCAAACTCTGCAAAGCTGCTTAGGATCTATTTCACTAGGGTTTAGGGCTGTGTTCCAGGAAGTAGAAACCCAAAGTAAAAAACCATACCCCCAAAAATCACAAGCATAAAAAAAAAAAAATCAAGACAAACCACCCCAACACAAAAAAAATCCTCAACACAAAATTCCTCCCCACACAGGCACACTCAGAAAATCAAACAAAAATAAAACCAAGGCTCAAGGTTTTCTGCAGGCGTTCTTCACTACAATCTACCTTCTATTAAAATGTGCACGCTGCAGTTGAAGAATGGACCCCTCTCCACAGCACCCTACCTCACCTCTCATTAAAGGTGAGGAGAGTTCATTTGCTCTCAGGACAAGGCTCCAATGAATACAGCCTGACAGCCTGCAAACACAGGCTGGGGAGTTGTCCAAAAGGCACTATCCAGCACATGTGGCATCACGCGTTTTTCAAGCTTTGTTTGCACAGGCTACTCACAGGGACAGTATTGCACACCTTCTTGCCCAGTGAAGAGAGTCCACATGGCTGGTGCATAACATTTTGATGAGGTAATCAGACAGGTTACCAAGCAATATTATCAATCTGATCAGCCTTCTCAGCCGAGCTCCCTGAGTCCAGAACAACTCTTACTAAGTTGGGCCATGCTTGCAGTAAATGAGCGATGCATTATTTTGATCTGCCTCTCAGGGCTCAGATCGAGGTGTCTAAAGCTCACCTTCCCACGAGAAAGGGTTTTCTGCAAACTAAACGCAGCCTCTCCCAGCAGCAGGAGGAAGCAGCAAGTGAAATGGAACAGATCTGACCTTAAACTAAACATCTGAGCTACATTTTAAAATACTGGCACCGAGGCATTATTACTTTGCTTTGATATGCTGCCAAGGGAAAGCAAAGAGCGGCTGAAAATTGAACTCCATTTAGAAGTCAGGTCCATTTTTCAATAACCCTTGTAATAATGTGTACATAAGGATGTTACAAAAGACAACACACTATGACGTCAAACAATAATAATAATCATATGAAGGTCTTAACAGATTCAATGGTTAGTAGCGTCGTAAATCAGAAAAATATAACTGATGCCACAAATGAATTACATACAGTAAAACTTGGGTATGAAGAAAGGCATGAGGGTAAAATTAACACAACTTTTGGCTCAGAAGAACATAACATAGCTGCTGTTCTTCATTAGAAGTTAACGTTTCGATAAAGTTCACTCTTTTCTGTACAAACGCAGAGATGCCACTTTTAATGTGCAACTGTTGGCATTTTGCCCATTATAGACATAACACAGATTTTTAGAAAACTGGTATCACCAACCCACATGGTTTTTCCTTAACTCCGTTGTTGCTGGATGTCTCCAACTCCACAATTCAACTTTGTTTTTGAGGAGCATGGAAACAGAGTAACTTGAGACATCTGGTATTTTAGTCACACAACAGCGATTTATCTGTAGTACTCAAAAAGCCCTCAGGATAAAAATCAGTAACTGCATTCAAGCTATTTACAAATCACATTCAACTGCTGATGTTCAGCTGCATCGCTGTGTTTTTATTTTAGCTTACCTTCAGAGCACATACATTTCTTTTGCCAGGCACTGCAGCATTAACTTGTTTTAATTAATTAATTAATTTCCTGTTTCTGAGCACAGCTGTCTCCACCACGTCTTTTCTTAACTTGCTTTCTACATAATGCAATTCTCTGCCTTCATATTTTTCAACTAGATGCCTCCAAGAGGCTTTTGCCATAACGTGCGTCCATGCTGTTCACAGCAATACTACTGCTACATATCTCCTTGCCTCTTAGGTGCCAGTGAGATCTCATCTATCATTCTCCCAAATGGGAAAGATGCAGAGAGAATAAGACAGTCTTAGCTCCAAAGGCTGTGAACAAAATCGTCTTCCCAAAACCTTGATGCAGGGCGGCAGAGCCAAGACAAACAGCAATGCTTTAGGAAACAGATCTCCCTCTCTTGGGACAGCTTACCTCACAGTGTATTTTAGGAGCTAACAATATGGGACACATTACTTCTTTCCACTATTCTGTCAAATGCATTCACCCCATCACAACCCAAGATGCTCTAATTTAGTAATGGATGAAGAATGGCCGTAACTCATGCTATCTTTACAGAAGATTCAGAAACCATTCTTAAAGCCACTCTAACAAACAGGCAAGACTCTCAAAGCACTGCCCTGAAAACCTGTCACCGCTTAAACTTCATACAGAAATATTTGTATTCCTGTTTAAAAAAAAAATAAATGAGCATGATTCATGTAAATGTTCCCTCTCTTGCCAAATTGGGCAAATACAAAAGTTCTCTATTTGTATCCTCATCAGGTCAAAAGCGTAGCTGAGCCTGTGTGGTGCTCGCTGACCTGAAGGAAAAACTGAATGCTTCAGAACAAAAAAGCTATATAGTTTCCCTAGATGAAAATTGAAAGGATCCATCTTTCCCTAAATATCTTTTCAGTCAGGTAACATGTTTGCTTTTTAAACTACTACTATATTTCATACTTTTCTTGGTTGTGGTCATCAGCTGCAGGACGGCGAGACATGGCGTGTTTTCATTAATGTAATAAAGAAGGCATTATTCTTTAATTTTATCATCCAAGCCTGAAATGCATTTACAAGACCTAGTCAACACTTTGAATTAGACTACCGGCTCTTCAAAACTAAACACACTTTTGATACTATTTAATACTGTGCTGTAAAATATTGCTGCTTTCAAAATGAAGTTTATTAAGTTTATAAAACACATATTTATGTTTCCTGACTTAATACTATATTTACTGGACCAATAGACAAGTCTACATTTCTCATCTGCTTATAAACACTGTGCACACATAGTAATGATCTGACTATTTCCTTTGCTTACTATGGATGATAAATTTGAAGAGAAACAAAACCCGACCTTCTTGGGGCCTTCAAATACATCTGCTATAGAACACAGAATCATAGAAATGCTTGGGCTGGAAGGGACCCTGAAGATCTTTTACTTCCAGCCCTCCTGGCATGGGCAGTGACACCTTCCACTAAACCAAGATCTAGGATAAATAAAAAATGTCCAGAAAAGGAGGCCGGGAATGAGGCATAAGGTCTATCCCTGCTTGTATTAATACTACTTTACTGTATGATCCTAAGGAATGTCCCTCCTTGGTCAAACAGTTTTCCTGCAGAAGCAGAACAGAGGTTGAGACATGATAGCTGAGGAGGATCCACTGTTACCGTTGCCAGGGCTGAGCTGGGCAGTGCCACACAGCACAGGGCAAGTACCTCACCACAAGCAGTTTCTACTCCTCCTCTAATTGCTCCAGACCTCTGCCATCCCAGACAAGAGAGATGCCACCTCAGCCTCTCCTCAGACGAGGAATTTATGCTCAGATACACAAACACATGGCTCAAGAATGCAACATCAAATGACAGAGAACTGCTGTAGCACTGAGTTTTACAAGGATACTGCTGCAGGGGCAGCTCTGCCATACAGGCAGGACAAGGGGTCACATCAGTCAGAGAAGTATCAAGGGCAGCAAATTGTTTAGTGACTATTTTGTTTACTGTGCAAGTGGCTTTTGACTAGGAGGGGTGGTAATTCTTTCCAGCTTGCCTTGGGCAGTGAAAGCTATAAAAGCATTTGTACTTGACTGGTGTCTAGGGAAATAGGGCTGAGTCCTAGGTCTGCTCCTTTATCAAGTTTGCCAAGTGGTATGCTACGTGTGGCATGCTTTTATATTTCTTTTTTCTCTCTCCCCCCTCCCTGATTATTTCATGTCCAGAAAGAGCATCAGACATGCCAGTCCAAAAGTAAACAAAAAGCAGGCAAACAAATGCATCCATCACTCAGAATTTAGCAAACTGCTTTTGCAAAGGTTCATAATTGGAGCAAGAATTTGTCCTCATCTTTACAGGAAAACACAATGCCATGTAGATTCCTCGTGAGAAAAATCTCTCCCAGGCTAAAGATCTGCATGGCAAGTTGAAGGAAGCAATAAACGGCTGCAAAACAGTTCTATTTACAGCTTGGCAGAAGCTAAGTGACAGTGCCCACTAGCAGCCATACTAATGATAAAAACAGAAATATGGATTTTTAAAGATTATTTATGGGCCATTATGCAGTTTATGCTGCACCGCTGTCACATGTTGAATGAGAAATTACAACACAGCTGGTGACAACAGGGAATTTCAGTAATAACCTTGAATAATCTTTTTATCTTTCCCTCAGCTCTTATCGAGGAGAAAGTGCACTTTTTGTTGAAACTCCTAAAACTGAAGTCAACTGTAAAATATTACATTCTTTAAAGAACAAGAAGGTGACTTTGGCTGATACTGATCCATTTACAGAAAGGAACAATCCACCTTTCAAAATGAAAATTTTCATTTAATATGAAACACTGAAATAATTAAAAATTTCACAAATTATAAATAGTGATTATTAAATGCAGCTATGAACAATAACTCAGAGAGATGTGCTCTTTAACGTTATTTTGTTAGCACACAGTAGATTAAAATTAATTACAGTTTCAAGGTCTTAATCATTACGTAACTCAATGCCCACATCAGTGAATTTTCCAAAAACACTACATACACATGGAAAAATTACTCATGGTGCAACTGAACAACTAAAGGAGGGCTTCCACAATACTAGGGTGAATTTAAGAAGGACCTGAAAAGCCTGAAACAACCAGCCATAGTCCATTAATATTGTAAGTTAAACTGTCAAATCAAATCAACCTTAAATTCTTAAAAATCTATAGTAAACTTATTTAAAAAAAAAAATTAAATAAGAATCACCACCACCACTTCCAGGCATTACTGCACTATTTACTGTGCTGCTCGCTTGAAATTGTTGGATGGTGTCTACTGGAAATTTGAAGCGATGTGGTTTTCAAGAAAGAAAAAAAAAATACAAATATTGAAGTAATCTTGGTATTGTTTATACGTGTTTTAAACGAAGCAAGAGAAGAAAAAATGAAGAGACTGCTACAGAAAAGAGATATGCATGAGTTTTTGCTTGTGATTTCATTTGAAAGTTAAACAAAAATCCTTCCCTGGAAAGGCATCTCAAGTTGATACTTAAATAAATAAAGCATCAACAACCAAACACCAGCTTTTCCAAAGTAAAGTCACTGTGTTTGCAAAGAAAGTGCTAAAGGGAAACAAGTAGATACCTAAACCTCTCTATACTATACACTGGTATTGATTTGAGAGTTTGGTATGCAGGAGAACTGCAAGACTGGATCCTAGGGAAATGAAAGGAAGCAATGACGCATTCTGATGCCCGGAATCTTCCCAATGAGCAGAGGATTTGCTCCTGTGGCTTTTCCTAAAATTTCTCATGGCTAACAGAAAGGAAGGGGGGATCAAGGCTGACAAAGCATGGAAGCATGTCCCAGTTTCCCAACTCCTTGGTAGCGTATCCCCTTGCCCTTCAATTACGGCGCTCTGCAGAGAACCTGGTAGAAAACCAGAGGAAATGTTTCTGAATAGGCAGTGCTAAGGGAACACAGAACTGGTCTCAACAACTGCACACAGGCAAAGGGAGAAATGCTTCTACCACGTTAGTTGTGGCCCTGGTCAATACACATCATGGGTTGCTCTCATTCATTCCACTGCAGGCTATAGCTCCACTAACAATGCCTTATTCCCAGTCCTTTCTCTTGTCTACAGGCAAGTCCTTACTTATCCTTTCAACTATACCAACACAATACTTGCAGAAATCAATTTTATCTTTAAGATACTGAATTCTGACATACAAATGGATTGACAGATGACAACAAACACTAAACGCATGTAGCATCTCCAGGATCTGAGATGGCTTTACAGGCATATATAACATAAGCAGAATTGACAAAAGATCCTAATAAAGATTTCCCAACATTTATAAGCGTTATCTATGTAGATGTTTATCTACGTATTTTTAGAGTACATTGAAGGTGCTAGCAGAATAAAACTGCAGCCACTTAGACTGGAATTTGCCATGAGAGGAATTTATTTCCTTTGTGTCTGCATATGGGCCTCAGCCACTTCTGAAAGCGACAGTAGGAAATCCATTTTCTTTACTCCTACAGATGCCTAAGCTAACTACTTTGACAAGGCCCACTGCAGGGATGGAGTGGCGCTCTTGACTGTCACTGGTACAAACCACAAACAATTACATTGACTACTCTTCGCTTTCGCCTAAAGAGACCAGTCTTTGACCCAGCTTCCCCTAGACAACCCTAAGGAAACAGAACAACTGTAATTCCCAAAGCCCCTGACCTCATGGGAGACAACATGTGCTGCCCTTGAAATCATATTTCATCAGCAGTTTTCTTCTGGGCAAGTGGCAAAAAAGTTTCCTACACAGAAGGGGAAATAGAGGCCACAGTTCTGGGGCAGATAAGCACTGAGAAAAGACTGTGATGCTGCTGCTCAGAGAACACGTACCATGAATAATTCCATCCACCTTCCCCTATACTCCCCCCCAGCTTCTGCAGATTTGCAAATGTGTGAACTGACAACTATACATAAATCCTAAAACAGGAAGTATTCTGACTATCTGAACTTAAATTCGAAACTAGCAATCATTCAAGAAGGCAGCACACGTGGGCAACAAAGAGCACGCAGAACACAAAATTCAGTACATCTCTATTCAGTGGCAGGAAGGCATCTATTACCAGATGCAGAATAGGCCTGAAATGCAAAGAAAGCCAGCACTGTTACAAGCATTACTAGGAACATCCTAACTGCTCGTTACAAGTATTCAAAGAAATCCGAGCAGGGACAACCCCAAAACAGTATCTTTAAAACAAACTGAAGCTTAATTCTTGTAATAAAACTGAAACCAAAGCAAGCACATAAAGTACACAAGGTATTACCCAGAAAACTCACAGATAAAAAAGAAACAAACAGTTAGAGGCTGGCCTTCACAGCCCATCTCAGCAAGCTCACTATAGAGAAGCAGTGAAAGATGCAGTCAGCCTTTTAGACATGGTTGTCTTGGAGACACCAGAACACACTGTATTGATGACAAAGGAAACAAAAAGCTGGATGCACTTTCTAAGGCTTTTAGTCTGCTCTCTTTCATGTGGAGTTTACGGAGAAGGGCCTCCCTGGGCTGGGTATGCAGAGAATGCTGGCAGCAGGACCAGCGCATTGAGGTAGAAAGCCGCACTTGCTTCACAACAGCATTTCATGCAGCCCCAGAGCACCCTTTATCCCCAGGAATGCGTGACATAGCACCTCCCGCAAATGAGACTCATGTTTACTCACTCTGAAGGTTTAACTCTGCACAAGTATTAAACCCTTTCTCCTGAGGATCTTGAAGAGAAATAAAGAGAGCAGTTTGTGCAAGGAGCTGCTCTGGGCACCCCATACATTTATCAGAGTGATCTTCTGCTAGACTCATTTCAAACTATAGGCAGAAATCTGGCAACATAGTTTCAGGTAACAGAGCCACAGGGTTTCCAGCAACTAGAAGAGGAACAGCTAGCAGCATTTAGGCTGCAACTATGAAAACACCAAATTCTGTCTCAGTGTAATTGAGATACAGCAAAGAATTTAAATAGAAGCTTATTTTTTTAAAGAGGCCCCGACCAGCAAATCCTTCCTATTCCAATTACCAAGTAACTCTTGTAACTCAGTAATGTGCAACATCCAAACCAAATTCTGTCAGATCCTACCTTTTTGCAAGAACATAGGCCAAGCATATGTAATTTTTGCCCCCCTTTAACCTGCTTGGAGAGGAAGGCTATTACCATGAAGCAGCACTCAGTCTGAAGGGACCTCTCGTATGCTACACTGTAACATGTACATCGTGTACAAGGACCTGTTCAATTTGCAGTACTTTTCATTGATAATGTAATTCAGACCTACATCAGAGGATGCCATGACAACTATAGCAGCTACTGGCTTTAGAGACACACTGTCACATGAACCTATCAGTCCTTCAATTAAGTGCTAACACTTAAGTCTGGATAGATAGTGTGACAATGCAAGCCTGAATACATACACAACAAGGGTTCTGGCTCCCTGTCTCCACATCCAGTCCTCTTGCAGGACAGGCCACTTGCAAGGAAAGCACAAGGTTTGTAGCTATTTCTCACAGGAAAGAAAAGACGGAAGGTCGCACTCTGCCACAGGTTGCCTGCTTGCATGAATGTTTATAAATTTCCTGATTTCACGGGCTGCTGACTTTTATATGCCCACTTTCAAATTCTGTGAGTACACCAAAACCTGTGCATGATATATCAACATTTAGTTCTGACTGACAGTAGGATGGGGAAAGAGAAGATGAACAGAGAAAAACTGGTAATTTTCCACATCATAACCTCTTCTTTCATGCTGCTCCTCTCTTTTGTCTGTACAGTGGACTGACAAGGAGGAAAGGACTGAGGCTACACAAGGATAGGTGTTAACTCCTTGCCTTCCCAGTCTGTTCTGACGGGTTATCAAATGGACAGGTAATAGGTACCTGACAGATACTGGAATGATCAGCACCACCACCATCATGCCCTAGAAGACCTCTCAACATCTTTACACAAAACTACCTATCTGTAGTAGATGACTGCTACCCTCTCAGAAGTATGACTGGCAGTAGTCGAAGACCTGGATCAAATGATGCAAGACACACTCAACCTGATGGGATCAGCTGCTGCTGGTCTACTTCCAAATCAGAGCTGCCAACACAATAATGCAGCATTAACATCACCATCTCTCTTAATTTTAGCCCATATGTCTTGCCATTAAATGCAAAACAGTATACTGTATTAACTGAATTGCTAACAGCAGCTGTGTTTTCTGGGACCACTAAAAATCAAACTATTTATAGATACCACAATATGGATTTTGGAATCTCATTTCAGGCATCACATAGCTTAAACATATCCATACCCGGCCAAACAACATCAACACAGAATACATCTCAGTTGGACAGCCTACGGTTTCAGCCAGGTTAAATAAAAAAGAATAATTCAGAAATCCTGTCACCTGTGTAAACTGTACCTCAAATGCCACCGAGAACACTGGCTGACTACCCTTTCCGGGGCTCAATCTGTAATTGCTTTTCTGCTAAGGCTTCAAGCATCCTCCGGCAGTATCTTCTTGCAGAGATATGTCACGAACAGGAGACACTGCCGTCCATCTTGGCTATACCCCTTCACAATCATGACATGAAGCTTACTTAGGGGCTTGTCAGCATCAACCAGTTATTTTTTATGTCTAATGTCATGGGTCTGTACCTGAAACAAACAAGAACTACCCAGCATCCCAGCTTTTTCTTGGGCACAAGCCAAAAATCTAAGGAATTTGGACTGACCACTTATGGCTGCAGCATCCTAATGACCAGTGCTTAGACACTCTTTGTGAAGTACAGTCTTTGCTTGGCAATCATCTGTTTAATGCAAGTATGCCACTATTGCCTTAAAAATATATATCAGTAGTGCAAGAATAAATCCGAAAACTGCATAAGTTTCCAGAGTAGCCAATCTGGCAGGGGAAAAAAAAAAAAAAAAAAACCAAAAAAAAACCTCTTTGATGCATCATTTAGAGTTTCTTTGATGATGAGTAATCAATACACTCTGTGTACAGATCACAGAATCATAGAATAGTTAGGGCTGGAAAGGACCTTAATATCATCTAGTTCCAACCCCCCTGCCATGGGTGGGGACACCTTCCACTAAACCATGCCACGCAAGGCTCTGTCCAGCCCCACCTTGAACACCACCAGTGATGGAGCATTCACAACTTCCCTGGGAAACCCATTCCAATGCCTCACTACCCTTACAGTAAAGAATTTCTTCCTCATATCCAATCTAAACTTCCCCTGTTGAAGTTTCAACCCGTTACTCCTTGTCCTATCACCACAGTCCCTAATGAAGAGTCCCTCCCCAGCACCCCTACAGGCTCCATTCAGATACTGGACCTATTCCTTGTTGTGGCAACCTTGTGCACCCAAAGCATCTGTGACAGTACAACTGAGCAGGATTTATGAAGAAAAAATATTCTACTCTCAGTAACATTAAACTCCCAACTATCCAACAAGGATCACCAGTGGTAAAGTACAAGATCCTGCCTCTCAAAGAGGGGCCCTCTTTTACAGATGCAGATGAATCCTGTACCCTGATTCCTGCTGTGAAGTTCACAGGAACTAAACAGTCAAGTAGTGTTATCGCCATTTTGGACATTGATGCCAGCAGTAAAGACCAAGCTTAGTAACAGACAAGTATGTTTTGATGATGACACGAGGTAGAACACATTCTACAACATTATTTCTCCATCTATTTCCATTTTTTAAATAAACAAAGGAAATATTACACAGTATTCATATGGTTAACAATAGCATCCATTTCATGATGTTACACTAGAGACACATTCTAACAGGCAGGCAGAGCAAGGACGGATGAACAAGATAGGCACTTGCATATGTTTTTGCATCGAAATCCTTTTTCAGGTTTGATGCCATGCCGCAGCCTACCTCCTTATTTTAGAGGATGCTCCCAAATTCTGCTCAGATTCGAGATGTTTTCACATATCAAATCCATGGTTTGGTAAAACAATTACACGATCACCATAACGTACATCCATGCTAAGGAAACTTTGTCAGCACTTTAATCTTTCCCTAGATCCAATTAAAAAACCTCAAATCCACACATAAAAGTCTCCCCCTGACTCCCAGGGAAAAAAAAAAATAATAAAATCTAATCCTACCTTTAAGGGAAACTATAATTAAGATCTTCTACCACATCTATTTATAGCTAGGTGAAGTTGGAAAGATAACAAACTTTCACTGATAGCTGAATTGTTCCATTGTGCCCATGCTATACTGGATGTCTATTAAAACTATTTCACCTTAGCAATGCTGGAAACAGCAAATTAGAGGTTAGTTCCTGTGAGAGTGCTCCCCTCTGCCCCAGCTCAAAACCTGTAGTATCTCTGCAGCTCAGTTTACCAGACCTTTTGTAAAGGTCTGTGCTCCATGTATCCGATGTGCACAGACAACTCTAAAAATTACCACTGACCCACCTGTTACATCCTGGTACAACAAAACCTAAAATCAAAAAAAAGGGGCATAACTACAAAAAACAAACCGGGAATATTCTCTTCCTTTTCTCATAGGAGAGAATGAAACTCTGGTCACCTGTTAACACTGTATGTTTTTTTTTTTTTTTGTATCAGCAGCAATCAGCCAATGATTTCACAAGACTGCTGCCCAAAATACATATTTGCAAACTAACACATAACTGTTATTACTAAGTAGAACAGGCCTTCTCATTCTCTCCAGCAGAAACCACTTGCTTCATGTACTCTGTTTTATGGGAATTCTGCTCCTTATTTAGACTTCAGCACTAAGGGCTGCATGGTTTATGGATATAATTCTGAACGCAGGTCTGTTTCCAATTTTCCAAAGCCAAACCTTCATCTTAACAGATAAAGTCAGAATTATAGAAACAAAGGGTGATCATGGAGGAATGATGTTTGTGATGTGAATATACACAGTATTACACAATCAAAAAGCAGATTTTGGAGCCCTAGCTAATATAAATCACCACAAGGTCACTTGTATGATTTGCCCGATTGACTGGAAAGCAAGGCCTGAACCAGCAGAATCATTTTTGCATTAATACAAATACTCTCGGTCAACTGGACTATTTATATGGTTCAAACTGGATGCATGTATAAATCCTGGACTGGAGCAAGTCCCATATGAAGACAGGCTGAGAAAATTGGGGCTGTTCAGCCTGCAGAAGAGAAGGCTGCGTGGAGACCTCATAGCAGCCTTCCAATACCTGAAGGGGGCCTATAGGGATGCTGGGGAGGGACTCTTCATTAGGGAGTGTAGCGAGAGGACAAGGGGTAACGGGTTCAAACTTAAATAGGGGAAGTTTAGATTGGATATGAGGAAGAAATTCTTTACTGTAAGGGTGGTGAGGCCCTGGAATGGGTTGCCCAAGGAAGTTGTGAATGCTTCATCCCTGGAGGTGTTCAAGGTGGGGTTGGACATAGCCTTGGATGGCATGGTTTAGTGGGAGGTGTCCCTGCCCATGGCAGGGGGGTTGGAACTCAACGATCTTGAGGTCCTTTCCAACCCTAACTATTCTATGATTCTATGATCTTGAGGTCCTTTCCAACCCTAACTATTCTACGATTCTATGATTCTATGATCCTGGTGGAAAGGCAGTCCTGGACTGGTAACACATCTCTGTATTCATACAGTAGCTGAAATACTGATGTTTTACATTCCTGCTGCTAAGATCACTTTTACAGCCCTAGCTGGTATTTATATCCATGCTGTTCCTGTGGTGGAAACTGGTAGGACAAAAAATTTGTTAGGAGATGCTAGCAAAAAGGTATGTATGACTGATTGCTTTATTAAGTTATCTGCTTCCAACGTAGTAAAAATCACTTCAAACCCATCACAGCAGGCTCTTAATACTGTATTTTAACATTATTTTCTCTAGCTCATTTCCCCCCTTTTTTAAATCTGTGTATTACATCCCTTTCCTATTTTCTCCAGCTAAATCCCTTTTCTATTGTGCAGACACACACAAAAAAAATGCAAAACAAGCCTGTATGCCTGCTGTGGGATTGTATCACAGAAGCAGAGAGAAGTTCACTAGGATTACATACTGTCAGCTCTGCTCTACTCCCACTGACACTCACAGAGAGTCTTACTGTACAGGAGTGGGAACCCAGGTGCAAAGCTCTAGTAATACAGCAAGTCTGTATGTGAGGGAGGAGGAGGAGAAAAGCAAAATGGTAATCCTAGTGTATAATAAATATTAAGGATGCTGACTGTGTGCATAACAGCTTGCTAAGCACAAGCAACAGGAATGCTGGTTCCTATAATCAACGATCTTCCAATTTGCTTCCAAATTGTAGGTGTGTGTAACTCACAGAGTTGGGGGTAAATCATTGCTTAAACTCAGCAATGCCAAATAAACTATACATTCACAATTAAATGTTTTTCCCCTCTAATGCAATATTCATAACATTGAGTCTGACAAGTTCCTTTTCAGACAAAGACACAGCTAAGTACACTTCACAGAAGAGATCTGGTTGCCTATGAAGTTGTTAAAAAGACTCAGAACCACTTCAGTTCTCACAGAAGAGTCGATTCAACTTTCTGATGGACAGAAATCTTGTTTTCAAAATAATTTCAACATTTAAGAGTTCAAAATATATAGGTTATTGCTATACTTATTCTCAAGTGGTCAAATAACTCCACTAGAAATTCTCTGGTAGAGTCAAAGTTTGCTAAAAGCTGCTGAAAAACTCTTTTCTTTCAAAGACTGTATCTGTAACTGATATCAGAAGTTATTTCAACTGACATCAGAAGTTCATTTTGAGAGCAAGACAAACAGTAAATTGAAACTTTTTGCATTAGCTTTTTCCATTGAAAACCCTTTTCTTTGGCCTTTATCCAAAGATAAGTACACACATGCATACATTCAAAAGGACCATCAACAAGCATATTTTCAGAATTACAGTTTGCCCCAACGAGATTGATATTGTTAGTAGCTGGGAATACAGAAAATACAAAATGCACTCAGAATGTAAAACAACAGGCTTTCCTGTACCTTAGGACATTTGCATTGTCTGTATACACACTCATGCTCTACACACATACACTAATAAATATATATGAATGCGTACCAATGCCTTAGAACACTGAGCACTAGCTATCTGAGACCTAAGTAAACTGTTTATTCAAATCCTTTATATAGGAATGCTGTTGATATATTTCATGTAAAGACATGGCTTCAACAGACTTCCATTAAAAAGTATCTGGCATATCTCCTATCCCATTTTCTACCAAATATATCGACTAAATATAAACATTTTAAAAATGGCAATGAATGGCTGAAGATGGTGGAATTAATTTCAACCAACTGTAGTGAGTCCAAACCTCTCATCATCTGGACGCTTTCAAGTGCTCAACTGAAAGACAAATCGCTTTCCTAAAGGGTTAAGACAGGCTGGGCAAACCGCCATCTAAAAATAACTCCCTCTCCACTGGAGAGGCCAGAAGCTCAGACAACATACACTAGACACTTAACAATGAAGGGTAAGTTTTATACGAAGAAGTATCTTTCATTAGGCCAACTTGTATAGTTTAAAAAAAATGACACAGGATTTAGGGCACACAAACCCTCTTTTGTTTTAAAATCCCACAACAT
The DNA here is from genome assembly GCA_039720435.1 of Amazona ochrocephala. Classification (NCBI taxonomy): domain Eukaryota; kingdom Metazoa; phylum Chordata; class Aves; order Psittaciformes; family Psittacidae; genus Amazona; species Amazona ochrocephala. Next base: position 48,615,139 of record CM077876.1, on the reverse strand, counting down.
TATTCTCAGCTGGGCAAGTATTCTTATTTTGGAGCTAAGGAATGGTGAACATAAAAAATCAAAGACATTTTTGTCCAGGGTTACTGTGCAAAACACCAGCAAACTCAGATCAAAGATCACGTGGTTCTGGATGTACATTTGGGGGGCTCTTTCCTCAGCTAACATCACTCCTCTGCTACTTCTGAAATGTTTGCACTGAACAAAGAGACACTTGTGAAAAAGTTTTAAGTGATCTTTTTGCAAGGCACAATTCCAAACAAAAAGGTACTTGGGTGTTACCCACCAAACACACACATTGGCTGCTGCTAATACATGCATGTGGTTCAAGGCACAAGAAAACCCCATGTCCCACCAATACCGTGTGTATGGTTTTAAAATGGTCTAATCCACCTATTTCAAGTGTTTTAACAAAGTCAAAGCACAACCATCTGAAAGGAGGAACAAGGTTTTTTTCCTTTTGTTTTGTTTTGTCTGTGGATTTTTTCAATTAAAGTTTTAACCCCACACTGAAACAGATTTGTCCTTGGTAAGATTAACTGGACTGAAACAAGAGCCTCCTCTTAGGCAATGTTTCTGAAAAGGAGTAAGTCAGTACAGATCCGAAATGGTTTATACATACAGATATCCAGAAGGAAAAAATGACTGAAAAATTTGTTTACATTTTGGAGGTTGAGACTGCCTACAGGTAAAATAGTCTAGCTGAGAAGTAATGTCCAAAGGTGACCGGTCTTTCCGAAGTCTCTGATATAACCCTTCCAGTAAGCTAGAGCTAGATATCTCTGTACTCATCCCCCAGGGACTCCTACACAAGTCCTGACCTTGGATGGTTACCAGCTGGCCTGGCAAAGGCTCCTGCCGTGAGATCTGAAATAGCCTTGACTATATACCCAGTGTGGGTTGCAATTAGTGCTGCCACTTGACAAGGAGTAATGTCTTCTCTAGTTTGCGTCGCAGTTGACAGGCACAAACAAAAAGCTTCCCACAAACTGTTGAGCAGTACCCAACATAGCAGGAACAATCTGGAGGGAAGCTTTAATAGGCCACTGAAGAAAACTGTGATGAGCTAAGTATGAAACAACAACAGAAATAGTGGAAGATTGCAAAACAAGGGCATAAGGCCTAATATGAGAAGATGTGCCAGTTGGAAGCAGGAAGGAGCTAACGCTAGAAAGGAAACATCACAACGCAGTTCTTAGAGCAATGAAATCAGGTAAATGTATCAGGCTCCCTTTGTCTCTAGGCTGCATTTAGTTTCATTGCGTATCTAGGGATGCTGCCCCACCATTCACTGCATTCCTTGCCTTGTTCTCAGCAGACAGAAGCACCCTAATGCCACCAGCTCTCATTCCACTCTCAACAAAGGGGGCCCACAAACCTACACTCAAACTCACACAGGCTCATATGGGAAGAGACTGCCGATTCCTTTACCTTTCTCTTTCCATAATCTGTAAGATATACCTCTAAAAGATAAGTCTGAAGTTTATAAACTGGACATCATGCCACTAAGCACTGTGGACAGGCTGGGAAGCAACACCTTCCCAAAGAGCACTTTGTAGAGGCTCTGTTCTACTTCTGGTACAACCTCATAGGGTTACAGGGGAAGCTATTAAGACTAAAGGGCATTGAACAAAGCTCAGTTGGAATACAGCGCAAAGTTTCAAGTTCATACATCGATCATCTATGGAAAAAAAAAAGTGACTAGTGATTAGAGAGGGAAATCAAGAATGAAATGGAAAGATGCCATGAACTTTTTTCCCAATATTCTGAACCTTTGGATATATTTCTTCCCTTTGTGTTGATAACATCTTTCATAACCACTGAAGCTACCAAAACCACACCATTTATGTCAAAATGCCCAAGCAACTAACCAAAACATGAATTTGGACAACTATGACAAGGCACTTCCCAATCAAGTTTTAAAGAGTACCAGCTGCTGAATACTGGCTAAGTATCTGACACTCCTACTCTTAGAGAAGCCAGTCGTACATAAAGACATCTCCTTCTTTAGAGAAGGTGGTTTTATTATTTTTGAATATTTCTGAGATTTGAGGTAAGAAATGCACACAGACAGAAGGGAGTAAAATTAGCAGCTGGCAGCTGAGCCCTTCATACAAGCTGGCAGAAGAGATCACCTACTTATTCTTAAAAAAAATAACTAACTGTAAAAGATCCACTGAAGGATGCCTGTCCAAGTTATGTATGAGAGGTGCCCCTGCTATTTGTGCTTTGAGCTCAGGAAATAAATCATGTATGTTTTAGTACTTCCTCATTTATTCTATTGATATATTTAACAAATTTGACTCAGCTTCTTCAAAAGTCGTTCTTCCACTAACAGAAGCAAGAGAAACATATGCCAAGACAAAGGAGTAAGTACCAGACAAGTCCTTTCACAGACAGAAACAGATAACTACAGACTTAAATGAGTTCATGTTTTACGTACTTCGGTAGGTTAGAGATCAGCCTCAAATGATGCAGAAGGTGGGACATGAGAGACATAGGCTGTTACAGCAAGGCTCCTAGGTCTGCTCTGCTTCACAAATTATTTATATAGTTCATAAGAGTTCCCATTTAATAAGCTTTTCACTAGATAGCCTACATGGTAAATTGACTGACCAGAAAAAAAATCAGTGCAGAATTCTGTCCTGCATCACATCAGTAACATCGATAAGGCTATTCTCAGCTGGCAGCATTGCAAAAGTGCTTTCTAGCTGTAGAAAAATTCTCATAATCTGGACATATAAACCACTTAACACCAGCCACGCAAAAATTCCTATTAAAATTAACATCTACTATTCCTTCTTCGTTCAGCAACTAGCTTTAGTGGTAAGTTATGCCGTTACAGCTGCAGGGACAAACATGGTATCTGCCATCTTGTCACTGACAGATGATCACTGTGATGATGATTTATAGTGACCACACTTAATAAGAATGCATAGTGAAGAATGCAATGCTTCCCTATGAATTTACTGAAGCAACTGACGAGGCTAAAATGGGATTTGCAAGCCAACAGTTTGAGATAAGAACAAAAGAATTCACTTGGTTCAAAGAAATCACTTTGCTTTTATTCTAAGATATCTCAGAACAAGTTAAGGCTTTATGAATTCTACAACAGCACAGATGCAAGCTGCTTTCAGAGTTACCCTCAGCACTTCCAGTAGCAAACATGCCTGTAGATAAGTATGTACTGGAGGATTTGAGTTGCCTCTCCAAAGTCTGTGAACCTGTTTCTTACCCTTTGTAGGTTGCTACTTCAAAGGTAGTTTAAAGGGTTAGAAAATGAGTATCAATAAAAAATAAACCCAAAAGTAATTCTGAGGAGCAGTGCGGATCATACTTTTGCTTTAACAACAGCCTTCACAGGTTTCCTGCATTTCAAACAGCGATATTCCAACTGCTAAACCCTCTGCATGCATTCTGTAATACACTAGGTGCCAGGTACCCAGACTGACCATTTCATTACAGGTTTTAAACTCTGTCCCATTTTCTTTCCAAAAAAGCCTGAAACTTTACATTTCATTGACTTCTACTTACAAGTCCATCTACGTCCTCCCCTTGCCTTTCCCCAGCTATACTGGCTTCTGTGGGGCTAAACAACCTGCTGCTGTCTTTATTAATACTTCAGTGGCTTTTTGCTGAACAGAGAAAGCCAAAAAATCAGGAAGCAAGACCACAAATCTCTATTTCTCTGGGTATATCCAACCTAGTTACTTATCAACATTATTATCTCAGGAACAGAAAACTGTTCTGAAAGAAACAGCATAAAAATTGAAGAAAGATTTACTGTTTGGCCCTAAAAAGTATTTGCTGAACAGCCAGACAGATAACAATACAAAAATGACTATGTCCATCTTCTAGCGATAAGCCTGTTCCATTATCTTGTGGTATTTCTCTACAACTAGCTTTTCAGCAGTAAATACCAACTTTCAGAAACAAATCAAATGCTACTTTAAGTACTCTTATTCTAATCTCTCAGAAAGGACTGCTCCATTGTCTTGCCTCTGATCATTTAGAGGTTAGGCTAATATGTTACTTCTGAAATCAACTCAAGTGACAGACACAAAAAAAATTTCAATGACTGTTAAGTGCACAAGCTACCACTGGACACAATCCTTGCAAAGAGGTAAGACTGTAGCTATTGTTATTCATTACTAAGGTGGACAAGAAACATTCCTATGTTTACTCTATGCAAAACGATCCTTTCGGCTCAGGATTTGAAGCAAGCAATAAGTAAAACTGCAAAATATTGTTTTGTTGGAGTGTTTTTGTTCGGGAGTTTTGTTTGGGGTTTGTTTAGTTTTGGTTGTTTAGTTTTCTTCTTAGAAATCCCTTTTAATGCGTTAAAGCATCTTCTAAATCATACAGCTTATATATGGTTAATTTTGTAAGCAATGGGGGAAAAGAACACCAGCATTTTATATAATGATTAAGTTTAAATTCAAATTATTGCCTCTTCTGCAATAGAGATACAGGTACGTTCATTTCCTTAATGTTTTTACATTTCTTCTTCTAAAATAAAATTTTCAAGGACAAGGTATGCTAGACAACGTGTAATAGGCATAATATTTTTAGCCTATATATGATAAAGAGATGACAAATACTATGAGAAAACCAGGGTTATCTCTGGATCATGAGAGATCCAGAAAAATTTTGGATCTCCCTTTGAACTTGTAGGAATTACAGGCTAATCTCCACTTTAGAAGGGGAATTGCTTAAAGCTTTCTGCAGTATATTAAAATCTTTACTAGATAACTACCTCTGTTCATCACATCATTTTAGCGTCAGCCACACAGGTCATCTTGGAATAAATCACAATAAAACTGTGTGCAGGTTAAAAAGTGATTTTTCTGACTTCAGTCCTTGCACAGGCACATGCCAGTGTGAACTCCCCGGTTCAATGGGGGTTTGTGCTCAGCTGCCCTTTCCCAGCCCATGCCCTCATCGAAATACAATTTCTGCATCCTCTGGTCCTGCAGAACTCCCCTTACCTTCCTTTGTGTTAAGGCCCTAAAGACAGTCATTTACGTCTAATTAACGGAACTGAGTCATAACGAGCTTCTTTCTTTTACACGACTTGAATGTTAAATGTCCGAAATAACCAATGAAACCCGGCTTTTAGTCCTGCTCTGTGTGTTAAGTTTCTGCAGCACAAAGCTGTTATTCAGATGATATACAGTTGAGGGTCGGAGGTTATTCACACTGACACATTCTTAAGATGGCATGCACAGAGCCCCCAGTTTTAGCATTTTAGCTAAGCAGGCATGCTGAAACAGGCTCATCCTTCGAGACCTGTCGATTTTCTCCTCCAGCTTTGAGATGGCATGCTTTCACCACCGGCTGAATTCAACAGCTCTCTCGAGGTGGGATTAATTTCCACGCCAGAGAGACAAAGGGTGGGATGAAAGTTGTGAGGCAGGCACACAAAAGGCTGTGCATCTGCCCTAAGAAAAACAGGATAAAGCAGTTCTGCTGCTGGTCAGAGATGAACAACTGCGATGTCACAATGTAAATCAAGGCTATCAAAGCAGTAAAGTGGGACAAAAGCATGCACAAAATCATAACAAGAAAAGAAACTCAGACATTCACTCTAAGAAAGAGCAAACTGCTGCTGATTTGGTGAATCAATCCACAGTAATACAAACCAAACACAAATGCTTAAAGATGCTGACCAATCACTCCAAAAGACAGCAAGTTCATCTCTTGAACGATCCTATTTTCATCAGTGCATTTTAAGTTATAAAAACAACAATGATAATGCATGTATTATACAAATAATAATATGTTACTATAAATAGGAGGACAAAAACCAGTCTAAGTAGGACCAGGTAGACCATCAACACACAATCTTGGGACAACTTCCTTCCTCACTGTCCGCATGAGGTACCAAAACTTTTAATAGAAGTCGAATGGGCCCTTCTACTTGCATAGCCCTCATACATCCACTCAACTATGAACAGGCGCATGAAAGAGATCCCTATGCTACTTTGTAGGCTTAGGCCTCCCTGCTTGATTTTCAAGACAATTACAAAAAAAGACTCTTCTGTGGGTGACAAATTGCAATAAAGACTGAGAATTATTTTTAATAATTTAATGTAATTCTACGTGACATTTATACTAATTAAAAAATATTTTTTTCAAAACTATTTTTAAGAGAACATTCTTTAATCTTAAACTATTATGCCTCATGTCAAGTAAATAGTTACACATCCACCTACTCATTCTCTTCTGTAGTTCACCTGAAATGCAGTTATGACAGCAAAATAAAACCTCAGACTAAAGTAAGTAATATTGAAATTGTTGTTCCTGAAAGAGAGGAGATTTAGATTATACATTAAGAAGACATTTTTTACTGTGAGGGTGGTAAGACACTGGAAAAGACTGCCTAGAGAAGTTGCTGCTGTCCCATCCCTAGAAGTGGTCAAGGCCAGGCTGGAAGCAGCTTTTAGCAACCTGGTCTAGCAGAAGGTGTCCCTGGATGTTACAACTGGATGATCTTTAAGAACCCTTCCAACCCAAACCATTCTATGGTTCTATGAAATCAAGTTAGTATGGAAACATTCAGAGTTCAGACTGTGTCAGCATGGCCACCTTACCTGCAGCAACCTGCATTTCTGTACATGTTGCTGCCTCTAATTTTGTACACACCCCTTTGAAAAATGCCACAGAGTGATGGCAGCTTAAACAGGCATAGCATTTATTTTTCAGTTGTTCTGAGTTACATCCTCTCTCCCTCTCCATCATTCTTTTTATGCTAGTAAGACAAAATTATAGTTTTTATACTAAAAAATTAATGTAATATGACTTACTGCATAAACTTTTAGCAGTTTGGGTTTTCTAGTTTCTGTAAAAAAAACCAAACAAACTCACAACAAATTGACTATAGTAACTACACAGCGCTTTTTTCCCCCATGTTGGTCAAAATAATTGATGCACATTAAGCTAATAACCTAGTTGGTATAAATATTCAAATTGCTTAATAGAAAGAAAAAGTTATTTTTAAATTGGTTAAAGGCAGCATTTGTTGAAACTAAATTACTATGAGCACTTTTAATTTTACAGTCATAAGAAAAGGAAAACAATGTGCATTTAAAAAATCATGCCTATCAAACATTTATTTTATTAATGTACTATTCTAGTCTTCCATGTCAAGGGCTTATTAAATGTAGTTTTCAAAGTAATCTACCATATAAAGAAAATAATTTAAGCACATCACACTATATTAAAACTAAACCTCATTTGAAGAAATATTGGCAATGAAGTAAGTCTGTAAGTGGAATTGCTTTCAGAAGCAACTCAAGGTCTCATTCAATTAAAGAACTGGATAGTCAAACAAGAATATACTTAGTAAAATTACTTCAGCTTCTTAAATCCAAGAATAGAAAACAAGATATATGGTTTTTCCGTATTATCTTGCTTTTATATGAAAATGTGGAAAAAAAGACAACACATCAAGAACCATGTATTATCCTGAGTTTTGTCAAGGTTCCTCTTCCTCCTTTTTCAATCAATACAGTTCTCTTCCTTTAAAAAACAAGATAAAGGCATTTGTAAAGGTTGATTATCATCATTCCCATGTAAAATGCACTTTTACTGGAGGAATACCAGGGCAGATAAGAAAACAAGGGCGAGAGCAACTGCTCATCAAAACACACTTCAAACATGAAAAACTATTTCATGAGTAGTTTCTTCCCAACTAATCCAGAAGAGCACACAACTAAAAGCACAGAAATGGCAATCTGCTGGCGAGACCACCTGGTTAGCTAAGAGCATGAGGGTCTGGCTGATGTGTACCACCCTGTCTCAGAAGTTCCCACAGCACAGTTGCCCAGAAGAGGTATTTCTGAAATAGCAAACAGTGTTTCAACCCACAAAGCACAACACAAGGTACATCACGAATTACATTAATCTTTCTGTGAAAGAACAAGTAAAAAGCCTGACAAAAGCTATGCATAATTTTCCACTTATGCACTGGCAAAGGACTTTACTAATTTCAAATTAATTCAAATTAATTTCAAATCTGGTATCTGCAACATTAATTTTACCCATGTTACGTTTCTTTTCCATTTTAACAATTTTTAAACATGGTTTATGCAAGTAAGCTAAATTATGAAGAAAATCTTGGCTGACTGTCACTATATCAATTGATGACATCACACTAAACTCCTATTGCTTCAACGTGTGCTGTTCTAGACCTGAAAGCATCTTAAACTTCTCCCCGATTATGAAAACTGAACGTGAAAGTCTGCTTCCCCATGTAGATGAAAGTTAAATGTGTATAATTAGAATTTACTCCTAAAATTTAGAAGTGGTGGTCAATGAAATTTTAATGCTAGACAAAGATGCCAGATAGGATTAATTTCTGCAATTTAAGTCTCAAATCTATGCAATTAATGTGACAATGCAGTCATCCATTTAACAGCCTGCCAAAGCAAAACTTGCAAATCTATGGGAAATTCGATTTTGAGACGAAGATATAAAGATGGCTGGAACACTGCTAATAAATTCATGTGTCTGTGGGTACGTTTTGTTTTGTTAATGTATGTTTCCCAATAGGACGCCCCCCACCCCCACCCCCTTCCTTCTTCTGGCTCTTTCAAATGCAAGGTTCTTAATTCTCAGTTATTGGTTCCACCTGGTTAGAAACTCCATTCTTTACTGGGATATAAAACCCTTTTTGTTCCTATTCTTAGAGAATGACCAACAGAACAATAACAGTGACAAAAATTCAGGCTGGAGAGAACTACTTATAAGCCTTATCTCTATGAAGGGGTTTTAATTGTTTGGTCAGGCTCTTCTTTTTTGTGTTCATGCTCCAATGCAGCTGCACCAATACCAAGCTCACACAAAAGAACGGATACAGTATTTTTACACCAGTGCAAAACATGTGCATCACTATTACTGCAGCATTGCAGGAGGATAGGATTTGCAATGAAACATCAGTGTTGTTTCCCACACCCTTAAGTTTTTTCCTTTACAAGGTTTCTGCTTAGAAAACACAAATAATTTAGAGTAGATTAAATTAAGCACTTGACAAAGGCTATCTGTTTGGTTTGTTTGGGGGGGACAGTGAGGGGTGTGTATGTGATATTAGGAGTTTATCTTTGCATAATACGGGTTCAGCAAAAAATGTGCAAATGCTCTGAAAAGCAAAACTGTGGCTGAATACATTTGTCCATTTCTGGGAACAATGAAATATGCACTTTTCATATACACAGCAAGATACCTTGCAGCTGTTTACATAGTCATCGTAAATAAAGAGCCAACATCCAAGAGCTGAATACCAGATCCAACTCTAAAACATTACCTCTCCCTTCAAGGATAGTTAATAAATTTTTGTCAAAAGAAGTTCACCATCATGGCTGCATTAAAAAAAACCCTAAATAAATATGGACTTTTTTGCCAATATCAAGCCCAAATATTGCTTTAAAGGTGCTCATCTCAGGTTTTTATTAAGGACATAATGATGACCACCAAGGCATCCAATCTTCTCTACTTTGGAAGGGACTCCAACTCAAAATTGGAAAAAGTCTGAAATATAATACTAAAGGCATCTGAAAAAATACACTACTTCAGTACCTTGGGACCTGGTGAATGGAAGGGCTGCCTTTTTGTTCTTTTCTCATTTCTGAATAATTATATGAACAGACAGAAGCAAAACCTCTTTTCAGAAAGGCAACATATTGTTCCCTTCAGAGTAGAATTCACATTCCAGTACAAATTCCTTTATGAGTATAGGACTCCCCTGAATAACATTTTCACAGTACTGCAGACCACAGTATAAATCCTGGGTCACAATTAAAGAGTCCCATAGGTCCACCACAACAGCTAAAATTCCTTATGTGACATAGCATAGTACAGCATTGCTACGTGATGAAGAGACAGCTAGGGCTGAAACACTTGTGTTTGTGACTAAGGCAGAGAAATATACTGCACAATGCATGGTTCTCTCTGGTGCTTATTTCAGAAGCAAAAACACACAGACAAAAAAAAGGTACTATTTCATTTTGGCCAGAATTATGCATGACTTCCACCATCATGAGAACAAGAACAGAACACAATAAACTATCTCTAAAATTGCACTGCTATTTTATAGAAAAAGAACTGGGATTCCAGGAAGGTCCTTCTCTAGCTTGCATTATTATTTGTTTGGTTTCTTTTAAAGCATCTCAGAGTGTTGATTTCTTTAGGTGAGTTTGTATTGCTGTTAGGTGGACCAGTTACACACATTAGAATTTGGTCTTTGCAACCAAGAGAACAGTCTAAACTTCTGCTGAGGGTTTCCATCTTTGTAGTTTCTCAGTTCCTAGTATATGGCACCTCAGTGCTGTTAGAGCAGAGTGAAAGTGATGTTGTCATGGTTATTACAAAAAAAGAGTAAAGAAAAACTGCCATCTCGAAAGTATCGAACTTAAACTACAGACTTCCACAGAAACAGTACCGAGCTATGCGGTCTGCCACTTCCCAGGTATTTTTTCCCCACAGTTCTTTTCCTATTACATAAATTATTTCCTATGTATTAAGTCTTTCAAGTATGAACACTTACACAGAAGCTGAAGTTTATGCATGAAACAATTTAAATCTAACCAGTCATCATCTTACTATAATGGACCATTCTGCTTTACATGTGGTAGTCAATAAAATGTTAATGACTTCAAAAGGAAATAATCAAGCTGAAGAAAGCCAAAATAGAATCATAGAATAGTTAGGGTTGGAAAGGACCTTAAGATCATCTAGTTCCAACCCCCCTGCCATGGGCAGGGTCACCTCACACTAAACCATGTCACCCAAGGCTCAGGTGGCAAATGAGTTGCATATAAAAATATTTCACATGTAAAGAAAATAGGTGTGCTTACAAATAACTTTTTGCTATCCTGAATACTCAGTTAAATACTATTTGTAAGGATTATTTCAGTAATAAATGTATCAATATCCAGCACCTAACACCCAGGCAAGACTGTTCCAAGTGCAGCAAAATAGCCTTCAGACAGAACTGTGGTTACCTGTCAATTTACACTAAAAAACCACCAACAATTCTTTCATGATGAACACTACATTTAACACTGTACTGTCAAGAGGGTTGTACAGTAATATACCAAAGCTTGTTAGAGGAAAGACTACCTGTCAGTGATTATATGTTGTCATACACCTCTTTCAAGTCAGAATTAAGGAAACACAGGAATTGGAAACAGGCACTAATTGCAGGAAGGAAGTTAAAAATTCATAAAGAACACCCAGAACGGCAATTCTGGCAATTCTTTTCCTTTTTTTTTTTTTTTTTTTTAACCTTCCCTAATCCAAAAGGCAAAATTTGGGAGGGGGTGAGGGGGGAGGAGGAAATGGGAAGAACTGTCATCTCTTTCCTCAGGATGTCCAAAAAGAGCTAGGAACCCATGGAGAAAAACAGCTGTTGGATTTTTTTTTTTTTTCCTTTTGTGGAGGTCTAAAATGTTTTCCACTGGACATGCATCTCTCCATCTAACAAACTTATGCCTCCTGACAGTGGAGCTTCTTTTCTTAATGCATCTCTAGCAGACCTTACAAGATTTGCAAACACAGAAAACATAGCAATGAAACAGCTATCTTCATAGCAAGTGAGATCTAGAACTGACACGAGGCAGCTGGCTGTAGAAACCAGGAAGTCATGGCTGCTCAATGCATTTCAAATCCTATTATACTTGTCGTTTTAATCTGCCATAAGATGTTTAAGAAAAAAAAAATCTGCCAGGGGAAAAAGAAAAATAAAATATCTGAGATGGAGAGATTTTACCTATTAGATAACCAATTCTGGAGGGCAATGATCCTTTTATTTGCTTCAGTTTGGAGATCAGTCTTCCCTCACTTGTGCTTACTTGCACCCAGTGCGGGCAATGAAACTTAAAACACATATTTCTCAAAAGGCTGCTGTTAAATTTGGAAAAGCATATATTATTTGTGAAAAAGATCGTTCTTGCTTGCAGTGATCTCTTGCAGACAGCTGCCAGATGGGACAATTCCCCAGACTGATCTGCTTTCCGATTCCGCTTCAGATATCCAGCTTTCCTAAATAATTTTAATTGCCTGACATAAAATGTCTGGCAGTAAGTCACACATATTTCTTCTGTAAGTTGCCATAAAAATCTACTAGTTCTCACTAGGATAAGAGTTGTCATCATTTACACATTTGTAACAACCCTCTCCTTTCTGTCAACTGCTCCTTGATTTAAAAACACCATTCAAACATACAAAGTGATTATGGGTTACCAGGTCAAGAAAATATAGCTAGAAAAAAGGACAACAAGCCTATAGCCTCTCTCATAACCAGAGTATGGCTAAGTTGCTGTGTTCTTTAAATCATTTTCCCCTCCACTAAAATCCTCCTACATTCACTGCATCTAGTTGACGCTGATGCTCCCCTTTCAAGTCAACACAATAATACCACAGACTGCTTTCCTCTCCTAATGACCTAGGAGAAAAAGAACATGGCATACACTGCCACTCCAAGCCCAGGAAGCAGGATAATTAGCGATAAAGTTCAATCTACTCTGTCAGCTTCTCTAACTAATCCTCCAAATCCTTAGTTTGTCAAGTCTAAGATAAAGAAGAATAAAGACATACTGAACAAAGTTAAGCAACAAACTCAAGAAGGAGCCTGGCATGAGAAATTAATACTGGAAGCAACAAATAAGGGAGTTACCATAATTTTCTGCAAAGCACTTGAAGGACACACTACAGGGAGGAGGAAGAATTCTGTAAGGGTACCATGAGAGCACCAGTCTGCATAAATAAGGACAAAGGAGGCAGATTATCAGGAAAAGTCTTGAAGAAGAAACAATCACTTACTACACAGTTATGTCTGAAAAAGTAACACTTCCCCTGGCTCTCTTAACTTCCAAAACACTGCACCATCTCTGGAGAAAAATAGCCTTGCACATGGGAACAGCTCTTAGTGTTTTGCAAGCTATGTGACAGTGGGCAGTCTGTGTCATTCACCTGCAGAATTTATTTCCTTCTCTGCAATTTGGGTGTTTTCCCACATGAGCTTTGCTGGTACAGCAGGAATTGAAAAACATACATTTGGAAAGCACTATCGCTGGCCAAAAGAATAAGATATTTTTTTTTAATAAAAACCACAAACCAGAATAGCAAAATAAGAAAGCCCTTAGAGAAACCTTCTCAAATATAAAGAAAAACCTAAAATTTTGAATAAAAAAAATCCATCAAAACCACAAAACACCCACCTACTTACCCAGAAGACTCTGCAGGTAATAAATACACTGACATATCCACAGATGAATACCTTAACATAGACAAAGGGGTGAGAGAAATGAAAAGCACATCCCTCTTTCCTTTCTCATGTGTCAACTAAGATTTACTAAACCTTACCCCATCTTTTTCAGTTATGTCAACATCTGAAAAGTATCCATAAAATCATTTTATGAACCACTTTCTAGAGACAGCACTGAACAAGTCAGAGACAAAACAATAAGGCTGCTGAACCTGCATAATCATGCACGTGTCAAAACAATGTAAAATACAGCAGATGACAGTTTTAAATTCCATAAGTTCATGTACTTCTACGTAGGAATTCCCTCAAACCGGCTAACTGGCATCAGTTTAAAAAAAATGAAAAAACTATTATGGGAAAAGAAAAAGACAATGATACTTGCCTTATCTCACTCATGAAAGCCTGTATGACCCCACAAGATCAAGGATAAGATATCTGCTAAAGCTCAAGGTTAGCAACACCTGCACTCCAGGACAGCAAATTTACGTCTAGTCTTTGAAAGGCTCTGTGGTTCTCAAAATTTACTAAAAATAGAGAGGGAGATGCAAAAATAAAGCTATCACAAATATCTGGCAATAAGAAAAGCTACCTGTCCAGGAAAACAAAACAAAAGAAAACAAAACAACCTTAAACAACAAAACAAATACATCACTGGATACACACTTCATACAGATGAAGGACATGCTTATTTACACACAGAGAATGGCATTTTAGCATCCTTTTTAAAAATACGCTTTCCTGAACAAAGTAACGCATTTGATTATAAACTGTGAGCCAAATGCAAAATGCTGATACACCTATGAAAGCATTAACTAAAATTATTTTCAGTGGGTGATGGGTTGGTACCAGCACAAAGCATTTTCTTTTATTTGCAAGTATACAGCCTACTTCTTAACAAGAACGGCTGCACCAGTTCTTGGTGCTCTGGTTCCTGCAGCAGCTCTGGTTTTTGCCAGAACCAGAGCTGCAGAAATAGACTCAGCTGAATCCACACAATTTTTAATATTGAAGATGATAAAGAAAAATGCACTTTAAACTAGGTTCCAGACTGAAAATGCAAGGCTAGCAATTAGAGGGAACATAATTAAACTTCTACACTAAGCGTATTTGATGTAGATCTCACTGACAAACAATACACTGGGAAGTACAAAGCCATTTTTACAAGCACACTTTCCAGAACACACACATTTTAGCATGAGAACAGAATATAGCATCCTCTGTTGACTTTTTGTTAATTTGTTTTCTGAATCCTGTACATACCAGGGCTTTCAGTTCAACTTCCAGAATGAGCCCGGTCTATGAAATGTTACTATGCTTGTGAGAGCCTCCAATTTTAGTTAAAAGGCCGTTGCAATACATTTTATAAGATTTCCCTCCACCCCAGGTGGTCGTATTTAAAAAAAAACGCCTATACGGTATGGTGTATAGCCTCCTAATTGGCAATAGCTTATTCTATTTGAATATTCTACAGAATTTTCTTGCAACGATGACCTTTGCTTACAGTTAATTATTTTTCAGAATGAGAAAAGCATAATTACTGTCCTTTAAATGTGACAGCTCTCTTCTAATAGTCATAACTATAAATAAGGGACCCAAATAATGTCAGATTTATATGATGCTTTTTCCTAACAGAAAGATTGAAAAAAAAAAAAAAAAAGGGGGGGGGGGGGGGGAGAGAGAGAAAAATATTTCTAAGGTCGATTTTATTCAAACAACATAATGCAATCATTTTTGCCTACTGCTTTCATTATAGGGTGCTGACCTAAATCTCCACCCCAAAGCCCTGTCATCAGCCTGCCCAGACTCTTTGTTCCCTCTAATTTTTCCCCATAACTTACGCACAGTAGTTCACAGCATTTACATTTCTTTTCTTGGAGTCTAATTTAAAATCTTTATTCAATATAGTGTCCCTGGGCTCTGCACACCAGAGAGCAATTAGATTTTACCCTGTTTGAGGGATGGCACTCAGACTACTTAATTCAACTGCTGTCCCCTTTAATAACTACACTGTTAAGCAAAACCCACAGTATTTCACTTTTCCTTCTATTACTCAGGTACTGTTTGTTTGCAGTCTCCAAAACAAATGCAAAAGTAACAGAAAGAAATATGTCCAAGTTATCTGATCCCAAATCCTGGATAGGCTGTCAGGCAAGATGATTACTTACACCTTGCCCTTCTAGAGAGTGCCAGGATTACATTTTATCCTTTTACTACCCTTCCTCCTCCCACAAAGGTACCTTTGGCAGGGGCTGTCAAGTAGAAGCATCTTAAGTGGGCCATCTGCATAGAGTAAACTTCATCCACAAACCCCATTTACTGCTAACTCAGTATTTGTATATTTTGTGCATGAATCTTCTACTATATAATTTATGCTGTCAGTTCAAAAGTATACTGAAGTCATTAGATGAAGCTGAACATTTAGTCTACTCAGAATTATGTTATGGAACCCTGAGCAGCATCAGAAATGAGATTATCTGATTCTCCACGGGAAAGAGAAGAAAGTATAGAGGCCTTCGGTCAAACAGACCCTCACTTTCCTGAGCTAATATTATGTATTTGAAGTTTGCTCATTAAAAAAGAAATTAAAAAAAAAAGCAATTGTAATACCACATAGCACAGCATTTTTGGCCCCCTCCTTTCTAGATAAACTGTTGCCTTAAAATGATCACCATCTCAAAACTGCATGGTAAGCACCAAGCTTTAATCTATGCCCAATGCTGACATGGATGCTGGGCAAAGCATGATTTGGCGTCAAAGTGACCATCACAGAATCCAAATAAACTTCAATTTAAAAAGTCTCTTGAACAGTTTTGTAAACACAAGCCATTAAAGAAACTACAACCTTCTGTCTTTTCTCAAGTTAATATACCTGCAAAAAATAATGTATCTAAAACTCAACAAGAATGCTTATTTTTGGTCATTTTATGTATTACGAGTATAAAGAAATCAGTTTTAAGAAAATGATCTTTTACTGTATTACACGTCATGTTTCTTTGTAAATATCTAGTTGTCGTATGCATATAAAAGTGTGGTACAATTATGTATGCAGATTAATTTATGTTCCCCAAAACTGCATACAACTTACAACTTGTTTCTTTAGCTCACCCGCACAAAGAATTAATGCTTGCAAATTACTCATTCTGAAGCAACACTTTCTTGAAAAGGGTAAGCAAAGCTTGCTTCATACATCTGGGTTAGCCACCCTGCAAACCAGAAAGGAGCTGAAGACAAATGGTTAACATTTTCTGTAGCTTACTCTTTCCTATCTACAAAACCAAAATCCTCCATATGGGGTCTTACAAGAGTAACTTTTCTTTAGTATCATCCTCTTAGCTACTGACAAGATTCATCTTGAAAGAACTTGTTTACAATATAGGTATTATTATTCCACGAATTGAACCAGATTATCCAGATTTTTATTATTTTTTTTTTGTTTGTTTAACTGAAGCTATTTAAAAATCCACTGGTACCATTTAGGTTGGCAAACAAACCAACAACCCACAACTAGCAGTGAAAGGCCACGGGGGTTGGAAAATTAGAAATATAGGGGCTTTGCAAGCTGTTTAATTAAAACAATAATAAATAAATAAACCTAGATGTTCAGTGAGCATGACAAATGGTGAAGAGATAAACAGACTCATTTTCTAACACTTTAGTCTTGGCTTTTGACCAAGAGGTCCCTTCCCAGCAAAGAAATAAAGCCCTGCAAGCTACAGACCGCCCAAAACATCTGTAAGTATCAACTTCTGGACATTTATTCATTTTTAACATGTGCCCTCATAAACTTTTTGTTCTAGCTGCAATCTAAGTAAATGGAATTTCTTATTTATTTAGCCAGTGCTGAAGGACAGGGAAGAAGTACCCAGCTAAATGGGGAGGGCCAGCTGCCACTGCAATAGGGAGAAGCCAAAATCTAATTGCCTGGGCCTAGGGCTCTGCCAGTGCACCCTGAGGGGCTGGTGCTCAGGGCTTCACCATGTGGCTGCTGCCTGACTCCTTCCAGCACGGAGAGACCTCAGCAGCAAAGCTAAACTCCGATTTACTAAAAAAATCAGGTTTGCTCTGAGCAGGAAGGTGGTGAGACTTCTGCACTTCCTTTGTACTATAGTAAACTATGGCATTTATCTAAAATCTTCTCAAAACTTGTAGTATTCTGGACATGTCGGATCTCTGTAGTAAAATCAACCAGTCACACTTTCCTCCCTCCCTAACCTTAAATGTAAGTTGACTTCAAAGTCTAGTTAGCCTTATTGTTACAAAGAAAGTTAAAAAAGGAGAGTGAATTTCCCTTCCTATTTTTAAGCTGACAGCACTTCTTCTCACCCTGTAATCTCGCTTGGACAATGAGCAGAGCCCTTTAAGTACTGCATCTTGTGGAATGGCTTCCTACAAAACAAAACCACAGACATTTAAGTGACTTGACAGATTACGGGGATTTTCAGAAAATAAGTTAACATTGCTCTTGCACCACATCCCAAGAGAGCAGGAGACAACTGCAGCTTAACTTTTCATTATTCCAGCAGAAGCATTTATGCCTCTTTGCTGTGTAACCCCTGTACTTCTGGTCTTTCATTACACTCTCAAGAATGCATGCCATCTCTTGTTAAGAATAACTCCACTAGTCAACATACAATTTACATACAGTTCTTGAGAAATAACAAAAACAAACCCTACTCCACTGTGAACCTTACAAGATTATCAGTTTTTAGCACACAAACCGCATGTGGGCCTGACGCCCCAGCTCTTGACATCGCACCCTTCACAGGGCTGTCCACAAGAGATGAGAAGGTTGTACAAGAAAGCAAAGGCAGATCTGCAGCGTGATCTAGTTAGAACCAATAGCACTAGAACTACATACCTTACACCTACAAATGTTTCTGACACACACTAGCAATGCACGGTAGCTTTTAGTTTCCCACCTTCTGGATGTGTCAAAACTTTAATATGTGCACAAGGAGACTGTCAGCTGCTAAGTGACAACAGTAACCTGTTCCCCTAGGGACAGCACCATTCCTAGAATGCTGAGCAAAGGCACATCTGGTTCAAGGTACACACTGAAAAAGATGAGGCCTTTCTGGTTTGACAGGTTGGGGATATGGAGGAGGACAACAGCAGGAACGCTGTAAAAGCAGTGCTGGGGTCTGCATTTAGGAAAGCAGGATGAAAATGCGCTGTAGGACAGGGCTGGGTCCTGCTTTCAGGGAAGGACGGATACAGTAGGAGTATAGAAAAGACAGATTTGGGAGTTCTTCAAGTAATTCCACAGCCTTTTGTCACATGGTCCAGACTTAAGTCGAAAAGGTCAATTTAGCCTACGTGCAACTACTCCAAAAACAAATGAAGAGTGGAAGAAGACTACTCAATCAAAGAAGTCTGGGGCTATTTGTGTAACACTGTCTTTAATTTTTACATCCAGAAAACCCTAGAGAATGTCTTCCAAGGTTTGCCACGAAGCAAAACCAGCTTTTTGAAGATAATTTAGCTAACTAGTGAAAAGGATGGAATGAACTTTACGTGGCATTTCAACAGCCCTATCCTGTCAGAAGATTACAGACATCACAAAATATGTGTACCGAGCAATGGCTAGACCACAGACAGCGATAATGATAGCCTGTGCTACACAGGGCTTTTCATTGTCAGTGGGCTTTGCAAACAAAAAAAGCATCATTATAAAGGTCCCTCCTAACACAGTTTTGCCTGGAAAAATATGAAAGAGCTTTAAACCCCTGACATCTTCCTCCCAACTTTCCTTCTTGACCACACCCTTCTTTAGACTTCAGCTGGCAAGTAAGTAAGCCAACTTGAGTCTTTTTTTGCTCCCAGGGAACAGAAAAAATCACAGAAGACCATCTTGATTTAATGCCATGGCACATTAATTCTCTCATATATTAATTCTATTATCACGCCTCCAAATCACATTTCTCAGTGGTTCACAGGTCTAACACACAGAAATGGAGGTTTTGAGCCTTCTTTTAGGACAAGGAGCATCAAGACAGGCTCCACAGAATTAGCAGTGCACACTTGGCATAAAATGCAACTCGATAAAGCCCATCCCCTTCAAGTCAATACACTTCAGCAGTAACCTGGATCTGCAAAAAACAATAAACCAAAAAAACTGTAAAGAACTTCAGTTGTCAAAAACTGCTAAACAGTTCAATCCACTAACAGAACTGTCACAATTTCTACTTCCTGTTCTTCCAACATCAAAAATAACTTCCAGGGCGCTGCACCTCAGTGCAGCACTCTCTTCCTCTAAGATATTTTCCTTGGATATTTTAAAAGCTGGGTTAATTTAGTAGGCAAAGTGGCTGGATTCTATGTCAGGTTGAACCACCTAAGGACTAGAGGTTCTTTGTATTACTTTCCAGTAACTTTAAATTACTAAATCTACATGACTTTACATGACCAACCAGACAAACAAATGGGAAGCACAAGGCTTTTGTTCACATTGTTATGATTTTTCTTTTTTTCTTCCACCTTAAGGTTATTTTTTAAACACATTTTTTGTGTCACCTTTGTGTGTTTGATTGTGATATCTTACAGACTATGCCAGTGGGCAGACAATGACTTCGCTACCAGCATGACAGAATACAACCCCAGTTCTTCCTCTTTTAGCTGTAAAGGATGCCCACAGAAACATGCTCTGCTATTCACTGTGCTATTAAAGGCATTCAGCTTTTAAATATGCACTGATTGTTTCCCTTGAGGGGAACACTTTTTCTTTTCCCTTCACTTTTGACTGAAAATTTCCCTTTTCCATTTTTACTTAATGCAGAAAACAACACTGACTACCAACTAAATAACAGATCTAGCAGAAATGACAGCTAATATTCATACAGTGAAGCTTATGGAAAACCTTGCCATGGGCAGGTAACTTCTTAAATAATACCCACTACAGGCTTCTGGAGGCACACAGTCTTTTTATTTCATTTCTCTGCTCTGTGGCCAGAGACAAAGTCACTGGACTACAGCTGCATTCTGCTGGGACCATCCTGGGAGCTGCCTGGAGATGACCAGAGGTGCCTTCAGCATCTGACCTCTGCGCAGCTACAGCAGGAGAGTGGTTTGGCATTTGGTACAGGTGCCTGCATACCCAAATCCTATCAGATCTGACACCAAGGTGACAGCTAGAGATAAGGGCCATCACTCACAGCCACACCTCTTATGTCATTTGCTTTAGATAGCCTTGGTACCTATATCATTCAAAGAGAAGTTTGATGCATGTGCACTTTCTGGTCTCACTCTGAATTCACTCACCATTTTATTTTCCATGACTTAAAAAAAAAATTGGAACTGTTTTAAAGAACAGACACTAACTAGCAGCAACAAAAAATTTCCTTCTCCAAAGCATAACACTGGATTAACAGAAACTGAAAAGCAAGGGGGGGGGGGGGGGGAGAGTTAAACTATCATTCTTAACTTTCTCCATGCTAAAAATACTAAGAGCAAAATATCAGTGGTTACTGAAATCTCTCTCTTATGAGAAGGCCAACTCTGGACCTGAATTGAAGTGAAGGTAATTCCCCCATTTTTCTTACTTCTTTTTCTTCGCATAGGACTATTTCAGCCAAACATTTAAAAAAGCTTTACGTTAGGGTTTCTTATATTGTCTCTTATTTTTCTGTAAAAAGACTATTCTACTCAAGATGGCCACTGGAAGCTTATTCTACAGCTAGACCCTTCTTCAATAGAAGTATTACTTCAAGACTTGCTTTTTATTCTTTTTTTTTAAATGTACTTTTAAAAAATGCATCTCAAGCCACCCAAGACTTTGAAGATTGCTATTGAGTTTTTATTACCAGTGCAAGGGTGGAACACAGGTCTAATTCCCTTAAGAGATTAGTATTGCTTGGTAAAACTGGTGCCACACTGTGCCTCAGGAAATGCAGCTGCCCACTGCCCTCTCTCTCACAGCACACAAACCTCACGATGCCTGGGGGCTGCCCATGCCTCTGCCCCTAGTATCATGCCTGTTGGTGGGCAGCAAGACCTCACTAGTACATGCGGCTCTATTCAGAGCTATTTGATCCCAGAGCTTTTCTTCCCAGGCAGACAATAAAAAGGTATCTACACCAGCCTAAATTCATACTAAACTCAGATGGATCACTGCTGAAATGAATCTTGCTATATGACCTGCGGTACTACAGTGCTGGTAAGAGAGAAAACCAATATGGTACAGTAGCAAAGATAAGACACAAGCTACCTTGATCGATAATACACACAAAGCCAAGCAGTATGATAAACAGACTGTGACAAAGTGCAGCATTTCAAGAGACAGTGTTTTGTTTTTGTCAAGGCAACCACATGATTTCTAACTAGCTTCACACTTCGTTTGAGCTACATACTTATCCACATGGTAGTCTCCTGTATGCACAATATCCAAAGGCTGCACCATGGAAGATGACAACTGGACTAAGCATCAAAAATTGGCATTCCATACCGACTTGTTGA
Organism: Amazona ochrocephala; assembly: GCA_039720435.1. Lineage (NCBI taxonomy): Eukaryota > Metazoa > Chordata > Aves > Psittaciformes > Psittacidae > Amazona > Amazona ochrocephala. The sequence goes on along the minus strand of CM077876.1, from coordinate 48,593,427 downwards.
ATGGCATGAAACAAAAGACAAAGCCTGCACAGCAGATTACATAAAACCAAGGTTTGTTAGTTTTGGTTTTTAAAAATCAAAGCCTTTAGTACACAGCACATTTACTGCACTATTGAAAAGTCCATTTAACATTTTTAATAGGAAGTTTTCAGGCTCTAAACAGTGAGCACTGCTCTGCATTTTTTAAATCACGATTTGCATCCCACGCTAGAAATCCTGTTCCTCTGAGTTCTCCAAAGTTGTACTTACTACCTAAATCAATGCCAGACACTCTCAAAAGTGTTCCCGAAGACCAGACGTCACTGCTTTTGAAATCTAGCTAGTGAGGAATTTAAATATAAAAAAAGCAGCACTAATACTTGCTCTGGATTTGCGTGACAGGGGAAGAAAATATGAGTATTTGCACTAGTTTATCTTTTTGTTGTTTCACAGTTATGAGTGACATGCATCTTGATGGACAAGTGAACTCTGAGAAGAAAAGGTAAGTGGTAGTGCCAGCATTGATTGCATCATGCTCTGAAAAGCCCTTGGATCATTTACAGACTTGGTGAGATGCAAAAATTATCCAGGCATGGCCTTCCAGTGCTCTTCACTCCTGCAAGGCTTTACCTGGCTCAGCAGCAAGTAGACTGTGGGCAAAGAAAAAAGGCAATTCTTAGCCCTCCTTTTTGGACAGATGGGGAAAGCAGGCAGGAAACACTCCTGAGGGAGCAGGGTGTCTGAAAAAGGAAGAGAGCTTTTTGGTGAGTGCCATCTCCCAGCCAACCTTTCCGACGGCAAATACTCCACCTCCAAATCACTTCCAACCCCTTGGCATTTCTAGTGGCACACAAAAGGATGTGGGCTCTTGCTCCCCACAGCAACAGTGAGTGGAAAGTGAAAGAATTCCCAAAAAGTAGTGTGATGTTCCCTATAGGGCTCCCTGCAGCTCCTACGCTAAGATAAGCTGACAGGATGTTCTGCTCTTCAGCACTGTACAGCAAGATCCATCTTCAACGTTAAGCATGAATTTCTACAAAGTAAAATTCACTTTAAGCTCTGAATGCAGTAACTGTGCTGACTGCAAATGATGAAACGTTACTAATTTCTGCTGCTTCAAGAATGTAAATGAGGAAAAAACACCACAAAACAAAGCTTCTAACAAGAGCTGAGCCAATAACTTAATAACAGTAACTTAATTGCCATTGAGGCACTGCATTTATAGTTTGAGAAAAACCAGATGTACTTTATTTTCATATCTATCGCAGTTTGACAGAAGTATGAAAAAATTACAAAATTAATCTCTAACTACCAGTCTTAACTTGTAATGGTAAGTATGAGGGAAAGTACAGATTTCCATATTTCATCTCACTATGAATTTTGCAACGTGTGACTTAGAATACAAGAAAAAGCTATGGTGAAGTCGATCAAATCACCAAGGCTTGTTTCTCAAGCATAAGGAAAAACAGACTTTCCTCCTTCCTCCCCCAGAATACTCGCAGTAAGACTGAGATGCACATTATCTATCATGAACTATTTACTGATCTATTAATTATCTATCATGAATTATTTATTGATTTATTAATAGGTGAACAGATGCAAGTATATAAAAACAGTTTCTTTTAAAACATAATATTCACATTCAGTGCCTTGTACAGCATTCCAGAAAACCTAAACATTATAAAATTTCTAGTCCTACTTGAAATTGCTCTGTTTTCCAGTCTACTTCTGAAGTTCTGGACCATGACAAGTATTCGCCCATGCAAGACAGGCAGTCACAGAGGACATAACTCTGTACTACATCTGTCTAAATACTGCAGATTTGTTTTCACAATGTTCTCCTAAAAGAACAAAGTATATCAAATGTAAAGGAAAATTAATGAAAAAGAAATTACATTCATTTTTGACTCAACTCAATTAAAGCCCTCTTGCCTCCCCTCCGCTTTAAAGTCTGCTTAGGAAATTAAAATTATTGGCAAAGCCACACTGTATTGCATTTAAAAGGCCCCTCTGGCCACAGCTGTCAGCTTTTACTTTTAGAATCAGGATCTGCCCATGGGCATGGAGATAGCTTGTAGCTAATAAGCTCATTACAAGTCAAGGGCAAATAAAAAAAATAGTCCATGTAAACCAGTATGAAACACTAATGTAACTTTGGATATTTAGATTATTAATTTGCACATCAGTATTCTAATTAAAATGTACTATCAAGCATCTAACAAATGAAAACCAGTATTAGGAAAATATTTGTAAATCATAAGAAAAAGCAAGCAACAGAATTCCTGACCACTGTTTCAGATTAAAATAAAATCAGGTATCAAAAAATCTTTGAATAAATACACCTGTATCATCAAATACATTCTGTTCTTCATCATACACAAAAGCACACTATATTAGTCTCCAGAGACATCCTGATGCCTATCCATCCCTGAACAGGAATCCAGCATCTGTCATTCCCTGTAACATTCACATAGCATACATAAAAATAACTTGCAAATCTTTTCCAGAATGTAAGTTCTACAGAAGATTCTACAGAATCTCCCTTTTCCATTTGAGATAGATGTTCCAAAAAAAGCAAAAACCCTAAATACTAGGAACTTAATTACTAGGTTTGTGGTTGATCCTAGACTAGCCAGAGTTGCCTCAAATTTCAAGTATTCTCAGAAACTCTGGAATTAATTTTCCTCTTTCTTGTACCACATTTAGGCTCACATAAATCCATCAGTTTCGATGAATTACTTTTATGCTGACCACTAATTTAAGAGAAGTAGACTGTGCTATATAAAGATCTCTGGAGTAGACAGTTTTAAAGTTTAAAAGGCTTTTTTTTTTCCTTAATACAAAGCTGTAAAAATGCTGTTAAAAAACAAATCACAGTCTTCAGCTATAAAAAGAAACATTCTGTTGTTTTCAACACAAACTTAATCAAACTAATTATTATATAGCACAGGAAATGTTTAATTTTTAAAATTTCCATGGCCATAATATAAACACCTGGAATGACACTTCAGCATTAGCCGAAGAGCATCAAGCCCTACCACCACAGGAACTTAGCACAGTATACAGCTCCAGACCACCCTCTGAAGACTGATTCACAAGTCTCTGTGACCAAACAGGGAGCCCTGGGGTTCTTTCAACTTCCCCCTACGAAATGCTACCATTCCTAGCCTATCTTGTCTCTCTGCTGAGGACAATGCCTAGTGAGACACAGCAGAAGGGCATGCTCATCCTTGTCTTGCTGCTCTAGTTCTGCTGCTGCCTTGGCGTCAGCACATCTTTATTGATAATTCACAGGAGGCTTTGACCCTCAGAGACAAAGCCCAAGAAGGCAACCTGCGTCATCAGTCTTGCTGCAGGATGGCAGCCTCCAGCAGAGAACTACCATGGATACATGGAGGCAGCAGCATCCTCAGTTACAGCAGGAGGCTCCAGCAGAGCTGTCCCTCAAAGCCCGTCCTTCACACAGAAAAGTTTCAGAAGCAAGCATGCCGCTGAAGCCTCTAGAGCAGCACGGGTGGACTGTCATATTTTACATGACTGAGGATGACTAAAGAAAAAGATCAAGAAGGGGTGCATGCAGAAGTAGCTTACAACTATAGTAGTCAGCTTTGCTTGCCTCATTTTGCCTTGCAGATTTGCAGTAAGACATATGCCACTTCTTGTCTGAAGAGACTGTTGCTTCTTGAGAGGCTTACTGCTGGATGATCACAGCAGAGAGAAAAGGACTGGACGGACTGGAGAAAAGATTAAAATGCTGCATGATGTCCTCATATTTCACAGAAGGGTTTGAGTTAATGGTGAAATATCCATGATTTATATATTCATTAAAAAAATGTAATCACAGCAAAAAGGTCATCTCGTTTGCATACTAGATGCTCAAATCAACCACTCTGCCTCTGCAGCTCTGAAGAACCAACAGCAGAGCAATACTGTTGGCCAGTGAAAGATGAAGGATGAAGATCCTCAGGAGAGGATGAGCAGTATGTACAGACACAGCTAGGATGTACTTCCAGTATGACAATTGAAAGCATTTAGGCAGAAGATGCTGCTAAAGGAGGTAGACTTGCATCCTCCCATCTCTCTCTTCTCCCAGAAGCCACTGCAGCAGAGCTGCAGGACAATTCAATTTACCCAGCTGATCTGAGGGAATATCATTCCTCTCTCTCTGGGGTAAGTCTGCCATTTGATCAGCCCTCTGCATTGATTTATACTGAAGCTGCAGAGCCACCATATCCGGTACGAAAGAAGCATTTGGACATCTGGGTAGGGCTAAGAAGAGCTGTGGGACTTTCCTCTCCAACAGTAATATAGTCTTAGATCACCTTAACTGCAATACAGAACTTCAGCCTTACACATGAAAAGGCAAATCTGCCCAAGCTCCTCCATCATCAGTGAAGTACTGTGTTGTCTCCTCCTCTGAAGTGTGACTTACTTAAGTAGTGCCAACAGTCCTGCACCAAGATGGCTCTTTCCGCACTGCCCTCCTTCCACCACCCTTTGGTCCTGCTACCTGTTAAACTAACAAAACCACAGACCAAGTTTTAATGTCGTCACCTACCCACAGCAATGGAAGTGCCTTTGCAGCAAACCTCCCTATCCATTTAGGTCTGGGAGAGTGAGGCGCAGGTAGGATTAGTACCAGTAAATCTTATTATATGGACTCATCTTTTTAATGTAATCTCTTACTAACTAGGTACACTCCCCTCTTTGGGAGCTGCTGCTCTGCAATTCTTGTATGCTCTGAATTGGTGGAACTATACTCTTACTACTAGGGAGCTTGGGGCAATCAGTCTCCTAAATTGACCTCCTAATCTTTCTGGCTGTTGTCAATAACCACACATGACAGCATCTTTTAAGTCTTTCAATCACAGTCAAGTTAACTATCTCTTTTTTTGTTTGTTTGCTTGTTTTTTGGTGCTATTTTTAAGCCATGATATTGTCTGGAACTTACAACATCAATCTCGGAAGGCTTTGGACACCTGATCATTCAAGTCATGGAACCACTAAAAATTCTGCAGCCTGCAGCAAAAACATTTTACAAGCTAAATTTTAATTTTCATATTCAAGAAAAATTATTTTAGAATGTTTTGTAGGTGCATCAATTCAAAAGATAAGAAATACCACATTCATCTGCACGTGTATGAGCTCAGAAAAGCAGTAAAGACTCTCTGTAAAAATGAGTATTAACTCCCCAACCATTTTATTATAACTAAGCAGGTACATTCTCAAACAACCCAAACCCACTTGCCTGTCCCTTACAGAGTAAGAGACCAAACCATACTCTTGGCATCACCAGCTCCTTTTGAAGACTTGTCTAGTATTACCTTTTTGTTAATAAAACATTTTCCCTTTTGTTGCTGATAAAATCAGCAAAGTTAAAGTATTTGATACAAAATGAGTAACGGTATCAACACAGTTTGCATTTATCACACAAAGGTGACCTTTTCTCCCCTCTCTCACTTTATGGCACAGTACACTCAATTCAATTTATCCTGTGGGAGATCAGTGCTCGGCTAGAAAAAATTTTAAATCAAAGCCAGCAAGATTCTTACTAAAACAGTAATACAAACTGAGACTGGAGAAGTCTAGCACCAAACAAAACCAGAGACCTCTAAGCAAACAAACTGTGTTTTGACCTTCAATAACATTCTGACAACTATGCACAGCCTGGAAAATTCTCTGCACCATAAATATATGTGGCTGACAGCATTATTAACACAGCTGGGTAACAGCTTATCAAATTTCTCTATCTCTACACCTTCTATAAAGCTATGCTTTACAAGAAATATTGCAATTAGAAAAAACACATACAGGGAACTGCATAAACCCTTACCAGACTCTGCTCATCTGCTAGGCTCACCTTCACAGTATTTTAATTGTTTAAGTGCCAGAGAAGTAAACACAGACCATCTCCAACAACAACAACCAGGAAACAAATTGACAACCAAGTACCCCAAAATCCTTTTAGATTTCTTTCTAACTAAAGCAGTTATAGATTTATTTTGTGGTATTTTCAAAAAGAAACCATCACGAAAAACACATCACATCCAGTTCACAGATAACTGAGGAGTTTGTGTTACAGGATCTTCAAAGTTTGTGGAGGAAACTAAGAAAGGTTATTCAATCCCTGCATAATAGGAAAAAAAAAAAATCTTCAAACATAATTTTCAGTTTGAGTCATTCCAGAAAAACAGGAACCTTCCTATCCCCTGCAGTGATCCATACCAGGAAAGTGGCGCACTGAGTTCATTACACTGTATTGATCTATCAAACAAAGGGACCTGCATCCATCGATTGGCCCCAGCCCAGCCCTGCTTACCACACAGCTGTGCATCACTCAATGAGTCAACACAACACATTTTTCTCCTCAAGAAGACCCAGACAGAGTTCTATGGTATGACAACAGAGATCATACAACCTCTTTCCAATAGTCTTCAAAACCAGCTTTTCCCAAGATCTTAATCGTGTACCTTATAAAAAGTTTAAGTACCACGTGAAGGTTGATAAGTCGCTTACATGAACAAACATTCAGAGCTTACTTCTTCAGTCTATTACTGATGTCCTGCATGAAAAAAAGCATTTAAAAAATAAGAATCTTTGTGTGCTTTTGTTTTTAAGAGGAATACACAACTCTAGTATGACTCGGTTACTTCTCATTTAAAATCAGCTGGGGTACAAAACCCACAGACTGGGAGATGGTGGCCAGCTTAAGCCAGGCTTCATATATCTGTGCCATGTCCTGCCTGGCAAACTGGAGCAGCCACAAGAAGCTTTGCTGGGATCACAAAACAGATTTCTTGCTTGCAAAATTGGATCCTAAAGCCAGGTGCACCTGTGGCTTTTGCAAGCTTTGCTTCCTTTAAACAACAAACCCACTGAAGGCTAAAAAAAGAAAAAAAATCTTTCAGTGACTACTCTGGCTTTTTGGAATTTTTTTTTCAACATCTGTAAATTACAGAGTCTTTGCTGCAAAAATCAGGAGGAGGAAATGACTTAACCGATCACTTGCAGATGTAACAACTGATAAGATCACCTTCTCCAAGGGGAAAACTATGTATTTTTATAATACTGACATATCATTCTGCACACAAACATCATGACAGAATTTTAATTAAATGACGCTTGAGACATTCACAACTCCAGACAGTGACATGCAGCATAAGAATTAAGAGGGGTTTTCTTTGTTGTTTATTTGTTTTCGTGTTTTTTTTTTTAAAGTTCAAATGCAATACAGACTTCATTATCGTTCTGGGACACACACTGAATCAATCCCAGGTAACCAAAAAACACCTCAGATACCTGGAAAGCTAGATACCCTTTCTCCTCCAAGCTGTTAAAACTCCTGTCCTGATGTATCTCAGCTCTGCATAAATGCACTCCAAGAGGTTAAAAACTCCACTTCACTGCTTCTCTCTTGTAGACCGTCTGGAAAGCACTATGGTATTGACCTTCTCCAGCTGCCTTCATACAAATGCTCCCTATCTGCGTGTCCTGCCCCAATTTCCACTAATTTCAGCAACTATTCCTGCTCTTACATAACAAGTACCTTTTCAACATAAAACTCCTTCAGAAGAAACCAATCCAACCACGGCTCTTCGTGCGTAACATATTGAGCGGCCACCGTTAGTGGTCACTGGATGCAGACGACAGAATCTGGATCCGAACCTGTGACCTCCAAGGGACCTGCGCTCCCCCATTAGCCATCCCCTGAGAATCCAATTAATCAATTTTTTATAAAAGCACAAACATGCACTACAGCACTGTAATGGGAAAATTGTTGTTATTTGAACAGAAAAGCACACGCTGAACTGGAAAGCCAGAGGCTTTCACTGACGTATTATTTCTGTGGTGTAAAAAGCATACTAGCTGCTTTACAAAACACTTTTAACACAAGGGTTTTTAGCCTTTGGGTTTGTTTGGAGTTTTTTTCCCTTGAAGAACCCAGACCATAGCCAGCACTGAAAGCTGAATCTATGCAAACAATAATGGATTTAATGAATGCACAGGGATAAGATTTTGATTTAGGCAAGTGCATTCCAAAGAACTCTTAGTATAAAAGATGACTGATGAAGAACACACACCATGGACAACTGATGGAAGAAGTATGGGGGTATGATAAAATCACATACTTGACTCATTGATAAAGTCACAATTCTACCTGTCAACAAACATTACACTTAGAGGGTAGTTAGCAAGTCATCAGTGTGTCAATAACTGAGATATTTCATAGATTAGAGAGTAATGAGTTTAAAAAGGCCCTGAAAGCCAAATTTCAAATGCATGATATTTATTCATTTTTCCCCACAACAGTTCTTATGCACAAGCTTTGTTTTATGGTTCTCCTTTGCAGAAAAATTTACAAACTACTTGAGTCAGGTATTGAGTTGAATTCAACTTTATGAACCTTGCACTGTATGTAGCAGAAAATTCTACAACATCAGTAACATTTTATGCATCCAGTTTCTGGCAAAAGGCTGGAAAGTTAAATGGCTACACCACACAGCAACAATTCTAATAATGAACATAAACATGATCCAAATCCAGGACAATCAACAGGAAAATTTCCACTGACTCAGCTACATATCAAATCCTGTATGTACAACTAGTTGACAAGACCTGAATGAAATGAATCCAGGAAACACCTTGTACACACTCAGTATTATGTTACTAATGTTTAAAAGCCACTTGCTTGTGGAAGAAAAGGGGTATTTTTTTCTTTTCCTCTTTTCATGTGCTTGAACCAAAACCCTGACCTAATGCAACCAGTGAGCCACCATTAATAAAAGCTCCATGCTGAAAAACAACTAAGAGCTTACCCTCCACCCACACATAATTTCGATACAGGTATACTAACTGCAGAAACCATGTTCTATTTACATAGATGTTTTGCTTGCATTTGATTGCCAGTTTACTTGTATTTGAATATCAATTTGCAAGCTAATTAGAGAACATTGCTGAGCCCATTACAGAAAAATAGTGCTCCACCATTAACTGCTGTGCCATCTCACTAATTCCCTTAAAGACTGGCTTCAAACACCATCTTCATCTCCATTCAAAACAATTAGTGTACATTTATTTCACATTTTAAACTGCAGAGAATCAAAATTTTAAACACTTTAACAGCTTGCACCGCTTTTTGATAGCTTTTATGTTACAAATTATGTTTTTAGGGATTCATAACTTCCCTATTTAAAAGAATGTTAAACTGGAACTCACAGAGGATCTTAAATAATTCCTCTTCTCCACAACCTGAGAGGCATGTGCCATGAACTTTCAAAACCAACCAAAACCTACTTCTTAAAAGGCAGCACAGTGCACAAGAGCAAGCTTGTTTCTGCAGGTGAGCACATAAGAACACAGTATGTGTCAAACACATCAGATAGTAAAAGGGAACAGGAAAACATCAAAATGGGCCACTTTCTGAAGCTCTACAGGAAGCTCACAGAAGACTAAGATGCACCTGCGCCGCGCTGTACTACTCCTCTGCCTGCAGCATCAGTGCCCGCTGGCAGGCCGGGGTTGCAGTGGGGCTGGGGATGGCAGCCACAGCCAGTGCTGGGTGCCCTGGTTCTCCAGGATTATCTGCATCTGGGCTGGCAGGTTAATGGGATTGCTCACTGTTATCTGTAACCCAGCAGAAACCGCCAGCACAGTCTGCTACTACGCTTGTATGGGGCTGGGATGCAGCAAGCAGCAAGGGATGGACAGGGAGCTGATCCTCAGCTGGAATAAATTAAAACAGCAGGAAAAAAGCTCCCAGTTGCACTGCAGAGAAAAAAGGGAGGAAAAAAAGCCAAACACACACAACACACAACACACAACCACAACCCCAAACGAAACCAAAAGCCTAACAGGGAATCCAACACAGTGGAGTCTCATTCAGCTATTACCTCCTTTTCTCTTATTACCCCCAACAGATCCCTTTTTCTCATTAATTCATCCCCTTTTCCATAGCAGGTCCCAGTAAATCACCAAAGCAAGCTGACCCAGGGGAGAACTACCCTACCACAAATAGTTTTCAGACATATCAACTTGCTGATCTAACTCATTCATCCAGCAGCCGCATCACTGTGGTGTAATTATAACTCCAGGCAAGAAAGCTGCATTTTTGGTATATCCTCTCCCAGCTTTCACATGCACTTAAACTGCACATCTATAATGAAGGTGAGAAACAATGAAAACATTACTGGTACCAATTCACTTGTAGAAAGAAGCAGCAGTGGGTTTTGAGACCACTCTATAGACACTGATGGACTGAGTGCTCAAACCCAATGCTGTCTCCAGAGCAGTGGACAAGCCATGATGTGCAGCTCTAAGTACTTCGCCAGTGAACTTGATTTTCTTGCTATAAGATCCATTTGTCTTCAAAAGGCTCTTATGCATGTTCTGATCTTGGCTGAATGCACAAGTAATTAAGTTTCTTGCATTAGCGTAAACTGAAAAAAAATGGGAGATGTGGGCATTGTGGTCATTCTGATGCCAAGAAGGCCTTGCAGTTTCTCCTAGAAAAGCTTCTCATCACTATATGCTCACTTAATTCACTTTGGTGAGCTCCACTGAGTCCTTGGCGTTTCCTTTAGGAGAGATATCAGATGCCCATGACTGGCTCAAACTGGATGTCATGAGGAAATCTGGAAGTACTCCAAGATATCTTCCTCCCTACCTTAAGTTGCTTCTGCCCTTAAGCCCTCAAACAATGCCAAGTTTCTCCATTCTTTCTAGAGTTACTGAAAACCTGTGCTTTCCTTTTCTTCCTTGAACTACACCAGGCGAGTCTCTACTAATTCTTTCACTCATTCCAGCATCCCTCATAACCTGGATTCTTCTGATCCCCCCCTTTCCCCTGCCTCAGCCCCATTCTCTACTACAGAGTTTCAACCCACTCATCCCCTAACATTATTCTCCTTGCCCTCTGGAGAACAAATCATTCAGCTGGGGTACATGGAGAAGAGAAGAAAACTATGTGTGTTAACTTGGAAAGATTTAAAGAGTACCAAAGGCCAGTTACTCCTTCTGCAGCCTAGAAGAGAATAGCAGCTCTAGTAATTTCCCTTCTATCCAAAACTGTTCCCGTGTACCTTCCTTCTGCCCTTCCAATCTTCTCAGTTCAGCAGGGCTGACTCTGATGCCTAAGACACGCCCCGAAAATTTGGAAGTGAATGCTTCCAAAAGTTATAATTTCCAAATTAAAAAATGCTCCCATGTTGAGTGTCACAAGTTCAACCCAAAGCAATGAATCTGCCTCACTGCATTCAACCAAAATCAGAGCAGTTCAAACTGCAACTGGATTTGTTGATTGACATCCAAGTTTTCAACACAGCAGTATCTGATTTAATGTAGTCATTAAGTGTTTAACTACCACTGGAATTTATCCCTATGTAGTATTGCAATGTTTTGTAATAAAGGGCATTTCCTGTATCAGTTCAATAGGATGCTCTAGTGAACTTGTCTTCCAAATTGTTAGAAAAATGGTAAGTCAATAAAAGATGTACAGTAGTCTTAAATGAGAATTCAAATGCATAATTATACATACCATGTGTCTCATGTTAGGCTAAACCAGATGGCCTCACCTGAGTTTTTTATCCATGGATTTCATATATTAATCCACCTACATAAAGAAATTTTGTTTTGTTTTTAATGCAGCTGCTGCAAGCAACTTTTCTTCTATCACTAGATAAGCCTCTCCTACCTAAGGGCACCTTTGTCTGCTGGGTAGGCTTTCTGCACAGCTTTGCAACCACCATTCCTCCCAGCCTCCCCTACAGCACACATCAGCCTTGGAGAAGGCTCCAACTATTAGCAGTTCCAGGAGAAATAATAGTCCCTTGGGAATCAAGGCCAGACAGCAGAGTTTAAAACTGAGCTCAAGCAACACTAAATGGTGTTACTAACAGTATAAAGCTAGACCCCGCTTCAGAGGCGGAAACAAACATCTTCGCCATCCCCTGTTGAACCATGCCCAGAGCTTATAGGGGCAGCTGACAACTCAGTTCTCAAAATTCATAGTTCTGCACACAGAAAGGACACTACATTTGAAATCCTCATAAGAAACCAGCTGAATATAGGAAAATGGAATAAGTACTAATTAATTCAGTGCATTCCAAGTAAATGCACCATAAAGAGAAATTACTACCAGAGCTGGACTAATTAACTAAGATAGTAATTTACACATCCCAGAACACTGCAACCGTTCAGGATTTCTATAATTGCTCTGCAAGTTTTTTTCTTTATCAAGATGTAGTTATACGAGTCTACACTGGAAACACAGGCAATGTTCCTATTGCAGGGAATAAGGGTGAGTCAGGTTTCTTCTCAGGAAAAAGTGGACAGAATAGTGCATTTAGGAATTATTTTGTTTTTACTACAAAATATATTTCCACCTTTAGTACAAATATTCCATAAAAGGAAACCACTTTGTTTAGTACATTTTTATAGGTTTCTTTTAGAATGTCTTCTTATCTGGAACTCAAGAGAAATTCCTTGATGCTACATATACAAATTGATCCAAACACAGTCATTCCATAACAGCTTTAGGGTCCACCGAGGGACAATGGAGTTAACATTTCTGAAATGTTTGTCCTTTGTGCACACCCAAAACATCACTGAATTTCACTACTTATATTTATTCTTTTTTATAATACATATATATGTTTACATATACATAACATTCTACATACAAGCTTGCAATGAGAAAATACCAACATTAACCAGCAGCTTAATGCTGAAGAGTAAAAGTAGGTATCATGTATGAATTAAATGTAGAACTTTACAGAATTTAAAGGACGAAAAAAGGGGTCACTGTTAAAGCAGATACTTCACCACTGTTCAGCAAGGCGAACATGTTATGTATATTCTAGGATATATTCTATGTTTAATTAAGGAGTAGGGAAAAGAAAACCACATCTCAACAAAAGCAACCACTTAATTCTGCAAAAGAAAGCTCTGATTTTCAGGGGACGAGTATCTGAGAATACATTAAGAGCTTGGTATGTGAACAGACCACAGGCATCATAAAACAGGCACTGTGCTACTGTAGTTAAAGCAAACAGAAGCAGCTCTTCCAATCCAGGAGAGTAAGCTCAGTACTGACACAGGAGAATTTAGGATGCTATGGGGTATGGGAAGAGGAAAAACAGTAAAGCTGAAAAGAAGAGGAAAAGGACTAGAAAGGCAAGAGACTGAGAACTGGAATGCAAATGTAACAAAATAAAACAACAAGCCACAACATCACCAAGTAAGAGCATTAAAACTTACTCTGTTTCACATGGTAGAGGGCAAAACTAAACCTACTAAATGTTAAGCAGGACTGGGAATACACTTATATTTTTCCCCAACATAAGCTCCTGCAGGAAAAAAAAAAAAAAAAAATAATTCTCACTCCCACTAAGGCTTAAAAGAATAACCAGAATGGTGGTGGTTTGGGTTTTTTTTGGGGGGAGGGGTAAGGGTGCAGGAAGAGAATTTCAGTAAACAATATACCTGGGAAGAACTGAAATATTTTTTTCCCAGATTGCTAGTAGCTCATAGAGAGACCCAATCCATCTGAGATTCTTTGTCTGTCTTTCTGAAAGGAACTTGTGAACTTGCCTTGTTGCTGAAGGCAAGGACACTTCAAACAAAGTGGTTACCATTTATTTTATTTTTTATGGGGAGAGTCGTCTTTTTTTTTTTTCCCTTTTTTTTTTTTTTTTGTTGGGGGGGTAAGGGTTGGGGAGAGGGAAGGCTAAGTTTCCTCCTGGAAAATATGATTCTGCTAAAATACTCTCTCTGGCTCTACTGTTCACATGCACCAGAATATCAAAGCTACCACAGTAAGAATACAGTTGCGTAAGAGCTGCTTATGGAAAGGAACAAGACCCAAGCCTTAACAGATATGTCGTTGTCTTCAGTTTTAAGCGTGGTGGTCTTTCTAAAAGGAGTTTTATTCTTAGCTGATGATGGGCATTTCTACGTAGGATGATAAAACACCACCAGCACCTCATGAAGAAGCGAAGTGGCTTCACTCCAGACAGTCAGTGCCCATGTAACTTCCACTACATCGCAAAGAAACATTAGTCACTCTTAAACACCAGGCAATGCCTGAGCACCGCATTCACAGCAATGCGTTTCTGTGTTGTTTCAGACCAACTGGTATTTTCAATATTAAACTACAAAATAAGCCAGTGGAAATGCCAAAATAAAGTGTTGTCACTCAGGCTGAAAAAGCATCAAAGCAAGTATTTCCTAAGCATTTCATTGCTAGAAGAGAGAAAGCAGCAGGGACACCTCGGCTCTGCTTACGCATACAAGATCTTTCAGCAAAAATCTGAAGGAGTAGGAGTGAGAGTTTACACCAGATAAATTAGCTAACCACGTTGACTTTATGGTTTCATGAGCACTTGGTACCAGGTTCAAAGAGGAGGGAAGACGTTAAGGGTGCCTCTTTTGGCAACAGCATGAGCTCCCTCTGGCATTTCATGAAACTGTGCTGTTACTCGTCCATAATCACCACTTACCTCAGCAATCAACACCAAAACATTTTTTTTCCTTTATCATTGTGCAACTCAAAGTGCTTAGAAATATTTTATGGCTACAGGACGCTGAAAGGATATATCTGAATCGTGTCTAGACAATGAATTTGCTTAGCGGAAAACTAAAATCATGCATTTTGTAACAGGATGGCCATTGTTACAGTCCTTGAAAGATAAGAAACTATTAAAATAAATTAACAGAGTAAGAATCTCTAAGATATGATACGGCAAATAACCATTCAAGTAATCTTCCTAGGTGAATGATTTTAGCAGAAATGCATTATTTGTATCTTAAAATTTGTAGGATATAGAACAAAGATTAGATAAGCAGGCATATTAAACTGCCACAAGTACTTTTTCTTGGATAAACTACAGAACTACAATAAAACCTGCACAAGCAAAGGCATTTAACATACTGAACAGAAGTCCTTCTTTAACTTAACCTCTTTTTCTCTGACTACTACATACAGTAATACAACATTACTAAATGGGGGGGTCCCTTGTCCAATTTATTCTGAATACATTGTTCCACTGATTTTTTACATATTGTGACATCTGAACACATGGATAACAACTGAAGATGCGGCCTCTCACACCCTCATGTACAGAAGGAGAAACTAATAGATGCTGACATACTATCCCAGCAATATAAATGAACAAAGCCATTATCAGTTAAAAACATTCTTTTTTTTTTAATATGATAAGAAGAAGTCTAACTCTCCCTCAAAAATAACCTGATCTCCTACGACAAGGTGACCCGCTCAGTGGATGAGGGAAAGGCTGTGGATGTTGTTTGTCTAGACCCTTGTAAAGCCTTTGACACCACTTCCCACAGCATTCTCCTGGAGAAACTGGCTGCTCATGGCTCGGACAGGCATACTCTTCACTTGGTAAAAAACTGGCTAGATGGTTAGGCACAAAGAGTGGTGGTGAACAGAGTTCAATCCAGCTGGCAACCAGTCACAAGTAGTGTTGCCCACTACTTGTCAGGATTGGGGTTAGTCCTGTTTAGTATTTTTATCAATGATCTGGATGAGGGGATCAAACACATCCTTGAGAAGGTTGCAGTCAATGCCAAGTTGTGCAGGAGTGTTGATCTGCTTGAGGGTAGGGAGGCTCTACAAAATGATCTGGACAGGGTGGATTGATGGGCTGAAGCCAACTGCATGAAGTTCAACAAGGCTCAGTGCCGGGTCCTGCACGTGGGTCACAGCAACCACATGAAACACTACAGGCTTGGGGAAGAGTGGCTTGAAAAGATGGACTTGGAAAAGGACTTGGGGTGTTTGTCAGATTAGATGGAAGTATGCCAGCAACATCCTGACCTGAATCAGAACTACTGTGGTCAGCAGGGCCAGAGCAGTGATAGTCCCCCTGTACTCAGCATTGGTGGGGCACACCTCAAATGCTATGTTCTGTTCTGGGCTCCTCACTACAAAAAGGATATTGAGGTGCTGGAGCAGGTCCAGAGAAGGGCAACGAAGATGGTCAAGGGTATAGAGCATAAGTCTAATGAGGAGCAGCTGAGGGAACTGGGGTTGCTTAGCCTGGAGAAAAGAAGGCTCAGGGGAGACCTTACAGCTCTCTGCAACTATCTGAAAGGAGGTTGTAGCAAGGTGGTGTTCCTTGGCAATAAGAGACTGACAAGTGACAGGAGAAGAAAAAGCTCCAAGTTGCACCAGGGAAGGCTTAGATTGGATATTACGAAAAATTTCTTCACCAAAAGGGTTGTCAAGCTCTGGAACAGGCTGCCCAGGGCAGTGGTTAAGTATTTAAAAGATGTGTAGATGAGGCACCTACAGACATGGTTTAGTGGTGGACCTGACAGTGCTAGGTTAGTAGTTGGACTTGATGTTATTAAAGGCTTTTTCCAATCTAAATGATTCTACACAGTAAGAGAGGTAAGACAACTAAGATCAGAATCAGGCCTATGGCTATTCCTAAGAAACGAGTATCACTCAACTACACTTAACTTGCAGAATCATCTGAATCCAGTTTAATAACCAGAAAACAGGCTTTTGACAACAACAGTATTTCAAAATGACAGTGTAATTAAATTTAAGTCAAAGCCATGCAATGATGGACTGTATGTTTATGTGTAAGCAGCAAATTATATGCTTTTAAGCATGTCAGAATTTTCAAAAGAATTAACCACTGCAGTAATTCAGCTGAGGAAACAGTGGTAGGAAAAAACTCCCCCAGGTCATTTTTCAACCAGCTGATACGATGTGCATGCCTCATGCAGTTTTTCCAATTCCTACTTCCCTAAAATGCTATATGCTTTAATACCATTCAAGGACAAAACAACAGTCATGCTTCACTTACTTCTGAGAAGTAAGGGAAGAGACTGTGTGAATGCGATGACTAATGAGAAAGGAAGTTAGTCTGCCATCCTACATTCCTAGTTCAGACTTAGTTAAAGTTGGTCAGTCACTATCATCAGATTTGCATGAACAATGCCAACACAGAATTAGTGGGCAGTCCACTATGGTCCCCAGGTGGTGGACAAAAAAAGGGGAGAAATTGCATAAAGGGTTTTGATTCAATGAAGAGTGAACAGAACTTTCACAGGACAGGGTAGATCTCAAAATTTGTGTGATCTCCGTTGTAAGATAAACTGACGGTATGATAATTAACCAGTAACAAATATTTGGTGGTTTTAAGGCAACACCTTTGGAAAGCTTTTGCCCTCTGCGCTCTACATGCCCATTTCCACCACTTTCTCTAAGTTTGCACATCAGCTACCAAAGGCGTCCTCAGTGCTGATGGCTATTGCAGGAGTGTATAGGAGAGTCATCTATTAACTCCCATATGGTGAGAAAGCGAGAAAATTCTCTCTCCTTTTTATTATTTTCTCAATTGGCAGAATATTTACTTTAATACATGAATTTCTAAGCTGTACTCTAATAAAAGGGAAGTCTGTGGTGGTAAAATATACTTCCTTGAAAAAGAACAGAAAAAGCTTTAATAACTCAAGTTAAATACGCTAAAGCTAATCAATTCATCCTGCATTCAGGTTTCCATTACACTTCTAAAAAAGCACAAAATAGGTCTGTAAAAAATAATTAAGGAGAAACTGCTACATACAGCATGTAAAATCAAGACTACAGCTTTTACTTCATTTGTTTTGCAGACTCATTAGAATTTTTTCATTTAAATGTCTTGATCTGTGTAACTGTATTTATGTGAAAGAAACAACAAATTAAATTAAATTAGTACTTATTTAAGATGTATTTGAAACCATCTAAAACTAATGTTCTTAGTTCCACAATTTCCAAATTAGATTAAAAAAATATATTATGGTAGCAGCTCAGAAGACAGCCAAATTAATGCAAATTTTTTTAAATGTTTTATTTCTACAAACTTGTATACTGAAACTTAACTGGTTGGGAAACCCAGGAAAGACTCGGAGCATGTGCTCCGAAAAAGAAATAGAGACACAAAAAGAGCAACACACTGAATTCCCAACTCGGACAACCTGCAGGCAGATGATCTGACTGCAGTGCATCCCTGATGACGGCAAGGGTGTGCACTTGCCAAGCACACAGTAAGCTTGAGAGCAGCTCATCCTCATCCTGGGCACCACGCCATTCAGATGCAGGTAGGTGTCAGGGTGAGAGAGCAGTGTGCTGCCTGCCTCTCCTGGCATGACTCCTTGCAGAGGCCAGTGCTGAGGTCACCAACCGAGGGCTCACAGGCATCCACTCTCTTATGCTGCTGCCTGTCCTGTGTCTTACTTTCCATAGGTGTTTCTCCTCGTGTTGCCAGGAAAAAGCAGTAAGGGAGCTATCTCTGCATTAGTATGAGTGCTAGTACTAAGTGCAAGTGCAGTACTTCTGTGGGAGACATAACGCAGAAGAGAGAGTTTCTTTACATCCTCATCATTCATACATGGGCTCTAAGTTTAGGCTGATGACATATGTATTGTCAGTGGGAAGAAGAAACAGCAGTGTGAATGCTGTGCTGAGAGTTAGTGGACAATCACTGGAAGGTTCATAACACTCAGTTTTTTCAGACTACGGTCAACAGAGGTGCATGTGCTATCACTAATGCCAACGGATTTTCCAAGTCCTATGACAGCAGTCAAAAAATAATTACAGAGCAGCTGATGTTCTTTCCTGCAAGAGTTTGTGCCCTATTTAAAGCTGAAAATGTGCTCCAGAGAGATTTAGGGTTACAACTAGAGAAAACTAAAGAAAAGGAAAAAAAAGCAGTATCAAAGCATGTTTTCTAATCATACCATTGAGAAGAGGCTGTCCTCCATGTACACTTCTTGACACCACTGCACTGTGAACATCTTCAGGAAATCCTGTCTTGCATGACATATCTTCACAGGTTGCTTTTATTGGTGCCTGAAATGCAAGATGAAATTTATGTAATACTCGCAACCCTCATTCACCAGAGGAACATTCTAGTTGGCACGTACTCCATTTTGCTGCTGTCTTGTACAGGCATCTTTGTTTCTGAATGACTGCAACTAGGACCACGGGGCAAAGGGTTAATCTTTCAGATAACTGGAATGGAAGGAACAAATCCCACTTGTCTGGTAAGATCTAAATAATACACAATCTTGATTCTTCTGACAACTGAACATTTCCACAAAACGAGCCATCAAGGCTGAAAGGGAATCATAGGAGTAACAAAAATATTCTTTCCTCTGGAAATAAATGTTGCACAAAAACCCACCACCAACTTTTGCATAGTCAGATTACTTGAAAGGAACAACTTCAACCACTGATTTAAAACACTTTATTTAGAGTTTTTCTGTGTGAGGCTGCACCAGCACAAGTAAACTAAGATAAAATGCTACATTTGCAGTAACTTAACAGAACCTGTATTTGCACAAGCATTCAAACGGATACCATATAAAGTGAAATGTTTCCAATGCAATCTCCTTCTATTTCAAAGGGACATTAAGATAAAAGGAGACCAGCTCATTATTAAATTTGCACAACAAGGGAAGAACAGAGCCACTGAAACTTTGTTCTCTCACTTGTTAAGAAAGTTTCCCCTCAAAACACTTTTTCAAATAGTTTCATAAAGGCCTTTCTATTGAGAAAGGCAATACAGCATTTGGCAACTTGTTTGTTCTGTAATGTTCCATGTTCAGAAGATAATTCTGATAGAGAAGCTCTTTTCTAGGACAGTTTGTCACCTAGTTGAAAAAAAAAAATATTAAAAAAAAATCCAATTTTCTGTGGCAAAGGGCTAAGATTTTTTTGCAGTGAATTGCTTTTGTCTCATTTTAGCGCCATACCTTCTATGTGGCTAAGTGACCATACACGGCAAAACCCCTCTCATGCTGTACAAGGCAGAGGCCAACTCCCACACCAGCCTGGGCTCAGATATATCTGAGAAATTTTAAGAGCCCTCACAGCATCTCAAACTGACCTACATGACAAGTAAAGGCCTATCCATGTGCATAGCCAGATGTAGTATATGGTCGTTGACAGCACAAGCAACTATGCTGCTATGTCATACCTAAATCTGACCAAGACTTAAATTAGATTTTCCTTTTTACTTTCCCAGATGGGCTTCCATCAAGTAGACCCAGTCAAGGCCATATAAGCACGTCTGAGTGCACTTGGCAAAGAAACCCTACCGGAAAAAGTGGAAAAAAAGGGATGGAGAAAGAGGAGAGGATGATGCTATACACATTTACCATAGTAACCTCAGGGAAAAAGAGCATTAGAAGAGAGAACAGAGGTGGGACAGTAGTATGTCAAAACAGAAGGGCTCCCTCAGGGAAGAGGGATCAGGCAGCAGAAGTGTAATCTCTCCACTGACACACATGGCCAAGCTCAGCATGCCAACCTCTATTAGAATAACTTTATCACTAGCACAAGGAGGCATTCATAGCACACTGTATTGCACCAATATGGTCCTAACTAAGCAGCTCAACACGGACGCTACAAAAAAAGAAAGAAAATTACCATCTATTTCTCAAGTTAATTCACTATTCAGGTAAGCAGCAGGTAAGAGAACTTGTAACTATCAAATGCCAGGTTAACTTAAACTCTGGTATGGATTTAACTGTGACTTAAATACCACACCAGTATCTCACTTTTGTGCAACTACTTATGTACTTCAAAATATTTCGATGGGGATCCTAAAGAGAAAGCAAACATAAAGTAACAGTTTAAGCTACCTAGGGACTATGTTACTTGGAACTTGGATCTGTAGCTAAGCCCCACTAAGTCCACTTGTTGAGTTTTTAAGATAAAAAGATGGCAAATAAAAAATAATTACGATTCCAACTGCCAGTTTCCTCAGCTTTAGAACTCAAATCACAGGTTTGGTAAGGTTTCCATAATTGGAAACAAAAACACCAAGACTCATTTAAACTACTGAACAAAAAGGTGATCTCAAAGCAAACGTGATGGAGAAAAAAGAGAGAAAAAAAAAATCTTTTAATGGCATCCTTGAAACAAAAAGGTCCTGGGTGGGCAGCTGAGAAGATAGCTCGATTTCTTAACAAGTCCAAACTGATGCGCCTGGGAATCTTTCAGCCTTTCTAGCAATCTATATGTACTAAACAGCTCTTATAAACTGAAACAATGCCCACTGAAACAAAGGCTGGGGGACATGAATAGAGAGCCTTCTTTATTCTTTCACTTGCAGCCATCAATTTTATCCGGAAACAAAAGACTGTACTCTGCTCTCCAAAAACAGCCCTTTGTAAAGATTGTTTGAGAATAAAAACACAAGAAAAAGAAGAATTCAAGTTTTCAGCAATTCTTAATCGCCCTATGTTAAGTATTTTGAATTAAGTAGAAGCTGTAGCTACAGACATACTGGGTCATATCAAGTTCAGCCTAGGAGTACTGCAAGACTTAAATCATTATAACTAAAAACAAGAGGATGCTGAAACATTTTTATTCCCTTATCTGGGGAAAAATAGGAAAGCCAGTGAAGATTATGGGGAACATTACTTTAATTTACAGGATTTTGTGTGATTGGTACAAGACTATTTCAAACCTAAGGTAATATTAGTTGTACGTTCATCTACGCAAGGCCACTACTTAAAAATACCTTATCTTTTAAGATGGAAAGTAATTACTTCAGCTCGTACCCATATAAAACATATTTAATGGAGTTACGAAGTGTTGAACAAGCTCAGCACTTGGAACATTCCCCTCTCAAATACTAACCGACTTTGCTAAAGCAAAATAGGGTTACTACCAAAAAACTGTTCTGCTTTCCTCATCCTTTATGGCTTATTCAGTCATTTTTAACTGCAAAATGACTGCATTACTATCTCCAGATGCTAAAGAGCTAATACCAAGTCAAAAGTGGTGTCACCCCACGCATATAAACTCAGTACTGTAGATCTCAGCTTAAACGCAACAGACAAACTGCAATTACGAAGCAACACGATGTAAATGACAAGTCCTCTGCCAAACTTATTATTCAATCAATTAGAAGA
Source organism: Amazona ochrocephala (assembly GCA_039720435.1). Taxonomy (NCBI): domain Eukaryota; kingdom Metazoa; phylum Chordata; class Aves; order Psittaciformes; family Psittacidae; genus Amazona; species Amazona ochrocephala. Next base: position 48,571,512 of record CM077876.1, on the reverse strand, counting down.
ATTGGCCATTTTGATACACTTATGGCAGTTAAGCCTGCAGTTTTCATACCCTGCTCCTCAGTTACTTTAATTTCTTATCTAGATATCTGAGTATCTAGAAACCTGTGGTTTAATTTCAAGGTTGTATTCCAGCTCAATTTGAAAAACCAACGACCTGTTGAAAATCTCAACTCCACAATTCTAAAGGATTCATGGTTACATCTTTTTCTAAACACCACTAGTAAGCATCTTCCAACAACATGGGCCTCACATATGTGCAAAGTTCATAAATTAAAACAAGAACAAAACCAAACAGGATTGCTTCACTAGTGTTGACAGTTCTCGACTAATACCTCTTCCCAATTCCATACTTTCTAAAAAGTAGCCATATTTAGAATGTGGCTCTGTAAACAAATATCTGTTTAAAAATGCAAGCTCTACCACACGACCGTAAAAGCAATTTTTATCACAACACACATTCAATATTTGCAGAATTGGCCTCCTGAACAACAGGGCTGATCTTTTTCTCTCTGCATATACTGTATACCACTGGAGTTCACTAGCAGCTATTAATCTGAAATATCCAAGTCTCTGCTCTTCCACTGTTTGTATCTGCAGGTACTTCAACATTAGATTTCTTAATACTGATTGTATAAAATGCAAGGAAAGTTGTTTCTGAAAGACTGCTTCCTTTTACACTCATTGTAGCTTATTCCTACAGAAAATTAAACCTAGGTAGTAAAATGAGAAATAGAGGGGTATGCATGAGAGAAAATATCATACTATACAGTTATAATTGGACATAGTACAGCTGCTGGTTGCCAAATCCAACCAATTCATAGGGCATTATTGTGGAAAGCTCAAAACAACATCTGACATAATTATATGTGTGACAGAGCAAGACAGGGTATTTGAGGTCTCCCTCCTTAATAACCAACATTAATCTGCAACTATGACAGTAATATTCAACTTAAGAACAGATCACAAAAACATTAGTGACTGTGTTTAAAGACTGGGTGTTTCTTCATTAATTTAAAGGCCAAGATGTTACCCAATACTCATTTACAACTTGGGCATCCCAGGGAACATTCTACCTATCTTTAGTTTTGTACACATACATCATCCAACACGGTGCGATATGCTGTATAAGGTGGGTGCTTTTTCATCATGGGTATTACTCACTACCATAAAGCTTACAAAAAAAAATACAGGATAACAGACATCTCCAAGATGCTAAACTTGAAAATATTCAGCAATTCTTTCTTAATCTGACTTGCTGCAAAGAGCTGCAATAGTTTATATTCTCATGGTACTCAGTACTCTTGCAAATGCAGTCAAGTACAATTCGTTTTCAACCATAGGTTGCAACTGGAGAAAAAGAAAAATGCCTTTCATTCAAATAATTCTGGAAGCCAAAAGCTCCCAAACTGGGTACCAGGCTACATCCTCCCAGAGGTCATTCAGTTACATTAGAAAGGGCCTTCGCTGTGCCATCTTCACTTCTAATTACTGCTCTACTTCATGAACCAGGATATTTTATATCAGAAAATACAGCTTCTTACGCCAACACTTAAAGCTCTCACTTTCCCCAAAAAACTGAATCTGCAATTTTCATGGTACCATCCAGTTTAAAATGAGTTGCCTTGAATCACCACTGGTTCATCACCACAGCTTTTTAGATGCGAGTTTCACAAATCATGTTCGTACCCTTTTCTCTTAACTGCAACTGAGAGACAACATTCATCTGCTTTATTAAACACGTTGACACTTATTTGGCATACTCCATGTAGCACAAAGCCACAGCCCAGGTTGGACTATTCTCTTTACCCAATCAGAATAACAGGGATTGATTGCTGCATCTCTCAAGACACATGGTTCTCCAGACAAGCCACAGCTCTCATCAGAGAAGGACATCTTACGATTTCAACTACAGTAACAAAACCAAATGGAATTTCTGCAAGCCACATTTTTTACCATTAAAAAAAAAAAAAAAAAGAAAAAAACAAACAAAAAAAACAACCCAACGAAATAATCCTTATGTTTGATGATACATTCTCATTTCTCTAAGAGAGGAAATGACCTCTCCGATTTGATAATAGAATCACAGAGTGGTTTAGGTTGGAAGGGACCATAAAGATAATGCTGTTTGAACCCCTGTGCCATGGGCAGGGATACCTTCCACTAGACCTGGTTGCTCCAAGCTCCATCCAACTTGGCCTTGCACACTTCCATGGATGGGGCACCCACACCTACAGCCTCCAACTTCACCCACACGTTCAACATCTCTGCCCAGGAAAACTGTTGTGTACAGGATGATGCTGCATTTTCCAAGGCCTCGCAAGGCCAATCTGGAAGAGCTCTTGAGGGATCACAAAATTTTAACTATGTCTTCAGCTGCTGGGTGATAATTATATGCTAATTGTAAGGAATGGAGGAGTCCCTAGAGGACTCTGTTGGTAAAAATATATATTTTAAATATGTCAAGGAGTGCCTAGAGGATAAATGTGCCTTTTGGAAACACTGTATTTAATTAAATACACAAATACTGACTAAAGCCAAATAGTTTAAGTGACATGTTGAAAAGATTTACCAGTGATAGGCCTTCCATCTTGGAAGCTGCTGATCCCATATCTGTCTTTATAAGCCATTTAAAAATAGATATCCTATTTTTCCCTCTTTATTCAGATGGCGCTCCCATGGTCTTTCAGTGAGAACTGCAGGATCAAATCGAATGATGAATCATGCAGGCTTCGTTATATACCTCTCAAGGTGAACGGCAGCACAGTCCAACACCCAGGTGAAAAAGGTCCACCTCTGATCACTTAAAAACATGCTTTAGCAAAATACAAATCCTCCCTAAACTCATCCTGCAGTAAAATACAACACCTTTTTTCCTATCAAGACTCAACGCCTACATATGCCAGCATTAGTTAGGCCAACCAGCTAGTGTCGGTTTGGTGATAGGTGAGGAGAAGTGCTATTCTAATTACTATTGCTACTGCAAAGATGTTACATATTCATTCCTTCTGCTTTCTCCACTCCTGATATGTCTCACTGCATCTTATGCACAAATAGTGCCATTAGGTTGGTGGAAGCACACAATATATTCAGTAAGGACACTACAGGTTCCTGCTGTGCTTTGTAACAAAAAGCAATTTAAACTAAAAATGCCATGGAACATTACAGGTTGCATAGCCTTTGGGGAACAGACTCATGTTTTGTATGTGTACATTGTTCGAAATAAATTAAATTCTCATCCTAATGGGAGTATTGTGAACTACTGAAACTACTGCAGGTTTTCAAAACTTTTTTTTTTTTTCTTTTTTGGTTAACCTAAAAAGCATTTTCAGAAACAGTGAGAGACAGACAGGGAGTTTAACTGGTAAATGATCCTCTTACTCAGGCAAGAAAAGCTATTCAACAATTCCTGTTCCTTCCCACATGACAAAAAGTCCCTTACACAAGACTGTCTGTGTTGAGTAAAAACAACTTTACTCACAGCTTCCTCAAGCTATTTTTAAATATACACATGCACTTTCCATCACAAATTGTCTTATGCATTACAGTGTTATTTTAAAAAACCTAATGAAAATTATTGACATACAAGTGTCATTGAAACTAAATCGAGACGGAACATGACAGGACAGTGATGTTTCTGGGAGCTCTTCCAATTTTGGGGAGCAGAAAGAAAACTAATAGATGGGAGGTTTTTGAATTACACACTCTTGACTAGATGTAGTTAAAAAATACAATCACTTGGGGCAATATTTTTAAAACTGATATCATAAAAACTATACATTAATCTTTCTAGAACATTAAGCTGCATACCTAGGAAGCAGTACTATGCACAAAGAGAGAGCACAGCAGAAGGCTTTCTAGAAAACACAATGTTTGTTAAAAATATGTAAATTGGTAATACATGAGAACATATACCTTGTTATATAAGCAGTATATACATTTCTGGGCTTGCTACAGCATCTGCTCAGATAATCGGAACTTGTTCAATACACAAAACTATCTCCTGTTTTGCCAACCAATTATTTAATTTTCAAAAATTCATTTTTGACCTTATCTGTCCGAAAATAGGTGTAAAAAGCAGTTAAAAATATTTTCGTAACATGAATATTTAAATAAAATACCCAGTTTAATAACTCAAGAGATACTTCCAGGTTTTTTTCTTTAGTTCTGCAATTATCTGAATCTTGAGGATGCACCACTGGTATCAGTATCACTTAGACCAGCCAGACAAGGATTAGAGAGATCTCTGCTGCAATATTCAGGCACGTTTAACTTTTCAGATAAGATTCTTTGAAGCCGAAGCAAAACCAGAATAGAAAGGTCTACATCCAAGAAGGCTGAGGCACTCACATAACTGTCCTGCTCTGGGGCTTATACAATGTGTTATAAAATGCATTAAATTCACTGAAAGGAGTTGGAGTCCCATTTGTTACAAAAAGAGACAGTCTGAATCTCATTTTTTGTGCTTACACAATCACGTATTTATTGTATTACTCGAAATAGACTGATTGCTTTTTTTTGTAATAGTCTAAGACAGGTGCATAATGAGACAGAAGTCACACCCACAACAGGACATCTCGTTGCCACTTCTGCACAAAATCGCGTTTATATGCTTCACCCTGATTCTGCCAGTGACCACCTCTGGGGGTGATTACTAGAGGGTGCAACTGGCAGGAAACACCACTGCTGGATTCTGAGCAGAGGCAGCTTAACATGAGTGTCATTTAGGGTAGGTAGCTTTATCACCTGAGTAGATTCGCTAAGACCTGGAATAAGACCAAAACTGCCTGCAGAGGGTAATAACTTACAACCTCTGTCATCATAATTCAAATTCAAATCAGTCACCTAGGCACGAAAGGCTCCAAAACTGCTTTATTGTTTACTTGTTTCTGATTTAAAAATGGACAACATCCACAGAGTGTTCTAATCACCTTACACATAAAAAAAAAAAATACTCCCTGTTTGAGCACTACATTTCTATTCCTCTTTTCAGTTTATTTCTAACTAACAGTAGTTTCATCCCTGTAGCTTTGCCATTCCTTCTTTAACCCTGTTGCCGTCCCAGTTCCAAAAAACTGTAACTGTTGTTTTGGCCAGAGAAGCAAGCCTGGCTCCTTTGATCCTCTCTTCTGTCAGATTTTTTCACATAATACTTCTAGACTCACACCTATTTGTTAACCAGCAAAATAAAGCACAGTTTTCATTTGCATTAAGTCTCATGCAGGTGGCATATTGGCAAAAATCTAATCCCCTATTGCCTGTACCTAGACAGGTCCTACAGATCCACCTTAAAACCTGCTTCCCGTTACGATCTTCCAAGTAATTCCATAACAGCTTTCCTACATCACTGGGGAATAACGAAGGGATCAGCAACTCCAGAAAATAAAGGTAGATAGCTCCTTTATGATGTTGCAGAAAAGGAAAACTAAGTAGAAAGGTTCAACATTTCAAAACAACCCAATACAGAAAACCTCTTACAAACCAAAAACAGTAGGTATGATGACAGGGAAAAAGAAAAGTTAGTACTGCACCAAGCTTGTGAAGGCTCTTTGTGGTACACTTGAAAAAGGGGGGGGAGGAAAAGCTGTTAAATCAAAGTGCTCTACAGATGTAGGTCCATAAATCTGATTTCATACCCAAGTTCCAATTTTGTTACACACTATTAAAAATCAACCCTAACCTGATTTAATGGATACCCAAACAAGAGGGAAATTGGATTCCCCAACCGTAACATGCCAGTGACACTGAGTGATACATAAAAGTAGTATGGCTAGTTCCTGTCCTTAATTCATAGCTTGTGCTTCAATTTTAAACCTGCCCTGGGTGGGGAAGGGGGGGGAGAAAAGCTTACTGAAGAATTTGTGCTTTTAAGATTTATTGAGATCAGAAGACCAAACAGAACTGAAAGGACGTGCAATAAATAACATAAGAACGGGGGGCGGGGGGGAAGAGAAAGAAAAACTGCACATATAGATCTGCTGATACACTAGCACTTAGAAGGGGGAGGGGGGGAAGTGCAAAAAACAAACCCAAGAGAAAATTAACCGGTACAGAAAACAATGAAAAAAAAAAAAAAAAAAAATCAAACCCACCCCAAATGCATCCCCAAGACAACAGCAGCCTGTAACTGGCCCACCACAAGTTTCTGAGCAGGAGGGTGGCTATTTTCACATGAATTCGCTCATGCCCAACCGGACACTCCGTGTCACGCCATCCAGCCCCGTGTCCTCCTAAGACTCAAGGAAAAATCCGCTGCTGCCGTGGAGCAGCGCTTCAGCACCTCACTCGCCTGGTGCAAGTCATCATGCCCCGAGAGTGGCTCAGACACTGCGGGGAAGGAGGGCTCGATCGACCAGGGACCCCGTGAGCGGACGGGGAGTGTCAGAAGCGGCGGAAGAGGCGACGGGAGGACGAGGGGGCTCCTCCTGCTCCCGCCGCGGCGGAGCGGGCGGCTGCACCATGGACAGTGGCTGCCGCTCGCCACCTCTCCCCTGCCCTGCGCCAGCCGTTCCTGGCCAGGGCCCCGTCCCCGCCGCCGGCCTCGCCTCAACCCGCTCCCCCGGCCCGACAGAAATACCCCAACCGTAAATACCATTAAGAGGCGATGATCTGCGCCATCTGTCCCTCAGATTTACCGCCTTCTCCACCCCCGGCGCCGCGCTGGATACGAGCTCAGCGAGCACAAAGCGGGAGGGGAACCCACCGCCACATTCCCCATCTACCGCCGACCTCCGCTCGGAGTTCCCTCGGCTCCTAGCTCGCTCCGGACACCCCGCGCCGCTCGAGAGGAGCCCAGTCCAACCACCGCCCGGCAGGCATTGCCCTCGCTGCCCCAACCGGGATCCATTTTGTCGTCTCCCCGTCCTCCCCCCGCAGGGTCCCGTCAGTCCCATCTCTCCCCAGCCGCCCCTCGCAGCAGCGCTGGCCGGCAGACCACTACTTTCTGCACGGAGAGAGACATCCCCCTTTTTCCCCGCCCGCGGAACCTCGGAGGCCGGTGCCCAGTGGTGCCCCGCGTCCGGAGACTGCCTGCCCGGGACCCCTCCGTTCGGAGCAGGCGGGGAGCCCGCCGGGGGGAGGCAGCAGCAGGACTTTGATAATGATAAATTAAACACTTCAGAGCCCGATCCCGTCCCAGTGGAAATTCCCGTTAACGAGAGGGGGTGGGGAAGCCCGGCGCCCAGACAGAGGCCGATTAAATTCTTCCCGGGAAAGGATTAGCGGGCACGGGAGCAGGCGCGGCACGGTACGCAAGGCCCCAGCCGCCCCAGGAGGGGCGCGGCGGCAGCTGCTCCTGCCCGGCACCTCTGGGACCCCTCTCCGCGCCGGGAGGACGGATGTCCGCCCCGTTCCCCTACTCCGTTACTTTGTCCCCCGAGCTCACTATGGAGCCGAGGACCCATCCTCCTGCCGGCCGAGCGGATACCGGACAGCCCCCCCCTCTCCTCCCGTCCTCCGACACCTGCTCTTCCAGGAAGAAGGGGAAAACCCGCGCTCCCTCAGCAGCGGCGACGTCGCCACCACCCTCCCGCGCCCGCGGGACCCCCTGTCTCCCTCAGCCTACCCCGAGCGCGGCTCCCGCGCCGGGGCTGCCCCCGAGCAGGTGGCTCCGAGCGAGCGGTCACAAGCCACCCCAGATGCGGGGGTCGGGAAGGCTATCGCCTTCCCGGACCCCCTCCCCGAGATCCCCACCTCTGCAGCGGAGCCCCCTTCTACACTCCCCTTTCCCCCCGGCTCTCCCTCCTTCCCCGGGCATCGGTACCCGCAGGGGAACAAAGAGACGCAGCCTGGCCCCGCTCCCCGCCGGCGGTGCTTACCTGCTGTAGGGCCGCCAGCAGCATCAGCGCCAGCGGCGGCAGGATCCGCGGCGGCGTTCCCGCTATCTGGCACATGGAGGCGAAGAGGGGAGGCAGCAGGGCGGCCCCCAGCAGTTCTGGAGCGCGGCTGGAGCCCGCGGAGCGGGGCGAAGGGAGCAGCGAGGAGGGTCGGGCAGCGGCAGCTGCCAGGAGCTGCGGACGGCGTGTGCCCCGCCTGCCAGAGCCGGTTGCTGCTCTAGCTCATGGGCAGCGATGCATCGGGGAAAGAGAGAGACGGAGAGAGCGAGGGGCGGAGGATGGGTGAAACTCGGCCCTGGGTCAGGCTGCTTTTCTCTTTGCCGAGCCCCCTCCGCGATGCAGAGGGTGGGCAGGGAAGAGGAGGAGGATGGGTGAACAAAAGGCTAGGAGATAAGAACGAAGTAGTCGCTGCTTCTGCTGCGAGGCCGGTGCGGCGGCTGCGGATCCCCTCTGCTGTCTGCCTTCCACACGAGTGAATCAGTGCCCGCCTCGCTCCTCCCGCCGGTGTCCCCCAGCGAGCTCGGGCAGGCGGCGCCGCTCAGCGCCTCAGCCCGGGCACGCCGGCACCGCCGCTGCGCCGGCCCCAGCCCTGCTGCATGCTCGCCCCGCACTTTCTCTCTCCCTCTTTCTTCTCCTCCCTCCACCCCTCCCCCTGCAGGCAAAACCCTCCGCTGAAGCACAATGATAACAATACCCCAGCAGTCTCTGCCTGCCGTGCGCCTAATGTACGCGCTCGCACGATGCCTGCCTGCCTGCCTGCTGCTGGCAGGTCCCCCTCCGCCTCCCGTCGCTCCCTGCCGGCCGCACGGCCAATGGGAAGGAAAAGGCACGGTGAGCGCTGGGGTCAGTGCTGCCCGCGAATGGTAGTGTCCCTGCTGGCTTCCCTGAGAGCCGGAGCTGGGGATAAATTCCAACCCACCAACTTAGTGTGAAGCAATTGTCTGGGGGGCAAGAAGAGAACTTGCTGGGGAGAGAAGGAAGGACAGAGAGATTAACCCGTCCCCACCGCGCTCGGTAGAGGACGGCCGATCCAACGAGAAGCTGCGGGGGGGAGGCGGTGCCCCTGCACGGCGCGTCGGGGCTGGTGGCTAGGTAAAGTTTTGCTCAGCTGTTACTGCTCAGCGGGTTAACTCCCACAGCCCTTCAGTTTCTATCTCTTCCCCCCCCCACGTTTTTTTTCCAAGCTACCTGCTGAATTTTATCCGCAAATGTTTTCAGTAGCTTGGCTGGGGCTGTGGTCCAAGGGTGCAGAAAATCTCAGCGCGCCTAACGGAATTGGGGAGTGTCGCTGAGCAGAACAGTTACAGAAGCAAGTATCAGTGCTGGGTCACTTCCAGGGCTGGCAAATATTTTCTCTCGCCCACAGGTCACTCGGCGAAGTTGTTTTTGTGTCCACACCTCAGAGCTCCCATCCTGGGACACAGTAAAGCGAAAATTTGTAGGCATTGGCCCCTAGACAATCTCACCAAATGTTGATTCAAAACGGTGCATTATTATTTTAAAGCATCTTTTTTTTACATTCGAACGTGCAAGAAAAATACCTTTTCTTTTTTTCTGTTTTTTTCCCTACTTAAGAAAATAATGCAAAACGCCATGCTCGTGTTTTGAAAGGAAACAGCGGATTTGCTTTTATATTTTATCGGGGAAAGGCGGGGTAAGTACATGTTCGCACGATGCTGATTTCATTAGCTTCGAAATTGAAAATACTGGTCGCTTGCGAGGTGCGATGCAGCTGTTTGTTCAGGTCGGGGAGAGCAAGTAGCGGCGGCGGAGATGCGCGATCACAAGGAACAGGATCACGCCGCCCGCCGCCTCCGCGGGGCAGGATAGAACAGAACAGGCCGCGGGCAGGGTGGGCAGCTCCTTCAAGCCTTAGCAGCCAAATGAGACTCAGCCGAGGACAGGCAGCCCCAGCTAGAAAAACAGCCCCCCCCACGCGTCCGCGTCCCCGTCCCCCCCCCTTCCCACGCCCGCTTTAAAGTTGAAGCCTGTGTAACTGTACTGAAGCCAGTTTCGAAGAACAATAAAAGGGGGAAACAAGCTCTGTTAATGAGTTTCTGGATTAAAATATAGCCTAGGAGGAAGGAAAAAAAAAAAAAAAAAAAAAAGACTGAGGGAAAGTTAAGTAAGAAGGGCACAGCTGATGTTTATATCCTGTTACAAGGAAGAGTTTGCACCTGAAAGAGCATGTGTTCAGTCTCTTTAGCAATTCTAATGCCTTTTCGTGGATTTGCTTATGAAATGGTGACTTTCCCTGAGTAACAGATTCCTGTTTGCATTTTCAGGTAGGCAGACATAATATTAAAATTTACTGATGATTATACTGCAGCATTTATTCACTCTTACAAGTGTTCTGCAAAATGCGAAGCACACAATATAAACAACTCCATTAAGCCAACTGTCCAATGAGAGTAATTACCTATCATCTAAATGGGCCTGGCTCCTCATATCCCTCAACTCATCCATCCCTAAAGGCCTGAAAAAAATAAAAGGCTCTGCAGCATATCTGGAAGGTTACCAGATCTGAGCTCTGGCTGGTGCTTCTTACAGTTCTGCTGCTGCCTTTAAATTTACTTAGCAGAAATAGTAACACTGGCAGAAAAATTGTACTTGCCAACATGATTTTACTGAGTCTTTTAGCCTTGAACAAGGTTCTGTCAAGCAGTTGGCTTCCCTTGTTTACGTGGTTGTAACTAAAAGTTTCCTCTAGTTTACAGAGTTTCCTAGTTCTAGGTACTGTTTAAGTTAAAGAGGAGCTAAGAGAGCAGGGGTGGGTTATACCTTTTGAGGTATAATTTGCACTGCATCTTGTGGGTGAGAGGCATATGTGTGGGAGAGCAGAGAAAAAACTTGTACATTGCTTCCAGACATGGATGATTGCTCAGGGCTTATGCTATTCATCTGTAGCATAAGCCCAAGAAAACAACATGGGGTTTATTTTTTTTCTTTTATGCCCCCCCCCCCCCGAAATATTCTAGCAGGCATAGGTGGAGATTCAGCGGTAGAACTACTACTAGATTGAGATTGCCAACCCTTTTCATGTGTATCATGCAAAGGACAGCAAACAGTGTCAATTCCTGGCCAAGATTCAGACAAGTGATTTAGAACTCAAAGGGTTTATCTCATAACTCAGCTACAGATTGCATTTATGAGTGTGCTTTAAGTAGTATAAAAATAATGGACATAAGTTCATGTTTAATCTAGGAGATCTTAAGAGCTTCCAGAAAAACCCTGTTAAAATTCCATGATTAAGTCGAGAAGAAGATTAGGATAATTCCCATGTTAGTCATGGAGTTGAACCTTTCTTTCAACTTGTCCAAATTAATTTTAGTTTCTCGGATTCATAAAAATTCTGCGAAAAAATGAATGTTTTCAATTTGGAACATACTAGATTGTTCACGGCTTCAAATATTTTGGAGAAGAAAAAAAAAAAAGACCTTTTCCCCTGTGGGTCTATCCTTATATTTAACCTGCCAGGTGCTGCCATGACTACTGTCCTCAATTCAAATTATGCAAATTAAGCACTTTACTGACAGTTTAGACCTTGATCTGGCAAACATTCAGGCACATGATCTCGGCAAATGGAGTTACACTGCACACAGGCATACCACTGTTGGTATGCCTATGTATTTACAAGATGGAAGGATAAATGTGCCAAGCAATAGTACTAAAAGCATATTAGTTTACCCTGTTTCCTGTATTCTTCACTACATATGAAGGAATGTATTTTTCTGCTAACAAAACAAAACAAAACCAACCAAGAAACACCTAATTAACGGGTCTAAGGGCATTCAATGCTTATTACTGAGTTTTATCACAGTAGTGGAAAAAGCAGTGGTTGTTTCTTACTATGACATGAAAGCTGCACACCCTGTCTGCTAACCCAGATTCCTTGGGATATTCCTTTAACATATAGAAGAGGAATTAGCACTAACAAAAATAAAAACCCAACTTTTTAACACAGTGAGTTTTAACTTGGTCTCTGAGGACCCATTGAGACCCCAGACTTACTTTGTGTTGTCTGTGACCGGCAACAGGGAAAAAGCAAATCTGTATATTCTACATAGCAATTTCACATATGTAAAATTCCTGGGATGAGGGAGATTTTTCTGAATTGTACAATTTTTAGTCACTGGAAACACATGTAAGTGGTTGGTTTAGGAAACAGATAATCACGATGGCCAGTAAGAATGCGGTTTTATGTAGCTGGGAAATTAAAACTGAGTGGCACAGATGCCAAAACAGCTGAAATATTTTAAGAATTGAGATAATTAAAACTTTGTTGGTGCTGCTGTCTAATTCAGTAAGATGAGTGTAACCCTTTGAATCATCTGGTCTGAGATGATTCAAAGGTGATTTTTTCTAAATATGGTGTTTCATATTGATCACCTAAGTGAACTAAAAACCCCATAAATTCTAATTGTCCTTTTATGTAGGGAAATTATCTGGGGGGGAGGGGGGGAAGAAGGGCAGTCTTAGCCATAAGTAATATTTACTTGACTATATCTTATAATTTGTTACAGAACTTAACCAAGTTATCCTCATGGGCTTTTCTGGCACTATCGTTACCTAATGTGCATAGCTCTGCATATTTCTTCAGCCTGTTTCTCACATCAAAAAAATGCAAGGCATGGAAAGGTAACTACAGCTGCAGCAGTTAGTGGGCTGTTCTGCTCAAATCTGAAAATCAGATGGGTTAGGATGGAAGAATGTTGTACAGAACAGTTCTGGTTTTGCTTTAACAGTCCCTCTGCAACATCAATCTCTTTTTATTGCTGTGTATGTGTATATACATATATATGATTTGGTGAAAAAGGTTTTTTTCCTTTTCCTGAGAGCTAAATCCTGTCTGTCACCACAGTTATATTTCTGTTAATTGCTAGCAACTTTTGGAAAGGATTTCTCTATGGAGATGAAGCTGAGCATATGTAATCCAGATGTGATACAATATATTTGTATATTGTATAATTTGCTTTATGTCTATACCCTTGGTGTGATGCTTTGGATATCAACATAGTCAAGCTTAGTGCTTGTAATTAATTCTCACAGGGATCTCATTCATCATCGCTGCCCAGTGCCAGCAAGCTGTTTGGCCTGCAGAGTTCCTATTGAAAATCAAGATGGAGAAGATGACCTTCTGATCAGCTTAGCATCTCTATTCAGCTAGATATCTTCAAGCAACAAACAAAAAAAAACACAAGGCCTTAATCATATGATGTGATAAAGGGTTGAAAGAATGACGACTTGTAACAAGGGCCTATGATGATTTCTGATCACCACAGAAGAAAGTTTTACAGTTTCATAGAACTGCTTCCTATCGAATAGGCCTGTAGCAAGAGATAGAGTTGCCTCTTAAAAATCTAGCTTCAGTAAATTTTAGCTATTATTTTAAATTTGCTAATAATTCTGTTATTTGAAGAGATATTTTTATAGGGTTCTTTATATATTTGTATTATAAAAAGTAATTTTACTTGATTGGCTTTCCAACGAAATCAGGTAATCATTTTATTGTTTTGGGATCAAAGTCTCACTTTTTTCTGACTCATGCAGTCAGCAAAGTCTCATACTCCCTCTTTAGCCATAGCCAGAATTCACTGGCAGGAATAAACTTTTTGGCTTCTCTGAAAATATATGTATGTAACACCAATAAAGAAACACTGTAAATTTCAGAAGATCAGCCTTACTACTCCTGACTTATAGGTAGCAAAAATTCAGAATCCAGGACTGCAATTTTTTATTAAAAAATAATAAAATAAATATGCATACATAGAATAATAGATATAAATAGTAAACCAGCATAGAGCTGTCGTGTGGATTGCCAATTTCATTATTAAACAATTTTTAACACCTGTAGTTAGATTTGCCTATTATTTTCTGTCCCCAAATCTTGTTTTCATTTTGTGTAATATTTTCTTTATTTAGTGAACAAGATTGAATTCTCTGGGCTGGTTGGCTGTTGCAAGCCAAGTGCTTTTTGAAAACTTGAGAAAAATCTTCTGTCCTTTTTGAAGAAGGAGATCAAGGAAAATATGTCATTTTATTTTTGTTACAACATTCTTACTGCCATCTCACTGAGGGGTTTTACTCTAGGCTCTGGAGCACAGGCTTCAACTGTGGGAGGGGCATGATTCTTATGTTGAGGTTTTGCCTTTTCCAATAGCTGTTAAAGTTGTCCAAAACCTGGCATTGTTACACATCTGAAAATTATGATGTTATAGTTCAGAGGAGTTTCACAGCTATATCCCCTGACAGATCTGTCTACATCAGATATACCTCTTATTCCCCCAACAACTGCTGTGTTGCAACAATCCTGCAAACAAGCCATCCTCGTAGAACAAGCCCATGTTTCCTATTTGGAGACTGGAGGAGGTGCCCTGGAGTTTCCAATACTTTCTGTTGTATTAAGCATCAGCGAGGTGGTAGAGACTGTCTATTTTCATGAGTTCATTGCTCCCCTCAAAAGGCCCCAACAGTCTGGCTGATGTATCAAAGGGTAAGCTGCAGGAAAGGGTTGAGATAATACCTGCCTTTCTTGGGTGCAATACTGGGGGAAAAAAATAGTAGTGCTTTAAGATTTCCTCACAACACAACAGAAATATATGGCTTCCTCCAATAAAGAAACTGTTGTCAATATAAAATGTAGTTATCCTTCAGAGATAGATACCCTCCTTTGTTGTGGATTATAATACTGATGATTATGTTTTGCATAGGAAACGTGAAGGTAGAATGTAATGTGGCCAGTATGACAACATAATTGATATGCTGTTGATACCCTTTTCTGCTTCAAGGAGAGAAAACTCAATTACAAAAACTGAGGTTTAGATCAGTCAATGTTCCCCAAAATTGCAGATTAAAATAAACATATTACATGGTTGTTTTCAGGGATTCAAGAAGTTTAGAGCTTTTAAAAAGTTAGGAAATTGTATTCAGACATAAGAAAAATCATTTTTATTGACAGATTAATAATAGCAGTGTTCTTATTAAAAGCATTTACAATATGTCTGCAGAAAGTCAGTCCACATGAAAATTTGACACAGAGTGAAGTGTAGCCATGCAGAAATATTTTACATACTTTCAGAAAAATCTTATAATTAAAAAATCTTCCCGGTTTTTGAATCATTTTTACATTAGTAGATTTCAAAATGGCATTCTTCTCCAAAATGACATTTTGGAGCTCTTCTTTCTTTTTTGCAGTAATGCAACCCAAAATATCTCTCTGAATGCTATCTGAATTTGCACAACTGGATCATTAACCTGAACTTTAGGAATCTAAACATTTATTCATAAAGGAGGAATATTGGTTATGTTAGACCTCTGGCAGCCTGGAGACTTGGGGTTTTATCCTCACAGTGCTTAAGTACGTCCTGCAGAAAGTCTGGTCTCTGTGGGCAGAGCTGTGTTCAAACCTAAGCTCTTCAAATAAACAAACAAACAAGGCTTTTTTTTTCCCATGGCACTGTGGTCTGCTACTGTGAAGAGCTGCCCTCCTGTCTCTTCCGAAAAGATCTCCACTCCCAGAGCTGAGGGGAGCTCATAGTTGTACCTCCCTTCACCAGTTTGCAGTCCACAGTGTTAATTCAAGCTCATCAGCAGTGTGAGCTAAACAGCTGAGCAGTGCCCCCAGGTAGCTGCCAGGCTGTGGATTAAAAAATCCAAGGAGCAGGACAGTTCTTTGGATTAAGGTGTTAACAACCGTCATAGCAAGATGAGCAAGAGCTCCTTTGTCAAAGTTTTAAATCTACGTCATTCCTCCTTATAAACCCCACTCTGCTATTTCTGACCTTAGGATCAATGTGAGTAGCTGAGTGCTTGTGACATTTGAAAGTTTGTGCATTCCTCCCCCTCCCCGCCCCCCCCCCCCCCACACCCAGGGTCATAACAGAAATATTTTGGAGTTGAAATTAAGGAATTTTTTTTTTTTTCCCCCCCCAAATCACAGACCCAGATTTGTTTCTGTGTTAAGGAGCACAATTCAGTACATGTGCAGATTCTGAAAATAACTAACTAAAAAAATCTAGGACTTCAGTTCTTTGGCTTTAAAATAAAATCTCTCGCTTTTTCTCCACTGCAAATGGAGCACATCCACCAGTTTTTATATTTTGCAAAGTAAGAAGGGACCATTTTAATCATTTATTTTGACCTCATCAAAACACAGGCTTAAGAGTATTACCTAGTAATTTTCCTAACAAGGGCAAGAACTTGTCTGGAGCAAGGGGATGTTTTTGAGGCAGGCATGGAAGCTTGATTTAGAGTGACAGTCATGTTACAGTCACATTTTCCCGATGAATAAGGTTCTTCTGTGGAAAATCTTACTTCACAAGTCAGGGACACGCACTTTTTCCAGCCTAGGCCTTTCTCTGAACCACTTTGGAAAGGATGCAATATCAGCTACTGCTATAACCTTGTCTGTTCGCAGTTCCAAGCTGCAGGCAGCAGCAGGGAGCACAGCCTGGGCTAAACACCCAAGTACTCACTTTGATTTGCAGAAGGATTTTGCATCCAGCTCTGAGTTCTGCGCTGTTTCTACCTTTTGGTCTGATGGTGCTGCGGTATCTACATTGCACCGCAGTTATTGCACAGCAGGAATAAGTTTTGGAGAAAAACAAATAAATTCTGAAAATGCTACAGGATTTGTAGTCAGGTTTTCTCTGTGCATGCTTGTGATTTACCTTAAAGTTGTTAGATTGGAAATACAGCCTAGATTAAATGAACAAAAGTCTGTAGGATGACCTTTGACATACTATTGCTTATAAAACGCTGCTGAAGTAGTTGCTGCTTGAACTAGACTTTTTTCTCTTTTTCTAAATAATCCAATTTTTGTTTAAAAATGACTGGTAATGGAGAATGTAATGTCACCTGTACTAAGTTGTTCCAGTGGATGGTTACCCTTCTTAAAAATGTCTGTAGGCATTTATCTAACTTGCCTTATTTCCATACATTCACTCTTGTTACTTCTTTCAGCAATAAGCTGAACAGTTGCTTTTCCATATGTCTGTTCCCTGTATTGGAACTACAAACCAGTTACCTTTGATAAATCAAAACTTTTCCTCATTAAGCTGACTAAATCAAAGTCCTTGAGTATTTCATTAAAACACATACTTCCCAATCATTCAGTAAATGTTCCAATTCTTCCCTGACCCTCTAATTTTTAACATGCTGCTTGAAATATTGGTATTAGAACCACACACTGTATTTCACCAGCAGCTGTAGTCATTTGAAAAACAGAATACGTGTGCCAGCTTCCTACTCAATGTTCCGGTGATCACACAAACCTTTTCCTCACGCTATTGCTTTGGTTATCAGACAACTCCCCAGTCAGAACCACAGTTTCTCAAAATAGTATTCCTCACTCTGAAACACACCCATCAGTGTTTGTTCCCAGGCATCTGGCTTTTCCAGGAAGAACCCTCATTTTCCTTTGTGCTGAAGCTTTTGTAAATACATTCTTTGTAGCTCCACTTCTGGCAGTCTTCCACTTCCATCCCACGCTCATCACTTTACATCTCTCTGTATTCTCTCCTCACACTGATTTGGAGTCATCATGACCAGATTGCCTCTACAAATAAATGCCCTTGGGAAGCCAGGAGTGCCCCATACCACTGCTAAGTAATAGCGAGTTTCTATATCTGTTAAAGCAGCCATGTCCCCTTTCATTCTGCCTGAACATGTCCCAAGCTTCTGAAGAGAAGCATGTGTAATCCCACCTGGAGATGAGTCATTAAGTTGTAAACACATATGAGCTTCTCAGAACTTATGAAGAATTCCTTTCAAATCTGGGTCTCATGTCAATGGCTAAGAAGCAGCAGCAGAGTACCTGAAGAAGTACCTGAGGACCAAAAGAGAACTGATGGTATTGGGCATGCCACAGTTGTGAGGAGTTGGATTGTGGTTGCATCAAGCCAAAGAAATACATAGTGTTTAGTTGTCCATAAAAAACACAAATTATATGATCAATAGCTGTAATTTAACATTGTCTGCACTAAATGCCAGGCCTTGGGTTGGCTTGGAGTTTTGTCCATACGCACTACTCTGCCTTACTATTCCTTCCTGGTGCTTTTACCTCCCTGGAGTCAGGGTGCTCTGTAAACTCCATTAACTTCAGCCTGAATTGGATGACTCTGCTGAACAACATTTAAATTTTGGAAAGGGTTCATTTTTTTCAGTGTCTTCTGCACATTTTGCATATGCATACATATCATGACTAAGCCCCCTCAAATCACAGTATGGCTCTTCTTGAGGAGTGGAGTGAAATGAAAATCTGGCAGTTATTGCTGCTGAAGACAGTATTTTCATAGAATTATAGAATCATTTAGGTTGCAAAAAGGACTTAAAGATCAGCAAGTCCAACTGTAAACCTAACACTGCCAAGTCTACCACTAAACCATGTCCCTAAGTGCCATGTCTACACATCTTTTAAATACCTTCAGGGGTGGTGACTCAACCACTTCCTCTGCAGCCTGTTGCAATGCTTGACAAACTTCTCAGTGAAGAACTTTTTTCTAATATCCAGTCTAAACCTCCGTTGGCAATACAGGAGACCATTTCCTCTCATCCTGTTGGTTGTTCCTTGGCAGAAGAGACCAATGCCCACCTCTGTACAGCCTCCTTTCAAGTAGTTGCAGAGAGTGGTAAGGTTTTCCCTGAGCCTCCTTTTCTCCAGGCTAAACAACCCCAGTTTCCTAAACAACCCTCATCACACTTGTGCTCTAGACCCTTCACCATCTTCGTTGCCCTTCTCTGGACCTGCTCCAGCACCTCAATGTCTTTCTTGTAGTAACGGGCCCAAAGCTAAACAAAATAGTCCATGTGAGGCCTCATCAGTGCCGAGTTCAGTGAGACAATCACTTCCCTGGTCCTGCTGGCCACACTAGTTCTGATACAGGCCAGGATGCTGTTGGCCTTCTTGCCCACTTGGGCACACTGCTGGTTCTTATTCATCTGGGTATTGATCAAGACCCTAGGTTCTTCTCTACTAGGCATCTTTCCAGCTACTCTTCCCCAAGCCTGTAGTGTTTCATGGGGTTGCTGTGACCCAAGAGCAGGACCTGGCACTGAGCCTTGTTGAACTTCATACAGTTGGCTTCAGCCCATCAATCCACCCTGTCCAGATCCTTCTGTAGGACTTTCCTACCCTCAACCAGATCAACACTCCTGCCCAATCTGGCTTTGTCTGCAAACTTCCTGAGGGTGTACTCGATCCCCTCGTCTAGATCATCGATAAAGATATTAAACAGAACTGGCCCCAGTCCTGACCTCTGGGCAACACTACTTGTGACTGGTTGCCATCTGGGTTGAACTCCATTCATCACCACTCTTTGTGCCTGGCCATCTAGCCAGTTTTTTACCAAGTGAAGAGTATGCCTGTCCAAGCCATGAGCAGCCAGTTTCTTCAGGAGAATGCTGTGGGGAATGGTGTCAAAGGCTTTACAAGGGTCTAGACAAACAACATCCACAGCCTTTCACTCATCTGCTGGACGGGTCACCATGTAATAGAAGGAGATCAGGTTAGTCAAGCAGAATCTGCTTTTCATAAATGCTGACTGGGTCTGATCACATAGAATCATAGAATCATAGAATCATAGAATAGTTAGGGTTGGAAAGGACCTTAAGATCATCTAGTTCCAACCCCCCTGCCATGGACAGGGACATCTCCCACTAAACCATGACATCCAAGGCTATGTCCAACCCCACCTTGAACGCCGCCAGGGATGAAGCATTCACAACTTCCCTGGGCAACCCATTCCAGGGTCTCACCACCCTTACAGTAAAGAATCTCTTCCTCATATCCAATCTAAACTTCCCCTGTTTGAGTTTGAACCCGTTACCCCTTGTCCTCTCACCACAGTCCCTAATGAAGAGTCCCTCCCCAGCATCCCTATAGGCCCCCTTCAGATACTGGAAGGCTGCTAGGAGGTCTCCACGCAGCCTTCTCTTCTCCAGGCTGAACAGCCCCAATTTTCTCAGCCTATCTTCATATGGGAGGTGCTCCAGTCCCATGATCATCCTCGTGGCCCTCCTCTGCACTTGTTCTAACAGTTCCATGTCCTTTTTATGTTGAGGACACCAGAACTGCACACAATACTCCAAGTGAGGTCTCACAAGAGCAGAGTAAAGGGGCAGGATCACCTCCCTCGACCTGCTGGTCACGCTCCTTTTGATGCAGCCCAGGATACGGTTGGCCTTCTGGGCTGCAAGCGCACACTGCCGGCTCATGTTCAGTTTCTCATCAACCCACACCCCCAAGTCCTTCTCCACAGGGCTGTTCTGAATCTCTTCTCTGCCCAACCTGTAGCTGTGCTTGGCATTGCTCCGACCCAGCTGTAGGACCTTGCACTTAGCATGGTTAAACTTCATCAGGTTGGCATCAGCCCACCTCACAAGCATGTCTAGGTCCCTCTGGATGGCATTCCTTCCCTCCAGCGTATCAACTGAACCAAACAGCTTGGTGTCATCAGCAAACTTGCTGAGGGCGCACTCAATCCCACTGTCCATGTCACCCACAAAGATGTTGAACAAGACTCGTCCTGAAACCAGTCCCTGAGGGACACCACTCGTTATTGGTCTCCAGCTGGACATTGAGCCATTGAGCGCTACTCTTTGTGTGCGGCCATCCAGCCAGTTCTTTATCCACCAAGTGGTCCACCTATCAAATTGATGTCTCTCCAACTTAGAGAGAAGGATGTCATGTGAGACAGTGTCAAAGGCTTTACACAAGTCCAGGTAGATGACATCAACTGCTCTGCCCCTGTCCATCAGTTCCGTGGCCCCTTCATAGAAGGCCACCAGATTGGTCAGGCAGGATTTCCCCTTAGTGAAGCCATGCTGGCTGTCACCAAGCACCTTGTTGGTTTTCATGTGCCTCAGCATGCCTTCCAGGATAATCCGTTCCAAGATTTTGCCAGGCACAGAGGTGAGACTGACTGGTCTGTAATTCCCCAGCTCATCCATTTTCCCCTTCTTAAAAATGAGGGTTATGTTTCCCTTTTTCCAGTCATCGGGAACTTCACCTGACTGCCATGATTTTTCAAATATGATGGACAGTGGCTTAGCAACTTCATTTGCCAGCTCCTTCATGGTTGTCTTGTATGTGCCATGTGATGGCACTCGAAAGGATCTGATCCATACCCTTTCCTGGTACTGAGGTCAGACTGACAGGCCTGTAGATCTCTGGATCCTCCTTCCTGCCCTTCTTGTAGGTGGGTGTCACATTTGCTAACCTCCAGACATTTGGGACCTCCCTGTTTAGCCGGGACTGCTGATATATGATGGAAAGTCATTAAGTGAGCACTTCAGGCTCAGTGCCTTGGATGAATCACAGTCCCATAGAACTGTGTATGTCCGAGTGGTATAGCAGATCACTGACCATTTTCCCGTGGTTTATGGGGGCTTCATTCTGATCCCCATCCATGTCTTCCAGCTCAGGGGGCTGAATACCTGCAGTGGAACTGATCTTACCATTAAAGACTGAGGCAAAGGAGGCATTAAGTACCTCATCCATTTCTTTGTCACTGTGTTTCCCCTGCATCCAATAAGGAATGGAGATTATCCTTAGCCCTTCTTTTGCTGCTAATGTATTTATAGAAACATTTTTTATTGTCTTTTAAAGTGGTAGCTAGATTAAGTTCTAGTTGGGCTTTGGCCCTTCTAATTTCCTCCCTGCATACCCTCACAGCATCCTTGTAGTCCTCCTGAGTTGTCTGCCCCTTTTTCCAAAGGTCATAAGATCACCTTTTTTTTCTGAATTCCAGCCAAAGTTCTCTGTTCAGCCAGGCTGGTCTTCAGCTCGTCTTTCAGCGCATGGGGGCTACCTGCTCCTGCACATTTAAGATTTCCTTCTTGAAGAATGTCCAGCCTTCCTGGACTCCTTTACCCTTCAGGTTTGCCTCTCAGGAGACTGTCAACCAGGCTGCTAAACAGGCCTATGTCTGCCCTCTGGAAGTCAAAGGTAGCAGTTCTGACCCCCGCCTCACATGTCCGAGAATTGAAAACTCCATCATTTCATGGTTGCTGTGCACCAGACGTCCTCCAACCATCACATTACCCACAAGTCCTTCTCTGTTCACAAACAACAGGTCCATCAGGGTGCTTTCCATAGTTGGTTCCCTCACCAGCTGTGTCAGGAAGTTATTTTCCGCACACTTCAGGAACCTCCCAGCGTCTTCTCTGCTGTATTTTATTTCCAACAAACGTCTGGTAAGTTAAGGTATCGCATGACAAAAATGTCTAACAATTGTGAGACTTCTCCCATTGCTTATAGAATATTTCATCTGCCTCTTCATGCTTGTTGGGTGATCTGTAACAGATTCCCACTATGATGTCTGCCTTGTTGGCTTTCTGCCTGATTCTTACTCATAAGCTCTCAACCCTTTATTCACCATCATTAAGGTCTAGACAGTCGAAACACTCCCTAACATACGGGGCTACTCCACTGCCTCTCCATCTTGTGTGAATGAATACAAGACTGCAAAAGGCATAATTTCCTGTCCTGGGTTCAGCAGTAGCAGTCATTTTTTTTCTCCTTCTTAGTAGCTGGTGCAGTTCACAGTATCTCCCCCAAAATGTCTTCACATTCCTGATGAAGCAAGTGGCATATAATTTAGGAGGTGCTCATCAAAAAATAGTGTCAAAATTTGTTTTCTTCCAGGAATCACATGTTTGATAAAGCCAAAGAATCCTGTATAAGCTAATTTCAACATGTCTCCTTCCTAACATGAGGCTTATTATTGAATAGTTGTTTCCTTCAATTAATTCCTGTGTAAAACCTTTTAAAAGTTGCATGCTTCTAAGACCTGGTCTCCTGGTCATCATTTCTCCTGAGGACGACAAGCAGATGGGATTTATATGTGCTCACGTATCACTTCAGTATGAAGATGGGATACGGCTACAGCTCACACTCAGTCTTGGGGAATTTGAAGAGTGAGTTCTTCACTTTTCCTCTAGAAAGCTGACAAACCAGAACTTTAGAGGAAAAAAACCCCTGCCAAACATGATGTTTTTCAGAGGAAGGATGCTTACTGTAGTGACTGCACCAACATGAAAAATATTGAAAGAATGTTGGCTCATGGTTTCCCTAATGCATTCTTTTTTTTCCTGCTACTGAGATTTTACAACATAAATGGCCAAAATCACATTGCAGAGACAATTCAAACATCAGTAGAGACTTTAAAGGCATTCCAAACTGCTTGCCCTTAAACAGTTACTGCAGAATGCTATTAATTTTGTAGTGTATTTTATAAATATTTGTAGGTGTAATAAAAACCTGAAAGCTAAGGTGCACAGACTTCAACCAAGAAACTCTCTCATGTCTGCTCAGTTAACTAGTATTTCCCTCTACCATGAAAAGACCATGATAAATAGCACCCATGTGCGTCCTTTCAGTTTGCCTATTGGCTGTTTTGAGTAAGATCCTTCTATAACTCAGGAAAGTCTTGCCTCTGGGTAGCATCCACAAAAGAATAGGTTTGATAAATGCAGAATGCTATTAGCACCCATCTAATTGGTTTTCTTTTTTCTACCTACCTACCAAAGTCTTACATTGCTGGTCAAGCATCCAGCTACTGTCACAGAAGCTTTAAGTAGGAGAAGATAATTTTGAAGCTGTCTCAGCCTGTCAAGAGAAGCCAAAAGAAATCACAAGGTAAAATAGGAGCTGGAAATGGCTCCCCAAAAACTGTGGGGGAGGTAAGAAAGGGGAAAAAGATTATGTTGTTGACGCTGTTATTATGGAGAGGGGGCACCAAGTGCCTGGGATATTTCTGTCATGCTACAGCTTGTGTAAAGAGAGTAGCTCTGCTCCACTGAACAGCAGAGAGATCTCCACAGGAAGAGAAAGAATAAAAGATCTCTTTGGGGGGGTATTGTGTTTGCTCTAAGAGAGCTGTGAAGAGACAGCTGAGAGCAGATAGTTTCTTATGCTAGGACCAAAGGACCAAACTGGATCCAAAGGCTCTGGAAGGGGTTAAAATGAAGAAAATGAAGGGGAAAATGATGACAATGGACATCTTCAACAAAAGGCTGAGCAGCATGTCCCCAAGCTCTGCTACCCCATCGCTGTAGGGAGTTACCTTTCAAGCAATGGCTATAGGACCTTCCCGCAGGAATCACTTACTCCTTTACTTCTGGTGGAATAAAATGGTCCTTTCCAGAGATCCTTGGGTGAAATTCAGCATTTAACTATGAATGGTCCAAAAAAGCATTTTTTGTTTTCAGATTAAGCAAAATGAAGCCAAACTATTCTTTCTTCCACCTAAGGTACCCAGAGAAACACCATATGCTGGGGAACCAAAAATAAACCAGATATTCCCTACTGAGGTGTGAAATCTTAACACCATTAATATCCAGATTATCCAGAGAGCAGATTTTCCTTTGGGTACTGCTGGAAATGAGCCCCATTTCTTGGCAATGTTGATGTTTCCGCATTAATATTAGTGAACCTTCCTTAATAATTGACAAGGCCTTGAAGCAACATGAAAAAATATCGTGTCATGTAGATGAAGATTTTGGCTTGAAACCTTGCTGAAGGTTAGTCATGTACATCCCTCTACGAGTCCTAGTGGAATCAGGAATGCAACCATACAATGCAATTCATAGATCTCTCTGAACAACCAAAGTTACTGATATGACACAGCAGCACTGTTCCTTCCAGTACTTCTGATCTTTCATATGATTGCTTTTCTGTGATCTGCTCAAATAGTTAGCTAAGGACAAGCAAGCATAGGTAAATGAACTTTCTGATGACAGTGAGATGTGGAAACATCCATGCAGATACATAGAAAAGCAACCATTGTCATCTTGAAATTCTGCTGCTGCTGTTGGAGGCATCATTGCTCTGGTCTTTGTCACTGCAACTACCTTGTCTCAGTAGTGGAAGCCAACTTGGAAAAACTATACCATGTTCTGTAGAATTATCTGCTCAACCTGTTACTTCTCTTCCATGAGCCAGGTGACCATGGACGCCTGAGGATACACGATACTGCACAGTAATATCCATCTGGTATAAAATTCCAGTTGCATAGGCACAGCCTATATGCACTGATCAGATTTACATTCACAGCATTAATCAAGATCCTTCAAGCATCCCAATAGCAGTTCAGAAAAGGAAATGGCAGAAGTAGTGGATGTCAAAAAAGCGATGAGAGAGTTTTAGTCTGAGTCACAGTCTGAAATTCCTCTCTTCAGGAACTATCCTGCCCTGTGAAAAAAACCCCACAACAACCCAGACGCGGAAGATAAAGGTACTTGGGTTTGATATTCCTAAAGTGCCGTGCTTAAACTGGTTAATCTTGTGCACTACCAATTCCAGGTGCAGCCTCAGGAAGGTGTAAGTGAAGCATTTCTTCAGCTGATCTCACTCGCTATTCTTTGTTCAAATCTGTGCCAAAAAGTATTTTAAAAGTACAGAGGAAGTCTGTTTTATTGACTGCCGTGGCTCCCTCCTAGCCCATTCTTGTCTAAAAACTGGTCAAAGACCAGAAGTCCAGAATCAAGATTGAAATTAACCTCAATGCAACTTAGTAAGACCATTTAAGGAGTCAGAATCAGCATGGTTTTACACCAATAAGGCATTATTACAAGGCAAAATGCCATTGAATAGAGCTATGTCAGTGTTAAGCACAAAATAATGTACATTATTCCAGCAATATGAAGTCATGATGGAGTACAGTGCCAATACATGTTAAGAGCTCTGCACAATCTTAGCAAAAATTTAAATATTGCTGGTGTCAACTGAAGGACAGCATTAATTTTGTTCCTGTCATGCTGGGTCTGAAGAAAACTCCTAATGCAAAATATTGAGTATTATTTCAGTGAAAGATTTTGTTTGTTTAAAACTAAAAGGAAATGAAATAATAATCATCCTGTTACCATGAGGCACTCCACCCAGGTAATGATTCACCTGCATCCAAATTAAACTAGACTAAACAAAACAAATGATTAAAGAAAACTCTTTTTGAAATACAATAGACCAAACACATTTACTCTGTTTGTATTATACAAGGTACTTGATGAAGGAATTAGAAATATAATTCTGGCTAGCCAGTACATTCATCTGTTTACACAACCTTCATAGGTTTTTAGATCTCTAACCATCTAACAATCAGTTCTGATATTCTTTATTTGCGGAGAAGTGTACAGAAAAGACATAGGGATATCTCTTTAGTTCTTGCAGAGCAAATAAATCTTAAAATGAGTTCCCAAACAAGCAAGACCATTTTATTTGTGTCCTTCTATATTCTATTCTTAAGCAGTATCTTTTCAAATGTCTTGCCAACAGTTCAAACATGGAACTGTCAAATCTACTCCTTTAATCACTTTACAGCTGGGATAAAGGAGTCTGCACCTGCTTTATATTGTTGCCCTTATAGCCAAGGTTTTTCAACTGATAATTCTCTATTATAAAAGCTTTACTTTTCAGTAAGTGTTAAATGAAGCATAGTATAGACTGTTGTTTTGTTTTTTTTTTTTTTTTTTGTTTGTTTTTGTTTTTTTTTTTTTTTAACAAAACAAACAAAAACCCCACAGAGATTTTAGATCCCCTAAAAATGAGTCAGTTGGGTAACAATTTATTTTGACTTGCTGAAGAAGCCTACTGTTAGGATGAACTGGCTGATAAAATCCACAAGTCACTGGAAAAAAAGGAGCAGTGAATGTTTTGAGCGCATACTAAATGGTCACATTTGAAGCCTGCTTCTCCTTGGTGAAGCCCAACCAATATTTGCTGCTTGGAGTGAGTCAATTGACTTCAATTGTCTTTAAATTTGCCCCAATCTGAGAATCTGCCATTCCCCTGGCTCCTACTGCAGGGAATGAGCAGTGTGCCTTCTCCTGTATTGAACTTTGCCTGCCCAGTTTGGTCCTTCAGTTGCTGTGGTCCTTTATGTCCAAGATGTATCCTTATTCTTTAAGTTCAGCTTCAGGTTAATTTCCACTGAACTCCATTGATGTTTTCTCTTTCTTAGATTCTGAGCAAGTGGTGCATGAGGAGCTGGCTACTATTTTGTTAAGCAAATGGAGCCAAGGTGATTAGGGTTGGACAGCTGGCTGGTGTTGAAGTTCTTGTTTTAAAGATTCCTGTGGTTATTTTATTTTTTAATCAGTGTAGAAGTGACATATTGCTATAGGCAATCAATTTGTTTACAGAGGAGGATACAGAAAGTCTAATATTTATTATCCAGCACTCCAGCCACTTACATGTGTATGAATTGTGTCCAGTACTCCTATAAAAAAAAAGCACAATGTGAGACAATTTTCAAAGGCAAACAATGCTGACAGTGTGTGTCCTTTTAACTGAAGACTTTTTTTCTTCAGATCTCTTCAGTAAGAGGATAACTTTTTTAAAATAACAAAGTTAATTGTAGCTAGCACTGGAATGATAAATAAAAGATTTGACTCTCTACAGGAGGCTATTTTTTCAACTGTTAAAAGGGGAGAGATCTGACAGAGTAATGGGATTAATTTTAAAATCATGCTCAGCCTTGAACATTGTGTCCAAAGGCAATGACATGATTACTACTGCGTTTAAAGGAAATAAAAAATAATAATTTTAGAGAAAACACTGGAAATACTAAGACAATACGGATTTGATTGGCTTTGAGGACTTAATAGACAATTCAGTTACCTTTCAAATTGATGGCTGACATGCCAAAGGGTACATTTTAAATTAGTTGCCTGGATTTCACAATCTCAGCTAGTACAAACTTTATTGGAAATCACACTGATAATAACTTTGGTAGCAAGCCTAAGTTTTCTTGAGCCAATTGTTTTGGGTACCACCAACTTTGCCTGCCTGTCAAGCAATATGGGCAAGGAACACTCAGACAGCTTTACTATGCTAATTAAAAAGGAAAAGTTACTCATGTTCTGAAGGATTTTCTTTGAAAGTGAGATCCTAAAAAGGATCTTTTCAAACGATGTAAAAGAGTATTTTGTCACATGAACACCCTGCAAAGAAGCATTGCATGTTCACACACTGAAGCAAGGTAGAGATATTATAAGAAGCTATTTTGAATTTCCTGACCTTCATAGAACTGAAGTTTCAACTTTAATCAGTACTAACATTTCTCTTTCCTCCCTCCCCTTTTCACAATACAATTAGATTTTATTTGAATATTGTAGTGTGGGTTGTAAAGTCCCGGAGAATTGAAATGGCAAGTCTCCAGGATCTGACTGTGCTAAGGGAAGAGATAAATTATGTTTCTTGAAGGAGTGAACGATTGCTTCATGTGTAAAACCTCTCTGCTATTAGGAATGAAAAACAAACACTTGGATTTTGCACTGTGACCTCCTTACAATGTCTGTGAAGAGAATCACATAAATGTCAACTAAAGCAGGCCTTCACATAGGATGGGCTTTGAAACAATTTCCAGAGAGAGTTGGGGGTTTGCCAGCTCAAAAAAAAAACGAAAAATAATCTTTTTGAAAGACATTTTGGGGACAGGTGTATTATTATGCATTATGGCAACTGAACTCTTCCAACTTCTGTTGTTTTAAGCAAAGGAAATGTTAGGAACATTTTAGATTAATATTTATATAACTTCTAGCTCTGAAACATAGGGCATTTATAACATTTTTAAAATGAATAAAGTATGCTTTGAGAAGCATTCTTGTTGTACGAAAAATACAATTTTAAGCAGATATATTCTTACTCTAAAGGATTTGTCTGTCTGTATGTAATAACAGAGTTCTAACATTAATAAAATGAAACCTAAGTAATATAAGCACCTCCACTTAGAACATCACCTACAGTACTAACAGTCCTTGTCATTGTTAAATTTTAAATCTTCATTGCCAAATGCACATGAGACAAAATTAATCATTTTGTGTAACTGCAGAAACCTTTCTCCCCCAGATTCCTTTCTTTTCCCCTCCAAGACTTTTTCATGCTATTTTAGTGGTAACATAACACATTAACTCCTTTATGCTGCAGTTTGCTGATAGGAAGTTTTATTGTACATGTTAATATAGGAAAGCTACAGCAAAGTTGCTTGATCTTCTTCCAAGTTTTAAATACCAATTTGAAGCAGCAATAGCCTCATTCACTAATTGCTGTTTATTTCCTACATGCTGCTGTATTTTTCCTTTTCCTATTTTCTCCCTCTGCCACAGCTGAGTCTCTTTAATTGCAGCACAATTTTTCATTCTGCTCAGGTCAGTTTTATTTCCCTCCTTCCCCCAACTTTAATAATATTTGCACAGAAAAATACTGAGCCCTGTGTTATTTTGGGCTTTTGATAAAAGTGGGCAATATATTCTAGCTTTGTGTTAAAACTAAGGTTAAGTAGTATTATAAGTAAGATGTGGACCAAAACTGCAAAAGCTGCTTAGCTAAAATGCTTTTTTCAAGAGTTTTTTGTCCCATTCAAGCAATAATTCTCAGTAATACAAAGCTAGGATCTCATTGCTAAAGAAAACAAAAAAAATCAATTATCCTTTCTATTAACAGGTTAAAAAAAAGAAATGGGGGGCAAAAGATCTTTTGTTTTCTGTTCACAAAGATGGTATCTTCTTGTTCTAGATACTTTAAATATGAAACAGCCATAGGAACCTACTCCCACGTATTCTTCTCATGCCTTTCTCCTCTACAAGTTGCTCCTCTGCTTAAGCAGTTACCTTGTCTCAGTAGTGGAAGCTATTCCCTCTCATCACTTGCTTTCTTCTCTGCATAGCTTTTTCTCCTTTCTCTGTTTCTTACACTGTATTCATAATGCAATGAAATGTCAAGGTATTTAAACCAAAATAACTTAGTAACAGATAAAGCAAGTACTAAAATTGTGGGCTGTTTTTTTCCCCCTCCTGCTCTTCTTTATATCCAAGAGATATTAATGATTATAATAAGAGGCTTTTCAAAACTTCCACAGAAGGTGGAACGTAAGTGCAACTTAATAATGAGCTTCTTAGTAAAACCTCTTTTGATATGCCTGCATTACTGACGCTGCGTACCAGGCTCCTGCTGAGTTTAGGGCCTTTTTGTTCTGAGCATTATGTAAACACAGAAGAAAAATAATTCCTGAGCTACTGAGACTAGTTTTAGACTTGGTAGAGGGAGTGAAAGCAGGAAGTTATTCTTCATCTTCAAGAAGGATGGTGAAGAGAGATTGTGTACACTCTGTCCTTGAGAGTATCTCTAGCCCGGTAAGATTTGAGTTATGGGACAGATACTACAGAAGATGTTATAGTTGAATGAACCTATTAAGACAACTGAGAAAAGGAGGCTCTGTAAACTGAGTAGATGGTGTGGAGGTCCTATGTATTCTTAAATTTAAAAAAAAATCACAAAATTCAGGAAAGTTAGAAGAAAAACAAGATTTAAGATGTGGCTTTTCAGCAATCCGCTATTACATAGTACTTGAAACTTAATAAACTGACTTACGCTGTTAGAGTTCTGGTAAGTACTTACATCGCAGTTATTTTTTGAACACTTTGCTGAGGTTTAAATAAAAACAGATAACTTGGAACTGCCAAAGAAAGTTTTATTTAAAAAATAACTTGCACAAAGATCCATATAAAAAGCTTTCAGTAGCTAACTGGATAAATGCAGTAGAACATCTTTAAGGAAGCTTGAAAACCTTTGCTACAATTTTACATTACTTTGTTGTAACATTTATGTTAAATAAGCCGCTTTAATCTTGACTCTTTAAGTTACACATAAGTCTGTTAGATCTTCAGTTCCTCTTCCATCTTCACTGCACATACCTGCTACTTACTGCAGGTATAAAAGAGTTTTAAATTCCTGCTTCCCTCTGTTTATAAAGCTGGAATAGAGGACAGGTTTGCATCACAGGGAAGAAAGACCTTTTATAATGACAAAACAATTAAGTTCAGTCTCACAACCTGACTGAAATTTACCTTTTCTAATTGAGAAGCCAATAGTAAATATTAGCACCTTCCAAGCACCACAGTCTTTCTTTGAATCATTCTTCCTCTCTTGTCGCCTCACTTGTCAGGGATTTTTGTTGGCATGTATGCAGCAAATATAAGAAATGTTTAAGCTGGAGCTATGGCGTAGAAAGCATGGTCTGAAGGAGATGGATGTAGAATCTAGAAATCTGTGTCAATTTGTGTTTCTTTTTAAAGCTGTATAGGCAAGTAAGTCGCAGGATTGGACTTAAAAAAGTTAAGTGCCTTTGTACAAACACACATTCTCAAATCCCTTCCAGATAGGTAGTTTTCTGTTATTCAGTATGGCTTTACAAAAAAATTTGGAGTAAACAACAAACATTGGATCAAAAAATAGTCATTCTTTGCTTCTAAGGTTGAGGCAGGATGAACAGCAAAATTATTCTCCTTTCTACTTCCAGGACTTTTTCACAGGTCCATAGTGTGATCTGAAGAACTCTTCAAGTTTCACAACTCTGATATTTTGAATTCAGAAATTGTTTTCTAAACTCAGCAGCAATAGATTTCCTTTAAAAATATTAAAGCTAGGCATTTTCCTTGACGTGTGGATTCTTTAATATTTGAACTGAATAATAATTCAGTCCTAGATTATTTATTTGCTTACAGAGTTTTTTATCATCAATGCTTTGATGGCTCTTTTGCTGTTCTGGCTGCTGCAGATGCATCATAGACTTCTCTGTACAGTCTGTCCAGTCACATGCTGTTCAACCATTGCTAAAACTATCTTCACATTTTCCACTAATAAAATCACAGTATCGAGAAATTGTCACATTTACAGTGATACTAGAAAAAATAATTCTTTAAGACATAATATACTGAAAGGGTGAATAAAACAACAGCCCTCAAGGTGGTTGAGGCTGTGAAACTCAGCTTTAAAGACTATTTTTTCTTTTCATTGCTGTTGCTCTCAGACTTTGCCATCACTTCATCTTGTGCTGAAGAAAACATAAATTGCTCAACAACAAAGTAGTATTAAGGAGAATTTCTAACTCCTAAAAAAGATTAAAGCATACTCAATCTCAAGAACATTTGTTAGGAAGCCTGCTTTATTCACATCTTTTGCATCCTTCCACCCGCAGAGGCAACTGTAAAAACTGAATTTTGTATTAGTCTAAGAAATGAAAACCAGAGAACCCAAAACTGTTAGCGTCTGGAGATCAGGTAGGTGTGCATAATAACATTTTCTATCTTTTTTTTATCGTGCATTTTTATGATGGCATCCCTTGAAATGTACTAATATTATAAAAAGGAAAGAAACTTGAGAAGGTCTATAAATTGTTCTCAGTGCAAATATAAGATGTGCAATCTCTAGGGAAGATTGCTGAGGGGGTAAAAGAGCTCTATTTCTTCCATTAAACAACCCCAGTTGTGTGTTTCAACCAAAGAGGGGAGCGTGGCTTTTCTACTATATAATGTGCTTTTGTGGACTACCCAGTGATTCTGCATACTGCCTACAGCTCTGAATCAGCGCTGATGCTGCTATCATATCACGCCATTATCTCTTCACCATGAAGGTCTTTACATCTGCATTCTGATGTACTCACCTGTGTTATTCGTATTATTTCAAAGCACAATGGTAAGCATCTCTCAGGAAAATGTTTATGCAATTCCCACAAAGCATAAAAAGAACGGGTTTGAACTTTATGGACTGGGTACAAACTAGCCCAGGTTTGATGCTTAAGAAAATCCAAGCTGGTTGTTATGGTTGCATGTGAAACTTTGCTTTAGATCCTGCTAAGATATTTAGCAAGTGGCAGGCTTATTTTCCTTTATATCTCACTAAAGATGAAGTCTTACAGTCCCGTAGCTCTGTGTTCTCTGCTGTGTTAGCATTATGGAACCAGTTATATTTGGCTAAAGCAAAATCTTTCCTGCAAGAGTCTGTGATCAGCACACTAGGTAAAAATGGCTTAAATTGAGGTATTTATTTATTCACTCAAAGAACATAGAAAAGCCAGAAAAAGATAAAAAGTTAGGTGTAGAGCCATAATTCCTCTTAAATACATCTTAATCTTTACTTTCAAGACTTGGTAAGTCAACTTTCACCCAATTCTGGTCTGGGAAAAATAAACTAAGCTTCTGCAGTGTGCTTTATTGAGCTAGTGGCAGCTTCTCAGTGGTACAGCTTCAGCCTTAGGTCAAGAGGATTAAACTGAGCAACAGTTACAGCTGTTCATCATACTGTTTCATCCAGGTAGTGGATGTGCACTTGGCTGCCTCTAAATCTCAGAAAAAGTAGGAAGTAGGTTAAGCTTCTCAGCTAGCAACAACACAGGAGGACATCTGAAGCCCCTCCTAGGACCCCTGAGTCTGAGTTTTAAATCAATGAGAATTGTCATTGGAGTTCCACTGCATAGAATCAGTCCTGCGCAGCCTTTTTCACATTTAAGTACTATGAAATCTAATTATATTATGCAAAGGGGAACAAAAAAAAAGATTGAAATCTCCCTGTATGTATTGGTACGCAGAGGAAAACTGCAGTGTTTTGAATGAAATTAAGGTATTATTTGGTGGACTGAGTGCAGTTCTAGGTCTTAAATTTCAAAAATGATATGGACTAAAAGTAGAAAAATTACCATAATCTAGAATTTGGAAAGCCTGTCTTCTCAGGGAAGAGTGCAAAATCGTGAGATGTTTTCCATAAGGAAAAGAGACAGGGGAAGGACATAGTTATGAATTTCAAATATGTATAGAGTTGTTTGTTGTTCTCTGTGTCCACGGAGAGTAATGTAGCACAGGAAAAGAGAATGTGCAATGAGTAGATGAGGAATGAAGTGCTTGCAGGCTTCACAGGCCTCCATATCTCACAGCAAGGACTTGGAGAAGAAAGGATGGTCAAGTTAAGGGCTGCCTAGGTAAAGTGAATGTATGGGATAGTACGGGATACCTCAGGGAGTTGTAAGAGATCTGGTCACTGTGAGGCTGCTGTTTGTCGTCTTTGAACTGTTGTCCTACCAGTGTTCCCACTTGCAGGTGCACTGAGACCTTCACTACCTCACAACTTGACAATCAAAGCTGGGGCACAATCCTTGCTATCTATTAAGTTGTCTAACGCCTGATGTGTTAAAACTCTAAGAATTTCACCACATAGATTCCTTTAATTACTGTAAGTTGGCATGGTGCTATTTATGAATACTAACATGATACTACTTATGAATGTTAACATGCTGCCACTTATGAATATTTGCATTGCAGTAACATTTGCAGGAAATGTGTTACAAGATCAGTGCCTTTTTTTTTAATCTTGGAACAAATTTCCTGATCTCTTTTTATTCACAGCTATGGGTCAACAGTAGCCAGATTTCCCTATTCTCTCATCTTTTTTTCTGAGCTTCCCAAACATGAGTCAGCCTATTCTAGAGTTGCACCTGAAGCAGTAGGCTGAAAGGGGGTATATTAGCACTCTGCTAATTTGCCTCTCTGACTGCCTAGCCAAAGCACACTCACAACTTCCTAACTT
Organism: Amazona ochrocephala; assembly: GCA_039720435.1. Lineage (NCBI taxonomy): Eukaryota > Metazoa > Chordata > Aves > Psittaciformes > Psittacidae > Amazona > Amazona ochrocephala. The sequence continues at coordinate 48,537,327 of CM077876.1, read as the reverse complement.
GGAGTTCAGCCAAAATAAATCTGTGACTACACTTATCTCAGCAGATACACACTTCAACATTTAATTCCTTTTTACAAACATAATTCTAAAACCCCTTTCCTCTTTCAGCGTAGGAAGCCTCTGTCTTTATGCATGGCTTAGGAAGCCTCTGTCTTTATACATGGCTTAGTATCAGTGTTGCCGAAGGCAGTGGGGAGTAGCAGCCATTTTGAAAAAGAACAATTCTTTGTGTTTCGCTGGGAAAAAACAAAAAGTGCACAGGCTTCTAATGAAAGTAAGTTTGGGCTCTGTGTTTTTATTGTTAGTTCAAAGGCTGTGTGTCAGTGGTATGGTCCAGAAGGGGAGGGCAGGGGGTTGTGAGGAATCCCAGCATGGACATCTCAGCCGCATGGGCTCTTGTACTAACAGAAAGAGAAACAAAAAGGTACTTTCATGTGTCCTGGAGGGTCATTCCTTTTAATAAACATTCCGCTAAAGAGGGGATCGAGACAAATGCCTGAGTTGTAACCTGGAGTTACTGTGTGATTTCACTGGGCATCTGAGATCAAAGATGGGGTTGACTGTGTTCCTCCACTGTCCGTAGCCAGTGCTTCATTTTTAGAATTAACTTCTAACATTTTTTTAATTTTATATATTTTGTACTTCTCAGCTCTGTTTTGATTATATTGTACATGATGATTTGGGGGAAAAATACAGTGGAGTTGATCAAACACATTTTGAGCAGGATTTTCAGGCAGGACCACTTCTTGTGGAAGACTGTTTTGACAAGAATATGACAGTTTCAGAAATTGCAAATGAAGGCTCTTTGTCTAGAAAACAGAATTAATAATTTTATGAGTTAAAATAATTTTTCAATTGCAAGTTTAAGTTAACTTAATGTTTTAAATAAGTTCATTGGTTGAAATTGATTACATTGTCAAATGAATTGTTTAACTTGAGGTGGTCTACGCTGAATGTTCTTGAGGTCTCATTTTTTTGATGATTTGGGGTGGGAAGAGATTACAAAATCTTGACTTCATGATTAAATATTTTCCCATACGGTTTTAATTTCTAACAGTATACGGATATGTTTTAGTATAGATTTCAGATACACACTGTCAACATTAACTCAGTTTTATTGTTGGTTTTTATAGCAAATTTATTAACTGACACAAATACATTGGGGCTTGAAAGGGGACCAGATTGTAAGCCAACCACTGATATAGACAAATTGAGGCTTAAATTCCGTCTCAGCTCCTGTCCTTCTCTTCACTTTCCAGTGCTTCATTAAATGAAATGATTAACATTGATCATGTGCAGTTGTAGCAGAAAATGGCAGGATTTGTAGAGGTCATTATTTCATGTGGTAGCTTTCTTCATAGTCTCATAGACACCCCTAAAATGTTGTGTCTCCTGCATAGAGAAGCTTTATCTCTATCATAAAATTGCCTTAGTGTCTGAAGAATAGCACTACCCATTAGTCATCATTTGAGAACTTAACGTGATTTTTTAGTTACCTTGGATCCACCCCAAGTGTTTTGTGGAAAATAAAGATTGTGGCCCAGTACAAGGAGTGGAAAATAAGTTAAATGTGGTCATGGTAGGTTACATTACTGAGGACACATGCTTTATATTTTGGTTTGTTTGTTTATTTCTTTTTTATCATCTTTCCTAACGGTTGATAATTTTCTGTCCAGATAACTTCCTGCAATAAAGTTGTGATCGGACAAGAGGATGGATGATGTAATTTTCTTCTGGGATGTGATGGAGGGAGGAATTGCCACCAGATTCATGCTATCATACAGTGTTAATAGAAAAGGCACTTTACAAGTACAATTGTGAAGGAACGTGGTACAAGCAAATGGTCCAAAATCAAGTCAGGTTGACCAACTGGTAACTCATACTTTCAGCCAAAGTGGACTCAATCATGGCAAAGCACACTCCACGAAGTACATTCTATTTATCTGCAAGACCTTTGCCTTGCTTTGATTCACCTCTATTTGGCTATACCTCATTCATGAGATGAGATGATCTGATTGCCATCCTAGTGATTAATGCTGAAGATGCAGTAGAGCTAAGTGATAGCTTAAAATATCAGCTTTACCTCTGCATTTCTTGATTTCTCTGTAATCCTGGTATTTTAAATGCAGCATTCTTTATAGTAGTTTTTGTTAGAAATCATATTCCTTTGCATTGTAAAAATATCTGCTAACTAGCTATGTCCATTTTGTGCTATAACACTGTCTATAACGTCATTATTCTTATGCTATGAACAGATACCAAAAACTAGGTAACTGTATTACCCATTATAAATTGAACAAGATTCACAGTTTAACACTATTCAGCCATGTCAAAGGGGAGAGTTAATGAAAGATAGGTGAGGAAATAAGAGACAGAGGAAAGGGTTAGGAAATAATATAAATAATCCTAATGCTTTTCAACCCAGATGGAGCGCTGTGGGGCTTGAAGTCATTTGGTGCCAGTAAAGTTTGCTACCGTCCTTTTCCCAATTTCTCCTATACGTGAAAGGACATTTCAGAGGGATATCAGCACAAGTGTTTAAAGGATATAAAATGTTGTTGACACCCTCCGATTAGGACTTTGCTTGAGAGCATATCCAGATATATATGTGTAACAATTAACAGGTGTGTATTATGCATACATACATGCAGATGTATATGTGCAGGTATATACATATAAATTGATGTGTTAAATATGTGTTAGCTGTGTCTTTAGTATGGAATATTGTTCAGTTTGCCATAGTAAAAATGGCCAGTTTGATCTCTCCATGTCATCTATATATGTATGTAGCTTACTGGGGATTAAAAACACATTTTGCTTTGATCTGAAAGGTGAGTGAGATATGGTTTGTTCTGATTCATTCCATGTCAGTACAAATATAACCTGTATTTTAGCTGAAGAATTTTTATTGTGAGAGGATGGAAAATGATGAATGAAACAGAAAGAATATAGTCTAATTTTTATTTTTTTTTTTTTTCTTAGGCAGAGTCTGAACAGGGAACATAGACTGTTGGATAAAAGAGAAGTTAAAAAAAAGGCTCTTTTGATTTGTAAACTGGGCAGATTTAATCTGGAAATCACCAAGGGAAAATAAATACAGTACGTGATAGATTTCATTTTTATAGTGTCATTATTTTTTTGACCAGAGTTACACTTTAGCAGTTCTGCTGACATGATAGATGTACCAGAGGAGCCTTGTGCCTCACAGAATTTTAACTGCAAACCTTTATACTTAATACATATCTCCTAAGGCAATAAGACACACTGTAATCAACACTAGCATCATTTAAACCTTCATCAGCCAGAAAGTACAGGTCTGTGTCAGTTATGATTGCTACCCATTAATGCAGTCCTTCATTATACCACCTATTATTTTACCACTTGTTACTATATCACCTATCTCTAGGTGGTACAAATGCAGCTTGCATTTTCCAGTAGATGTAAAATGAAATCATATGCTCATAGAAATGTTATTATCCACACTGTGTTGTTTCAAAATCGTGCAAACTTGAGAGATTAGCCCCATATGGGAAAAGAGAACTATCAATGGTACCTAAGGATTTGCAGGATATGCATTTGCTGCAGTAAGGCTGCTGGAATAAGTGGAGAGCCTCAGAGGTGATAATTTTTAGATGAAGAGTACAGCATGAAAAATGACAGTAGGAAAGGAAAGAACTGAAAAAGAGGAAAAGAGAAACTGCAAAGTGAATCCTGGCACTAAATCCAGCAAAAAGTGGTAAAGGAAGAAAAGCAGATATCCAGGGAAGTGAATAAGCCTTTAGTTATCCATAAGTGGTCCCATTACCAATTTAGAATTCATTACAAGCATTAGCATGGCAGCCATCAGCATCGTTTCTGGAACCTCCCTAAATGCTTTCTTTCATCCTTGTGAAAACCTCCAAAGCATAGCAATACAGCGTGCCTGGCGCAGCGCCAACTGAGAGCTTCTCAGCTGCATAGCAAAACCAGAGTTATACTGTCCAAAGGCTGAAAGAGTCCACCAGGCCAGTGTCCTCTCCTGTCACTGAATTAGCCAGACATTGGATGAATGGGAGTCATGGGATGGGAGGCTCCTTCCTGTGACAGATGAATGGACAAGCTGTGTTATTCTGGGGGGACCTTCACCCCAGACCTCCTACTGGCACCTTAGTAGCAGTAGGGGCATCAGTGGTCAGGAAGATCTCCAGGGCTTTTGCACAGCCGCCTACTTTGCTGAAAGTCTATTGTTATCCCAACTGCACTATGGCTGGATTTCCTCTACTGCCAGCTGGACAGCAAGGGAGACTGACCAAATCTCGATATTTTGGGCATCTCTGGTTTCATAATGTCTGATAATGTGTGAATTGTTGTTTTCTGTGATAACAGCTAAGGAAGCAACAATGAAGATATATTGAGTTGAGAATGTTTATTGTCAAATGGTGTTTGCTAAAAAATACATTTTGGAGTGCAGCTAAACCTTTGCAGGAAGTGGTGCTAATCTGATGTAAAATTTTAGTTGATAAAGTTTGCAACATTTTAATATTTAGTAAATATTTTTATTTGGTTTTGCCTCAAATATTTAATTTTAAAAAGTAATCAAAAATACCAATGTAAATGTGTTAATAATAACAGCCAAACCAATGTAAACCACATCTTTTTAAATTGGGCAAAATATTCCATTTTACAAGGAATAACACTTTTTTTTTTTTTTAATATCAGCAGTAAATATCAGAGAAATTTTAAAAAATAGATCCTAAAATGCAAACTATATGGCTAGCTTCTCTGAGGAATGTTGCTTATTCTTGTATCCTTGGAAGACATTTGTGTAGTCCTCTAGCGATTGAGACAACATTATTTTGTCATTTTGTTTTACTGAGGCAGTGGGTCCATGTTGCAGATAACTGAGTATCTCTTTTTTAATCAAATATTGAATTTTCCTGAGACACTCAGAGATTCAAACTCACAAAGGCAGCTGTACTGATACAGCATCTCTCATGTGACTCTCAGAATATCTTCAGGGAAACAATATTTTAACAGCATAATGTTTTCTGAGAAGCTTATTGTTTCCGTTGTAGAAAGGAGCAGATGAGTTTGAAGGTAGATGGGATAAGCTGGGGTTAGTCTGACAGTCTATCAGGAAGGATTCTGTGCCACATTTTGCAAACGACATTAATCTTTGTGACAATTTTGGTGTAAGAATGTACGGCACCCTAGCACCAAAGCTAAGTTTCAGGCCTGGTAGAATGGTGTTTTCTGTCTGAGTATGCTTCTTGGAAATTATCTAAGGACTAATAGTGATATGAAAGGACAAACAGCAAATTAGCTAGTAAAGCTATAAATTAGCTATTAAAGGTATAAATAGCTATATACGTGCAGATATATAATCAGCACTCTACCCTATTCTCCCTTTTCTCTGTCATAAGTATTTGTTGCTGCAAAGGTAATTTGTTGTGAGAAAGTTTAAATCAGGCTCCTAAACTTCCATAATTGGTTCAGTTTTGTACTCGATATGACTTTGGAGATTTCTTGAAAAAGAACAGAAAATTGTGTCCTCTCTGACATCCCTGTTGTTCATGATACAAAAGAATCAACTTTTGTCTGAATTCTGAATCTAAGGTTTTGCATTTCAAGAAATGTAGTAATCTTGTTACAGTTGAACATTTACATTGCATCATGGAAAGGCTGGTCTTATTTCCCTTCTGAGCTCATGCTTTCATGTGGCTGGGTCAGATTTACATAACTAGATTCCTTGATACTGTGATCACTGAAATGTCCTGTCTTAATTATGTTTCCTTCTCTTTCTCCTGTATCTCCAGATAAATGTGAAGAAATGTTTACTGCGTGGCATTCACTGCCCTGGAAGACATGAGCAAAGTTTTCTGGTTGTTTAATGCAAAGTAGTCTAACAGCTCATCTTCAACTTTTATAATAACATCTGATGTTTAAAATGCAATTTAAAATACAGACTTCTTTCCACTCACCACTTCTGTATCCATCGGGCACCATTCTGTGATCCAGTGCTGGGTTGAATGAGAAATAATGCAGACCTGGCCTTTGTTTGAATTTCCATGAAGGTGTTTCAGCTTTAGAAGTGTGGAAGAAATCAGTCTCTTACATGGATGAGCTTTACCTTCTGGTTGGGGGCAGTTGGCACAGGCAAAAACATTGGTCTTGCCATTCTTTTTGCTTTTCATTTTATCTTGTTGACACAGAACAGCATTTTTCCAGAACAACAACATTTCAGTCCAGAGAAGCATTTTTGTTAATTATCATTTATTATTCTAAGTGAGTGTTGGTAATGGTTGCTGCATGCAACCTAGTTCACAGAAGAGAGAAAATTCCTCAGAAATACTGAGCGCAGTGTGGTTCCTGAATAGTAGCAGGAGAGGAAAAGGATCAAAAGGCCATGAAACAGGTGCTTGGCCATAGTGAGCTTGTGGAACTCTGTAGCCTACGTTGTATTCATCATGTGTAAATATGTTCATTGCTTAAGTCCGTGCCTCAGCAGAAAAGCTCCATTAGGGTAACTGAAATGAATAAGATGGTCTTCAAGAGAGTCATGTATGGATTCAGCGGGTGTTTGGAATACTGTAGCCAGCACAGCGAACATAATGGGTGATCTGGGGTGTTGAAGCTGATATTACATACTGAAAGTAGGTGGTAGCCAAATACTGAAATCAAGTAAAAGAGAAGGAAGCAGACTTGGCATTAGTGAAGCAAAGAGATGGAAGGCAAAACCAGGGATATTTAAACCATTAGTCAGCAAGCGTGATTTCAGCAGTAACATCCTCCTAAATACATAGAAGCAGTATGGACTTTAGTGAGATCAGAATGATAGAATCATGGAATGGTTTGGGTTGGAAGGGACCTTAAAGCTCATCCAGTTCTATCCCCCCTGCCAAGGACAAGGACACCTTCCACTAGACCAGGTTGCTCAAAGAGCCATCCAACCTGGCCTTGAACACTGCCAGGAATGGGACAGCCGCAGCTTCTCTGGGCAACCAGTATCTCACTACCCTTACAGTAGAGAGCTTCTTCCTCATATCTAATTTAACTCTACCTTCTTTCAGTTTAAAGCCATTCTCCCTTGTCCTGTCACTACCTGCCATTGTAAAAAGTCCCTCTCCAGATTTTGTAGGCCCCCTCTCAGGCACTGAAAGCTGCTCTAAGGACTCCCCGGAGCCTTCTCTTCTCGGGGCTGAACAAGCCCAGCTCTCTCAGCCTGTCATCACAGGAGAGGTGCTCCAGCCTCCTGATCATCTCTGTGGCCCTCCTCTGAATTCTTTGACGCAGTTAAGTCTGGAAATGAAAAACCTACTTGAGACTATTTTTATTATAGTGACCATTACTATTATTGTTATTATTTACCTCACTAGACAGAAGTAACCAAGTACTGTGTTTGTGGGGAATAAAGTAGAAATATTTGCATTTGACAGGCAGGAGGCAGAGCAGCAAAATGTACAAAAGGTGTCTATGTATGTTTTTAGATACACCAATAGTCTTTTTCTAGGATGGCATTAGTATGTTATTATATAGCAAATGAGTCAAAGAAGTGCCACATGCTTGTGGGCTCACCATCATATCATATTTTCAGCTTGTCTCATCAGTCCCACGTGTGTTTTACGTCTGTTGTAGAAACTGAAAGCCTTATTTCAAGCCTAGCCTTATGGGGTTTTTTTAGTTACCAGATTGCTCCAGTTCAGTGTAGAGGGCTTAGTTTTTTTCATTATTTATATACAATAGAGGCATTTTAGAGGAGAAAAAAGAAACTGTTCCTGCTTGGAAAAAGCTTATCTAAGATATACAAATATCCTCTGCAACTAATTCAAATGGCAGATAGTATATGGTATGTAATCTGTATGGAGATGATAACTACCACCAGTCTTTGACTTTGGCAGATCTCTCCTGTGCAGGAGAAAAAGGGGCAATAATTCTGGACAAAATGAGAGAGCTCATGGTAATTGTAAGCCTGTAAGGAGAGGCTTATTTCAGAAAGGGAACACAGGGAAGAAGAAAAAGAAATGCTTCCTTAAGGCACGATTCTTTCAGCTAACAACCTGATAGGTCGGCAGGCCTTGCTTCAAATGATGCGGGAAAGAATAAAAAGGGGAAGGGCCTCTCACTATGTCCCAGCTGCTGTTAAAGTGAGAATGTCCTGTGCCCTCAGGCAGGGATGCTGAGTAGAGTTAGCCAAAACCCAACAGTTTTGCTTAGTGAAAAATCTCAAGGTGGTTGAGATTTATGCAAGACATCAGCACACACAAGACTGAGACTTTCTGATAGTTATCATGGAAAAAAAAGATGAATCTATTAACCAGTGAAATAAGCCTTTTATAAGGGAATAACCTGTGCAACAGAGTGAGGACATGGGTCTGAGTCTGTACATAGTGGTGTGTGTGTGTGATGGTGTATGTGAGGTTATCAACTGGTGTATCTTGTCCGCCCATTGTGCAGTCCACTGCTCTCAGATAGAGAGTTCTTGTGGTGGGCAAACTGAATCCCTGCTCAGCTCTGCCTCTCCTCCAGCTAATCTCATCAGTACAAGCCCAGCATTGCTGACTGCCCTCATCAACATTACTGTTTGTTACTCACTGTCACGGGGCTTACCCAGTGAGGAATTTGTGCATCTCACAAATGGAGGGGAGGAAAGGTAGAGCAATATAGCAGGGGAGGAGAAAACTGGCTGTCTTTTCCTTATTTGCTCTGCTTTTCACTCCAAATGTCTGTGACTGAGCCATGCTTCTTCCCCTGCAGGAATCCCATTATTTCACTTTGAAAATCTGGTCAGTCTGCTCATCGTTAGGTTAAATAAGGATTCCCTGTGCTGTGCATAATGTGTTATGTAGGGAATTTTGTAATGATGCTTAAAATTCCTTCCAGTTTAAATTTAAATTATTCTGTACAATTAAATCTTACTTTCCTGACAAAATTATTCTAGATTATTTTTGAACAGTCAAATTTGCTGTGGACACGGTTCTCTAGATACACTGAGCCTCCTCTCCCCATCCTGGAGTGACTTGGAGCTGGTGTACTCCTTGCCCCTTGAAAGAATATCTCAAGGACAAAAAAGCTGTCAAGTGACAGCAGGAATAAAGCACAAGGAAGTGCAGCTCTTCCTTGCTCTCCCACCCAGTCCCTAATAAAGAAAACTAATAATGCCCATTTTAGGCAGCCTGCTTCTACAGCTCTAGTCTCATTATTTCAGCAAAGCAATGTAAGCTGCCAGCTGTATCTTTCATACCTCCAGTCACACTTTGCAGAGGAGCTCATTGCTGCTATTTTGAAAGTGAGCCCCCCCCCCCCCCCCCCCCCTCCCGTTCCCCCCTTTTCCTCATGTTTCTTTCCTAGATCCTGACTGAAAGGAGAGCAGGGAGAGCTCTGCATGCAAGGCTGAGCAGGACTGGCAGGGCAGGGGAGTGAGCAGCAGGAATTCCTTCTATTACCTGTGTCATTTTTTCACTGCCTTATTTATACCCTGATAACTAGAAGGGTTCTTGTTAAGCTGATCCCAGTTCTTTGGTTTAAATGCAAACTATTTGTTATATCCAGCAGTATCCTGCTGACTGCTGTTCCAAACAAGAGCATTTCTGCTCCCTTCCCCAAAGCTTTTCAGCTACGGAGTCTTTTGCGCAACCATCTCCCAGCTCCCAGTGTATCTCTGACAGAGGGTGGATTCTGGGAATGTACAGAGTGCCTCTGTAGGGCTGCAGCACGAGTGCTGCATCCTATCTCCTTTAATGCTGTCCCTACTGTCCTCGAGCCAAGTTTAGCCCTTGCCGAACACAAGAAAAATCCAAGTGTTTTTTGGCAGAATTACAAACCACTTGGAGCACTTTGGCGTATGGATGTGAAGTGTTTTACAAGCATCCTTAGAAGCCCGGCACAGCTCTCTGTATCATAAATTTCTGTAGAGTGGACAAGCCTTGAGAAAATACCTAGGAGAGGAATGGGAGGCAACTGACAGCATAATTACTGGTCTGGGAGAAAAAGAGGCTAGAAATGGAGGGCAGAAGAGAGACTTGTTGATTGGGCACAATTCTAATAGTGCAGTTTGACCAAGAATGGGAAATCAGAGAGGGGCTGAACACATTTTGCTTTTGAGATTTTTTTTTTCCTTACCAATAAGAAAAACTAAAAGTAGCTAAAATCAGAATAATTTCATCAAACATAACATTTACATTTACTGGAAACCAAGTTTTCTCACATTCCATTTTTGGAATTAGAATTATTGCACTGGCCTTATTTTACAGTTACTTCCATACCACACAATCCTCCAATCTCCTTTTAATTTGCATGGGGATAGTGAAATGTTTCTGGAGAGACTATATGATATTTCTGTCTGTACAAAGTCTCTGCATCACTGCATTCTTCATCATGCTAATGTTGATACTAGTATTTTCTCCATAAATTTCCACATTTTTGTTTCTCAACTGATGTCTTTGATGCAGATCACAATTTTATTCCATGTCATCAGAAGTGATGACAAATGTTCTTTTGTGAAGGTGGGAGATATCAGAGCATCTTTTGTGTGCAGCATTATCATATATACATCAACAACATATTTTCTTAGCTATTTAACTGATGAAGAGGAAGAAAAAGTCCTCCATTAGAAAAATCTAAGAAGAAAGTGACTCCACTGTCTAAAATTCTTGTCTCTGTTTCAGTGCTATGAATCTGGAAAGAAAAAAAATTAAATACTATCATATTTTCTTGTCTCTCCCATCTTTATCACTTGAAGATTCACTGGCTAGTTAAGTTTCAATAGCTATGGAGCGGGACACATTTGTGAAGCTGCTTGAAGATTAGTGGGTACTCAAGACAATAAAGCAGTGATAGAATGACCGCAGTTAACAGGTTTTATCTTGGCAAGGAACTTATTCCCATCTGCCTTATCGAGCTTGAAAGTAAAATAAACAGAAGCTGTCAAGGTCTCAGGAGGTGTGGGCATCACTTCTGAGCATCAGCAGCGCAGCTGCATGGAGCTGAGGAGGCTCAGGAAAAACTTAGAGGTGTCTGCTTAGCTCTGGTTCCTCTATTGCACACCAACCACGCCCCACCACTAATTGGCACAGCATACAATTTCAAGCCAAACTAAAGCAAACGGTTAAGCAGCTTTGTGTCCATTGCTTATTGTACGGGAAATACCCTCAAATATGGGGCAGAAAACACTAAGAGATGTTCTTCCTCCTTTAAGCCTTTAGAGAGGCTTATATATATGCTAGCACAGAATCACAGTATCATTTAGATTGGAAAAGACCTTCATCTCTTTGCAGGGTAAAACTTGCTCTCTCTGTGTGCTGCTAATGCCTAGGGATACAGGTTTTGTGGTGAGTGAACTAAATGATACTCTTTACTTATTCTTGATACCTCCTTTGGGAAGACGACAGACCAATCTGTGCAGCACTTCACAACTATTTACTGCTTTTCTATGTCTTGCAAAGCAAATCTGCTTGTCTCCTACAATAAACTGTGCACCTACAGTTAAAAAATGATTCGATGATGTTGCTGGTTTATTGAAGGAAACTGTGGGACGGGAGAGAAACTGGATGATAAACAGGTAGTCAGGAAAAGTGAGTATTACATGTGTTTTCCTAGTGTGGCAGTGCCATAGGAAAGGCTTTGTAGAAGGTATGGATATTTCTTCTCTGAACTAAAGAAACATTCTCCTCCATTTTTGCATCTGGATGACTGTCAGTGAATCTTCAGAAAAAAAGAAAGAATATTGGATTTTTGAAAATTAACAAAATCCTAGAGGCTGGAAAGAAATCTGAATGAATGACCCCAGCACGGGGAGAAGCAGAGCCTCCCATCCCCTGCTCCTCTCCCTTAGGGCATTTGTAAGATCAAGGTTACTCTAGGGGCTTCTCTCAGGGCCACCAGCAGGCTCCTCATGGAAGCATTGCTTACCCTCTGCAGCCAGAGAGAGCTGGGCTACCTTGCTGATTTTACCAGCATTTACCAGCATGGCATATTGAGACTGCAACTTTCAGGAGGACTTTAAGGAGGCCTCACGCAAGCATTTTGTCCGCTGGATCTGAAGGATTGTCAGTCTTCAAGGGGACAGTGGGAGCCCTTGACAAAGGAAATGTCTTCAGCTGGCACTGATAGTATTGGAAGATGATCATGCATTGCCTTAAGTGCAACCACAATTTAAAAATACACTGCTAAAGACTTTAGCAAGGTGCAAGAAAATTTTTAAGGTAATAACTAAAGACAAACCTTTAGGCTGTTCTCTTTAGTTATTTCCAACCTGTGTGTGTAATTCGTTGATATATAAATTTAGGAGCACTGAAGTGTAGGATACAGGCTGCAGGTGGTAATGAAAAAAAAGGTGGTTTGGTTGCTTCACCTTCATCCAAATAGGACAAGAAACAATAAGGCATATCAAGACATCCCTCCACGTGGTGAACAGAAAAATATCAAACATCAACTAAAGATTAAAAGTAATTGTCATATCTACTCACTCTTTGTGCTTTGATATAGACTGAGAAGAAGGCAATTTAATCCATTTGTTATACTCTATATGATATGCATGTCTCAGAAGTTTGTTGTTTTGAAGCTGGGTTTGGAAAAATAAAGAAAAAAAAAGGCAAAGAAATTTCATCTACAGATAATATGCTAAAAGTGGTTATCAGAGAAGCCTAGAAAAAGATATTAGTAAGTATGTGGTAATAGAGTTTAAAGTAATAAGAACAGAGGTCAACATGATAATGAAGTTTGGCCAGACAGGTGGACAGCAGTCCTTTTGCTATGTGACATCAATATGTACCATTCCTGCCTCCTGCAAAGAGTTTTCTATACACTGATTTTTTCCTGTGAGGATCTGGTGTAATGCCATTTTGTCCTTAATCTTTTTTGACATGTCTGTAAACTGTCCTTCATTACTGGTGCTCTGTTTTTAATTGTGTTTTATTTATTAAACAAATAAACAAAAATCATTAATATATAGAAGGTCAAGCCTTGCATAAAATCCCTGTTAGAGTAATATATTAGACTATGGAATCTGAGACACAAAAAGAAGATGCTAGTTTGCTATTATTAAAATGTGGCCAGCTACAATTCACAGCCACAGCAAAAGAAAAACTGATGCTGAAAATTGGCACATTGAGATATTCTCACTGTTCCAGTCCAATTATCTCCTTGGTAACAAGTTCTTTCATTCATTACATGTTGTATTGTCAGGATAGACCATGTTATAGTGCTGTATCTGGGTCTGTTCTAAATTATAGAATATAGAAGCATAAATATGTAACCTGCTAACTAGTTTCTTTTGCTTGCTGTAAAATTAAAATATCCCTGTTATCCCCTGTTAAAAAATCCAGATCTGTCATGCGACAGCGCTTTTCACTTTTTGTTTGTAACTTTCGTTTTAGATACAAGTCACCAGAAGTTAATGAGCTATAAGTTATTTACTGACTGGTGAAAGAAAAAGCTCTATCTGGCCATGTTTTAAAATCTACCTCTCACAAACAGATTGCGATTTCACCATGCCTATTACCTCATTCAACTGAAGATCCTTTTTATATTTAATGCTTTTAAAAAAGTTAAGTGGACTTTACCCAAAGCACAGATGAAATATGCTGAAGTGATTTACGTGACACCTGACTCAACTTACATGGTTGCAGCTCTGTGTGCTGAAGGTGTTTCTTGATGTTGTTGATTTTTGTGGGATTTTTGTGTCTGATTCCAGCTGAACTGTAATTAAGATAATGGTTGCTGGGGGGTGAGAGTGGAAGAGGCAGTTCATTCAATAATTATCAGGTCTAGTGTCAAGGAAACTGCTACGTGTGAAAAAGAACAAGGCACAGCTAGGCTATTACAGCCTTGTGTGCACTGCTATCTGTTTCGGGCCAAGATCCAAAAGCATTTCATAGTCTAAAACAGTATCCAGAGATTTCAGCTGGGGTAGGAGCCTGTTTCTCTTTATTGCGCAAGCACATAGGAAGAGATTTTCTGCCACCAAAGACTTTGCAGTCTTGCTAAAACAACAGAGAGAAAAAGGATGGGATGGAAAGATGAAGGCAACTGGCACCGGAAAATGGCTTGCATATGGCTTTGTTATGGCATCTCTTGTGAGTCGTGGAAGCAGTGAAAAAGAGTATCAGAATATTCACCTCTTGACTGGTTCCTTCTGGACATTCAGCAGATATGAAATAGTGTTTCTTGGGCCAAGGAATAGTATCATACCGTGCCAGTACAGGTAGAAACCAAGGAAGACATCGTATAAGAATGATGACCACAGCTCCCTTGTGTAGGATAGAGAATTACCATTTGTAGCAGGAGCTATGTGCCATTTAGGTTAGAGCCTGCCAGCCTACTTACATCCTGCTGCTAAGTTATTGGTATTAACTTGGCATGTTCTGTCAGTCATTACTCTGAATGTCAATCCTAAGCTTTACTTGGTAATAGCAAAAGTGTGAGCATTAGGATGGACAGCACTGCTGTGCATGAAGTAAAGAAGAAGTCTGCCCTCCTCTGATAAAAGCCAGTCTCTGTTAGAGTGGCGTCTGCTGCTGCTGCTGCTGCTAATGCACTCCATGCAGGGGTGGGTAACTTGAAGGAAACAATCTAGTGTAGGCACATAGTTATCACAAAGCTATCAATTTTTATGTTGGTTAGAGAGGTAGTAAATTGGGAAATGAGCCAAGGATGAGATGCAAATATTATTACAATTCATCTGATGGCCCAAGGACCGAATATCTGAATAGGAACCTGAATGTATACAAGTCCATGGGACCGGATGAAATCCATCTGTGGGTCCTGAAGGAGCTGGTAAATGAAGTTGCTAAGCCACTGTCCATCATATTTGAAAAATCATGGCAGTCAGGTGAAGTTCCCGATGACTGGAAAAAGGGAAATATAACCCCCATTTTTAAGAAGGGAAAAATGGATGACCCAGGGAATTACAGACCAGTCAGTCTCACCTCTGTGCCTGGCAAAATCTTGGAGCGGATTCTCCTGGAAGGCATGCTAAGGCACATGAAAACCAACAAGGTGCTTGGTGACAGCCAGCATGGCTTCACTAAAGGGAAATCCTGCCTAACCAATCTGGTGACCTTCTATGAAGGGGCTACGGAACTGATGGACAGGGGCAGAGCGGTTGATGTCATCTACCTGGACTTGTGTAAAGCCTTTGATACTGTCTCCCATGACATCCTTTTTTCTAAGTTGGAGAGACATCAATTTGATAGGTGGACCACTTGGTGGATAAAGAACTGGCTGGATGGCCGCACGCAAAGAGTAGTGCTCAGTGGCTCAATGTCCAGCTGGAGACCGGTAACGAGTGGTGTCCCCCAGGGATCGGTGTTGGGACCGGTCTTGTTCAACATCTTTGTGGGTGACATGGACAGTGGGATTGAGTGCGCCCTCAGCAAGTTTGCCGATGACACCAAGCTGTGTGGTTCGGTTGATACATTGGAGGGAAGGAATGCCATCCAGAGGGACCTTGACACGCTTGTGAAGTGGGCTGATGCCAACCTGATGAAGTTCAACCATGCTAAATGCAAAGTCCTCCACCTGGGTCGGAGCAATGCCAGGCACAGCTACAGGTTGGGCGGGGAGGAGATTGAGAGCACCCCTGTGGAGAAGGACTTGGGGGTGTTGGTTGATGAAAAAATGAACATGAGCCGGCAGTGTGCGCTTGCAGCCCAGAAGGCCAACCGTATCCTGGGCTGCATCAAGAGGAGTGTGACCAGCAGGTCGAGGGAGGTGATCCTGCCCCTCTACTCTGCTCTCGTGAGACCTCACTTGGAGTATTGCGTGCAGTTCTGGTGTCCTCAACATAAAAAGGACATGGAAGTGTTAGAACAAGTCCAGAGGAGGGCCACGAAAATGATTAGGGGACTGGAGCACCTCTCGTATGAAGATAGGCTGAGAAAGTTGGGGCTGTTCAGCCTGGAGAAGAGAAGGCTGCGTGGAGACCTCATAGCAGCCTTCCAATACCTGAAGGGGGCCTATAGGGATGCTGGGGAGGGACTCTTCATTAGGGACTGTGGTGAGAGGACAAGGGGTAATGGGTTTAAACTTAAACAGTGGAGGTTTAGATTGGATCTGAGGAAGAAATTCTTTACTGTGAGGGTGGTAGGGCCCTGGAATGGGTTGCCCAGGGAAGTTGTGAATGCTTCATCCCTGGCGGCGTTCAAGGTGGGGTTGGACATAGCCTTGGATGGCATGGTTTAGTGGGGGGTGTCCCTGCCCATGGCGGGGGGGTTGGAACTCGATGATCTTGAGGTCCTTTCCAGCCCTTACTATTCTGTGATTCTGTGATCCCAGAAAAAGCAGTGTCCTGGAAGGTCAGATGAAAAGTCAAACCCAGTGCATATGTGGTTCAAAAATGCTGATGGGATCTAACCATTTCAGCACAGTTACATGTGTGAACTCATGTACATGTGATGATTTCTTACAAATCAGTGATTTCAGCATGGCTACTATCATCTGTATTGCACCATACAGGTGATGCTTGCTTGAGCCCCACTGCACACAGTGCAGTTGACCCACATCTAGATTTACACTGGCAAGTACAGCTGTGTAATTTATAAGCATTCAACAATGTTCCTAGCCTGAAAGCTCTTCAGCTACATACTAGATGTGTATGTTGGCTGACAAATGCACACTCTGGAGTGTGTTAATGGTTACTTAGAAACAGTTGCACTTTTCTTAGCCAACTTCAGCTGGCATGTTGCCTGAACAAAGAGATCTTCCCAACTGCAGGGAGTGCCATGGTTATATGGGACAGTGGGTTCATGAAGAAGAGACATAATTTTTGTATTGGACTTTTCGGAGGAAACTGCCACAATCAGCAATCTGATCTGGGACTCTGCCATTTTGGGTATTTCTCTTTTATCACTGACAAAAGGGAAAAAAACGCACTAGCAGTGGCTGCATTCCTGCTAATCCTTTCCAAGTTTTACATCAGTGGGATTTGCTACAGTTTTTTCACAATGACATGAAGAAAGAAGAGTTTCTCACTTACACATATTGGGAAAGTGTTTTCTCTTATCACAGAGCAAAAAGCTGCAGCCTAAGGAATAGATTTAAAAAGATCTGGGAAAAATCTTTCACAACTGGACATTGAAGCAATTTCTCATTAAAAAAAAAAAAAAAAAAAAAAAAAAGGATTATTTCTGTAACACCTTGATTTATTCTTACAGGTCCTGATTCCTGAAGTTCTCTGTTTCAGTATTCCACATGGAAGACAAGCATGAAATCAGTATTTATGAAAGTGGCTTGAGTGATCATTCAAGTACCCTTCCCTATATAACATTAAGCATTCAAAGGATGCCAGAAGATGACCACACACTACTCACAGATAAGAAACTGCTGATTCTGAAAAGAGAATGTTTTCATTCCCCAAGGCAATGATAATGCCACCTAAAATACCACTATATTTCTGAGCTTTGAGCTAGCTGCTGTCCTCTCTAACTGCAGGTGTATTTTAGGATTACTAGTATTGAATTTGGATAGAACTTGAGGGTTTTAATACAAATATTAATGTCAAAAGAGAGTTACACATATGCATATTACAGGGTGCTTTCACAAGATTCTGATACTGGAAGCTAAACAGAAATTAAAGTACTTCCAAAAGGATTTTGAGTAGGGAATAGGGATTTTCCCAGCCGTATCACAAGTTTATGAAATCTGTTTGATGTGTGTTTTTGAGGAGGACAGAAAGCCCTATGTCTAACGTTTTAAAACACTTAGAGACCCAAGTAGGGCACTATTAACTTTCTACATTGACTTTCTTAATTGGTGTTGGATCTCAGTGGCTTTTAACCATGGGTGAACCCTGTCTCCCACTATTAAACCACGGCAAAATTCACATTCATAAAATACTGCATATCCACAATGGGATTTAATACTAGGGATGTAAAATGTAGGCAGCTGAAAATTTATATTAACTCAATGCAATTTATACAGGTATCTTTTTCATCATCCTAGCTGAACACTGATGGTTCCTGGCATTAGTGGAGTTAGTCCTGATGGGACTGGGGTTATGCTCTGAGGCTGACAAGAATGGAGATTTCCCCTTTTTCTAGTTTAGCTGCTTCATTCCATGTGGTATTGTCTCCCTAAACAGGCACTTTTCCTGCACATTACTGCCATTGCTCTGGAATTCCTTTAGTTTCATCAGCAATGGAGCTGCAGTATAGGTCTCAGTGGCTGACAATGTTTTACTTACAACAGTGTTTGATCAAAGCAGACGTAGATTTTATAAACCTGCCTTAATTACTCACTCATTTCTTTCCTATGCAGGTTGTTCTTTCTGCTGGTTGGTCCTGATGGTGAATGACAGGTGTTGTGGTTTAAGCCTCTATAACTCACACAGTCACTCTCTCACTCACTCCCCACTCTTTCTTTCCCCAGTCCCGGGTGGATGGGGAGGAGAATCAAAAGAATGCAACTCCCACAGGTTGTGATAAGAACAGTTTAGTAACTAAGGTATAACACAAACCACTACTACTACCAGCAATAATAATAATGATAAGGGAAATACAAGGAAAGAGAATATAATCGCTCACCACCCAACACCAAGCCCGACCACGCAGTGCACCCCCACCCTTCCGGGTCTCTGCCCTCCGTTTTTACATCCTGGACATGACATGCTGTGGTGTGGAATACCTCTTTGGTTAGTTTGGGTCAGGTGTCCTGTCTCTGCTTCCTCCCGGCTTCCCCTCCTCCCCGGCAGAGCATGAGACTCAGAAAGTCCTTGGTCAGACCAAGACATTACCAAGCAGTAACTGAAAACACTGGTGTTATCAGCGCAGTTCCCAGGCCCAAAATCAGAAACAAGGCACTGCACCAGCTACCAAGAAGGAGAAAAATGACTGCTGCTGCTGAACCCATGACACAGGATTTGCCCCAGTATAGGATCCATGATTGCAGGCTTTTTTTTCCTTTGGAGCCTCTTCCTATGTACTATGCATGCTTGTGTGTTTCTTTATTTAGAAATGTAGAAAACTTGTTTGATTGACCTTAGTTCCAAAGTGACCATAACATGTATCTTTTGCAAGGTAGAGGTATCATGAAAGTATCATAAAAGACAGAGACTGCCTGGGGGCACCTGTGGTGAGATAGATGTGATTGTAAAAGAACAGAGACCCACAGGAAATCTGTCTTCATAAGTTCTGCTGCTCACGTAATAACAACAACAATAATAATATTGTTATTGTTATTGAATTTTGCCTCCTACAGCCTGGAAATCCAGTGCTTTTTAAGTTACAGCCTTTGGTATGACAAATCTGTTTAAAAAAATACGAGAGACATTACATCTCCTGAAGCTGGGGACAATACTTACAGCATTTCTTCTTCCCAGCTCATTATCTATATGGCTCATTGTCCCAGTGCTGCGTCTCCCATAGAGAGTTAAAGAAGCGATAAACAAATAGATCTCAATTTAGCAGCAGATTCTTCTGGGAGAATATTTGTAAAGCTGGAATTTTTCCATCTTCCAGATTTCCTGGTGATTTTGTATCTGAATGTTTTTCAGATATGAAAGTCTTTTCATATCATCTTGACAGGAAGCAGTGCATACCACACTACTATAAAGTACCTAGAGTTTAAAATGAGAGATGAACAACCTCAGTTAGCAGAGGATGCAGGAAGAATTGGTTCAGCCCTCAAGCCAAATCTCAAACTGATCCCAAACTAATTTGTGTCTGGCTGAATGTTGTCTTTGAATGTTATTTGTTCCAGGGTTCCCTGAAGAAAGAAGATATCAGTGAATTTTGAGCTGCCTCTTATGTAGGGAAGCCCCTTAACTCATGAGATTTGAAAAGAGCATCTGGTGAAAGCCCAGCAAGGAGTTGAAAAGGATGTATAAAGGATAGAAATAGGGCCCAAATTCCTCAGAAGTTGTTTATCCTGTCTGCTAAAATGTCTCTTTGGCTGTTTCTCTGAGTCATGCCATGATAATAACAGTACTCTGCGCTATTACAAGAGCAGTTGGTGAGAGAAGAGAAGAAGTAAGGTAGTCTTCTTTGCTCTAAGGCACCCTTAGTGACAATACATATGAGTCTTCACATTCAGTTCTAGCTCTCTTCAATAAAAGGATTGTTTATTTGCGATAGGGTAGAAGAACAAAGGTAAACCAAAGAAGAAATAATCAGAAAATAAAAGTTAAGCAGACTGTAAGCACAATAGACCAGATTACTTGAGGGATATATTTGACCCAGCCAAATATATTATCACAAAAAAAACCAAAACCAAACATTCAAGGTGGGCATGAAAGCTGACATCTTAAACCTCGTTTGGTGTCTAAAGTTAGGCACCTAAATCTAGAATGTTAGTGCTTAAAAAAAAAAAAAAAAAAGAAAAAAAGAAGAAAAAAGGAATCTTTCCTAAGGTAGTCACATTTCTGCAGTTCTTACAAATGTGAGAGGTACCTGAGGGGAACCGTGTTTTGCACCTTTACAATTAAAGCTCTCCAGTTGAGACAACCCAGAGCAGAGCTAGGGTGAAACCTAAGGGCATAGTGTCCCTTTGATACCCCTCTTCCCTGCTTTACTGCCCCTGGAGATGCGATGAAAATTCAGTAAAAGACACAAGCAGCCTTGTGTCTGGATTAGAGTTTTGCTATAGGAAATGGGTGTTTATAAACACCTCCTGTTCTCACTGTGTTTTTTCCTAATTTGTAATATTTTTGCCTTTACAGTGTACATTTTCCCATCTCCTTTAGCTCCTGCCATCCTCCTTGCCTAAACATCCTACCTTCTCTGTGAGAGTATGGAAATGGGCCACATCCAAGCAAAGATTGTGAAATATAAGCTGTCCCTTCCTTTACACTTATTGTATATTCTTTCTTTTCATTTCTGGAGAAGAAGCTTTTCACTCAAGACCTTCTGTGTAAAGGATTCTATTGCCATAGTTCAGATCTAAAAAGCTATGCAGTATTCGTACTTCTAGTTGATTTGAGTGGGAAATTAGGGAGGTAACTAAGAGTTAGGAATACTTCCATAGATCTAGAGACCACGTCTCTCCCAGTCAATCATGTGCAAGTTGGCTTTGTTATAACAAAAAACCTATTTCTGCTGTGAAATTTCCTTAGCAGATACTGTGGAAGCCTCATGATCTGACCTATGTGTTTCAAACACTGTAAAGCCCATTTTCCTCTCATTATTTCACATTCGGTTTTGGTTTACTCTGTATTGTTTACAACATTAACGATTTCATTTAATCAAGTAATTCCAGCCCAGTTCCATTGTATAAATTGGTCCTCCAGGTGTTCACATAAAATCCCATTAAGTGTGTTTTCTCTCAGCGCATCTTGGGATACAATATCCCATTACTATGAAAATGGAAATAACTGTATTTCCAGGCAGGTGAAGTGTTGCATAGCATAACTGCCATGCTACTAAATTTTAACACGCGCATTTTCTTATACAATATAATTCATATCAGAAATGCAGGACAGTGACTGTCACACATGGCGTGTGCTGTGGTTTTTTTAGGCATTAGCAAAAATCAATCTAGCTGCATGAGCTGTGTGAGCAGGAACTCCCTCCCCCACCTCTTCCATATGCTCTGAATTAACTGTTGCATTCACATGAGCAAAACGGAGCTGGAAATAGAAACTGGAGCCCAGATCCTCCTTTGGTATAAACTAGTACAGCTACACTGAAGCTAAAGGGTATGAGTTGATGTAAACAAGTGAGGGTACAGCCCTTAAAATTTCACTTATTTCATTGTCTTAGCCACTAAAAAAAAGAGCATCCCTGCTTTGCTTACTCTTTTAAAAGACAGAAATGAGAGTGTTCCGTTTGGAAGTGCTGTGCTATGTATCTTCTGAAAAACTCTTAGTAGAAACTTTAAGAAACCTTAGGTCATTAAGTTTTAAGATCTTTATATGCTTTTACAATATCATTAAGCTTGCTCAGGCTAGAATATTAACTACAGAAAATAAGGAATCTCAGCTGTCTTTGTCAAAGTGTGGTTGAGTTAAGGACGCCATGCTGAAGAAATAGGGAAACCCTGAGAAAGCTCTGAAGACCAGGAAGAGCCAGAAGGGATTTACCAAAGGCAAACTGTACTTGACTAGCTTTCTGTGGTGGAATGCTGAGCTCTGTGGCTAAGTGGAGAGCAGTGGATGTTTGCCTCAAATTTAGCAAAGCTTTTGATATATTCTTGCAGAGTACCCACATAGCTTCAACTGAGGTCATACAGATTGGATCTGTAGTAGTGGTCAATGACTGGAAGTTTAACTGGTAGCAATCTGGTATTCTTGGGAGGCTGATCCTGTTCATCTTTGTAAACAACAGCCTGGGTGATGGACTGGCATGAATGAGTCCTCTACAAAGTTGTGGATGGAGCCAGTCCTGGGGATGCCACTGGCATGCTGGAGAGCTGGGCTGCCAGGAATGTGCCTCAAAAAGCTGGATGAAAGGGCAGAGAGGAATCTCATGAACATCATCAAAAGCAAAGGTAAATTCCTGTACCATGCATAGGCACCAGCTTGTGTTGACTGGGAAAGTAGCAGTTCTTCATGAAGCAAATTTGCAGTCCTGGTAGTCAGTTAAATGAGCCAGCAGTGTGTTCTTATGGAGAAGGAAGCTAATCGCATCCAGGGCTGTGTTAGCAAGAATAAATCCAGCAGGTTAAACAAAGTGATCTTCCCCTCTGCTCAGTACTCCCAGGCCACCTCTGGATTCCTGCGTTTGGTTTAGAGGCACCTAAAATTACTTATTAACAAACTGGAAAGAGTCTGGAGGAGGGCTGCTAAGGCACTGAGGAAACTGGAGGATGTGACATACAAGGAAAGCTTTTGGGGAGAGTGTGTGTAATTGCAGTCTTCCATTACCTAAGGAAAGGTTACAGGGAGGACAGAGCTCTTATCCAGTGTGCACAAAAAGAGGATAAAGGACAGCAGCGACAAGTTGCAGAAAGGGAAATTCTCACTGAAAAATTCTCAACACAAAGGTTTACATGCACTGAAAGCATATTAGCAAGGTCCATCCATCACTGATGGTGTACATCAATTCTGATGATGAAAGCTGGTGTTGGGGAAAAAATGTAAGGGTAAACAAGAAAAAACAGACAGACAGGAAGAAGTCACAGAGGAAACTGTTCTCTGGCCAGCTGGGAAGGGAAGTGATGAGAGTCTCTAGAGGAGCATCCTCCCTGCACATTCTCTCCTACACAGCAGTGTTCTCCCATAGCAATTTTCCCACAGTAATTCTATACTTTCCAGCAGCTTTTTCTCAAATCCTTGTTGGTCATTCCCACTGAGCAACATTAGGGATGCCTGGAGCACACTTTGATGATCAGCGGATGTTGTCCATTTCTTGTTAGTTGAGTTTTGTGCATGCATATTGTTCATCCCCCGATATAACCAAAATGCTACAGCTGAAGACAAAAGGGTAGAAGGCACGATTGTCACACTAGCAAAAAGTTGCTTCCCATGAGAATACCCCACAACAATGCTACTGCAGATTGCAGGTTCATGAGAGAAGCAACATCAAAAAATAGCCTTAGAGCAACAAAGGAAAAATGCTATGGCAGAGACTTTAGAAAACACTGCCCTGGCAGTGCTGATGAAAGGGTGCAAAGCTCAAATGCCTCTATACAAGTGCCCATAGCATGGGGAACAAACAAGAGGAATTAGAGATGCGTGCACATCTATGGGGGTATGATATCATAGTCATCACAGAAACATGGTGGGATGGTTCCTATGACAGGTGTGTTGGAATGGAAGGTTACAGGCTCTTTAGAAAAGACAGGCCCAGTAGGCGGGGAGGGGGAGTAGCTATTTATGTTAGGGATAGGCTGGAGAGTATGGAACTCTGTCTGGGGACAGGTGAGCAGTCAACAGAGAGTTTGTGGGTCAGGGTTAAAGGGAGAACAGCGATGGGTGACATTATTGTGGGGATCTGTTACAGGCCGCCTGACCAAGAGGACTGGGTGGATGAAGCGCTCCATAGGCAGATAGGAACAGCCTCACGCTCGCAGGCCCTTGTTCTCATGGGAGACTTCAACCACCCTGATATCTGTTGGAGGGATGGTACAGCCCGGCACAAGCAATCCAGAAGGTTCCTCGATTGCGTGGAAGACAACTTCCTTCTGCAAGTAATAGAGGAGCCGACAAGGAGAGGTGCCATGCTTGACCTCATGCTCACCAACAGGGAAAGGCTGGTTGGAAATGTGACTCTCCAGGGCAGCCTTGATTACAGCGATCATTAGATGGTGGAATTCGAGATCCTCAGGACAGTGAGAAGAGCGTGCAGCAAGCTCACTGCCATGGACTTCAAGAGAGCAGACTTTGGCCTCTTCAGGAACCTCCTTAATGAGGTTCCATGGGATATAGCCCTAGAGGGCAGGGGGGCTCAAGCCTGTTTGCTGTTATTCAAGGATCACCTGCTGCAAGCTCAGGAGCGATGCATCCCAACTAGAAGGAAGTTTAGCAGGAGCGTCAGGAGACCTCCTTGGATGGATAAGGAGCTGCTGAGGAAAATTCAAAGGAAAAAAGAGGCTTATAAAGGGTGGAAGCAAGGTCAGGCAGCCTGGGAAGAATACAGGGATGTTGTCTGGGAAACGAGGGAGCAGGTTAGGAAAGCTAAGGCCCACTTAGAATTAAACTTGTCTAGGGATGTTAAGGATAACAGGAAGGGATTCTATAGGTGCATTGCAAATAAAAGACGGGCTAGGGACACCGTGGGCCCTCTCCAGAAGCTATCGGGAGAACTGGGTACCCTGGATTTGGAGAAGGCTGAGGTTCTTAATGACTTCTTTGCCTCAGTCTTCACCAGCAAATGCTCTGACCACACCACCTAAGTCTTGGAAGGCAGACGCAGGGACAGTGAGAATGAAGACCCTGGGCCCACTGTAGGAGAGGATTTGGTTCGAAACCATCTTAGGAACCTGAACGTATACAAGTCCATGAGGCCTGACGAAATCCATCCAAGGGTCCTGAAGGAGCTGGCAAATGAAGTTGCTAAGCCACTGTCCATGATATTTGAAAAATCATGGCAGTCAGGTGAAGTTCCCGATGACTGGAAAAAGGGAAATATAACCCCCATTTTCAAGAACGGGAAATGGATGAGCTGGGGAACTACAGACCAGTCAGTCTCACCTCTGTGCCTGGCAAAATCTTGGAGCGGATTCTCCTGGAAGGCATGCTAAGGCACATGAAAACCAACAAGGTGGTTGGTGACAGCCAGCATGGCTTCACTAAGGGGAAATCCTGCCTGACCAATCTGGTGGCCTTCTATGGAGGGGCTACGGAACTGATGGACAGGGGTAGAGCAGCTGATGTCATCTACCTGGACTTGTGTAAAGCCTTTGACACTGTGTCACATGACATCCTTTTTTCTAAGTTGGAGAGACATCAATTTGATAGGTGGACCACTCGGTGGGTAAAGGACTGGCTGGATGGCCACACTCCAAGAGTTGTGCTCAATGGCTCAATGTCCAGCTGGAGACCAGTAACGAGTGGTGTACCTCAGAGATCGGAGCAATCCCAGGCATAGCTGCAGTTTGGGCAGAGAACATCACAGGCAGATGGTCCTTGCAAGCCAACAGGCTAAA
The DNA here is from genome assembly GCA_039720435.1 of Amazona ochrocephala. NCBI lineage: Eukaryota > Metazoa > Chordata > Aves > Psittaciformes > Psittacidae > Amazona > Amazona ochrocephala. Next base: position 48,511,833 of record CM077876.1, on the reverse strand, counting down.
GCATCTGAGACCATGCAGTGAGTCTTAGAGGAAGAATCCTTCACTGGGAGAGTGGTTTGGCACAGGAACAAGAGCCCATAGATGCCATGAAATCTCCCTTCTTGGAGGCACCCAGTGCTTGACGTGATAAGACCCTGAGCAGCCTAACCAACCCTGAAAGTAGCCTTGCTCTGAGCGCAGGGGTGGACTGGGTCATGCCCAGAGCTCTTGTCCACCTTAAATTTCTCTATGATTCTGTGTAAATAGTGCTGTGTATTATCAGCACTGTAAATGTATTTCAACAGCACTGTAAATGTATTTCAAATGTGGTGACTGGAGCCTCAACATCTGGTCTAAAAATTCCCATGAGGGGGGAAGACAGAGCTTATGCTTACACTGACCATATTTTGATCTGCATATGAAAACTATTTTTAAAAGATCATTTTAATTGACATATTTTTCATAGAGACTTCATATTTTTTACTCTCTTTAGATTGTGACTTATGAAAAAATTAAAAGATGATTGAAGCATAAGTACCAAACACATTGAAGGTTTTGCAGCTATATTTGACTCAATAGTGACTTCAAGGAAAGCTATGATAATGAAGCTTTCTTAATGTCATGAAATCTCCTTAATAATACTATTCACAAAAATAAAAGTGTTTACTGCTTGAGCTAAATGCCTCCCCAACATTAAAAAGGCATTCGTGTATATCAGTTCTTCTATTTTGTTCCCCAGGCTTTCCAATAGGTATTCTTGGAGAGATAGTCTTTGCTTAGGTTTATAAAAAGGAACAGGAACAGAGGAATAAATTTATGCATAATATGCATCTTCAGGGAATTATATAAATAAAATCCGAATTCCTTCTTTTTACTATTAATCAAAATTCAGATAAATGAGCCCCTGTCCATATTCTGGGAGAATTCAGTGGATCCATGTTAGGATCAAATTTAAAACCAGCTTCCAGCAGAGTGACCAGCCACTGTGCAACCTATGCAGCTACATTACAAAACAGTTTCATCAGAGTTACAGTTCCTAACTAGCATTTGAGAACTACAGGAATTCTTTTTATATGCCCTAGAAGGGAAAGTGAAGGGATTATGTGACTGATGTCATTCCTGTATGGGTGAGTGGACTAAAATACTTGAGCGAGCTGGAAAGTTGGGATGGTGTTACAGTTCTAGTCTATACCAGATGCTCAAGAAATTCCTACGCAGTGCTAGATCCAGCTGTTGAGAAAACTAAATGCGTATTTTGCCTATTTAGAGCAAAATGTTCATCTTGGCAGTGCAGCCTGAAAGAAAATGTGTCTTTTTTTTGATTTTCTTTAGCTGATTAGTTCCATGGACAGTAGAGTAATTTATGAGTACAGACCACCCCATAAATTATCAGAATTGTAGTGTTTTCTGATGGAGGGAATTATTATGTACAATTATTTATTTACAGGATACAGGGTGTCAGTGGTGGTCCCTACAAATAAATGCAAGAAAGACAAAGTAAACCATGGGAAATCAGGATTATGCTTTTTCCACATTTTGATGTTAGCTAAAGGGATTTATTCTGATGGAAATACAGCTGTGTACCTTTGCCTGGAAGCAAAGAGAAGGGAGTCTTTTAAAGTAGTAGTGGAGGTGTGTAGGCTGATCCTTAGGCCCAGATATACAAGGGGTAGCACTATCTACTTCTGAGGTAACTGTGAAGTCCTTGTCCAAAACAAGAGCCTGAGAATACCTATTCCTAGCTTCAGAGATGGGAAGAGGGTAGTAAAGATATCTACACTCTTTTTCCTTGCCATTGTGTCTCCTGGTCTGCTGCAAATTAAACTTCAATGAATGGGACTATTTCATTAGGTAGCTGTTCACATAATGCAACCTTTAGCCCACCTGCAATATGCCTGGACTCACTGGAATTGTGCCATGGAGTCTGTTGCATCATACCACTTTGGAAAAACACAGAAGTTCCTGGACATTAGGGTCCTTAGAGCCAGTTTCTAGCAGCCAATTGAGTGACGGTCCATAACTGCAAAATAAGGACATTGTAGAAGTTGGACTACTCGAGTTGAATTAATCCTGTAGATAAATATGAAATGCTATGAATAATATGCTTGAGTTTCCTGCAAACTGAACAACATAATGTAAAAAAAAAAAAAAATCAGAAAAGGAACTATGTCTGAAGCGTTTTATCTTTGCACACTGTTTTCTTGATTATTCCCTTGTTCCTTTGCTGCTTACATTCAGAAGCAGTAAGACCACATAAGGGACTGTGGAAAGCTAGATCACTGCTCACCACAGGAGGTATGTGCAGCTCAGGTGCTGGCAGTGGAAAGCATGACAGTACTGGTTACATCATTCTGGTGTGTTTAGAGGGATGCTGTGCAGCCACCCTCAAGGTCTGACTGTCTGAACAGCAAGTCTGCAAATGAATTCTCCCATACAAGAGGTTTACATTCACAAAATTCACTCAGCCTGAACCTGCTGGTTGTCCCAAGGAGCTGCCCCATGGTTTATCTCACAGACCACCTCACCAGGCATGTCAGGCTAGCAGGTCTGTTAGACCACCACTTGCTCAGGCAATAGAAGAGGAGGTTGGAGGGAAACTGAAAAGATCAACTGATTTTAGCCATTTCCTTATCTAAAGTTGGATTAACCATCCTTATGCTGAATACTAGAAATCTGTCTTGACTATGAAATTTTTTACTGTCACATAATACAAAACAAGGAGTGCTATAATTATCACCAGGTGATCTCTTGCTTACTACCCAATCTGACATCAACCATGCACTGTTGTGCCTGTTGCACTAAATTTGATCAAGAAAAAATGCAGAAACAGCCCAGTACTAACAGTCATGTTTTCCCCGGCTTGCTTCTTCATTGTGGAGATCAAGAGGGGACAAGCTAATATATTCTATTGTTAATTTGCCTGTGTAAGATATTGCTCCCTGAGCTTTGAGATAGAAGGGTATATCTTCTGCTGATCCAACCCTCTAGAGGCATTTTAGCAGCTAATCTGGTTGAATGAAATCATTCCTGCTGCATATGATTAATTTTGGGCCAATTTAATTTTTATTAGTCATGGATTTCAGTCATCTGCAGTTGCATGACTATAATTGCCCTTGAGCACATGGAATTTCTTTGATTTGATTTGAAAATACTTTGGGGCAGCCCTGCCTCTGCTCACCTATTTGTGTTCTGCTAAACTTATCATGCCTAGATTTGCACCCTCTTAAATCTTGGTTGGTAGAATAAGAACTTTAAAGCTTAAATTGGTGAGTCAATTTGCCTTCTAATTGTGGGATTTCTCAAGTGAATTTAGTGCTTTAGAATTTGGTGCCATAGGCACTATGAAAGGATTAGTTTATGAAGGCCAGCTCTTAGAAACAGCCCAACAAATAGTGCCTTATCCTCAGGATCACTTATCAGTCAATGGGAGTTTGTTCTCAGGAGGGCCAGAGCCAATGGGTAAACTCCTGTTTACGATAGCTGGGGAACTCTGCCTCGATGTTTGGATAAATTATCACTTTGTATCCTGTTGGAGATAGAGTAGTATGGGGAGTTTAGAAGAATCTTCAGCTTTTGCTCACGCAGCTTTGCTTAGGCTCACTCCCACCAGTGCAACAGAATAGATTTATTTTCATGGGGAGATAAGTTGCTTCATCTTGTGCTTCCCCTTTTCTACCCGTAAATCTCCTCCAGTTGCACCAATGGAGCTAAGGTATTCCTGAGAAGTGCAAGGGTCTTAGGGAGCCTGGACAGCCTGGGACTTCACACTGAGGAGGGCAAGAATGGTTCTAATGAGTGCCAGCAGGGATAACGATTTTTCTGCAGTGGACAGTGAAGAGAAAGTACCAACTCATTTCAGCAACAGTGCTGATTTTGCCCAGTGCCACCAGGGCTGGTTTGGAACCAATAATCTGGAAAGGTTCCCAGTACCATTATGCCACCCCCAGGTACCCAGCTGGCTTTTCAGAGACTGGATTTCTGTGTCTCACTGTGAACATTAGGTCCTAGATAGCAGTGCTTGATTGGCATAACTTCAGGAGCTGCTTCTTGTTTAACGAGCATAGTGTAAGAACAAATGAAGGGAAAGCCACACTATCTCTTCTAATAACATTCAGTCTTTGCTAAAATCCCAGAGAGAGGTAGCAGACATCGGTGGTATTAATATTATGCGACTTAGCTGATGCTAAGAAGCATTTGGGAAAACTTTGACTGACTGGCTCAGGCAATTGCTAATATCTCTCTTACCGGGATATGGCAGAGTAAAGAGGTTTATTTCTCAGTATGCTATTGCCTCATCTGACAAATGAGAGAAATATTCAAGCAAACGAGAGACATGAGGGGTTGTAAACCTCTGGCCTGCCTCAGCCCCGATGACATGAGGCAGCTAATCGTAAGATCATAGAACCATGGAATCATGCAATCACAGAATGTTAGACTGGTTAGGTTTGAGAGGAACATTAAAGATCATCTAGTTCAAACCCTCTGACATGGGTAGGGAAGCCTTCCTCTAGACCAGATTGCTCAAAGCCCTGTCCAGCCTGGCCTTATGATGTCCTCCTCATTACCTAGTCATGGTGTAGAGAGATGGTGATGCTGTAAGCTGCAGCCTAGGCCTTTTCGCATGGAGGTGAATACCCAGGAGCAACAGCCAAGAGAGAATACAGCCAAGTGCTGCTTTTCTAGGCAGAGCTCAATGAGAGATGGCTTGAGGCACCCAGGTGGGCTCTCTGTGCAAAACACCCTCCCCAGACGAAAGCATGAAAGAATTGCTCATTTTAGAGAGACTGAAAGTTTCAGGATATAGCTCTGCCTGCTTCTGAGGAAGCAACTCTTCACCCTTGTTACCCTTGAGACTTCTGGCCCACATACCCTTATTCCATTAGCCACCTACTTCTCTGCGGCTTCTCTGGTAGGAAATAGTTCTGCTTTTATCAAAGCACAGGAAAAGGGATTTATTTATTTGTTTAGATGTTTTTCTGTGCTGTGCTTTTTTCCTCTGACAATGGAGGCAGTTTGAATGTGTGAATAGAGATAATGCAGACAGATTGATCTGCACTAAATGAATCTCCTGACAGCTTCTGTGAGAAACCTATTTGAAATACCTTTATTGTTTTACAAGAGAACTTCAGCCACAAGATTTTAAGAAGAATACAAGAGGAATTAGAGATGTGTGCACATCTATGGGGGAATGATATCTTAGTCATCACAGAAACATGGTGGGATGGCTCCTGTGACTGGTGTGCTATAATGGAAGGTTACAGGCTCTTTAGAAAAGACAGGCCCAGTAGGCGGGGAGGGGGAGTAGCTATTTATGTTAGGGATAGGCTGGAGAGTATGGAACTCTGTCTGGGGACAGGTGAGCAGTCGACAGAGAGTTTGTGGGTCAGGGTTAAAGGGAGAACAGCGATGGGTGACATTATTGTGGGGATCTGTTACAGACCGCCTGACCAAGGGGACTGGGTGGATGAAGCGCTCCATAGGCAGATAGGAACAGCCTCACGCTCGCAGGCCCTTGTTCTCATGGGAGACTTCAACCACCCTGATATCTGTTGGAGGGATGGTACGGCCCGGCACAAGCAATCCAGAAGGTTCCTCGATTGTGTGGAAGACAACTTCCTTCTGCAAGTAATAGAGGAGCCGACAAGGAGAGGTGCTGGGCTTGACCTCATGCTCACCAACAGTGAAGGGCTGGTTGGAAATGTGACGCTCCAGGGCAGCCTTGATTGCAGCGATCATTAGATGGTGGAATTCGAGATCCTCAGGACAGTGAGAAGTGCGTGCAGCAAGCTCACTGCCATGGACTTCAAGAGAGCAGATCTCTTCAGGAACCTCCTTAATGAGGTTCCATGGGATATAGCCCTAGAGGGCAGGGGGGCCCAAGACTGTTGGTTGATATTCAAGGATCACCTGCTGCAAGCTCAGGAGCGATGCATCCCAACTAGAAGGAAGTGCTGCAGGAGGGCCAGGAGACCTCCTTGGATGGATAAGGAGCTGCTGAGGAAAATTCAAAGGAAAAAAGAGGCTTATAAAAGGTGGAAGCAAGGTCAGGTGGCCTGGGAAGAATACAGGGATGTTGTCTGGGAAACGAGGGAGCAGGTTAGGAAAGCTAAGGCCCACTTAGAATTAAACTTGTCTAGGGATGTTAAGGATAACAGGAAGGGATTCTATAGGTACATTGCAAATAAAAGATAGGCTAGGGACACCGTGGGCCCTCTCCAGAAGCTATCGGGAGAACTGGCTACTCTGGATTTGGAGAAGGCTGAGGTTCTTAGTGACTTCTTTGCCTCAGTCTTCACCGGCAAATGCTCTGACCACACCACCCAAGTCTTGGAAGGCAGACGCAGGGACAGTGAGAATGAAGACCCTGGGCCCACTGTAGGAGAGGATTTGGTTCGAAACCATCTTAGGAACCTGAACGTATACAAGTCCATGGGACTTGATGAAATCCACCTGCGGGTCCTGAAGGAGCGGGCAAATGAAGTTGCTAAGCCACTGTCCATCACATTTGAAAAATCATGGCAGTCAGGTGAAGTTCCCGATGACTGGAAAAAGGGAAATATAACCCCCATTTTCAAGAACGGGAAATGGATGAGCTGGGGAACTACAGACCAGTCAGTCTCACCTCTGTGCCTGGCAAAATCTTGGAGCGGATTCTTCTGGAAGGCATGCTAAGGCACATGAAAACCAACAAGGTGGTTGGTGACAGCCAGCATGGCTTCACTAAGGGGAAATCCTGCCTGACCAATCTGGTGGCCTTCTATGAAGGGGCTACGGAACTGATGGACAGGGGTAGAGCAGCTGATGCCATCTACCTGGACTTGTGTAAAGCCTTTGACACTGTCTCCCATGACATCCTTCTCTCTAAGTTGGAGAGACATCAATTTGATAGGTGGACCACTCGGTGGGTAAAGGACTGGCTGGATGGCCACACTCCAAGAGTTGTGCTCAATGGCTCAATGTCCAGCTGGAGACCAGTAACGAGTGGTGTCCCTCAGGGATCGGTTTCAGGACGAGTCTTGTTCAACATCTTTGTTGGTGACATGGACAGTAGGATGGAGTGCGCCCTCAGCAAGTTTGCCAATGACACCAAGCTGTTTGGTTTAGTTGATATGCTCGAGGGAAGGAATGCCATCCAGAGGGACCTTGACACTCTTGTGAGGTAGGCTGATGCCAACCTGATGAAGTTTAACCATGCCAAGTGCAAGGTCCTACACCTGGGTGGGAGCAATGCCAGGCACAGCTGCAGTTTGGGCAGAGAAGAGATTGAGAGCAGCCCTGTGGAGAAGGACTTGGGGGTGTTGGTTGATGAAAAAATGAACATGAGCCGGCAGTGTGTGCTTGCAGCCCAGAAATCAACCGTATCCTGGGCTGCATCAAAAGGAGCATGACCAGCAGGTCGAGGGAGGTGATCCTGCCCCTCTACTCTGCTCTTGTGAGGCCTCACTTGGAGTATTGTGTGCAATTCTGGTGTCCTCAACATAAAAATGACATGGAACTGTTGGAACAAGTCCAGAGGAGGGCCATGAGGATGATCAAGGAACTGGAGCACCTCCCATATGAAGACAGGATGAGAAAATTGGGGCTGTTCAGCCTGGAGAAGGTTGCATGGAGACCTGATAGCAGCCTTCCAGTATCTGAAGGAGCCTATAGGGATGCTGGGGAGGGACTCTTCATGAGGGACTGTAGTGAGAGGACAAGGGGTAATGGGTTCAATCTTAAACAGGCAAAATTTAGATTGGATCTGAGGAAGAAATTCTTTCCTGTAAGGGTGGTGAGGCACTGGAATGGGTTGCCCAGGGAAGTTGTGAATGCTCCATCCCTGGTGGTGTTCAAGGCCGGGTTGGACATAACCTTGGATGTCATGGTTTAGTGGGAGGTGTCCCAGCCCATGGCAGGGGGGTTGGAACTAGATGATCTTGAGGTCCTTTCCAACCCTAACTATTCTATGATTCTATGATTCTATGGCTTCTTATGTTATGGACCTCAATGAACTTTGGATTCCAAAACAGATACAGTCACTATGATATCACATGTATGAATTTTTCAGATTCATTCCCAGACTTGGAATGTATTTGCAAGTGTACAATTCGTAATAGTATTCACTTAATTGAACTAAATTCTCGTTTTGTCATTGTAGGAAGTAATGTGGTACAAGGTTTAGTCCCACGGAAATTAATGAAGCTCTTTGTGGACTACTAGTCATAGTCAAAATTGTTTTCTCCCTGTTGTAATGCTGACTAGAAGTAATTGTTCAGAATATATATTTTTCATTGTACGTCTTTCCACGTACACTTTTTGCATATAACTCTCTCAAAAAGAGAGTTTTACAAAAACTGTGCTTTGAAAAGCAGTAGCAAATACTGTCTTTAGGGATCTGCATTTTTCCATCCAAAGGAAAAAAGAATACCCACAACAAAAGCCCATCTGTAAACTCAAGAGTTAAAATATTTCTGCATTTCTGGTCATGCCCTTTGTGGTAGCTTTCAGAAGGAGGGTAAGCATAACTGGAAACCCATAAGTACAGTTTATATGCATTTTAAATGGTCTGAGATAACATTCAGTTTAATTGGAAAGAGTCCTGAATGCAATACAGAGGCATCCCACACTGTAGAAATCCATATGTTAAAATACTTTTTTTTTTTTTTTTTTTTAGAATTTCACAGTGCTATAGCCAAGAGTTGCTAGAACAAGGTCCCTGTGCTATCCTTTTTTGAAAATAAACACACTGACAAATCTGTTCTTTGTGCCGCAGCCACCCAGTCCTTGGTATATTTGAAAATGCAGAAACATAAAGCTGAATAATCTGCTTCTCTCAAGACTGCACATTAGGCAATTAAGGGGGTATGTTTGCAGGCAGCCACACTGGGCATTAGGCACACAACTATTAACAATAATAAGAATTGGGCATTTAATTCCCCTCATAGAGATGAAAATATATCTCCGCTGCTTAATGCAAGCCAGTGTAGTATTATGTGATAAACACGGATCAATAGAAAAGGATTTTTAAATTTAGAATGCCATTCCTCTACCACAGAATTGGCAATAGAAACTGTTTCCCAGTAATACAACAAGTCTACCTCTGCTGAGACAGGAGCAAAGTTATCTGAGGAAGTAGCAACAATGTCATTTATTTTAATGAGGCTTGTTCTCCAACAAATGCTGTTTCCGCACTCTCGGGAAGGTTCCAGTAATGCTATAAAAAATGAAAAATTGCCCTACCAAATGCTTGAGCGTGTCTGTGTTTATATAAGCCCAGATCACGCCAGATAGCAGGGCCCTGCATTCAGGCAGTAGCAGAGTTATCTAACCAGGTATCTCAGGGTTTATTATACTGTCGACCCTTGCTGGATATTCAGCATTTTAGTCCAGCTGGTTAACTGATTCTCACATATCCTTAGGTGATTCATCTGTTTGTTGAACACTAAAACCTCCAGATTCAAACATCTCCAGATGGATATTATAAAAAAATGTTGCTTTTAGGAAGTGAGGGTTTCATTATCCTTGGCCCTTTTGAGAGAATCATGCAATATACCCTTCTGTCTTGCCAGTCCCAGACCTGACTGGATGGAAAAAAACCCCAACAAATTGGCTTTGCTGTGGGGTTTGCCAATGTGAGCCCAGGGAGAAAACCAAGCTAAAACTCGCACACAGGCTGCATGCAGTTTAAGCTTGTATTTCATCAGTCTAGCAAACCTAATGAGAAAATTCCTAAAATATGAACATTATTGAATTGTGGAATCCATATTTAGGTCAATCTCTTTATGCCAAAGTTATTAGACTTTACTAGGAAAAAATATATTGCTGAGTAAAAATATATTAGCACTACTTATGTTAAATGGAATAACTGTATTTTAATGCACTTTTACTTAGTTCTGAAGACCCAGTGTCTACTTCTGACATTTTGAAAAATTCAAGACGCTTTTATCTGGATGTTTCACAAGTATTTTCTTTAACAGGTAATCACTCAATCTGGGTTAGATAGATATTTCTATTAGGAGAACGCTCTTGACCAATTTTTCCCAATGTCTGTGCTACTTCTTTCTTCATGCTAGTACAAGTGTTATGGTGAAGGAGAGCTTGTTCAAGAAACTGATTTGGGAAAAACACCATGCAGAAAAAGATGGGGAAGTTTAGAGAGTGTAAACATTTGGAAGCAGAAGAAAAATTATGCGATGGTACGGAACCAGTATAAACATGTGGTGAAAATTTAATGTTCTTTTAGCAGGCATGTTTTTTAGAGCATGCTAGTTGGAGTTTCATTTACAACAGTGAGTTATCATGCCTTGTCAGATACTAACTGTGGGTTTATTATAGATTAACTAGTGACATTTTTAACTTTCCTGAAGCAATTTTGAAATGTAAGTTAGAGCAAAAGCTCAGACAATGTTTCTTCCATGAAGTGGTAACTGGTGAAAAAGGATTTGATGAGTAGAAGAAGCGGTAGACCTTTCATTGAAGATTAAACCCTATTCATAAAGAAACTTCATGCTAGGTAATTGGGGTTGTCGTGCTTTATGATTCAGAAGGAGTGGGCAATGCTTGTCACAGTGTGAAATGGAGCTTGAGCTCAGCAATAAAATCTTTTCTTCCAGTACACCAGCAACAACTCATTCCTGATGCCTCAAAGGAAGAAGCAACTTACACTGGAAATAAAATCATAGAAGCACAGACTTTTCATGCAAAGCATAGCAAATGACACCTGTTAACAGTTGCATTTAATGTAGCAGTCAGTTTACTGTAGTCCAGAGTAAGTTCTCTTTTAGAAGAAGCCATCTAAGATGAAGCATCATTGAAGAATTCTGTGATAAAGACGGCTACCAGTTGTATTTTCAGTTTGTCACTTCTCTCCTCTGAGCTTCAAGAGAAGGTGATTAAATAGCTTGCTGGCAAAAATGCTATGTTATGTGTGCTTTTTAATTTTTAAACTCTATTTTATAAATGAAAGCCTTGCTAAATATTAAGCCCTGATTTCACATGCTGACATGTGATGAAGCCTTAATATTTAGTTATGATATAGGTCTGTAAAAAGTCAAGCTGAGGTGTTCTGAGTCTGGTCTTAATATATATTCTGTGGACAAAAAAAGGAGAAAAAACTTACATTAATGAAATTTTTTATTAAAAGCATACCTTTATTTGACAATCTCAGTGTGTAAAATTCTCTGAGAGAATATAACCCAAGGTCAAGCCAAGGTTATCTGTGTAGTATTGGCAATTTATGCTGTGTCACCCTTTCCTGCACTTAGATAAACCCAGCGAGTGCGCAATATGTGACTTTAAATATGTAGAATAAAATGCCAATCGCATTGAAGTAAGTGGAAGGTTTCTCTGGGGAAATACTGTGGCAGTAACGATGCTACAGGGGATAAGGAAACCCACTTAATTGTTTAGACACCTATTAAGAGTCGATGGCTTAATGCAGAAGATATTCTTATTTCCCATAGTAGCATAAGAGAGCTTTTTTCTATCAGAGGCAGTAAAACCAAGGTGAGGTGTCTGGTCAGGTGTATCAGGGGATAGTATAAAACATGAATCCTGCTGAAATCAGGTGTCCATAGCTCACTTCTGGCAATGCATCTACTGTTATGACACTACAAAGAGCAATAAAGGAGCCCAGATTGTTGTCCTGAGTGGTCACCTATCTTTGGCACTAAGAAACTGATTGGTGTAAGCTAGTTAATGCAACAAAACAAAGGGAATTATCCTTCAAAAATAAAGAACTGATCAGATTCTTCAAATACTCTGAGTGTAAAAATTAATCTCTTACCCAATCCTACAAATAGCCATGCCTAATTTTATAATTCTTCTAAATTAGACTATCCACATGCTTACTGCTAAGCTGAAATCTGTCTGCAGGATCTAACATATGTTAAATCATGTGTCTGATTCCCTGAAACCTATTCTGTAACTCAAAAATGAACCAAAAAGCTGTCCTGTAATTTCTACTTATCTACCAACAATAGAAAACAAATCATGACTGTGTTGCTGAAATTTTTGTGACCCAGGAACATTTTGCAGGAGATATGTTTGAACAAAACCCCACCAAACCCAAAAAGAAGGGGAAATCTGTGTTTTCAGTGAGTATTTCACTCTTCCTGAAGAAGCAAAAGCCATAATGGAAACCACTTTTCTCACCACAGAAATGCAGTCACCTCTGAATAGCTATTTTTGGAAGATCCTGGTTATAGCTGTAATTGACAGACTGTGAAGAGTTGCTTCTTTTGAACATATTAAACCTTAGTAATTCCTTTTTTGATTTTGCGAAAATACAAAATGAAGTATGATTATTTAAGTATGTACTCCATTTGGAAGGGAAGTGGTTTACGGCATATTGAAGCTAAGAAATAAAATTCAGGTCACATTTGTGAAGGGCTATTCTGATTTCTTTACAGATAACTGATTTCAGCATGTAATATTAGGCACTCAGTTAATTTGCAACTTGAATTTTTACTCATGGCTTCCTGAATTAAGCAGCTTTGTTTCTCCTGGATGCAGTCCCACAACACTTGGTTTAGTGAGTGGGGAAAGCTCTGTTGTGATGCTGATACAGAACCCAAGTAAAATGCCTTGTAAACTGCCTTGCGTAGGCAGGCTTACCAGCCACTTCTTTTCTTTTTTAAGAGTTGCTGTCTGCATCAAGCTAAACCAGCTGGTAACTCAGAAAAACCTCAGACCTTGATTAATTCCAAAGTCAGCTGTTGTGCAGCCCTTGAGTCAGTGTTAACTTCCCACACTGCCCTTTAATTGACCTCAACATTGGAATTCTGGAGCAAACACTGATAAGGGGTGAATGACAGTTCAGCTGCATGCAAGCTCTGAGCTAGGTGACTGAATCACCTGGACCTTGTGTTTCACCTTCTCTACTTGGGTGATGCTGTGGGCTGTGACCTTCATGCTGCAAGTGCTGAGCTAAAAAGCACTGAGCCTGTCTCTTTCAGTGCCTGGATTTGCTTCCAGATGTCAGTGCTTTTATAAGGACTCTTTTGACAGGTCCAACAGGAAAAGAAGTAAAAAAATAAAATTAATAAAATAAATAAACTTGCTTTTTAAGAATAGAAAAAAGTTCCACCGAGTGTACTCCACTGCAGAGTCATGTGCTGCCAATGCTTACCCTCCCATAATCAGTTGTTAGCTATAATCTCTCTGCTTTGATAGTTACTTCTCACCTTCTTAATCAAATTGTCATAAATAGGTCAGGAATTCTTGCTACAGTTTTATTCAACAACACCTCTTTATCTCTTACTTGTCCTAAGTCCTATCAAATTTTCTCTTACTTTTCAATGTGCTCTGTCCTCATGACAATCACTTCTGTTTGATTACTGCTACAAGGCCGTGATTGCAGTTCTTCACTGATGAGAGAGCTCCAGTACTCAGGGGATTAGCATTGTATTCCAAATTCTGCCAAAAACATCCTGACCTCAGTGCATTATGGAGACACGTCCTGATACTTTAAGTCACACAGAATATTCATTTACTCTACGAGGAAAGAGTAAACAGGAATTGGGAGCATTAATCCCAAAATGATTTTCTGTATTCTTGTACATCCTTGTCTCTAAGTTGGAGAGACAGCAATTTGATAGATGCACCACTCGGTGGATAAAGGACTGGCTGGATGGCCGCACTCCAAGAGTTGTGGTCAGTGTCTCAATATCCATCTGGAGACCAGTAATGAGTGGTGTCCCTCAGGGATCGGTTTTGGGACCAGTCCTGTTCACCATCTTTGTTGGTGACATGGACAGTAGGATGGAGTGTGCCCTCAGCAAGTTTGCCAACAACACCAAGCTGTTTGGTTCAGTTGATATGCTCGAGGGAAGGAATGCCATCCAGAGGGACCTTGACACGTTTGTGAGGTGGGCTGATGCCAACCTGATGAAGTTTAACCATGCCAAGTGCAAGGTCCTACACCTGGGTGGGAGCAATGCCAGGCACAGCTACAGGTTGGGCGGGGAAGAGATTGAGAGCAGCCCTGCGGAGAAGGACTTGGGGGTGTTGGTTGATGAGAAACTGAACATGAGCCGGCAGTGTGTGCTTGCAGCCCAGAAATCAACCATATCCTGGGCTGCATCAAAAGGAGTGTGACCAGCAGGTCGAGGGAGGTGATCCTGCCCCTCTACTCTGCTCTTGTGAGGCCTCACTTGGAGTATTGTGTGCAATTCTGGTGTCCTCAATATAAAAAGGACATGGAACTGTTGAAACAAGTGCAGAGGAGGGCCACGAGGATGACCATGGGACTGGAGCACCTACCGTCTGAAGACAGGCAGGGGGGTTGGAACTAGATGATCTTAGGGTCCTTTCCAACCCTAACTATTCTATGATTCTATAATTACCTGGGAGAATTCATAGATTATAGTCTGCAACCATTTTTTACTTGACTTTACCTGGTTGGAACTCGATGATCTTGAGGTCCTTTCCAACCCTTACTATTCTATGATTCTATGGATGGCATAGTTTAGTGGGAGGTGTCCCTGCCCATGGCAGGGGGGTTGGAACTCGATGATCTTGAGGTCCTTTCCAACTCTTACTATTCTATGATTCTATGATTCTATGATACAATAATGCTTCTCTTGTGGGGAGCTGGAAGTGTGTCTCTGTTAATGATCGTGAGATGGTCCATAACAAGCTTTCTGAGAACATGAATTTCAATCTGTCATCAGTCTGTAAGTGCAAATAGACTATTAACGATCTTAGTTCTTTAACAATGATCCATGTGTGTTTGGTTTCCTTATTTCATCATGACTTGGTTTTCACAGATTGTGTCTATTGAAATAAGATTTGTCTTACACCCTTAGTAAAACCAGTGGTTTATAATTGTAGGTTTAACATAGAATCATAGAAACATAGAATAGTTAGGGTCGGAAAGGATTGCAAGATCATCTAGTTCCAACCCCCCTGCCATGGGCTGGGACACCTCCCACTAAACCACGCCACCCAAGCCTCTATCCACCCAGCCTTGAACACCGCCAGCGATGGAGCATTCACAGCTTCCCTGGGCAACCCATTCCAGTGCCTCACCACCCTCACAGTAAAGAATTTCTTCCTCAGATCCAATCTAAACTTCCCCTGTTTAAGTTTGAACCCATTACCCCTTGTCCTCTCACTACAGTCCCTCATGAAGAGTCCCCCCCCAGCATCCCTATAGCCCCCCCTCAGGTACTAGAAGGCTACTATCAGGTCTCCATGCAGCCTTCTCTTCTCCAGGCTGAACAGCCCAAATTTTCTCAGCCTATCTTCATACGGGAGGTGCTCCAGTCCCCTGATCATCCTCATGGCCCTCCTCTGGACTTGTTCCAACAGTTCCATGCCCTTTTTATGCTGAGGACACCAGAACTGTACACAGAATAATTGTGGCATTCCCAGCTACCCCATGGGAATTCGACTATCTTTCCCCACTGACTAAAAGGAGGTGAGTTTTCTACTGGTTAGTGTATAAGCCTGAGAACTGGGGAGTCAGCTTTTATTCCCAACTGTATCGATGTTTTACTTATGGATTTCTCAACACCTTAATTTTACTAGAATAATGGCATTACTTTCTGTTTGATAGGAGTGTTAAAAATCTCTTGATTGTTTGCTACTTCACTGAAAGATGAGGTAGCTTCACACTTACTGAGGGCAAATTAGTCATTCAACTAATTCAGCAAGCAGTGGCTAGAGATATTGTGCTTACACAGAAAGTTACAACTTGTGTCTTGATGTTTAGCACTGTGCACAAATTGAGTATCACCGTTGCCCCAGCTCTACTGGGTGCTCCGTTCATGGGTTAAATGTAAGGCTGCTGTGGCAATCTGAATACCTTGAGTCTGCGGGGCAGCACCATGTCTTCTTTAAGCCTTTCTCAATTGAATTTCCAAGCTGTTTAAAATCTTCCTATTGTTTTTATCTCCCCCTCCCCTTACATACATAAATACACAAATATACACACTCACACCCCCCTAAGATTGTCAACTTCTCTGTCCTCATTGTTCAGACTGGCACACCCCCCCAAAGAAAAACAAAACCAAACCAAGCAAACAAAAATCCATCAGCAAAGAAAAAAAAAACCCACACCCCAAAGTGCAACAGTTCAGGAATGAGGAAAGGTTTTTTTTTTAAAAACTATCCCCTTCACAGATAAATTTTTCTAAGGGATTAGAAATGAAAGGGCACATTTGCTTTTATTTGGGAGTGATATGGTGAATCTAATTAGTTGGGTTTTTTTCAAACACCCTCTATGTATATTATTATGACAAGAGTAGGTGTCCAAAGCTTCCTTCTCTATAGTAAAACTGCTTAGGTGTTTAATCATATTAAGATGACTAAGGAGAGAAGACAGCTCCCAAGAGTGTTTGGAAAATACTTTTAGATTTCAGGAGCCTTAGTCCTATATATATGAATATACATACATCATGTGCATGCATGCATATATATACACAGATGATGTATATATATTTTTATATATATATGCATACATATATATATGTATATATGTGTGCATGCATATAACTGTATCCCTTTCACCTCTCCCCCATACACCACAAAGGCACTGCAGAGTGTCCCTTTCACGTACTATTTTATCTCACAAAGCATTCACATCTCCAAATGACCAGTTTTAACAAACATGACCTAGACTTCTCACAAGGTACAATGGAATGAGTGTCAGACACTGATTAATTAGGCTAGTAACAGGTTAAACCTACACTGCTCCACTGTGCGTGTTCACAGCACCAGCCATTGTTTGTGCTGTTCCATCTTTGTTATTTCATTTTCTGCTTTCTACCCTGTAGCAGCAACAGCAGCTCTGGTTGCATCAACCAATAGACATGGTTGGCAGGGTGAGATGTAAAATAACAAAACCTGCAGTCTGGATAGCTTTGTGGATAATATGCTGCAACAACCAGCCATTTCCTGCCCGTGGCTGTGTCAGCTGAGCCATCCACAGTCCGTTTTGTCATTGGTGCTATTTTTTTCAGTGTCTATGAAATCAGGAATGGGGCACAGCATGCTTGAAACTCGGCCAGTATCCTGTTGAGTTAGTAGAATGGAAAGAAAATAGAAAGTACACTGACCCAATTTCTTTGACTAACTATGATTGGGCCATAACAGAAAAAGCTATGAACATGTTTATTCTTTGAATTATTTCTCAGACGAAGTGGCTTAGGACAAATGGAGATGGAAATCAGGCAGTGAAGCCTTCTCATCAGGCTCTTCATTAGCTTCAAACACCTCTTTACATCAAGGTCTCAAAGATTTAAAAGTAAGCTTCATTTTTTCTTTCTGTTTTGTTTTACTTTGGGTTTTTTACCTAATTTCATTTCACTGAAAGTTTCTGTCCACTTTGGTGTACCTGTTCTAATTAGAGACATTTGTTTGGTAGTTTTTTTTTGTTTGTTTGTTTTTTTTTGTTTGTTTGTTTTTTTTTAAATCAGTCAGTGTAGTTTTATGCGATAATTACCTACATTTAGGATCTGGGGAGGCTGTGCCCCTTGCTCTCTGATGTGAGCAGAAATGCATCTGGCTGCATCTGGAAGTGAGGAGAAATATAATAGCACAATCAGTTAGTTTTTCAAATGCAAAGTGGAGGATGCACTTAAAACCTGATAATCATTGAAATTGAAGAGCTTGTGCCTACCTTTGGCTCCCCTACACCTGTACTATTCATCCTGCCATCCCAGGCAATGTGCTGTTCCAGTGAGAAGTGTGCCAAGGGGCCAGATGCTCTATTCTTGAATCTGCTTCTCAAGAAGGACCAAACAAACCCTGTGATCTCTGTCTCAGTTTCCTTATTCATAAAATGGGGACAACGGTGACAATGATCTGCCTCCCTCTTTGCAGCACACCTGGATATATCTGAATGCAAAGTGGTGGGACACAATAGGAGCCAAGCAGAACTGTTCTTGAGTGCCATATGGTCAGCCAGGTTGCCAGCATTCAGAGTTAAGGAAGCCAGAGTGAATTACAACTCCATCCTCAAAAAAAAAAAAAAAAAAAGACAAAAACCCAAGATAAAATAAGGGTTAATTAAGCACTAACAAACAAAACTCATTTCAGAAATGCCTGGCCAAACGAACGCTCCCTTGCAGCTCCCCACCTGCTGGTACTGCCGGAATAATGATAGTACCTGCGGTATGGTGCACAGATCCTCCTTCAATGCATACCTGCTTTTGTTGTCATCTTCAGACCTACAATATAAGGTCCTTATCTTATCGCCCTTTTGCTTTTCATCTTTCCTTTCCAGCGATCCACCTAGAATGCAAAAAATCTGTAGAAAGAATTATGCGCTAGGAGGGAATGAGAGAAAAATGCAGCTGTCCCTGAATTTGTACTTGACTTGGGCCTGAGCTTTTGTCTAATTCAAAGATCATTCAAGTTGAATCCTTGGCTTGTTTCTGGCAGCGTCTGCCCTCAGCATTGAAACCCTTTGTCATAGGGAGCAGAGGCACCAAGAATTGAAGAGAAAGAGGAGGTATCATACTCCTGAGTGAGGGCAAGAAGGACTTTTTGATTAAACTCATAGATGTATCTGTCCAGAAGAGTTTTCCTTTCCCATAGGACTGTGAGTGTGAGCAGAGGTGGTTTAAGGTATTGTGCTTTACTTGACAGAGAGGTGAGGAAGAGCCTTCTCTCCAAGACAATGGCTTGGTGAGTTCTGTGGGCAAAAGCCCAGCCTAGGCTGTGTGTTGGTATTACTCCGAGGAGCATGAAAACACAAAAGCAGGAATTACAGGATCCCAGCATTTTACAGTTTGGATCCTAGCTGTCCTTCAGAGCAAGGGTCCTCCATGCCGTGGTTTTGCAGGCAGCATCTCTTTTATAGAACATTCCTATTAGCAGGGCCTGGGTGAGCAGAGCTAACAATACAATGGTACAGGGAAGGTCTGGGGGCTGCTTTCAGGCAAACACAGTTCTTTGATACATTTTTTATTTTAAATGAGACATTTCATTGTATCTGAACCCTCAACTACAGTTGTTTCATTGTAAGCGCTGACAGAAGTACAACTAGGCGAGGGAAAGCAGATGGCTGAAACGTGTTGTTGAAAAAAATCAATAGTCCCATTTCTGATGCATCAATATTTGGGTGTGGACACATTCAGAATTGATATTTAAAGGTCAGCTGGGCCCAATTTGCAGCATTTCAAAGCTGCCTTTGTGTTTTGAATTCAGCAGGACTGAAGGTCAGAAGTTTTACTAAGTGTTTGACTCCAATGATACACTTTACAAGCATTCATTTATTTTTATTTGAAAAGATCTTCTTTTATCTTGTTCCACTGGTAGTAGCCAAGGTGGAAGAACACAACAGACATACAGGTTCAAAGCTTGGTCAAAGGACTACAGCTGCTTATATTATCTTGACTTTAAAGCTCCCATCATTGCTCCTGAAAAACTAGATAGCTACAAGTCTGATTTTTTCCAGTGCAGAATTATATCAATAAGTACTTTTTTGTCCAAATCTGTAAAGATACTGTGGCCAATAAAACTCTTCACTGAGTTGGTTGTTTTTGATGTGTATGTCTTTTGTAGTAGAAAGGAGACTGTGGAACTATTTAATAGTGTTGATAGCACAGAAAAGGAGAACATAAAAGACATGAATTTCCTTTTTAATGATATATATTTAAATTACCAGAACTTCAGTTAGTACAATGTGTCAGCCTTTTTCAAAACTACCATAAATGTGCATTTAAAGCATCTAAAGACTTTGTCATGCGCCTTAAAATGCAGTAGAAACAAGAGCTATAAGAAATTTAAAAAAAAATTAAAAATCAAAGAAATCAGTGTTCCAACACCAATAGAATAGTTTGGGTTTAAAATTAATTTAAAGATTTTGCTTCATTACTTTGAAATGGCTACTGAACAGTGGTTTGGACATGTAGAAATAATAATTCAGTTCATTTCACAAACCTTACTAAAGTACTCCCTTTACATAAAGACTTCTAGAAGTAATAATTGAAGCTTAAGGACAGTATAAATAGGATTTTGCTAGATAAATGCAAAGAGACAGTTTTAAATCCATTTGCTTTACCTGAAGTAGATGTCAGTCAGCGTACTGACTGTGTGGGACAATTTTGCCAAGCACTAGTGGTGGCATTTGCTATGTGTTTTTCAAAGGAGCAAAAGACTGCATGAGCAAAAGTAGTCAGAATGGGCAAGTGAGGCTTTAGACTTGCCTGTTAATAGGCTACAGTTCCCTTGAAATTAGTAGGACTGGAAGGTGTGCAGAGTTTTTCAAGACTAGCATTTCTTTTCGTTTCAGCTACATTACATGCTATGAGTGACAGATATGTGGCAAAATAGAGTACTGAAATTTTACTTCTGAAGTTCTGAAGTGTGAAGATAGAAAAACACCTGTCACATTTCAAAAAGTCTACAAAGGAAAATCCTAAATAGTTAATGGAGACACTAGAAGGAAACAAAATAGTCAAGCTTCATTAAAGAAAAAAATCCACCTATATTTATAGCTGTAAAACAATAAATCTTCAGAACTTTCTGAGAATAGAGGACAAGAATTATCTCCAAATCCCAGACAGAAAAATTAATTTGAAAGTGTGCTTTTTTTTTTTTCTTTTTGAAGAAAATCTTGGATATGCTCATGTTGAGCAGGAGAGTCTGTCCATATGGAAGGGGATAGGAGGAACATCTTAGGAAAACATTCCCAGCTTGCATGCACAGCCAGGATGGGTAGTCTGGAGGATCAGAATAGGATACAGCTAGCAAATCATCTAGGCATGAAAGTCAGCTTGTCCAGAAATCATGACAATAGGATTGTGGTTAGGAATCAAGCAGGCAGGGACCTTAAAAAAAACAAAGCAAACCAACAGCAGCTTCAAACCTCCTTGACAGAAACGTTTAAAAAAAAAAAAAGGACAGAATGTGAAAATGATTGTAAGGTTTGGTAGCATGATATTGGACTACTAGAGTAAAACTTGGAAATTCAGCATTCTCAAATATCTGTTTTAATCAAAGATGCCGGGGTAGAAAAATACCACAAGATACCTTCTCTGGAAGAAAGCTGGTCTTCAGTGCTACTGCGAATCCTTCAGTGAGGAGCATGTCCTTTATTTAGGAGCCTCCAGGAGTTTAAAGAAATTATGTACTATATTTTCCTTGTCTGTTTTACAATAACTTAGAAAACACAAAGTTTTGTTTTTTTTTTGTCCTCACTTATTCTGGGTAAAATGAAAGAATAATTATTTGGAGCCCTGAATAACCAAAAGAAAACAGGACCAACTTTATGGCCATGAGCCCTGCTCATAGTGGACCTTAGAGGCACATTATGTCTTTAATATTAAAGAAAAATTCATTCACAGATACAATTTTTATTTTCTTGGTGTGACATTTTACTTGCAGAGCTTATTAGTGGTTGATAGGTTGGCTTGTTTGTTTGTTTGCATTAGAGCAGTCTGCTAAAGCATATTGACTTAAAACAAAAGTCACCTTGGTATCAATGGCACTAGTCCCACAAACAGTGCTTGGATTTGCAGCTCTAGCCGGCACTGTATTCTGCTAGTTTTGCAAGGTGTTTGAAGGTTAAAGTTGAATCTATCCATAACACCACTAATCATGGACCTGCTTCTTGATCTTCGCTTTTTGAAACATAACATTGTCTATGATTTCTGTTCCAGTGTTTAAAAACCAATCTCATTGCCTATCCACGTATTGCTGTTAGATTTTGTGATTGACAGTCCATAGCTTTGAGTTTATGACTGTAGAGGCCTCCCATAGCATGGAAGTCTCAGTAATGCTGCTTACTCCACTTGTGCATTCTGCTCTGTGGGTAAAGCAGAGACTTCCTCCTTTGTTTAAAGAATCCCCTGCAAGATTCTTTAAATGAAGAATGAATCTACCTTTTCAGCTAGCTTAACTTTGTCTAGACAGTAAATGCAGCCACGTTTTATGTATCTGGTTTAGCCACCCCGCCTGACTAAGCTAGAGTGAACATGATTTACAAAGGTTTTCTCTTTATCCTGTATTTGTCTTTCTGACTTCTCTGGCTGCTTATCTGCACTTGTACCTGGGAAAACAGGGAAAGTCTAAGCAGCTATCCCACACCACATGCTGCATGCCTATCACCTCAGCAGGGATATACTAGTGGTAAAATGAGACTTTGGAGAGTCTAATGAGTAACATGCAGTGCAGGTGTTGCATTTTTCTTCATTTTCCGTTTCAGAGGTTCTTACTGTTTCTTCATGTGATACAGTTTTATCTTCTGGTTGTAGCTTTTACAACAATAAAGTGTTTTTACAGATCAGGATAGGTGTTTTTCTGCCTTCTTTTTAATTTAAAGAAATAAATATCTTGATGAGAATGACCTTCATTATACCTAATCATTGCTCCCTGTGGACTCCATTACCTCAGTGAAAGCCATAGACAAAGTTCACTCAATAATTAGAGAGACTGGAGTTGTTCTGGTCTGGGAGCCTGACACCCCTGCTGTGCTGAATGGCAGTGTACAGATGAGGGATCCAGGAACTAAGAGAGCGAACTAAATTAAGGCTGCCTAGGGTCTGCTTTGTGCATTAACTTGCAAGTAAGGTGGGGGCACAGCAAAAAATGAGTGATTCTTTTCCTAGGTGGTAGTAAATCATTTGCAGTTAGGATGTGTTCAGACAGGTAGATGTGAGCTCTTGTGTGTGATTCAAACCTATAGTAACATGGGATAAATACTCCATGCGATAAAAAGAAATGTTTTGTGTCCACTGACAGGTCTAGCACTTATCCAACAAACTTGCTATGGTTTTCTGTGCAACCATCTGTTTAGAAAAGAGATTATACATCAGAAATTAATGTAATATAAAATATGTATAAATATATATATTTGCATACACACTTGCACATAAATATGGATGTGTGCACATATCTGAACTAATCAGTGCATATCAAGAGCTCTTAATACAAGCAGAAAATCTTTCACTGTTAAATTCACAGACAAAATTCATTTGTTCAACAGCATTGCACTTCTACATTACCACCCACGCTTGCCCTGAAGGGCTATCTGGAAGTGTGACCTAGGGAAAGCTTGTCATATAGCACCCAGACATAAACCAGGTTAGGGACCAGGGCAGCTCTCATGATACAGAGTGGACATCTACAGAGTTCATCTGAGCACCTCTCAGAAAGGCTGGATTAATCCTGGTTTTCCTAAGAAACTTAAAGCCATATATAGATACAACTGAGAACTGAGGCCAGATATGAATGAAGATGCCTAAAATTAGACTTTGGTGGACTTTGCAGTGCTGACATGCTAGTGGGTAACACAGCCCACCTCTAGGTGTGATGTGCACTGAGTGGTAGTGATGGCTTTTGTGGCTTCTGTGGTCTTCCACACATGGTAGTTCTCTGGAAAAACTCTGCTTACCTTTTGGCTTTCTGCATCTGCTTATGGCATCTGGCCCACTTGCAATCCCAAAATGAGGAAGAGTTGCTGCATGTGGAAGTGCTCTTGCTGTACACCAATCCATATCAGCTGTACAGGGCACTTCCCAAAATGTGATTGAGGCCATTTATTCTCTAAAATGTGTTTTTAAGCATCCCATTTTCTCCAGAGTATATTAACAACCAAACCCTTGGTTAGGTGGCCCTGGTGAGGTGGATAGAACGATAAGGCTACCTTTCACCTCTTTTGAAGTAGTGCTGCTGTGCAGAGGGGAATGTCAGACTACTCCACCAACCTTTCTAGCTTGTCCTTTTGAATCAGATTTCTGACCAAGAGGACGCAACCATCAGAGCCACTCTTAGATGCCCAAGCAATGGATGCCTGCCTCCCTGGGCTCTCTGAGGAGCCCAGACTGCCTTTGTCTGAGGGAGTGTGGGACCTGGGCGGGCAGGAGGGGCAAGTCGTGTGATTGCATTCACCAATTTTGGCTTTGCAAGGGATTGGAGTGGAGTGCAGCAGCATTGGAGGGGGGTGTTACTGTGAAGGCGTAGGGGACAGAATGGCAAAATCCACTTTCTAATGACAGTGTCTTCTTAGCAATCTTCACCCTTTCATGAATTTTCTTCCACAACAGCCCTTCTTTTCTCTTTTATTTATGCTGGTTTATTTTTCAAGTTAGAGCAAATCCTCTACCCAGGTTGCAAGACACAGCAGTGCCAGAAGTGAGGGTGTGGTAAGGAAAAATTAGCAGTAGGAAAACAAAGTAGGTGGAGACTCTCCAAACCATGCTAAACCTCACTGCAGCTGAGTGAACAGCTATTGCCAGAGGGTGCCAGTGGCAGTTGCCATCATAACAGCAAATGTCTTCCTGATTCTCCACCTAGCTCTTTCTGCATTTCCTTTTTTTCTTTGGATTCTACGCCTTGGCTTTTCTCCCCTTGCCTTTTTTGCCAGCCTCTTTTTGGATCCTCTGCTCACAGATGTGTTTTATGCTACAGTCACCAAGGACACAGGATTATTTCTGTATTCTGTGTCTTCTTGGTTCATTATATCACCTGAAGGAGTCCTCTTCCACCTTTGTTTCTTCTTGGTGGAGATTACTTCTTTGTTTTGGTCTGTTTGGCTGTGGTTTCTGACACCCTCAATGCATTTGGGTGTTTAAGGGTCTCACCTGTTGGTTCTGTCTGGTCTCCAAGCTGCCACTAGCCTCCACCTTCTCCCTTTTGTGCGGCCGTGGGTGAGGTGAGATAAGCAGGATGTACAATGTGTTAAGAGGAAATTTGTACCATATTTGACAGCATTGCTCTGTTGATGGCTGCCAAGAATATGACTGGCATAATTTTCTCGGGTCTTTCTCTGAACTCAGATGTAAATTTGATACTTGTTCAGGCAAGCACATTTTTCAGAAGATTTTTAAAGAGGAATTTATTCCCCATACAGCTGTATTACATGTATTTACTGTGCCGAATTGAACTGCAGCCTTCTTTACAATTTCTCTTTGTTTAAGGTGAGTAATCATGATGTCATCTTTAATAGTGCACTTATTTATGAGAATTGGAAATTTAAAGTCCCTAGTGTGAACATTTAAGAAATTTAATCCCATATTCCTGTTTAGGAAATGAAAGAGAAACCTGTATAATTGTAGGTGAAAATAAGCTGCCTGTGTTATAATCTGTGGTGGGTAATAGGAACACTAGAGGGTTGTTTTTTTTTAGTTCTAACACATGGTCCTGAGGTCCTACTGTGATAACCCATTTTGAACTGAACATCTCTTCCCTGACTCGCTTTTATAAAGAACATCTCTACATTGTGCCTTCTTAGTGCCAAATATTCAAAATGCTGCCTTACAGGAATGTAACAGCACAACTACAGCTAATTCCTAAACGTAGCATGTGCTAATATTCCTGTACAATGCTTCTAACTTTTAAAGAGGAAGCTTGAGAAGAAAGCAAAGGCATCTAGGTAGGTTGATAGGAATTACATATCTCTGCTTTTGTAAACTCCTTATTCTAATATATTGTGGCATCAAATATACACACATTCTGTATTTGCAGTTTTCCATACATGGCAGTTCTGGTGTCCTCAACATAAAAAGGGCATGGAACTGTTGAAACAAGTCCAAAGGAGGGCCACGAGGATAATCAGGGGACTGGAGCACCTCCCGTATGAAGACAGGCTAAGAAAATTGAGGCTGTTCAGCCTGCAGAAGAGATGGCTGTGTGGAGACCTCATAGCAGCCTTCCAGTATCTGAAGGGAGCCTATGGGGATGCTGGGGGGGGACTCTTCATGAGGGACTGTAGTGAGAGGACAAGGGGTAATGGGTTCAAACTTAACCAGGGGAAGTTTAGATTGGATCTGAGGAAGAAATTCTTTACTGTAAGGGTGGTGAGGCACTGGAATGGGTTGCCCAGGGAAGCTGTGAATGCTCCATCGCTGGCGGTGTTGAAGGCCGGCCGGGCTGGACAGAGCCTTGGGTGGCATGGTTTAGTGGAAGGTGTTGCTGCCCATGGCAGGGGGGTTGGAACTCGATGATTTTAAGGTCCTTTCCAACCCTAACTATTCTATGATTCTATGATTCTATATGTGGTTTGTCTAGGCAACTTTCTATATACTTGATGGAAGATAGCATATTTGCTTGGTTTAAGTACATGTACAATATATTAGTGTCCATCACTGCTCATTTAACTGAAGAAGTTATAAACCACTTTACCTGTGTGTGTTGTCCAGCAATATGAAAGCATAAAAATAAAAAAAAATACTTAGAAAACAGAGAATGAAACCCACAAAAATATCAAATTTGGATTAAGAAAAAAAAAAAAGTGTTAGAAGTTTTCTTCTATGCAGAGCATGTGTGGCAATAAAAAAAGAGAGCAAAGAAGCAGTGACAAGGGGAAAGGGTGTCCTGAGCCCCTTTGCTACCATATGTCCAGGTAAAAGACTGCTTTATTTTCTGGGATGAGGTCAGCTCCATTATTTGCTTTCTCTAAGTCAGAGATCAGCTGTTAGAAGTACCAGTGTGCTCGACAGAAAGGAGTCAAAGGAACACAAAGCAACAGGATGACAAGTGGCATAGTGGCTCCTGGACTGAGTGAACACATCACGCAGGGCTGCATGACAGCGTATAAAAAGGAAATGCAAGAACTGCAGGGAGAAGGGGGCTTTTCACAGGACTAAAAGCCCAGTGCTTCTGAGGTTTTGCTAAAAATCATAAAATTATGAAGAAAAAGATACAGTAGCAGATAGCACTGACAGTTTAAGGATTGCTTGACTCCAAAGCTATCTCATTAAAAAACAAGATGAGATAGTGCGCAACATCCAGGGCTGGAAAAGAAAGGGTGGGGAAGTAGGGGAGGGAAGACAGATGAATGTGGATGACATCTTGCAGCCTGAGAAGAAACAAAAAACTACTGGTGCTTCCCAGTCAGTCACCAAGACAACAGCAGATTGAATTTGGAGCTGCCTGTAATAATTTATGACTACTTTGTCTTGGTTGGATTATTGTGTTGCTTTGGATTCATTAGCTTAGCAAGAGCTTCAGCCAGAAAGACAAGGTAGAAGGAGGAGAAAGGGGGAATTAGAGGAAATTTGGATCTACAAAAAGGTGATATCAAAATGCTGGTGAACTTGAAAAAGGTTGTAAGTCTTGTTGTTTTGAACATCCTTCGTGCTTTGATTTCTTCCCAGTGGTAAGAGAGAGAGATATGCACACAAAGAGCAATGACAATGGAATCCCCTTGTTGCTATAAAAGAGCCTTCTGGTCCCTGTTTCCACTGCTGATCTCAAGCTCCCAAAGAGAAAGGTCAAAAGTATGCCTTGGACCTGACAGCCAGCTGGAAGGAGAATCATGGTGTTTACACCCCTGGAGGGCAGGGAGGCAAGCCCAGAGCTTGGAGAGGTGGGAGGCATTAGAGAAGCTAAGCGATGGTCCTGCCCAAGCTGTGTCAGTATCGTGGTATGTTTTGTAAACATAGAAACGACAGCAATAACAGGGAAGTTGAAAAAAGTTGCCTGAAAACATCACTTCAAAATGTAACCAAGCAGTTGTATATCAGATATCTAGAACCTTCAGGCAGCATGCTGCAATTCTGTTGATTGGAGCATGGAGAGGTGAAGACTGGCAGTGAGGGAGGGTGCCCTCTCACAGCAGGCAAAACAACTGAGTGACAAAAATCCCATTAGTCAATTCCTGCTGGGTTATCCAGACCTGTTAGGGGCAAAGATGGTAAAATGCTCACCATATGTTCTAATTTCTCTTGGGAAAAATGTGTGGCAAAAACTATCCTACAGCATGCAAATCAAGTGCAGTGTTATGGGTACTGGCTGTCCTGCAGACTTCTGTTTCTGAGACACCTCAGGGGTATATTAAAACCTCCAAGCAATAATAGTAAGAGAGCATTAACGATGGCAGAGAAAAATCTCTGAGATGGATGCCAGAATTCAACTCCTGAGCACCTAAAAAGGGTGGAAGATCTGTCTGTTCTGCTACACCTATAAACCTACCGAGCTCCATCACCAAAATAACCACACTTTCACCCAACTATTTAAAAAAAACCTGATTCCCTCCATTACATACCTAAGTTTTATGGCTTCAGTAAAGTGACAAATGTGAGGAAGGAGCAGTTTGGTATGTGCCATTTGCACATTGCACTGATTTTATTACCTGTAACATTTTAAGCTGACAAGGTAGAAAACATCCTGTTCCTATTTATACAAAGGACCAGTTCGACACAGGGGTGTCCGAACAGTTGAAATTAGTGCACATCCTACACAAATGTATTTGTGGAAATAATTTTGTACTATATCCTAACTATTTGAGTTGAATCATCCATTTATATGACTGTATTTTTCTTGACTTGTAGCTTTCCCTTTCAAAGATATTATGGCAGACCTGACTTTCGCCCTGAGGTTGGGGCCATCTTAGAATGCTACTTTAGGGTTACAATAAATAAACTTACAAAAAACATAAACAAAAAAAAAAAATAAAAATTGCAAGTCTGAGCCATTTATCATTTTTCTTTCACTTCTTTTTGCTCCCTACAGCTGTTTCAGTAGCCCTTTGTGAACCCCAAATGTTCTTTGCTCTTCTGTGGCAAGATCTTCGTGAATTGTTTGTTAGCTTGGAAAACTGTTTCTGTTCCTCAGAACAGGCATCAGTAGAAGATATCTGGGACAAGTACTCTGTGAAGAAAGTACCTTTATGCCTTAGGAACTGATGAATGATTCCAAATGATCCAGTGCTGTGAACCATGCTGAACTGGAGACTGGCAAATGTTACCTTCCATCTCTTCTAGTGACTTTAGTGTTGTCTTCATTATCATCTTCTGTTCTCCCTTGCCAATTCACTCAGCAGTTTGCCTCCTGTGCTACATACCAGCTAACAGATGTATCCTTTTCATTTCACATACTCCTAAAGCCTTGGGCACTGCTTTCTGCAGATATTTATACAGCTCTGGGACCCAGCTGCTGGAAAAGTAGTTTGTACTGAATATTTGTTACATGTTCTACAAGATCCCACACATTCTTACTTTGCATAGAGTAAAACAACAACAACAAAAAGGTGCTGATGCCTTGTATGTATTTTGTATGAAACTTAAACAGTATGCCTAGCTGTATTCTGACAGTCTTTCAAAGGTTTTCTCCATAACAGTATGAATTACATGAGAAACAATTTTCATATATATCACAGTCCCTTCAAAACTTATCTACCACCAAGTTTCTTCATTTCCTATAAGCAAAAAGAGTGGGAGAATGTCATCCTCCTGCGCATCACACAACATCTTTCCGTCCTCATCTCAAACATTGGAAGAGGAAGGCACACTGACAAGTCTGGTTCTCCAGAGTAGTCGGTAAGAGCAATCAGTCATGTGCTAGTTCTGCTGGTGCAATTTCTTCCTCTTATTTTAATTGGTGTGGGACAAAGTGTGGAACTGGTATAAAGATCACCTATTTTTATTTTTAAATTCTTTTTTCCTATTGTGTGTTTCACTTTTAGCATACCGTATAGGTATATTGGCTGCCTATAAACAGCTCTTGGCTCTGCTGCAAGAAGGTGGCAGAATCTAAGGGTTCTTTTGCTAAATGTATTGCTGCTGTTCTCTCATTTAGAGGAAAAAGCAATAAACACAGAATATTTGAAAAATGCCATAGCAGAACCCTTAAGGTAAAACAGCTGGCCTTTGCTTCAATTTCTAGGGCAGCATTTTAATAAACATTAGTCATGGTGATTATGGAACATTTATCAAGGATACATCATTTCCAGCATTCTCCTGGTTTTGACTCCATATTAGCATAATAACATGCATTATTTGTATAATTAGAGATGTTTAAAGGATATGGCTGGAGAATAAGGAGCTCAGGCTGGAAAGCATCTGATTGCCAGTTGCTTGTCTTGCTTGCCAGGGCCAATTAACATATTCCTTCCATTTCTGCCTTCGTTTAACTTATCAAAATACAAATGTGCTGCAGACTTTCAGAATCACTTAGGCTCCCTGTTCAGGCTTTAGGGGCACATAACAACACGAAGCGAATTCATGCAGATTAAGTGCTCTTTGGAGTATTAGAAACCACTTAATCTGTATAAATATGCTTCAGGTTGCTCAGTTTTTACAACACCTTGAGAAGGAACTGCAGTGGTTCAGGAAAACGTGTGATGCATTATTTAAAAGAAGATATATAACCCATGATAAGTTTATCTTCCAAATTACTATTGTCAGACTCATAGTTTATTTTTTGTATTTTTTACTTCACTGTAACGTTTTAATGCAAGTGACAAGGGGAATTTCCCATTATATACTCTATTATTTTCAAAATTCTGGCTTTCTCACTGTTGATTTAAAAGATAAGCATGAGAGATGTATAAATACTGAGCAATTTTACTCTACAAATTTGTGCAGCAGGAAGGATTTACACTTTTAAACAGAAAAAAGTAAACAGGATTTATTTTCTCACCTAGCTAAATATGTTAGCCCATGCATAAACTCCACGCTTCTTTAGTTTCCATTGACTCTAATTTTAATTTGCAGTATTGAAAAGAATGAGGTATAAGACAGGACTAAGAACATCATATTGGGATGCTATCTATTTTGCTTTCGGGGTTTACAGTGTCATTTAGTCTAATAACTCTATGTAGTATAGTTAAATTATTGCCAAAAATAGAAAGCATGGTTGAATTGTGCAGCTTTCCCAGAGGATGTCTTATATATCCTGAGATAAATTTAAGACATATATTTAATATATGTGCAAATGCAACTGTGTCATATTCAGAAATCCCTTGTTATTCAAACGCTTGCAGCAGCCATTTGTAAGCAGACAGTGATGTGGACAAGTCAGCATTCATCATAATATGCTGGCCCCAAGAGGTAAATAACACTTTTGGAAACTGTATGCCCTCTGAAGAACAGAATTCAGTATATTGACTTCTAATTTTAGTGACAAATTCTGAGTTTTAATATCAATAAATCGCTATTATGGGAGAAAGCTGATACTGTGCAGTCCACCTGGAAAGATTATTTAGTAAACACCAATATTCCCTACCCGTATTTCTGGGGCTGTTGGCCCCCTGAGTTGAAGTGCAGCACCCATTCCAGGTGTGGTAAGTCAACACCAGCTGCTAGAGGCAAGCACTGTGTCCCCTGCCCTTCACCAGTGCGGTCCTCCATTTGCCAAGGGTGCAACATTGCAAGTGAGCACATTGAAGCTTATCACTCCCTGAGGTTCTCCTGCATGGACCGTAATGGCCACAGTGGTTTAAATTCAGGCCCTGAAAGAGGGCTTCCCCCGCCACCGTGTTCATAATCTTACCACAGTTTTAACAGATGCTGGCAGGGCTGCCGTTTCTTGCCCTGACACATGTGATAGAGATGGTGGGAGCAGGGGAATACTTATTTACATATTAGGGCAGGATGAAGACTCCTTTGAGAGACATTAAATAACACAAATGGGACTTGAAGAGGGCAGAATGAGGACCATTTGCTGGGTGCAGAGTTGAATTTTAGCCTTCTTTTGCTGCTTTCACATAAAATAACAGAGAATGTGACCTTAGTTGTGAAGGGAACAGTTGCATGTCTTCTCGGGGTCATTTAATTGTCCCTGTAATAAAGTTTGTTGTTTCACAGAGGTTTGCAGACTTACATTTTTTCTTGTAAGAATAGCAAATGTTCTCTTTTGAAAAAATAAATTAAAAAAAACAAACAAAAAAAAACAAAGATTTTTTCAAAATTGTGATCCTTTGCTCTGATAAGCAGCGTCCAACTGCAATAAAATGGTGAAAAACGCGTCTCAAATAAATTCAAAATAGATTTTTAAAAAAGGTGAGGTAATTAAAGTAGTTTATCTAATCTTTAACCAACTTAAGGTGCAGGTTGCATTGTTTGTGAATTGCACAAAAAAGCGTATTATTTTTTCCACTATAGGCTCAGATTTAGTTCCCTGGGTTATATCTAATGCAAACACTGAAATGTTATAGGACCTCTATTGCACAGGGATCCTTTGCCACAAGCTCACTGCAGGAATCTGCTTTAATGCTTTTTTTTTTGCATTGGATTTTACTCTAGTGTTCGTTTTATCATTCTTGGTCTCTGCAAATGTGCTTTATTGTCTGGATCATTTAATTTTGTTAGGCAAACGTGCTTCATTTTTTAATGATAAAATGTTAGCATACTCTTCAATAATAACTGTTTTTCCTTTCAGAGCAACTGATGCATAAAGTCTAATCTTTTGTAGTTGAAGGAAGATGTTCTTTAAGAATTGATTTAGGGTCTGCCTTTGTCTTACTAATTTTTAATTACATGCGGTCAGACCTGATTAATCTGAATTAGTATGCAAAGCTCCTCTTTAGAACTAAATAAAATCAGATTAACAAATAAAGAATACATACAAGGATGTGTTATAAGGTTGGTTAAAAGTGAAATCCTTCTTATTCTTAAACATACAGACATTTCTGTCTGAACAGTTTATGTCTTCTAATTGGCTACACAATTTTACTGTGTTACAGAGCTTTAATTCCTTTTGAATTTTGAGGGAAACATCTAGGCATCATAATAATATTATGCAACAAAATACCTTTGAAGGAGTTTAAAACTGGACTTAACAAGATCAGTTCAGCCAATACCTTTATGAGCACAAGTGTGCTTAAAAAGGTGGCACTATGTTGCAATTTCAGAAGTCAGTTTACTTGTAAACAGTGGCTAATGCAACCTGATATGAACTAAAAGCAGCTGTCACGAAGGTGAAGGCCCCCCTTCCCTCCAAGCTCTCCTTTCCTCTTACTCCTGGATGCTCATTTATTTGGAATTGGCGTTGGTGCTTGTTGGAGCACAACACATTGCCTCAGCTAACTAAAATGGATAAAAAAAAAAAAAGCCTGGAAAAAGAGTGAACGTGGATTTTTATTTTGCTGGTAGAGTGAACAGTTTATGTAGCGGTCAGACAAGCACTGAAATTAGTGAGACGGAGGGGAGAAGGTAAATGTGTAGTGAAGGGACAGGAAGGGGAGTGGAAGGAAGAAAAGGAAAGAGTGGGCAAAATCTCTGACTTTCAGACACCGTGGACCACTTGTAGGTTCTGTCATAGCGTGGGACTGTGCCCTAAGGAGGGCAAAGTCAAGTCTGCAGCTCAACGATGTGCTTGAGCACCTTCTTTATCTCACAGGAGCAGCCTCACTGGATTTAAGTATGTGCTTTAAGCAGAGGTAGATTTGAAAATCCACTATGGGCATCCGATTAAAATGGCTTCTGACTCTGCTCCTGCCTTGGCGGAGCATGCAGTTGTCATGGGGTTTAGTTAATAGGACCAGATATGCTCTTCTGTGGGCAGAGGCCCCAGGTATGCAGAAACCTCCTTAGACTCAACTGTGTTTTAAAAAATAATTGCAGCCTATTGTAGTACTATGCAATTATTTGTATTTGTTTATATTTGCACAGTACCATAACTTTGCATCTCATCTGTACGTCTCATCTGTACGTCTCATCTGTGTTTCTAAAACAAAAAAGTGGCATGTTACACTGTTAGCATTCTGTTGGAAAAAAATATTAAAATGCTTCTCAAATACAATGGAAAAAGCTTCTCTAGCAGGGCATTAGCTATTTTAATTTGAAGTTATAAATACTCCTCTAGTAGAGGACAATAAAGGCTTTATATTTGAACAACCCATGCCCTATTTGTACTACATTTTGCCATAATGTATTTCTGTACTGTGTACAATAAAATACAAATGATTCAAATTCATCAAGAAGGGATTAATTGGCATATAATAGGGGATCTGGATACTATACTGGCAAGCTGTCAAAATGAAAGAAGAAAGAAGTTAGTAGAAGAGGGAATGTAAAAATACACAAGTGCAAAAAGCCAGCAACTATAGGAATAAGTATATGCGGAAGCTAAGTCAAACTATGTGACTTGGCTTATATCAAAGAACAGTAGTGACATTATGAGACTCCCAACACGGAATTTTTTCTATGGGTCATTCATATATCTCATTTTATTTAGGCTTAAACTGAACTGCTTGAGCAGAAAAATGGAGACTTGATATGGCTGTTTGGAAAGTTGAAACCCAGGTGAGCAGAAACCACCATGCTGGCATGCTGATCATATCACTTCAAGCTGAAAAGCTTAACACTGCAAATCCTTGGCTCTCTGATTAGACACTTTTCATAGCTGGGGCCTAAGTCAGGAAAATTCTTTACTCTTGTTTTCTTTTTTATTTATTTTTTTAATTTTCCTGTTTCTTACCACTATATTCCCGATTCATTTCTTGTACTGCTGTAGATTTTCAACAATGATCACATTATTGGTCAAACCCAGACTCTCTTTCTCATCCCCTGTCAGAAAAAGAACAAACAGAAAGGCTATAGAGCTTCTTAAAAATCTGCTGGTGCACTTATGAACTTTTGCTGTCAGGCACTTAGATGTGATGTTTTTCAGGAGGGAATACAAATCCATCCATTTCAGTGCTATTCCGCTTGCCCTTAATTCTCTTCCTTCATTCTGGATAAATAAAAAGATTAATTCCCACACATTCCTGAAGCTCTGCTTGGCTGTAAATTAGATCAAGTTGGGAGTTTTGCTCATTACAGCTCCTCTTCCCTGCTGGCAGAGAGACTCTTGTATTTGTCACTTGTCTTCTGCCTGTCCTCCTGTCCTTACAATTCAATTGTTAACCACACATGACCATCATTCAACCAAAGAACAAAAAATAGGAGCCTTTTAACATGTTTCTTATTGTAAAACACGTACAAATAAATGCACATTATTTCCAGAGAAACCCTTATAATGTTGCTAATAAACTTTTAAAGTCATAGAAAATTATGCAGCTGAGAATATGGTGAAGCACAAATTTTAAATGGCTGCTTATCTCATTAGAACAGCATTTCAGCGTTTCAGTGTGCTAAAGTGTCACTTCAGTTTTGTGGGTCCTCCCCTTCAAGAAGAATTACTGTCTCTCCTTATGCAAGCGTATTCTGCAACAACAGTTCCCATCATGTTTTTAATACATATGTATATACATTTCAGATGCATAAAAAGCTATACATAGTATGAATCATCTGTTTCATAAACTTGACTATGCTGTTGTCAGAACTTATAAAAATAATGTGACAGGCAGATCTTGGCAAAGTGTCTATCCACCACTACTGTGAAGACAATCATCAACCACTTTCAGTCTTCATCACCTTGGCTGGAAACCTGTCCCCAGAAGTCAGAGGGAATACGGACATGCCGGAAGTGAAAAGTTTGACAAATCTGATTTTTCAACAATCAGGAATATATGTTTCATAGCAGAGGTCTTTGAAAACACCTTGTCAGTCCCACATTCTTGTTTATACTGAAGGAGCTCCAGGCTGAGGAATTTTGCTGATTACAGCAGCACCAGTGAGACTGACCAATATGATATCATCTAGAAGCTTTGCTGCTTTACAAACCTTGCAACCTTTCTGATAGCTTCCCGAAAGTTTGCGCAGTCTCTTGAAGTATGGTATGCTCCTATACATAGACATGCACGCAGGAAATGTCTTGACTGCTTGTTGTTTTAGATGGACACAGACAAGCCTCATTGAAAGGATTCTTCAATAACTGAATATGTTCATATTGTACTCAGTGAAGTCAGATTGATATTGCTAAAGTTTTTGTTGTAAAGCTAAATGACAAAGCCAAGTGGCAAATTATGTCAGCAAGTTACAGTCTTTTTTCACTAGAAAAAAAAATCCCTACCTTAATCCCCTTCCAGGGGACTGTCTTATTCATGCTTTTTTAAGAAAAGTGCTAAAATACCAGAACTGGTCAACACAAAC
Organism: Amazona ochrocephala; assembly: GCA_039720435.1. Classification (NCBI taxonomy): domain Eukaryota; kingdom Metazoa; phylum Chordata; class Aves; order Psittaciformes; family Psittacidae; genus Amazona; species Amazona ochrocephala. The sequence continues at coordinate 48,476,227 of CM077876.1, read as the reverse complement.
TGACCAAAACACATGACAAATTGGCTTTCAAAACTAAGCAATTAGTCTTGTGAATAAGGAGCCAAGGGAACTATCTTAGCACTTTTCTGTCCCCCTGTAAAAGCGCTAAGATGATTTGAGTGGCCAGTGTGGACAGAGGGATTTTGGTTATCACTAGATCAGTCAGATCATATTAATTTTATCACCCAAAAAAAGTGTAGGAACAGTAATAAAATAATCCCCATAACACCTTTGGGAATTCATACAAAGCCTCTTTTAAAATTACGGAAGAGAGAAAATGCTGTTGAGTTCAGCTTTCAGAAAGCAAGACTTGTCTCTACTGTGAAATTGTGTGAAATTTTATGTGATTTTGTGTGATAAGGTTTATGATCACGTGCTTGCTAATAAGTCCTTCTATATTTGCACAGCTGAGCTGAATTTCACCCAAGAAATTTGGATTTAGGTGAAATTAGCATGTTTTTATACTGAAATACATTAATGAATGAGAACAAGAAACTACTTATCTTGCTATTTTTCTTGAACTAGCAAGTTCATTAAAGACATTTAAAAACAGTTTAATACATGCTTGACCTTAAGCCCTTATTTGGGGTTGACTTTAATGATATGCAATTTCTCATTTGATTTAGAGCATAAGTTGAAGCCTTTTCAAAGGTGGAGATAAATTTCCATAATGCAGACTTGTCTGAAATTCAGATAAGACACAGACAGATGAAATGTTACATCATGTTGATATATAGTACATGGCTTTTTCTTCAAAATCATCACCTGTCAACCCCTACATCATGGTTACTGTATTAAGAGACATGGACAAGTTCAGAAAGGAATCATTTTCTTTTCCTAAATTTCAAGAACCTCAATTCTGCCTAAATATGAGGCATAAAATTTGTCCAAAAGAGAAGAAATGATTAATTTAAATTAAGATGCAGCTGTAATAAACTTTTGGCTAGTATAGAGGCATTTATGAAAGTGAAAAATGCATTTTTAATGTAACACTTGTAAAGGCAGGCAAGGAAGGTATAAGGGGCAAACTTCTGGTGAGATATACTCAGCCTTGCTTCTGTTTCATTAGTTCAGCACTGGAAGTCCCCTTGCTCTTTTGAAAAACAGCTTGAACAAAACACTAATGAATATACATAGACGCAACAAATCCTTTACTGGCAGAAGAACAGATTTTATGACCTAATAGGTCTTTTCTCTCTCCAAAGGCTATAATTCTCTGAAAAATGAAGTTCTTTCCATGGAAATGTAAGCATCTACTGCACAAAGCAATATTATTTTGCAGAGTGATGTGAGTTGGTTATACCGCATACAGCTCACCTACACTTTGATAAAGGATAAAGGTAGAAAATAAGCAGATAACCAATCTTTTAACAATAAAGGCCCAGGAGCAGAAATGATCCTTTTTTTTTAACTGCATTAAACAATTACCTCATTTCTAGGCAACCGAGCCTGTTGCCTGAATGGTTTTGTGTTTTCCATAATCCCACTAAAGTCTTACGCAGCCTTGCTGAATCTAATTTCTTCAGTTTCCTATTTATATCCCTGGACTTTCTCAAATTAACCATTATTCTAGTGATGTTGAGTTATACAGAACCTTTTGATTAAAGTCCTATGAAACACAAGGAACCTTCAATATAGCTGAAGTTTCCACAGGGATCAAACCAGCATCATCTGCTTCTTTATGCTGAATTACAGAAACCATGTGACATGGCACACATTCCTCCTTGATTCAGCAATCTAAAACATTGTTTAAACAAGAATGTACATTGGCACTGCATATAATTCCCAGAAGTACAAAGAAGAAAATTTCAGAGGAGTATGACTCAACAAACAGCCTTAAAAAAAAAAAAATAAAAAAAAAATCTACTTTCATTTCCTGTTGAAATCAGTAACAAAGTAAATTTCCCCTTTTTTTTGTAACCAGCATCAAATTAGCTCTTTCCAATGTGAGCCAAACTCAGCTGCTGTTCATTTGGTACTGCTTTCCTTTGTGCTTTAGGCTAGGCTATGCAATTAATTTTTACTAAGGTCTGTTGAGTAATTTTACTGAAGCCCACTAATTTTTACCAAAGCCCTCTGGATAATTTTATTCAGGTCTGCTCAGCAGGAAGCTGTTCTGGCTCCAGCTCTGATGGTCTAGCCAAATGCTGGATACTGCACTCGTATCTGGGAACAGTAGCAGTGCTTTGCAAGGGCTTCTGAAGAGATCAGGGCATGTTACGAATACAGCGGCAGGAATGTGCTTGCAATCCAGGTGAAGTCTGCTCAAAACCGCCTTTATTCCTAATCTATCCACTGCACTTGTTTGAACTGATGCAGTGCGCATTTTATTCACCTGATATTTTTTTATCCCCTTTTAGTATAATTCCAGGAAGTTTACAGAATTATTTTTATTTATAGTATTGCAAAAAAGGGAAGAAACAGGTACTTTACTCATGAGTTTTAAACTTAGAGCTCACGATCTGGTATTCGTGACAGTATAGCTGACACCCTTTTTTTGGATGCAATGATTATATTATTTGTGAATACATTTTGTCTTCCTTTTCCATAACAGGTTAAACTGTAGATACTTGACTTAATGAGGTCTTTCCTAACCTGGTAAGCACAGTTTGCTGATTCTCATGTATGAAACAAAAGATAAACGCAGAAAGTAAAAAAAATTTTTCCCTTTCCTTTTCATGTGATAATGTTTTCATAAAATTGTTGAGAAGTTGCAAAGATCTGTGGAGAATAAAGACAACTTATTCATCCCTTTTATAGCCATGTATCTAAGAGCCATTCTGAAATCCTGGGAGCTGGAGGTACTATAGAGACGGAAGATCAATCCTTTCTTAAGTATGAAAACCTCAGAAAAGATTTCAGTTGTCCAGAACATCTACTTTTGCCTCAAAGCATTGTTTGACATATTGATGTGTGTATTTTCTATATGTTCCCTTAAACTGACTGAGGAATCAGATGATTCAGGCTTTGATGCAGAAAGCACACACTTCATTTTGAATGTCAGGATAAATTGTTTCCAAAAATCCCCTACATTACTTAGGAGCTATTATACCCCTAGTGCAGTGGATACCAGAAATGTTTCTGCGGGAATGTTTTTCTCTTGCTCCTTGATGCTGCAATCACTTCCTGAATGTCCTTCACCTGTAAATAAGGAGTACTGAAGAGGTAAGGATTGCTGTTATTTGCATACCAGCTGAATCCACAAAGCCATTTAAACACTCTCATTGATTTTTATGGGGAGCTGGTTCCTAAATGCTTTTGTGGACCTCGCAGGTCATGTTTTCTTCTCTTTATTGAGATGAAGGCAATTATATGGCCAAATTCTTTCAAAATCCAAGAATAACGTTGTCACCCTAACGTATGCTTTTTGATCGGTACTTGAAAACTTGTCAGTGTACTTTACTGCTGTGCTCAGAATAATAATTACACACTTTATAAAGTATAATCAATAATAGCACACTAAGGTAGAGAACAATCTAGATATCTTAATTTGCCTGCTTTCCATATTAATGCATTTTTCAATATGTTTGGAAACATTTAGCAATTAAATGCCATAATGACTCAGAGAGGAAAGTGGGAACTGCCTGGGTCAGGTGTTCCAGCTCCTCTTGTGCTTCCTTAGAAATATAAAGCAACCTCAAATAGTGTTTATCTGACCCATCAGACTAGTTATACATCTCTGTTCTATAGCTGGGGCAGTGCAGAACAGCCAGAGCATGCCGGTGACTTTGGTTCATTAATTTTTACTAGACATTGGTTCTGAAGGTTGTTTAATACCTCTACTACAGCTTGCTCCACCTCTTCAGAGGCACGATTAACTCAGTTGGCAGCACTGTGCCTAGAGTGCCAGTCTTCTGACTAACGCTTCTCATAACCACACTAAAACACAGAAATGGGTGTAGCTATGCAACAAGTTAAAAAAATGTGTCCTATCACCCTTTTATTTACTTGCTGCACTTCATGACAAGTTCGGTTTCACAAATAAAATGCACCATTCTTAGAAGACCCAGGAAAATCAGACCCTGTGGGTAATTGTGGAGGAGCAAATCTGCTCTGATTTGCACATTAGTTCCCTGGGGGCAGTTACCACACCTATGAATCACTGAGGTAAGCTGCTATATTAGCCTCACCTTTACTATGTAAGAGCAGTGCATGGAAGAACTTGCATTGAGATCCTTAGCTGCTGTTACAAAGTATTTTTAAGTATCTTACAATGTCAAGAGTCAATTTGGCCCTAGTATACCTTTAACTTCAAACTTCTGATCAATGGGGCAACCCTAACATAAAAATGAGGAATGTGGAATGCTATTGATCCAGAAAAGTACTACGTTTAATGACATATTACCTAAAATATATTGTCAACTGCTTTCAAAGTTAACACAAAAAATATAACATGCAAGTGGCTCAGTCTATGAAATAAGGTTTATGTCTGGAGGTGTCCTGGTTGTTGCTGGAACACCATCAAACTCTCTTCTACCTATAAATATCACACTTTGGAATGATTCGGAGCAGGGCCAACTATAAAAAATGCTGTTTGCTATTTACAAACTCGGTGCAATATCCAAACAAGATTAGGGAACTCTACGAGTTTGTTGGGAATACATAATTATATGATTTAAACAATTCTATGATTTTATGATTTCACTAGAGGCAATATATGCTCTAGTATTAAGAAGGCACCATGAGACTGAAGAACCTATCCTATTCAAATGTCAAATCATATTTCAAATGTATTAAACTCAGGGTAAACTGAAGTCAGTTGGTACCTTTAATTGCCAATCTGCATTACTGAGGTATAAACCAAAGTCATACATTTGGCACCCACGGGCAAATCTCGAACTATTAAACCAAAAACAACCCCCCAAAAATAAACCCAAATCCAAAAAACAAACAACCCCCACAACAAACCAAAACATTCTCGCCAGCATTGGGCAGTCATGGGATGCCATAGGATGTAAGATCTCTGCCCCTCCATCATGCCTAGACATTTCAAAATCATGCAAATATGTGATTACTCAAATCCTCCCTTATGACTAAAACTTCACATTTACATTTCAGAGTGGATATTTTGTGTTCCTTCCCTCTTATTTTGTCTTACTAATTGAAAATTATCAGAACTGCCAACCAGCCTACAGAAGGGATGAAGCAAAACTCTTAACACTTCAATGTCCAACCACTTCAGAAGCAGCAGTAGCCCTCACTATCCTCACCTGCCTCCCAGGGGGCCCATGGGAGACATCCACACCCATCAGTAGAATACTTTGTGTCAGCCCCCTTTCTCTCAAGCTCATCCCTTCCTGTGGCAACTAACGGAGGAGCTCCTTGCTAAGAGAGAGAGATGCTATGCTCAGAGGCAGCTACTTTGAATAATGCCCATTTAAACTGGTATCTCATTCTTCTGGTCTCCGTTCATTGTACTTCTGCATGTCCTGCTTTCCCTTAAAGCTAAAAATGTAAGGTCCTGCAACAGTCAACTCTCCCTATGCATTAAGAGGGTGTGAAGAAGGTGAGCCTTTAGAGTTTCCCTTTATGGATGCTATTCAAAGAAAGAATAGGAGAAAATCGATGAGTACAAAACTAGCATAAAATTAAACCTTGTGAAACACACAATCCTACATGTGTTCATGCATATTTAACCTGTTAAGTGGGGTATTAGCAGGCCATAACTTTTCCCAAATTTCTGCATAAACCAGCCCTCACATTGCTACCTCCGTAACACTTCTAGAAAAAGTAAGACAGCAAAGAGATTCAAAATTCATTTGTAACTGGGTTCTGTGAGTAGCAGTGGCTGCCTATTTAAGTGCCTTTCAGTCCTGGTAGTACAAAAGTGGATGTTTTCCTCTTACCATTTGCCCCCTGTTAACGGAACAGGGTACAATTGTCAGCTCCTACGGACTATTTCAACTGTTACAGGCTGAAAATTGGAGTCAAACAGAAAAAGGAAAACAATAGTTGATAACTGTGAAAGAGCACATATCTCCCTGCTCACTTTGGAGACTCTGCACCTTGTTAGCTTTCTGTGGTGACAGGACATGAGGAAAAACTGAGGTAGACATTTGGAAGAACGCTTAAAAGAATCCCATGGGCAAGAGAAATAAACAAGCTATCAGCACAGAAAGTAGCTTACTAAGCAATTACATGTTGGAGGGACTCTATAAGCATCCCAGGCAGCTCTGCTTGGTGTTTGTACAAACTTGCATTGGCTTCTTGAGCCACAGTCTTATTTCTCTCTCGAGATGTTTGGATCTCTGTTGTCCTCACATACTCCAGCTAATCAGCTTTGTCTAGTTTTTTAGGAAAAAGTGAAATAAAAAAATCAAAAGAAGAAAAGAACTTCTATCAGTACATAAAATGCTTCAGGCAGACTTTCATATGGAAAAATATTAAGGAATGAAAGGGAAAGCATAAAGGAGCTTCTATGAACAGCAATAAAATATAGCAATGATGAAGTACATGCAAAATAGAGCTGAGCGATCAACAGAAAGCCCACAGGTTGCTCCTGCAGCACACAAACGTCCAGCCTGACATGTGAATGCCCAAAACTTTCTGTGCCATTCACTTTCTCAGTGCTCTGTGGGCAGTGTTCTTTAACAGTTATACTAATAAATGGTTTGAGGAAAACACCCTCATATTTTCCATTGATATGCAAAAGGTTTCCTTGGAGAAAACGAACGAAACAAGCATGAAAAAGTTTAGGATCTTAAATCGTGACATTCCTTACAAATGAAAATCTGGCCCAAGAGTCAGCTAAATGCAATAAATATATCTCCTGAGCAAAACAAAACCTAAACCATCCAAACACACAAAACCCCAAAATAAAATAAAAATAATCCCCCCCCAAAACCTAACCAAAAAGGTGAGATGCAGAAAAGAGTGGTGGTAACAACAACAACAATAATAATAATAATAATAATAATAATGCATTGTATAACTGGCTCCATAAAGGACCTATCAACAACATAGCTGAACATCTTCACTGTGACGATCGATTAGTTGCTTCTCAAAACATCCTTCTAGGTTGGTGTTGCTGATTCTGTTCCACAAAGGAAGTTTAAGGTTAAAAGGGAGCATAAGAAGGTCAATTTCCCCTTTGTGCTGCTTATCTGCATCAACAATCTTTTAAAGTGTAAGCAGAAAAACGAAGCAGAAAAAGCAGACTGTGACTAAAACCTCTAAACCCTGTCAAAGGTGAGAAGCAAGTCAGGAGGCAACAGTGTCTAGGGTAAAAAGAAAGCCTTACTGTGATTACTTTCTTCATGGGGATAAAAAGGACCAAACTGGGGCACTTAAATATCTTCATTGCTCTGGACAAGTAACTTGCTCTGTAATTGTGCTAGGTTGCAAGGTAAAGCCAGACTTCAGTCCTCCTTGCTTTGACTTCCCACCTGTGTCGAAGCTGCAAACAGTCTTCTGTTTATCCTGTTTGAACTTGGTAGCCTACACATGTAGTTTCACTGTAAGGCTATCTTCAGTTATAGCTGACATATTACTTCCCTCCCTCCTCCTGTGGCCCCTCTTTGGTGGTAGAATTTTGGCAGATGAAAGAAGGAGGCACAAAAGCACAAAACGTTATCAGTTCTAAGTAAGGTTAAGTCTGATGGCTTTGTAATGGGGGTGTTTGAGGTAGTTTTAGGTCCATAGAACCTTAGTACAAAAATTGTAAGAAAAATAAAATAGAAAAGCAGGACATGGGGATGGGCACAGTTAAACTGGCTGATGGGTGGAGGACCAGGGTGATTGCTATGTTAATGGACCCATTAAGTTGGTGTAAATATCTACTGGGGAGTATCCGACTAGCAAATGTCCAGAATGGGAGCAGTTAAGCTGCCTGATAAGTAGAGGGACAGGATGATTGCTGTGTTTGCTATGTTAATTAAGCTGGTGCTTCAAAGACTGTCAGGGGTGACAAAGATCGTTGGAAGAAGTAAATGACTCTCAAAGACCACCATCACATTTTGTATGTATGAGGAAAACTTTCTGGAAAATGATGTAATTCATGTGTAGCCTCACAAGTATGCATGTGTGGTCAAGTGACTATATAAGGATGGCCTGTGTGGCAATATGGGGACACATGTTTGGAGGAGCTATCCCCCGTGTGTCCCGGAGCCGCAATAAAGAGTACCTGCTTGTCAACTTCAAACTTTGTTGGAGAATTTGCTCCTGGAGTTTTCTCTGAATCACAGAACAGCCCTAGCTTGGCAGTAGTTGCTGCAAGAACCCATCCTGTGCATGGGACCTGCCTTCTGCGCTGGTGAAAGGGCTGTCCTCACACAACAGTAATGTTTCTTGCTGTGTCATCAGCTGCAGTTTGCTAAGCCCTTGCTCTCCTGTGTTGGGGTATTGGGAGAGCTTCTGGTGGGGTATGGGAGGCTTGGGGAGTTTGGTCTCTGATTCCTTGGGAACCAAGTATCTACTAGAGAGCAGCCAGCTTGGAGGGCTGGATTCAATGATGCCAGCGTACTCTTCCATGCTACCCTTGAAGAAATGTGCAAAATCATATCCTTTACATATCAAGAATCAGTCTTACTCCTATCAAGGTTAATGGCAAAGCTGCAATTCATTTAAGTGGAAACAAGATCAGGTCCCAGGTGGCTGGAATTAGAGCTTGGAGCAGTAAAAGACTTTGAAAATTAAGAAGGTGGCTGTGGTTACATAGATATTTTTCCATTGTCATGCTGGCTAAAACAAACCTGCAGGCACTTGTTCTTACCCTCTTTGTTACACTGATCCCAGAGTTTTTACATAGAGTTAAATTACTTTTCTGGGTGGAAAATAAGCAGTTTTGGTGTGGGTTAATGTTCAAACGCATGAGATCCCTTCATTCTGTATTCCCACATATGCTTTGCAGACACAATAGGAAGGCTGAAAGGGACAAGGAGCCAGGGAGGCTGGGAGTTGCTTAAACTGCACTTAATACCATCTCGCTTTCTTCCTACTGTTTTTCCTGTTCCCATTTCCAAGCCTCAAGTGCCAGAAGCAAATTATATTTATCTATTCTTGTCATTCTGGCTGTCATATTCTGTCTTTCAGAGGTGGTGGCTGTCTGGTAGTGGTGAGGGCAAGTTAAGGTAGATGATGTGTTAAAACTCTTAGCCCAACTGGAAGTCAGAAAGTTGGCTAACACCCTCACAAGTATTCAAGTTTTGTGTGAGTTAGATAGTAGTGTGAATTACTGTCTCTTAACAGCCCACAAGTTTATCACTTGAAGTACAATAGCTGTGAACATGTGTGTCCTCAGGCAAATATAAAATGAGCTGGCTCACTTAAGTGTCTCTTGCAGAAAGCTGAACCAGGGCAAATTGCCTCAAATTTCCCCGGGCAGATCTATGTGCTGATGTATGGTAACCTGCAACAATACATGTGCCCTTAGTCCAATAGGAAGCACATGAATATTTTAAAGGATCAACTCCTAAGTATTAAGACATTACTCTGTACGTCATCAAACCACTATAGTATGATATTCCCTTCTGGGAAATGATACGCTGTAACTTACCCTGCCTTACAATTTATTTGCCTTCCATTTTTTTTCCCTTTTGCCCAAAAACATTTCTTAACCTTCTTTTTAAAGTGCCATTAATTTTATGGCTCCATTGCCAGCTGCCGCTGCTGTTGTTGGTCCCTCCTTCCAGCTCCTCTGACTCAGCATTTCATGAAACCACACTTGGCAGGAAACACACTTGTGGAGGGACCAACTGTAATTTAGACAAAAAGACCATTAGCTGCACTCAGCAGCAATGGCAAAACTACTTTTGTGCTACTCTGTTAAAGTAGACCGAAGCCAGAAAGAAATACATAATTTATGTTTACTAAGTTTTGCTTAGACAGCTTTTCAAAATTTACCCTGCTTCTTTTGCAGTATTTTGGTCAAACAGATTACAGGCTCTGATGAGTGATCCTGCTCCGTGGCAGTAAGCAGTTAACGTTTAACAGGGCCCAAACCACAAACTCACAGATGTTTCTGTGGGCACTTCAAAGGAATGTGGCATTTTTTAAACTGGAAAGACCACAGCATGTGGCAACCAACATCAGCATGGTCTTTGATTCTGGTTCCTGCTCCCTGGGGAATGGATTGTCTCCAGAATTGCCTGTTTTCCTCATTAAGAGAGAATTAACTTTTTCTCCATGGCCAACCAGCCACATACTCTGTTTGTATCTCCTCTTTTGGATGTCAGAGAGGAGAAGAGCAGAGGTAGTTATGGGTGATATATTTACTTCTTGTCAAGGGGGAATATTTCTATTAAAAGAGCAGAACTCTTTCCTGATACACTCAAGGTCTCTTGGAGCTGTCAAGGTAGATACTCTTTTAAAATATATGGCTTATGACAAAACAAAAAGAAGATTTCTGTGTGAACAGAGTAGTCAAAAAGACTGTTCAGCCTTTATTTTAGGCAGACTGTACAGTGTTAAGGACAGGTCAAGGATAATGAGCTGTGATTGTAAGAGTCATGTATGAGAGAAAGATGTAGCTATGTGTCATTTCAATCAAGGGAGAGGAGGTGGAAAGGGTATTTGTCTTCTGCCTTGTCAGTGAGAAATCTGTTTCCTCCTGCAGCATCCTCACTGCCTTGCAGCAGATATTGGTCTGAACTGGCAGGTTCTGCTCTTGTTTCTGGGCATCTTTAGAAGGGGAAGAGCCCACTGTAGCTTTTGATGTGCTGCAAAGCCTGGCTGCAAAACAACAGACTGGGCATTGCAATGCAGTGAAATAAAAGCCATCAGCAATTAAACAGAATATTCATGACAGTGATTGAAGATGACTTTATTTCTTGCTGCTTTTGTTTAAAGACTGTCCTTTCCATATATTCATAATGTGCACGACAAATGACTACAGAGCTGTGGGGGAAATACATGTTTTCTGTCTCCAGTCCAAGGTTGATCACCATATGATTAAAGCATCGTTGTTTAAGGTTATTCCCAACAAGGACCTGCTAAGTTCTTTGTTATTGACATTTATTTAGGCAATTATGCCAAAGTACCTTAAGTATGCAAAGAGGAAAACTTTTTAACAGTATCTGAATTCATGCATGTATGCATATATAAACATATCTATATATCAGCATTATTCTGTCTGTCTGGCAAAGAAACAAGTATGGAAATTAGCATGAGTAAATGCAAATGAAAACACTTCTTTTTTTATGAACAAGACATTCACTCTCATTGGAAAATTTTAACCTATTTGCTAAATAAATTCTGGAAAAGGTCCAGGGCATTTTTTTCATATATATATGAAAAAATATATATTATATATTATATATTAGATATCATATATCATATATCATAGATTATAGATTATATTTTATATATATATATTCATATACATATATATATTCCTGGGAAGAAAGCACAAACAGGTGTGATCTGGTAGTACAAATAATAATAAAAATAAGAAAACCCCTAAATCTACAAAACCCCCTAAAGCGACAAGTTAGAACGCCTCAATCTCAGGGGAGAGTAAGTGTTCACTGGTTGAAGTCTGCTTCCAGGACTGTTCCCCTTCCGCAGCTCCTATGGATTTTGTAATCGATTGACTTGACTAGGAATTTATAAGGAATTATCAAGTCCGACAATCTGAGAATTCAGCTTTATAGAACAGCTCTTCAGGGCTGCTAACCTGTTTATGATATATGCTGCTTTATCAAGTAAAACTCCAGTTATTTTAAAACAGAGCAGAACTAAAAGCACCATGGACAATCAACAGATCTGATTACAAATTTAATGGCCTGATTCACCCCTGCTCTGTTTCAATTTTGGAGCAGTATGGATCCCGTGCTTTCTATCTCCTCACCTCAGACACAATCTGGACTAGCACAGCAAGGAACAACTTTTTGGGAGCTTAATCTTGACTAGCACAGCAAGGAACAACTTTTTGGGAGCTTAAGCTTGTTCTGCTTTATTCATTCTAATATTTTTTGAGAGCAGCTGTCTTTTAGATTTGTGATCTTTTCTGAAAGTATAACTGTAGTGATCATAAGGACTTGGTGAATTTGTTAACCTTACTTGATTAAATCCTCCTTTGACTCGATTTTGAAAGAATTAGTTCAAGAACATCAGTTTAGGTCGCCTCTGCCATGTATTTGCCAGTTGTAGAATGAGCTTTCTAAGCATTTTGTTCCTGCTTTGAACTCAAACAAGAAATAAAAGAATAAATAGTTCAGACCACTAAAACTGCAGTTAAAACCTCATTAAAATTTCTTATTCCAGATCCTTAGCTTTAGAATGGATCATCTAATGGTTCCCAGCTTCCCTTGCAGTCCAGGAATAATTGTATGACCCTGGCTTGACAGTTAAGTGATGTTTTGAGGAAGCCAAAAGTCATTATGTGTTATCTGTGAACAATATTTACCTGACCAATAATCCTGTGGTAAAAGGAGATTGTATTTTAGTCATAGCATCAGATATTTCAGAAAGGAGATAAAGCTTATGAGATCTCTCATGCAAAGATATCTAAAGGTTGAACATTTGGCTGAGAACAAGCTCAACCTGAACTGAACCTATAAACTGTGTAAATTACAATTTCATTGCATCTGTTAGCTATTAGCAATGATGTCTTTTTTTTTTTTTTTAAATGTGACCAAATCTTTAATTTCCTTTCCCCCCCTCTTTTTTTTTAAGGTTTTATTTTCTACAGGAATCATTAAGTTAATCCTTGATAATCCAAGACAAAAATAGAGGCCTTTTGTTCACATGCATAAGTTCAAGCCCTTCTGCATGTGTTTAGAAAAATAAGATACAACTTCACTGTTAAAACTCTTAATTTTCTATCCAAATTCAAATAAACGCTATATGATGTATAGCTTCTAAATGGTCACAGCACATAAATGGGCTGACCCTGGAAAGTCTGCATGCCTTGAGTGCAGTGTAATCTGACAGTTGTAACATGAATAGATATATGTCTAATATTACTGTCCTTGAACAGGCAGAGGTCACCAGTATTGAGGCCATGCTGCTGAAAACACAGCTGCGCTGGGCAGGGCACATCTCCAGGATGGAGGATCACTGCCTCCCTAAGATTGTGTTCTACAGTGAACTCGCCACTGGCTTCCACAAGAGAAGTGCCTCAAAGAGGAGATATAAGGACTCCCTGAAACAATATCTTAGCCTTGGCCATATTGACTACCATCAGTGGTCCACCTTGGCCTCCAATTGGGAGATTTGGAGACACATCATACATAACGCTGCTGTCTCTTTTGAGAACACATGCAGAATCAGTCTCGAGAAGAAAAGACAATGCAGAAAGAGCCGTGCCCTGCCTATACCACCTAAGGAGACCTTCTGCTATGCTTTTGCAATTGGACTTGTCTATCCTGCATTGGTCTTTTTAGCCATCAGCGTGCTTGCAGTACGTGTGGGTAAAGCCCTTCTCGAATCTTCATTCACGAAGCCAAGCCACGACATAGCATGAATAGATGCAAAGGGAAGAGAAAAATTTCTTATGACATTTCAAAGCTTATTATAGCATAGTACCTTCACTTATAATTGCCAGCCAAGATGTTACCACAGGACTGTGTATTGTTATTTAAAAGGCTTATAAGTGTTTTTCTTTCCTAAAAAAAATGATGAAATTAAACACTGTCATTTGAAAGCTTTTAAAAGCATATTCCTTATCTTCTCCCATTCAGCAGCAGTGCCTGTCTTAGGGAAGTGAAGAGGATGTGTATGATTAGCTAACGTCAGATGATATCCTAAATGACACCGTGTAGAGATTAAAACATGGGTTTTTCTAAGTGTGTATTTTTGTGCTATATAAGGGTGCTAAAATGACAGCGGTGGAAGCTGAAGTCCCCTTTTTACCCAGTGAAGAGAAGACAGTATCATTCAATCTTTGCTTAATTCAGTATATTCCTCATCTGTCTCCTCCACCTGCCATTCAGTTTTCAATCAATCAACCAAAGTTTGCAGTAAGGATTTCTTGGGACACTTTGAAAATTAGATTAAAGGTGGATATCTTTTACCTAGGACATCCACTATCAGTAGCATTCTTTTACTTTAATCCATTGTCTAGTAATCTAGAGGCAGAGACTAATTTTCTATTTATCAACTAAATATTTAATTTCTTTGTTTATCTGCTTTCTGGCTGAAAATACATCTTATAACATGTAAAGCCTTAAAAACAAGTTTCAATGTGAAAGTATATTTGAGAAGGGGGAAGAAAGAGAGTGGAAACAATTTCCAGAAGTGAGGAAGCTGATTTACACTTAAACGGACTATTTTCTTCAGAAAGGAAGTTTACCTGGGGTAAACTGCTGGGTGAGAATGTCCTTTGAAAGGATGTTAATTGTACCTTGGTTCAAAGAACTCATTGAAATTCCTATAATGCAATTATGCTAAGTTAGAGGAAGTTAAAGGATTGTGTATTGGCAAAAATGCAGTTAGAATCCCAGTTGAAGTCATGTGTCAGAAGTGCTATTGATGATAACATTGACACTTGCTTCTGATAACTTCAAAGTCTATGCTGTCTGTATGAACATAAGTTCACTAAGCTCAGCTAGCAAAAGGACAAACTAAGGCAGAGACACTGGTCCAGACCTTCAAGAAGTGTAAATGGACCTATGCTGCTTAACAGCAGCACATCAAAACTAAACTCACCACCTTTTAAAATAGAGGATACAATGACTGTGCTCTACCAAATGAAACCCAGCATCTGTAGACCTACAGCTGTTAGTCTTAGACAGAAAGGAATCTCTCTGACTATCTGCTTTCTCCATCCTGGTAGCAAAAATGAAATTGCTCTGTGTGAGTTTCTGAGGGTAGTTTGAGTGTAAAAGCTTCCACCTTGGTTTCTGAAGGCACTAAGTTTCTAAGTGTTTCTGGTGTCTTCTGGGCATGAGTTCCACCCTCGCGGGGGGTTATGTTCAGACAGAGTGATGCCAGGTTTTTCGTCTGTCCCACAAAGTGCTTCAGGAATAATGAACAAAGTCTGAACAGATGAAAGTACCCAGAACTTAACCTTTAGGAATAAAACTCATTACTCTCTGTGTCACCCAGGGTTTTGCAAGTGGCTCTTTAATTAAAAAAAAATGTTTGTGTATTTTGAGTCTGTTTTGATATTTTCTCATTGTAAACATAAATCAGGTACTTTATCTAATCGTTGCTCTGTTCTGCACAGTCCTCTGAAATGACAAGATAGAGCTGAAGAAGCCTAAATATATCCTAAGATCACACCCTCTGTTTGGATTTGTCTGTATATGTGGAATAAGAGTGACTTATCAGAAGTCCAAAGAATGAGAATGTGAAGGCACTATAGAACTTTGTAGGGAATTCCAGATTTTAAAAATGATGTGGGAAAGGTCTAGATTTTTTCCCCAAACCACTTCTAATTATTTAGTTCAAAGTTCTGCCCAATCACAGAGCTTCTGCTTTTGGGTTCTGATCCCTGGGTTCCCCTCTCTGAACAGCAACTGAAACATGCAGTGCTTCCCACCTCAGTCAGAAGCATATTTCTCTTTTTTTTTTTTTGAGGAATAGTAAAGGTGTAAAGCAGTCTGGGTCTTCCCCAGTTTGAAGTTCTCATGCAGACAAGGTGCACGTAAAGATCTAGGAGCTACAGAGCTCTTCTGGTTTTCTTAGCAGAAATGCAGCCAACCCAAGCCCTCAAATGTTATGGGAGCCAAGTCCTCACTCTCCAGTTTCAGTGTTTTATTGCTAATCTCCTCAGTATTGAATTCTGTCTGCAGCATAATTTAAGATTAATAGCAGTGGACTTCACATCAGAAAATAACAGTGGATTTCAGTATTTAGAAATTTACAAGGGAAAATGCCCACCCTGCTCTCCAGAGGTGCTTTTGATTGATAGGTTGTTAAAATGTATTCTCAGTCAAAAATCATATATGCGTGGTGAAAAGGAGAAAAAAAAAAACACCCCAAATGCTGTAGAGTGGAACTGAAAAATATGGAGTCATAGAATCCAGATGACAAAAATAGATTAATTTTTCATGTAGTGCACTGCGGTTAATCCTTGTGCTCACAGTCTACTTTATTTAGAATCACTGCAGAATTCCTCCTCTGATTTTTCTCCCTGAAATTAGGCTGTAGTGCTATGCTTCAGACTTCACAGGAGCCTAAAGGTATTTGATTTAATTTATATCTATGAGCTTTGTTCTTTGTTCATGTATTTTAATCGCTGCTAGTTTTCTCTCCCTTTGACTAAGCTAAGATTTTCGTTCTGATACATCATCAATTATTATTATCTAAACTGTTCTGCACTGAATTCAGGTTCCCTAAAATTTCAAGTACAGCAATTTCACTTGAGAATGGGTATCGTTAAATGAAACTGCAGGATTAAACTACCTCAGAAACAGAATGTGCAGTTATAATTTTTATATAATGTTTAGAATGGCAATTCCAATCATCATGCTAACACTTGCATATTCTCTGAGGATCTTCAATTCATCATTTTCAGATATAATTATTATTTTAAAGATTATGTTAATTTCCTAAAATAGTGAAATATAATAATGTGCTAAATTGTTTTGTTTTTTCTTTTTTTTTTTTTTGGGGGGGGAAACATTATAAATGCACTGTTTGATAATGTGTTCAAAGTTGAACCAAAGTAATTCACAGGAGTATGTAAAAATATTTGGATATTGAATCTTTAAAATGGACATGATCGGTGTCTATTGCAAGAAAAAATAGAATAGCATATTCCACAAGTTGAAGCTGACATCCATTTGTGTTTATTTACATATTTATCACTTTTCTGCATGCAAGTGCATTAATATTTTTAGATATTTTATCGTTTGACAATTTGGGTCCAACAGTAGACAGGCAACCATGCCTTCAGATGGGTCCCTACCAGCTAAAAATGCTGTCCTAGATAAGTACATATAACCTCCACATTAGTATTAGTGACACCCAGAAATAGATTGCTGTGTGGAAATAATTGAACTCCAGAGTTCTGTAGCTTGCCTGTCATTAAACTAGATCCTAGCTTGCATATACGTAATAGTATAAAGCTGAACAGAGTACATATCTGACGAGTTAATTTCTACTTCCATTAGAGAACCATAGTCTGTAATACTGCTGTAGCTTCCAGCAATTTAGAAGCATAGGATACAGGCGAAAAAGGAGTCTCTGGATCATGAAACCATGTTCTCGCATCATGGTACTTTTCATGGACAGTAACATCTCATTATAAAATAAGTTCTAGCTTAAAATTATCATTTGCTTGTGCTTACACTATAAGTAGGCTGCTCCAGACTGTGACTCCTCCAAAATTTGAAAAGTTGTCATTTAAAATTTAATCTAACATCAGTGAGTCACAGCTTTGTCTTAAACTCTGTGCTGGAATGTCTAGGATTGCAATGGAAGTTGGTTCACCTCTTCCCAAAGAAACATATCACAGGCTCTCCAAGCAGAAGGTTGAAAACCTTTTCAGTCTTGGTTGAACAGAGAAAACATAAAACCTTCTGGTTGCTGCCAGATAATCTCTTTAATCCAACTGTTGGATCTTACTCTGTATGCAATGAATCTGATCTTTGATGGCAAATAAAAGCCTTGTCAACATTGGTGTGATTGATGAACTAGTTTTAAAAAAACAAAGGGATATTTAATTCTGTTGCATACCAAACTCTAAAAATGAGACAGCATTCCAGGTGCCCTACTACTTCATACCAAACTCTAAAAATGAGACAGCATTCCAGATGCCCTACTATTTCAGAGTTCAAAGACTGTAGATGGTGTGGCTGCCTTGCAGGAAGGAGATTGCAAAAAAGAATGGTTAAGGTTTCAAGTATTTTTCTCAGTATTTTACTCCATACATCACGTTTGCAAGCTCTGCTCAGGTAAGACATAAAATCGTAGGGCCACATTTTAGTCACAATGGATTACTTGCTGTAGGCTTTTTCATCTCCCTCTGCCTCTATTTAAACTATTACTCCTGAGAAAGGTGAACCTGTATTTGCTGTGTCAATATTACTGCTGTCAAGATTTTTGCACTCTGCATCCAGAGAGTAATGTCCTGCAAGCAAAAGATGCACTTGAGAGTACTTCAGCCCCGGCAGTCAAAGGTTTCACCAACATTCCTTTACTGAGGACAAAAAAATGCAGCAGTAGGTGATTTGCAGGGTTTGTGAAAGACCTTTTTATTATGAATCTAGGGTGTGAGAACTTTTGCTTTTAAACCACTGTGACAGGCAGTTGGAGTAAAAGATATTGTAAAAGCAACATTTACTTATCTGGATTCTTCGAATTTCTCTGCTGATGTTTATAATGGAATAATCTGGTGCTCACAAAATATGATAAAGCCTTTTGCAGAAAGCAGTAGAAAGACATTCTATGTACCTTTTTACTGATTACTTTTGCTTGATGCTAGGAAACAATTATTTTAAGTGGATTACTTCTGAATAACAACTTAATTTGATAATAAAACAAATACTACTTTCCCATTTATTGATGAATCAAGCAAGGTAATTGGATTTATTACTTCTGAATCTGTGAGTAACCCTGTTTCCAAATCACATATGTGTTTCTTCCTCTGCTTTTATGTTCATCAGGAGATGACACTTTTCTATTCTCTTTCTGGCAGAAATTCACTTTTTTGAATCAGGACAGCAAATCTTAAGCACTGCTTCTGAGCTCAAAATAGAGCTAATTTATACTTACGCAATATGCATCCTTGTTGAAGGAAAGCGAGCTTCAGTCATTTGGAGTAGCTAAAAATACTAGTTAATTAAAAAAGATCTTGCATTAATGTCTGTAATATGCACTGTAACAGTGGAATAGGTATGACAACCTTATGATGTTGTTTTGTACTACTTCACAGCAGGGGCCTGGAAGCTGAGTGGCTCCTGGAGCATATATCGCAGCCTGGTACGTAAGAGGTGCCTTTGATGGGCATAAACCACTGATCTGGGGAGTGGCTGTGCCAAGTGTTATTGATGCTTCTCCTTCCTCTGTTTTTTAGTTTGATACCGCAAATCCACCATGCAGGATCTGTAGAAGATTATAGATGATTTAAGACTTAATAAAATCACAGAAGATTTTTCTTCTAAGTAAATAAGTATAGTATTATTTTTTAGCAAATAATTGTCTTTATTTTTGTAGTAGCAATTTATACTTCTAGAGCATCTTTCACCTGGAGCTCTCACTTCAGCTTTCAAACATTAGGTAAACTTCTTAGACTCTGCATTTAAATACTTATTTGTTTTACAAGGAGGGTCTGCACCAACAGCAGCCTACCAGTATAACTATACCACCACACTCCTGAAGAGGAGCTTCTATTAGAAAAGCAGTTCCTTTTTTATGTACAGAGTGAAAACTATTCCTCGAGGAACTATGTCTGAATATTCTGGTTTAAAGTGAGATTTGTTTTCATACCTGTGTTCAGCTCAGTAATGCTAGGAAAAATCTTAAAAGTAGACCAAACCATGAACTGGAAGTGCTAAAAAAGCTCATTTAAACTTGGATTATTTTGTTACATAAAGGGCAAGTGACCCTTGTGCTCAAAATACATTATTGATGGGATTTGTTGATCAGCGTATGCCCTTGGTTCCATCGATAAAGATGCAGACCTATTGCATTCCCTTTACCACCTTTGCTCTCTGCATCAGTGTTTTCTGCTTGCCTGATAAGGTTTTGTTCAGAAATGGACTTCCAGAGCAGGAAGAACATGTCTGTAGAGCTTGAATTGAATATCCAGCTTTTGTCATTTGGAACTGTAGAAAAATTGCATCTGCTGAAAATCACAGTTCTGCTAGCTATTGTGGTTTTACCATGGAACTGATAATATTTAGACATTTTTCGTGGTCTGCCAATGTCATCTAGTGAATTATGATAATTCACTTGGGAGTTTCCAGGATTTCCAGGCTACCAACCCCATTGTGGTTTGAAGTTGAAACATTTCAATCCAACTTTTCCATTTGTAGATGCCATTTGAAATCAGTGCTGCACTTTTGTAATTTCTTTAATTTTTTTTTTTTTTCCCAGACAAGAACAGAATGTGGTGCTTGAACGGAAATTACATTCTGGGGTAGAATAGAAGAGGGGAGAAAGAAAGACATATTATTTGTTAAGAAACGGCTTTGTACTACTGTGGGAAATTTTGCTCCTGCTGAGTCTGCTTAGAGTACCAAATCCCACATCCACATTTTGCCCTCCATGTTTTCCTCTGTGCCTCCTTCCACACAGTGACAGAAAAAGCCAGATCTGTTTGACTAATATAATATACTCTTCTCTCCTCAGTCTCTTCTGTCTCTCCCCATTGATCCCAGAAGGGAGGGACTCACTGGCCATTTCAGGGCATCATAGGGCTTTCTCACATCACTTCCAACGCATTCCTCACCTCCATTCACCCAGGAAGAATCTACTGTGTTTGATTTCTGTCTCAGGTCACTTGTCTCACAGCTATGTGCCAGGTCAGTGCCAGTGAGTTGTCTTGCATGGCAGAGCTTTGTTGTACAGGCTGGTGGGTCAAGTTTCACATGTTCAAAAGGAGTCAGTGTAAAGACAAAAAGAAACAGCATACCTTTCACTGACAGTAATGAATAAACTATTGCATCAACTACACAGCATGAATATCTTTATCCAGCTGTGTTTATATATTATTTTAATTAATTATAGGTGCTTCTAACACTCAGTACAAACTTTTTTTTTTCTTTTTCTTTTTCTGATAGGTTGCCTTTTTTAGAAATCCGTTGTTCTTCCAAATAACAATATTCCCCCTTCTCTCCCCCCACCCATTAACTGGGCAGTGAAACATCACTTTTAAAATAAATCTCAGAATGCATCTCTGGAAACTACTGTTCTTTGCATCATCACTTATGAAAGAAGATATCTTCTTCTTTTGTCCACCATAAATTAAAACAAAATTGCTTGCAATCCATCCTTTAAAACCCCATGGCCAAATTTATTCCTGGCATCACAGCACAGGAAAAAGCATAATTGCACCATGGAGGAACTTAGTCTCACGAGTTTATCTGTGCTTCGAAAGCTTTTTGGTGTATGTGTTGTATTTATCATTTTTTTCTTTTGATTTGCTTTTTTTTTAACATAAAGGCTGTTTGGAGGCTGTATTAGTGACATGAACTTTGCAACACTGACTGCAGCAGAACCCTAATAAAGCTAATGGCATTTTAGCCTTTGTCAAAGATTACACTCAGTGTACAACCAGCAAAAAATTGTTATTTTTCAGAGAGCTATGCATTTTGAAAGGTCGGAAGTACTCGTGCATTTATTGACTACAGGAAAGCTGTCTGAATTCAGACAAATGCATTTCATACAATTCATTTCAGGCTGATTCATTTTATCTGCATGTCTCCTGTGCCAAGTGGGAATATTAGGCCTCTTTAAAAAATGATGGAGGATAATAAATGCTCCAGGCATTTGTTTTGCTAAAATGAAGTAATGGCAGAGAAGCATATGGTGAAATATATTTTTAATTACTTTTCAACAATGTTAAATGTTTTTTCCTTATTTTCATATTTAATGTTCTTGATCAAGCTTGCTAAATAGGCAGCTCTTATGGAACACACCACTTTGTGCAATAACACGACTAATTTTATGGGCAATATTATATATCCCTGTGTATCAGCAACATATTAGCTGCAGAACTTTGTTTATGATGCTTTGTGCCCTCCAAGGAAGCTGGGGTTGTGGGGGATTGTTTTGTTCATGTTTTATTTTTTCCTCTGAGCCCACAGCTTTGAACATCTTTGGTTTCATTTTCTTATATTTTTGTTTGTGTACGTAAAGCAGGAAATATGCTGCTCTTCTGGTAGACTAAACAAAAGGAAATCCACCTGAGACCGAGAGGAAATACTAGCCTCCCTTTTAACAACTTTAATTCTAAACCACCCTTCCATCCCCTGCCTTCATTTCCCTCCCTCTAGCATAGACTTCATGAAAAAGCAAAGTGAGCAAAAACAAAGGACACCTGTTCCCAGACCTACTAAAGAGAGAAAAGCAGCTAGCGCCTAAAGGCTAAAACTGAGCTAGGCTGCACATATACCTGCGCAAGGGAAATATGAGCTTGTTGCACCATGACAGCAAATAGCAACTAAAAAGTCACTTACAAGGAGGATGGTGGGGAAAATCAAGGTACAGTTATCACCACACGTCTGCACCTATATATATCATCTTGATGGGATGTACGCAAGTGTTCCTTCAGTACCAATTATTAAAAAAAAGTAAAAAAAAAAAAGGCGGTTTGCTGTCAACACTTCCAGCAGGTGACCACACTCTCCCCTCACTTGTTACAGAGCTTGCACAAACTCTTCTTTTTCTGCAGATGTCACAATCATCACCAGTGTGAGCCGAGGGATGCTTCTTGGAGCATGCCCTGGAGATCAACAGATCCAGGCTATTTCAGTAAGTCCTTTCCAAAGCTGAGAGCTCCTCACAGGGACTGCTCTGCAACCACTGCCTTCTTTTTCAGCTTGAGTGGCTTTTCTTCTCGCAGTGTGGCAGAAAGGAGATGGGATAGCTCTCTCACGTGTCCAGCACTTCCTTTCTCACTGCTAGTGTGATTCAGAGGATTAAAGCAGCAGCATAGGAAGCAGCAGATGGGGATTTCATTCATTCCCCATGCTTTGAAAACAGGCTCTAAGAAATATATCCATTGTTATTACTGTGACCTCCAGTACAATGAATGTAGATTTCAGTTTGAGATGGGAGGGGGATGTCTCTGGATCCAGGGAAATGGGAACCACAAGTGGAGAGAAACATTGGTGTTATTTTATGCACATTATTCAAGAAAAAAACAGTTTCTAGCAAAGGTCAGTGCATCTAAGAAGTACAAGATACTCCTGTTTTTCTCCATCTCTTCCCCTTCTCTCAGGGAGCCTGTGTAGAGGAGGAGAAAACAGAGAGGGTAGCAGTGAGCATGAGAGGGAGCCTGAGTACGGCTCCTCTGATGAGGTGCTGGGCTCTCAGGCCTGCCCTTGACACTGGGAAAAAGCCTCAACAAACAGACAAACAAAAAAAACAAAAACAAACAAAAAAAAACAGAAAAGAGGAGCAAGAAGTTGCTTGTGGGAAAAGGAAAGCCATGGCAGTCAGTGGCCTGGGTCCCGTGCTGTCTGAAACCGTGAAGGGGGAACTGGCTCATTCTGAGGCTGCTCATATAATTTTTGAGACACAGTTTTATGGCAGAAGGGCTAACTGTAGCCTTAACACCTCTGATCTATGACCCAGGCTGCCTTTCAAAGGGCTTCCAGGAGGAACACGGTGCTTCAGTGTCAGGGCAAGGGATGAAGAAAATAGCCTCCAGAAACAGCCTCATTCTTGTTTTAACAGATAGCAAAGAGAAAGATTAGTCCCAGGGAAGAGGCTTTTGTTTCTGGCATTCATAACCTGGGAATGCTGTGAAGCTTCCAGGACCCAGATGTGATAGAGGACATTAGCTTTTCCAGAGTCTTTGATTTTAATCTCTACATGTGAAGAATTGGGTCAATTGTTCATGGCCAGAAACAACAGTTTGCCTTGCACTGTAGCTTTGTGCACTGGAGATAACACTTTCTATAAATCAAGACAGGCTGTAAAAAGTGACAAAAACTGTGAAGTTCAGCTTGCCAGGAAACTGTTATTATGTATGTGCCTTTTTTTTTTTAAAGACCCTCCCCCCAGAACATTTAATATCCACATTCCATTTTGTCAATCTTTCAAAACCTTTAACAGAGATGTGAGCATTGCTCAAGAGCTATTGCATATTGTGATTATAATTCGTTCTTTTTGAAGAGGGTGATGTCTTAAGTTGTTTTTGATGATTACATTTCCTTGGTCTACATTTATTTGAAAGGCAATTTTCAAACCTGAGAATTGTTTCCAAACAGTATGCATAAATGATTAGTACTGCTTTCAGTTGTGCAGTTTGATCCTTATTCCCTTTAGATGTTAGTCTAGATGTAAAGACAGTGTCCTACCTGGTGCAAAGATCTTAACTCCTGCAGAAGCTGAAAGAGTTGGAATGGTTTAAAGATAGAATCAGACACTTCCTATAGAATCAGTCAGAGCTCTGGGTTATAAAAACCACTATCTACTTCACATGCACTAAGGATGTGATGTTTACCAGCAGCATGCTGTGTAAGCTACTAGTAAATGCCATGGCTTCAAACACACAGATTTCCTGTTTCGAACTTCATTCTATTGCCTACGTGCAACTTAGTCCTATTTTGCAGCTACTGTGACACAAACACTGAATTATCTTCTTATTTTTCATATTCAAAAGAAATTCAGTTAATATAATTGTTCAATGCCACTCTAAAGAGTTACATAGGCTCTCCAGAATGAATACTTGTACCAGACATTTGCCTTTGAAAAGAAGGTTCTTCATCATAGATTCATAGAATCATTTAGATTGGGAAAGACCTGTAAGATCATGGAGTCCAACTATTAACCTATCACTGCCAAGTCCACCACTAAACTATGTCCCTAAGTGTCACATCTACAAGTCTTTTAAATACCTCCAGGACTGGTGACTCAACCGCTTTCCTGTGCAGCCTGTTCCAATATTTGACAACCCTTTAAGTGAAGTAATTTTTCCTAATATCCAATCTAAACCTCCCCTGGTGCAACTTGAGTCTTTTTCCTCTTCTTCTATCATTTGTTACTTGGAAGAAGAGACTCATATGTTGTTACAACTTCCTTTCAGATATTTTGGAATCAAGGTTCACATGCACTGATGCCAGGCTGGTACTTCCTCAAGAGCTTCAGGTCTGCACTGGTGAACACATTCATAGAATCATAGAATAGTTAGGGTTGGAAAGGACCTCAAGATCATCGAGTTCCAACCCCCCTGCCATGGGCAGGGACACCTCCCACTAAACCATGCCATCCAAGGCTATGTCCAACCCCACCTTGAATGCCGCCAGGGATGAAGCATCCACAACCTCCCTGGGCAACCCATTCCAGGACCTCACCACCCTCACAGTAAAGAATTTCTTCCTCAGATCCAATCTAAACTTCCCCTGTTTAAGTTTAAACCCATTACCCCTTGTCCTCTCACCACAGTCCCTAATGAAGAGTTCCTCCCCAGCATCCCTATAGGCCCCCTTCAGGTATTGGAAGGCTGCTAGGAGGTCTCCACACAGCCTTCTCTTCTCCAGGCTGAACAGCCCCAATTTTCTCAGCCTATCTTCATACATGAACATCTCCATCTGAAATATTCCTATCACTAGTGTGACTTTGGAGTCACAAGGAATGCCATAACTCATGGTAGTAAGGAAAATATTATGTGAGTGTGCAATTTCTCTTCCAGCTAATTGACAAGGTACATTTAATTTTGGATGAAATAGGCGTATATATTTTCTTTCTTTTTTTTCGTTTTTGTTTGGTTTTGGGTTTTGTTATGTTTAATACTCCATTATTAGTGTCCTTCACAATTTGAACACCAGGAAGGAAGAACCTTTCTTGAGAAAAGAGCTTTAGGCTTCCTACTTCAAATAATAAGTAACCACTTAGTGAAATGTCAAAACTAAAGAATCATAGTGTTTCAATAGCACATATTATGTACTGAAGTCTGCATAGCACTCATACATTCTTGTGCATTTTAGACTTGTATTTATTTCTAAAAAAAATAGGGAACAGTTGTGAGAATTAGCCCATTCCAGAAGAGGTGTATATGAGTAGAGGGACTGACATTAAGGGTTCAACCATAAGATGCAAGTAAAATGAACACACACTAAATTTATCTTTGTCTGCATTAGCAGCAGCCTAGTCTGGTACCTTTTATTGTCTTAGCTCTTTTTTGACTAGAGTCTTCCCTTCTACTGAGTCTGTTCCTGCACCCCTTCTTTCTCCTCCTATATCTGATCTGCCACCTGTTTCCAAATTAGACAGGTGTTCTTCTGAAATGCAGAAAAGGAGCTGGAATTTGTCCCCTCCATTTGGTAGCAGTCTTGAAGATCATCTGATGTCTCCATCCTTTTGTAGGCTAACTTTTGGCTGCAAAGCTGGAGGGAGGAAGCACATTCTAGCAATTGTACCACAGGAAAGAAAAGAACAAATGTCTCAGAGAAGTACTGAGGGGTAATGCAGCACCATTATGCACAGAGATGGGGGATGGCACTGCTGGAATCATGCATGCAGTACCAGGTGCCACTAAAGTATCTGTCTGGGGTTACTGTGAGAGTGGAGGAAGATGTTGATGTGACCTCTTTAGTACCCTACTAAATCCATTCCTAGTCCTTCAGCCTTCTCCTTCCTTCAAATAAACTAAAAATGTATTTCAGAGGTCAACTGTTTATCTATTTAAAATTATTTGTAAATTTTGTCCTTAATTTGCACTTGCATTAGAAGGCTGAAAGAAGCTATGAGCCAGATCTGTGAGACAGACCAGATAGAGTCTGTATAACATGTACCCCCTTAAAAATAGTCACTGTCTTCTAAAAGCAGTAACAGAATATGAGTTGTCATCTTGATGTTTTTACATTGTCAGTTTGTCTCTAACTAAGCTACCATTTAAGGTCAGTTTGTACATGGGGTAGGAGTGTTAAAAAGCCAATCGATGCTAGCTGCTTTCATCCATCACTTTCCAGTGGATGATTTTCTATTTAATTCCTGCTAATGTTTATTGGCAATTTTCCCATGGATCTTTTTGCTATTTTTTTTTTGTTGTTGTAATTTTTATTTTTTAATCTTGCTTTATTCTGACAGATTTGCTTCCTAAACAGACTGTTTAATTTCATGGACCATGCTGGAAGAATGCCTGCAACTGCCCAGGTGAGGACTTACTCTGAGTCAGAATGCTTTTATAGTCAGCTAAAAAGCAACAAACGCAAACCCCCAGAACTACGAATTTTAACACCTCTTCTGGCAGTGCATGCAAGCCAGTATCATTTTTGAAAGCATAATAGCATTTCTAAAATCCAATTAAAGACCTTACTTTCAAGATATTTTATTTTCTGTTCCAAATAATGTGCAGTCTACAGTATAACTTTGTCATCCAGAAGAAAGCCTGAAATTAAGAGAAACTTTATATGAACCTGGAATCCCTTATGCATCTTTTTATTTGTTGAAGCCTTGCTGTAGAATCTGCTTGTTTCCAAGGAATGAAAATTGCTTATTATCCTGGATAATGAAAGAATGTCGTCATCTATAATTGTTAGTTTAGGGTACTTACTCTACCGTTCTGTAATAAATGGGTTTGCATAAAAAAAGGTTCAGTAAAGAAAACAGCTTTTAAAGATTTCCTTAAAAAAAGAAAAGAAGTGGTTTGTTTGCAAGTGAAATTTATGTGATTTTGCCTGCAAAATGTTTTGGAAAATGTTTCTTAATTGACAGATTGTAACTTGAACATGAATACTATGAATGCAATCCATGAATACTACAGTCTTCTTTTCAATCATCATGGAAGTGTGCTTCTATATATATCAAAGTATATAAATATACCCACCTGCCTATGTATGTCTGTGTATGTAGGTGTGTTGTATATGCACTTATTGCTTTTTTTAACACAGAGTTTTGCCATATCTAGACATTTTTTTTCCCAAGTATATTCCTTGTTTTATTTCCCTGATGAATCTCTTGCAAGATAATCTTTACAGGGTAAGAAGGTTTGCATTAGCACCCTCTGCCTGAATATGACAGCTCTGTAAACAGCAGCTGTATGGGGTCAGTCATGAGATCTAGAAATCAAAACTATATGGACCTTAGTCACAGCTCATGAGACTAACACAGTGCACTGGAAATTGACTGTCATACAGCCTATGTTCGATAAGTTGCACTCGACTGTATGTCACACTTTCTACAGCTGTATTATTTGAAACATACACAAAAGTGCCCATACAATAAAAAAAAAAAAAAAAAAAGAGATCTACTCCAGGCTCTAGGAGTAGGATATTAAAATAATTCAAGTAGAAGGGCATTCTCAGAAGAACAAATGTTTGTGCCTAAAAGGTTAGAAAACCAGTTTAGACCTAACCCCCCGTGAACATCAGGTATTCAGAGCTGTTAGCTCTTTCTGCAGTTGCAGAAGTGAGCTTTAAAGTTGTGACTGCAGTGAGCCACTAACAATTTATGCCTGCATGGGAAAAAAAAAAGCCTCAGCACTGAACGGTGAACCCAAAGAACTACAAGATGAAGAAAATGAGAACTTTTCCAATAAGGAAAAAAAATAATAAAAGACAGTGTTAGAATTAGTATCAGCAATCAGTAAAAGAGTTCGTACAAAACTTTCCTCCTGCTATCACCCTTGGATTTTTCATCCAAGCCAAGATAGCCTTCATCCATCTCACTGACATATCCTGCCAGGCTCAGGGTAACTCAGCATTTTTTTGGATATCATTGCAGGGATGTCAGACTTGAGGAAGCAAGCTGCAAAATGGTTGCAGTTCATTTCTAAGCACACACACGTGCAACTCCCCATGGTTAGCAGGTATAATGTGTTTCTGTGAGCACGCAGGCACAGTTGGGAGCCAGCATTTGACTTCTGTTGGTGCCTAATTAAAATTATGCTAATTCTAACAATAAAATTATGACTTTGAAAAACAGAACAAAGAAATAAATGTTTACCACAATGCTAAGTATTTTATTTATCTAGTGTTTCTCTGCACCTTCTAATAGACAGTTATGGGAAACATCTGTAGCAAAACTGTCCATGGTAGTTCTTCAAATGTTTTTGTGGGGCTTTGAATTTAAAAACTTGAAAAAACCGCCGGTGCTTTTCTGAGCTATCCACATCCTATTTTTCCCCCCAGATTCCAACTTACTGACAGTGAAAATCCCCAGATCCTCAACCACACTGTAGCTTCTGATGTTCTGAAAACACCTCTGCATGCAATGCTGAGCTTTCCAAACCATTTTATCCATTCTTTCCATACTTTATGGAGATCCTAGTTAATTGCTCTCATGGTGTGCAGGAATGATGCTACTTTGTGAAGAGGGAGAAAGAAGCTCCCCTGGTATAAGAGTTGACAAGAATCTCTTCTTCTACTTCAGAACTTTTGGGTCTCCATCTAATTAGGTTTTACATTGCCAGGAAGTAAGCACCATGCTGTGCTTGCTTGCTTGCATCAAGTCAGGTACACTCCAGCACAACTAAAGTGCCTTATAAAATACAGATATAAACTTTGTTTTTCCTCTGAGGTGGTTAGGCCTGGTATGAGAATAAGAGGAATGATTTGATCCCATAATTCACCAGTCTTAGAGAAAAGCAGAAAGAATCACACTTCAGCATTTAAATTGTCATAAGTTGAAAAGCTTGGATACCTTTTATTTACAGTGCCTCTACTGTTTTATCAGGGAATCAGACAGGAAGGATCTTCTTTGTAGTGCGGCAATGGCTATGAAATTGATCTTCAGGGGAAGGTAATCTTGACAGTATTTGCAACAACAGAAAGTACATTCTCTTTCTGAAGCCATTTGATGTCATGAAAACTGTATGCTGTACCTGTGATGCTACAAAAGGCCATAATTTCAGTATAGTCCCAGCTCAGCAGTTGCGTTGTCCACATGAGTGAAGAGTGGTCTATAAAACAACTGAAAATTGTGGAATAAAGCCCTTCATTCTTTTCCATGTATTTGACAGTTTTGTATCACTACCTGCTTACATCTGCTGTCTGCTCCTTTGCTGAACGTGTGCATACAACAGGGCCCTTCTTTAACTTTTTTTTTTTACCAGATGATAACAAAGTGCTGGAATAGAGGATGGTCAAGAAACACAACCCTTTGTAGTTTGTGCACACACAAAATTCACACCCACCCACACAGAGTGCAAGCCCAATGTGTCTATATTTGAATCTGAACCTGAATTCTTGGATCCAAAAGCTTTCACTGTGCCTGTCAGCTCCACTCCATGGCCTCCAGCACAGTATGGTCAGTGGTTTTCACAGGTGGCATTCATTTGGCATGAGCCCTTCATGAGCACGGCTGTGGCTCCATGGCTGCAGGGAGTACCTGGAAGTCTCCAGATTGGCTGAGAGCTGGAAAATAGCTGACCTTTTGGCTTCGTTTCTCTTGGGGGCTGACTGAGTTCCTCCTTCTGTCTGGATGCTGACATCTCAGAAATATCCACAAACCTGGTCTTTAGGCTTCACAGAAATTGTGAATCCCACCTCACATCAGTCGTACATCCAGATAAATATCACCATGCTCTGAGACAGAGGAGGATTTGTTATGATTTGGGATGCTCTGTTACAGTTTATGTCATTGTCATGTTTTAAGCCTCTCAGGCACGCAGTTTTGCTCACTCCCTCCCCCTTCTTCCTTTCCCCTGCTCCTGGAGGGATGGGAAGGAGAACCAAAAGGATGTAACTCCCACAGGTTTAGATAAGAACAGTTTAGTAACTAAGGTATAACACAAAACTACTACTGCTACCACCAATAATAATAATGACAAGGCAAATACAAGGAAAGAATGCAATCACTCACCACCTGTACCCAGCCCAACCAACCAGTGCACCCCCACCCTTCTGAGTCTCTGCCCTCCGTTTTTTCCATCCTGGGCATGACATGCTGTGGTATGGAATACCTCTCTTTGGTCAGTTTGGGTCAGGTGTCCTGTCTCTGCTTCCTCCCAGCTTCCTCTCCTCCCTGGCAGAGCATGAGACTCAGAAAGTCCTTGGTAAGACCAAAACATTACCAAGCAGTAACTGAAAACACTGGTGTTATCAGCACTGTTCGCAGGCCTGAAATCAAAAACACAGTGCTGCACCAGCTACAGAGAAGGAGAAAAATGACTGCTACTGCTGAACCCAGGACAGTCATTTAGCTGCATTCAACCAAGTACAGAAAGGAAGGGGAAGTTGGCTAAGTCCTAATGCTGTGACCTGGAAGAATTATTTCAGAAAAGAAGCATGAAAGTTTGGTTAAATTATCATTTATGCTACTGACAAGGAAATGGTCATAATAGCATCAGCTATCCCAGCCTACTTGATCTGAACTGTAGGGGTCCGGGTCAGTAGGTCATCATTGACTAGGAAAGAGGATAATTTCTACCTTAATGAGGCAAAGATGGCTTATTTCCGTCTAGCAGATGGCAGTGGATATGAGTCATACATCTGTTTGGGATGTATGTTTTGAAAAAAGTAATTTGACCAGCAGCTTCCAGAAGCTCCATGCTCTTTCCTGTGGTTCCAAAGTTTGCATATACTTAATGGACTCTGACCGTGTACTGCTATATCACATTTGGGAGGAAGAAAAGGAAGCATATAGGGCTAAAACATTTTCTTCTACATTTAGGAGGACCACACTGTTTCAAATCACAAAAGCACAAATGTGACACCTGCTTGAAGTCCTAATGATGCCCATTTTCTCTTCCTCTCTTTTTCTGGCAATACTCCAAATTGCAAAGGGAAAGGAAGCAGAGGATGCTTAGACTACTTCTATATTTACGGACAAATATGACTTTTAACAAGTTTTTCGGAGAGTGCTGGACTTTTTGCTAATGGGTTTATATTTCTAGTTATTCATGAGCTCTGATTGGGATCTTGCAGTGATCCTGCCATGTGGAATTTTTGGTGTGCGCTAAAGTGAACTTTCATGATGCAAGTGGTCCCTCAGAGGATACAGAGCATTACTCTCTGTTACATGTCTGTGAGAAACTTGCAGAAAATGATCTTTGAGGTTTCTACCATTCTTCACAGCTGAGGTGAGCAGCAGGATTCAAATGTGTGTACACTTGTACACAATGGAACCTCTCAAGCCCTGCTTCCAGAGGGAATCAGGCTATGATGACTGTAGAGGCTGAAAGGAATTTCAGTTCAGAGATATTGCAAGCTGACAAATTCAGAAACAGGATCTGCCTCCAATTTGATTTCAGTAGTTGCTTTTCTTTAAGAGCTGCTTTCTGAAGGAAGTTATGGACTTTTGAGAGAAAAAACATCTTTTTGAAAGTATTGTGTGTTTTGTTTTTCTTTTTTTTTTCTCTCCAAAATATCAGCCTCTCAACACCACCAAACATGGTTTTCCTAGGAATGCAGAATTAGCCTGCGATATGGCATTAGCTATTTCTTCCCTAAACAAATTTGACCACTATCAAGTGAAACACCTTCTGGGTTTCAGCCTCTGTTATAAGGGGACTGAGTTTTCCTTGAGCTTAGTTAGGTTAAATTCAATTGAAACTAAAATCAGGGACAAACCAGCAACCTTTGCCATACTTGAGATTATTTTGAAACAGGTCTAACTGAGGAACGAATTTTATGTAGGTCCTTGAGAAGGTAATGTCAAGATACTTGTATCCAGATTTTCAAGGCAATGCAAGTTACATGGCTATGGTGTGCACTAGAGTTCCCCCCAGTAACCTTCCAATCTGCTGGCAATTTTAACCAGAGATGATGATAAAGTAAAAATCTGAAGGATAATAGAGTAAATAGCAGCAATTATTCCATTCCCGACAGGTAAGTATATGCTTATGGGTAAAACTTCCCCTCCACTTTCCTTTCCAGTCAGACTGGCATGGTTAATGACTGAAGTGCATTTAAACAGTACCTCACCTCCCATTTTCCTTATGTTCCTGGTGCTCTGGACTGTGCTAGACCACTTGCCACAGACAGTGAGTCTAAGCACTTGAGTATACAGCAATTTCACAGTAGTTGGAATTAATGTTGAAGATGCAACAAAAAAAAAAAAAAAAAAGCTTTTTTAAAATGCGTTTGATGCTTTTTACCTTTGGAAGGTGTCAAAGATGACCAGCAGATTTAACAGCCAGATTACTTGTGGGGAGAATACTATGAAGGAAGGGAAATGTATTGTTGTCTACATGGATTCACCTGGTTTTTGGACAGA
The DNA here is from genome assembly GCA_039720435.1 of Amazona ochrocephala. Taxonomy (NCBI): domain Eukaryota; kingdom Metazoa; phylum Chordata; class Aves; order Psittaciformes; family Psittacidae; genus Amazona; species Amazona ochrocephala. Next base: position 48,443,572 of record CM077876.1, on the reverse strand, counting down.
CTTCAATACTCAGTGAAGCATGGTCTAGAGGCAGTTCTACTAACTTGATCCTACACTAAGGCAAAGTGCAATCTCATTTGTTTAAAGGCACATATATATACATAACCCATGTGTCATCGATCTGTCTAAGCTCCCTGGCTAGACATTTGCCAGACACTAGAATATGTGTGCCTTAAGCTCTGAAGTCTGAATAAAATCTGTATAGTCCTAGGATTAGCTTCAGTCCTTGAGATTTGTCCTTGCTTCAGATTACCCTTTACCAAATTTTAGCTAGCATGAGCATGCTGAGCTGCAACTCATTTCTCAGGTGCATGTGGTGCTGTAAACAAATTATCTTTATTCCCTGCTAAATAGAGCAAGAAAATCTTAAAACCTACCTAAAATAACAACTTCTCTTTATACTCCCAGTGTGAGTTTCTTTTCATTCTGTGACAATATAAGCTGCTTCTGCAGCTCATGAGTTAACTCTTACTTGGCTTGTCCCCAGGTAAGTCAATGTGTCTCTTTTCAAATACATCCATCTCTTCTTTCTTCATTTCCTTTACTATCTCTCTGCTTTTTTTCTGGCTCCAAACTCCCTCTCTTCAGAGAGGTGAGCCTCTTAAACTTCAGTTTCTTGCTGTCCCAAGTGTTTTCATCTCGGCAGATAACCATTAAGGTTTAATTACTAACTGCTGCCTCAGTTCTGGAAAGGCTGTAATGCAGACCTTGGTCAGTAGTACATGTGCATAGGGATATCCCAAAATACGCCTGACTTCTTAGTAACAGCTTCATAATATCAGCCAGAGCTAATAGATTGTGCACAGGGTTTCATCTGCTTAAAATGTAAAACACCACTTCCTTAATTCCCTACCATGCAGCTATACAAACACAGAGATTTTCTTCTTCCTCTAGCTCATTTGTTCAGCACTCAAGCACCAATTTAGAATGACTGATCTGGTTTTAATCCAGATAGCTTGATGTAGTGGTTTTTCTCCCTCTCACTAACTTCCTCCATCCTCTCCTTACCCTGCAATTTGTCTGCATAGTTGGTTCTGTTTTACAGCTTTTGGGTAGGACAGGTATTTTGCTCTCTCTTTACTGGATGCCTGACATTCATGCTGCGGTTGTCGACAAGATTTTCAAGTCATTTCCAGAGACATGGTGTTTAAAGGCAGCTCTGCTGGGAATAGCGTTAGAGAGGCACTGATTGTCTCACGATGTGACATCACTCCTACAGGTAGCAGGTATTTTTCTGGCAGCTTGTCTTAAGCTCAAAGTGCAATAGCATAACCGATAAGAGGTAAAGTTGTCTGCTAGGCATTAGTGAAGCTCTGAGAAGAAACAGGCAGCATTTGTTTCTCTCCAGCTCTGCCCAGTATTGTGATCATGATATTGGTAACCTACCAGACACTTCTGAGAATTAAGAAAAAAAAAAAAAATACAGCAGAACTCATACTCTCACAGTGTGTATGTGAAGATAATGAATATTATTATCTTCTCTTTAAAGACTGAGAGGTTGTGCATAAATGATTCACCTAGGGCCCCAAAGGAGCCTGTGTTTGACTAGGTAGCTGAACTTTAATTGTACCTGACTTCAATCCTATGTTCTGACTGTACCTCCCTCATTACCTGCCTGTCCATTTTCATTAGTGCTCATATCAATCAGCCTCATTAATAAATCTGAGAGGGTGTTTTGTCATGGCTACAAAATAAGAAACTTAATCAAGACTGAGACTACAAATATTTACTAATATTTACTGAACACCCGTTGCCTAACATGTCTGTCATTTACAGTGAATGCCAGCTACATTATGACATTAACCATGGCACAGTTAATATCAGCTATTAACGTCAGGTTATGGTCACAGAATCACAACAGGCTGAACTACAGTTTTTTAAGAGACTGCTGCCTACAACTGAAAATTACTGTCCCCATAGGGTACAGTCCTCTAACAGTTTCAGTCAGTCTGAGTCAGCATGTCCATTGTTCTACCTTTATTGGCAATTCATAGAATCATAGAATGGTTTGGGTTCCAAATGAGAAGGACCTTAAGATCATCTAGTTCCACCCCCTCTGTCATGGGGAGGGACATCTCAGACTAGATCATGTCACCAAGTCTCTGTTCAACCTGGCCTTAAACACTGCAAAGGATGGAGCATTTACCACTTCTTTGGGCAACCTGTTTCAGTGCCTCACCACCCTCACTGTAAAGAACTTCTTCCTTATATCTAACCTGAACTTCCTGTTTTAGTTCGAACCCATTACCCCTTGTCCTATTGCTACAGTCCTGAAAGAGATTTCCATTCCTATTCTTTTGCTGGTGCCAGCACCAGTATATCCTTGAGGATTAAATAATTCAGAGAGAGAAAATAATTCCAAACATTTTTATTTCTTTTAAAAGGGCTGTATTGACTCCCTGAACTAGCTTGCTCTCCATTCGATGAAGAAATAGTACTAGCACATCAAGAAATGGTACTAGCACATCAGACGGTACAGGGTTATTGTCTGATCTTGTTTATGCTGCATTAAAAAACCTCAGCTGAGAGGCTGGTGGCTGCCTACAAGGGCTAGGAAGGTCCCAAGTCCTTGCAATGCAGAATAAAATGGACTATCTTGAGCACAAGTAAAACTAGCTAGTAGACAGATGATCCATGTCTGTCTCAAATGAAGAGTATTAACTTCCTATAACTATGTAACTTGATGATTTGAAATTGTTTTACCTGGTCTACAGACTTGTATTAGACTTGCGAACAGTGGATGGGAAGGTTATGACTCCAGATACTACTTCCTATTGAAGTTATTGCCTGTGTTCATTGAGTTGAACTTCAAAACAGAAATATACGATAAATTGAATTACTGCCCTTGGTTATGGATACCTTGGGAGTGGACCTACTGCCTACCCTGCCACCTTTGTATTGTAGACAAACTTTTGAAGGGGGGGGAGGGGGGGGGGGGGGAGAAAGAGGCTGGGAAAATAAATTCCTTGGCTTACTTTGGAAGGAATCATGTACCAGAGTACTTGCCAATGGTTTAACAGCTTCTGTTGGTGGAGAAGGCCTCGGTTAAGAGGGATGTATCCATGAAAGATTATTCCAGCAGCACTGAAATCTTGAAAATACAGAAAGAAAAATGAACATTTTATTTGCTGCATAATATGACTTCAAGTTTGACTGGAACACTTTATGAGTTTTAATCAAGTTCAGTTAAAGAGCTTTGGCAGAAAAAAAAAAGGAGAAAATAGTGTTTACCTTTAATTTAAAAGAGTTTGCTCTCTCTCCCTTCAGAAGCATTTTTAAATTCATCCTTCTTTTCTTATGTATTATTGCCCTAACCTGCTATGTAGGGGTATTGCAGGGTTAGTTTAGAAGCTTTAGCTGCAGCTGTTCTATATTAAATAACTAAATACTAATCTGAACAGAAGTTGCTTAACTATCAGGCAATAAACTCAGTCTATTTTCCTAGGGCTCATTTTTGTTACTAAGGACTGAGCTGGATTAGGGACCAAAGAACTTTCAAACTTGCATAGGATCCTTCATTCAGCCTCAAATGTAGGTTCCCACCACTGCTAAGGGGATTGAAGAAGTGACAGCTGATCTTAAGAGTTCATTCTGCTCATCTTGTCCCTTATACAAAAATCAAGGTGTTGCTAGTACCGAGCTGAGGTTGTTCATGAAGTTGAACCACGAATTCTACCAAACCAAGCCCTAACTGAAAAACCTCAATCCTATCAAAACCAATGATTTCTTGGAGTTGCTTTAGTACCTAGAAGAGGGTCCATATAAAGTTAAGTGCCATAGCTTGAGTAAAGGAGAGAAAGAATGACATGGACGGAAACAGACCTTGGGAAGCCATAACTTAGATCTGTTGAAAATGTTGTCAAACTGGATGACAGGGAACAGCGGGGCTATCTGTGCCACAAGGTGTAAAAAGCTGGGAGTGGGGGTGACAGCATGGTTGGCATGGCTGTGCCCTCATTCATACAGGATGCAGCCCCACAGTACTCCAGCAAGGAGAGCAGAGCAGGTCCAGTGATAGTACCACAGTCAGCCGCAGCCCAGATCATCATGTGGGTCCTTAGGGATGCGGGAGGTAAAGGGACAATCTTGACATCAAGTCAAGGTCAGGGTCAACGAGGTGCATGACCAGCACACAGTGACAGGCAGCTCAGGCAAAAGCTTGAGTGTAAATGCAGCTCTGGAGCAAAAGGGGAGGGATGGGGACCAGCAAGGCTTCTCTCAGCTAGCTCATCCTGAACAGTCCTTTCATAGTATCCTGGTCCCAGGACCCAAGGCGGCTGTGCCATGCCTGTGCTGGATCTGAGGGCAGGCAACCAGCCAGTGGGAGAGGGGAGCTTGCAAAGCCTCATGGTGCCCTCAGGGCCAAACACTGGATGCCAGAAAATGTGCCATAAACTTCTGGTGTAACTACATGTTTATGTTGTTCAATTGAGCTCCCTCCTTCCCCTGACCATTAATGTTCACTTCGACCTCTCCATTCAATTCCTGCTGCCTCCAGCCATGACCTCAACTAGGTCCCTGAAGTCTTGCAGGTTAAAAAAAACCAAACCAAATCAAAACAATGATAAAGAATCTCCCCAAACCTTTTAAATCTCCCCAGGCATCTACACCTATAACAGAAATAATGGGTGGGATGACTGTTGGGATCATGGGAACTTCTTAAGTTGCTTTCACTGCCAAAGAAAACATACAATCAAGGCAAACATTCAGGCACAAGAGATGTCCATTGTGGATTTTAGTCTCTCACTATGGATAGTTCTCTTCCTGTTGCACTCACTACATCAGTGTATAATTTGACAATACATAACATGTTCTCCATCAGCAGTATTGCCAAAGACCTTCATCTGCTTAGAAGAAAACCATGTTAAAAAAAAAAATGAAAATAAAATAAACCATAGATGGGCATTTGCAAGAGAACCCTTCCTTCCTCTGCCTCCAGTGGTGTTTTCAAGCTCATGAAATGTATTACAGAACTTCAGGTCACTTTGCTTAAACCACTTTCCATAATATTGCACTGTTGATGCAGAAGACTAATAGTAACATAAACTGACGATTCACAGAAGGATATATTTTAGAAGATACATGGAAAAAAAGGTGCTTTCGTAGGACTGTGCTCAGGAAAAGATTAATTTGATATATAAATCTATTATGTAACTTAAATGCACTGCACTATCACCCCTAAGAGCAAAACCAGTAACAGCAACTTTTACTGCTTAAAGTTTTCTCTGGCATTGCACAGTAATTACCTGACCTATCTCTAATGTCACTGTGCACTGTGCTTGTATTTCAAGTTGTTTAAGACCTTAATTATTAAATGTATATGGCTGCATAGTCTTTTTTAGTAGAAACTCCCAGAAAAATAAAATCCGACTGTTTTTATGGCCTCAGTATCTCTAAAACTAACAAAATACCTTGGAATTATGCTATTTTAATCCCAACTATCTGCCAGTGGATAGAGAGAAAGCTCTAGTTTTAACTGTGACTTTTAGTCCTGAAAAGTTTTCTTCCTCTTATCAAGGCTTCAGAATGCACACAGCAGTATATATGCTTGATAGTATCTGTAGGAGGATAAAAGCCCACACAGCAGCCACTCTGTGCTGAACAAGTCTGAAGCTTTTGGGAACTGCTTCTGTCCTTTCAAAGTATTACTGCATGCACATCAGGGGCTGTGGTACTTTCTGGCCCAATTTAACCACTGAAATGGGGAAGGTAATCTTTCAGGCTGCTACACAGTGTGAGTTTTGGGTCTGGCACCCTCGATTTTGAGCATGAGTGCTCCAAGACAGCATCACTTACAAAACCACAACTCAAATATAAAGAAAGAAACAGAGCTGGTTGTCATAAATTCAAAACCTACAAATGTGCAGATATGAAAAGAAAAAGCCAAAAGAAAACCAAGAGCAGCATTGCTCAATATTAAGTTGAATGTTGTTCAAGATTTTGCCAGTGAAGCAGAGAATTTAGTGTTTTCTAAGCTTATATAACAGGGAAAGTTTTCATGAGATAGCATTAAGGTATCTTACGTTTTGTCATTATTTCCTCATCTTCTGCAATAAACAGAAATCTGTCGTTACAGAGAATAAGAGGCAGTCATTGAAGAAAAAATAAAGCCATATTAGCTAACAAGTGCTGAATAATATATGTTGAAACCCACTGTAGAAATATGTACTGTAGTTTAATGTGCATAAAGCTTTTAACTTGTGGAGTGGCATTTAAAAAGACATATTAATAAACAAGGTTCCTGTCATGGAATGAGTATAATCACAGTCTTTAACATTTTTTATGTAGCCAGATGAACTGTGGTTAGCATTCAGATGCCTGTGTGGGGGATGACTTACAAATACAGATTTTTCTTCCAGGCAATAAGCTGCACTCAGGTTCTTTTTAAGTTTCTTTGTTAAAGGAAACACGGAGGTTGTCCTCAACTTACTGGCACAGTAGTTAATTAGCTAACATCCAATCAAAATGCTCAAGTTGTCAATACAATCCTTAACTTGGATGAAAACAACCTAAAGAAAGTTTATGTTCTCTGAAGTTTCCCATGATGTCAGTCAAATAAAAGCTACAAAGCTTCTCTCTTTTGATTGACCATCAGAATTGCAACAAAACTATGACAGTAGGTAAGAACAGTTAACTATATGAACTCACTGAATGATTAGGAAATACACATATTATTAACATTGGTACACAAGAGACATTTAATATCTGTAGGTGTGAAGCAGAAAACTAAAAGTAGCTTTTAGCCTTTCAAACATTTGGAATAATGGCATCTGAGCTTAATAGTAACATCTATTTATGCTGCCAGTCATACTTTTCAGGGTGGGACAACTCTTACATTGTGGAAAAAGGTGACTGTGGGTGTTAAAAACAGGGACGTGCCTTGTAATTAGAGGTATTCGGGTATATGTCTTGCTGTGAGTAGGCTAACTTTTCTCATGAAAAAAAATACAGCCATTATACATGTATTGGGGGTGATATAAAATACACGTTTAAGAACAAGGCTGTGGATTACTTCACTGCAAACTGCATTTGATTAAGATGTTTCAACAGCTGAATTTGTCACAGACGCCACTTTTCCTCCAACATTATCTTTTCATGTACCATTTCTTATCAGGTTAATTTCTGATGGTTTTGTCAGGAAATGCATTTTCCTTTAGGCAGCATCTCCCAGCAGTGGCCAGCACATATAAAATCAGAGCTGAAAAATACAGACAATTTACATAAAACTAGAGCTGTAGTGTAATAGGTATTTTGTATGCACTGTATCAAGGTTGGGATTGTAACAGACACTAAAAATGTATAAAGACTTTGTTGGTAAAGCTCCATTCTAAGCAGAAAAAGGGAAGACAAAATTAATTTATTTTCTTCTAAATATTCAGTATTTTTTCTACTTGATAAACTGTGCCTATAAAATTAATGGAAATTCATCTCCTAAAAGCCTCCTTTTAATTTTGGGATTATAAATGCTGTCACAAAATTTAAGCCAAATTAAGAAACTGAGGGTGTTTTGACTCAGAAAAGGGATTTTAATCAGAACTATGAAAAAGCTTAATCAATAAAATGACAAATAGAATATTAAAAATATTGCACAATTACATATTATTCTGATTACACCTTGAAACATTATTCCCACTGTGCATTGTAATTGCCATGTTGCAAAATGATGTGGAAATAATTAAGAACTTACATAGATTAAAATATTCAAAGCCCAGATTAATATTTCCCCAAAAGAGTTTGTATTTGTTTTGACAATGAGGCATTCTGATTTTTTTTGTCTTATCAGCATTATTTTTTTTGGTACATTACAATGGCAAATCCCTTGCCCAGGATATGTCCAGTGATGCAACACATATGTCTGGGAAAGGCAGCAAAGGAGAAATTCAATTCACCAATCATCCCGTTCCCTGAATTTCAGCTGATGATCGGCAGAGCTAGCTAACAGGCACGCACTGGAAGAGATTTGACCTATGACACCACTGCTATTTCAGACCTCAGCCTTCCCCACAAAAGTTGAACAAGTAAATTTATGTCAATTTTACTGTCAAAAAGAAGACTTGGATTTTTTTAACATATGCTAAGAGGAGCATATTATTAAATTTACATATAGCTATTAATAGCTGAGTTCTCAATATAGCAAGGATATCTTGAATACAGCTCATGGAATTACAGCTGGCACAATTTTTTCCCATATACAGTATAATGTTTGAACTGGGCTAGGTTTGCTCATGCACACACTATATATATATATATTCACTATGTATATACATCATGTACACAGTGTATATATATAACTATCTCCAATTCATAACAGTAAATTTGCATTCCAGTAATATTACTTGAACAATAAAGTATTATTCAAGATAAAGGAGAATATCATATGACTTATATTGAAATATATAGCTAATTGTAGGCTGCCTGTGTCCCTTTTTTTCCTACTGAACGTCACATCTACAGTGTGACAAAAACACACATATGGGCACTTACTGCAGTTGTGCTGTAAATCAAGGCCATGATTTACTGTATCTGTTGGGAAGGAACTGTTTCCAGTTTTATGTCTGAATAAATGAAGGGATCCTGGTGCAATCCATGAATACCACTTTTATATTAAGCCCTTTGTTATA